>OY776676.1:102979538-105379538 GCA_963675555.1 Leptura quadrifasciata
TTATTGAAATATTTAACGGCACTTTCCTCGAAAACGGTTGGAGTGATCAAGTTCTACCAAGTGTACCTTTCATACATGGAAATGACGCTCTCATCAGATTTTCTAGTCAGAAGTACAACAACGTTTCGTCAAAAAAAAATATGAAAAAAATTCAACATCAGATACAGGTCCTGTGGCGCCCTCTGTGATCTAACGTAGTAGAGGAAGTTAGCCGTAGGTCGGTCTCCCCCCACCACTGACCTTGACCTTGACCGTGCACCTGTGGTCCGTTCCTTCAAGGCCACGGTGGCATCGTAGGTTCGCATAGCATATACCGTGACCTTGACTTTGGACGGCCGCAGTGCGTTTCGACTTCAAGGGCGCAGTGTTGCTGTTACCCAGAACGATCACTTGCGGTGACCTTGGCCTTGGCTAACACTATTAGAGAATGCAAGGACGGAGCTTCCTCCTTGCCACGCAACTTGACCTCTAAAATCACATTAGTTCAATACGTACACAGTAAAATGTGGTGGGGTTCTATATTTTGTGACGTAGTATACTTTTTCTATAAAAAAAGCACGGACTATTAGAACAAAATCATATTTAGTCTGGTTCACCTACAGTTAATAAGTGAGCATAGTGTTGTGATCTGAAATATTTTAAGTAAGCAAAGTTCTGTAATATTTCTTGGTTAGTAATTCTTTCACTGTACTCAACTACTTAAATATGACTACCAATATCGATTTATTAGCCCTTAATGAACTTATTATTAAAGATACTGAAGTTTTAGACCAAAAACCTATTTCATCGTTAATTTTAAATAAGGTTTACGCCATTAAAAAAATGTTAATGCTTAATACACGTTTTGGAAAATCGATATTAGTACATTTATTTGATGAAAGTACAAGTACTACCTTTAAATCATTTTTGCCTAAACGTATTGCTGAACTATTAAATATAACTTTTATAGAAGAAATAAATTCGTCTAGTGGTAAATATGCGTTGATTTATTTAGGAGAGAATTCACCCATTTATACCGGTGCTAAATCAAGGTCACTAATAAAATTCGAAATTATTGCGTGATTTAAACTATTTAAAATATTTGTATACTTTAAATTATCAGACCAATAAATAAGGTATAGTGAAAGTATAACTTAGACTGAAATATTATAAATACACTACAATAGTAGTAGAGATGTAAGTAGTTTTATCATATATTTGATAACTTGTTCTAATTTTATTTATGTAATTTCTAGCCTCACTATAACTGGCAAGAATGTGGATGCAATATTCAGCAGAACGTTGGGTAAGGGCAGAAGACATTAATTCGGCAATTGAAAGACTATCTTCTGTACTAGGCGACTTAAGTATGGATAGACTCCATGCAATAAATTATGATCTGAATTACTGCTTCGATGCTGAAAAAGTTAAACAGCTTAATGAGGATTCTGAGAGGTATTACAGAGGTGCACAACTATGTGGTAAATTCTCTCGTGGTATTGTGAATTTAGAAGAATTCTGTGAGCAACTAGTGGAAATAAATTTAAAACATTTCCTATATGACATAGAAAAATACTTACCTAAGAAAATTATTGAAAAGTATCAACTCGACCAATCTGATGAAGAACAGGATGAAGACAACTCAATTAGTAGTTAATCACTTATTGTAATTCTTCTGTTAATAATATTAATATGTAAATGGTGTAATAAAATTATTATTATGGAAATATAGTTGTTTTTATTTTTAAAATTAAAATTGAAATAAATGAAACACATTATTAGATTATACATTAATTTATTTATAATTATTTTTGGTGACATACATTAAAAAATATTAATTATTAATCCTAAATATAAACATATTTAAAGATATTTATTTTAACTCTATATTTAAATCTATAATACATTTGTTAAGAAAGTGAACGTTTGCAAGAGAGCAGTGACTATATTTTGGTTGGGTGTGTTCCATACATCTTGGTACCTTTAACGATTTTAGATTGGGTATGCAGGGTGAGAAGTCATCTAGATCTATAACTCTATTCCATTTTAGATGATGCTGTAGAACATTTTTCTTTAATTTGCCTTTGCATACAATTATAACATCCTCTGACAATACGTTGCGTCGAAAATTATTAACAGCGTTTTGACAAAGTCGATGAAGTATTAGTGGGAAGGAATTCTGACAGTTGAATATATCCATCACTCCATTTTATGCCCCCATGGTAGTTGTTTTCTAACCATCGGTAGTGAGTCTGTTCGCCTTGGGTTAGTGATGAGAAAGGATTTGGTGGTTTGAAGAAATAGTGTGCTTGCTGATTAGTGTTACAACATAGAACAGCTAATTCTTTAACGGTAAAATCATTTGTTTTATATTGAAACCCCTGCAAGTCAACTATCAAAGTAGGAAATTGGCTACCTAATGACGTCATGGTAATAGGTATTCGTTACTTAGCACCAGCAATGCCACACTGAACTGAACCATCTAATGCGCTATAACTTAAATACGCATCGTGAAGTATAAGTGCATATACTCGAGTTTGTTCGGGAAACTTCGTCTTCCGTGTCTCAAATTCAATTTTTATATCGACGGTGGATGATTTCATTGCATCTGGTTGGTGTGAGCAATCAATAACAAACAATGGATTTTTTCTGAATTCGCCAAGGTCCATCATAGGTTCACTCATATCTTTATCGTAATAACTACGTTGGAAATTTTCATAGGCGTAGTAGGCTGCAGAGTCGAGTTTCTTATCGAAATTTAAATTCCAACGTTCATATGGAAATACTTCGGCATTTAAATATAGCCGAATATTATTTATATCTGCATGTATAAAACTTGCGGCGTCCTTGGTTCTGTCACTAGAGTTGCCATTGTTTTGAAATCCGATAATGATGTATCGAGGTCTCTCAAGACTGTTAGTGGTTTTAACAGCCCATATATCAGAAGCAGTATCACGTAGAGTGGGTAGCTCATAGAGATCCCACATACGGTAAGCCATTTTAACTTTAGCATTATTACTGCTCGTATCAATTTTCTTTAATAGTTTAACCTTTTGTCTAACTTCAGGCACAATATGTCTTATCTTCCATTCGATTTTGTTAATTTCTAACTGTGCATCAACTTCTCCAATGTAAGAGTCTTTAAAGGAACGTGCTATAATTAAAATTAATTCCTGTTTTGTATTTAAAATACCTTTGGTATAATCTTCTGCAAAACCCATGAGGTACTTAAGAGGGAGTTTACCGCTGAAAACGTGGCTGGTAGTATCTAAAATATCCTGTTTTTTCTCGGTGAGACCCCAACCTATAGTTAGTAGCGATGGGAGGGATGTTTGTCCATATGACACCCTAGTTTTCATTGTAGTAGTGATGCCAGGCTTCCTAACGACAGCGACCTGTTCACCACCCATTTCATATCTTATTTCTTCGAAGAGAAAAGCTAGCGCATTGTTAGATAGATAACACTTCTTGGTAACATCACTAGGGGTAAATTTTCCTTCTATATAAATGTAACTCTCTGTAATGTCAAGTATTAAGTCCTGAAAATTGACAGGAATGCGTACTTCATCAGAGTTTCTATAATATGGTGAACCGTGTGGTTTATATGTATGCTCATGTAAGCTAACGAGTGACTGATCGAATACAGGTTCCTCGAACACCTCAAGTTTTTCACTAGATGTAAAAGTCACCATTATTAACTATTTTTCTCTCAGTTTCAATCCGATGGATCGAAGAAATGCACGATCTTTAGCTGGCAGGTTATGTCTTAACCGTTTAAGCTCTACACGTTGAATGAGTCGATTTCCGCAGTCATTAGTCTTTTTATCGTCAATCACATTGAAACGATTGTGTGCTAATCGTTGTTGATTATATCGGAAACCCATTGTGTTTGCGATTTTAAAACTGTTTCAATTCTAGCTTTACGATAATCTTCTCACCACGAAAATTGATTAAATCTCCATTATCATCCAATATGCGTAGTGTAATGTTGTCGATAAACTGACGTCCTTCAGGTCTAACAGGCAAATATATGATGTTCGCTGGCTCTCTGGTAAGTTTGTAACCTGGTTCAACGTCTATGTCGAACTCGAAAAGGGTATGGGATTTAAGGGTATTCAGATATGCTCCAGAGATAATGTTGCAATCTACACGTATCATCCTTACTTTCATAATATCAACAGGTAATGTTGATTCATGATTAGTGTTTGGATGCAAATAAGTCGATTCAAATCCCAATAAATTACCAATAGAGTTTGCTTGTGTAAAGTCAATTCCATATTTTGACCAAATCTCACACTTTAGCGTATTGTTGTTCGCTCGCAGTCGAAATAGTTTTTCTTTTTCCTCTTTCTTATCACCGGGCATAGCTTTCAGTATTGCACGATATATCTCTTCAATTTCATAGGCTCCGCAAGGTATGTGGATAAGTGTGGGGGCTACTTTTGGTCCAATTCGATAGCAAAAACGATTGTTGGTTTCGTCCACATTGAATATAGAATTGTAAGAATAGAAGCCTGTTAATCCTAACCCATATCGACTATTAGTATCTAATTCAATGGGAGGATAAAACTCAGCACTGAGCACACTAGATCGGTTTGATAGAGTGAACGTATACGACATGACTGATGATATTTAGTGTTCTCTCATGAATTTATTGTGAACTACAGCAATAATCGTGGTGTAATTTTCGTTTTTTGCTGGATGACGGAGACGTTTGTATCTCATTATTTGATGCAACATTGACATCGCGCACTTTACAGTAGCAGCAAAATATTCTTCGAGGCGGCGGCCCATCATTAACATCAACACTGCTACCACCGCCATCATCATCATCATCATGATAATGTTCCTGACAGTATTGATATTTTAAAATATCAATATCATTCTGGAGATGCTGGGGTAGTTTGTCCCATACTAATGCAATTTCATGTGCAGCACATCCAATCATTACTTCTTTAGGCATATTTGCCAGTTGTTGTTTGCTCATCTTCAATAGACTGCGTAAACGGGAGAATGCGATTAGTGATTGACCCATCTGCTTGATGCTTTCCCGATCCATTTCAAGGTCTGCAGATGTTATTTCACAAGCGTTTGTAGTTATTTTGTAGTGAGAAACTTCAAACACAAATGACCACACCACACTGTGTTAAAATTTTGTTGGCGTTCATAGTTATAGTAAATTTTGTCGGTCGACTTTGAACCTCTGCGCAGATATAAAACTAATTCTGTCGGTGGGGGTAAATCACCAAAACTATCGAAATATGTGACTAAACTACCACGTTTTTTAAATGCAACCCAGTGTGTTCCAGGGCCATTTATACTGTCTAGATTTATGATGGCCGACTCATTATGACGTGGTCCAGAATATGGTAGAGTGTCCCGCATAAATATCCCCCGAAAATAGGGCACTTTCATCTTCTCTGCATAATATTTAAGATCGATATTAGTGAGAGGTTTTCGGGGTAGAGCATCTAGAAGTTTTTTGAACTTTGTGGTTTTAGATAAAGTCCTAGTCCTTTGCGATATGGTTTTAAATATAGCCCTTTACCACTTTTTCCTATAGAAATCGCCTCCATCTGCCTATTATGGCGATTTTTTTCAGCTAATTCCTCTCTACTCGTTTTAACATCATTTACAGCTTTAGCTATACCAGCAGCAGTGCCAGCTAAACTACCCAAAGCTGATAATCCAGCAAAAATGGGTATTAATGGTAGAATTCCACCCACTTTCGGTATTGGTATTATCCTAGGTGTACGAATATTACGTTTTCCACCAGCTGCTCTCATGTGTCGTCGTGCTGCTTGAAGCGCAATTTGCGTAACTTTTTTTGTGTCCTTAGCGATTTTTCGTTTACCACCGGCTTTACGTATGTCATCACGTACTTTACGTACTATTCCAGCACCAAAAGCTATATTTCTAGTTTTTTTCTTGTTTTTCTTTTTAATTATACGTTTCTTTGTAGTACGGGGTGTTGTTGACGTACAACCCATACCAAGACGTTGCTTTCCCTTCATTATAGTTGTAACTAACCACGCGGCGGCCTTTTCTTTGAAACTTACGTCTTTTGATTTAACTCGTTTCCAGGCAGCTTGTTCAAGTTGATAGTCTGCTTTGTGTCGGGCTGCTAAATTACTGGTGTTTTGATCGTATGCAATATCGTGCTGCTTGCATGCAGCATCGAGTTTGTTTATGCCTGGATCACCTCGGGCTAATCTTTTTTGTAATTTGGTGCCTGGACCACAATACTGGTAACCTCCCGGTAAGTGTAGTTCAAATGGGAGCTTATTTATTAGAGAATTGACTACCCCCTTACCAATCTTTAAACCACGACGATTTTCACGTGTGTGCTTCTCGGTTGACACCATTTAAATAACAATCACAATACGTACATCTATTTATATAGTATCCATCCGTGCTACGATGCGCATTGTGAAGCAGAAACAGAAACTTGCTGTAGATAATTTAGATGAAAAAGTAGGGTGTGGACTACAAGTCGAATCACGCCATGGCCCGCTACTTCCCTCAACTATTCGCGGACTCTTAATAGGTCCAAGTGGTTGTGGCAAAACAAATTTACTAATAACTTTGCTTACTCATCCACTTGGGCTACGTTTTTCAAACATTTACTTATATTCAAAGTCCTTACATCAACCCAAGTATGAATATTTACGCGATATATTAGCACCGATTACGGGGCTAGGATATTACACCTTCAGTAACAACGCGGAAATAGTGCAACCATCCGACGCTGAGCCTGAGTCTATATTTATATTTGATGATGTTATATGTGAAAAGCAAGATGTTATTCGAGCATACTTCTCAATGGGGCGTCATAAACATGTAGATTGTTTCTATTTGGCACAAACGTATTCCCGCGTCCCTAAACAGTTGGTAAGGGATAATAGTAATTTCATAGCAATTTTTAAGCAGGATGATATGAATTTACACCACATTTTCTCAGACCATGTCTCACCGGATGTGACTTATAAAGAATTTCAAGAAATGTGTGCAGAGTGCTGGAAAGACAAATATGGGTTTCTTGTAATTGACAAGGATAGAGAAGTAAATGAAGGGAGATATCGCAAAGAACTTGATAGTTTCATATATCCATGAAGTATTGTAATTAAAATTTTAATTGGTCTACAGATAGCATCGGGATAACTTCAGCAGTGAGGCTGCATTTGTTAGACATGAATGACAATGGTGAGAATAAACTCAGTAGTGCTATAGGTAGAAACATGAGAGAAGAAATAAGACTGAAACGTGAATTGATTGAGGCCACCGATTCAGTGCGCAAAAAATTCAACTCTGTGAAGAGAAGAAACGTTGAGAATCAGTTAACACTCGAAAAAATTTATGAACCCATAACAAAACCATTAAAGGTTATATCATCTGCTTCACATAACCAATCGCTAACACAACCTCAGAAACCAACACAACCGATAGAAAGTGCAAGAGCTAGTACTAGTACATTTAAAGCAACACCTGAAACTAGTGATGAAGATGGTGACAAAAATGCAAGTCAACAATATTTTTTGGAAACACCACCGGGATCGTCGTTAATGAGCACTCCATGTTCAGAAAGTTCTATTAGTGGCGCAGAA
This sequence comes from Leptura quadrifasciata, assembly GCA_963675555.1. Classification (NCBI taxonomy): domain Eukaryota; kingdom Metazoa; phylum Arthropoda; class Insecta; order Coleoptera; family Cerambycidae; genus Leptura; species Leptura quadrifasciata. Next base: position 102,987,122 of record OY776676.1, read on the forward strand.
GGAAAATGTGATATAGTGCAAACACATTTAGAAAATCTGAAATTCGACAATGCTAGGTATGATACTATATACGGTGTACGTTTAGACCCCCATACAGAAAAACTACAAATGGGTAATGCTGAAATACGCTTTTCTAATGGAAATATCACATTGTGGCGTGGAACTAAGAAGGTGGGGACGTATTCTGGCAGTCCTAAGTTATATGATATGATATTTATGAAACAACCACAAATTTCGCGTAGTAATGAGGCTATTATTGGCGACAAAGAGTGTCAATTATATGGGGGGATTTTAAAACAGACAAAAGCACCATATAAAAATTATGATATGAAACAGGGTTTGAATAAAGCTAAATGGAAGAAATTCACTAATATTATAGAACCATTGGTATCTTCTACAGTTGTGACGAGATCTAAAACTGGCTTAGGTGTTCCTATTAATAAATTATACAATAATAGAGGTGTTGACTATGTATATTGGAATAAACCGAAAGAACTGGTGGACCGCCTACGCCTGCTCTATAGCTCAAAAATGGTTGGTAACAATGGTGTCAATAACGAAATAGTCAGTTTATTGGAAGAAATGAGGGAAGAAAGGATAATCTATTAGTGAAGTTAAAATTCATTTCACACTTATTTAATTAGTATAAAATATTGTGAAATGCTTAAACGGGGTCAGACGTAAACAGAAATGGCTGTTGTAAACAACACAATTGACAAGTTCGGTAGACGAAGAAGTAAGAATAATAAATCGATTATCGTACATGGACCTCCAGGTATTGGTTTTAAACTTACCGCAGATAATCAATTTGATATGCAAAATAAGCGTTTACTGAACATTGGTGAACCAATAAATCAAAAAGATGGTGTAACTCGTAACTATGTAGACGAAAATATCGATAAATGTATGAAAGACATTAAAAAGTCACACATTGCTTTTATGGAGAATCAGTGGACTGAATATAGTAAGTTTGTACACAGCAAAATTACCGAGATGATTAATGACGCTCTGCAACACATTAATAAAGAAATTTCTGGAGTTAAGAAATTAACCGAGGACAATTATACTATTTTATATGATGCAATAAGCAAAGTGCACCACATTCTCGATGAATCCCGTCTGAAAGGTATGACAGTGCGACAGAAATCACTTGGAAATATTGTGGCACAAGCTGGGAGGAACGATCGTAATCAACAAGTGATAGATGAAATAGTGGCTGAAGTCACGGACAACGCTGCTACATTAGGAAAAAAGTGAAAAAACAGACCTAAATTATCTATATAAACGCCTGACTTAAACTTCAATTATGGTGATTAGTAATGAGAAATTACAAGTTGTTAACGAATTGCATAAAGCTTGTAGGAGAAATTTCCGTAGAAGAAGAACAATAATCAAAGGTTATGGTGATTTATGGCAAATGGATTTAGCTGAAATGCAACCATACGCTGATGAAAACAATGGTTATCGATACATTCTCGTAGTGATCGACTGTTACTCAAAATATTTGTGGACTAAACCTCTAAAAAATAAAACTGGTGTTGAAATTACTAAGGCTATGAGAAGTATTTTACAAGAATCAAATTATTCTCCTAAAAATCTACAAAGCGATCAGGGTACGGAATTTTACAACAAAAACTTTTCTGCTTTAATGAAACAGTACATCATTAATCATTACTCCACGTATAGTACGAAAAAAGCAGCAATTGCAGAAAGAGTAATACGAACATTAAAAACCTGGTTATATAAAGAATTCTCAGCTAGAGGTAAATACAAATGGGTTGACATTCTATCCGACATTACAAAATTGTACAATAATAAAATACATCGTACGACTGGTATGAAACCTGCTGATGTTAAACCAACTACACGTTTAAATGCTTATAATCACATTAAAATTGCTTTGAAACCTAAATTTCGTATTGGCGATATAGTTCGAATCAGTAAATATAAAGGTATATTTGAAAAGGGGTTCACACCAAATTTTTCAACTGAACTTTTCAAGATCGTTAAAATAAATGTAACAAATCCCACAACATATACACTCCAGGACATTCATGGCCAACCAATAAAGGGGTGCTTTTATGAAATGGAGCTACAAAAAGCTAAATACCCTGATGTCTACTTGGTGGAAAAGGTTTTAAGAAGGAGAGGGAACAAGGTTTTTGTGAAGTGGCTCGGATTCTCTAATGACCACAACTCTTGGATTAACGAAGCAGCTCTTATTTAATATTGTCACATTCTTTATATAAAATGTGTATATTTATAACAACTAATATTTTACTTATGTTTAGAAATTTCATAATAAAATGTGTGTATTCCATTAATATTTGTTTTATTTATTTTCCCCATATAAGACTCCAAAGCCTTAGTAATTATATACACATTAACGAAAAAATATATACAAATGCAAATTTGTTAAAATTTTTGAATTAATTTTTACTCCTAAAAATTATTAGATGAAATCAAGAAAATCATTTTAATAAATTTTATTGAGAAGAAAATATTTACAACGAATTATAGATTAAATATATTTATTTAAAACGTATATAATACAGAAAAAATACAAATACATATTTATGGAATTAATCAGATGAAATCCCCCCGTCTCGACAGTAACGCTTCCTGACAGAAACATTCTCTGTTGTGTTTCATCACACCTCCATAAATATGTCCAACATATTCAAAACACTGTATGTCTTCTCGTCTCTGCATTTGCTGCAAATATTGTTCCAACAATCACCAGTGTACTTGTTGCAAAACCAGACACCGCTGCCTCAATGGGTGCTCCACCTTGCATGTCTCACAAACATCTCGGATAATTCCAAAATTTGTACGAGTCGTGGGTTGTAGACACTTGTAGCACTCTTGCTCCAGACGCTCACGTGATGCTGCTTTTCGGACGGTATTCACTGGCACTGGATTTTCTTTTATACAATTTGAACATAGTCCAGTACATGGATTAATTTGCTGCTTTGCCCAGAATTGGGAACAATTATAGCACAGAATTGCACCATCCATACTATATGGATATACGGCGATTGTTGGTTTCGATTGCCACTCTCTTGGACAAGACATTGCTGTTTTAAAAACAAGTGTACGGTATGACAGCTGAATAATAACTGAGTTCCTCCTCATGGCCTTGTTTGTTTAAGTAGTCGCTGGAATTGCCGATATTAGAGCCATGGTATGTCGTTAGAGATGATGTGACGTCACCAGCAACATGTTTAAAAGAGGAGGTGTAACTCCACGTTAGATCAGTTGCTTTGCAAACTTCAACGTTGATCATTCCGTCTACTGTCTTATATATTCGTTTCCAAGTATTAATATGGCTGCTGTACCTGCTGGTTGGGCTAACCTCAGATTCCTGGACTGGTTAGCATCCCTAGATGTCCTCAACAATATATGGTACCTTGAAGAGGTAGAGGACGACTTGGCTGCTCCCGAAGACGACGAGGTAGAAGTTGAAGACGATGAGGAAGGCGATGAGGAAAGCGACGAGGAAGACGATGAGGAATTTTTTGACGCTGAAGAGGGTGCAGACGATTCAAGTGATGATGAGGGTATCGTCGTAGATGTTCCCCACCAAAGAGGGCAGCGGTGGATAACATCAGAATATTTAGCAAGGGTGAACCCGATGGATGGCATCTTCTGCACCACCATGACCTTTGTTGCGGTCCAAGTAGTGGGTGGTATGGAATACAATCTTTGCCACGGATGTTTTCTGGGATACCAGTCTAGGGTGGATCCTGGGAGACATCGTCATGTGGACTACCATGCCACTACAAGGATAATGAGAGGCAGGCGGGGATATTGCAAATCTTGCAGAGATCCACTCTATCAGATTAGGCGAGTGGAAATCTGCAATATTTGCAATATGGACAGATAATTTGTAGTTTTTTTTTGTAAATATGTATATATCTCTTAGTTTATTGTAAATAATTATGTAATTAGTTTTAGTGATAAATAAATGTATATATTTAATTTTTAGTTTATTGTAAATATTATATAACTAGTTTAAGTGTTAAATAAACGTTAAATTGAATCTTATTTTTTGTTTTATTTACTAAATATTTAAATGTAAGTAACACAATGTTACTAGAGAAATCTGTGTTTCACTTCGATTATTGCTTATGTTGACAGTGCTATTGATATTGATGGTGTTAAAAATATGAGTATTAGGACACTTTCTACTCTTATTTGTGTGAGTAGTGAGGTGGGGAGTGATGAGGTGGGGGTGGTGGTAGGGGCTATATATACATAAGAAAGCCCTCACCATCCTCAGTTTACTTTCTACGCTCCAACATGTCTGAAGTACAAGACAATACTGTATCTTCCACTTCAACCATGTTCGTTTTGTGCGAAAGGTATCGTGCCTACCTGCAGCGCGTTAGAGAGGCGACAAGGGGTGGTGTAGCAGATAGCACCACCTCACCAGAAGAATACCAACCATTGGAGAGGTCTCCGTCCACATGGTCGATGGACACTGTGCCCAATGATGATTCCGAAGACGAGATGGATGGAGTAATTCTGGAGGAATCATCGACGGACACAGCGGAATCGTCTGACTCGGAAGATGATGCAGCCATTCTGGTGGAGGAATCTACCGATGAAGATGAGGATGCAGCCATTCTGGTGGAGGAATCTGCCGATGAAGATGAGGATGCAGTCATTCTGGTGGAGCATGATTCGGACGGATAATTCTGTTTTATTTTATGTATATATATTTTTGTTATTTATAAATAAATGTATTAAGAGTTATTCTTTTTTTATTTCATTTCATATACAATAAATAACAGTAGTAAAGTAAAGAATAAAAAATTGCTTTAATATAAGAAATAACGGGGTACTTATTTAAGTAAATTGGTTATTCGTATTTGGACTGTCGGTCAAAAGTGTTGCAAAAGGTGTATCGAGGTCACAGTTGTCCTCCAGTACCGTTTCTACTCACTTCCGACCTTTAGTTTTGCCGCAGCAGACTTTTTCCCGGAACGGCTAGTCGTATCGCTCCGAAAGTGGTTGCAATCGCTTCCCAGTGATCGATTTAGTCGAAAACGATACCTCGCGTGTCCTCGGGCGTCTTCGGGTGGCTTCGGGAAACTTCGGGAGTGTTCGGCATGAGTTCGGCTTTTCGCTTAAAATTGCAGCCTTTGCATGTGTGAACTCCCCTGAAACGTGTTTTGATTTTTTTATTCCCCCAATCCTTGACAAAACAGTGAATAACGCGTTCGGTAGTGTTCGGATCGATTCGGAAATTATCGGAATCGATTCCCAGTGGTCAGTTTAGTCGAAAATGACCCCTTACGCGTGTCTGAGTGTACTTTGGAAGTTTTTCAGTTGTTTATATATATATATATATATATTTTTTTTTTGTCCAATATTTGTGTATAAATAAATGTATTAAAATTTATTTTTTATTTCATCTACGATGAATACAACAGTTCTAATCTAATTATATACTTAAATACACAATTTACCAAAAATTCCATGAAATATATATATAAACTCGCGTTATAGGTAAGTATAAGAGTAAAGTATAAGAGTTTCCTAGGACCAAGGTAGCCCAGTGGTAACGTGGCTTGCTTTGTAAACTTTGTGAACGAAGGTTTGGTAGTTCAATCCCTAGCACTTGCAGGGATTTTTTTCAACACGTAAATTATAAAATTATAAAATTATAGAATTATAAAATTATAGAATTATAAAATTATAATTATAAAATTATAGAGTTATAAAATTATAATTATAAAATTAAATAACAATTTTCCGCTATACCACTGCGCTACCTTGGTCCCCCCCCCGGGTGGGTGGGTGGGCGCGGGGGGTTTTGGCAGAGGCGGGGGCGACGCTTGCAGCCTTCGGTCGCTTCGCCCGCATAAACCTTTTTTTAATTTTTTGACCCGTTTTTTTTTTTTTTTTTTTTTTTTTTTTAATATATAAACCTGAACTAACCATAACCCAGCGCGTGACGCGGGGGGGGGGGGTTGGGGGGGGGTTGGGGGGGGTGTTATTACTTTCTACATTTACATTTTTTCTAACCTAACCTAACCTAACCTAATTTTTTTTTCACATTTTTGCATTTAAATTTTTTTTTACATTTTTTCTAACCTAACCTATTTTTTTACATTTAAATTTTTTACATTTTTCTAACCTAATCTAACCTCATTTTTTTTTCAGTTTTACATTTTTACTTTTATATTTTTTTACATTTTTTCTCTTAACCCTAACCTAATACTAAATTTATGTACAAACATTTTTAATGCAACATTCTGTAGTGTGTTTACGCACTACCTTATTCCCAGTTTCTTTTTTATAGCATTTAGCTTCCTTGTACATCTCTCAGAGGCTTTGCGACGCTTCGCAATGCCTCTGAGCATTTCATCGGCCCGAGAATTCAACATCTCCGCCTTCCTTTTGAGGGACTGCGCGTGATCCTTTAATTTGCTGTCATCATCAGTTGCACTTTTAAGTTCCCTATCCTCCCGCTGCAACTGTTCATACATGTTCAAGAAATTTTTGAAAGTTTCATTTTGCTCTTCTTGGGAGAATAACTCCGATTGTGAATCAGAATCACTTTCATTCACAACCAGAGCACGGTTACGGGGTTCCTGCGTTGGCAACACCGCATGAGAGCATCCTGGCAACGGCGCGCTCGAACATACCGGTTGCACTTTCGTCGGCTTTTTTGCAGCATCTTTTTTCGGTTTCTTAGCTACCGACTTTTTTGCAGCAGCTTTTTTAACCACCGGTTTCCTTCCCGATAACGGCTTTTTATTTTTAGCTGCTGCTTTCTTAGGCTTTTCAGGTATCTCTACCTGCCCCTCGTCTGAGCCAACATCGGGAATAGGGCTCAGGCGAGCAGGTACAGATGCTTGCGCCGATAAAATTCTTCTAAGAATCGACACGTCATCATCTTTCTCGGTATTCTCTACCTGCGTCTGCTTTGTAGATGTTGAAGGATGCGTCGTCATCTTCTTTTGGCCTTTCTGCGAATAAATCTTTGGTTGCGCAGGTTGAAATTCGTCCTCAGAATTTGTCTCCGTAACCGTAGGGAACCTAGACCACGCGGCGTTCGGGTAGGCCTCTCCATTAGATGTACTAGCTCTGGCTTCATCTGAAGCCAAAGCCTGCGCGTCCAATTCGGAGAAATCGAAATCACCCAGCAAATCATCGTTCAAATCGGTCAAATCCGTCGGGATTTCAATATCCGGTAGTAAACCCACGCCAGGACTCGTCTGGTTGTTCGCCACACCATTACCCGGACAAGCGTCGCCATTGTCACCCACGCCAGGGCTCGTCTGGTTGTTCGCCACACCATTACCCGGACAAGCGTCGCCATTGTTCGCCACACCATTACCCGGACAAGCGTCGCCATTGTCGTCTTGCCCTGGCATATAATTAATTAAGTATGCAGCCACAGCACTCAACAAAGCGCCTCCCTTACCGCTACCACCAGAAACACCAATCTTTTTTTGTCCTACCATTGTCACAACAAACACAAAACGGACACGAGAAACGGGCACGAAACACAAAACACAGAACACAAAGAATGCTAGGAATAGAGCAGACAGCACTATTTTGCACACTTCCTTACAACTCGAGAGCTGGAGACGGAAAGAATCTTTGTAGCATCTCTGAAGCCCATAACGCTGAACTAACCCCTCCACTCCCTACCACTCTTGTTCCTATTGGTTCAAATTATTTCCCTACACACTCTAACTAACCCCCTACTTCCCACCCCACTCTTCCTATCGTCTCTCTCTATCTTATTGCCTACAGTACTCATACAATAAAAATACCATTTAGTAATTTAAATCTTTATTTATAAATTAACATTTTATTTCATACAAATATCTCTTACTTCGGCTTACACATAACATGAAATATCACAATGAATTTTTCAATTGAATATTATAATTGTCGACCTTTGCGTTAACAAGTAGAAACATTATTAACAATTAATCACTCAACTCATTCATTGCTTTGAGTAACACATCTAGTTTATCATCATCCTTTAAAACATTTCGTTCAACGACACTATTTAAGGCTGATATTAACCACTTTAAATTCTGCTCTGGTTCACTCTGAAAAAATGTTATGTCTGAGTGACCCCAGGGTAGAGTTTTAGTGGTATTGGGAATCACAAAACGTTTATCGTCATAATAAGAAAGAGCAACTTTATTCCGCATCTCTGTATAGATATCATGCAAGTGACTTCTGAAAGTATTCATTTTACGAAATATTAACCCGCCCTGCTCAACAATTTTTCTGTAGTCATCTATTGTAAGTTGTTTTTCAATCACAGATTTCTTTACTCCCTTGGCTTTTTTCAACTCATTACCGACCGATTGCACGTAGTACGCTTTCGCTCCAGTACCATAAAAGCTGATAATAGGATCTTCGGGGAATTCGTCTTTCATATTCCCAAGCACAGACGAGCCTTTTGGAATATTAAATTTATTTCCCTCCCTGTAATTAGAAGTATCAAATTTTTCTGGATTTTGTACAATAAAGTCATAGAAGTTATCTGTATAAACTTTCATAATTAAGGAATCGGTGTCGGTGTACAACAAAGAAGCATTAGCACCGAATTGACGTTTAATAACACCATAAAAAAAATTATACAGTACCGTCTTCGATAATTCAAGAATACAAAATCCTACGTAAATTGGTTTGTTATAGACTACTTGCAATTTGCTCATTTCAATCGCTACAAAATCCTCAGAAAAAATTGTGCAAGATTTGAAATTTGGACGAGCGATTAATGCGTTTGCACCTATAGTTCTTCTAACATTTTCCCAATGAGTAATCAACTTTATATCTCTTCTATTATCAACATTTTCCATGGTTTTACCAAATACTGCATTATTCATTAATTTATATTGGTCTTTTTCAAATTTATTGGTCGCTGAATTTCTCATTTGCGTATTTAAATCGATGTATTTTTTTAACCAGGGCGACTGCTTGAACTTAAGTACTCTATGGGTTTTTAACACCATTAAACCATTTTCAATGGCTTGTTTCAAGTTTCTATAATGCACAACATATCGTCTCTTATCATTCAAATTTGGGATTAATTTTGGTGATTTTGATTTTGATTGGGGGGGTATAATATTTTCTACTAAGAAAGGGAGATCTGAATGTAAATCGTGTAACTCTTGCGGATAATGTATGTCTACTTCAAAAACATACCCGTGTGGACTCTCGTCTGAAATATTAGTAACATCTAAGTCGATAATTTCTCTTTCGGACAGCCACTCAAATCCCCCTGTTGGTAATGCTTGGGACATACTATGACCGTATAAGTTCGTAGCATCAAGATATGTGATAAATGACGACGGTTCTGAGGGATCATAATTGGGTACAAACTTATTATTTGCGATATGCTTCCTTTCTGTACACTGGCTGACACCACCGCGTATAGCTTTTTTAAAAAAATGTATCATATCGATATCTGTTAACAATTCAAGTTCTACCGCTGTTAGTTTCAACATAGCGTCCCAAGATAAACCTGGAGCTGTGTAATATTGAGCTGGATCCAATTTATATTTATTCACGCAAATTTTACGAAAATTTTCAAATACGTCACACAAAAGAAGGACATCTGATTTTAAATACAGGTCTGAATAGTCACCCAAACTCTGGCACTCAAACAATTCCCACACATTTTTAGCCCTTTCATAATCGTCATCTGATATATGTGTTTCATTTAGGCTGTCATAGAATTCCTGCTTGGTGGGTAGAACACGATTATTTAATTTCTCTAAGTTATCTACGAAACTATATGGAAATACACCCTTCCGTCGCATTAAAATAAATTTTGCATTATCGGTAAAAAAGTTCTTCATTGTAACCATTTGACCTTCATTTAAATTTTCCCCTAAATTTTGTAGTGATGCTGACATAAATTTAAAACTATCGATGAAACGTAACCGCAAATATTTATTTTTTGTTTCCCCCTTGTCAGTAACGTAATCATGCATGTAAAGATGTTTTGTAAAAGATATATATTTTTCTTTGTTTTGTGGTATTACGTCAACTTTATCTTTATGAGCGCATAACTCTTTTACAAATAAGTGAATATCGTATCCACTCATGTTGTGAAATATGATAGGTACAAAATTTGGTAGTTTATAATTTAAATTACAGATCGAGTGCGCGGCACCGAATCGTATCTTACCAGTTAAGTGGCAATGATCTTTCACCTTTATATCACCTTCTGCAAAAGGCTTCTCACATATACCACAGATGGTTGCATTGTCAAAATTTTCTCTTTCTATCGCTGTAAGCGGGGACATGGGGATTACATCTTTCATATATCTATTATAAATTTCCCTTAAATCAGCCTCTATACATGATACAAATACTTTTGCTGCATCAGATCCGCGATATAGTTCAAATTTAGAAATGCTATTATCAAAGGAACATTTTATGTAATACGCGAAAGAGTAAGGTTCATGAATAAACGTTTTGTTGGTATAAGAGCGTTCAGGATTTGGCTCGCAAGTATTTATCGGTTTCAAAATGGATTCAAAGTCTGCATATACTACAAATGGTACTTGCATTTGTCTGTCAAAATTCTCAAATTTTAATATATTTTCCGGTACACGTTTCCCATATTTATCAACCCGAAATTGTGTCGATGGTGTTGTAGTGTAAATATGATTACAATCATTTGTTTGGTGAGACATTAGCTGACGTTCGTTACAGAAATACAGCAAACACCCATCACAAAAATATTTTCTATGTCCGTGAGCGGATATTTGATTTGATACTAATCCAGATAAATTTTTTATCCAACAATAGTGAGTTTTAGCACAATCCGATTTACAATGATGATTCTGATCACATTCCGCGGAAATTAATAATAAGTTAACATGAATACGTAGTTTCTTCTGAGAATAACGCAAAGGTCCGACAACATCATATTTTACTTTATTATTCTCGAATTTCTTTTCTAACCCATACACATTAATAGATATATTATTCAATTCCTCAAATTTTGAAATGTCTCTCAATTTCATTGGAAAATTCATACCTGTCAAATTTAGAACTCTTGAATAATGTGGATAAGATGACATTTGAGATGTACCACCATTTGCAGGATACAATGCTGAAGTGACTGCCCAAGCAAAACAGTATTGGTCCTGGTTTTCTATATTCACTACGGCCTTCTTATTTGCGATGAACTTTGGTAACTTGATATATGATGAACCACCCATTGGACTGTACTTGTTTATATTAATTTCAACAAATTTTATTTGTTCGAGGGCCCACCCTAAAAATAAAAAAAAAAATGTCAATTGTTATTCCACATACCAGAAGATATTTACATACCAGAATCACGCTCTTGGAACTCAGTAGTTTGCGCAACCATCATGTCTATAAAAGTGTCGAGTGCAATGTTTAAATCCACACCTTGATCCAATATTTTATTACACGTATTAAACGATTTAATTTCAGCTATTTCTTGTGCTTGTAATATATAGCTGGCAAATGTCTCCATGTTTACTTTCACAGTTTTATGAAGTAATAATATTTCTTCTAGTAAATTCAATATTTTATGTCGAATTTCGTTGAAAAATATTATATAGTCCAGTTTCTCATTATCACTATGCACTCGGTATGTTATGATTCTATATTTGAAAGCACTGCGAACAATTTCTGTACCATCCATCAAACGTACACATGAATTTGTTCTGTGTTGTAGTGTTCTTTTATGAGACTTCATTTGGTTAGTTGTTAAAGTCACATTACAGCTATAACACGTCTGCATAATTACCGATGTTGATGGATTCGAATCCAATTTCACTTTCTTTGCTGGCGGTCCATTACCATTTAAACTGTTACACGCCTCCCTCTGATGACGTCGCATATTGTCACTGCGAGTGAAGCTTGCACCACAAAAACTGCACGAATACATATTTGCTTCTTTACTCTAGGAAATTGACGTTAAGAATGATCCCATATTAACTCCTTTCACTCTTTTATAGAAAAGATATACTACGTCACAAAATATCAAACCACGGCACATTACGAGTTGCGTGGCAAGGAGGAAGCTCCGTCCTTGCATTCTCTAATAGTGTTAGCCAAGGCCAAGGTCACAGCAAGTGATCGTTCTGGGTAACAGCAACACTGCGCCCTTGAAGTCGAAACGCACTGCGGCCGTCCAAGGTCAAGGTCACGGTATATGCTATGCGAACCTACGGTGCCACCGTGGCCTTGAAGGAACGGACCACAGGTGCACGGTCAAGGTCAAGGTCAGTGGTGGGGGGAGACCGACCTACGGCTAACTTCCTCTACTAACTGCATTTAAATAATGTGGTGGAGCACCATCTTGCTGAAACCATATCCTATTTCTAATTCTTTCAGGGAGATTTACCAATAATTGTGGCAGATGGTTTTCCACAAAATGAAGATAAATAGCTCCAGTCAATATACCACCAAAGAAATGTGGCTCTATTACATGTTCTCCAATAATTCCTCCCCAAACGTTTATAGACCATATGTGTTGGTTATCAACTTGCATAAGAAAGTGAGGATTTTCCGAAGCATAATAATGGAAATTGTGCCTATTAACAAATCCATTTTTATGAAAAGTTGCCTCATCACTGAATAAAACAGTATTGAAGAAGTTGACATCATGTTGCATTTCACCTCTGGCCCAATTACAAAATTGTAGGCGCTTTTGAAAATCGTCATCAGATAATTCCTGGTGCATTTGAATATGAATATATTTGTTTTTAAAATTCGACCCAGAAACCGTCTACTTATTCCTACTAATGAGCTCACTTCTCTTTGACTAACATGGGAATTCTCAACCATTGCCAGCACCACAGAAAACTCATTTTCTTCGTTCACAACACGTTTTATTCTTTCACTGTTTTTTTTATATTCGACATTTCCAGTTTCCAGAAATCTATCTATAATCTTATTTCAGGATAACGTTGGTAATAAATTGAATTGGCAAGTAAACAATTTCTGTCTGACTTGCCCAAAACAAAAGTCATGTCTACAAGTTCCGCTTTGGGGCGAGCGTAGGTGCGTCTTTACTATGTACATACTTCGGTATGCGATGTAAAGCAACGACAGGCGCAGTTAGTACTTGGATGGGTGACCATTCCAACGGAAACCGCGTTCTCGCCTCACACATCTTCCAGCGGCTTGTATATCAGTGTATGCGCGGAAGCTATACAACCTTAGGCGAGGGTTGTATAGGAGATATACCATCCTTCGGAGGGGATGTAAAGCCGTCGGTCCCTTGTCTATTAAATGTTAGGCAAGTAAAAGATCCCTACTCTTCTTAAGGGAAGAGGTTCGGCAAAATTCCTGGTTGGGGTAGCTCGTCTACAGGCGTCGGTGTTAGGCCTCAGTAGCGGAAATAGGCCGAGGTTAAATAAATGTATAAAAAAAAATCCGCTTTATTAAAATTCATATTGTAAAATTCCAAATATTTTAAATTCAATACAAATTATAACGACTGATAAGTGCGATAAATGCTCCTTTTACACGGCAATTTATACCAAACTGAGGTTTTATTGCTTGTCGAATAACGAAAACAGCAAAAAATATACAAAAAAATATTACAGTAAAGGACCAGTTAAATACTATTTACTCATTTCAATGGATTGGAAGAAATGGTCTCACTAAATGGCCTCATTTCAAAATTGCATAAAGACGTGTGTCAATCAAAATGGGTAACACGTCGAACACCTATTATAAATTTTTGTGATGAATTATTTGAGGGAACCTCTTTTTTAAGTTTGTTCTTGAATTTGACACTTATTTGTTTATAAAACGAAAATGGTTGCAATTAGCCATAGGGAAGTACTTACAAAAAATGTTCGTTTTTCATTTCTACATCACATCGTCGAAAAATATACAGGGTGTTCTATTTGAAAAAAAATTGAGAAAATTCAATTTAAAAAGTTCTTAATTGAAAATAAACACTTTTTTATTTATAAAACGAAAATGGTTGCAATTAGCCCTAGGGAAGTACTTACAAAAAAAGGTTGGTTTTTCGTTTCTATATCACATCGTCGAAAAATATACAGGGTGTTCCATTTGAAAAAAATGAGAAAATTCAATTTAAAATGTTCTTAATTGAAAAATAATTCTTGGCTACCATGTACTTTTTTAGGTAATGAAAATGATTCAAAAACGTTAATTAGATGTCTCGTAACTGGTATTCACATAAGTTTTTCTTAAAACCCATAATTGTGACTGTGGTGATTGTTTTAATATCCATCTGCAGATTGCATTATTTCAACAAAAAATTCATTACATCCAAGTGGTTGGGAGATATTCAATGCTAATATTGGAATGAATAGAGCCTAGAAAGAGGCTTCAAAAAATTACTGACATAGCATTCCATTTAAAAAAAGGGCACTTGGTTCTGTAATTTCGTCTTGGCTCGCCCTGTATGTTCGAAAATAATTTCCAGTTATAGACTTTCTTATCTAGTTTACTTGCAATTTTTGAAAAAATTTCTAGCTATCGTAGAACTCGAGATATCGAGGCCCGACACACTCTTGCCCCTACCCTGTATATCCTGATAAGACTTTTCCGGAAAATAAGGCGAGTTACCAGTGCCACTCACAGCTGTCAACTGTCAAATACTAGTTTTGACATTAGATTTGAAATCAGCGACTCGAAAAACCCCCGTAGAACACTAGCGAAGCCGCATTGAAACGACCATGGCTCCATACTATTAGTGAAAAAAATCCTGAAAAATCGACTTCCCCCCATATCTAGAAAACTGTACATTTTCCGACCTTGTGGCTCAAGAGTAATAACATATATCGATTCCAACGAGTTTCACCGGGGGCCATTTTCCATAAGAAATGTGCGAGGGTCCATTATAAGTAAAATTTTGTTTACTGATGAGCCCACATTTACCACCACTAATGTAATTTTAGGAGATTGAATAATTCGTCCTTTATTCTTTAATAATTCGTTAAATGCTGAGCGTTTAGTTAACTTTTTCGATACGGAATTATAGGATGCAATTGACAATCTTCATCCTAATGTGCGACAGGAGAATGTTTTCCAGATAGATGGTGTGTCAATTCATAATTATATTTTGCAATGCGTTGAACAGGGAGAAATAGCCCTTTTGAACTCTGGCCTCCTCGGTCCCACGATATTACACCACTAGATTTTTATTTCTAGTGAACAGTGAAAAGCATAAAGTTTACAAAACAAGGCCCAGAAATCGATGAGAAATTTGTGTTAAAATAAGACGAGCCTGTCGTGAAATCAGCATTCCAAAGCTAAGAAGAGTAGCCAATCCTAATCATAAAATAATTGAAAAATGTATTCAAAGTGATGGTGAATTAGTTGAGAGAGGCTACATGCGATAATTTATTAAAATGTTTATTTACGTGTAATGATTAATTATCTCAAAAACTCATTGTTACTTTAAATTGTTTTTTTTAATTACTTCAATTACCAAAAGTTAATTGTTTGTTTTCTCTTAAAATGCATTCTTTATCAAATAGACACATCTATTCAATAATTTTTTCCATTTCAATGCATCCTATTAAATTGAAAACCAAAACTGCAACTATAAATTAAATGTCATTCACTGACAAACACCTTGAAGCTATCAGATAATAGGCGTGGCAGGGCTACAAACCTTAATGGTCTAGTGTATATTATATTTAGAGAGAATGACAAATTAAGTAATTATTTTATTTTTTCATTGAAAAATTTATATCTAATCCTTTCTTCTTATTATTAATTCCCCATCCTCGAGAACTATTTAATCATAGATAAGTCTAACTTATACTTTAATGGATTATTTTAAGTTTTATCAATAATCTTATCAATTATCTTGTATATCATAATAATCTATATAAATACTGTTTTTTAAATGTACAAGTTGCCAAAGGAAAAATAAAATTTAATCTGACTATTTCACAGATAAAGTTTATTACTTTTAAATCTAAATAATTATTGTTTAATAAATTCCAGTATAATACGTCAATGGAATATAATAGGTCATAATTTTTTGTATTAAGTCTATAAACGAAACATAAAACAGTATTCTACGTTTTACCTATTCATATTAACGTCTTAGCGGAGGTTAGCTACAGTTATTCCACCACTCCACAAGGACACACAATAACCATTCCCTGAGACATTGTCATTTGCCGTAACCCAGATATATGAGAAAGGAGAGACTAGTCGTACTCTCATGCGACCGCGGTTTAACTCACTGCTACCGCGTTGGTAACACATTAAAAACCTTATTAAACATCTTTACCCTAGTCGGGATTCAGAACCGGGACCTCTTGATCTCAAGCCCAACATTTCTCATTATTGCTTATTATTTCTCTTTCACAGATATTCCGGTGGTGTGGCAGCAGTAATCGGTTGAGTAGACAAGATTGATGCTAAAAACAATCTCACAATGTGCGTCGCGTCGATAATAACAGATTTCTGCATACCAGGCCATGGTGGGCACGATTATTGGCACAATTTTAATGTTGTTCGTGCCCCACAGCTGTTCTATCTGCCCCTTCATTGTTATTAATGAGTATTGCAGTTTTATGTATTTTGAGAACTATAATGTCAGGTCTATCGTGTTGAACTGTAACATCCGTTATTATTACCTTTCGTTGTTGTGTACTATGTCTAAGCAGATTCGTTCTCTACCACAGCTGGCGGTTTATACGCATAATATGGGTTTTCAATTTTAGGCGAGATCCTCAGCATCTTAGTAATTTTGAGGTATACCGTTGTAGCTACCTTATTGCACCTGTCAAGGTACTAACTAGGTTCGAGCAATTAGATAATACGTGTTCGATTGTTTTCTGGTTTCTGCTGTTCATTACCTACTAACCACGAATCCTTTCCATTCAAGTAAGAGTTTTCCATTCTCCAACCATCCTACTGATGATATCGAATCTACGGTCCAGTTTTGTACATCATACAAGAATTCCATGGAGATATGTGGTTTTGAAGTGAAATTATTTTCTTAAGGTTGTCAATCTGTTGGTGACAAGCAGTTACCACATCCGTGATTCCTCTACCATCTTTCTCCTTAGGTAGTGTTATTCTTTCTATTGATGATCTTAGATAGTGCATTCTGATCTCTCTGTTTATTGTTGCCTAATTATTATTTTACAATGTCAAAGAAATATTGTAAAACAGGAAGGGCATAATGATGTTTCATGCTCAATCTCATTAGTTTGAAGGATCCCCGGATATTTATATGGGCTATCAGACATATGTTCGATGACAGTGAAGTTATTTATTTCGAGAAAAATGTAAATGTGTACTCCATATCTGTTAGGCGCTTTCTAGTGTGGTCTTGCACACTTTGTAGTTTTCATTGCAGGCTTTCTTGATATCCCTTTAGCCAGTGCTGCCTGTTTTGCTTCAAAATATTGAGATGAGTATTATTTTGTTATTATTTACTATTATAATCGTTTATTTAGCAGTTTTTATGTACAATAAATTTTGAATTTAACAGGTAAGTCAGTCGATTTTGCTGCTGATATTAGCAAAAACAATTAGAGCCTCATTTTCTTCACTTTCCTACTAGAGATTCGACTTCAGTCACCGAACATGAACTTTTATACTGTCTGATACACATTAGCTATAGTTTTTATATAGTGTAATATTATGTCTTTATAATATAGTTAATTTCATTTAGTTCCTTTTCATTTTACTTTAATTTTTCATAGTTCAGTATTTTTGTTTTGCTTTAAACAATTATTTTTTTTTTATTTACTATAACATGTATTAACGTTGCTTTAATAACTATATTAGGAAGCTTAGAACAAAACCAGAATATGTTGTCAGACTTTCGAATTTTATCTACCTAACTAAAAGAAACGAAACCCAGGAAATCATAAAAAATACTCACTGAAACGTGACAACATCGAAAAGGTTTCTTTATGCTTATTGGATTAACTTGGGCCAGTAGCTGTATTAAATTACTTACATTGTTTTTGTATTACAATTAGAGGAGGACATGAAATAGAAATATTTAGCGAAAGTATACGGTGAAATGATTTAATTTACAGAGTGAGACGAAAAAATAGTACGTGTTCTCCTAATTAGAAGGGCATAATCCTGAAGATAATTAAAAGAAATATTTCTTTATTTAATACATTATTTTACTCATAAATAAATCCAACTACAGAACACAAGGGTGTTCAAAGAGATATATAAATGATGAAGTAAGAACGAAAACACAATGTACAGTGGTTTATTACACATAATTCTGTATGTACAAAATAGATATATTTGAAACTTGTAAATATCCATTAAAATGAATAAATAGGTATTAAAATTGAACATGAGCAAAAAGAGTAAAGCTTGAAAAACAAATTATTATCGACCTAAAATAGAACATCTTTAACCATTTAGGTTATAATTGATAATGTCTAGATCATAACTGGATGTGTTTATACAAGATATTAAAAAAGGGAAACGTAGAAGTTTATTTGTAGAAAATTAAATTAATCCTCAAGGTTGCTCGGGGAATAATGAAATTTAACTTATATAATAATTCCTGACAATCAAATTTGTTATCAATTACTTTAAAAATATTCGCTAAGGCAGAATATTTGCGTCGATTTTCAAGACTGAGCATAGAGTGTTTGGCAATCAAATCCAGTTGTCAAAATCCTATAGGGGGATACGCATCAGTTGACTTAAAACTGATGTTAAGTCCATTTAAAGAGTCGGGATTTATGATGAAATTGATAAATGTTTGCGATTCGGACTAGACAATGCCCCTCCCCTGTTTTCGAGGGTGCTGAATCGATTCCCGGGGTCAAACCAATTTTTCCACCTCGGCAACCCCCTCAAATTGGCCAAAAGCCACCCCCAAAATGTCCTTTTCCGTGAACCCGTTTATTTTCCCCAGTTTCTCGACTAACTGTTATTCCTTCGAGTAGAACGAAAGACCCCTCGAGGGATTTGACCTCAGCCACCCCTACACCAGGCTTCCACCCCTCTAGGGGGTTGGAAAATTGATTTTTTTTGTAGAAAAAAAAATTGATATTTTACAGGAGGTGTTTCTGTGAGGACGGTGGCAGTGACCAGGGTTGTGTAGCCATCCCCGGGGGTTGTTTTCATCCTTCAAAGGGGTGGAAAGAAAATATTTTTTTGGGAAAAAAATATTTTGTAGGCGTTTCTTTGAGGAAGGTGGTAAGTGACCAGGATTGTGTAACCACCACCGGGGGTTGTTTTCACCTTTCAAAGGGTTGATGATATTTGACTGGATGGGTACACAACTCTGGTCACCTGCCACCTTCCTCACAGAAACACCTCCTGTAAAATATCAATTGCTTGTCCACAAAAAAAATATCAATTTTCCAACCCCCTAGAGGGGTGGAAGCCTGGTGTAGGGGTGGCTGAGGTCAAATCCCTCGAGGGATCTTTTGTTCTACTCAAGGGAATAACAGTTAGTTGAAAAACTGGGGAAAATAAACGGATTCACGGAAAAGGGCACTTTAGAGGTGGTTTTTGGCCAATTTGAGGGGGGGGCCGAGGTGGACAAATTGGTTTGACCCCGGGAATCGCTTCAGCACCATCGAAAACGGGGGGGGGGGGACATTGTCTAGTCCGAATTGCAAACATTTGCTACTTCGTCTGACTCATTCAATGGACTAGTTGAGGATATTCTAAATTGTTGATGTATGCACTATAATGACAAAAAGAGCACATTCGAGATTAGAATATACGAAAATAGAGTAATTTAATAGTATAGTTAAATAGAACAGTTAATAGATTAGTTAAATCATGACAATTTCGCATTATAGATGAATAAGTATTTTTTTCGCCGGTTAACAGCAAAGTACTAACTTTGCTGACTAATAATATCAATCAGCAAAGTGTCACTTTCCCTGCCTAGGCAGGAAAGTGAGCACTTGGTTTCCATGGTAACCAACTAGTAACAATTGCGATTTTTAATGAATTTTTATTGAATTTATTAGAACAAAAATAGAGAGATTGAGAATTGTAATAATTTCATTATTTTAGAATATATTTTAAACAATCAACGAAAAAATTATATGTTCAACTCAGCAGCAAAATAGATTGACTGCCTTGGCTGAGCCGCGGCAGTCAATCTACTATTTTGCTGCCTAGTTAAACAAATAACTATTGCTTCGAGGGTGATGGCTTAGAAATGAGCGGCAAAAGTAAGTTTTTGATCAAGCATAACGTTAGCATCACCAAAGGTAGTCGGCGGTTTCAAACGGAGATTGCTGAACTCATAATCAATCATCATGTGCGGTTTTCATCGAAATTGTCATATTACATTTCGCAGCAATTAAGGGCAGCCTATTTGTCTTACACCAGCCATTTGCACTATCTAAGTTATTCTGAAGACGAAGTCATTGAGAGTATCAACGTTAGTGAATATTTCCAGATTATCAGCATAAATGAAACAGTTTACATCAACGATCTCTATGATATACGTTTTTTATTATATGACTTCAAAATGGCGAGAAATCGGAAATTAAAGAATCTAAATTTAATCAACACTTCAAAATTAATATAATAAATAATAAATAAATAAACACCACAGAAATTAGACAACCTTCAATTCCAAAAGCCAGAGACTTGTGCAGAAGGGGTTACACATTGAAAAACACGGACATATCCTCTGACAGTGCCAGTGTCGGAGCTCGAACCCGGTAGCGCGATAGCCGTTCGATTAATCACGATTACCATCTCACGGCTTAACCAACGCGGCTATCAACTAGACATACGAAAACCTTTTTCATTAACAATAATCTCCTTCTGACTTGGGTACCACTTCAAAAATGTATCAAACTCATAATCATTAAAAAGATTATTAAATGTACTCTATATCGTATCAATATTTTAATAATAATTGTTACAAATTTATTTACCTATTTGTTTAAATATTTTTTTTCTCTTTATAGTCGCAAGATGCTTACTTGCATTATTTTGATTATTGAAGGTGAGATGGTTGGGAAATGGCGAACATCAACACACTAGGAGAAATACTGTTATATTGAGGAAAAGAAGACGTAGTCCAAATACTCAAAAATAACAGCCGTCCAATGCTCTGCCCTTACAAACACATCTCCTATAGAAGATTATTTTTATTATGAATAATTAGAATAAATATCACTAAGTGACGAGGCGAGATATAATGATAGAGACGGGAGATATCAATGCCAAAGTGGGACAAAACACCACAAATTTTTTTACCCAATTCTGCTCCAATTATAATCTTGTAATTGGTGGAATAATATTTCTCCACAAAAATATTCACAAAGTGATATGGGCATCTCTCCATCTCCCTATAAACTCACTGAAACTCAAACATAGCGCATTGCAATATCTCAGGAAGGTCATCTCCGCTTGACATGTCCAACAAAAGAGGAGCTGATATTGCAAGCGATCACCATCTTCTAATAACAGGAGTTTAAAAAATTAAATTAGCCACAAACAAAAAAGCGCCAGAGACGAACAGACCCAAACATAACACTGAGAAATTAAAAATACAACATTACTAATGCTTCGCCACCTTTATACATACAATGGCAGAGACTGGGAGACAACTGTGACAATACTATCGAAAGGATCTAAGAGTAGGAAAAGAGAAAATGGATATCAGACGAAAAGTGAGGTCTTATTAATGAGATAAAAAAGAGAAACACTGATATTACACAGCCAACATTAATAGAGGAGAAATAGAAAAACATATAGTGTATCAAAAAATAAACAGAAGAGTAAAAAGATACGGGCAAATGGACAGAAGAATTAGCCCAGCAAGCACAAATGGTTACACAAGAAAATAATGCTAGAGAACTTTACTAAATTATCAAAAGACTGTGGCAAATATGAAGAAGTTGCCGATTGCCTTAGAGCCTCCTACCAAAACAGATATACAGCGTGTGATAAAGGCATTGAAAGACACGAATGGCGTTTAAATTCGCACACGAACGTACTTTTTCTATTCTCGAACTGTCCACTAACACATCAACGAACAGATTCGTGCACGGAAAGTACTCGATCGGTGTTTTGGGTGGCGAAAAGAGTATTCGCATGTCAACATAACCTTTAAGTTAACGTCAATCTTCAGTCAAACAGCTTTATTTTGGTTGAAAATTGTATTAGTGTTGTAATGGCCGCTTTGGATGAGCTGAATCTTTTAATAGCAATTAATAACTTAGAAGAAATGGAGCCAGCAGCAGAAGTCAGAAGGGAATATAATAAGACATATTTATTTTCTTGCGCGGCGGCATTGGTGCACAATCTCCTATTTGCAAAGGATATTTTTGGTCAGCAATTCATCCAAAACACAAAAATAAAATTACAAAACCGCCTACAACCAAACAATCATCCTTGTGCAAACCGCAAAACAACAACAAACGGTAACACCACGATGACACATTTTAAACTTCGAGTAATTTGACTTTGACACTTCTCCACGTTGCACCACGAACGCAACGAAAAGTTCCCAGACATACACGGTCTGCTATTGGTCGACATATATCTATATATGAACCAAGATACGATGTACGTTATACGGTCGACGAATGTGTTCGCCTCGTGTACCGCTTTTCGACTATCACTGGAGAATTTGATTTTTATTAAAACTGCGTTCGCATGCGAACCTGACTGCACTAGTTGGTTCGTGCACGATCAATTCGTTCGGGGTTCCAGAATTGGGCCCCAGTCCTCTATTGACCTACTGGCGTTTGCTTTAGGGTAAGCCAGGGCCAGCTCCGGGCCCATCAAGGGCTGTTGAGAGCCCTCTGTGGCCAGAGCATCTGCCTGCTCGTTACCCTGAATGTTACTGTGCCCAGGCACCCAGAGAAGCTTGACCCAGTTAGACGAGCCAAATTAGCAGAGTGCCTGTTTACAGTCCTGAACCAAAGAAGTTGTGTTTATTGGAATATCTCCTGCGGATATCCTTGTGTACGCAGGCCAAAATAGCGAATATCTCGGTCTGGAATACCGTCGCGAGAAACCCGGGGCAAAATTTTCCTACGTCTTGAGTTTCTCGCGGTATATATCGGCTCCGGAACCATCCTCAGATCTAGATCCGTCTGTGAACCAGAAGATATCGGCAGATCCGAGTATGTTCCCGAGTGGACACCAATCCTCCCTTTTCGGGATAATGACAACCGAGACCTTTATCGCAAGAACTAGAGAGGTATAACACTGCTAAATGCAGTAAATAAAATTCTAGCTCATAGACGTGATTGAACCAGCACACGGTTTAATCAAGTTGACTTTCGATCAAATTGCTCCTGCATTGACTACATAAACACAAAATTACAGTAGAACAAATTGTAGAATGGCGGACCTTACTATGTGAGTGAATTTTAACCTACTTGGGCGATCTGGAATATGCAGACGATTTATGCCGTATGGGCCAATCTTCCCAAGATATCGAAACTCAATTACCGATACTTCCAGAAAAGGTCAAGATAGTGGGTCTAAAAATCAACATCAACAAATAAAATCTACGAGAATTACAACAAGAAACAATACTTCTTGCAAAATAAGTCATAAGTTTACCTACCTTGGAAGTGTTATCACTTCAATTCAGTTTTGTTATAACTTGGAGTCACGAAGGCACTAGCACATAAGCTGCAAGTATTTGTCAATAAATTCTTACCACGAATGCTTCCCATATTCTGGCCCGTTTCTGGCCAGATCGCATTACAAATTACGATCTTCTGCATCAAGCAGGACAGAAGTAAATAGGACTTGAAATAAAAGTAGAAAATGGTGTTGGGTGGGTACACACTTCGCAATCTCAATGGTGAAAAACGGTGATGGATGAATTAAAAGGTACAAACAAAATGGAATGAGACTAAGCCTGCGGTATAGGACAGATCTTTTCTAGTTGGTATGTCCCCGGCTATTCAATAAAAAAATAGCCTATCTGAATTTGATAAGAACTACGGAGTTGTAGCTTGATGGGTTTGTCAAAAGATATTGTATCCGTTATCTGTACTGTATCAGGTTATCAGCAGAGATCGGTAGGCAGAGATAAATTCCAGAGACGACTTTTATATGTAAATAACAATATAATGTAAACCCGTGAAACCATTAGTAAACAATATAAAAACAATGCAATGATGAAATATTCTTATGTACTAAGCAATAAATCTGCTTTCTTTATAAATGTCAGAACAAAAAAAAACATTTAACAGGTCATATTATCGCAGAAATTGTACGAGCTATAAATTTTTTTTTCCAACTTTGCAAAAACCACTATGCAGTGTTTCTAGTGGCTTATTTAAAATTAAAGAAAAACGTTGTTTCGAAAACAATGCGTAGAAAGCAACATGTTTTACTTGTTAAATAAGAAATTCAAATAAGGAAAAAAAAAACGAAAAATA
Source organism: Leptura quadrifasciata (assembly GCA_963675555.1). Classification (NCBI taxonomy): domain Eukaryota; kingdom Metazoa; phylum Arthropoda; class Insecta; order Coleoptera; family Cerambycidae; genus Leptura; species Leptura quadrifasciata. The sequence goes on from OY776676.1 coordinate 103,011,472, forward strand.
AAATATGCACTGGAGCGATTATTTGCTGTAGGTTTGTACCGACGTATCTATATATAGACATTTAACGTTGTTACTATACTTTATTAAATCTACATACTTAAATTCACTTATGAATTAAGTAAATTTATTCGATAGTGTTAATATTATCAAATGAATTTATTGCATTCACAAGTAAATTTAAGTATAATATGTGATTCATCCGATTATCTTGTAAAAGATAATTTAGGGAACATTTATCAGCGAATTTTTATATACCAAATTAAATCAATTTTTAGCTAATAATAATAATTTTAATTTTTAAGCCTGCGATTTAGGAGCATCTACAGGTTGGTTTATTACGAGATTTATTATAAATAAATAAGAAAACAATCTCTGACCGCCAAATTTACGCATTCTTGATTAATTGCAAGTAGATTAGAATAGTATTACACAAAGGTATCGACAGCCTTATAAAAAAAGCGCAGATATATTAATAATAATTCGTTATTAATATAAATTTTTAATGCCAAAAATTGTATCAAACCTCGGTTTTCCAAAAAACTAATGTAAAATTTGTTTTGTCTTTAACTTGATGGTATGTTTTAGAGAAAATCATTTCTGGTACATTTCAATCCTATTATTTTGTAAAATAAGCGCTAGAAACAAATAAACGATTTGTGCTTTGAATATGCATATAATTGACGATTTTTCTACATTTTGGAAAACCAATTGTAAGTGATTTTCACGGCATTAACGCAATAGCGGACTACGTCCGGGATATCTCCCAAAAATTCTACTCTTTCAAACTAAGCGCTAACAAAAAGCATAACACAAATTAGATAGCATAATACCCTATTTCGAATAAAACACATCCTACTGTACCAGACGTTATCGATCTTCCGGTAACCCCTGTAGCCAAACTGTCACCAAATATAACTTCCGCTTGCCCTATCCACAGATACAGATATTTCATAACTTTGAATCATTAAATCTTTGTCTGTCCCCACTTCCTTTCGATTTTTTTTATGTTCCGTTTCATATTTTCTTTTTGTATTTTTGTCTCTAAATTCATTTTTCATCAAAATACTAACAAAAACAAAAATTCTCAGTAAACCAAAATTATTGAATCAAAGTTTAGGCTAGCCTATATGCAGTCCGGCATTTTCACACCTCGCAGAAGGCTCCTCGTTTACTTTGAGGTGTCTGCGTCAGTACCAAAACTTTAAAAAATTGAATAAAAAGTAAATCTGTTCATTCAGATATGGGACTTTTTAGTTTCAAGTTTTAATTGTTTTTAACCAAGCCATTCGGCCCTGCAATCCGCCACCGCGAATCACGCGATGGTGGCGCGGTTGGTCCCGGAGTTGTTCTGGGGAGGCAATTGTTTAAATTCTAACTTGAATAAAGAATTGTTGAATTGAAATTGCAATACATTGTAAAAACCCATTTTTGATCACACTTCTGATAAGTCAAAATTAAGTGGCAAAAGCAATTTTTTGCAAAATGCGGACAAGAAAAAATCCATAAAACATCCAGTTTATCTATTGACGGGAAATTATGGTTAGTTTCTAAATAGTAGCTTGCAAAATTTGAATGAACTTTTACCATTTTGGAATGATTTCAAGTGTATCAAATATTAAGTGACCTTCCTATTTGAGTGATGTAACTCCTGATTCTTTATTTTTGAATTTTCTATTTTGGTCACGTTTGAATGCTATTTGAAAACTATTATTTTGCATTACGTATGAACATATTTTTTATGAGAGGACCAAAATATAGCACTCACATATAGTCAATTAAACCTAGCCTAGAAATATCTATTATTTCAATGCAAAACCGAAAACAAAAATAAAAACCGCTGCCCAAGGAATCACTACTTCCACATCCAGATTTTGTATCCAAGTCTTATACGCGCTAAATCCCAATGAAATATTTTATTCCCTTTAATAATAGAGTAGGGGTGGTAGAGGGGGTAACTAACGCCAAAATAAATTTTAGAGGCCCTTGGTTCTCGTACACACACTAAATCCCAATTTATTTTTTTACTCCCTTTAGAAATAGGGTGGGGGTGGTAATGGGGGTGCTAGAGGGGGTAGTTAACGCCAAAAAAATTTTTTGAGACGTTTCGTTCTTGTATACACACTAAATCACATTTTAATTTTTTTTACTCCCTTTCATTATAGTGTGGGTGTGGCTGATATAAAAAAAAATTTGAGACCTTGGCTTTTCGTACATGCCCTAAATTGCAATTTTATGGACTCTTACCTGCTTGCTTTGCCTATTTACCCTTATTTACTCCCGAACCCTTCAATGGAATTAGATCAAAATATCTAGTTCCAGATCTCGTTATAATATATAAGTGTACCAAATTTCAACTCGATATCATAAACGGTTCCAGAGTAAACGTGCGCACAAAAAAGTTACAGACTGACAGACAGGAATTTTTTTTCGCTCAAATTTAAAATCTCGACGTTTCAAGACATTTTAAGCCAATTTCAACAAAAAAAAGTATTTTTTTTTATGTTACTATACTTCCACTGGACGTGGAAGTAAAAATTATGTGATTTCTTGTGGAAAATGCAAAAGGCGTTACAGTCAAACAGGGAGGATATTTAACGTTTGAACGTACGTATGATATTATAATAGCAAGAATATAAATGAACTCTAAGATACTTGAGGTGTTTAAAGCTTAAATACAGTAAGCTGTAACTGTTTTGTATATCAATAAGCTGGTGGATTTTATGAGGCACTTGGGGGTTTATCCAATCTTTGATTTTTGCTTTAAACAATATATGTGAGATCAGATTTGTTATATACTCAAGGGGCAAATAATATACTTATGGCCCAATATATTGACAACTTCTTTGATCAATTGTTTTGCACATTGTATTGTATTGCATTGCATGTATGTATGATGTGTCTGAAGTTTCCAACGTTGAAATTCACCCAAAAATTTTTCTGTCAAAAAAAATGATGGGGTGACAAGAACACAGCAAGAGTTGGCAATAAAAACCCTAATCGGGTATGTAATGGTATAATCATCCCCTTAAAATAGGTTACTCAATGAAACTCTTAAAATTCAAAGACGAACAATCGCAGCAACCTAATTTTTCATACAACATGTTTGTTCGACTTTTTCCGACTTCGAAATCGCTACGGAAACTACCCTTATTTGCAGCCTTTAACTTTTTTTATTTTTTGGGGTGGCACGGGTTGATTGTAGCCGCGTAATTTTTGTAGAATCTTATTAGTCTCGAGTCTGAGTATTTTTCAACATTTTTTAAAACTTCGAAATCCCTACGGAAGCTACCCATCTCCGCACCCTTAAAATATTTGAATTTTTTGGGGGGCAGGGGTTGATCGTAGCCGCATAATTTTTACGGAATCTTATTACTCTCGACTCCGACTATTCTTTAAGATTTTTTTTTTAACTTCGAAGTCACTACGGGAGCTACCCTTATCGGCACCCTTAAAATATTTGAATTTTTTGGGGTGGCAGGGGTTGATTGTAGCCGCGTAATTTTTACGGAATCTTATTAGTCTCGAGTCTGAGTATTTTTCAAAATTTTTTAAAACTTCGAAATCGCTTTAAAACTGAAGAAATACAAATATTTTAAGGGTGCTGATAAGGGCGAGTAACATATTTTAAAGGGATGATTACACCATTACATACCCGATTAGGGTTTTTATAACCAACTCTTACTGTTTTCTTTTCATCCCATCATTTTTTTGACAGAAACACTTTTCGGTGAATTTCAACGTTGGAAACTTCTGACACATATCTTTCACGCATTGTCACATTCTTGCGGGACAGTTGTTGCTCTTGTTGATTAAGTTTTTGTTGCTACTTTTCTAATTAAGCCATTTAGTCGTCATTTCGATAGTTTTTATACTGATTAAAAGATTATTATTTTCAGGATTGTCTTTACTTTTTTCTGCACATAATTTTTTTGTATATAATCACGATAATTCTCAAATTTTAAGACACTTCTCAATTTGTTATAGTTAATATAACTTTTAAATTCACTTAATAATATATTTAAATATTCTTGACAGCAATCGTTATTGTTTTCTTCCCCCGACTAGACGTTAATATCACATTTTTGGTGGTGTTATTTTTTTTTAATAAAATGTGTATTATGTGACGAATATGTAAAACAACTTCCTGAAATAAAAATACCCACTATGGACTATTGTGTTTTCAAATGCAACCATCTACTGGCGCACCCTATACATACTCTTTTGATGCTCCTAATTGTATTGGGCCTAAGATCTTTAACTCTTTACCGAAAAATATTAAGGATTGTCAAAATTTGTACATTTTTAAAAGAAATTTAAAAAAATTTTTAGTTGACGGATGTTTTTACAGAGTCTCTGAATTTTTAAAATAACTGACGAATCCCATACAATGTAATTGTCTTAGTGGAAAATAAAATTATTATTATTATTATTATTATTATTATATGCATTTACATGTTTGTGACTATTTCGATCATAATTTACTTTCAGTACTTTGATCACCTTTAATAGGAAAGTGACAAGCCTTTATAATTTCGCAAGTTATCTGTTGAACTTAATTTATTTAGAGGATCGATCATTCCGGTATTTATTTTTAATAAATACCATTTTTTAATGTAACTGAGTATGAGTAATACATATACTATTCAATTAGTAAATCCCAGGAAACAGATAGCATTATCACCACCAGATATCACAGTGTTTACGAATTTTAAGACTCGTATGTGCTTGCAATAAAATCTTATAACGTAACTTTGTAAATTACCAAGAGCGAGTTTTCGTATAAAATTTGCGCGTCGCGTTTTTATTTCTAATGTCATAATATGAACCAACACAGAGTATGCCTAACAAGAAATAATAATTCCTCCTTTTTAGTATATTTCAATAAAATGATATTATTTCCTTTTTTAGATGCAGTGGGGGACTGGAAGATGGAGGTATCAGTACTGTTAGACTCTACAGCCTTTCCACAGATACCCATAGCGCATAATTCGAATGGAGAGTGGGCTCATTTAGTGAATTTTATTTAATAGTTGTCACGTTATGTGGTCAAAGTAATACACAAAATTAGGCGATACTGAAAATTTTAGCTTAATCCGATACATTGTTTTCGAAGTACACGACTTTCAATGAGTGAATTTGAAGCGCGGTGCGAACAGCCCCATGACGTCACATGATATGAAACGAACCGATTGAACTGCATTGCAACCGTCGCGTCGTGCATTCCGCTTGAGATCATCACTAAAAGTATAGTTATCAAGTTTTCTTCCTTGCCAGGCGTTTTTGCCCATCATGTACATTACTCATTAAAAGTTTTCTGATTTTTAGCGATACCGTCAACTACATGACAAATATTATTGTCTCCATCAAATATTTTTTAAGATATATTGTCAACGAATAGACAGACAGACTGACGGAACTAAAGATCTTAATTTTCTAAATCTACATATTCTGAAATGTGAAAGTCCGAAAAATAATTTATTATTATTTTACGATTATAATATTTCCCTCCAGTTAGTGAAGATGTAAAAATGAAGTCAGAAGATAATAAACTATTTAACACAGATATTTACATTCAAATGGTCTTCACGAAGATAATATATTCTTTTAATCGTAAGCTTTTTCTCGTAGTTTTAAATTTTTAGGAACACTAACAAATATTTTAAGGCGGATATTTTCATCGTGCTTCTATATTCAGAAAAAAATCAATATTCATAATTTCTCTCGTCCTCACCGTTATTCATTGTTAATGAAAAATGTGAAAATAATATAAAAACGTATGTATACTCTCCTTGTGTTAGAAATTTGTAATAGCAGTAATAACCGCAACTGGCCGGCTAGCTAAGCGATACATATCCTGTGACGTCACATTGAAAATTCTCCAAAGCGGGTCCATGTTAATGATTTTACGATTTATAGGCTAAATGAGTCCATTTTAATCATCGGAACTACATATGCGAGTACATATGTATGCAAAATTTCAGCAGTTACTAATGTACTAAGTGACACTGAATGAAGGCTTGTAATAAAAATGAGAAATATTTTCCCTTCGGATCTCTCTCTTGAACATTAATAATAATAATAATAATAATAATAATAATAATAATAATAATAAACGTCTTTATTAATGAAATATACATACATATTACTACCTAAAAAGTTCATATATTACAGATATTGGACTTAATGTTTTCTCTCCTTTTATGTAAATGTTATAATCGAATATGCAAATGACTTTTAAATGTAATTGCCGTTTCATTTCATTGTGGGAAACATTTCCAATTACGAAATTACTTTCTATTTTCCTGTCCAGAATATAATCTATGAATGAAAATATTCGCCCAATAATAAAAATTATGTAATAATTAAACTCATCAATATCGAACAAAGAAATTTCATTTCAATAAACACGGTAGCCAGTTTCAAAATATGAAAAATACTTTACCGAATTGAGTAGGTATTATTAATAAGATTCTACTTTGGTTTACTGAGATACAATCTTTCTCTTGCCACTACTTGTCGTTTTAAAAAACTTCGATACACGTAACTGTAAGAAATTATATTTCAACCATTCGAGTAATAACAGTTTTTGACTAATATAAATGCAAAAGTTCACATGAAACTAACGATAACCAGCCACTTCGTTCGCGTGAAATTTAGGGATATACAGTACAGTTCTCCACAGGGCAACACCAAGATGCTGTTAATATTTTTCGCAAAACAAACATCTTCACATTAATAAATAAAATTATATAAAAAAATATTTAAAAAAAACTTTTATTTAAATGCTCTAAAAAGTAAAAAATAAACTTTGAAGTAAATTAAACCCATCATTCTGTTACATTATATAATACTTTTTTTGTGATATAAAAGCTTGTTGTCAGATTTTCCTGTGTAAAGGAGATTGCTCGCGACAAGCTTTTATATCATAAAAAAATTATATAATATTTATATAATGTAATAAAATGATGGGTTTGATTTATTTCAAAGTTTATTTTCTACTTTTTAGGGCATTTAAATAAAAGCTTTTTTTTAAAAATATTTGTTTATATAATTTAATTTTTTTACTGTAATGCTGTAATCGCCAGATATCGATTTTGAGACGAATCGGATCGTAAACGGTAAAGTCGTCCGCCATCTTGAACTAAATTTTTGGCTAGAAATTCGTAATCTCCCCGAAAACTCCCAGATATCAATTTTGATCGATTTGGACCTAAATGACAAAAGTCGTCAGCCATATTGGCGCCGCCATTTTGAATTTCTAAATTTTGACCAAGAACTCATAATTGGCGATCTCGAAAACCTCCAGATATCGATTTTGAGTCGAATCAGATCATAAACGGTAAAGTCGTCCGTCATCTTGAAGCCGCCATCTTGTTTTTTCTTATAAGAAAATGTTAAAGGTTATTGTCACCGGACATGTGCAGAATTTGAAAGCTCTAGCTTAATTAGAACTAATCGAAATTTTGATTGCAAGATTTGACTTAAACAAACTAACAAACAAACATTGCAAGTTAAATAATAGTTATTTATTAGGCTAGTGACTTATATGTAATAACTCACGTGTCTAATACAATATTTTATCCAACGCTTTCATATAATAGCTATTTATGTATCAAGTCCATAATACAAGGCTTTATTGAACGAGTTCGGTTTATGGCCGAGCGAGCGTAGAGAGCAAGGCCATAAAGAGGGCGAGTTCAATTAAGCCTTATTATGGACGAGTTGCATACAAAGCTTTATATCCGACTTCTAAATTTGGCTTATTAACGAAAAAAACATTCGAAAAATTCAATGACATTTTGATGACTGTTGTACATATTTATTTGAAAACGTCAAAATCAGACATCGGCTCATTATTGGAAACGTCTGAAACCGACATAATAGTAAAATAAAGTAACTTTATTTTACTAGTACATTAAAGAGGTATTTTATAGCCCCAAATATATATCATAAACAGTCCTTTATAACGTGGTTGGACATAAATGCTTTTTCAGTGATAAACAATAGAATTATTAAAATGTCATGTCATTGATTTTTTGTCAGTTGTCAATGTCAAAGTCAACAGTGTTTCTCCAAAAATATAAAATGCAAGTAGCTTATTGCTAAGTAGATTCTAAATGGATGTGCCGAGAAAATTGTGGTTGTTATCCATTTTGTTTGTAACCAGAGGTTTGTTTAATAAACACTGTGTAATTAGCATCAAAATAGAAAATTGTGAAAGATATAATACGGAAATTCCGACCGATATTCCAGAAAATTCCAAAGTAACCTATTTTAAAGAATATCTTTTGTTATGTTAAAATTACTCTTCACTGACTAAATTACTTTACCTCACTAGTGACCTAAAGTATACTTTAGCTCACTACTTTAACTCACTAGTGACTTATGGGCCACTTTATACCTTTAAAATCTCATCAATAAAGATCACTTTATATGAAAATGTTTGATAAAAGCTTTTTATCCGCGACCATTATGTTAGGAAGGTTTAATACGTTTGTTTTCCGTGGATTAAACGCCCTTTAATACACTTTAATACACCAGTGGATTAGAACTCATAATACCACGCCTCTATTTTTTGCTCAAAATCAAAATAAACTTGTCAAATCTGAAGTTTTTCAAAATTAGAATTTTTCACCTGCTCTCATACGGCTTTCACACTCCTAATTTGCCCGTGGTCGTGGATAAAATGTTGAATTACATTCGGAGATTAACAGGCGTTCAATCCACTTGACAAAATGTGACTCTCGGCTGCGCCCCAAGTGCACATTTTTTCTTGTAGATTAAAGGTTTGTTAATCCCCATATATAATTAATAACCATAAATAGATATCATTTAAGAGAAAAATCTACTTTCTTGGTACCTACTTTATGGGCTAGAGCCAATGTTTGGTCATGGGTTCAAAATGAACAGGCTCCAAAATCGTTAAGTGACAACCAGATCGCATGGTTTGAATTTAAGTGCCTGATGCAGTCTTAAGTTACTAAGTGCTGCCTCCTTCCTCACATGCAAATGCAGTGGAAGTAGGTCAAGCATTGCCTCTATAGCTGCTGTGGGACACGAGATACACTTTATGGACTAAGAACCTTCGAAGCCAGCTTAAATATTTCAGAAAAAAGCCTTGATAGGATTTTAAACGTTTTAAAACAGTTTAATAATAATGTTCATTTTAGATGAAATAAAAATATTTGTTTAAACGGCCAAAAGAGTTGTTAAAATTTTTAGTCTACTTATTTTTGAGGATAATTACATATTCATTAGAGATTTTATACACCTACATTTGCCTCTATTGTTGTTCTTTACAATACGGCTATTATTACCGAAGATATTTGCAAAAAAATGGTAAAGTTATGTTTTTTAAATTCGATAATTTAAATGAACATGTTTCCGATTTCGCCCGAAATCCAAAACTTCTATTCTATTTGTATGGATTTTAACTATTGTCCACAAGTTTTAGCTTAGTAGAGTCGAGGTACTAAAACAACTATTTTAGCCGAAGTTTCGTTTATATATTGTACGCCCTTAGACTCCTCAGAGACTACAATTATTGCAACTCTAAGTATCCAACTGGTACTAATTTTTCCATAAAGGAATTAGTAGTAGTTAGTAATTTTTCATTAACCGTTCTTACCGAGGGCTCATAGCAGTTAAGACCGATTTGAGGACCCATTTTTTCGGATTGAGCGAATATCAGACCGTCTCTATAAACTGATCTAAATCTTAAAATCAAATTCTCCTCTGTATATAAAAAACAATAGTGATTGAGACGCGCAAAAAAGTGAGGTACTGGCGCATAAATAGAAACAATAGTTTTCAACTTCTACGTTTATTATTATCAATAACTTCAATAACTATCAATCATATCATCGTTAGATATATTATTAACAATGGTCGATATATTTACTATTATAAAGAAATTAAAATGAGAAAAGTAATATTCTATTATAATACTATAATAAACTCAAATTGGTAATACAATTTAAAAACATCGATTAAGAAAATTGAAATGAAATGAGTTTTAAGACAAACAACAGTCAGTTGTAACTAAATATACTTAGGGTACACCAGCCAATATTAGAAATAACGATCATTAATAAACTTTGTAACAGAGCTCTCATAAATTATTTAGTTTCCAGTTAACAATTACTATTTCTATCATGTTTGCGCATAGATATAAAAGTAATTGCATTTGTTAAGAAACCGTTACGATTATGAACAAAATTCTTTTGGTCAAAGTAGTGCTTTGTATTCATTTGGCGACATTGTTTTGCACGAACGATGACTAGTTATTATGAATCATATTATTATGTATGTCTGCATTTAGCAGCACGCACTGGTATTTTAATAATAACAAAAATTGAACCGCCTTAAAAAAAATCATTAAGAATTATAAAATATCATGCAGTTGTCCAGTTAATTAGATCTTGTTATTACCTGATATCAATATTGAACTCGGTGAAAAACCATGAGAGAAGAGATATGTTTAGCTTCGTTATTTGTTCATTTCTTTAACCGACAATGTTCAATAACAATATTAGGTAACAAGGTCCCAGTTAATTGGACCATTGCATGAAATTTCATTTCATAATTTTAAGTAGCTTTTTGAAAGTGGTTGAATTTTTTTCACTTTTTTTAATGGGGCTTCTTTTATCTTCCACACAGTTAAATTTAAAAAATTGCAATTATACCTTATAATTTGATTGTAAATCGAAAATTAATCTTTCAAACGGTCTCACACCAGCGCATTCACCAATTCTTTGAAATGCACAAAAGTCAGAAACCGTTTTTTACATAATTTCGAAACTATCCCACCGATATGGATTATTCGTGGTCTAAATTGAATAATGTCAAACTAAATGTAACAAGCTTCACAAAAATAAGTTCGTCTGGCACGTAATCTAAATTATATGGGTATCTATATGAAATATAATTAAATGCTAAAACGTACAATTCGTAGTAAATTATTAAAATTCCCTGATTTCTCAATAAATTCTCCAAATACCTTGATTCTTCATCGATTTATTTTTAAACAAGTATTTCTGAAATCCCACCTCGTGCTAAGGCATTAGCCATTATTATACACTCTATTATACACATAAAATTGAGAACTTTGTTTTTTTAGTCGGTTAAAAAATGAATTAGATAGCAGGCTCGACGCTTACGCGATGAGCTTGAGATCAAGAATCCCCAGGTTCGAATCTTGGCTAGGGTATGGATCGATAAAATAAAATATTAGTTAATCAATCCCTATTTTACTTTTTTATCTTGTACATAATAATATCTTTTATATCACACGAATTAAGTAGTCACAAACACAAACATTTCTGTGTCATACATTACAGGTATTTGTTTTGAAATAATACTTTCATCGTTGTATTCTGCGTGCAACTTTGTGTTAAGAGTGTTGAGGTTTGTTGTTAATTCATTCCTAAGCGACAAAAAATCAGAAAAGTGATGAATGAAATGAATGGTATTTTAAATACATGTAAAGATGTTTATAATAATAATTTCTCGTAAACATTAATACCGTTCAATCGGAAATTCATCAGAACTGGAATTTTTGATGCAAGCATTTTTTTCCATAGTATCGATAGCATTTTACCCCGCAACCCAGTCTGTTCCAATTAATACGGATCCTTTTGTAATGTATTTGGTACATTATGTTCAAGAAAATCTAATACTTAAAAAAAGCCGATTTTAATTTGAGGGTAGTTCTCATTCCTGCTAGGTGAGATTTGCAAAAAGATTAACCACTGGGTCTGACAGAAAACTAGATTTTAAGAAAAAAGGTACACAACTTTTCATAATAATTAATATTTTTGAAATAATAAGGAATTAAAAGATAGAAATATTATGTTATAATATAATGTATGTTTCAATCTCAAATATTTCGAAAACTATGATCACAAAATAAAAAATATGTTAACGCGGGAGGCGTATCACCAAGGAAAATTCATGGGCAGGCCCGCAAAGAAATGAATATGATAATAAATCGAGATTATACATAACATAATAAAAAAAGATCGACTTCCCCAGCTGTTTGTAAATAAATATTAAGGGAAGCCGGCTTAGTTATTTCTGAACAAAACAGTTTAAATAATTTAAAAGTTAGTTCCGGCGTTATGTTAATATCATGGTGTTGTCTACTACATAGGTATCTAAAAATTTCAACGGCGCAATCTGTAAATACAAAATTATCCAATATTAATATTACTGGACCTCTACGTCTGTGATATTTAAGTCAAGGAAACAGACAGATGGTATTTTTTGCAAAATAATACACAACAGAACAAAAACATGAATAATGTTTTCCAAAACGAAATTTGAATATTTCCTGTTTGAGATGCCATCTTAACATAAATTTTATCACCCATATGGCGATTATTTCTATGCATCCGGAACTAATATCTTGTATAGACCTTATAGCTTTAAAAATGTTTCTCACTAGGTTTTTGCTAGTTGTGATTTTACCCCATGAAATACTACTTTCACCCGTATGTTAAACCCGAGTTTTAATTTTTCAATTTAATTTCTGTCAAGTATTTTAGATTTTAGTTAGGAGCCATACAAACATTTCTAGAGTAAAGAAATCTTATTTAGACCATTGGCTCTGCCATTACACCTTCTACAAAGAACAGCTTGCTTTTGACGACCTTACAAAATAGAGTTTTGCATATTAACACTTTCGGCGACACAAAAAATTGCTGTCAATAGCATCATAAAAGCCACGTTTAAGCAATATCTCGATTTTTAACAAAAAAATCTCGTATCATCATGGCTCCGGACCCGTTTTCTTCGAAATTTCCGGAAGTTGGTCCCGAACATGACCACCAAAATTTCTGTCAGTGATATTTTTGGAATTTTCAGGGCATAGAAAACATGTATCACATAGACAGCAAAAAAGCCCTTTAAACCTCCGATGTCAAATTTCAATTCGAATTTATTAAGAAACATGACCGCTCCAATCACCCCCAGCTATCACCCCTACTTCCCCTATGCTTCTGCACATATTGGCAAATAGACAGCAAAAACGCTAGTGAGAAATTTTTGTAACGGTGTCACCGAGGGGGTTCCCACCCTAAGAAATGTGTACACCAAATGAAATAATAACTAATAAATAATAACTATAATAACCAAATAATAACTACATTAACTGAATAATAACTACACAATAGCCAAATAATAACTGAAGTAAACAAATGTGTGTGTGTGTTTCAATTGTGGCTTTGGTTAAAACCAATTAGCCAGATCTATGTGTAGATTTTCATCAACAATTCACATATATACGATACCCAAATTTTACATTATGATTTAATTTTAATTTACATAATACTTTTGAATTTACTTTTTTTTTTTTTTGGCATTGATAAAATAATAACTGTAATAACGTCCACGGTTGAATACTATAATACTTTTAAATAAACTTTTTTTTCATTTTTAATTTTTTGGTAAAAAGTTACGTTTTATAAAAACTTATTCTAAGTCCTTGAACATTCTTAGAATTAAGATTTACTATACATATAAGATTGCAACTACTAATTATATACCACTAAAATACCTTTAATTTGATAAATATAAGCAAATATTGTAAGGAGGCTGTAAATAATGCCAAGTTTATTCTAACTCGGTCCTAACACAAAGTTTCATGTACATAGTTAATAATCAAGTTTCTTGCATATTATTATTATTATTTCTAAAAATTGAAAAGAAAATGAATTATTGACTATGTGGGAGAAACTATTGGGACTCTCTCACTCGTTGGCCTTATTTACAACTCTGTACATTTTAAATATCAAAATAATAATAAAAATTAATTATTGACTATGTGAATGAAATTTTGTATTAGAACTTGACATTATTTAGAACTTTCTTCATAATATTTGCGCTTATATTTATTAAATTAAAGGTACGTACGGTATGGGACTTTAGCTCAGTGGGTTAGCGCGTCTAGCTTTCTCTCTGTGCATACCTAGCGAGGTGGGTTTGAAACCCACCGACTGCGAAATAATTTTAAAATACAAAATTATCACCAAGAAGTGGTTCGGATCCCACTAAACTGTAGGGCCCCGTCGCCTTTACTCAGATAAATCTAGATCTAGACTTAAGAGAGTAACTCAGGTGACCTGGAATTGAATAAATTGCGTTTTCAAGTAAACAATAAGTTAAAGACCTCATTTATTTTTAAAAGCTTTATTTAACTTGCAATGTTTGTTAGTTGGTTTGTTTAGGTCAAATCTTGCAATCAAAATTTCGATTAGTTCTAATTAAGCTAGAGCTTTGAAATTTTGCACGTGTATAAGTCCGGTGGCAATACACTTTAAGATTTTCATATAAGAAAAAAAAAACAGTATTGCGGCTTCAAGATGGCGGACGACTTTACTTTATGATCCGATTCCACTCAAAATAGATATCTGGAGGTTTTCGAGATCGCCAATTATGAATTCTTGGTAAAAATTTAGAAACTCAAAATGGCGGCGCCAGTATGGCGGACTAATTTGTCATTTATGGTCCAAATCGATCACAATCGATATCTGGGGGTTTTCGGGTTTGCCGATTACGAATTTCAAGTCAAAAATCTAATTCATGGCGACTTGAAGGGCGGACGACTTTACCGTTTAAGATCCGATTCAACTTAAAATCGATATCTGGGGATTTTCTAGATCGCGGATTATAAATTTTTAGTCATAATTTAGAAACTCAAAATGGCGGCGCCAATATGGCTGACGACTTTTGTCATTTAGGTGGAAATCGATCAAAATCGATGTCTGGAGGTTTTCGGGGTCGCGGATTACGAATTTCTAGTAAAAAATTTAGTTCAAGATGGCGGACGCGATTACCGTTTATGATCCGATTCGTCTCAAAATTGATGTCTGGGGATTACAGCATACCCATCAATTTGTTACATTATATAATTTTTTTTTATGATATAAAAGCTTGTCGCGAGCAATCTCCTTTACACAGGAAAATCTAGCGACAAGTTTTTGTATCATAAAAAAATATATAATGTAACAAAATGATGGGTTTTGATTTACTTCAAAATTTATTTTCTACTTTTTAGAGCATTCAAATAAAAGCTTTTTTTTAAAATATTTTTTTATTTGTAGTCCATAAAATCTACACTGTAACAGTTTGGTCAAAATATTTCTACTATTTATACAAATTTTAGAAAAAATATCGCGTGCAGTGACAGATGTAGCCGCGGACATATGTTTGTTTGTGAAAATTGATTAAAACCGAATGAAAACTGTATCATATGAAATTACAAGAATTTTAAGAAACGGACCTCGAAACAGAACAAGTTACAGAACTAATGGAATTACTGAAATAACCAGGGCGAATTTGCAAAAAATATGTATTATGTTCACCCAAAAAAGCTGCGACAACCGAGGCGAGAACCGTGAAAGTTGTACAAGTGTTGTAGACAATTAAATTTCTTAAAAAAAAATTATGATTAATAATTAAGAATATCTTTTATATATATAATCGATATATAATATATCCAACTTCGGTTCACACACGCACAATTTTTTAATATTCTTTATTTTTTTGACAATTCGTCCTCGATTATTGCCAGTTATATTTGTTTACGTTTATTCTGTTTTTTCCTCGGTTTTTTCTATTTTATGGTGCTCGACTTATTCAGCGAAAAAGACGAAAAACGAAAAATTAGACTTTTTTAATTCGATTTGATAAAAATAGGGCATTTTAAATAACATACTCCTATAACGATGTTATTACATTTTATAAAATAAAATAAAGCCTTAAATACCTCAAACCGACATCAAACATACACATTTTACTAATAATAAGACTAATATTACAAAATAAAAAATACGTAAAAATCTCGAAGTCGAATTTTTGGATGATGACTCGGATGATTACAATACTTTCCTCACTCCTAGCACAGTAGCAAAGGCGAGAGCAAAGGGAAATCTGTATGTGGAAAGTAATATGACTTAGTGTACGCATCTCTATCCTAATTGGTGTAGAATAAATTCTAAATAATGTCAGCAGTTTGTGCCGTTCTTCGATAGGTCGACTATATTCCTCTACAGTTCCCACCGCCCGCCAACACTCGTTGGCGTTTACAGTATCGTTTTAGAGTAAAAAACGCGCGTCGGGATCCGCCCGATTTTGATTGATTAGCTCATAATAAATAATGAAAGAAACCGCAAGTTATTTAACAAGTTTTCGACAATTTCCAGAGGAAAAATTCGTGAATTAAGAGGTTAATGCAATCCCCAATTTCTATGCGCCATCGGTTCCGCATTGAACAGAAAATTTTGCATCGGATAGGACACGTCTGAGAGATACCTCTCCAGAATCTGAACTACTAGGTAGGTAAATAGGTATATATACACTTTAATTGATTGCACAGGTACCTTTGACCCGTCTGCAGCTATAAATAATGACTCGAAAATGAAAAGTAAGTTGGCAAATACTTAAATATTTATTATTAGTTACTAGAGACGTGAATTTATTTTTTTATTAAAAGAACATTGTTTGTAGTTTCACACAAACTTAATTGCTTTCATAATTAGTTTCTTCACATTTTTGGAAGCATTTTTTATGTTACACTCGATTTTACACAAATATGGTACAATCTCAGTGCAATAATAGACATTTATTTACTAGAAAGCATATATAGGTTAGTCAACGTTCTATAATTTCAAAATTATTATTATGAAATAACTAAAATAAACAAATGATAACTACTGTAACAACCAAATAATAACGTAATCAAATGGTAACTGGAATAACTAAATAGTAACTGAATATTAACTTTAATAACCAAATAATAACTATAATAACCCATGCTTGTACATCATAGTAACCAGGTGGTTACCCCTCGGGTGTCACGGTCTATTAAGGTTTTTGTCGTACCTAACTGTTTGTATTTTCAATATTCACGAAAGTTTAATTCAACAAGGACTTCAGGATATTAATTACTTATTAGAATTTTCTTGATAATTTGTTTCTCATTGTTTAATATGAAAATTTGTATTAGAACTTGGCATTATTTAGAACTTTCTTCATAATATTTGCGCTTATATTTATTAAATTAAAGGTACGTACGGTATGGGACTTTAGCTCAGTGGGTTAGCGCGTCTAGCTTTCTCTCTGTGCATAGCTAGCGAGGTGGGTTTGAAACCCACCGACTGCGAAATAATTTAAAAATACAAAATTATCACCCAGAAGTGGTTCGGATCCCACTAAACTGTAGGGCCCCGTCGCCTTTACTCAGATAAATCTAGATCTAGACTTAAGAGAGTGACTCAGGTGACCTGGAATTGAATAAATTGCGTTTTCAAGTAAACAATAAGTTAAAGACCTCATTTATTTTTAAAAGCTTTATTTAACTTGCAATATCTGTTAGTTAGTTGGTTTGTTTAGGTCAAATCTTGCAATCAAAATTTCGATTTGTTCTAATTAAGCTAGAGCTTTGAAATTTTGCATATATTTATAAGTCCGGTGGCAATACACTTTAACATTTTCATACAAGAAAAAAACAGTATTGCGGCTTCAAGATGGCGGACGACTTTACCGTTTATGATCCAACTCAACTCAAAATAGATATCTGGGGGTTTTCGAGATCGCCAATTATGAATTCTTGGTCAAAATTTAGAAATTCAAAATGGCGGCGCCAGTATGGCGGACGAATTTGTCATTTATGGTCCAAATCGATCACAATCGATATCTGGGGGTTTTCGGGTTTGCCGATTACGAATTTCAAGTCAAAAATCTAGTTCAGGATGGCGACTTCAAGATGGCGGACGACTTTACCGTTTAAGATCCGATTCAACTTAAAATCGATATCTGGGGATTTTCTTGATCGCGGATTATAAATTTTTAGTCATAATTTAGAAACTCAAAATGGCGGCGCCAATATGGCTGACGACTTTTTTCATTTAGGTGGAAATCGATCAAAATCGATGTCTGGAGGTTTTCGGGGTCGCGGATTACGAATTTCTAGTAAAAAATTTAGTTCAAGATGGCGGACGCGATTACCGTTTATGATCCGATTCGTCTCAAAATTGATGTCTGGGGATTACAGCATACCCATCAATTTGTTACATTATATAATTTTTTTTTATGATAATAAAAGCTTGTCGCGAGCAATCTTCTTTACACAGGAAAATCTAGCGACAAGTTTTTGTATCATAAAAAAATATATAATGTAACAAAATGATGGGTTTTGATTTACTTCAAAATTTATTTTCTACTTTTTAGAGCATTCAAATAAAAGCTTTTTTTTTAAATATTTTTTTATTTGTAGTCCATAAAATCTACACTGTAACAGTTTGGTCAAAATATTTCTACTATTTATACAAATTTTAGAAAAAAATATCGCGTGCAGTGACAGATGTAGCCGCGGACATATGTTTGTTTGTGAAAATTGATTAAAACCGAATGAAAACTGTATCATACGAAATTACAAGAATTTTAAGAAACGGACCTCGAAACAGAACAAGTTACAGAACTAATGGAATTACTGAAATAACCAGGGCGAATTTGCAAAAAATATGTATTATGTTCACCCAAAAAAGCTGCGACAACCGAGGCGAGAACCGTGAAAGTTGTACAAGTGTTGTAGACAATTAAATTTCTTTAAAAAAAATTATGATTAATAATTAAGAATATCTTTTATATATATAATCGATATATAATATATCCAACCTCGGTTCACACACGCACAATTTTTTAATATTCTTTATTTTTTTGACAATTCGTCCTCGATTATTGTCAGTTATATTTGTTTACGTTTATTCTGTTTTTTCCTCGGTTTTTCTATTTTATGGTGCTCGACTTATTCAGCGAAAAAGACGAAAAATGAAAAATTAGACTTTTCTTAATTCGATTTAATAAAAATAGGGCATTTTAAATAACATACTCCTATAACGATGTTATTACATTTTATAAAATAAAATAAAGCCTTAAATACCTCAAACCGACATCAAACATACACATTTTACTAATAATAAGACTAATATTACAAAATACGTAAAAATCTCGAAGTCGAATTTTTGGATGATGACTCGGATGATTACAATACTTTCCTCACTCCTAGCACAGTAGCAAAGGCGAAAGCAAAGGGAAATCTGTATGTGGAAAGTAATATGACTTAGTGTACGCATCTCTATCCTAATTGGTGTAGTATAAATTCTAAATAATGTCAGCAGTTTGTGCCGTTCTTCGACAGGTCGACTATATTCCTCTACAGTTCCCACCGCCCGCCAACACTCGTTGGCGTTTACAGTATCGGCGTACAGTATCCGCCCGATTTTGATTGATTAGCTCATAATAAATAATGAAAGAAACCGCAAGTTATTTAACAAGTTTTCGACAATTTCCGGAGGAAAAATTCGTGAATTAAGAGGTTAATGCAATCCCCAATTTCTATGCGCCATCGGTTCCGCATTGAACAGAAAATTTTGCATCGGATAGGACACGTCTGAGAGATACCTCTCCAGAATCTGAACTAGTAGGTAGGTAAATAGGTATATATGTTATAGCTCGCGTTTCGTAGCTAAGTTTTTAAAAACAATTTTATTTATTTGTAGAGAGTCAACGTTGACTCTTAGAAATAATACAGTAATAAAATGTAAGTATTTAATTTGAAGTGAGTATGATAACTAGCCACAGAAATGTCTCGTGGTTCTATTTATGACATTTAGATGCAGTGTCATCTAAATGACGAACAAAGAAAAGCAAGCAAGCAATTCAGCATAATCATGATAAGTTAAAATGTAATATAATATAATATGATACTTTGTAAGCGATAAATGATAGCGGGAATTTGTTATCTGCACGTAGCTGAAATATGATATTATAGGATAAACTGAAATGAAGCAAAAGTCACGTATCGTCTTGTATACAGTGGCTCAAATACTATATAACAACTTCCCCCTTAACGAAAAAGTTGCTGTTATACAGGAACTTTTGAAATTGAAGAGATAATAAAATAGTGAGTGAATACAATACAAAATAATAAAGATAAAGGTAAAAATATACAAAGGTTAAGTTAATAATGCGAATGATAAATCACAAGTGAAAGTCTATGTTAACTCGATGTCGTCTCCTTCTTGGGGTCTGATAACGGGTCGCTTTCTTGGGGGGATGAAACCGGGAAGTTTCATAAATGGTTTGCTTCGTCCTGCAGAGGGTGAAGGGGCGTCATCTGTAGAGTGTTGGATTTTCAGCATTCCACGTCGTCTTTTCGTACACTTACAGAATATGTAAAGTAGAATTAGGGAAACAACAAATGTGATTGTAAAGTACGTGAACCAAGATACATGTTTGTTCACAAATGGTTCGTTTATAAGATCATCTAAGTCCTTTGAATATTGCTCCAGTTTGGTTTTGGCAATGTCCAAATCTTCTACGTTTAGATTGTTTAACTTGAGAGGTTTTAATTTTGGTAATTTAATTTTGTCGGGCATTTGATTGCAGCACTCATAAGGAATTTGGATGGGATGAGAATTGTCTTTAATGTCTGAAAAGTCTTTGGCACTAGCTTGTATTCTGGTGATTCCTACAAAGGCGTAACATCCGGGTTGTAGTTTGACGATTGAATTTTTGTTGATTAATTCTGTTATTGAATCTCTTTTTGGGTAATTGATGGTGATGTGGAGTGGTTCGGAGTTTATTATTAACCATGTGTTGTCTTCAAGTTCTTGAACGTTGTATCCTTGACCAATGATGAAGGATGTCTGGCAATTTTCGGGGAGTTTAGTCAATTGTTTCAGGATTCTGGCTTCACATATGGCATTTTGATCGATAGGGTATGCAAACAGGTTTGAGCATAGTTTCGTTCCAAAGTATAGTGGTTTGCATTCATTTAAATTTGAAATTGGTATGTACATCAAAGAATCATCGTCTCTCGCGATAAACTTTTGTGAAATAGATAGAATGTGCAGAAGGCCAGTTCTGTTATCAAGAATTGGGATCGGGTATAGGCGGAAGGTATTGTAGTTTTGAGGTTCGACAAGAGGTATTTTTAGAACGAACACTAAGTTAGAATCTACTTGAAAAGCTTGTAACTCAATAATGTCTAAATACTGAGCGACTGCTGATAATTTAATAGGTAGAGGCAAATTGTTTCTTTGTAAACTCTGAGAAATCTCTTGTAATGCTGTTACTAAATGGTCAGGAGTTATTATTGACGAATGTATAATTTTTAGTCTAGCGAATGTTATGGCATTCAAAATATCGTTTAAATTGTCTTCAATGAATAAATAACTTGCCATGAGTTGTTCGCAAATTTCTAAAAATCTTAATTTTGTGTGGATATTTTCGATATCCTTAGTCATATCTAGAATTGAGGTTTCGATTTCTTTGATATCCTTATTGAAAGTTTCTTCGTCGATTTGTAGTTTTTGAATAGTTGAATTAAAATTTTTGATGACTGAAGTCGTGACAGATATTTGATTTTTGATTAAATTTTCGAGTTGGTGTTCGTCATTATTTAGCTTGTTGATGCAATCAGAATAGTACTGACCATCTTCTGCGTCTAGATTTCCAGTTATCGATTTGAAAATCGTTCCGATGCCGTTTAGTATTCCTCGCCTGTATCTTTTTGTGTCAAGGTAAACTTCGTTAAATTTTGATTGTATCGATTGAGAGATTTGAGTTAATAAACTGAGATGCGTTTTTACATCGCCGAAAAAGACATTCATGTAATGGTATGTTGGGTCGAGTGTGTTGTAGAGGGTTTGTAAGATTTTGTCATTTTTGTCAAATGCTGTTTTAAGAGTCGATATATTTTTATGTACAAGTAGAGTCCATTTCTCGTTAGAAATTACTATGTCTGTGTCTCGGTGGTAGTATACTCCGATCGTGTTGTTGATCGATGTTATTTTATACTGGGCAAGTGCTGATCCGAGCAGCAGCAGAAACCTGAAAATAAATTTAATTTTCAGTGTATGGTTTCATTCGGTCAAAGTTTACTTTGGTTGTTTGGTTCGTTTCGAGATTTAGTAGCGTAGCGGAATTTTGAAAAATTTCCTTAATTTCGAACGGACCGTTGAATTTATCTTGTAATTTGTTCTTTATTTGAGATTCCTTAACATATACTTTGTCGCCAACATTATATGTGGGGCGATTTTCGGGGACGTTTTTATCAAACCGAACTTTGGCTTTTTGTTTTTGAGTTTCAGTTCGACTTCGAGCTATTTTATAATAGTGAGAAATGCGATTGTTTAAATCTCGGACATATTTAGTGATTAACTCTTTTTGATTGTATAACGTTTCCGGTGGACGAACAGATGTATGACCAAAAACTAATTCGTATGGGGTAAATCCGTGAGTTTTATTTACAGAGTTATTATAACAGATTACTGCATATGGCAAAATGGTAAATGGGTGTTCATTCGGGTTTTCCGTTTTGTTAGCTCTTATCATTTCGGCCAAGGTGGCGTGAAATCGTTCAATAGAACCATTTGACTGGGGATGTCCTACACTTGAAAAAGTTAATTTTATATCATATAATCTACACAAATCTCTTAATAAATTGTTATCGAATTCTCCTCCATAGTCGCAATGTATTCTTAATGGAGTACCATAATGTTGAAAATAAAGCAGTAGCGTATTTACTACAGATTTGGCGGATTTATCGGGGACTGCGTAAGCTTGTGTAAATTTAGTCAATTCGTCGCGAATAGTCAATGCATAATTGCGCGTAGGGAATTCAAATAAGTCAATGTTAATTCTTTCGAACGGTGTCTTTGGTGTTTCTGTAATTACTAGTGGACTACTTAAATTTTTTCGACAAACCTTCGTTTTTTGACATGTTTCGCAGTTTTTGATAAAATTTTCGACATCTTTCGTTAACCCTTGCCAATTATACTTGTTTTTGATTCTGCGTATTGTCTCGTTTATTCCGCGGTGCAAATTATTTTTTCCGGTGTGATTTTGATCGAGGATTATCGGGCGTTGGTCTTCGTCGGAGCAATGCACTAGATTTTGACAAATGATTAATTTTAGGTCCTTGTCTGCAAAAATGAATGAGAGAATTTCGAGTATTGGGAGGTCCAGATTATTTTCGACATAGTAGGTCTTGGAAAGATCTAGTTTATTTTGATTTTTATATAACGTTAAAAACAAGTGTTCTATTACAGATTCGGGGTCGAAAGGTACAGCGATGATATAATAATTTCTATGTCGGGTTGATTTACTAGAGACAATATTGATTGTACTGTTGTCGAATTCGGGATTTTCTTCGAAAATATCTTCTATAATTTGGTGATGGAGGTCTGTTAAGTTATTTTGCCGAAAGAACGTAATTATGTTTTTATTTTCTCGATCTAATAATTGTTTGTTTGAAATTTCGATTTTCGAGTAATCTATTAGGGATTTTGTCTTGTATAGTCTAGAGAATGTGTCAAATTCCTGAGCGATATGTTCGTTAGTTATTTCGTTTTCGTCATTTAGGCTTTCGTCATCGTCTGTGTTTTCGTTAGCTGCTAAAATTTTAGAATAGAATTTGGAACAATCGTTAAAGTGGTTTATTTTGATTCTGGACAAGGCGTCTGCGTTTTTGTTTATTTTGCCGGGTTTGTATATGACCTCGTAGTCATACTCTTCAAGTTTGAGGCGCCAACGGGCTAATCTGCTACCCGGGTCCTTTATTGAAAATAACCAGGTAAGTGGTCTGTGATCGGTGATTAGTTTAAACTTTCTGCCAAACAGGTATGGTCTAAAATGCTTTACTGACCACACGATAGCTAAGAGCTCTCTTTCTATCGTGGAGTACTTAGTTTCGGCATTGCATAAAACTCGGGAGGCATAAGCGATAGGTAAATCTTTACCAATGGGGCCCTGCGAAAGCACGGAACCAATGGCGAATGCACTCGCGTCTGTGGTTAATAAGAAAGGCTCGTCGAAGTTCGGGTAAATTAGTATCGGAGTTGTTGTCAAGGTTTGTTTTAAGTTTTTGAATGAATTCGTACAATCATTGTCGAAATTAAAGGGTATGTCTTTTTGTAGTAATTTAGTCAGAGGTTTTGATATTTTAGAGAAATTGGGGATAAAACGTCTATAATAGCCTGCTAAACCCAGGAAAGATTTAATTTCCTTTTGGTTTTTGGGTTGAGGAAAGTTTAGGATTGCTTCAACCTTAGCAGGGTTTGGCTTTACACCGTCCTTGGTGATGAGGTGTCCTAGGTAGGCAACTTCTTTCCTAAGAAACTCACACTTGTCGGGCTGTATTTTAAGGTTAGCTTTCCTTAAGCGTTGGAATATTTCGTTTAGTCGGGTAATATGTTCGTGAATCGTTGGGGAATAAATGATGATGTCGTCCATATAGACTAGGCAACGTTCGTTTTGGATACCTAGTAGGATATTGTCCATAACCCTTTGGAAAGTGGATGGGGCGTTTTTAAGACCGAATGGCATGCGAAGAAATTCATAGTGGCCATTCTCTACAGAGAAGGCAGTTTTTTGGACGTCTTCGGGATTAATTTCTATCTGGTGAAACCCAGAGGCCAAATCTAGGGTTGTGAAGTATTGGCATTTTCCTAGTTGGTCAAGAAGGTCAGATATGTTCGGAAGGGGATATTTGTCGTCAATAGTCAGTTCGTTAAGTTTTCTGTAGTCGACTACAACTCGCCATTTTTGTTTGCCAGAGGCGTCAAGTTTTTTTGGGACTACCCAAACTGGGGAGGACCAGGGAGAAATCGAAGGCTGGATTATGCCTTGGGCTAACATTTTTGAAACCTGTGACTTTACCTCTTGCTTATGAATTTGGGGGTAACGATAAGATTTTGTGAATATCGGTTTGGCATTGTTGGTGTCAATAGAATGTTTAATTTCGTTTGTGAATGACAAGTTATCTTCTTCTAGATAGAATATGTCCGAAAAATTTAGACAAAGTTGTGTTATTAAATCAGTTTCTTCTTCGTTCAAATGTTCTAAGCGTAATTGATTTTTAATTTCGAAATTTCTGTCTATTTGTTGTTGGTAGTCTGAGTTTTGACAATTTAGATTAAAGATTGCCCTAAATGTTTCTATTGGTTCGAGTTTAAGGTTTGACAAATCTACAGTTTTTGGAATAGCGTTTGCGTTTATTACAGATGTTAAAAATTCTCCGTTGTTGTCTATTTTGACGATAGCGTTGGGTAAGCGTACTTTTTCGTTTTCTTGGGCTACCAGTATAGCCTCGGTATTTCGTAGGTCACATTTTAATTTGAATATTTTTTCCGTGCGCGGTTCAATGGAAATTAAGTTTCGATTTTTTATGGTGTTTAAACCGCGGGTTACGCTTGGTTGCGATGGTAAAATATCAGTAACTTTGAATATCGGTACGGTTTTAAAATTCGTCACTAATTGTTTATTTTTAAAATCTATCCTGCATTCGTAATGTTCGAAAAAGTCCGCGCCTAAAAGTCCGTCAAAGTCTATGTCTAGATCGTGAATATAAACTTTATGAGGATCACTTGTGGTAAATGGTATGAGAACAGATTCATTAATATTAATCTTTTCGTTCGTTATACCTTGAACAATCACATTTTCAGGGGATCGGCGCCTGTAGTTTTCAGCTGTCCTAGGTTTAAAAACTGAAATACCGGCGCCTGTGTCTAGCAAAATTTTAAATTTACCGGTTATGTCTTTCATGTAATAGAGATTTTTTGAGTTGACAGTTAGCAATGCATGCGAAAGAATATTTACATGAATTTGTGTTCCGGGAAATTCAGGTATGGGTTGAAACTGTCTTTTAGAGTTATCGTTTGGATCTGAGTTTCCAATTCTGCAATTGGTTCGGATTCCTGGTTGGGAGGATGAGTTAATTGGTTGGAACCTTGGTAAAAATCCTGAGGATTAGCGGTATAATCCTCATACTGTTCAGACTGAGAATTATAGTTCTCTGGGAAACTTTGATTGGTTTCGAAATTATAATTTTCACAATTATCTTGTTGAAGTTGGTAATTTGGGGAGTAATCGGTAGAGTAGGTCTCATATTGATTGGAATTATCAATGTAACTATCATAAGGTTCATAGTTCAAATGATGGGCCTTTTGTTGATCGTAACGATTAAAGTTTGGATTTGGTTGGATTGCAGATGGTCTCTGCTGATTGAAATTCGGGTTTGGTCTGATGGCTGAAGGCCTATTTTGCTGTGGAAGATTAGATTGATTATTTTGTGGGAATTGCCTGTGAGTAAATTGATTATTTTGCGAAAAATTTTGGAAGTTTGAATTTCTTTGGAAGTTTGGTCTTTGAAAGTTTTGGGACGTTGATGGCATAAATTGTTGTTGTTGCCTAGTACGGCATTCACTTACAGTATGGCCAATGCGATTGCAAAATGAACACATTTTCTGTTGGAAAGTTGAAATTGGTCTCTTTTGTTGGGGAGGAATTGGGTTTTTAGCTTGGCTATTTCTCGAGAATTTTTGTGACTCAAAATAAGAGAGTTGTAGTTCTCTTTTAATTCGATTAATAGCCTCCAACATATTTTGTGGATTGCCAGCACGTATAATTTTGCCTAAATTTGGTTCTAAGCCTGTTAATAAATTATTTAGCGTCATAGTTTCGACTAAATCACTTTGAGATTTCTTCTGTTCTTTGGACAAAGCTTGTTTTTGGATTGCGGCATGCATTTTTGCATTGTGCGTTTGCAACCGTGATACAAAGGTTAATGCAGATTCGTTAGGTAATTGATGGATGCGTTGTAGGTCAGTGATTAGAGATGTTAGGTCTCTAGAATCTCCGAAGTGCGCTTCTAATAAGGATTTTATTTCTGCATATGTAGCCGGATTTCTAGAATTTATCAATTCGGCAGCTTTGCCACGCAATTTATTTTTGATATGAATAGTCAATAATAACAACTGGTCATTAATTGCCATTCCTTGAGCATATGTACAAGAATTTAAAAATGTTTGTAAGTTGATGGGGTTTCCATCGAACTCAGGTATTATCGAGAATATCTCTGAAAGTTTATAAGCTTCAATTTGTTCTTCGATTTGAACGGTGGCTTCTTGTTCTGACATTTTGTTGCTTTTAGTTACAAACTATTGAAGTTAAATTTGAAAGATTTTCTTGTCTGTTTGTGTATTAGCTGTATAATACACACAAGTACGTATTAGCAGTATAATACGCTTCGATGTCGCTTTAAAATAAAATGGAACTCGGTGAGTGTATTAGCTGTATAATACACACGATTACGTATTAACAGTATAATACGTATAACATAGAACTAATTATGTCGTTTGGGGAATAATAAGGATAAAATTGATAGCAGAACTGTTTCGTTTTCGTTGGATGTATTAGCAGTATAATACACTTAAATAAATTGCGAAATGTGAAAAATAAAAATAGCAGTAATAAAACGTGATGATTCTTAAAAATGACTTACGTAAATATCTTCATAGGTAGGTTCTTTCCTCCGTCGAGGGATTAGGATCCGCCACCACTGGTGAGGAAGGTCTCCTTGTTCTTGCAGATCACTCGCACTAGTTAGGCACCCTTGTTGAGATGTTCTCCTTGTTCTCGAACGTTTCACTACAAGTTAGGCTTCTTGTTCCAGGGATGTTTAACGGATCCTACCGACTGCGCCAATGTTATAGCTCGCGTTTCGTAGCTAAGTTTTTAAAAACAATTTTATTTATTTGTAGAGAGTCAACGTTGACTCTTAGAAATAATACAGTAATAAAATGTAAGTATTTAATTTGAAGTGAGTATGATAACTAGCCACAGAAATGTCTCGTGGTTCTATTTATGACATTTAGATGCAGTGTCATCTAAATGACGAACAAGGAAAAGCAAGCAAGCAATTCAGCATAATCATGATAAGTTAAAATGTAATATAATATAATATGATACTTTGTAAGCGATAAATGATAGCGGGAATTTGTTATCTGCACGTAGCTGAAATATGATATTATAGGATAAACTGAAATGAAGCAAAAGTCACGTATCGTCTTGTATACAGTGGCTCAAATACTATATAACATATATACACTTTAATTAATTGCACAGGTACCTTTGACCCGTCTTCAGCTATAAATAATGACTCGAAAATGAAAAGTAAGTTGGCAAATACTTAAATATTTATTATTAGTTACTAGAGACGTGAATTTATTTTTTTATTAAAAGAACATTGTTTGTAGTTTCACACAAACTTAATTGCTTTCATAATTAGTTTCTTCACATTTTTGGAAACAATTTTTATGTTACACTCGATTTTACATAAATATGGTACAATCTCAGTGCAATAATCGACATTTGTTTTCTAGAAAGCATATATTATTAGCCGTTACTCGAATCCGAGTATAAAAATAAAAAAAAAAAATGTGAATGAAAGCATATTTTATATATACATATATATATATATATATATATATATATTACTATTATGAAATAACTAAAATAAACAAATGATAACTACTATAATAACCAAATAATGACGTAACCAAAGGGTAACTGGAATAACTAAATAGTAACTCAATATTAACTTTAATAACCAAATAATAACTATAATAAATAAGTAATAACTGTAATAAATAAATAATAACTATAATAACCAAATAATAACCACAATAATCAGGTGGTTACCCCTCGGATGTGACGGTCTATTAAGGTTTTTGTCGTACCTAACTGTTTGTATTAATTTTCAATATTCACATTTTTTAAACGTCCCTTTTTAATGTCGACTTAACTGTCTTAAGTTAAAATTTAAATATTTGCTAGTATGGGTTGGTTTTCCATAAACACTCGTTTCAATCGTATTATTCACACAGATAATGCCACAGTCATTTTAGATAAAAATATATATGACACAGAAATTATGACTTTCATAAACGAAGATCCTTACTCGAAATTCAATCGAGAAATTTTTAGAACTCTATTTAAGTTAAGTATATACATGAATTCAATGAACGAAGAAACCTTGCGCCACATCATAGTATTTGTATGATTTACCAAAGATAGATAAAACAAAATATTTCTCCAAGACAAATAATTATTACTTTCATTAATTCGCCACGTCATAATTAGTCAACATGTTTACTTAAAATTAGAAATCTGTTATTGTAACAGTACATGTATCACGTCTGTTACCAGAACTAAAGTAGTAAATTTTCATCTACGTAATTATCGCGCTACAACGGGTAAATGCTCGAGTTTGATCATACCTCCATTGATAACTACTTCGAATTGGATTCTTTACTTCAATCAGGTGATGTTTAACGTCTATTTTTTACCTAGTAAAATGTTTGCTATATTAATTGCGAAAAGTTAAAAATTACTTATAAACGGTTTACTTTCATTACCTCTATTCTCAATAGATGCCAATTGCGTAGACGCAAATTTAAAATGTAGGTGCAAGACATAATGTCAAGTAAGCAATTTAAGTTACAATTAATTAGGCAATTGTTACAGATATTGTGAAGAGGGGAATACTTTTTTATAAATGTTCGTGCAGTTTGCTGATAAAATAGGTTTATCTGTCTTGCCTCAGCTCTGGGAGTACGAAAATGTAACAAACATAAAATTTCTTAGCAGTTTATGTTGTTATGAATAATTATCTTGTGTATTAAGGTCAGATAAGCTTTTGTACGCCTCTGTTCGAGTGAGTCTTTATGAGAAGTTCAGATTCGGGAAATCCTATAGGAGGATATGCCCCTTCCGTTCTAAAATGTGCATATTTAAAAAATCTGCGCTGTATACCTTCCAAATTTTTAATATATGTTAGCTAGTTAGAACACCAAATAATAGGAGCATATTCTAAAATAGGGCGAACAAATGTGGTATTCCTTTGTGATTCCATTTAACCTTTATTTATTGAACTTTTTATCCGTGGTCTATTTCATGTTCGTTTATCAGAAGTCATCATGATGGACCCCTTGATGTGAAACGAGTGTTCCTT
This sequence comes from Leptura quadrifasciata, assembly GCA_963675555.1. Taxonomy (NCBI): domain Eukaryota; kingdom Metazoa; phylum Arthropoda; class Insecta; order Coleoptera; family Cerambycidae; genus Leptura; species Leptura quadrifasciata. Next base: position 103,041,329 of record OY776676.1, read on the forward strand.
GTCTTGATCCTTAATCCGTATTTTATGGGATAATAAGTTGGGAGGGTTTGTATGAATATGTGTATATATGTGTGTGCGTATATATGTGTGTATATATATATATATTTCTTCTTTTTTGGGACTGACTTTACATATCTACGCATGTTTACGTTTTTTCCTTTTGAATCAATTTTGTTATTTGTTAGAGTCTCTTGGTTAAAGGAGTATATCCAAAGCCAAAACTGGAAAAAAAAAATGTGGTATATAATAGCTTCAGTGTGTTAATATTCTGAAAGTCACGGCTGTTTCTGATAATAAATCCTAAAGCTTTGTAAGTCTTCGTGGCAATGTACGTGATGTGATTGTTAAAGGACAGTTTGTTTTATCAAAGATAACCAGATCATAAAATGTTTTGGGTCTTGAGAGCGTGTTATTATCAATAGAGTAATCAAAATGGATCAATGATTTTTTGGTGGAATAACACACTGCGTTACATTTCTGTATATTTAAAGGTAAGTTATTTATTAAGCACGAACCTTTAACGTGATTTAAATTTTGTTGAAGTACAAGACAGTCGTCGATACTTGCAACCCTGCAAAAAGAAATTCAAGTCGTCAGCATAAAGAAGAAGGGTACTGTCAGGCTGTCAATAATATCATTAATGAATAGAATAAAGAAAAGAGGTCCTAAAACTGATCCCTGCGGTACACCCGACGTAGCAGATATTTGGATAGAATTGCAACCGCGATACACAACATACTGGATCCTATCTGAGAAATAGGATTTTAAAAACTTCAGAAAGTCTACAGGGAAACCGAAATTAGTCAGTTTATTAATAGAATACCGTGGTCAATTCTATCGATGGCATCAGTTAAGAATTCTGTCATACAAAAATAAGTTGATAACAGTGGACAGTTGGTAACAGTGGAAAAGTTGTAATATAGTGGCAAGTTTTAAGGTTGTATTAAATCATTATTGTATTTTATATATGTGCATTTATCTTTCTAGCCTAACTATAGGATTTGGCGCCCAGGCCTTTTGTTTTTCACATCAACACAAAATATTTATAACAAAATTCTTATAACGTCAGCTACAGTTAACTGATAACCGAAATCCTTATCGCGGCTTTCGCCTCCTGAGGTACTGGCTAGCCGAAGCCTGGTTTATCGTGGAGGTGGACCAAGTATTTACCTACAATTAACTTATCTGGTTGTCCCCATCGTAACTGGTGTTTTGTATAAATTTAGTTATAGCTTTCCTGACTAAATTTATTTGCTTTTCTAATTTTTTAAAGTAGACATATTTTTGATGTAGATATATTATCTTAATTATATTATTTAGAACCACCAAAATGTATATCAAAAACAGTAAACGTTAAATATGAAAACGATATTCATATTCATGAATCATATATGATGGTTGGTTTTAATGTAGTTTTAGTCTTTTTATTCCAGTGATAATTAAAAACAAATTGCTGTCATTTGGAAAGTAAAATTATATTAAGCGTAAACATTATAATGGGACTTTTAATGGTGTGTATAAAAACAATTTATTCTCAATTGGAAATCGATTCTATCAACAGGCAATGGTGTCTCTATTATCACTGATTTTAAAAAAAACATATTTATGGAAGATTGCGACACCTGACAGACATGTTTGACATTTTTAAATCCTGGCCTTATAAGTTTGATTTGATAAAGTCTAATAAACAATAAATATTCTGAAGTGTTTATTGCTAGAACTTCCAAAAATATTGAAAACACAAATAATCAGGTACACAACATTAATTCCGTATGTATGGATTCTGGCAAAAGCTGCGTCGTATAGGTGGCTTTAATGTAATGAGGGTATTTCAGACGGGAAACACTTTGAGAAAAACAAAACCGCTAAAGCAGGGGCAGAATTTAAAAAAAAACATTTACGGCGAGTGTAACAAAAATTATGTGAGTGGATCGTCCAGATCCTTCATAGATAGAGAGGTGGTAGCAATACGGGTATATGATTTTATTGTAGCTGGCAATAATATGGGATAAAGGTATTGGATATAACTGACCGATTAGAGCAGCTACCAAGCTTGGTTGCTGCTGAGCTTCTTATAGTATCAAAAACGAAGCGCCTGAACTCAATGTCAATATCACTACTACAGTTTCAAAAAAAGCCTGCTGTAAATAGGGATTTTTGTGGCAGTTATGTCAATTAAATTACTTTGACAAGAAATCATTGGTGGGTATAACAATGATATTGACATTAATACAAATAATAATAGCTATTTATGTATCATGTTCATAATACAAGGCTTTATTCAACGAGTCCCGTTTATGGCCGAGCGAGCATTGACAGTCGTACATATTAATTTGGAAAAGTCATAATAGTAAAATAAAATAGCTTTATTTTACAATAAAGAGGTACTTTATATTCGCAAAACTATATTATAAACATTCCTTTGCGGTCGGGCATAATAGCTATTTATGCCATCAGTTACGAAATGCCTAATTTTGTGTAACGCGTGAGATTTTTGCGAAACGAACGAAGTGAGTTTCGCAAAAATTCACAAGTTACACAAAATTTCATTTCGTAACGTATTGCATACAAGATTTTTTCTAATTTTGAAGAAAGTAATAAAAAAATTAAATTTAATATAATTGATAAAAATTTGGAAAACGTAAATTTAGTTTGTTGCTGTTACTTCATGTTAGTTGTCAGTTTGACATTTTGTAAAAAAGTCTAGACGGAAGGTTTTTAGTGAGATTGATATATTTTTAGTTTTATTTTTTAAAAATGAGTAATTCAAGTTCTGAAGAGCTACCAAGCGATATTGAAGAGGCAGCAGGTAATGCTCTATTATCAGTAATTCCCAAAAAGTCAAAGGCAGTTTATGATTTGGCATACGAAAAATTTGTTACGTGGTGTGATGAGAAGAAAATTAAACATGTTAATGAGAAAGTTTTACTTGCATATTTTGAGGGTAAGAAAGATCTAAAAGTTTCCACATTATGGACACTTTACTCAATGTTAAGGTCTGAACTAAATCTGAAAAGGAATATTGATATTAAAAAATATACAAATTTGGTAGCATATATTAAAAGTCAAGCGGACGGGTACAGTGCTAAAAAGTCAAAAGTTTTTATTAAAGAAGATTTTGCCAAATTTTTAGTGGAAGCTGATGACAAAGAATACTTAATGGCTAAGGTTGCAATGATAATTGGAATGGCAGGAGCATGCAGAAAAGCAGAATTAACATTTCTTCCAGTTGAAAATGTTATAGACGAAGGAAGCTATTTTCATGTTGATATCCCACCTTCAAAAACAAAAGTTATACGGCAGTTTGCAATTACCACTGGAGACATTGAAAATACGAATCTTGTTGAAATATTAAGAAAATATATTAAGTTGCGTCCCCAGGTTCTTAAACACAACAGATTTTTTGTAAAATATGCGAATGGAAAATGTACCAGAAATCCTGTTGGAATTAACACATTTAGCAGTCTGCCAAAAGTTATTGCACAATTTCTTCGTCTTTCAAACCCTGTTCTATATACTGGCCACTGCTTTAGAAGAAGCTCTGCCACTTTTCTAGCAGACAGTGGCGCTGATATTTTAAAATTAAAGAGGCACGGAGGTTGGAAATCTAGCTCTGTTGCGGAGGGATATGTCGAAAATTCTATGAATAATAAGAAACTTATAGCGCAAGAAATATTTGGTGAAACATCTAAAGCAATGTGCGCCACTTCCCAAATAACAGCAAGTTCGAGCAATGAAAAAAATATGTCGTCGGGAATTAATTTGAATAATTGCAATAATTGTGTTATCAATATTTATAATAATTAATTAATTTATAATTTATGTTTTTAACTTGTATTATAACAGTTTAATAAATAGAATAATTCTTTTTGTCACTAATTTTGAAATACATTTTTCGTCACCAATTGCATAAAATTTTACTTTATGCAACTAGTTACAAAAAGTAAGACGTTTCATAATGTCAATCAGTTTTAAAAAGTGTCACTTTATATGTCAAAATTAGAAAAAATATATTATGAGTGATGCGTCATTGGTGAGAAACATATTTACAATGGGAAAAACAGTCGATTACTTATTCTCGGCCGCAATAGTATGTGGCATTTGGGAGGTCGAAAATCTGTTTCAATCTTATTTAGTTACGGATATAATTACTCCAGTATTTTGAATTGCTACAGAATTATTTAATATAAAAAAAAATTGTAAAAAACATTAGAATATTTAAAACAAGTGGCCGACACAATAAAATTATACAGGAGCATGTTTTTTATTGCATATTTAATTAACTGTTAATTAAAAACTCAGCAACGTCATACTGACTGAAATGGTTTTTCAGGCTTTTTATTATGATGTCTTTACATTTTTCAACTTCACTCACACAATAAAATCATATAAAAATGTCTGCCACCAGAACTCTAGCAATCAACAAATGATTGAATGAATGCAAATATTACAGCAGAAACAATGAAATTCAGACAACGAACATATGCGAACATGCTTGGGAAAACGGAACGAAATTAAAGAATCGGCAACAATATTACTACTAAATGAGGATAACTGTGTTGAATTGTTCTGTAAATTTTTGCATGGCTCGGTTATAGTAACCTCCAGAATTACGGTGCAGATAAAGAACACAATAAAAACCTTACGAGCTAATTATTAACGCCGGTGAAGCATTCGGTATGGTCTCATCAAACACGCTGACCTATAACGGTAAGTGATTCAATTTGCGGGCGAAATAGTACAGAGTAATTGCATTTTAATGAGATCGCAAAGTTTTATTGCGTTTTCTATCTGCACGGTAAAATTGCAAACGACTATACCAGTGTTAAAAGAAGAACTTAACAAATTTATTATCATTTGAATAGAATATAGGACAGTTATATTATGCAAATAGTAAGTATCTATCGATATAACATAAACTGAATCATAAGGAACATACAAAGTAAACAAGGGTTCTTTATAAAAACTTTGAAAAAATAAACTGAAATGTCAGCAAAATACGTTATTTTTGGTTTTTGTTCCGATTTATATTGTTTGACAGAAAATACCCTCTGGCTGTTCTTTTGACGTTAACATCACAGGCGTAGCGGTTAAGACAAGCTATTCTGTTGGCGATAAAGTAGTTTCCATAAACGATAAACATAAAATTCTTAAACACTCCAATTAAATACTACGGTTGATGACAATTTTGTCACCACCTACTGCGAAATAATTGTCAATTGTAAATCATCCCTAAAAAGTTGTTCGGATCCCACTATAAACTATAGGAAGCCGTCTCCTTTACTCAGATAAATCTAGACCTCCGGGGTTTAAGAAAGACATTCAGTTGACTTGGAAGGCGGTTAAAAACATTTTCTTCAAACATATTGGTGCCACTTGGAGATTATTAAAGTTTTAGTTAATTAGATCAGCTTAGATCTTGATGTTTGTGGAAACTACTACATCCGTCTGTGATTATACTAAAAAAACATTCTAATCCTTTGATACTTTATTGTCAATAAATCTATGTAAACATATCATTTTCAAGTCCATGATTATTTTTGTAATTTATTTTATATTTACTTTCTACAGAATACTAGTTTACACTTTGTCTGCAGATATTTACTGTCCTATATCACCTGTATGATATCTTAGATTTACAAAGGAATTTAATATATTAGTAAAAAAACACTTACAGACGAGAAAGTATTACTCCTAGCTCCACCATTTCTCTCCGGGAAAATGTTAATGTTATTCGGCGCTGCCCACGACGCAGGGCGAGCGTTCCATTTCTTATTGCCTCCTAAGAAACCCTTTGACTCTATCGAAGGGTGCCTTAAAATATTGTTCTTGGGCTGTCCAGACGACCCCCACATTATATTTTCCACAACGGCCGCCACTTTAAGTATTAAACACTAACAAAGAGACCCCAAATAATCTGGCACATATTGCGTCAAACACAACGTTTTCTTGGCTCCCGCCGACCGCATGAAACACAAATCTAGAACAGCACTAAATTATGGCACTCGCTTCATAAAAGGGGGTGGTGTAAAATAGCACAAGTAAGCAGCAAGTACGTTCGGGTTGAACGTGTCCAATAGACTGAGGGTCTTATCAAAAATTAACAGGTAGTACAGGCTGATATCAGTTTGTTGCCCCTACTTTCCACCTTACAATTTTTCATTCTGTTAAGCTGATTATTATGCTTATTAAGCGACTTGGTTTGTCACCTTTTGTTGTTTGCTGTTGTTATAAAACTGGTGACAATATGCTAGGTAATTAGCTGAATTATCTTGAATTCCTGGCCTTATCTCGCTGATAAAATGTAAATCCAACAATGACGTATACATGTGAAAACATTACACGAGCGAAACCCTCAATGATAATAATTCGTGAGGCTATTAATTTCAAATATTTTATTTTATTGTTTGGTTTATTTATTGCTGTATGGATAAACAGCTTTTTAACAGAAAATAGTTATTTCCACACAAATGAAACAGACGGGACAACCTTCCCTTATTTAATTCGGCCCATACTCAAAAAGATTGAAGGTCGTATTAAGTACCTTCAATTTTTTTATTATTATTACGTTCTTGTCAAATATATTAATTATTTTCGTTTGCCAATTTCTGTTAAGAACATCTTTTCTAGCATCAGTTTTATCTTTAAAGTATGTAGATTTCACAACAGATCATTTATTACATCTCGTTAGTACTTGTACATAGTGTAGATTAACATTGACACAACTGCGTAGAAAAATAAAGTCATTAATAGGACAAACAGGCTAATAATTTATTATTACTCGTAAATCAATAATACTTTTTTATTACCTAACTACCAGATAATTACTTCTGCATTAACTTCCTAGTTACTAATCTAAGTATATTCCCATAAATAGAAAACAATCGATGGTGATACGAATTCAGACTAGCTCACAAAAACTGGGTTGGATGTTTCGGACAGGATGATTTTAACCAGCGGTGAAAACTTGGCTAAAACCCTTCTTTCAAAATATTTTTGTGTAGTGTAACCGATCTTAATACTAGAAATTTAGCGTCTCTACCAGGGATGTCCGCTGCTATGCCACTCTATAATGGTATACAGCAGGCAGCGCCGTGCTATCGATATATTTTATCCTCTCGTATATGAGACCCCTCTTTTTTTTTTTTTTTTTTTTTTTTTTTGGCTTTGGGTCATGAACCATGCAGCCAGTTACTAATAGTTTAATAATTCCTAAAAATAAACCTAGCACAAATCAACGAGATTGAATATGAAAAAACGAGGGGAATTGACGGGGACACACACTTCTCATCCAGGGGTCGATCAGGACATTTTTATAGTTCAGACAGCACAAGGGAGACCTCGGAAAGATATGAGACCCCTCCTCCCCACAACACTTCCAATGTATAATACAACAAGCTAATTTTCTATGTGGCTTCCTCGCACCCCCTGACCATCCATCATGTTTATCTTTTTGACTATATATTTCATGATGAGCAACATAACCTTTGCTTAAATCAAACTGCAAAATAATAACAAAAAGGGCTTTACCGTTATCGTAGTCCACTTTCTGACCACCTTTACTTTCTGATACAGATTAAAAATTCACGAAATCGTGAAAGCTCCTTTTTGTCCTTAGTTATTTTATTTTAACAAACTAAATGTCTTCTATTAATGTGCATTGACGGTAGAGAATAAAATATAACAAAAATCGCTTTATTGTTACCACAACAAAATACAGATTAGAAATTTATGAAATCGTGTAGAGCTGATTTTTACCCTAATTCATTTTAACAGACTAAGTTTTTTTTTTCCTATTTTCCTATTAATATACTCTCATAGATGGTAAGGAATAGAATATTACCGATCAGAAATTTCTAAAATCGTGTAGAGCTTATTTAAACCTGATTTATTGTGAAATCTATTTTATTAATAATAATGATGGCCAAAAGCAAAATATTGCAGGTTATAAATTGTCGAAATCATGTACAGTTAATGTTTCAACATTGTTTTCATAACAGTAGAACAAAAAATCTGAAGTTCACAGTTGGAATCTAACTCGGAACTAGTTGGAGAAAAACTTTATTTTCCAAACGTAGGTAAATAATTGATTACTTTACTTGGATTTCTATTTTGTCTCTACTTCTAGTAGTACTACCGTAGTAGGTGTACCTATTTCGCTGGCTGGGATACCCATTGAATTATGCAAGAAAAGCAGCAGCACAAAACACATTCCATATGTAACAGAAAAATTAGTGCATCATAATAAAAAATAATAAAGTTTTTCTGCAACAAGTCCCGTGTTAGATACCAACTGTGAAATCCAGCTTCAGATTTTTCGTTTTCGTATTGTTATGAAAACAATGTTGAAACCTTAACTGTACGAGATTTCAACAATTTGCAACCTGCAATATTTTGCTTTTGGCTATCATTATTATTAATAAAATGCATTTCACAATAAATCAGGTTTAAAATAAGCTGTACACGATTTTAGAAATTTCTGATCGATAATACTTTATTCCTTACCATCTATCAGTGTATATTAATAGGAAATATGTTCCGAGAAGCTTCCGCGGTCGTTGGTATGAAAAATTGGGTAAAAATCACAGTAAAACAGTAAAACGAATTTTGTGTATTTTATTCTCTACCGTCAATGCACATTAATAGACGAAATTTTAGTCTGTTAAAATAAAATAAATAAGGATAAAAATGAGCTTTCACCATTTATGGCCAGTTTCTGAAACGTTAAATAGAGTTAATTATTCGTTTACTGTCATAGTTACAATTGTGGCAACAATTGTTACTATGACATTTATTAATAGATAACTTTATTTTACGTTTCGGAAACAGACCCTTAATGAATTTTTAATCTGTATCAGAAAGTAAAGGTGGTCAGAAGGTTCAGGGAAGGTGGTCAGAACGTACAGGGGACTACGACAACGGTAAAGCGCTTTTTGTTATTGTCTTCCGGTTTAGTTTAAGCAAAGGTTATGTTGCTCATCATGAAGTATATAGTCAAAAAGATAAACATGATGGTTGGGTCAGGGGTGCGGGGAAGCCACATAGAAAATTAGCTTGTAGTATTATCTGGTCGATAGCCGCGTGGGTTAAGGCGCGAGGTGGCAATCGCGATTAATCACACGGGCATCGCACCACCGGGTTCGAATCCCTTGGCTCCGGCACTGGCACTGTAGGAGGGAATGGTTGTATGTCCGCGTTTTTTCAATGTGTAACCCCCTTCCGTACAAGCCCCTGGCTTCTGGAATTGGGGGTTGTCTAATTCTGTGGTGTTTATATATTATTTATTATTATACATTGGAAGTGTTGGGGGGGGGGGGGGTGGATTTCATTTAGTTTTTCATTATGAAGCAGTACGTGGTTTCACAATTTCACAATTAGCTATTAAGATAGGTAAAAGAACCGTGAAATTTGAATATAGACATATTTATTAATTTACTTCTAAGAGGCGAAGAAGAAAATCACTGCAAGTAGTAGTAAATTACAATGCCATAGGATACTTCTACCATTTGCTTTAAACAATACTCTTCATCTTCACTAGTTGCATCAGATAAGAAGAAAGAGCATTCCCTTCCCATTTGAAAACTTAAGACTGTCAGTCATGTCTTTCTGAGTGCCTTACTACTGGTCCCGATGGTGTCTAGGAACTTACTATTTCGATTTTAGCACTTCCTGACCTCCTAGGTCGCAGTGCCTTTAACTCCATTTCCCAGAGTCACTGAGTATCCCGGTCAAAATTAGTGCGGTCGGTCAAAAGTGGTGCAAAAGGTGTATTGAGGTCCTAGTTGCCCTCCAGTAACGTTTTATTTATTTCTGACTTTTGGTTTGGCCACAGCACACTTTTCCCCGGAATCGTTGGTCGGATCGATTCGGCAATGGTCGGAATCGATTCCTTCGTGGTCGAGTCGATAACGATACCTAACGCGCCATCGTGTGTCTTCGGGAAACTTGGGAAGTGATCGTGTGAAGTTTGGATTTTTGCTTAAAATCCTAGTTTCCACACGTGGGAATTCCCCTGAAACATGTTTCGGTTTTTCATTCCCCAAGTCGTTGACAAAACGCCCTCGAGAGTAATCGGATCGATTCGAGAACCCTCGTAATCGATTCCCCGTGGTCGGTATAGATGAAAATGCTACCCCAACCGACCTGTACGCCTTCAGGTTTTTCTCTAAAAATTGTTCTAAACCTCTTTGAGGTTATGTACCTCCGACCGGTTTCGACCGGGGGTATGCTAGCAAAAAAATCCTACTTAAATGTTCGATTTTTAGGTTAAAGAATCCACTCGCTCCTAACTTCACTATGTCTTTAAAAATTTAGGTTATGTTTATACTAGTTTGTGTCTATATTCACGTTATTTATAAATGTCACTGTCATATGATTAAATTAAGCGACTTCCGTATCCGTCGACGTCGTATATCCGTTTTTTAAGACGTACCTCTGTCTAGTACACAAATATAACCAGAATGACAGATCTCAAAATTCAAACATCAATAGCAATGCCGTAATAAGATGACAAGTTAAAGACCATTACCAATAATTACCAATGTTAAATTATTGTTTTTTTTTTTATAAAAGAAAAGAAATATCCAGATGGCGCAGAAAGCAATATCTTGCTGTATATGAATCCTTTCGCTTTCGCATGACAGATGGAAAATTAGCTGCGAAACCCAACTGGGTTTCTTGATGCAGTCGAGCAGATGTACAACTGCGTCGGCCGATGTGGGCGGCTGGTAAAGAATTCAAGCTGATGTTCGAAATGATCAGTTCTAAACCAAGAAAGTGCTGTACGAAACTATTTTCGTGGAGCCTGGCAGTGCCGTACGTTTATTTAACCTTGCGCGGTGGTTTTCTCCTAATAAAAAAAACGGTGGCAGAAATGTAGATTTCGCTATTTTTAAAATTTTTCTATGCTTTTTAGCAAAAAATATTTTAGACAAAAGTTGTAGGTCTAGATGTGTACTATCCAACGATGTATCGCACGTACATATTTGATTAGAATTTTGAGACTTTTGAAACGAGGAAGGCGATTTGGCCCATAGTGTTAACAAATTTCGTTATATAGCATAAACTTTTTAACAGGGGGCATTTTTGGGGTCTGGGGACCATAATCGGAGAAATTATATTTTCGCGACGTCGTGACATGCTGCACTCTGCAATAGGTAGATTATAAATCTACCTAGAAGATGTAAGTTTTTTGTGTTGTGTGACGAGGTAACGGAGTCGATCGAATCGAGTTGGGAGTTTAAGAACCAAGATTTACACGTGCAACCTAGCGTCTTGTTTTAAATATTTATAACTGCTTAAAGAGAGAAAATAATCAAATGTCGGATACAGGTATTATAAGAAGTTTATAATTTTTATCAATAAAATGAAGTCCTTACTTTGGAAATGATTTCGAATAAATTGCGCGAGTACCCTGATTACAATTATCAATCTTTGGAAACTTTAAGAGGCATTTAAATATAAAAAATTAATAACCGTTTAATAGTAATGGAACAATGCATTATTGTGGAAATCTTGACGAGACGTGGTTTGATACCAATGATACAGTTAATCGCCGCTGGGTAGACACGACTCAAAATAGTACTTTAAATGCGCCATGTTCAAGGGAAAAACGTATTATAATTCTGCATGCCGGATGTAAAAATGGGTTCGTATCCAACGCACTTATCTTGTTCTGCTGACTATCACGAAGATATGACCGCGGACCTGTTTGAAAAATGGATCGCACGATATCAAAAATCAAATGCAGTAAGTTATTTTTGAGATTGAGATTAATGAAGTAGTATAGACCCATTTTTACAAGCGTTTCTCAGATATCTTAGTTCCCAACTTTGGTTAAGCGTTTATGGAAACTATGTCAGTGTTACTGTCACACCAAAGCTTCTAACATTCTCCAGCGCTGTAGGGCTAAGAAATTCAGGACCCCAGGAATGAATAATAGATCTACTTCTATTTTTCGGAGAACATAATATCGGCGCGCTGGAACTCACTGCGCCTATCTAAAAAGGAACGTACTTTTTGATTGTAGAAAATGGTAAATAAACCGTTATTTTGCAGTTTATTTCAACTTCAAGTGTTTCATGGAAAGAGTAACAACTCCAGTGCCGCACTGGACAGGTGGGATAGTGAAAAAATCGGGTCCCACCAGCATCACCGGGTCCCTCGTGATCAATCGAAGACATTTTTATTTCAAAATTACATACGTACCATATATGGGTCAATATCATTTCACGGGCATTTTTGTGTTCAAGACCTCTTTTACACATATAACGCATCGCAATTCATTAAACGCTAGTAGTTATTGAAATAAAGTACTTCGTTTTATTAAATAAAATGATATGCATGTTAAAAACTCATTGAGAAATATATTTTTAAAATTTTAAACAGGTAAAATGTCATTCTGGTAACTGTCCGAAGCTCACATGTTACAACTTTAAAGCATTAAAAATTATAAACACTATTTACATAGTCATTTATAATTTGGTATGAAACACCTTTCTTACTTAAACAACGAAAATATGAACAGCCAATGGTTAAATATTTAATTTGCGATTGTTATGTACTAATATATACCTGTCCCCTAGCTTGTCGACATTCTGATGTCACGATATATGTTGTTTGCGGGATTCTTGTTTCGTTCATGGCCCGAAACAATAAAACTTTCTTTTGGCTCAATAAAGAAGTTAGGCTGGAGCTGGAGTGTAGTGGAATTTTGGGCAAATTAAGAGATGCACTGGTTCCAGTTTTTTTTACCATACCAGACGTTACCAATCTTCCGGCAACCACTATAACCTACTATAACTTCCGCTTACCCTATCCGCCTTTACTGACATTTCATACCTTTCGTATCTTTAAATCTTTCCTGTTCCTCTCTCCGTTCCAGTTTGTCCATTTTGTTTCGTGTTCTTGATGTCTTTTTGTGCGTTTTTCTTGCCTTTATTCTTGTTATTGTTCTTTTTGTTTGCATTTTTTCACTCAAAATTAGCTTCACTACAAAATTTCTAAGAAACTCCAAATTTCGATAGACCTCAGTTTAGGCAGTCTTGCGCATCCTTGCGGTACCTCATTTCGATGAAGGTTCCCCGTTTTAGATTTGGGTACCTGTGTTAGCAGCAAAATTAGTTCAGTGCAGTGCGACAGCTTCGAGTTTGTGTTTAGTTTTAAGCTTTGTTAAATATTATTTTTAAAATGTTTTCTAATTATACTGTCTTTTTAATTTGTTTTTATCAAAAGGAGTCAGGACTTCTCTCCCCATTTTCTTTTAGCCGAACCGGAGCCACCCCGCCTGGCCATGCAACTCGGCATCGCGAACTGCGCGGTAGTTGCACGGTCGGTCGCAAGGTAGGCTCCGAGGAGGCAATATTATGTATTTGGCATAAGTTTTAACCAAATGTTTAATAAGTAGTACAAAGGGTTCACGATTTTGTAACTTTTGTTTTATTTCATTTTTTCCATAAAGATTCATTTCCTTATTTTCATATCAGTTTGAGAGTTTATTATATTCATGGTAATTAGGTCATCCTGATGACAAGAGTTATTCTGATGACAATTGTCATTTTGATGACGCATTGTTAAGTTAATTCTTACATTACATTACACAAGATGCGTTTGGAAATCATACTTCTTGGGGTAGAATTAAGTAAACTTAACCCGTGAAACCTAAAATCTGGTACTCCAAAACATCATACATAGTTTGAAATCATTTATAAGGCTAATTTGCTATTAATTTGGGTAATTTTCTTTAAAATCTGGCTGAGATATTAGGCTACAGATGAGGGGGTCGATTGCTGTTCTGCAAAGATTACCCTATAATTAACACATTCAGAGAATATTATTGACTTTGATTTAAAAATAAATATGCAAAGAGAAAAAACAGGCTATCATTAGAATGTCATAAAATGCGCGTAAATGGTCAGCAGTTTCAAAAAATTCAAATTAAATTTAGCTCGGCCGATGGTTCTTTCGTGTTCAGGAGAGTATAAGCCTTCAAAAAATGTATAGTACTTCGATATCCAGCGAATTAAATGTTCGATTTCGTTCAACATGAAAAAGATCCATGAAATGATAATGACCCATATAGTACTACTAGATATGCCAATAAATAAAGGATTCAATTAAACTAAGTGGCAAGTATGCACAAGACGTCTCACATGTTTTTGGTGAGATTTTCAATTAAAAAATCAGAAGTATCCGAGAGGGTTTTAATATTGTTAAATAAATAGATTCATAAATGATTAATAGATTGGGCCGCTACTTAACAGAAGTCCATAATGAGAAATTTTACTATTTTTTTGATTTTCACGTTATTTCTTTGTTAACATAACAATTGTTTCGCCACACAGTGGCTTCTTCAGATGATGAATACTACTATACTAATTTTACAGTGCATAAAATCAGGCTTATAGAGTATGTCCCCGGATAAGGTATCTTTTTTATTTTTGATTTGCCGAGAAAAATCGGTATTTATAAAAAAATGTCCTTGTCTTAGGAAATCATACACAGTTGTACTAGTACGCATTTTTCCAATATTCTTCTGAATTCTTCGTTTATGGTTGCAACAACTTCCGAGAAGTTTACATGTAATGTGTATAAATGGTTGTATATGGGTTTGTACAATAACATGCACACGAGAAAAAACAAACAAAATAAACGATTTAAAAAGATATTATAGGGACCTTACACGATCAATAAGTTGTAGTAGGATTGTGTAATGGATATACCATCCTTCGGAGGGGATATAAAGCCGTATGTCCCTTGTCTATGAAATGTAAGGCAAGTCAAAGGTCCCTACTCTTTGAAAGAAGTTCGGCAAAATTCCTGGTTGGGTGTAGCTCGTCTACAGGCCTCGGTGTTATAGGCCGACGTTAAAAATAACAATAATAATTTGAAATAAGGTCTTTATCGGCAAAATTTATTTATCATTTTTTGGATCTAAAGACCAGGATATATTAATTAGTTCGACCTATCTCTAAATGGGAAAGTTTGCCCAGTTGTGTCCGACCGATTTTATTTCTTTATTGAAGTCTGTAAAAAGCAAACATGGCGCCCTTAATTTATTAACATATCCATTCCACTTCACTTCATAAAGTGAATTGTGTAAAACAAATAAGGTCAATCAACCAATCAGTCAGTTATTATTTGATGTATTTTGCATCATTAAGTAAATTGTTCGGAGAAAAGTTTACAGCCTTGTTATTTTCAAATTAGAATATATAACATAACATGAGCAAACAATTTACCGTTCGTACAAAAAAGTGTACTTTAAGCGTCGCAGTTCGCGTGTTGCTAGGTAGTTGTGAAATACAATATTGAAGTATTCATTTGAAGAATTTCAATTCTGTACACAGCCTTTCCTTAAATTATATACACATGCTCTATAAAAATTAATATTGACGTTGTTTTTTTGCTTTCCACCATAGCATTTGGAGTACTAGTGCCAGAAGAAAGCTCCAGCAAATATTCATCCTCAAAGAAATACAATGCATACTTTTCGTGTTTTTCTTGAAATCAGTTAATCTCTGCGATAATTATCGTTTTTTAATTTTAGTCGGTTAATATTAAGTTTACAGATATGTTTACTGTCGCATTTAAAGCTAAATCTTATTTATTACAACTTACGGAAAACTCGATTTACATTTACGAAAGTTTTTTAGAAAGATCTAAGAATTACAGAAATAGAACAAATAACTTAATAAAAAAAAGTAAAAAAAGAGTATTATTGCAATAAGATAATTGAAAACAAAAATAATATGAAAAATTTTGGGACACTATAAAACACGGATTGTATGTGGGGGAAAATAATAATATATTTGAAATTGATCATAATGACAAAAAATAAATGATATAAATCTAGTTTCTGAAATTTTCAACAATTATTTTCTAAATATTGGTAAAGACATGGAGATCAAAATCAAAGTATCAATTAAATAAAAGAAAAATATCTGTGAATAGCTAATTTTTAAATTCAATTTCACAACAGGAGATAATTAAAAACATAAATAAGGTAAAGAATAGCGCCTGGATATGACAAAATTTCCCCTAAAATGCTTAAACATAACTTAAAGTTAATGAATCATTTAAATCATAATAAAATATTGTCTAATTATCAGTTCGGATTTTGGGAAAATATGAGTACTGATGATCCGATGTATATGGTTACGAATACATTATACAATAACATAGATACAACATACAACAAAAAACAGATCGCAGTATTTATTTATTTAGCCAAGGCATTTGGTACAGTGTCTAACAATATGCTTATCGATACACTATATGATTATAGTGTACGAGGGATAGCTAATAACTTATTTCATAGTTACTTACAGAAAAGAATCCAGTGTGCTAAAATCGGTGATCAACTCTGTACGATTCAACAGCAATTGGAATACGGCATACCTCAAGAAACCGTTCTGGGACCAACGCTATTTCTAATTTATATTAACGAACTATTACTTCTAAATAAGAAATGAATGAATAAAATTGTAACAAGCTTCAGGATAATTGCACATGTACACAAGAGATAACAGCTGTAATGAACATAAAATACCTTGGATTAATTATTGATCAGAACCTCAAATGAATAGGAACAATTTAAATAGGAAATTTTTTGATAATTTTAAAATTTTAGCAACTAAGAGATATATTACCAAGTTACATATTAAAAATGCTGTACCACGCCTTGGCTGAATCAATACTGCACATTTATCAAACATTGTAGGATTAAATTGATAGTTTTTACAGAAATGTGATATTTGCTCACACTTTTTTTCTATTCACAAGTACCCAAAAGCAAAAATATCTGTTTACAAATGTGTTATGTTATTGGTTAATAATAATGGCAATAGCAATGAAGTAACCCACGTAAGGGTCTACAGATGTCTATATTCTGTGATATTAAAAACTTCTTTTCGTAAATTGCACCAGAAATTTGTGGGAGATGCTAGAGTGCTAGATTTCCTTCGGGGCTGTTAGATCAAGTACTATAGTGCTAAAACCACAACCCGGCATTGACTTGGGCTATTAAACGAAGGTTTGTATTAAATTCATCATATTTTTTCCTATACATTATCAAAAATGAATGCACGAACATTAAGTACAGTCCTCTAAGTCTCTTCATATGTCGTTACATGTAGGGAAACATATCTCAAACATGCCAGTTCAATATTGAAGAGATGATATTTTAGATAACAGGCTCTGTGGACCAATGCTTACGGGTTAGGCTTGCAACAATGGAGCCCCGGGTTCGAATTCTGGCTAGGGTATGAATGTTTAATGGCGTTTTTCATGTGTTGATAGTAGTAGTAGTGGCCTAGATGAGGTTGTGTGAGAGACAACACGTCTAGTTGCTGTACCACTCCTGAGTTCGAGCCTGAGCTGCGACAGATGACAATGTCGTAGGGATTGATCGTGGTATAATTTCTTATATGTATACAACTATACAATTGGGAACATCGTTCCTGTAGAGTGGTGATTAGTAAATAAATAAAATAGATATGCAAGTTCAAAGTGTGTTGTTAATGCATGTTTACTGCGAAGCTGTACAGTGTATAATTTGTATGCATAGTCAAGTTTGACAACTTAGAAAGTAATGATTTATAATATATATATATATATATATATATATATATATATATATATATATATATACGCTAAAAAAGGCGAGATCCGAAATCGGATCTCACCTTTCAAAACGGATCTCGACTTGGTAACAATTTATCACAAAATGATCTCAACTTTCCCCTTTTATATATATATACATATATATTATTTATATCTAAATATAATACATATAGTATCTCCTCGGGGTTCAAAACATGAAACATTTCGGAAAAATGAGATGTTGATCTGATTTGGCTTTTAACACGCTTTTATTAGCTTCACCTGTATATATGTAACGGAATTTTTGAACGTGATTTTTATCCCTTTCAAAACATCAGATTAAACTTAAACTTTGCACACTTATCAAGGACCGATGACATTACAATAATTTGACAACTTTGTCCTAATGTCCTCACCAGGATCATCGGGATAAAATAAAATTTAAAAAAATGACTAATTTATTGTCGACATTTTGCCAGAGGCGTCGCTGTTATTATATATTTTATAAATTATAGTTTAAAAAATAGCAAGCCGAACTAAAAAGTAAAAAAAATGTTTAAATATTATTGACAAAAAAGCTGATTTTATTGTAAAAAGCGTAGGGTGCTTTTTACTATATTTTTATAATTCTACTTTTGTCAATAGCTACCAATAAAATATTTATAACAATTATTGATATCAAGCACCCTACGCTTTATACAATAAAATGAATTTTTCTGTCAATAATATTTAAATATTTTTTACTTTTTAGTTCGGTTTGCTATTAAAGCATGTTTTTTTAGTTTTTTTAAACTATATTTTTTTTAATTCTTGTACATTGGTAGTGAATGGGTCTTAGAAAGTCGACTACTCTATTCGGAGACTTGTTATTTCTTAGGAGTGAGTTCGTCCCCTTTATTTGAGATGGTGTACCAAAAAAATAAATAACTATTGCAATCAATAGAAAATCAAATTCTAAGGAGAAAAGTCCCAAACAACTTTTGAAAAGAAGAATTCATGCCTAAAAAGGGCAAACCATGAATAGACTAGCAAAGTTTCCGATCACCAGCTTATTTCTTCGAGGTTAAACCCCAAGGTACTGACTGCATTATTATTTATCAAAAGTAGACATTTAGTTGCGTATTTTTATTAACTTTTTTTTATCTTTTGACTATAAAATGCTGTATTCTCGGCTTTATTAACGCTTTTGTTGACAGTTAATATTTATTAAATTACGAATAATTTCGAGTCTTTGTGAAAATGTGATTAAGGTAGAAAATATAGAGCTCTAATTTATTTAGAGAGTAATAATCTATTTCTTAAAAATCAGGAATAACTCTAAAGACGTATTAATTGCCTCGTCATTGTGTTGTGTTTTTATAATCGATTACTAGTTACTAGTAAAAAAAATTATTAATTTCTTGTTAGCGAAACAGTTCTGTTATAAAGTATTTTCAATATTCTGGCGTTTGGTTATTGTACGGTTATTTTAAATTTGTCTACTTGCTCATTTTGTATTATTTTACAATAGCTTAGTTTTATTAAAAAATGTATAAAACGACGGTTTTTGCCATAATCTCATTTCGAAATTTATTAACTAATTCGTGTCCGTCGTGTTTTTATATTATTAAATTTGTCCCCTTGGCGTTTTATCGTAAGATTACTTTCTCTTTTGAAATACTTACTTAATTTTTTTTTTCGTAAAAGTGATTTACAATGTGGTTGTAAGGAATTAAGATATAAAATTTTCTAAATAACACAAACAAATATTTATTTTTATTGCACATAAGTATGCATTATAGATAATACATATTTCAGGATATATTTTAATCATCATTGTACCAGAAATATGTAGTAATAAAATCTTCACTAATTATCAGGCTCATCTTGTCTAAAATTAATTTAGCGTATTTCCGCATTTATAATCGGTATAATTTATTTAATTTTGATTTAACGTGCTTGGCGAATAATATCTCTCCGATTCTGAAATCGGATATATTTTTTCTTTTAATGGTCTCAGATAAGAAATTTAGAGAAAGTGAATAAATATACTAATTTATACATTTTTGGAATGGATTAAATTATTTATCCCATAATTGAATTTTACATAGCAAGAAATTCAAAGTCTTTAACAACACTAATTCTTACTCTTAATTTAGTAATAATAATACAGACTTCCCCCACTAGCATCAGATAATTATTTATTGCCAGCTACCGCTACATTATCGCGGATAAATAGATGATTTTGTGTGAATTAATTAATAAGCGACTTAGGGCCGGTTTATCAATACAAGGTTAACTCGTAACCAAAGGATAACGGTCAAACAAAACAATAGATACCCATTGTTTCGTTTGATATTTATCCTATAGTTAAGTGTTAACATACATTATTTCTGTGTTTATTCAGATTTATATTATTTGCAAAACATAACCTCTGACTGTTCTTTTGACGTAAACGTCACGGGCGCAGAGGCTTTCTTCCAATAATTCTATTATTTTGCAGATTCGGTGATTTGTTTTTGAAGAGGATAATAATACATGTGGTAGAAAACCCAAATAATAGGATAGAATATTCGTAGAATGCCACAAATAACTTTCAGACAATATTCTGAAACGGTCTATTTTCAAAACTGCATTAAAAGTTTGTGATTTTATAAACTACAAAAAGGGTTTATTGATACTGTACCGAAAACTGATCATTAATTATTTATTGATGATTTCTAAATGATTGATCGAGACTGATTATTATTTAAAAGGTAATTAGTTCAGTAATAAAATAGAGCTGGCTATTGCTATGAAATTTTGAAGCTGAAATATGTGTGGGCTTTTTTATTACGGTTTGAGACTGAGTATGCAATTATTGTTTAAATTGAGTAATTTTAGTGCCAAGGAAATACATTTATTCGAAGTAAAATGAGAGATTTGTTGACATTCTCTGGAGGTCATCGATCCAAATACTAAATGCAATTCCAGCTGGTTGATATTTCGTATGAGTGCCAAGACACAACTACGTTCACCCCCTTATACTGATTTCTTTATTTTATGCTAAATTTCAAAATTATATCCAGAAATCGAGATGGAATGGAATTAAAGTAATGTTGATTTTTACCGCCCTTTTTCTAATAAGTAGTATAACACAAATAAGTAGATTTATTAGCAATGTGATATTGGCATTTTTTAAAAGGATGTATCTGAAAACTTCATGCCTTTAAGTCTTTTCTATCTCGTGTTTGTTTCTTTTTGTTATTTTTCTTTATTTTCTCTTCCCAACCATCATCTTTATTAGAGTCAAAACTTATTTTTAGACCTAAATGCTCCTATCTATGTATCTATTAGGGCTCAGTTCCGATGCATTTTAGAATTTCTTGTAGAGTTTATCAAGAAATTGGTGTCTCAATGGTACAACGTCTCTGTGGATTAGTAACGGTTCCATTATTGCTGATTCTGTTCGTCTTCAGTAAATTCGCAGGATAGCTTCTGTAGCCTTTTTCAAATTGGAAGTATTTTGGATCGGAAGGTATTTTTAATATTGTGAAGCAATTACGTTACAAAAAAAACAAAATCTTCAACCTACCAAAATATCAAAAAAATAAAATAATCTTCATAATATACATCTATAAAAGGAATAAAAGAAAATTATATATTCCAGATACAAGTCCCTGCTTCCGTACTCTCATATTCGGTATGCCATAAGTTTAAGGCTATTTCTAAACCTACCTATTCGGTAATTTACTTTGAATATAGCTAAAGTATGTAGACCAAATTGGCCAAAGTTTCATTATGAATAGGGATGGAACGGATATCGGGTCCGGCTACTGCATCCGGCCTATCCGGCTTCCAAACCAGATATTCGGCTCCGGCCGGATATGAAAAAATATCCGGTCAATATCTGGCCAAATAAAGATTGTCTGAAATGCATGAAACTTAAATGTCATTTATTAATTGTCAGTTACATATCAAAATATTTATAAAATTAACAATGAACTAGAAACTACAAACAAAATAAATAACAAATACAAAAAACTGCTGCCCAAGGAATCACCACTTCCACGTCCAGATTTTTACTTCCACGTCCAGTGGAAGTAACGCAAAAAAAATTCTTTTTAGGTTGAAATAGGCTTAAAATGTCATGAAACGTCGAGATTTTAAATTTGAGCGAAAAAAAATTCTGTCTCTCTGTCGGTATATGGTCCGAGATCTTGGCGCTCTTTAGGAATAAAACAAAACAGGAAGCAATACATGGTCAAAGATGTAATTCGGCCATACACGCCGTTTTCGAAATTTAATCTGAACTTAGCTTCGGTTACACACATTAATCTTGTCTTGTAGAGGTAGTTTAAAGTAATTTATTTACTAATAATCGTCCATTACTTAATAACTGTGTAAACACAAAATGATGATTCATTGATGTATGTAGGTATTAAATATTTTCTATAAGAAAAGTGTTTAATAAAACAAATAATTTCGACCTTCATACAAGTGATTAAAAAAATCTAAAAAAGTTGTTTGCCAACATTTTAATGCGAAATGAATCATTATTTGAGGCACAATCTACTAGTTCCCTGTAATAATAAAACAAGATACATTATATTACAGGTAAATTTCCACAACGAAATTAATTTTTAAGGCTGATTTGTTAGAGAGAAGTGGAGTTTATATTTGGTTCATTATATAAGTATTTGAAAAATAAAGTGTGGTAAGGCAGCTGGTGCAGAATATTACTTATGCCAAACGAAAGGAAGTAAATCAATTAGTTTATAACCATGTAAAGTATATACGATTGGAATTGAAACCGTATAAAAACTAAAAGCCGGCAAAAACAGTCGGCATCTCTTTATTGTACATGGGCGGAGGTAAATAGAAATGCTTGTCATAACAAAATGATAAGATTTTCGGGCGTTATTATATTATCCTCTGTTTCAAATAGTCTCCAGAAAGCCATGGTAAATTAGTAAATAATTAAAATATTTTACCTTTTATACAGAGTAAATATTTATAAATATGAACAGTAACTAACTAAACTCTTACGCTTGATATTATAATAGGTATTTATGCGCTGCACTGGCACATAGACAGCACGATATTAGACTTCCACGTTCCAAGATAAAGAAACGATTTACGAGTTTTTTTTGTGCTAGTAGGCCTGTCCGTTTTAATACCTTTAAACCAGTGCAGTCGTAGATGGTTCATTCAGGCTGATTACATTGCCAGTCTCGGACTCGCCTGCACAGTTTCAATTACCGTTCGAATCTCAATACCATTGCCAAATATATAGGACAAAATATCAAGTTCAGTACGCACGGTCCTGTGCTTTAAAACTGACCAGTTTCATCCAATCGTATATACTTTACCTATATATAAAATCCAATCAATATGTACTCTTGAAAGCTTTCTGTTCTTGGTGAAGGAGGGATTAAATGTGATCACAAATCCAAAAGTATGGCGCTTTTCGATGTAAACGTCTCGTCGTCCGCCATTTTGAAAAAGCGGTTGGGCGCATTTGCGCTCGAATATCTCGGCTCCCGTTCAACCTCCAATAAAATTTAAAAAAAAACATCGTACGTGTTTAAAATGTATGTATATATTTTGAGTCTTTGTCATGTCTTTTATGGTGTTATTTAACAAAATCCTAAATGTTTGAATCGATTTTTAGCCAAGTTGTGATGGGAGGCGTTCAAGTACTACGTAAGCATAGAAATCAAGTTCATATGCAAATTTAATTTTTTCTTATTTATTTTCCAAATTCAAGTAATAAGTCATTTCAATTTACATTTATCTAGCCATTAAATATTGAACACAGTAAAGTTACCAGAAATGCATTTTAATTTACATCTTTTTAAAGCAACATAAACACTAAATTACATTTACATTTAAGGAATTTACCTAAAATCAAGTCTAGTAATAGTGTTTGTTTACAATGGGCACGATCAATTTCAAGTACTTCTGTCGCATCACATAGGGTGAAATCGCCTACCTTTTTCTATCTTAAGAATGCAAAGGACAGAAAGATAAAAGTTTTGAATCTAGAGAAGGGGAGAAATTACGACGGAGCCAGTTGTAATTTTTGTAATATAAACAATAATTCCGAGCGTGTGACCGAGGGAACGGAGTAAAGCCCGGAGTTTCCAGGTAGGCTGTGACGTCATCCGTACAATATAAAAAGATACCACGCTTCCCAACGAGGAGACAGACGGCACCTGAAGGCAGAACATTTTAAGCTTGGTCGCGACCTTTATAGTTCGCCGAGCTTTGAGAATTAAAAATTGAAAACACCACGGAGTTACGTCGCGACCGCTTGTAGATCGCCGAACTCCCTTACTTGCCTTTGAAATACATTCTAAGCTTCGAGCTTTTATAGTACGCTGAGCTTAATAAATTATTTTGTGGTTATTTTCACTAAATCAGCCGTCTAAACTACGAGCCAAACGATGTTACGAACTACATCTTATTTTTAACAAATTCATCGCAGCCGCATTCATCACCTGTTTTAACGAATTTTTGATGAAGGGCAATTTTAACAGCTCTACTTCTGCTTTATGAGGAAACTAACCATGCAGAAGCTGAGGGAGAGACGACGGCGACCTACCGCTATACCAAGTGTTGCGTGGTGGCTATTCGATTTTCTATGATTGTTTAATAACGATCCATCCACTTAATTACCTTGCGCACTACAAACTGTACATGCCATCGGTTAGTACTGGCTCAATTGTCCCGTAAACTTTCTCTAATTCTGAGATGTTTACTTTTTATCGTCGAGTATAGAACCGAGACGTCTCGTCTCGTCTGTTTGAATTATATCTACCCATCTCGTGTTCCGTTGTTGGACAGTCATATAAAATTTGGTAATTACTATTTTGTGATCAATTAAAGGATATTTCCTCAACATTCTGATATTATACACGAGTATTTAATTCTCATTTATCACTTATATTCTATGATGCACGAACATAACATGATTCTTGTCCTCTGTTTTGCATTAAGTTTAATTTCATCATAGCTGTTGCTAACACCACAATTTCAATCACATTTTAATCGGCATATTTGCCGCATCTTTAATTACTACTAAAAAATAACACGGCATACGATTGTATTACCTGATTCTTGTCATTGCATAGCAACCTTGAAACATGTATAGTATGATCATTACTATAGCGACGTAAGTTTTCTATTGTAATATTTAGACAACTGTCTCAAATATTTGAATTATTTCTGATTTCATGTCCGTTTATTTGCAGCATCGATTATTATAAAATAAAGTGGATTTTTTTTTACTACTTTTTCCATCAATTACTGTGTTTTCTTTCAACTTTACCTTCCTAGCCATACAAATAATAAACTACATAAATGGTTTCATTTCCATCAAATAAAATAGCAACCAAAGTTCAACTATAACGTGCAAGCTTGAGCAATAAAATCAGAACTAAATAACATAACTGAATGACCAGGTTTCTCAATCAATAAACAGTGTGGTCAAATTTACAGGGTATTTAAAATAACAGAGTGATTAATTTTCTTAAGTATATAATATCAGACAGAAACAAGTGATAGCAAACTTTATATAAAAGAACCTGGGGTAAATAAAAGGGTTACTACACACGCACAACGAAATTTGGATAGTAAATTAGTAAAACTAGATGATCACGTAAATGTCCAATTTGTTTATTTATTTTGATATAAAAATTGAGATAAATAATTACTGGGTGGGATTTAATATATTCTTGATTGCTTCATGATCAAGGATTTTATAAAGAATTTTGGTATTAATTAATACACCGTGGTGGAAAGCATTACACTGGCGCACGTG
Source organism: Leptura quadrifasciata (assembly GCA_963675555.1). Taxonomy (NCBI): domain Eukaryota; kingdom Metazoa; phylum Arthropoda; class Insecta; order Coleoptera; family Cerambycidae; genus Leptura; species Leptura quadrifasciata. Next base: position 103,066,713 of record OY776676.1, read on the forward strand.
GGCAGGATTTCTTTAGTAATTATACAGGGTGGGCCACAAATATTACAGCATGAGAGTAAATAAGGGGGTTTCCTATTTGCTTATTTTTGATGACAGAGGGAGCGGAGGGGTTTGAATGGTGATTACGTCAGCAAACAAACAGTCGGCTAGTGTAATAAGTGATTTATCTAATTACCGTTAAAAATTGTTGTGTATAGTCGAGGCTCAGATTTACGGTGCACTCAAAAAAGGCAACAAAAACTTTACGATCTCATTATTATCGATGTTGAGCCATTCGGCATGTAATCAAACAAGCTGACGTACATTAAAAACCTATAAAGGTAAGTGAGTCAATTTGCGAACGAAACAGTACAGAGCTGTACTTAAAATTCGTATCTATTAGAATCTACCTACATATTAATAATACTAGATCGTAAAGTGCTGTTAAAATTGGACGACTGAATTGCTGATCTAAATATTTCAAGTGCGTACCTGGGCGCAATTACCTTTGCGACTAGTTTAATGGTATTTTAATGAGGTCGTAAAGTTTTTATTACCTTTTCTGAGTGCACCGTGACTATACGAGCCGATTTCAGAATCGGGCTTCGTGCGTAAGGAGGCTCATTTCACTTCTTTAAATTTTGGCAATAATGGTTACTACATTTTTAATTTTATTTTAACGCCTTATTTAGATTAACATCCTGGCTGAATTTAGCATTAGCTATTCCACCACTCAACCAGGACACATATACATATGACTATGCAACGACCATTCCATACGACATTGCCACCTGCCGCAGCTGAAACTCGAACTCAGGAGTGGTACAGCAACTAGCCGTGTTGTCTCTCACACAAGCTCGTCTAGTCCACTTCTACCAACTCGGTAATATATAAAAAACACAACAAACACCAAATATTCATACCCTAGCTAGGATTCGAACCCGGGACTCCTCGGTTGCAAACCTAACACGTAAGCGTTGAGCCACTGAGCCGGTACATATTATTGCCAGCGTCGCGTGATTAATCAACTTTAAAATCAAAACTGTCAAGTAGAACATGCAAAAAGTGTGGTCTTTATCACGCCTCTCGCCCCTAGATCACCGCAGCAAGGAGATCCATAGAATTGTAAAAATGCAGACCGAAACAAAAGTGAGACCTGTAAGAATGGCTGCTCGTCGTGCCAATGAATTAATGTCATAACCTTTAGAAGGAGACGAGGATGTCCAATGACTTCAGGAGGAAGATGTCGATATCTCGGGAGAATGGAGTAGTCAGCAGACACTCAACATTAAACATAAAACATCCAACGTCATCGACGACTTGCATTCATATATTAAAGTGTCTTGGAGTGAAGACAGTTAAAAACTTTATCTTACTTTCTTTTGGTAATAAGGCATAACGTTTCAATACTATCGATTACAAATTGTTATAAACAATGATTTTGTTGATTTGTTAACTCGTTAAATTCAAGTTAAAATCAAATGAAAAAATGATTTAATATATTTCATCAAAAAGTAACTACAATTTACTCTCGTAAATTTTTTAAAAGATTCATATTTTCCGAGATACAGCGGTTCGAAATTTTCCAAAAAGGAAGGAGAGGGAACGAAAATTGTATACTCAGGTGCATTCTTTAATTACAAACCTTTTTTTCCTCCATCGACTTTTCCAGCAAACGCAAACTTGCGAAGTTTTCCCGGAGAAGCCCTTGAGAGGGACGTAATAAAAAAGTCTCTAATCTTGTTTATAGAGAATGATTGAAAATATCGAAAAATATATTTTCCGGTCATATTTCAATATAAGCATGTAAATTAAATATTAAGTTTTAATATTTTTGCTTGTAAAACATGGACGCAAAACGTGATTGAATTTCCAACAGAAAATATGGCCCAGACTGCTTACGACCTACTAATTATCAATTTAATTGTGAAACTACCAATCATTTGTAAGACTGTTAGTCCATTTAACGAGGTTCCGAACATCAAAATTTTGTAGGATCTTTTGCAATACATTTCCTCCCCTGTTTCCGAGGGTGAAAAAAAAACGATGGTGATGGTTTCGAGTTCTGAAACCCTTGCGCACTAATCCTATCAAGAAAAAACCACCCCAATTTTCAGCTTCTTGTTCTTGGGCTTGCGAGGGATCGTCGGATCGGTTTTTTTTGGGGACGGGGGAGAATAATAATACATTCAGGTAATTAGAGTACCCTGGACCGATCCTCGGGGGTTGAACCCACCCCCGTCCGTAATAGCAATATCTCAAGATATACAAAAATACGAACTCGACAAGGTTTTTTATGGGTTTCGATGGCAGGGATCATGGGGGAGGTACTATTTTTCATCCTACTCTCCCGCAGCCCCCAACGTATAAAAACCACCCCCTCTTCCATGCTGTCAGTCCTAGGCATGCGGGAATTCGTTGGATCAGGGTTTGTTCGCAATACCGAAATCCCTCGTCTCTCTCATGCCAAGGTCCTATTGAAGTTGTATCATGTTTTTTAATGACCTTTTATAACTATCTTCGGGCAAGACCATAATGAGATACTGTTTCTTTAACGACCCCTCCACAACCATTCTCTTAAACCATGTTAAACGTTGTATCGTAAATGATATCCACCTCTTTGCGACCCTATAATTACCTTTTAAAGACTATCCATTTTTGTTGTCCAATTAGTCATACCACAGGACCTTCATACGACAAGAAATTTCGATATTCGTGTGTATAACTTTTTAATGACCTTCGTATGACCTACAGTTGTTAAATTTACTCTAAAGACTATTTTATAACCATGTAATAGAGCATATAGATCAAAAACTGTAACTCAAAATATTACTTGATCTGTCCAAATTGTCTACAATAAAGTTACCAAAAATTAATATCAAAATTAATCTCTAACTTGAGTATCCTATTAAAAATTAAAATACATCAAACATAAATATTTTCCACAAGCTAGGAATAACAAGATGTAAAATTTAATATCTACTACAATAATCGTAATGGTTGGTAGTAGTGGTAAGTTCTTAAATTACTTTTGTAAATTGAATTGGTTATTAAAAATGGTTAAGAATTGGTCGGAGTGTATTAGTCATCCATGCTTCCAATTTTAATTGTAAATGACTTCACGTCAATAAAATGACGCAGCTGAATGTACGGTGTGCTTGGAAGGCGAGAGATAGAGATGTAGTAGAATATGACATTGGACAAATTTATTATACTTAATCTTTAAATTTCTCTGTGCATTTGAGGACATTAGGGCTAATTTTATTTTAGTTCTACAAAAGGGAAAATGTTTATTTTAATGATACCTATGCGGGACGATAAAAATTATTTTTGCAAATCGATAATAGAAGAAAAAAAAATATTTTTTTATATATACTTTTTTTTCTCTCATCGTCCCACATTGTAACATGTTTTTAATGTCTTTTAGTGAAAGCTGTTTTTTAAAATAATGATTTACATGATAGTAATTTGCACAGTTTTTCCGGCTTATATCCGGAGCGCTCTTAAGACTTAAGGCATTTTTAATTGTTGCTTTATAAATTCTATATATGTATCTTGATATTTTTACGATATACCATAATGTAATATTTTTAGAGCTTTTATTATTTTTAACAGATACCTATATACTTATCTACTCAGTAAACAATAATCCGTTGCGTTATATTTAGCTTTATCACCATTGTGTACAAAATAATAATTTCGAAATTAATAATGTACACGAACATCCTACGCGAACTTTACTGTAGTATTATAAAACATTCAGTTCATAGAAATATGTTTTATTCATGGATATTAAAATCTGTTTTATAGAAACATATGTACAGTATAGAAAGTTGGCGGTATTGCGTGTTATGCCAAAAAAATTTGAATTTAAATTTAATATCCAAGTTATGCAATTGCGAGACAGGAATAAATTATAGAGTTATTGTCTATTACACTTGCGCCCATAGGCATGAGCATAAATTGAATTATTATTACATAAGTTGTATCTAAGATTGTGGCCGGCTTTGCCGTAATATACCTATGCGGCGTTCTTCATAGTAGTGTGTCTGTCCCCTTCTAGAATTCTTTTTTCTTTCAATGGCTCGGGGTCGTAAACCATGCAGCCAATAACAAATTAAGTATGCAATAAGAAAACCAAAAACAAGCAAAAAAATTTTTTTTTGTGCCTAAAACTAAATCTAACTCAAACCAACAGAGATACCAGTTAAAAACGATAGGAAAGGACAGGGTCACACGTTTCTCGTCCAGATATCGATCAGAACATTATTGTAACTTAGACAAGACTGGGTAGACCTCGGTAAGTAGCGACAACTAACACAAAGAAAAACATAGGGTGTACGAATTTAACCTATAACTTAACTTTGGTTTCTTTTATAAAGTCTACTGTGCAGTTGTATATTTTATTTGATCTCATCACCAACAGGCTAAGTAAATTAAATGGAACCATGATATCACAATTTTTAATATTTCGAACAAATTTCGTAGATGCATCTTTATACTTAACACAGCCAAAAAACATGTGATCAAGTCTCCTATGACATTACAGTGTTCGCACTTATCCGAAGTAACAATTCCTATTTTAAGCAGATGTGCAGAGTAGCAAGCGTGGCCAAACTTTAAGCGTCCTTCTAGAATAAGACAAAGTCTAGTAAACTTTAACTTGGCGTGTGTATGACCAGTCACTACCCGTACGACTTAATTCTCTCACACACAAAGTTAAAACAATAGTATACGTATGTCTACCAAGCTTCTCTTTCATCTAAAGAGAGAAGAAAATATGAAATATACACTGAATAGAGAGAGATAAATAATATATCCTCCCATAAATTCAGCGATTCTGAAACTCCAAAGATTTGTCGATCGTTATTATGGACTACTGTTTATTTGGTTTAAAAGTCGTCTCATATTGGAATTAAATTGTCTTTATATGAAATATTTAATTTGTTTTCAGTGTTAAATAGTGGATATTTATCCGACAAAAGGACACTGTCAAACAACTAAACGTATTACAATTTTATAGGACGTATGTATTATACGTTTTATAACAGAATTGTTGTCCTCGTGTAGCTCAGTGTCTAAAGATACTCGAATAACACATACAAAATGAGGCCTATTTTCCGGCAACTTCTGTAGTCAACATTCTTTTGTTCAAATTTTCTATTCTACAGATTTTAAACTTTTAACTCTTTTCTGTCCTCCTTTTCGGTTATGTTTATTTGTTTTTGTTTGTTAAATTTTTCTTCATCACCCCTACCAGGATCTAACAAGAAATTCAAAATTCCTCCAATCTTAACTTTTTAAATCATATACTGACGTCCAGAATCAGGCATACTAATATTACAATACTTTTCCTTCGCTAAGAAGAAGCTAAGTGACCGCTAGAAATATTTTTTGTAAAAAATTACCGCCTTAAAGAATTTTTTTTAATACATTTATTTAACGTCGGCCTATTTCCGCTACTGAGACCTATCACCGACGCCTGTAGACAAGCTACTCCCAACCAGGAATTTTGCCGAACCTCTTCCCTTAAGAAGAGTAGGGATCTTTTACTTGCCTAACATTTAATAGGCAAGGGACCGACGGCTTTACATCCCCTCTGAAGTATGGTATATCCCCTATACAACCCTCGCCTAAGGTTGTATAGCTTCCGCGCATACACTGATATACAAGCCGCTGGAAGATGTGTGAGGCGAGGACGCGGTCTTCGTTATTCACGCAATCTTTCAATTACTTAACTGCCGAGAAAAAGTTAAAGTTGTTTTTTTTAATACATTGATTTAACGTCGGCCTATTTCCGCTACTGAGGCCTAACACCGACGCCTGTAGACGAGCTACCCCCAACCAGGAATTTTGACGAACCTCTTACCTTAAGAAGAGTAGGGATCTTTTACTTGCCTAACATTTAATAGACAAGGGACCGACGGCTTTACATCCCCTCCGAAGGATGGTATATCTCCTATACAACCCTCGCCTAAGGTTGTATAGCTTCCGCGCATACACTGATATACAAGCCGCTGGAAAAGTTAAAGTTGTCAAACTTACGATAAATTATACAGGGTATTCTAAAAATAAAAAAATATAAAATCGACTTTATGGGACTACCTTTTTTTACATTTTTAACGAGGTTTTTAATGAAAATTTTATTTAACAAATTTTTTTTCAAGTATAAATAAAAGCCTAAATAAGGAGTATTTGTTGCAAAATAAGGAGTATTTGTTGCAAAATAAGGAAAAACATAAATGTACAAATTAATGGAATTCCTTTAAATGAGGAGTTGGTGCAATCAGACCAGTCAGCGTAAAGAGTAGGTGAACACAATAAAACTTCTGATAATACGTGACGACAGCAAGTAATCTATGCTTAGACGATAAGGGACTGAATATTTCTTTTAAATCAAACACTAATGCCTATACGACCACCACCACTCCCATATCATATACTGTACAATTAAGATTTTAAAATCTTTATCATCCCGTGGAGAAAATTCATTAATAAATGAAAGAACGATATTTACTCGTTATTTTGTTAAAATTGTACCTTTATACTGTAGATATCTAATTATATAGAAATAAATGTTTATGAACTTGTTGCGCTTCGAAATATACAAGTGTATTAATTATTTATGACTGATGGTCGAGAGGTAAGCGCACTTGCGTCTCACCCAAAAGTTCCGGGTTCGATTTCCGGTCGTGGCAGCGGAAAATACTGTGAGAGGGATTTCTCCACTATACACGGATATTGGATGTGTGTTCCTTGTTTCTAAATGTATAGCCTACTCCCACATAAGGCTCTTCTAGAGCCTTCCGGGATAAAGGGGGTTGTCATTACCTGTGGTGTTATTTATTTCAGTAGACTAAAGCTGGCCCCATACAAATCGTAAATAATCTCAAATATACACCTTCGGAGGGGAGCAGTGTGCGACGGTACACTCGCACATCGTATATGCTTCGACTCGTGCTCGTAATTTTTCCACCTGCTATCAGTAAAATTGCATGAGCCAAACAAAAGTAACTCGCCTAAACTGATATCTTTATACTTTGTAATCATTTCCCACACTACTCGTCAATTCTCACAAGTCATCACGATGCATCGACATTCGGCATGCGTTTTACTAATTGTCATTAGTATTTATAATTATCGCCACTATTTTTGTCTGCCATGCTTCGTTTTCGAAATCAAAAGATGGAATTTTCTAGCGATTCTGTATTTGAGTTCTTGAATTTGTTTGAAAAAAACAAACTCCTGGAATCCTAAGCATCCACTGCATAGGAATAGAAACGCAGTCAAATATAGTTGGAACCGAATCAAGGAATCTTTTCTGTAGGGTGATCAAGAAATGACTTAAAGAAAAAACGTGATTCACTGATGGCTACGTTCCGTCGTCCACTTGTGCATAAAGGTTCGCAATCATTTTGAACGAAGGAAAGGCAAATAAATGCAAGTCTGTTCAAATGTGTATGATATAAGTACATACGACAGTGGGAGAGGTCTACACTTGCCACGGATCATCATACTTGTGAATATCCACGATGTGTATGGGACCGGCTTAACATAATGCACCATTTTTACGCGTCGTGCCAGCAGACCGGTTCACCCGTGAGCGGGTTCCGTATTTTCACCTCCGATTTTCTCGAAAACTGCGAATCCTACAAAAAATAGTTTTTCTCTCCTTCACGTTTATTTCTTCCCGATATTCTTGGTATTTTTTTGAAATATAAAAAGTTTCTCGCTTGCTATATTAAAACATGTAAATTTTCACATTTCATCAACACAGCTTTAAAAAAAATACACATTCTCTACACTTATTAAAAAAAAAACCGCTGCCCAAGTAATCACTACTTCTACATCCAGCTTTTGTATCCAAGTCTTATACACACTAATTCCCAATGTAATATTTTACTCGCTTTAATAATAGGGTGGGGGTGCAATGGGGGTAACAGAGGGGGTAGTTAACGCCAAAAAAATTATTTTGAGGCGTTTCGTTCTTGTATACACACTAAATTACATTTTAATTTTTCTACGCCCTTTCATAATAGTGTGGGGGTGGTATTGGGGGTGATAGTGGGGGGTGGTTGATGCAAAAAAAAAAAACAAAATTTTGAGACCTTGACTTTTCGTACATATCGTAAATTGCTGTTTTATGAACTCTTACCTGCTTGCTTTGCAGATTTTTGGCTTAATCGCTACTAAAAATCATAGGAAATGATAATTTCACTATGCGCTAGTTTGAAAACGTGGGCGTAATTTTTTATTAAACAAAATGTGAAAAAATACTTAAAAATTCCGTTTTTTTCCTCTTATTTTTTCATATATCTCAGTAACTATCGCTTTTGTAGAAAAATTATAGAAATGAAAAAGTTTTGTAATTAAGTTGGTTACGAATCCAAAAATTCAATTTTACTATTGTAAAAATAGTAAAAATCGCAAAAAAATTTTTTTCAAATACTTATATTATATGTAGGACCTTCATTCTTGGCTAAAGAAAACTTTTTAATATAATAAATCTTCCCTCCAAATTTCATCAAGATCGGACTTTTAGTTTTTGCACAATAATTTTGTAATCTAAACTTCGTTTTGAAAATTTGCAAAACGTTGCCTGAGCCTAAACTTAGAAAGTTGAAAATTTCTGGACATATAAAAGAGCACTAAAATTTTCAAACCCATTTTGAAATATTAAAATCCATTAATTAGGAGAGCTTAGGGAATTGTTTAAAAATTTGGCAATTTTTTTGGTTATAAACAAATGCAATAACTTTCTAAAATTTTCAACGGATTTTTATTTTTAAAATATATTTTGAAAGTATTCGGAAAGACACTTCTTTAAAAAAAGAAGCACGATGATTAGTTTATTAGAACCGGTGTTATGATAGACAAAAGTTGAACTCAATTTATTTCGTCGTATATTGTTCCAATTAAAATTTTGAAAATTTTATTTCGAGAATAAAACATGTACATGCGATACATCGTTGGATAGCGCTCATCTAGCCCTACAACTTTTGACTAAAAGTCCGATCTTGATGAAATTTGGTGGGAAGATATATTATATTAAACAGTTTTCTTTAGCCAAGTATGAAGGTCCTACGAATAATATAAGTATTTGAAAAAACTCCACAAATAGCTTGCTATTTCAAATTTTTTTTTTGCGATTTTTACTATTTTTAAAATAGTAAAAATGAATTTTTGGCTTCGCTACCAACTGCATTTTATTTAAAATTTAATTACAACACTTTTTCACTTCTATAACTTTTCTCTAAAAGCGATAATTACTGAGATATATGAAAAAATAGGAAGAGAAAAACGGAATTTTTTGGAATTTTTTTACATTTTGTATAACAAAAAATTAAGCCCACGTTTTCAAATTAGCGCATAGTAAAATTATCATTTTTTATGATTTTTAGGAGCGATTAAGCCAAAAATATGCCATACGACCCGATTCAAAACAAATACCGCCTGGGCTATATGTACTCTTTTTGGCTCCAGTTTAGAACGGCTTAACCGCACCACTGTATACTTGACAATTTTCTTCCGCGAAATTCTGTAAAAGAATAGAACTGAAAGTGGATGACAACCGCGCTTCCATTAGCCTCACTTTCAAAGGTGCTATTCTAGATCCTTTAATGCAAGCCATCCTAAATAATAAAGTTCTTTAAAGTAAGCCAGTTTAAAACCTCAAAATATCGATAATAAAATATTGCTTTCATGTTCTATTAAATAAAATAAACCGTTCCAGACTTTAAATCTTTATTTCGTTCGTTCTTTTTTTTTTGATAACAATGTTTCTATTTGTAAGTACTACAAACGTCGCAAAAACAAAACCACAAAGCTTACATTCGTTACGCTGTGCCAAGAAACTTCCTTATGTCGCAATAAGGAGCGGAGAGAATTTTATCGATCAATAGAATTACTTTTTTTGTAAATATCATAGCGTGATGCAGAAACATTTATTATAGGTATTGAGAAGCTTCTAAAAATTAATAGACTCTAAATCAAATTAACGCTTAATAGCTAGCACTATTTAAACCACTTGCTATGCAATGCGTGAAAACATTAAATGTTTATCCATCCACACATTTTTTCACATTAATTATATCTATCTATGCATAAAAAATTCTGATCGCATGTTTTACATGAATATTTGATATAATAGACGAGGTCGGGAGGCAACGATAAATTTACACAGATGACTTTTATCTACAAATAATCATATGATGCAAACACAAGTAAAATCACTCCCAAACAATAAAAACAATATATAAACCTATTGTTATGTGCTGTACAATAATTCTGTTTTCTTTATAAAAATTGGGGGATATGCAACTATTAAAAACAATTACTTGCGGTCGGCCAGTAGATAGATATTCAGTTTTTTTTTATACATTTATTTAACGTCGGCCTATTTCCGCTACTGAGGCCTAACACCGACGCCTGTAGACGAGCTACCCCCAACCAGGAATTTTGCCGAATCTCTTCCCTTAAGAAGAGTAGGGATCTTTTACTTGCCTAACATTTAATAGACAAGGGACCGACGGCTTTACATCCCCTCCGAATGAAGATGTGTGAGGCGAGAACGCGGTTTCCGTTGGAATGGTCACCAATCCAAGCACTAACTGCGCCTGTCGTTGCTTTACATCGCATACCGAAGTATGTACATAGTAAAGATGCACCTACGCTCGCCCCCTAGATATTCAGTTATTGGTTTACAAATTTCTTTTTCAATTCAATTTAATACATATCCGTTAAAAATTGTTGCGTATCACAGTGTCATTATAAAGCGTAGGCGGGTCGCTTGGCAGCGATTATCAAGTTTATTCCTATTGCATTTTGGAAATTCCTTCAGAGCATAAAATACACTAGCGGATTAGTGACTTCCCAAAAGTGCAATTTGACGTCATACAAAACTGTAAAAATGCTTTTGTACAACGTAAAAGCTTGTTTGATTTTACGGAAACGTTTTCTCTCAAAACCTCATAGTGCGTAGGTGGTGGTACTAGAGATGGATTGAAGCCGAACAATTATTCGATGTTCGGTCTATACAGCCACATTCTCACTGCCGACCGATACAGACATATATCGGTAAGATTGCCGATAAAGTAGCGGTTTCTTCAAAAATTTGCCAATATGTTTAAATAAACCAACCATTATGCAATATGCATTTACCATTTGAAATTTAAAGTACAAAACAGGAGGTAAACATATAAAGATAAACTGAGGACAAAACGTAACAAAATTAATTCTGTACACAAACAGATGGAAATGAATATAAACAACAGGAATATAATGTTTTTAAACCACGGCATAAAATATGAAAAGTAATAATCAAATTTTAGTTTTAGTAAATTGTGGCCAAGGAAAATTAGACTTTCAGTTCTATCATACATAAGTCTACTACCACGATGTGGTTCACATATATTTTCAGCATCTGGAAATACCTGCTCAGTGCTCACTGTAAACGCTTGCTGCCGTCGCTGACAAGAAAGTTTTCACTTGTACATATAAGTTTAGAATATTTGCTTGTTTGTATCTCAACATAAGGGATAATTGAAAGACCCATATATAATCCTTTATGTGAATGTTTGGTAATGATTTCTTCCTCAAAGCTTTTCTTTGAATCCTTTGTAGACCCTTTTTGGCTGGAAAACATTTCTATGAAACGCTGATCTAAGTTTTGCCTTAGTTCTTCTTTGAATGTTCCTACACCCGAGAACAAGACATCCTGCTTTGTCATATAAGCCTTAAGTATATACACGAAAGGAATAACATCAGAAATGCAGCAGTCATCATAACTAGCAATTTTATTTATTTCCTCAAATGAGTTTTGCAAGTTACTAATTCCCATTGTGAAAAAGTGAGATCAGTTAATTCGGGATGATCTACAATATATGAATTAATATCTTGTTTTTGTTTGTTTCTTGATACGCCGATAGTATCGGTATAGGCATCGGCAAAAAATCTATATTGAGCGATCCCTACTATTAAGTATTCGGTCAAATATTCGGTTTGGACCCTGAATATTCAGTTTTATTAATGGATAAGAAATTTTTAAAATGCGACATTTTGTTCAACAAAAAAAATCCAAGGTGTTACAACGTGCACTTACAATTAACTCACAGTCGAATGTATAAAAGAATGTAAAGAAAAGGAATTGATAGGTATTTTTAATTTAAATAATAATACAATATGAATAAGTAATAAGTCTATAAATACGCAGTTTACATCAGAAACGCCAATGCGGAATCTATTTGAAGGTCAATTTTTATGCATGCTATTGAATTTTAATATTTGTTTTCTGAATCAGATTTTTATATCAGTAATTTGGACTTTCCAAATTTTATACAATTTTCTAAGAAAGTACTATTTCCGCAAAATCAGATGTCGGCAAACGTTTAATGATTTTAATGTTTAATGTTTTAATGTAATCTTAGAAATCTTAAGATAAGCCTATATCCAGTGCGACTGATTTTGTGGGCAAAATCAAAGGAGGGGGTTGCGATTTGTTAAAAGAACGGCCTCCTTTTTAGCACCTCAGATTATTAATAATATTTTACATTTTTATACAAATAAAGTTCAGTTAAGGTAAGATGTAATAGAAAATAAAACATCAGGAGAGAAACCTTTAAAACCATTAAAATGCACAATTTGATAGGAACACGGTTCTCCTTTAATGCAGGTATAGTCCAAGTAAGGACTTCCCTACACTCAAAAAACGCAACAAAAACTTTACGACATAATTATATCGCCGCGGGCCATGGCGCCAAGCCTATCATCAAACGAATCGACGCACATTAAAAACCTATAACCAATTTGCGAACAGCAGTACAAAGAGTTGGCATTTTAATGAGGTCGTAAAGTTTTTGTTGAGTTCTTTATTTGCCGGGAACTGTTTACTTCAACTATACGTGTGAATAATAATCAACACAAAGAAATATTCGCGCGGAAATCCCTTAGGGGTCGTGACTATTACCAAAGTTATACTTATACGCCTCTAACTTTTCGGAGTTCCCGAATACCAAGGTGGCCAAGTACGCGCATTCTCATAACGCACAAGCCGCCAAAATGCTGCTTAAAACACACATGGCTCGGGCCTCGGTATATTACGACCAATGGAAGATGCGGGTAAACCCCAAAAAATCACAGGTAATAGTCTTCACGTGCCGCAGAACAAAAGGTTCGTGAAGTACTTGGGGGGGGGGTTTGACTTGACCAACGATTGACGTTCAACACGCACATAAATGAGACTGTACGGACGCGGACCGTCTACTCACTATCCAGGAATCTATATTCGCTCATAGTCAGGGATAACAGACAAAATAAAAAATTAATATATACGACAGTGATCAGCCAGCCATTACATACGACTCATACGAGACCCGGCGTGGTAAAAAAACTGGAAGTTTTAGAACACACACTTCATATTTAATCACCTCCAGGGTGTATACTAAATCCAGATTTTCCAGAATATTTAAATAGATATTCTAGAAGACTTGCTTGTCAAAGAACATGCGTAATTTTCTATAATAATAATAATAATCCCATTGAATTTCCAGGAGCGCCTACAGAACACAAAAATCAGTGGTGACGCAGAAAATTTGGTAACATGGCAAGAGAAAGTTCCGCATGGGAAATATCCAATTGCCTTGAACAACCCAGATGTTGATAAAGAATCTGACGGAAAACTCCACCCCGAAACAGAAGATTTCATAATGTCTATAGGGGATCAAGTGATTCGAGTTCGCACATGAAAACACATCCTTCGAACGCTTGTAACCACAGATATTTGCAGGAAAGGTAATTCTACTGGGAAAACCATTGAGCACATTACCGCTGGTTGGTTGCCCAGCCTTAGTCAATGGAATGTACCTCAATAGACACGAGGTAGCAAAAATTATACATAGAGAGATCGCCCTCAAGTGCAACCTAGTTCAAAACAAACCACCGTTTTAAAAATACTCACCTGCTTCTGTTCTAGGAAATAATGAAAGTGTTTTGTATTGGGATAGGCCTATACGTACTGACAGTACTGTTGATCACAACCGTCCAGACCTTCTAATAATTGATAAAAAAAAATAAGACTGCCATAATTGTCAACATAGGCTGCCCACTAACCAGCAATGTGCATAAAACAGAAGTAGAAGAAATCAACAAGTATCAGCAGAACTTGGCCGTTGAATAAAAACATGTATGGCGAGTTAACACAGCATGCACAATCCCCATAATAATCTATGTCACGGGAGTTGCCACGAAGAAGTTTTTGAAATACTTGGACCAACTTAACCTTCTAAGAGCCCTTAAGATGATTCAGAAGGCAGTCACTCTTCAGACCTGTCACATTTAATTTAATTAAATTAACTAATTTTGCAAACAACTGAAATTATTGAGTGAATATTCATATCACTACACCTGTCATAGTGTAGTGGGAGTATCAGACTACCGAGCAGTATTCTGATTTGGATCTTACGTAATAATAATAAAATGTTTTTAAAGCAAACTCATTAGAGAACGAATGACAGTTCCTAACGACAAAAATAATGATTTTCAATGCAAAAGATGTCAAGTATTTGCGAATTTAAAGAGTAATGAAATAGAATTGGAACAGATTTCCTTGTATAAGAAACAAACTTATATTTTGATGCATTCAAATGAAGCGTGTTTTGGTTACACCATCATCCATGCTACTTAGTTGAGCAAAGATCATTTATAAACAATAGAAAAAGCAGTAGTCCGAGATTGAAACCTTGAGGTAGACCTCTGAAGTTGCCGTAAATAGTTCAGATTTATATTCCTAGTATACAATGTATTGTTTTCTATTATATAAATATGACCTCAAAGATGCTATGAAATGGCAACTAAACCCAAACATATTTAATTTGCCTAATAGAAGCTCATGATCAATCGATCGAACGCCTTCGAGAAATCAGTATATATCAAATCTACCTGACTAGTATTTTCGATACAGACTTAGTTATCAAACATAAATTAGAAGCGGTGGACCGCATTTCCATGAAGACATGCTGATTAAGGATTTTACAGGGAGATAGATGCGAGCATATAATGATATCTCGAAGACTTTGGCAACGTGCAAAGAATTGCTATGGCTCTGTAATTACTTATTTTTTATGTATCTCCGGATTTGAAAATAGGGCATAATCTAGTTAATTTCCAACAATCGGGAAATACGGCTGTCTTTAACGATAACTTATAGATAATGAGAAGTTGCTATAAGTTGCTTCTTGGAAATTGTGTTAACTACATGCAATTATTGTCTTGCGTCACATTTTCCATTAACTATATTTTTAGGGTGCTCGCGTACCAATTGCAATAGCGTCAACTACTTAGAAATATTATGTTTCCGACAGACAGGCAGACTGACAAAATTTAAACATCTTAACTTCGCAATCTAGTAATTGCACAATTTTCGTTGCAACAATCACTCCTGTAACAGCAACCTACACTTGGGATATTACACACGAGAACTTCGCGATAAACATTAAACATGCATTGCTGGAATTAGGGTTTGCAATCCCGAAATCTTGAAACCGGAAATCCCGGGATTGCGATGATATTCGACACCGTAAATGCCGGAATTGTAGCCGATTGGATCCTGGAATTTTCGGGATTGGATTTAAATAAGATAATGTGCTCGTCGAGTGAGTTTATAGTGAAATTTCTCATCAGGTGTTCGAACCGCTCCTGAACACACATGGAGTCGGCGTCTATTGCCAAAGAGCCACTAAAAATGAAGTAGAGAGTAGAAGTAAAAGTAGAAGCAAAATCTGTTTTTAGATCAGTTGAATGTATATAAACTTCTCGGGGGTTTGGTTAAGCTATCGGAATCACTTAAAGTCACAGTACAGGCGTTATGTCGACGTGATGCGAATTTATATACCTCAGATACCGCTTTAAAATTCATGTATGAGAAAATTAGGTAAGTAGACACGCCCCTTAGTGCGAATCTGTATGATGCACTGAGGGTAAGAATCACCCAACGCATAAGTTTTTACTCGGGCATTCTTCGATACTTGCACAATCCTAATGAGCAAGAATCTAATCGAGGTTCGTAAAAAAAGCGTCATTAAGGGAATACATGAGATCCTTATAAAATGTTTCCAAAAAATTCCAGGCGCAATTGACAAAGAAGGCGGTGGTAAAAATAAGATTCGTGGTACGTGTGTGGCTAGCGTGTCTCTCGCTAGTTTTATAGTAAAAAAAATGTAAATAATCCTCGATGTATTTAATTCATTCTGGGTAGTTTTAAATTTATTCGACTAACCGATCTTTTCCAAGCACAGGTCATACGGGACATTGATGTATCAAACGGAACTTTTACAGGACGTGATTTGCACATTGATTCAGCAAGTTCTAGAAATATGTATTAAAAAATTGGCTTCAATTTGAAACACGTCATTTGGATAAGAAACTACGTTCTGAAATACGAGACTGTAGCGGGTAAAATAGTACGTCTGGTCACATGATCATACAGTGAGGTCCATAAGTAACGGATAAATTCAATATCTACGTAATTAACAATTTATGAGTAAAATCCTAAAACACGTCGATGTTTAATTATTCTAAAATGACATTCTTTGATCATAATTTTATACCTCCCCCTTCAACCCCCTTGGAGTAACAGATACCCATTTAAAATTTTTAAATGGAACGAGGGTGCGTGTGATAGCTTATTTTAAAGGGTTATTAATTCTCTATCCAGCAATATAAAATTTTTAGAATTTCTCTAATTTTTTTTATTAGAAAATATTACATTTTAATGTTACTAAGTAAACAATAGAACATGAAACAGTTTAAATCAAATCAAACCTATCAACATGGTTTAATTATTGTTATAACTGTATACAAAAATAGAATGAACTACAGTATCTATAATGGAATAAAATGACCCACCTAGCCTTAAATCAATGAACGTGCTAAAATGTTTTGAATTTTATCACAACATATAAGTCTACACCTACGACTCTACGGCCGGATGGATCCAAGAGCCCTAAGATGACGAAGTGACGTACTGTGTAAAATCCCAGACATAACGACATGACCATCTGTGCGTCTATACTTATCAAAAATGCAATGACATGAATATTGCATGTGAAAAAATTAACATAATACATTCATTTTATTACCTATTCTTAATTACATAACTAAAAAATACACCTAATTAGAATGGAAATTTAGGTCAATTATGTATGTGATGTAATATTGCGCAATATAACACCAAGTCAAAGAACAGTAAATAGGCTTTGTAGCATTTCACACCCACCTCACTTATGGTGTCAGGATGCTTCTGTACCTAAAGCTGTCAAAGAGGGAGCGCTCATAATATAAATCAAAGCCTTGAAGTGCAATCATAAGAAAATTATTAAAAAGAGCACTTAAAAAATACATTGCAGATAAGACAGGTAGGCACAGAAGGTTCATCAACGTAAGATATCCTTAAAGATAAGGCAGGTAAAATAATTTATATCGCAATTGTTGATCGGCATAAAGATAAGGCATGGAAAAAAAATTTTGTAACTTTAGGTATATAATCAAGAATGAGTGTTTGTTATGTCATTGTAAAGAAAAATACACAGATACTATAATTGTGCAATAGGACAATATCTAATAGTAAATAGAATTATTTAACTGTCTATATATGAACGGATAGACAAACAGACGGACGGACTGTCGGATAGACGAACGGGTGGACGGACGGACATACGAGCAGGAGGGCAAACGGGCAGACGAATAGGCGCATATAATTGCTTTAATCGCCATTATCTTTACTGCAGTCACCGTTATTGGTTCTGTAATTACCCTTATTGTTATTGCAATTACCCTCATTGTTACTGCAATCACCCTTAATTACCCTTATTGTTACTGTAATTACCCTTATTGTTACTGCAATTGCCCTCCTTGTTACTGCAATCACCCTTAATTATCCCTATTGTTACGGTAATTACCCTTATTGTTATTATGATTACCCTTAATTATCCTTATTGTTACTGCAATTACCAGCACCACCCTAATTACTAACTGTCAATCTAATTGCCCCCATCACTCTCACTTCAATTACCCCCCACCCCTAAATTGAACACTGCCCTCGCTCCTGAATCGAGGTTCTCTCATTTCCAAACTACTTGAGGTATAAAATTATCCTCCTAATGTCATTTTAGAATCAAAAATTGACATGTTTTAGGATTTTACTCATAAATTCTTAATTACGTAGATAATGAATTTATCCGTTACTAAAGGACTTCACTGTATATACCTAAAATTTGTATTATTCAAGACAATCAATTTAATGTCTACAAATACGCGGCGGATATTATAATTTCAACTCTAAGAATTCATGATATTGTTGGGTTACAAATTCCGGGTTCGATTATTTATAGTCTGTTTTCAATGCTAAGTTAATATTTCTTCCTTCAGCATTGGATTAATATACGTATTATAAAAGATCCGTAATCTTGCGTATTATACAGTATTTTGTCTAGTCATCTGTTTTCATTTTTGGGATTTAATTTAAATCTCATTAACCTGTTTGTATAGTTTCCAGATGTTGATAAATTTTAAATCTAGTAAATATATCGTCATTACACGACTTACAAGCAAAAAGATAATTGATCAATTAAAAAAATTAATGAAAATGGAAAGTTTTATCGGTACAGTCAAATTCTTAGTAGCTAATTCACTAATTAATATAGGTAACGTACAAATATTTTACTTTCTTATTTTACAATAAATTAAGAATGGTATTAAGCATTACTCAGTTCATTTAATAATTTTTTGGGTTGAGACTAATATGCGGTCAGACTTGCTACCATTTTGTCAATGATATAAGTTGTTGATATGGTTTTCATTTATGGCTTGGCTGACAAAAATGTGCCAAAAGCCAAGAGTATCTATGAATTAAGAAAATTACAAAGCAAATGACTTTCCAAGATAGACCTCTCAAAGAACTCCAATATGTATATTTTTGCATTCCTTTTATGTATAGGGAACTAAATGAAATTTAACTCATCCTTATTCCTTAGATGACTTTTTGTATAAAACGGTATTTCAAGGCATCTGAAAAATTCAACTTTTGGGGTACAAATATCAAAAAAATTGACGTTTATTGAAATTACCTAGTTTGCACACTACTACGACTTTATTTGGCTGTATTTTTTGGGAAAAATGCTTTATTCATTCATTTTCTAAATATTTTTTAAAATTCCGGTTTACAAAAATTGTACGTCACCTACCTCTGAAAGACCAATATTAATGCTTTTTATCCATGATATTTACAAAAAAAAATATATATAAAAAAGAAATGACACTATTTTTCACTAAAAAAGCCATGTTGTGCATGAATTTTCACAATTTACCAAAAAGTTGGAAAGGCCACTGAAAAATTTTAAATTCAAAAACAGAAAAATCAATATTGACAATTTTTATTCACTTAGAAAGCGTTAGAACCTAATGTAGGTATATACTACTTTCTCTACAAAAAAGCATAATTACACGATTTTCCAAATTATTTCTGTTTAAGTTGTTAGTTTCTTCTTGAATTTTTGCTTTAATGGCCTGAAGATTGTGGTCATGATTAAAATTGGCTTTGTCTTTTAAAAACACCCATAAAAAGCTGTCTAATGGCGTCAAATCAGGGGTATTTGGTGGCCATCGAATGGTCCCAGTATTGCCTATCCAAATGGAAAATTGATTATTTAAATGTTTCCAAACTTCTAAAACGCTACGTGGAGTCGCTTCGTCCTGATGGCAAATCATTTTAGACAATACGTCCATAGGGAATTCTTGAAATAGACTATCTACCTCTGGCAAAATTATTTCGAGATATGTTTGTCGTGTCAAAGTAAAATGATAAAATATAGGCCCACCTACTTTGTTTTGAAAAATTCCGCACCAAACCTGGATTGATTTTCTACCCGATTTTTTATTTGCTTGACCTTTCTCTGTGTTTGGTCTTTGGTTTTTATGCTGCCAGGAACGTCTGAACGTCTTTCTATTAAAAACTTCTGCCGTGGAAAGACTTGATTCATCTGTCCACATATTTTCTTTAAAAAATCAGGATTTTCATTTAATTCATGAAGCATGGTCTGACAAAACTCCAACCTTCTACGTTTTAGGTCTTCATTCAGTTAGTGGACGGGTAATATTTTGCAAGGCCTATATCGACGCTTTTTCAAAGTTCTTTGAATGTTGGAATAACTTTTTTCCATTTCACGACAAGCATTTAATAAACTATTAACCGAATTTTCTAAAACAAATATTAAAATAAGTTATCGAACTATTTTTATAATAAATTCTTTCTAGATCTTCTTCCTCGTTTGCTGTAACGTTACGTCGTTTTCTTGAAAAACTATGGTTCCCATTTACATGACGATAAACATTCAAAAACGTGTTTATACTAGAAATCGGTCGATTCGGATACAACGTCATGCATTCTCTTCTTGCGGCACATATTTCGACTATTTCAGCGTCACTATAAACCATTTTGATTAAATAAATGTTAATAATACCGGTTTGAAATGTCAAAATTGAATAAACAATAAAATCATTATTTTCGTGGCCTACCTTGTTATTTTGGTTTCACCGTGTTTTGAGACGCATGGCTCACTCTTCTTGCAGTAAAGCAGCTCATTTGCATTTTGAATGTCAAATATGTCAAGAAGTATTTAAGATAGACCTATATATTATATATTTGAAATCAGGGGAAAAGGGGTTTCTCGAAAATGCAATAATATATACGATGTTCCATTTAAAAAAAAAAAAACATTTATTTCGTATCATGTGACCTATACATGGTATTGTTTTTTTATCACGTATCAATAAAATATAGGTAAAATCCTATAATTTTTTATAAAACTCTTTTTTCTATTTTCAATAATAACAGAAATAAAGGATGGGTCAATATATAATGAATAACCTGTACATTATAAAAAAATATATATTTTTAAACTTGCAGAAACGTCATAATAAAAAGTAAAAAATAATTGCAAGAAAAGCAAGGCGTCCGGCACTTTGTAAAATTGTACGCATGATGCGCATACGCCCTGCCCTGCCTTTCTTGCAATTATTTTTTTACTTTTTAATACGACTTCTCTGTAAAAAAGCATGTTTTAAAAAAACATTTTTTTTACGTTTTAGTCATAATTCAATTATTATCATCATACATTAGCCAACCATACATTAGCAGTACAATCGGCAGTATTTGGATGACAGGCTTGGTTGGACTGCCATTCTTTTACTTTCACAGGCTAATACGTTGATAGACCACTAATACATAGCACAAATGAAGGGCCAACAGCGAGGCCAACACTTTGATTAAAGCCGGCGCCACACATACGGTATTCGTCCACGACTATTTGATGTTCGTTATAAATCACGCATATGTGGATACAATATTCGCTATTCATGTACGAATATTTGCCATGCAGCGCGAACACGAACATGGTTCGGCTGAGAGTCGGTAAACTACTCAACATCAAAGCAGACGAATAATTGAATAGAGGATTTGTCGACGAATAACGAATATAGAGCGCAAGTGTGGATACAGTATTTCGCAAATATTTGTCCACAAACATTTGATTACGAACATTTGTGGACAATGACGAATATTCGTAAACGCATGTGTGGCGCCGGCTTAAGTCTGTCGCGATTCAAGAATGCTAGTTGCTGGTAAAATATCCCCGTTTGTACTTTTACGTTTATCAAATCTGTGATATTTTGACACACCTGAAGTCTTGATGAACGGATTTGTACCTTTGTGGTAAAACTTTTTACCACATTTTTTTTTTGAATTTTTTGTATTAGTTGAATAAACCATATATGAATATAGATATATGTGCATGAAGTATGATAATAAGTTGTAGAACAAAATTAGCAGGTTTTGCGGCAGTAAGTGTCATGGTTTTAGCAAAATTGCGAAGAAAGAAAAAATTTACTAAATGGAGGAAGAAGTGGATAGATAAAAAAGAAAGCTTAAGCCATTTACATTTATTGCAGGAATTGAGAGAAAATGATCCTCTTGATTTTAAAAATTACCTCAGAATGGATGAAAGGACTTTTCAAAAATTACTACTGTTGACGGATCAGTCCGCGGCAGTAAACTGTAGCGGGTAAAGAAGGTATGTTGCCAACCCACTCACTAACCTTAATTCTCCAACATTCATATTGTTCCACAAGAAGTCGTTCACCGTACACGTAGCGGGTAAAGCTGAGGATATCCCACTGACTACTGACTGCACTAACATGCAGTATAAGCAACAGGCAGGGCCTGTCGCCGTCAAATACTGCCTATTATACTGCTACTGTATGGTCGGCTATTCCCTAAGTAGGTTAATTTTGATTTTCAAACATCCTTCGCTTTCTCGCTCCTTTGTTTTGCAGATTTTTCAATTTTCACCCCCTGGCCCCCTACGCGCGAATATTTGCAAAAGTAACCGTGGAATATTGGTATCGTCATCCGATCTTAGTAACTGTGCAAAATTCATCAATTTATTATGTCAGAAAGTGTGTTAAACAAAGGATGTAAAATTTGAAGACAAGCATGAAAACTGAAAAATACTACATTGCGAGTTAAATAATAATAATAAGTAATAATAATTTGACACTTTTCACAAGTGTTAAAGAAAGCAGTAAAAATTAATTTGTAGGCTATTTTACTAAAGGTTACAAAAAGATATATGCACATAAGTATAGTATACGTATAAATTTTCACGAAGTTTTGGATAAACCAGTGCAAAATTTGACGTTGCTAAAGTTGATTCTTATAGAAAAAATAAATTTCTCATACCTCTCAATCGTACTGTTTTGTAAAATAACCGCTAAAGACGAACTAATACACGATTTTAGCTTTAAAATTGTATATACATGTCTAAATTGGCGCAATTTTTAGAAATTATGGAAAAACCAATCGATAAGTGCTTGTATGTAAAAAAACATTTCTGATACTTCCTATCAATCAAGTAACAGTACGCGACAGAAGCAAAAAACGGCCAAAAATACCATTAAAATGCGATTATTTCTGTTCTCACGATTTTTTCAATATGTCCCTATCAAAAGACTCGCCTATATTACGTTTTTACACAGAGAAGTCGTACTCCCCAAATGAACATATTTTCGCTAACTAACCGGTTACCGGTTATTTTCCGATATTGCCGTCTTTTTCCCGATTTTCTCGGTTGGTAGACATTATGTTTATTCCATTTTTAATATAACATAGTATTTAGGGGCAGAAGCCGCAGTGTCTGATGAGATATCTTCAGATTCAACACTGAAATGAAAAGTTGAAGGGAAAAATCTCCAATTCTATACAAAAATATCGAATAACTGGATCATAAGAATGTATTTAAAAATCTGTTAAAATACGTAAGATGTTCTCCAAAGGCGTTATTATGACTGGATCTGCCATTAAAACAGACTTTCAAGTGGGTGTTGTGGTTTTATACTTATATGATAAACTGCAAAATCCAATTTTCCACATTTTACAAACATCAGAGATACACTTTATGCTTTCGTGAATATTACAGTCTGTGTAACACGCTTGGTTATGGTTAACTGACGCCTCAATCCAATAATAATCACAGAGCTATGATCGATTAATTAACGACATAATAACCATGTAATAAAGGGGAAACCAGCAGTAATGATATCCGTACAGTTGAGTTCAATATCACCCGAGGCTTGTTTGGTGTTTCATAAAGCTTTACCTATTTACCAGAGTGATGCAAAAATATATCGAAATCTCCCATGAGTTATTTTTAGAGCAAACCAGAAAAAATACTCCCGTGAGCATGGATATAATCACCCGGGAAAACTGTCGTTTTGTCCATTAATAATTTATAGTAGAATTTTCCAACTTCTAATTTTGGTGATAGTCTATTTTCATTACAATACAGATTATGAGCGATAAATTAAGAGGTGTAAACATTTTTCTTTGCAAGTACCATTCTTAACTTTGGGACATTTTCATTTTTGATTGTGAATGTTACATACTCAAACAGTTATAAACAACAAGATATCTTCCGTCCCTTGTCTCTGCAGTAAACTGGTTCGTAAAAATTTGTAACGAAGCATTTTTCGTTACGGAAACCTGCCTGAGATTGATATTTATTTATAATCTGTATAATATTTTCTGTTAATGTAAAATGTATATACCGCCTTAAGCACACGATAGTATATTAGCAAGCAATATTTACTATTTGAGCACCGAAATATTTATTTAAAGTCAGACTATTTGTACATTAGGAATTATTGTGCATACTTTAAAGTAAGTAATTCAATAATTAGTTATTTATGGTCGATTAAATCCGTTTCTTTTTCGCAGTTGGTTAGAATAGTTGTCTGAAGTCGATTTTATACATTACAAAATTCAGAATACTTTGTTTATACTAACCGACGCTCATAATAACAATTCATCGGCACATTAAATAATTCAAAGCAGCCGTCTTCGCTATCTTGTAGTCAATATATTGATTCATGCGCGAGTCTGAAATAGAGGGGACCCTCTGATATCCTGGTAGGGAACGGCTATAAATTAAACAGCACCAGGTATTTCATTCATTAGTTATCCTACAACTTGAAGAAAGCAGTCGACTACCAGTGCACCAATGCCCACCGAAGTTGGAAAGAGTAAGACCTTTTTAAAATACTTGGCTAGTGTAATTATATTTTACTGTTAATGAAATTTTTATTCCGGGATTAACTGTTAGTAAATTTTTGTATACTTATGAATATTTTCTATTATTCTGCTTATTTTCTGATTGATATTTTTCGGAAATTTTATTTATTGTACTGTTTGGATATTTTACTTTAAATTACTCATTTCTGGGATTTCCTTTCTGTCTTTTCTTAACCTGGCTCTGGCCTCACGGCGACAACAGGTTCTTTCGGTCTTTTTTTTAACCTGGTTCTGGCCTTACGGCGACAACAGGTTCTTTCGGTCTTTTTCTTAACATGGCTCTGGCCTCATGGCGGCACCAGGTTCTTTCGGGCTTTTCTTAACCTGGCTCTGGCCTCACGGCGGCAACAGGTTCTGTCGGTCTTTGTTTATCTTAACCTGACTCTGGCCTCACGGCGACAACAGGTTCTTTCTTTCTGTTCACCTTTATCTCTTGAGTCCGGGATTAAAACCTTCGTTACAAAATATTTGCTCGTCGATATTTAGTTCTTCGTACTGTTAACGTCGTAAAACACTAGCCAAGTTTCCGGTCTGTTTTATAACCTGTATGTTTTTAACACTGTAAATAATTCTGCTTGCTTCACATTTTCTGGTATCCGTACACTGTCTGCTTAATAGCCATTTTTATATATATAAACTCGCTAACTTTACCGCTTATACGCTTTTGCCGATAATATTATATTGCTTGCTATTCTCCCTTTACTGACTAAATACATGTAAATAAATTTGTGTAAATTTTGCTTTCTGTTCTGTTTAGGATTGTAACCATAGGATTGCAGTAATATACTCAAATATTATTGAACTTCTGCGTTTTAGTGTTGTGTTTGTGAAAGTCTAATTTCCCTTATTTGCCCCACTGGAACTGACTGATTTTTCACTGAGCTGCTTAGTCTCGCTTATCGACTTTTGGGTAGTGTTGTTCAACCAGCTTCAACTTGAACTGGCGCCCGAGTAACAAATAAAGCTCGAGTGTCGAAGTGACAGCCTTAGTTCTCGCACAGTACGAGAAAAAGAACGTCACAAATTTTGGTTATGCAGTTTAATAAAACTTTCATTTAATAAAATAGCAATTTTCTACAATAATTATGTACTGTGTAAATAAATATTACGTAATGATAGTTTTATAAATTATTTGACAACAAGTAATGGGTTTCACAACATTGTTTTACTGCAAGAAGAAATTGTGCTGGTTGTCCTTGAGAAAGGACATATAATTTTGAGCATATTTCGGTATCTTTCCCTAATAACCATAAATTTGGCAGATATGGCCCTTCAACTTCCATAATAGTAATTAATGGACATTTGAAAATCTGTACGCAACCAATTACACAATTCAATTTAAAAACACTTGAGCTGGACCCTCCAACAAGGTAAATTTTTACCAAGACAAATAAATAGCAAAGTCTACTAAACATGGACCTCTAAGATCATCGGATTTTTATTTGTGGTGTATTTGAAATCAGTTTATTAAACTCTAATGGTAGCCATTTCAAAAGTTCATAAATGACTATTCAAAACAACATATTCTTTTAAATTTTCTACTCACTGTGAATTAAAATCCATAAATTTTATATACTTAAATTTAGTTAGTTTATTCACCAAAATAATTTTTCTTAAACCTAAATGGGAATCAAAATTATTACACCAGTACAAAAAAGTAACTTGTGGAATATTGCTGTCATTTAAAATAAGGTTTTTTATCTTGAAAACGGCTGGTAGAAGTGCAATGGTACACGGGTAACTTTTTCGAATAAAATTTTTCGAAGTTATCAAATTCGCAATCTAAATTGCAAAATTTTTAAGATTAAGAATTTTGTGCAAAAAATGATAGGTACTCCTTATTTACTACCCCTAAAACATTAATTTTCAACTCTCAAACGTGCACCCTAGTGAGTCAAAATTTGAAATCCAAAAATTATTTTCTAAATTATTTACAACTAAAATTAGTGTCTCTCGTACTCCTTGAAGTGGCAATAATGGCGCCAAGATATATCCTCAAATTACATATAACCAAGGTGTTTTTGGAATAGTAATTTTATTTTTCAAAGAGTATAGCTCAGGATTGATAAAAATTATAATTTAAAACAATCGAAATTAAAATGTTTATTTGACTTCTTAACTTAATAAAAAGATCTCTATACATAGTTATGTTAGAACTGAAAATTGCCTTAAAAATATTTTTGACTTAGCTCCGTAAGTCAAGAAGCCACTTGAGAGCTTGAAATCGTTGTCGAAACTTGAAAACACAGATAAATAACCTAAAAAAAAGAGATTGATACAGTCGCTAAACTATTTTAAAACGAGTCAATAGCTAAACTAGGTACTTCCCATCCTGAAAATCCACATTTTGTCCAATGAATATTCAAACGCAAGCATACCCAAATTCCACCATTTATAATCCCACTTGGAGCAACAACCGATATAGATAAAGTTGCATCCTCGCCTCCTATATTTCTACAATTTTCGAACCCAACTTCATCCCGTAACCTACTCTAGAAACAGTTCTATCCTTTATCGATACCCTTAAATATACCGCTGGTGCGGAACCAACCTAATACTCGCCTTCCGAGATCAGGAGGGCTATCAGCTCTATGAATAGGAAAAAAAGCCCCTGGACCTGACGACATCCTTACCTTTGCCCTCATGCACCTCCCTGTTCCAGAATACTTGTTCATCACAAGGCTGTTCAGCTCATGCATGCGCTGCACATACTACCCGCAGGCGTGGCGAGAGGTCAGGATTGTGAATATTCCAAAATCAAATAAACTCATCAATATCCCTTCTTCCTACCGCCCTATAAGTCTTATCTCATCCCTTGTCAAGGTCCTCGACATATTCATCCTTAGTCGCATCCAGGAGAGCTTGGTGGATGAAACCAACATGCTTAACAAATATTAGTTTGGCTTTCGCATCAACCATTCCACCATTCAGCAGTTCTACAGAGTCGGCGAAGTTGTCACAACTAACTTTCGAGGTCTATACTCAGGGTTTGTCACCTTAGATCTTGAGGAAGCCTTCGACATTGTGTTTGACATCCTGGACTGTTGTCGCCAATATTTCGATTCGCATCATTAAAATGAGGCAATCTTACATTTCACACCACAAATTACAAGTAACGGTCAACAAAGATTGCTCTCATCATATTTATTTGGCATCCCTCAAAGGTCATCCCTTACTCCTATCTTATTCAACCTGTATATTTTTGCTGCCTCATATCATCGTACCACCCTCTGCTTATATGCAGATGACACCGCCATTCTTACAACCAAACACAGACAGACCTGACAATCAACTATTACAACGACTGGAGACTGAAAACCAATATGACTAAGACTCAAACTGTTTATTTTACAAAAAAACTCAACAGAATTTCCACCACACTAACGGTACAGGGACAAAACCTCCCATGGCAGGATGACGTCACTTATCTTAGAGTTATCCTTGATAGGAAATTATTTCTGCAAAAATATATATCTAACGTCATAGGTAAATGCTGGAGACGCACTTCCCCACTATATCCCATCCTTAAAAATTCCCCCCCTAATACCACCACCCTCATATATAAGTCATACATACGACCTACACTTACCTACGCCTCATCCATATAGTATCCTTAAACAGCTCCATATTTACAAGCACGGCTACAAACAATTTAAAATAAAATTCAAAATGGAATCCTAAAGATCTACCTCAACCTACCCCAGCACACCTCCACCGAAATCCTACACGATATGCCAAGCACCCTCACATTGATTAATTATATACTCCATAAACTGTTACTAATTTCGTAATCGCACTTGTACAATCAGAAAATCCCACTATCCAAATTCCTCTCACCTCTAAATTCTCCACTACACCTAAGTAAAGTAAAATCAAGATTTTAACCAAATAATTTAAATCAGCTCAACCCTGGTATATCTACAATAGAGATAACGAACATATCAGATTACAACATGATTTGATACTCAAAAGAGTTCAAAGTTTAATCAAACCAAACAGAGTTTTCAACTATTTGTCAAATCAGAGACGACGGAGAGTCCAACCCATAAGCACACCTTTGCTTTAATGTTACAATCGCTGTTAAATTACATCAGAAAATTAATAATGTAATACCTACTTGAAGGAAATTTCCAAATGCACCATGTTTGAAATTAAATAAAGAATAAAGGTCATCTGGAGAAATGTATAATAATGTTGCCAAAGTGATTTTAAACTCTAATTTCCCATCATCACTTATCACAAATTTAATTACATACGACGAAGGATAATCACTTAGAAGTGCACAAAATCATCTAATAAGATCTGTTAAAACCGACAATAACAGACAAAGTTTGCAGAAGCCGACGATAAACTATTACCAAACTACTGGCTAATTATTAACGCGTGCTAGATTTATTATGTAACAGACCGCCTGTAATACTATTCTCTATTCCAAAATTATAATTCACTAACGATGCATGCTAGATTTGCATGAGTTCTAATAGAAATTTCCTCGGAAATTTCAACGTGTATATCTTTTGGGAAAAGTAAAACAGCAAATAAGCCTAATTACTATACATAATGTAACTTTCGGATAATAGAGCCCACTTAGTATTATTCGGCTCTGTAAAGTATTACAATTTTAAAAGGTTAATAAACCTATGGCATTGTTTTATCCACAGTCTAAAACTTGCGAAGTAAATACTAATATGGTACCAGGTATTTATGTGCAAGTATGTGCCTTTCATAGTTGTTGAATATATAATTATTATGTCATGTTTTAATAATGTTTCTTGTGAAATCTGCTTCATTATACTACACTACGTTATATTAGCAACATATTTAAGAGAATTTAACGCGCATTTTAGACATTTGTCATTTTTATTGAAAAAATACGAAAATTTCTTCAGCCATCCAACTCATTCTTGTTCGGAGGCTCAACCACTGAGAAATATCGTGTATGCCAGCTCGTGTTTTATACTTCAAGGCACTTTATTGTTTAATTTTTTATATGTGTTAATGATATAAAACAGGAAATAGTCTAGAATTTCTGACACGGGAAGAGAAGAGAAATTTCAAATAAACTGTAAGTGTGAAAGGGGACTTTGCAAAAATAAATACAGGAAACCTTGACTATGGTACACTATATAAAAAAATCGGGGAAAAATAATGCACTGAGGAAATGCAAGGGCTGGCTGACAGGTTTAAAATCCATTTTGAAAGGTGCATAAGTCGACAGAATAAAAGTTGAAGTTAATCATTCTGGTGTTACAAGCATAGCTGACTTGATAAAATATGCAAAAACGAATATAACTGCGAAGTAATCAGTTTTGTTATAGATAATACGGAAAATATGAATAGAATGAGAAAAGAAACTGCCGAATACTTCATAACATACGGCAGTCTATGTTTGCTTTCAAAAGGGGTACGTAGTTCAAATCGTATTTTACTAATGTTCATTTGTCGTACAAATACTACTGATACCACATATAACATCCTTGAAAATGGGATTTCTGATCATTCATGTCAATTATTAAAACTGTGCCTTACATTTGACACTAATACTAATGATAAACCAATATTGACAAGAATTTTTAGTGTTAATAACTATAATTCATTTGCATATTACATGAGCAAAGAAAGTTTGACTGATATTTACTGTGAAAAAATGTAGCAAAAGCCTTTGAAATGTTTATGAATACTATAAACTATCATATTGAAATTGCTTTCCCAATGAAAAAACTAAAAGCTAAAAAATTACAACCGAATCTATGGATGACACAGAGAAATTCGCATATCATCTGAAAAAATAAAGTATCTGTATAAGTTATCAATTCAAACTCAAAATGAGGATTTTAAAGCATATTATAAAAAATACAAAAATATTTATAGAAAAGAACTAAAAGTTGTCAAAAAATTGCATCATGACAAGAAATACTAAAAAGCTGATAACAAGTCAAAAATAGCATGGGATATTATTAATACTACATTCAAAAAGGACAAAAAAAGCTATAATGGAATACCGGAACTTAAAGTTGAAAATTCTATAATAAACGAAACAAATAATAAAGTTAATAATTTTAACGAATATTTTATTAACGTTTCTAAAAACTTAAATAATAAATTATCTGGAAATAATAACACATTTCATTTTATTCCGAACCGTGAATTTCCTACAACGTTTCCTTCACTGGCAACTGAATCGGAAATCTTCAATATCATAAATAATATGAAAAAATCAAATGCAAGCGGCTTAGATGGAATAAGTTTCAACTTGTTAAAACATTGTATAAATTACATAATAAAACCTATCACTTATTCGGTTAATCTGTCATTGGAAACTGGGCAGTTCCCTAATTTACTCAAATTAGCACGCGTTATTCCGCTCTATAAAAAAGGTGATCCTTGTCTTATTGAAAATTACCGATCAATCTCACTGTTGTCAACAATAATGGCAATAAAATAATTGCATTCTTGACAAAATACAAGATACTAGACAAAGCTCAACATGGCTTTCGTAAAGGTTTTTCTACAGAAACCGCACTGGTAGATTTTATGAATAATTTGTACAATAACCTGAATAACGATAAAAAATGTGTAGGGGTTTTTATGGATCTGAGCAAGGCCTTCGACATGGTCAATCATGAATTGCTTCTTGGTTAGCTTTATCGTTATTGATTTCGAGGTAAAATACATATTTGGTTAAGATCATATCTATAAGCGGCCGTAAACAGTTAGTTGAAATAGAACATATAAAATCAGATCAACTAAATTTAGAATGTGGTGTACCGCAAGGAGCGGTACTGGGACCTCTGTTATTTTTACTATTTGTACATGATCTCCCCCTATTGCAAACGAACGATAGCTTAACTATGTTTGCGGATGACAATAGTTTACTCTGTTCTCAAGATAATTTATCAAGTTTGATTCAAGTGACTCAGTTGGTAATTGCTCGATACGCAAGATATTTTGGTGAAAACAGATTGTATTTAAATGCTGGGAAAACTCTATTTATTAGATTTACACCTCGTACTAATATTCTCAAAGAAAGTCAACTGCTAAAAATTGAAAAAAAAATCCATTCAACAAACAGTGTCAACAAAATTCTTGGGCGTGCACATTGACTGCGGTCTCAATTGGGAAACACATATCAAAGCATTATGCAACAAACTGTCCTCAATTTGTTACTCCATCTATAGAATAAAAGAACTTACAAGCGAATCAGTCTAAGTCTCCTACTATTATGAACAATATTGCACAACTTGTCTCTAGGTTATCCTATGGTATCATATTATGGGGGTCTTCTATCCTATATAAACATGTTTTTAAATTACAGAAAAAAGCCGTGCGAAATATTGTAGGAATTTCCAACAGAACATCTTGTCGTTCATACTTTAAGCGTCTTAAGTTATTAACCCTACCAGGGTTATATATATCTACAGTTTTAATTTACGTAAAAAACAATTTACAAAACTTTGTTAGGAATAATGATATTCATAATTATTATACCCGTAATTATGACGATATGAGAATTCCTCTTCATAAGTTAAATCTATTTGAAAAATGTCCTTCATATGTTGGTATAAAACTATTCAATGCACTTCCTATCCATTTAAAAATATAAAAAGCACGAAAGTTTTTAATAAATGTATTAATGAATATCTCATCGAAAAATGTTATTACTGGGTAGAAGAATACTTCAGTGATTATTATACTATATGATTTTTCTTCTTATTCTGCACCTGTTTGTTAATGCAATCTTTGTATATTTTAGATTTATTGTATCTATTTTATCTATTTTTGTGTAGTGTTTTATTTTATGTTTATTTTATCTTATATTGTGATTCTGACTATTAACATTTGGCATATTTTAAGTTTAGCCATCTATTTTGTGTACTTTTATGTCTGTATACGTTATATTTGTACGCTAATATTGTTTTATTATCGTTTTATATTATATTTCATTTTATGTTTGAATGCTTTGACGAACCCAATACCAAATGTACATTGTACGGTCTTTATGGGAAATAAATCTATCTATCTATCTGTTAAGTGGTCGGTAGAAAGAAAAAATATGGCAAAAACTAATACTATTCTAGGATGTTCGGTGGAACATACTTTGTGACTATCTTGAAGTTTGTATGAATAAATGGAAAGTATCATTGCAAATATACTAAAAATACAAAGATGAAATTGATCTAGTAAGAGTCTCGTACAAAATTCGTATAAAAAGAATGAAAACTTATTCAAACCGCAGAATTCAAACTCTACGACACTGAATAGAATTCAACATATGTTTTATAACAGTCAGATAGAATTAGAAAACATTGTAAGGTGTTTTTGACAATCTGGAAGAGGACACAATTACACACCAAATTAAAATTTTTAAAATAAATAAAATAAGATATGAAGTATTGGATTTCATAACACTAAATCTATGTGGTGCTGCTTCTTCAGAATGAAAGAGTATTTTCTTGGTATTGAAAAATTAGGAACAGAATTTCGTATTTCTGTATACGGATTATAATAGTGTAATTATTTGTGTTTAGTATGGACTGTTTTCGGAAAATGGTATATGTGTCTGGGAGATTTTTTCTATTTAGGTAGGTTAGCCTCTAGCTTCTGGAATTGGGGATTGTCTAATGTCCAAGTCCCAACAACGATCTGCCGGTGGATTAAAGCCAGCCTAGATAATAGGATTATAATATCCAATCTAGGCGAGGTCTCCATTGAGGCGAAAGTGGGCACAGGCTGCCCCCAGGGAGGGGTACTATCTCCACTACTGTGGGCAACCCTGGTTGACGAACTCCTCCGGAAACTTTCCACACAAGGCTTCTATTGCTTAGGATATGCTGATGATCTAGCAATAGTTGTTAAGGGGCGATTCGCGAATACAATAACGGAGTGTTCGCAAAGGATCGACAAATGGTGTTGTAAGGAAGGACTCTCTATAAATTCCCACAAAGCCACAGTCGTAAATTTTACACGGAGAAGAGCACTGCAAGGCCTAAAGCCCCTAAGGCTCAACGGAGTGGAAATTCCATTTGCCTGTGAGACAAAATATTTATCAGTCATTTTTGACCAAAAATTAACATGGAACTCTCACATCAAAAAAGTCACACAGAAAGCCAAAATCGCCCTGGGAAGGTGTAGGCAAATGTGTGGAAAAACTGGGGGCTAAATCCCAAAATCAACCTGTGGTTATACACCAAGGTAGTGCGACCCATGATAACCTACGGATCAGTGGTATGGTGGACTAAGACGGTGCAGTCGGGAGCAATAAGGCTGTTAAGTGGCGTACAAAGGATTGCTTGTCTGTGCACCACGGGGGCTATAAAAACTGCTCCTACGGCTGCACTTGAGGTTCTCTCGGACCTGCCAACCTTACACGTATTCATACAAGGCGAAGCTCGGTCAGTGGTGCACAGGTTAATGCAAGGCCAAACAACCAAGCCAGCAACACGGGACGGAGTACCAGAAGTTATACTCGGAGATGAGGGCAGATCCCATTCTAAGCATGCCCACGGACGGAAGGTATAACTTCACCAAGAACTTTCAGACTGTAATACCAGACAGGGAGGACTGGAAAAACGGTCCTCCCATACAGCACAAAGAGTCTGGTAAACTGACGGCTCAAAGACAGAACAAGGAGTCGGAGCCGGGACTTACGGGACAAGGTCAAAAGCCAGTATCCTGATAAGTCTAAGAAAATACGCAACGGTGTTTCAGGCAGAAGTGATCGCCATACGCTTTTGCGCAAGGGAGATAATAGGACAAGGCACTGTTAACCAGTCGATTGCCATTTTCTCTGATAGCCAAGCGGCAATAAAAGCAATAAGTTAGATGCAAATCAACTCAAGATTGGTGTGGGATTGCTTGACGGCCCTTACAGAGCTGGGAAGTCAGAACAGAGTGACCTTAGCATTGGTGCCAGGACACGAGGGACACAGGGGAAACGAAAAGGCTGACCAAGTGGCCAAGGAAGGCGCACTTAAGTCCCAATAGGACCCGAATCCTTTTGTGGCATGGTAAAGGCATGCATACGATCAGCCATTAAGGAATGGGTGCAAAATAAATCTCTGGAATGGTGGAGGAATCTCAAAAGATAGAAAGAGGCCAAAGAGTTCATTAAAGAACGTTCGGCCAAATTCACGGAAGATCTACAAGCCAGAGAAGGAAGGCCATCAGAGTAATAGTAGGCCTTCTAACTGGGCACTGCCGGCTCAATAGACACATGAGTCTAATGGGCCTGGCAGAGGACGCAACATGCAAGTTCTGTCAAGAGGAAGAGGAAACCTCAGTTCACGTATTGTGCCAGTGTGAAGGCCTGGCGGGACTGAGATTCCAAGTACTCGGAGAAGAAAACCAAAGACGGACAGCTATACAAAAAGGCCTTTATCAACGCTGTGGAGTCTAGTACAAAGGACAAAGCTGGATGAGGTACTATAAGGAATGTATTTTAGGAGCACCACAATAGATCTGAAAAGGTCGCGGTGGTAAAAGCTAAATAACCAGCTCCTTTGTTAATCTAATCTAATCTAAATATCTAATTTTTGTGGTGTTTATTATATTATTATTTTATTAGGATATTGTTTTAATTTTACGAAATATTGTTATCTTTTAATTTATTGTTTATTTTTTTAATGCTTAAGGCGTGATTGTTCTTAAATTAAAGATCAATTTATCGAAGTCGGTGATTTTAATCGCAAAATCTAACTCAGCTCAACCCCAAGCTATATATTGCACAGGGCGTAACCGCTCTTATTTGTAATCAATACGAAATAACTGATTGTTTGTCTTTTTAAGGCAATAATTTTGGATTGATAACTGCCTGAAATAATATCTAATTTGAATTAAATAATCATTTTCAACTGTCTCCCGTAAATCATGTCATGGCATTGATTAAATTTTATTCAGGCTCACATTCAAGGGAGAGTTCTAATGGGAAAACATTTATCATTTGTGTTCATAATGTGTAGTAGACACATATAATAATAATTTGATTGATAGGAAATGGAGACAAATTTACGGTATAATATACTAATAATAATTATTGTATCCAATCAAGTGGTCGATTTCAAGCAATCTGTCAGATAACAACGGTCCGTTCTTCCACTCAAACATAGGACACCCGAATGACTGAAATAAACATAGTGACGGGCAATGATTAATATTTGTATATATTTCAGCCTCATACGAGAGCTAAAAATGTGTTACCAACTTAAGTAATTTAATTACATTACTATTAAAGAAAAAATACTTAACAGTTTATATCTACATACAAAACATATAACAAAGTGAAAACGGAAAAGGCCAAGCTTAAACACTTCTAATTAACTGTAAGTGTAGGTACAAAAAAAATCAATAACTAAATAACTTTATTTTAAATGCAAGGGTGCCTTGCTTGTAAAAACTATCTTTTAAGCTACATTGGAACAAATTTGTTGTTAACATTTTGTAACTGTCGGGCTTAGGTAGTTGGTATGAAGAGGAAGATCGGTAATTGGATAAATGAAAAGAAAAAGCAAACCTTATTTCCTCTTAAAGTTGACGTTTCAACATTTTTTATTGTCTTCTTCAGGACTAATCAGGTGATAAGTTGTCAGACATTAAAATCAAACATAATATCATCGTTACGAGTACAACATAAAAAATATAAATATATATCCAATAGCAAAACTTACTCTGAATTTTTTCTCTAAGATTGTAGATATATCAACAATATTCCAATATAAGTTTTGCTATTGGATATATATTTATATTTTTTATGTTACACTCGTAACGATGATATTATGTTTGATTTTAATGACTGATAACTTATCACCTCATTACTTTTGAAGAAGACAATAAAAATTGTTGAAATGTCGACATTAAGAGAAAATAGATTTATTTTTTCTTTCCTTTTATCCAATTACCGACTAAAGACCTACTTAACAAGAGATTTTATGTTGAGGTGGTGCTAACCGCGACCTATGACGTATGTTTATATCATGCACATCGGTACGAAATCGTATTTTATTATTAAAGTAAGGTTTCTTGGAAATAATAACTTTGTGATGTAAGGTGTTTCCCTTTTGCACAAAACTGAGTCTGACTCAAATGTGAAGTGAGTATACTAATCTCAGTGAATATGTTGCTGCTCACTTGTACAAAAGAAACGATCTTCTTATTTCTTAAACACCTAACCTAAATATCTGTAATAGATCAAACAAACATTAACCTCAATCTTCAACTAAGTACAACACGAACTTGCTTCCGAGCTAGTGCAGTTGAATTAGAAATGGGGGTAGAAAATATCACTTCCAGAAACTAAAAGAAACGTGCCAACAACTGAGTAATGACGTCAAATGTGGGAATAAACTGAGATTGCCTGTAAAAGGGAAGCACTCATAGCGTACTGGCGTAGACCAACCGTCTTTGCTCCACATTTAGGCAACCAATTTCCTTTAAATGTCAAGAGGTACGATCTTTTCTTCTGAAACCACATACGAGACGCACACATCAATTTTATATGGGAGAGGAATCCGGGTGTAGTATACTATTGTCGGTAAGCTACAACTGCATACTTTAAATAACTAGGAAGTTACAAAAATCTATTTGCAGTTTTTAAATAGAGACCTGTTAATTTTAAATTACAGAAAGCACGACGCAAAACCATGAATACCTAAGAGAGCTATTAAGATAAATCCAAACATGCTTTGAGCAATTTCTTACAAGTATAATTTCATTGTTGACAGAAATTTTGATCCAGAAATGCGAGGTGTAAAATTGTAAACATCAAGTGAACTCGTGGGCATATAAAAAGTATTGGCCCAATGATGGACCCTTAAGACACCCTACTTTCAACACTATCATCCTCAATTACTCAAGCAAGCAGTTATCAGTGTTAGAATTAGAAAATAGAGAAAAAATGTGAGAAATATTGTAAACTAATTAAAATATCCATCTTTTCGTTTAACTCCAAGTTTAACTAGCACTAATTCAAAAACGGAAATATCGGTTAGTCTCAAATTTTTTGACACCGCCACATACTGATAAGAGAAGTTTAAGTGTAAAAACAAGCTATGCTGATAGAATATTTTCATGATTACGTATAGCATGCGGGAACATTAGCAGGTACATCGATAAGAAACAAAGATAAAAAAAGATAGAGGTTTATTTGGAACTTTCTCTTTTCTGGAATTAGAAGTTTTGGAAAAAATCATAAGTAGGTGAAAATACGGAACCTTCTCACGAATACAAATTTTCGATATTTTCCCACATATCAATTACGATTTACAAGTAATTTTTAAAATCATGTTTGGAGATATTTTGATAGATTCCAGAGATAGGTGGTACTATTTGTTACAGAAAAAATTGAGATTTTATTCGATTTTAGGTTATATTTTAACATGGTTACAGAGTACGAGTTTTTCCTCGAAATTCAATATCAGAATGCCTTTTGCGAACGTTGAGCAAGCACGTTACATAGGACAATGAATAAAGCAATAACAAGAAAAATTAAAACTGTTGGTACTTCCACAAATCCGTCTTTTTTGTACTCTCGAACAAAAATTTTAAAACAATTTAATTTAAACAAATTTAAAATAATATTTCTCGACCTTGAATAATACTACCGAAACGGCTTTGGATTTAAAAAAATCATCCCTATTATTAAAAGAAATAATAATTGGTAAAAATATTAGTTCATCCTGGAAAGTTTCAAAATGTTGTACATTCTCTCTAATTTGGATTTTTCGCTTAATATGCACTTCTCAAATTGACATATAGACGCTATCACAGACAGATAAATACAAATATCAAGCCAGTTTAGCTTTCATACTTAAAATTTGTCTACATGTGTAAGAAATTCGTCAAAATTAGTCACAATAAAACGCTGCCCACATTTACAGAACAACAAACTCTGATATCAACCTGTTCACCTTAACTAGTAGAACTTCATTAACTAACAACACCTACACGTTAAAAATTCCACACACTTCTATAAATCCTCAAGCAGAAAGCAAACTTCCACAAGGCTGTACTTTCAAAGTTCACTTGCACCTTTTTTTAAAAAACGTCGCGTCACTGCGCGTTTACATATTTACACGAATCCACCATTTCAAATTGGAAAATATCCATCGGGACACCGTATACACGCACACTAGCTTTGCCGTAATCAAATGTCATTAAAACACTACATCCCACGTCGGTCGCAAATTATCATTTAGCTTTCGAATAGCATTGTTGTCCTCGAGTACCGTGCAACTAAAACACAACTAAACAACACACCGAACCGTATAATAAAGCAACAAGCAACGTTTCCTAAACGTATACCTTTCACTTACTTCACTCACAATGTCGTATTGCAATGCTGTACCGATGTTTTTGTATTCCTTATGCAAAAGTCGCCGTGGGCTTGTTTTTAAATGGTCTATACAGGGACGATCATGAAAAATGGCGGGGAAAACGTACACCTAATTTCACGCTTAAAGATTAGTATTTCAAAAAACGTCGATATAATTTCTATTAATAATTTTAGAATTTAACCGTTTTATAAAAAAACTTCCAATTTCGTATTTTAAATTAACGTATCATATTAATGTCACAATAGGCTATATTGCGGTTGCCTCGCAGTTAGGAAGATAGAAAAGAAAATATAAATATATAAAAAGTCTCTTACTCACATTATTTCTCCATCAATACATCAGATACTCTTTTATTTGCCCAATGAACCTAAATTTATTTATAAAACATGTTTTAAAATCCTTCCAAAAATTCTTCAAAATCTTCAAAAAAAAATTAAGTAAATAAGCAAAAAGATCTCTAAAATCTATAAAATAGAATTTCCAAACGCACTGTGCCTTATTATTTCAAATTGACATCTGGCTATTTGTTCGCCACCTTTTACAACCTGTAGATAGACAATAGAGACGTATAGTGAGTGTCAACGTATTATGGCCTTGTTGCATCATTAACATCCGCTAGTGGGTGGTCGCGCGTCTCTCAGCTAGGAAGAACGATCACATGACTTCCGTCTGTTGTCAAAAGAGAGAAGTTTGGCGGCGTGTACATGGTTGATGATTCCTAAAAACTTGTTTTATTCAAGGTATATTTGTGGATTTTTGAGTTATCAACACCAAGAAAATTTCCTCCGTTTTATGTTGTTCTGTTGAGCACAATATTTTGTTGTTGGGAGCGAATTTTAACTGCTAGTGCAGGATTTAAGTGTACAGGCGAGTTAACCTCATTATCGCCATCTTGCCAGACCTCTATCCACGTGTTTCACAAATTTACAGGCTTTCCTTTGGAAGTATCTCGTTGGTTGAAAGACGGACTCCATTCATTAAGCTGTAGCCTTCTATAGGAGTTTTGGTGGAGTTAAATTGCTCTCATGAGGCACGTTCCGCGTGCATTTCCGACCGTGCAAATTAAGTCGGTGTATCTTTAGGGTCCACGGACGGGGCTAGAACGCCCACACACACAAAGGTAGAATGTTCCACGGCTGGAGAGGCTGTAAATCAACCCCATCGTTTGGTCTATTCCTTTTTTCCCGAAGACACCACCGTAGGACTGTAGTTTCTGCATCGTCGAAGTCTGGGTATCGTACCACCCTAGTTAAGTGTATTGTTTTCTTTACCGGGGACCACCTTCAGTGGTTCTGCGTGGTTATATATATTTGCAATTTAACTTACTTGTGCATAGGTATATTTAAAGATTTTTCGCATTTATTATTACTTAAGGAGGTTTTCTAATCACAACCACTGTGGCATGGTGTTATTTCAATTTATCCTCACGTTGTAAACCAAGTGTAGCTACACGAGAGGTATACATCTTTATTTATTCTATAATCTATTAATCAGAATTAGCCACATCATTGGGCACCTTACATCACTTATCCGGGCTAGGTAGTGTCTGCGATCTGCTACGCCTCAGCAGCCCGTGTTTTCTTTTTGTATTATCTTGTAACCCTTATTATCCAACGTATTTATGCTCTTGTATAACGTAGAAAACGG
This sequence comes from Leptura quadrifasciata, assembly GCA_963675555.1. Taxonomy (NCBI): domain Eukaryota; kingdom Metazoa; phylum Arthropoda; class Insecta; order Coleoptera; family Cerambycidae; genus Leptura; species Leptura quadrifasciata. The sequence continues at coordinate 103,107,339 of OY776676.1, forward strand.
ATCATGGTAGACCACCTTTTTTTCCTTATTTTTAAGAATATCGGAATTAAACTTGGTAGATATATTATATGACCAAGAAGACACTTTGTGGCATAACTGTCATTTTTTTCCCACTTCCGGTTTCAGCGGAAATGGCCCCAACTTTTGATTTTTAAATGGAACACTCTATATATTATATTTTTGGAATAATTGAAAAATTCTGAGTACGGTGATGCCCCATAAGTGACATTTCGACTACTTGAAAAAATTTGACTTCAAATTAAAAAAAAACAAAAAAAAATAAAATAAGAAAAATTGCTTTTGGGCACATCCACCGATTCCTTAGAATATACGCTATTTTATGGTAGTACTCTACCATTATGGTTCCATTTGAAAAAATTAAATTTTGGTAAAAAAAACTGTTCAGGCCAAATTTGATGGCCCACAAAATACCCATTCTCAAATTCTTATGCTTGATTTGATTTTCCTGACATCACACCGGTTCATTACAAACAATTTTTTCTGGTCATGGCATTCTAGATGTACCAACAAATTTCGAAAGGTTACATACACACTCACTATTTTTATATTATATTTATACATACATAATCGAGGAATATCATTTATTTCAAGGATGATTTACCCATATTGTCGGTTTCAAAAATCATATTTTATGAAATGGTATCTAGAAATTCTATTAATGTTTACCACATTAGTAGAATACCAAAACGACATAATGAGTAAAGAAATAGAGAAAAATATATTTTTAAGGTTGAATTACCCATTTTATCAATTCTAAAAATTATATATTATGAAATAGTAGTTAAAAACTCTAATTAAAGGGTGGTAAGAATGCCAGAACAATATGATGACTAAAAAAAATCGAGAAAAATATATAAATTTTTTTTCGATGTCAAATATCTTTCTCAATTTACTAATTCTCAAACGAATTAATGCAGATATTGATACACAGAACTGGATGCCAGATCATGAATTTGGATATAGACAGTCACACTTCACGATTCAACAATGCCACAGAAATGTAGACGTAATAAACAAATCCATGGAGAATAGTCAATACTGCACCGCTAGATTCCTAGATATCAGCCAGGCTTTTGACAAAGTCTGGCACCCAGGTCTGCTATTTAAGATCAAAAGGAGCCTGTCCAATAAATACCTCAACCTACTGAAATCATACCTAAATCAACGAAAATTCCTAACCAAAATCAATAGAAAATGTTCCAACCGTTTTCTTATCCTTTCTGGAGTACCCCAGGGAAGTGTAGTTGGCCCACTCTTGCATGTATTATATACATCTGACTTACCAACGTCAGGAGATATAAATACCGGTACATTCGCAGATGACACAGCATTAATATCAACAAATACAGATCCAATTACCGCATCACATGATCTTCAAGAACACTTAAGATCACTTGAAACCTGGTATAAAAAATGGAAGATAAAGGTAAATGGATCGAAATCAACTCACATAACTTTTACTCTTAGAAAAGAACGCCGTCCTACAGTCACTCTTAATCAAGAGACGATACCACAAGCAGATGCAGTAAAATATCTGGGACTCCACCTGGATAGCAAATTAAATTGGAAAGAATATATAACCAAAAAGAGAAAACAAATTGACATAAAAATTAAAGAGATATATTGGTTTATCGGGCGTAAATCAAAACCATCAATAAAAAATAAATTACTAATATATAAAATTATTATTAGACCCATTTGGGACTATGGAGTAGAACTTTGAGGCTGTGCAGATAAATCTCATATTGCCATTATGCAGAGAGCCCAATCAAAAATTCTCCACATTCATACAGACTTGAACATTCCCTACATAAAGCAAGTTATCCAGGACAAAATCTACAAACATCACAATAAACTAGAAGTTCACACCAACCCACATCTAGAGACACTATTACAACCGATGATGCATAACAGAAGACTGAAAAGATGCTGGCCATCAGACTTAAATGGACAAATGAGGTGACTTCGTTGGATTTTGACCTCTTCATGCCACCAGTGCAAGCAACTACAAAAACTTGCACAAGACAATCCATTAGTTAAAAGATGTATCTGTTTGCTGATAGAGTTATAAAAAAAATTACTAAGAAGTCTGTTTCAACACATATGCAACACATATTTTTTTTATTTACATCGGTCAAAACGTTTAAAAGATATAAATGATTTTTCATATTTTTAGTATTTTGTATTACACCTAAATGGTTAAATATGAAGGGCTAATTTGGTAAAATTGTAAGTGCCACTGATATCAACCAAGATAAAAAAAAAAATAATCGGTGCTGGGATCGATTGGTCATTCGTATACTATTACACTTTTTATATGGAATAAACTGCCAGTCAATAGATCACCTTTAGAAAGGAATAACTTATCTTTAAGTAAGCTACTAGTTTTCAGATTTCTGTACTAAACGAACGAACGAACGGTGGAAAATTTGAGGTATTTATACGTATGGATGATAGGAGCTCAATCAATAACCATATCTCGCAATTCATAAACTGACGTAACTTGGGCGTGATAGCAAAATAATCTCCAAACCTCACATACGCATGGGGCGAACTTTATGTGAGCTTCTCTGCTTTCATTTTCATATCTGTGAGTTTAAAACAACAGTGATAGCAGAAACACACATGTTTTCCTTTTTTTAGTGAATTTTTAATAAAGAAGTGTCTCTTTATTTTTACTTATTTTATTTAAGACTATTTCAAATTATAGAGTTGCCAATCCTACGCTCAGGCTGACCGCAATTGAGAATATTTAAATTAGTAGAGTTGAATTAAATTCTTCTCTTACTTCAACATCAGATCATTTATCTCTCATGCTACATGTGACAAAATATTATACATAATTTTCCAGTAACAGATTCCACAACGCAGGTCTCTAGACTACAAGTAATTATTTTCCTTGTATTCTCATTCAGGTTGTTTTCCCCTTTCCTTAACCCTCAACGCAAAACACCACCAATTTAAACTTAATAAATAAATAAACACGGAGATAAAATGATGCAATATTCAAAGACAAAATTGCCTGATCTCCGTCACTATTCATTAGATATGTACAGGCGTACTTTTCACATCTTGGTGGAAGTACATTCATACTAACGAATATAATTTCCCTGCTACCTCTATTAATCGAACTGCTGCAATATACATCAGAAGATAAGATCAAGATTGGCCTTGAATAAATGTAGCTGCCGTTCTGACACAAATGTAAATCAAAAATACTATTCAACAAAAAAAAATCTAGTAAACTTTAACTTGGGGTATGAATTGGCACTATGCGTACGACTTAATTTTTCTTGAGCACAAAGTTAAAGCGATAGCTTAAATACATTGTTTACGTATGTCTATCAAACTTTTCTCTCATCTAGAGAGAGACGGAAAGATTAAATATACACTGAATAGAGAGAGATAAATAATATATCCTTCCATAATTTCAGCGATCGTCAAATTCTAAAGATTTGTCAACGTTATTATGAACTGTTATTTATTTGCGTTAAAAGTCGTCTCGTATTGGAATTAAATTCATCTATACATGTAATATTTAAGTTATTTTCAGTGTTAAATAGTAGATATTCATCCAACAAGTGAACATTGTCAAATCACTTAACGTATTACAGTTTTCTAGTACTTACATATTACATGTTTAATAATAGTAGAATTGTTGTCCTCGCGTAGCTCAGTGTGTAAAAATACACCTCTTTCCTTCTTGTACATTTTTGTCTCCAAATTCATTTCCATCCAAATCTCAAACAAACCAAAATTTTCTCGAAATCCAAATTTTTAAAGCCACAGTTTAGACCAGCCTATGCGCAACCTGGCGTTATACACCTCGCGGAAGGCTCCTCGTTTGAATTGAGGTGCTTGCGTCAGCAACGAAATTAAAAAGTGTCAGTGCCAAAGTAAACAACGTACAGGATAAGTTTAGTTAAATCTTTTATGTTAGATAAGGTCAGCGCCGCGGTGGTTGCACGATCGGTCCTAGGATAGGTGCTGGGGAGATATCTGTTCATCAAAATGTTCAATGCTTAAGGAATAAAGTAAATGAAATAGACATTTTCTTGCAATACTATTATGTAGAAAAGGAGCTTATATCGATGTAGTATGTCTTTCTGAGCACTGGATAAGTAATCAGGGAATTAACTTTATAAATTTGGATAATTATAAACTTGTATCATTTCTTTGTAGGGAAAACTTTTTACACGGTGGTGTTGCAATATTTACCTATAGACGAAATTTCAAACAAATGTTAAACTTACATGTTATTCCAATTGAGAAAGATTTTGAGTATACAGCAATAAAAAGCCATGAATTAAAAAAATGTTATCATTGGAGTATATAGGGCCCCAACAGGTAGTGAATTTAATATGAGAACTGCACCTAGAAATAACAAGTTCTTATAAAGGTTTGTAAATTTATTTGTGTGGGGATTTTAACATGAATTTTAATACTAAAAATAACTTTAAATATGAATTTCTCAATTTATCTCTCAAATCAATTTGATCTTATAGTTACTATTGATAAACCTACCAGAGTATCGAACACGTCCTCAACTACTATCGACAATATCTTAACCAATACAAAAAGTAAATTTATAGCGGATGTCAAAGAAATTGGAGTGTCTATTATAACGGCCAAATCATAAAGCTTACAAATCTTGATGAAAATTCAATAAAAAATTGTTACAAATTATGCAGACTTTTTAATAACAAAAATAAAAAACATTTCGTAATCTACTGGAGTGTACAGACTGGACACAGTTATACCTCGAATATGATGTAAATAATGAATTTTTTTATAACCTATTTACTCGTCCTTGGAAACCAGCTTCCCAGAAATTTAGATTGATGAAAGACAGCCCACGAAAACCATGGTTAACCAAAGGCATTGAGACATCTTGTAAATGTAAAGGCACCCTAGTTCTTATCAAAAAGTTCAGTAAATAATAAAGCCACCACTGAATATGAACAAAATATTGCAAAGTTTTAAGGCAATCAATAAAAATAGCTAAACAAAAGTATTTTACTAATGAGATAAATCAGACATATAATAAAATTAAAACAACCTGGAAAAAATACCAAAATTTATGAAAATATTTCAGTTATGGAAAACAATAGATTATTAGCAGATCCAGATTCTGTCGCAAACAATTTTTCTACATTTTTCTCCGCGCAAGCTACAAACTTAACCGCATCATTAAAAAGTAATACATTCTTTAAAAATTATCTGACAAATTAAAACCGTTAACCTACCTTATTAATTTGTCATTAAGTACAGGCCAGTTCTCCGATAAATTTAAATTAGCAATTGTTAAACCATTACTTAAAAAAGGTGGAAAATTTGGAATAAATAATTATAGACCAACATCACTTCTTCCGACTTTTTCCAAAATTTTGGAAAAGGCTGTCGAGGAGCAATTGGTAAATTGTTTATACAAACACAGTATATTGAGTACCACGCAATTTGGCTTTCAAAAAGAGAAAAATACTAGTGACGCCGTATCCTCATTAATAAAAAAATATCTGAGACGCTGCAGGAAAAGGAAGGTACACTAGGTATTTTTTATCATTTGTCAAAGGCGTTTGACTGCGTGGACCATACTAGTTTACTTAAAAATACTTAATCACTACTCTATGAGAGGGATATCACTGCAGTGGTTTGAGTCTTACTTGATGGGTTGCAAAATTCTTGTACAAATTGAGCATCAGAACAATGCTGTGGCTTAGTGCTAAAAGGGCCAATGCCAATTTTTGCTTAAAATGAGTTTTTTATACGACCGGACTACATTTTTTGAGGTGTGTTTATGATAAAAACCATTGTATTGAGAATTGAAATGGCCAATGTACTTTTCCAAGACACATTTATACAAACGGCCAATGTTACATAGGCTATATCAATAATATAGAATGTATTTCTAAAACGGCCGATGTAAACTTTGGCCTCTTTTATCGTATGGTCTAAAGTAAGTATCACTTTTATTGTGGCCGTTTAGAAGAACACATTGTGATACAACTTAGGTGTTTTGAAAATTATAAGTGGTTAAAAATAAAAACACGTGATGTCCCGGGGAAAGAAGATTGCGTTAATGTGTTTATTTCAAGTAGAGACTGAACCAGGTAAGTTTGATATTTATTTTTTCGAAAGTGAGGTTATGTTTTTTTTTCGGAATAACACTAAAATTCCTGATTATATTTTGAAAAAATGAGCTAAATGAATCATTTTATTCAAGTGAGAACTTATTTTGTTGCAATTTAATCTTAGTATTTAAGATATTAGTAGTTATACAGTGTAAAAAAATATATTGTTAGCCCAGTAAAGATATCATTTAAAAAAAAAATGTGAGCAATCTGAGATTTACAGGGTTGTACGAAGACACTCTTCCGAGTATCTGACCAAAAGATCTCACTCGGGCCACCCATAATGAACGGCGCAATAGGGGTAGGTGATTTCTTATTTATTCTTTTACAAACAAATGACTCTAATAAAAGTTGTAGATAATAAAATAAACCACAACTTTGATTTATAACATTTTTTTGTAACTTTGCTATTTTATCATTTACAGCTCATTGTATGAAAAAATAATGGCATTGCCTCTCATATTATAGCTAACGTTTTTTGTAACTGTTATTTTAGCATGTACAGTTATTATAATAGGATGGCCTTGCTATTATTTTTTATATTAACGAGCTGTTAATGATAAAATACCAAAGGTACAAAAAAATGTTATAGAGCAAAGTTGTATTTGTATATGTATTGTTTGTATTGTATATATTTTACTATCTACAATTCTTATTAGGATCATTTGTTTGTGAAAAATAAAAAAGAAACCACCCTATTGCGCTGTTCATTATGGGGGTTCGAGTTTTAGTTGGATACTCGGGAGACAGTCCCAGAGCAATTCAATTTCAGCTAGCCCAAAATTTTTTTCTTGCACCACATAGTACACAAGAATTGAAATATGTTGCTATTTTTAATTTTTTATTTTAGGAGTTGAAAACAAAAAAAATGTGGGTGACAACAACAACACATTGCAGCAAAAGAATCAGCAAATCAAGAGCTGAATAAAAATGAGAATAATTCAGCTATTATGGAAGGAGGTGTTAGTGTCATTGCAAAAAGAAAATCTAGAGGAAGGAAAAACCAAAGAAGGGGAAGATTCAAGAAAACTAAATTCAGATATGTGGGAGAAAAATTTTAGAAAGAGACTGAAGACGCAAAGCAAGGGATATCATCCACTGAAAGGGAAAAAAAATTCAGAAAAAAAACTTAAGGAGCCTTGTAGATGTTGAATGAAGTGCAACGAAAAGTTTTCACAAACTGACAGAGAGGAGTTATTTAGAGACTTTTATAAACTTACGTCACAAGCTCAGAATCAGTTTATTGCGAATTTTGTAGAAGAACATGATAAAAAAAGTTGAAAAAAAAAAGATTAGACAATGAAGGAAGTCGAAGGAAATTTTCAAGAAAATATTATCTTCAAAAACTTTCCAGTCGAATCAAAGTATGCCAAACTATGTTTCTCAATACTTTAGGCCTAACGATAAAAAAAATCAAGAGTGAAAAGATTATCAGAATCGCATATTTGCTCAGAAGACCGACGGGGAAACACAACCAACATCCAAAAGTACCAGAAAAAGACAAAAAATAAATTAGACAACATATTAAAATGTTTCTAAGCTATAAAAGCCATTACTCTCGCTCTCATACAAAAAAGCATTATTTGTCGCCTGACTTGGCAATTTCAAAAATGTATAGGCTGTACGTATCCCACTGTATGGAAAAAACTATGCTTCCTAGAGATGAAGCACTATATAGAAAAAAAATTGTTGAAAAATTCAACCTGTCTTTCCACAAACCAGCTAATGACACCTGTGGAACATGTGACAAATACGATCTTCTGTTGAAATCTGGTGTTAGCGAAGAAGAAAAAGTGCAGATTACAATAAAGAAAAATCTGGAATTAGCGAACTCAATATACGAAGAAAAAACGTAAAGATAGGCAAATGTGTAAAACCAATCCTAGATTAACTGTCGCAAGTTTCGATCTACAGAAATGCCTCCCAACGCCTTATTTGACTAGTGGCATTTCATTTTATAAACGAAAATTGTGGACCCTCAACCTCACAATTTATGAAAGTCGAGGAAACAGTAACTCTGCAATATGCTACCTATGGGACGAAACCATTGCTAAACAGGGAAATGAAATAGCATCTTGTTTGCTAGCGTATATAAAAAAATCTTCCTAATGACATCAATGAAATAATTTATTAAAGTGACTGTTGCCCAGGACCAACCAGAAATATCTTCCTGCCAATTATGTTTATGACAATCATTGAAGAGTTTAGAAATGTAGGAAGAGAACTCATAATTAGTCACAAATTTTTAGTGTCTGAGCATACAAATATGGAGGCAGATAGTATCCACGCCGCCATAGAAAAAGCCAAAAAAACTACTGCATGTAAAATTGACATTCCTAGAGACTGAGCTAACCTTATTCGTATGATCCACAAGCCTCATATCTTGGTATAAGAGATGGGTTTGAATGATTTTTTTAACTTCAAGTTACTTCTTCAAAAACACTTTCAGCATAGAAAAGTGAATACAAACGGCGAACGAGTATTTTGGAAGAAAATAAGACACATCCAGTATACAAATACCTTTGATTATGTAGCGTTTCTCAGTATTAACTTAACAAGGAAGAAGACTCGCAATTCAATACCTGATATATCTAAATTTACGCACTTATCGGAAAAACTTCTGGGTATCCCTCAAAACAAGCTCCAACATCTACAAGAACTTCAGGCTTATATTGACGAGGGTAGTAGGCCTTACTATAGACAATTTTTAAGTACTCTTACAGTCTCACCAACAGCTATTGACACATTAAGTGACGGACGAAGAGACATCAGATGACGATATAGATAAAAATTTATATTTTATGTTTAATAATGCTAAATATAATGTAAAAGTTTTCTATCGATGGTTGTTTTACTATATTGTTGTTCATCCCATAGCATACTGAAAAGGCCATGTCAAATTTTAAATGTTTTTCCCATATCAAGTTTTTTATAATCAACCTTCAACGGTAAAATCATTTGAATATGTACAGTTTATTTTATAAGGAATTAGCACAATCAAACTCTTTCTTAAATTTTTATTTATGATTGAATTTCAGTCAAAAACTTTGATTACCATTTTCTTAAATTAATAAAAAATGGCCCGTTTAGAACCAAGTCACAGAATGATTTTATTAGTAAAGTGAATTCGGAAACTATAGTAAAATGTGATGTTCCACAAGGTTCCATATTGGGCCCAATTCTCTTTCTGATTTACATAAACGACATTGTCCTTAGTTTTCCCCACTTATATTTACATCTTAAATAATACAACTTACGAGGACTTAATAAGATTTAGTTAAATATCAATGAAAAAAATTATTGATTGGTTTAGTGCAAATAAATTGTTGTTGAATGTAGAAAAAACTTTCAACATGACATTTCAAATTTCGATAAAAAAGAATACAGACATAAGAATTACAAATGGTATCATCAGCTCTACAAATTATATACAAATTTTGTGGGGTCATATTGAGAAGAAACTGAAATGGGATGTCCATATTTCTGATTTAAATAACAGATTGTCTAAAACTATTTACGCTATATTCAAAATAAAAGGCGAATTAGGTTACCAATGTGCATATTTCCATACCCAGGTAGAACATAATATTGGCTGGACCGGGGTTCAATATTGGATCAATATAGATACACTGAAATTGTAATAAAAATATCGAACTAATATTAATATACACTGGTATTAAAATATCGGCAGGTTATTGTTTTAACACATTCCAATCCAGATATACGCAGACAATATTGATAAATATCTATTAATATTAACTATACAACATTGAAAAGTCTATATTCGCGTTATATTGTTATTACATTTTTTGATAGTGTTGTACAAAAAATATCGATTGATAAAGATAAATATTGATTATAAAATATTGGAAAACTCATATTTAACTCATATTTGTCAACCATGTGTAAAATTATATTGTTTAGGGAATATTTTCTAATACCAATAAATATTGATTTTCCAATATTGGAAAGTGTATATGTTATTATGTTGTTATTGAACTTTTAGTAATATTGCACAACAAACATCGGTTGATAACGACAAATATTAATTCTATAATCTCGGGATATTCATATTGAGATTATATTGTTAAACTTTCTTTTAAATAATATTATTTAACCGATTTATATCTATATTGGATAGTCATGCTGCGCCTAGGCTGATTGCAATAAGTTGCAGTCGATTGCTCTCCTTGCAATATGCTTGTACAAGCGTACAATTTCTGACTTAGGGTCTCCAGGCAATGTGATTCAATAATGACAAAGAGAAATTCACTGTGGTGATGCTCACCTAATCTGTACTAACAAAGGCCCAATATGCCTTTAGTAATTTTACAGATGATGTAATTAGTACCTACCACACACATGTTAAATATTTCAGCTGGAGGTTTTACTACAATCACTTTTAGATCTTGTTAGTGAGGTTCTTAAAATAATAATTATTATTCAAAAATTGTACTTTATGAAAATTACAAAAAATAGCTTTACCATCTTTGGGCATTAGGCTAAATTTTCTTTAAATATTGGGCCAATATATGATTTCAAATAATAATTTATATTGAAATAAAATATTATATGATATGATTTTTAAATATTTGTTGAATGTAGCTTAACCAATATTGAGTCTATATACAAAAATGTTCACATTTTTTATTGGTTCAATGTTGCGTTTTTTACATTAAGCCAACGATTTTGTAATATTAAACCAATATTGGTTCAATATTAATGTTCTACCTGGGTAGCTTATTACAGTATGATCTGAAATTTTGGGGTGGAAGTAACTTGTCACAAAAAAATTTAATAAGTCAAAAAAGGGCTATTCGTATTTTTATGGGACTAAAACCATAAGACTCTCGCAGGCCATTCTTTAATAGTCTCGGTATACTGACCATTCTAAACCAGTACATCTATAAATTGGCAATTATAACATTTCAAAAGCGCACACAACTTAAAACTCACTCAGACTTCCATGGATATGACACAAGAAATAAATCTCTTTTCGTTACGCCAGATTTCACTTGCAATTTTACCAGAAGGGGGCCTTTATACGCCGGTATAAGGGTTTTTGATAACCTAGTAACTTTTAAAAGACAACTAAAATTTTTTTTTAAACAAAATGTATACTATAATTTACAAGAATTTTTCTCAGAGCACTACTGTAACTAGTTTATATTTTACAACTAAGCTACTTTCTAAACGCATCAATTGAGACTTAACATACACATATTATGTAATTATTTTAAATATTTTAAAATTACCGTTTGTATGTATTACGGAATTGCATATATGTACATGGAAGTAAAAATAATCTAATCTTAATCTAATCTATAAATTAAAATAAAGTAGTATTGAATTGAATTGAATTAGCAATGGAATACATTCTATTAGAATCTGTAAATCAGTTAAAATTGATAAAAAATGATTGGCAAGCTAATGAAAGTTGTACCAAATCAAAGGGTTAAACGAGAGACGAATTAAAAAACACCTAAATATTAATCATCATTGTTACCTTATGTCATGGCATGGTTACTTGTAATTATTTAATTGATAGCAGAGTCCAACGTACCTGAAACAAAAATTAAATATTAATAAAAGTATCTATAAAGAAAATGATTGATATATAGAAAATATATAATGACATACAAAATTGTAGTTACATCATAATCCAATAAAGATGTCATTTTTTTTATTCTAAACAGGATATTATCAGGGTTGCTTGGAGACTGCCTCCTGAGTATCCAACCAGATCACACTCGAACTCCTGGTACGACTTGCGCTATAGGGGTGGTGTCCTAAACATTTTTTTAGAGCAAAATGACCTTAATAAAAGTTGTAGAGGATCAAATTCTGAACAACTTTGTCTTATAATTTTTTTTAATCTCTAATACTTAACGAGTTACTGCGCATTATGTGACAAAAATTATGGACGCTGCGGGGGTGTTCTTGTAAACATGTTTTTACAAAAAAAATGACCTTAATAAAAGTGGTAGAGGAGCAAATTCTGAACAACTTTGTCTTATAATTTTTTTTAATCTCTAATACTTAACGAGTTACAGCACATTATGTGACAAAAGAGCGCAATTTTTGTCCCATAATACGCAGTAACTCGTTAAGTGTTAGAGATACAAAAAAAAAATTATAAGGAAAAGTTGTTCAGAATTTGATCCTCTACAACTCATACTAAGGGCATTTTGCTCTAAAAAAATGATTGGGAAACTACTCCTATAGCGAGTTCGAGTGTGATCTTTTGGTTGGATACTCAGGAGGCAGTCCCCAAGCAGTTAAATGAATAAAACATTAGAAACTCTCTCGAAAACTCTCTTCATTCATATGAAGATTTTTGTTCCTTCACTTATTTCTCAAGTCGATAATTTAAGGTGGGCGGAAATGAAGGTTAAATTTGTCTAAAAAGATGACTTCGTAGTTCGAGAATTTCTCCTTTCTCCCTGAACGGAGTCTAAAAAGCAATTGGCAGGCTTTTAGAAAAAAACTCAATAGAATTATACTGTTTTTATTTTTTGTTGATTTCTTCTAAATTCTGTTCAAACTCTCTCCCATAAAATCATTAAAATTATTAAACATTTCAAAAAAAATCACAACATTTTTAATCACATTTTGGGTGGCTGGGATGCTACCCTCACCTGCATTGTTTCAAACGGGTATTTGTCGTTTGTCTGTCTCTACCCGTTTTCAACAATCAAAATCGAATCAGTGAAGTCCGCGAGTTTTAGTTTTAAGATTTAATTGTTTTTATCCGCCTTTTTTGGAATTTTAAATGTTATTCATCCGTTTTATTCATTGTTTAATGGATGTTTATGTGAGTGTCTGGGTATATTAGGGTATTTTAGATTATACATTTAGATTTAGCCAATTTTGTTCACAGTTTTAAGTTGAACCGGCCTCGCCCCATCCAGCCCGTCATTTACCGCCGCGTTTCGCACCGCGGTTGGCGGATTGGCTTTGGACCGGGGCCTCGCAATACATTGTATTATTTTAAACAGCAAATAAATATATTGGAATTACTGAAAACTCGACAAAAAAATTATTTATTCCTTAGCAACCTGTTAAACCTTTACATACTTTGAATTTAATTTTAAAATAGTTAATAAAGAAAATAATTTATTGAGACTCAACTGGACAAATCTGCTACAGTATATTAAACATATATATATTTGAATTTGAATTATTCATTAAGCAGTTATTGCAAAATCTCGAATTACTACAATAAACTCGCCCTAAACAAGCAGCATATAATTTTAAACAAATTAAGTGGTTGGTTTTTAAGAGCACAGAAGAAAGGTAAAAAGGAAGTTGGGCATTTGTCTCGTAGATGGCACTTAAGTAGAAATAATTTTAACCGTCGTACTGATTGCTCTCATTTGAGACCCTAAATGTGGCACATGAAGTATGAAAGTACAAATCGAGTACTGTGTACTGTACTTTCCGACCTTTGTTGGTTTTGCTCGATTATAAGATATATTCGCCAAGCTACGCTACGCTGATGAGGAGCAATAACTCCGAAACACGTGTCCGTAGCTGCATTGTTGTTTCTTTTGAGGTATAATAACTTGTTTCTTTATTTAATAATTCTAACATTGATTTTGTCGATTTATAAATAGTAAACACTGTTCGCCAAGCGAAGAAGGGACGCGAAAGGAAACGAGCGTCTCGGTAATATGTGGTCTCGCGACAGTAAAAACGTGGCGACTTAGCGGCAGCGCCTCATGCTCGGTATATTTGTATATGTCTACAACTAAATGCATAATTATTATCAGTAGATGTTCAGGTTCAATTACATCCACCACGAAGTTATAAAAGTACCAACTGGAATTAAGAATACAAATGTAACGTTCGCGAAAGTTCGACTTTTTTGAACAAATTATTAAACTGTATCACTTTATAAAGGGTAAATCTAATGTTCACCGAACTTGGTTGCTTTTCTGTTACACTTGTGGACAGGGTGGGCATGAATTATTTCGAGAAATAAATCATTTTTTAAAATAATTCAATGATTCAATTCACCCCGCACTAACATAACCCATGCAATTCTGCTTCACACCTTCACAACAGTTTTAACCTTAGTTTTCAGTAGTTACTTATGTTACAAACGTTCTATGTGCATTTTATTGAAAACACCATTAGAGCATAGACCTCGCACCTCTGTCTATTGAATGCATAGAAGGAAGTTAAGCTTGGAGGTGGATATAATGCAAAGATGACACCACTTCCATTTCGCCCTTATTTCATGATTAGCAAAATTTAGCAGCTGAAGATGATGGATCAGATGATTCGATGATATTTTGAATTACTTTTAACTTTTGCCATATTAGTTTTCAAACTGATGAAATTAATTTTGTTGTAGTTGTATGATTTATGTTGAACTGTTGTACAATATTATATTGATCTACATTTATTTGAGATGAAAATTATTAATCATAAAGCTGTAAAAAAATTTACACTCTCAGTCATGCTCTTTCAATTCAAAACATCAGTGTGCTGATGTTAAAAGTAATTTGTAATCTTCACATAGTGCCACCAGAATATTTTGAAACAGATGAGATTATATGTATTTGAATTTAAAGAATGGGAGCGAGATATTTTTAATTTAATATTTCTCATAAATTTTCCTATAACATACTATTCAAGTGTACAACAATACGCCGTTTAGCCCATTATGTAGTCTACGGTAGTACTATTTCAACAATTGTAGTTTATAATATAACTAATAACGTCACTGTTAGAGGCCTTACCTTTGGCCGGTACTCGTAATTTACGATCTAATTAGAATTCCGATGATAAACTCTACAAAACTTACAAATCTAATCTATAATTGAGCGCATATAGCAAAAATATATGTGTTGTATAACTCTATATTTTAAGTTCTAATACAATTACCGATTATCAAGATGTTTTCAGTTGTCGAATATATTTAATTCGATTCAATTGAAGTCGTTAATCTAAAAATATATTAATTAATTCCGTACTAGTTTTTGCAGATTAATTAAATGTCACTGTAAAATTTATTACATCATTATTTTCATAGAAATCTGCAGCTTATATTGTTTTTCTCATGCGCAGGCTTAATTATTGTTGATTACTGTTTAATACCAATACTCATAACTTTCGTTAATCTGTTGGATACAATACTTTCCAAGAATTAGTTACAACAAAACATTTAGATATACCTAATTGTGGTAAGATTACATGATCAACGACTTTATAATATAAAACTTGTAACTAAAAATTATGGATGGTATATGTATTTTAATATATATGACCACCCGGTATGCGTCCAATTTGGCTTGAAACAATTCAATACAATACGTGATTGAAATGATTATACCGATACACCGGCGAGGATACATGCGTTGACAAATTTAATAATAGCTTATGTTTCTTCCGAGGTTTCTTCGGCAAAAATCCATTAGCGCAACCCGAGAACTTATCCCTAGCTTGAGTGAAAAAGAAAAATTACGTATACCACATTATTATTCAGAGAAAGAGTTGTAAATAAAACAAAACAGATTGGAGATGTACTTTACGTATTGAATGCATTAAATATTATACATTTAAAAATCTATATGATCACAAAGCGTTAACCACATCATCGTTACACAAACAATTGTATCTTACTCAGATACAGACACATTATTAGAATAATAGTTTATAAAAAAAAATGTTGGCTTCAGAAAATAAATACTTGAGTTTTTTATATATTATATAACAATAAAACTATCTGACAATTAATAATATAACATTCGGCATTCAAACAGGTTATTCAGCAATTTTCAATTGTCAAATTCCATGACTTTTCCAGGTTTTCCAGGATTATTTCAAATAAAATCCAGAGCAGTTTCTAAATAATGCAATCATAAGATTGTAAAAAAATTACAATTTTAACATTACACCAAACTAAGAAAGTAACCAACCTTTATTAAATTTTTACAAGTATTCTAAAAAAAATTGGGCGTTTTTAGCGAAAAATACCAAGAATTTTTTTAAGTTTACCAAAATTTACATTAATTTTAGACTTTTCACATTCATTTTCGATAGTAAATAACTGATTACAGCATTTTAAAGTTATGACTTTTGTCACTACTTTAAAGAAATCGAATTTTTATACTCGATTTTTAAAATTCACTCAAAACAATATGTCCTACATCAAATATACTCTATAAAGTTGCACGTTTATTCAAGTATTTTTATTAAAGACCTAAGTAGACCCTATAAAGCTGCTTTCTGTGGGAATATTCAATAAGAAACAGCTAAAAGACAATTCTTCGTAATGATTTTTTTCAGCTTTAAGATGGTATAGCGCAATTTTTTGCATAAGATTTTTTTCTGGGAGTTCATATTGCAATTTTTTAAAATATATAAAATGTAAACTTTTACTGCTACTGATTTTACTAAAACAAAAACTAAATGAAAGGCAATTTTATCAATTCTAATTTACATGCATTTACTATATAAAAAACTAGGCTAATAGGTGTCACTTTGGTCTCACCAAATAGAAATAGAAATAGGAAAATATCAAAAACCACAAAGATAAGGATAAACAAGACCCTTGTGACTGCATTTAAAAAAAGCCCGATGACAGGGGCCAGTCGCAAAGGTAGATGTAGTCCTATATTAAATCACGCTTAAAAAAAAATTCTGTGTTTTAGCAAAAAATGTTTTGGACAAAAGTTGTAGGTCTAAATGAGCACTATCCAACGATGTATCGCGTGTATATATTTGATTCGAAATAGAATTTTGAGAATTTTTTAAGACTTTTAACCGCCGCCAATTTTTTAATTTTTCCTATGTGCTTTAGCAAAAAATGTTTTAGATAAAAGTTGTAGGACTAGATGAGTACTGTCCAACGATGTATCACGTGCGCATATTTGATTCGAAATAAAATTTTGAGGATTTTTTTGAAGGCTTGAACCTCCGTGATTTTTTAAATTTTTCCAATGCTTTTTAGCAAAAAATGTTTTAGACAAAAGTTGTAGGGCTAGATGAGCACTATCCAATGATTAGAAATAAAATTTTTAGAATTTCTTTAAAACGAAAGCGAAAAAAAATCTGTCTATCTGTCGGTCTGTCTGTAAGTTTTTTTTTTGTGCGCACGTTTACTCGGTAACCGTTTATGATACTGACTTGACATTTGGTACACTTATGTATTATAAAGAGATCTGGAACTAGATTATATTTTGATCTAATTCCGTTGAACGGTTCGGGGGTAAATGGGATAAATAGGCAAAGCAAGCAGGTAAGAGTCCATAAAATTGCAATTTAGGGCATGTACGAAAAGTCAAGGTCTCAAAATTTTTTTTGGCATCAGCCACCCTCCACTGTCACCACCAATAAGACCCCCCACACTGTTATGAAAGGAAGTAAAAAATAATTAAAATGTGATTTAGTGTGTATACAAGAACGAAATGTCTCAAAAAATTTTTTGGCGTTTCTCTACCACCCCCATTGCCATCCCCACCCTATTATTGGAGGGAGCAAAAATTAAATTGCGATTTAGTGTGTATAAGAGAATCAAGGGCCTCTAACATTTTTTTGACATTAGTCACCCCTTCTACCAATATTAAATTCATGCGACGTACGCCGCTGTTTCGGACCTACAAATAATTTGGCCCTATGTAGTAGTTAAAGGACATTGCAATAAGTAGTTTCACGTAATAAAATCTAATAGATAACTTCCGATTGAAAAAGTGTAGCTTTTTTTCTTCATAAGTATGTACGTATTTCATATATCTGTTAGGAAAAGCATATCGCAAATGCCAGATAAAAATCAAACCACAAATTTGTCATTTCCATTGTTTTCATTGCCGTTGCTGGGCGTTTCTACATATTATAATATTTTATCTTGCCGAGGATCCCACGACTTTATCGATGTGGCTGATTTTCGTGCCGTTGCTGGAAACGGCCGTTACCAGCTTCACACCGATGTTTTTCATTATTATCTCGAAAACTAAGCGTCCTAGCGGAAAGGTCATCCTATACGAAATGGAAGTAAATTAAATTGTCTACAAAAAGGTCATTTTTTCGCTAGAAGCAGTTGTTAAGGGTGTATGATATATTGAAAATGCGAAAAGTATGAAAAACTATGTTTTTGCCGTTCAAAGTTCCTTTGTTGGATGTAAATTCAGTGACATTAAACAATTCAAGAAAAATGCAGTGTTCTCACTGGCCAGCCTGAACAATTCAATCAAATGGCAAATCAGTGACCATTTATCCTTTGACTATTTTCCACAGAACCTTAATATCAAAGAAGAGTGACGAAGATGTTGCTGAACTGTTAAAATTTGAATTGTCCCCGCACGTTTTGGCTCTCTTCAACGAAAGGGGTCTTCGAAAAGGGAAGAAGTCGGCCCTGTATAAAGCGTTACTTACAACATAGTTAGTGGTGGCTTCCTGCTTCATCGTGTCAAGTAGAATGTTGGCTCAACATGCGACCACTAGACCAATCCTGTTTAAGGCAATAAAAATTCTTAGCAGTATACGAATGGTCGGAAAATGTAGTTAATGGTGTAAATAATTAAGGAAAAATCGTCCAGACTGAGTAAAAGTTCGGAAAGGAGGGTTTGGGTGGTAATATATACGTTTTTAGGGGTTGGTACTCGTTTTTTGCGATTTGCGGCGAAACTATGCATCCTATCGAAAAATGTTGAATATAAAAGTTGTAGATAATGAAAAAATCTAAAACTTTCTGAAATCACTATTGACCATAACCTCAAAATTATCGAGAAAATTGCAAAAAACCGTTTTTTCGGTTTTTAATTTATAACCATCGCAAAAATGTTTATATTTCCATGAAAATTGGTGAAAATGTTCTCTTTTGTGTTTCAAACAAGCCCAATTTTTTTCAAATCGAAATATTTAATTTTCGATGTTTTATGAAGAAAATAAAAAAAAATACCTAATTTTCAATCGAAAAATTTGGTTAGCAAATTTCCGATTAATGAACTTTACTAGTGCTCATTGTTTTCGTTGAAATCTCAACTTTAATATAGAATTAAAATATAATATTGTTTATATACAAAAACATCGTTAAAAAAGCGAAAAACTGAAAAACTACTTTTTAAAAATCGAGTTTTCGGTGAAAATCATGAATTTCTTTTTCTTTATTGTAAATAAACGGTTACATTCATAAAAAGCATTAATTCTCATACAATACTATGTTATACAAGTAATGTACATGTACCTAACTATTCTCGGCTTTCAAAGTCCCGAAAACATTATTTAAACTGCAATTAAATAGGTAAAAATTCAAAAATCACAAAGGCTGTGAACTGAGAAAATTTGTTAATTATTTCTTGTGATTCGTAAGTATTTACAAATTATCACGTCAAAGTCTTATATTACATTATAAAATACAAAAATTCAAAGTAAAATGATTTTATTGAAATCTTTTTTTCTTCGTGGGCAATTCTTCATCGCCAGAATAGATCAAACTTTCGATTTCTTCACGTTCATTTTCTATATCTTCAATTTCTTGGAGTTCTTCTGGATTGTCCAGTTCATTATCATTATTTTTATTATTATTTATTAGACAGTGGGTACTGTCTTCGTCTTCGAGATTACAATTTTATTCGTACAACGATTTTTCGGCATTAGAACATTTATCAGAACCGTGACAATTTGAGCGCAAATTTGTGCACCTTAAGCCATGCTTGCGACACCCACATTTGTTATTACCGCATCCTGTTTCGCAGCTGCAGCAGATAATTTTCAATAAATTTTCAGGAATTAATTCTTGTTCTGTAAATATAGGTACAATGCCATTAACGTTTCCATCCCCAATCTGTAGCTGTTAATTGATTACCAAGCCAACTTTTTATTTGAAAATACACCCTGTAACAATGTTGCTTAGCTGCCCCTTCAGTTGGAGGTGATTTTTCAAATGAAATGGGGATTTAACAGTAGCCGTTCGGTAGAGTTCAAATCTTTTGTAAATAGAAGCTATTATTTTTAATCCATTTTCGGTAATCGTTTGTTTGTCTGCATTTGTATTGTAAAAAATTTCTGCAAGATTACGTAAATGTTTATCGGCCAATAATGATTTTATAATTGTTTTTTTTCCTTTCTCAGCAAAACTGGAAGTTGTATCGCAGCCAGAAAAACAATGTAAAAATGCTATAATATGTTTATGTGATTTATGTTTAAAACTATTATAGGTGTAATAAGTATCATTAATATTTCCTGCATCAGGTTTGTGGAAATAGAGATTCAATTCATGTGAACTGAATTGATTTAAAAGTACTAAAAAATCTATGTCTTGACCAACAACTACCATTATTTTATCGGAGTTTTTTGCTACTTCAAGGGATGTATTGATAATTAGGGAATCTGCATCTTCTTCATATAACTATTTTTTGCGTAGTTGTTTTGTACATAATGTAAATATTTTTGTGTTATTTCATTAATTGTATCGTTTTTTTGCCAGATTACTTTGTATAAGAGAAACCGGCCATCAACAACGTGTACAATATTGCTCGAAGTTGGTAACGAATCGATACTCGCAAATTCTGTATATAAATGTGACTTAACATTTTTTCTGAAGCCATTCTCTGTAAACAACGACACAGGAAATGGAGCAAGCTCGTACTGTAAATAATTTTTCACTACTGTGCTGCTGATGCTTCGCGAAATTCTCTGAAATAATAGTAATGGATCAATTGTAACAGTCTCGCCTCAGTTAGGTACATGTACATTACTTGTATAACATAGTATTGTATGAGAATTAATGCTTTTTATGAATGTAAACGTTTATTTACAATAAAGAAAAAGAAATTCATGATTTTCACCTAAAACTCGATTTTTAAAAAGTAGCTTTTTCGGTTTTTCGCTATTTTAACGATATTTTTGTATATAAACAATATTATATTTTAATTCTATATTAAAGTTGAGATTTCAACGAAAAAAATGAGCACTAGTAAAGTTCATTAATCGAAAATTTGCTAACCAAATTTTTCGATTGAAAATTAGGTCTTCTTTCTTTATTTTCTTCATAAAACATCGTAAATTAAATATTTCGCTTTGAAAAAATTTGAGCTTGTTTGAAACACAAAAAAGAACATTTTTACCAATTTTCATGAAAATATAAACATTTTTGCGACAGTTATAAATTAAAAACCGAAAAAACGATTTTTTGCATTTCTCTCGATAATTTTGAGGTTATGGTCAATAGTGATTAATCAGAAAGTTTTAGATTTTTTCGTTATCTACAACTTTTACATACAACATTTTTCGATAGGATGCATAGTTTCGCCGCAAATCGCAAAAAACGAGTACCAACCCCTAAAAACGTATATATTACCACCCCAACCCCCCTTCTCGAACTTTTACTCAGTCTGGACGATTTTTCCTTAATTATTTACACCATTGACTACATTTTCCGGCCATTCGTATACTGCTAAGAATTTATCGTCTATTACGATATTTTAAACGGTTTGGCCCTGGTCTACACATATGATATACATCAACAACCACTATGGTGAACAGTGCACTGTGGTATTTGATGGCTACGGTGATGCCCACAGCACCAAAAGAGCTGAGCAGAAACGGAGGAGGCATTCAAAAACCTCAGTCAACATCCACTTTGATGAGACCATGTCCTGCACTGTTCACCAGAAAAAAAATGGGAGCAAAAGGACTAATTACAGTAGTAGCCACAGGAGACGCTGACACCACACCAAAATCGTTATCAGGCAGCAGGTTTGCAGGCAGCTGACCAGCATCAAACTGTCACAGTCACCTGTTGGTGTTGTTTGTTGCACTAACACCCCTCTCCCCATTGGGCATTGTACCAGGCCCCAGAAGGAGTAGATCTAAACCGGGTACGACACCAGGCCTTTGTTAAAGCCTCGACAAAGCCAACGCCTGATTTTGCGGCCACGTCACCACTCGTCAACACTCCCTTAGATTTCATTTGCAGGTTTGTATCAATATATAATAAATAAATAATAATAATAAATAAACGCCACAGAAATTAAACAACCCCCAATTCCAGAAGCCAGGGCTTGTGAGGAAGGGGGTTACACATTGAAAAAACGCGGACATACAACCATTTCCTCCGGCAGTGCCAGTGCCGGAGCCAGGATTCGAACCCGGTGGTGCGATGTCCATGTGATTAATCGCGATTGCCACCTCGCGCCTTAGCCCACTCGGCTATCGGCCAGACGATATGTTTCTTTACATTACTTTATGTTTTGTATTGAGTGCTTAGATAAGATTGTGTCACATTTTTTTAAACTACAAAGGACTAATTATTGTTTGTAGATTCAGCAAAGCAGTAGGAGCCAACTTCTTGAGGATGGATGAGGGGGTCGGATGGCTTCCTCGCCCCTGTCATAGGTACGGACCTAGTTACGCGAGAATCCGCCCAAAATAACATATTTTGCGGATACACAACTGGTTGCGGGGGCCATTGTGGGTGCGCAAAGCAGGCATACCCTGCTCGCTTGTATGCAGAACTTGCGCGCTTCGTGTACCAATGGCCCTCCAATCGTCAGCATCAACGGCGACGACGATGATGATATTGACGATGAATTCGACCAATTATTTGATATGGCCTTGTAAATACTTGTAATATTATAAAATTTTCTACTTTTTAAGCATTACCTCCCACATTACACTATTTTTTTTCCAGCTACTCGCATTTTCAAACTTACGTACACCCTTACCTACTGCTCCTGGCGAAAAAATGAATAGAACCTTTTTTGTAGACAATTTAATTTACTTTCATTTTGTATAGGGTAACATTTTCGCTAGGATGCTTAGTTTTCGAGATAATAATGAAAAACCTACAAACCGGTCCTTTCCACCCCCTCCCGCCTAACGCATGAGGTCCACGGCTGGGGACTTTTGGTATGTTACTCCTAAGGGTCAACCCTACAACTTAAAACAATAATCCGTTGAGCACTGTTTCTTTCCGAATTCATGTCTTCGTTTCCTGGCCTATTATTTTTGTTATTATAGTCGAGGCAAGAATTCAAGCGATGCACGTCACAGATCGATTCTATAAATAAGACAAAACTCTGCCTAATAACCAGGCGTCAAGAGTTACTCTTTTTAATGTAATTAATGATTAAATATTATGTTAGTATAGTCTAGTATACTTTAACTTGGCGTGTGTATGTATGAGTTAATATTTCCGTACGATTTCATTTTCTCCCATATTGTACACAAAGTTAAAGCAATAGTCCAGAAATATTGTCTACGTGGACAATATTTCTGGATCTTTGTGTACAAGAGAAAATGAAATCGTACGGAAATATTAACTCATACATACACACTCCAAGTTAAAGTATACTAGACTATATTAAAATTTCTTTAATGATATCACTCGTGACGTGCATCGCTTGAATTCTTGCCTCGATTTTATTTATATTAGTGGGCAAAAATAACCTGTCTCATACTTTGGCATAATCGTCACAGGTGTAGTGTCTATTTTTTTCAATATACTGATTAGTTCTGTTATCTTTGTAGAATTTGTGATCAGAAGGTATGTATGGTGGTATGGTGAAAAGAGAAATAAAGAAAAAATTGCTTATTATTATTATTAACACTAAAATCACGTAGATAAAATGACTAATAACTCATAGCATTTACTTTCTAGGGAATCATACTTCCTAAAAACGTTAGCGGATTGTGTAATAATAAAACAAAGTAGGACTGTTAATTGCATACTATTCCTGTACTCCATAACCATTAGTTATAAATACGTGATGATAAAGATAATTAAAAATCATTTAGTTGCTTAAGAAGCAAACGTTATTGCTATTCAGAGTGTGAGAACACTGTTAAATCATCTTAATTATATATCATACCTATGAAGCTTAATATTGCTACCTGTCGAGGCATATCGTGTATAAACGTCGCCGTCGAGCCAAATCGACGTCGAGTCATTTTCTCAATCAGCATCAACGTTAAAGAAGCCTATGTATCTTATTACGAACGATAATGGAACGTAAGATCATAAGGATAATGATATGTATGGTTCACTACTAGGGTGAAGACAATGGCGAAAAACAGAAACTGGCAAGCAGACTGTTGAATTCAATTAATGACAGCGGATTAAATCTGCAAAGGAAATCACTACCAAAAACACTGGTAAAAAACTGTACATGTTGGTGTGGATGAACGTAAAATATTCAACTGTAGAATCAGAATAGTATTTAGATTATAAACATAATTAATCAGATCCAAGTAAATACAACAAAAAAAACACAGTGCAAATTGAAAAGAACGTTTAACTACATATTTATGTTTTAAATTTCGCTACCATATATTTCTGTAAATCGTAGATAATTGGTGTGATCAAGTGCTATATTTCGATTTATAATAGATGCCGGCGCCTTTGGCGGTTTAAGCGTCGCGACGACCGGAACACAATTTTCAATGGCAAGAGTTTGGAAAACAAAAGATACCAATAGTATTTTTAATTCTGAAGTTCTTTTATTATTAGATATGCTTTATTAAAATTTGCCAGTTTAATAAATTGTCTGCATCTAATAGTTAAAAACAGTGTTAATTTTTTTTGTGTGTTTATTTTCAAGTAGTTTTTTAATATCTGATGAACATTTTGGAAAAGAAATGGGTCAATACACGAAACAAGAAAAGCTAGACATGGTGTTGATTTACGAAATTTGTACATAAGTTAGAGCCAGGTGACCCCGAAAGGCGCATTAATTTTCTGGCAAGATTTGATTATTAACTATACCATGATGAAAATATCTTTAAAAAATTACTTTGGAGCGATGAAAGTAGACTTCACAACAATGAAGTTGTGAATTAAGACGCCGGTATGACTGCTGCGTTCGGACAAGTGGAGACAATTTTGAACAATTGCTATAAAATATTTTATTTACTTTAGATTTTAGATTTAAAAAATGACTAGGTTTTAAACACTTATATTTTTTTACCGGTGTGAAATCATCCACAACCACATTCTGATGTAGGACTATAATCGATAAAGTCGTGGCAATGAAATAATACGAACTATTTTACCTGGTTTTAATTCAATTACAAACAGTAATTTCTTGTCTCTTAACTAATGCAAAAAGTGTAAAATTTCACGAAATTTGCTTGTTTTAAAAATGAACATTTTTTTATAAAGAGGATAAAAAAGTCTTACATTAAATGGTTCTAAAATTTAAAAAATTCGTAATTTTCTAAATAATTGCTGATGCGTCAAAATTTTAACGTAGACTTGTTACTAATAGAGCAGTGGATTGTTTCTAGGTATTGAAATCATTTGTCAGGGGGTTTAAGAGGGTGAGAAGGGGTAAAAACGGTATATATCAATAAACAATTTAAAGGATTATTAATCTGGTAAAATGTTTATGCAGTGACGTTGCAAATAACAGAGCAGCTAACAGAGTCATTCGTCAGGTCGTGTTAGAGGGTGTGAAGGGGTGAAACTTGTTAATAATCGATAAATACTTCAACAGTCTTTGAACTGTAAAATATTTAATTAACACTTGTCAAAAATAATGTTATTAATTGTTTTTAACTGCTAACATCATTCGTCAGCCCGCCTAAGGGGGTAAAACGAGGGGATGAAATATTTAAAAAATTGTAGCTTTTCAAATAATTGTTGATGCGTCAAAATTTTAACGTAAACCTGTTACTAATAGAGCAGTGGATCGTTTCTAGTTGTTGAAATCATTTGTCAGCCCGTCTAAGGGGATGCAAGGGGGTGAAATATTTAAAAAATCGTATCTTTTCAAATAATTGTTGATGCATCAAAATTTTAACGTAGACGTGTTACTAATAGAGCAGTGGATGGTTTCTAGTTGTTGAAATCATTCGTCAGCCCGTCTAAGGGGATGCAAGGGGATGAAATATTTAAAAAATCGTATCTTTTCAAATAATTGTTGATGCATCAAAATGTTAACGTAGACTTGTTACTAATAGAGCAGTGGATTGTTTCTAGTTGTTGAAATCATTCGTCAGCCCGTCTAAGGGGGTGAAGCGAGGGATGAAACGTATAATAAATCGTAGCTTTCTAAGCGGTTATTGATGCGTCAAAATTCTAACGTAGACTTGTTACTAATAGAGCAGTGGATCGTTTCTAGTTGTTGAAATCATTCGTCAGCCCGTCTGAGGGAGTGAAGTGAGGGATGAAACGTATAATATATCGTAACTTTCTAAGCGGTTATTGATGCGTCAAAATTTTAACATGGATCTGTTACCAATACAGTACTAGACAGTTTCTAGGTATCGAAGTCATTTGTCAGAGGGTTTAAGAGGGTGAGAAGGGGTAAAAACGGTATATATCAATAAACAAATTAAAAGATAATTAATCTGTAAAAATATTTATGCAGTGACGTTGCAAATAATAAAATAAGCTATTGCAGCTAACACAGTCATTCGTCAGGTTGTGTTAGAGGGTGTGAAGGGGTGAAATTTGTTAATAATCGATAAATACTTCAACAGTCTTTGAATTGTAAAATCTTTAATTAACACTTGTCATAAATAATTTTACTAATTGCTTTTAACTGCTAAAATCATTCGTTAGCCCGTCTAAGGGGGTAAAACGAGGGGATGAAATATTAAAAAAATCGTATCTTTTCAAATAATTGTTGATGCATCAAAATTTTAACGTAGGCTTGTTACTACTAGAGCAGTGGATGGTTTCTAGTTGTTGAAATCATTCGTCAGCCCGTCTAAGGGGATACAAGGGGATGAAATATTAAGAAATCGTAGCTTTCAAAATAATTGTTGATGTGTTAAAATTTTAACGTGGACCTATTACCAATAGGGTGGTTGATTTTTCTAACCACTGGAATAATTTCAGTGGATTTAAGGAGGTGAGAGTGCGTAAAAATAGCAAATACCAATAAACAAATTGACAGATTATTTATCTATGAAAATATTTATATAGTGAGAATACAAAAGTCGATTTCAACTAACGAATCCATTCGTCAGGTCATCTTAGAGGCTTTGTAGTGGTCAAATATGCTAATAATCGATGTCTACTTTGACAGTTCTTGACTAGATCAGGTTGGGTAACAGCTCAAAGTGTCGTGCTTCAAAAATGTTAAATATTGTTATACCTGATAATTTTCACAAAAATTAACGGGTTTCGAGAAAGATGTCAAAAATATGAATTGTTTTTCTTGGGGGTGTGAATTCGAGGGTGAATTTCCAAAGATACTCGCTAGAACTTTTTGACGTTCATTGGTACCCCAAATACTGGAAAACAAAAAAAGAACAAAGTCCCTAAATATCTTTTTTTAAGCGCAAAACAAAAAACACGTCATTTTACTGGGGTACTAGAGGGCACTAGTGAATTTTCAGCTGCATTGTTTTACATACACTCGCATTTCAAATAAAATTGGTACAAATTTCGTTTTACACTTTCTTGGAACTTTCATTTGTTTCGTAATAATCTTATTTTAAATTGATATATCATCAAATCTGGGGCCATCGCAGGTACGCCTTTACGATACTCGAAAAGAAATGCAATCGCGGCTATAACTTGGATGGGTGACGTCCAGGGAAATACAACGATCTCGTTCCACCTTCTAGTGACTTGTGTATCAGTATAAACGCAGAAACTATGCAATCTTTTTCGAAAATTCCGTGGCGCATATACCATCTTTTGGATGGAATGTAAAACAGCCGATTCTTTGTCTATTAGATGTTAAACAAATAAAAGATTCCTACTCTTCTACAGAGAAGTTCGATTTTTTCGGGATTGGGGTAACAACTCGTCTCATGCGTCGTCGGTGATTGGCCTTAATTGCAGAAATAAGCCGACGTCAAATAAATGAATAAAAAGAATCAGCCAATCTATATAGAAGTTAATTTGAACCTAAGAGAGTGTATTGTAGTTCGACATTTTGCACATATTCAGAATCTTGTGTGGTTAATGACAAAAACCCTTAGTAACATATTGCTCTAAAATTGCAATAAAACATGGCGACCACCCTGTATGTTAAATATATCCTACCATACTATTTCATGTTTCACATTTGAAATAAAAAAATAAAAATTTTAAGTGTAACAGACGGTATTGCAGTCGGTAAAGCCCGAATTGATATATTGCCATTGATTACAAATCAATATTTGTCCCAATTATGGAAAGACGAGAGAAAAAACGACTGACGGCATCTAACTTTGGATTGATTTGTAAGGCAAAGAGTAATGATTCGTTGTGCAAAAAAGTCGCTTATTTGCTTTACGACAATAATATCAAATGTGCTGCAATCGAATATGGAATTAAGCATGAAAAGAACGCACTAAAAGAATATTGTAAATTGAACCCAAATAGAAGAATATCTAGCTGTGGGTTAATTGTAGATGAGTGTTTTCCATTTTTAGCATGTTCTCCTGACTGACTAGTTGATGATGATGGAGTCATTGAAATTAAATGTCCATACAGTCTTAAAAACTTAAATCCTCAAGAAGCAATTACCAACGGTTTGCTAAATTATTACTCGACTGAAGGGAAACTAAGATTAACCAGGTCCAGGGAATACTGATCATTGCAAAACGCGAGTGGTGTGATGTAGTAGTATATAGTTCCTTGGGATTGCATGTGGAAAGAATTTACAAAAATGCATGCTTTTGGGAAGAAAATATGCTGGCTAGATTAAAAGAATTTTACTTATATTATTTACTTCCTGAAATAGTGGATCCCGCATATCCCAAACCAATTACAAAGCGTTGCTGGAATTACACTGAAATCGTTAAAAGTAGTAATTCATGTTACGAAAGTAGGGGTTTATATTTGTCTTTAAATTTTTTGACAACGGATTGGTCAAAAACACAAACTTTTACACAAACTGCGCCAAATATAAAAATTATGCTGTATGTACATTTTATTCTTTAATTCACAAAGACTTGAATATAGACGATTTTGATACCCTTACTGGGATACAATGGCTTACTGAAGCTATAATTAACGCTAGCCTACATACACTAGTGAAACATAAGGACCAGTGTACTGTGCTTACAAGTGACCAATCGTATGCGATTTTTAATTACGGAGATGAACTAGGAATATCATTCTTTGAAGAGGTAACAATGACAATGGAATTAGTAATACCAGTTCATATTAACAGAAACCACTGGTGTGTGATTTTTGTGAATTTTAAGGAAAGCACCTGTTTCTTTCTGGATCCAAGAGGTAGCACTATTTCAAAAACGCCGGAGCGTTACAAGAGCATTTTTTCGGAGTTTGTCGAAAAGTATAATAAAATTAAAAGTACCAAATTGCCTTGTGGTTTGAAAAATACCATAAAAGATCATATTAAACAAAGGGATACACATAACTGTGGTGCTTATGTAATATATTTTGTGTATGTATATATTAAAGGCAAACCATTTACAACACTTGAACACATGAACAATTTTAGAGATGACATAAAAAGCGAGTTATTAAAAAATTCCGAACATAACGTAAATATGTGTCTTATATGTGGCGACTTATCAAATGATTTACCTAATAAATGCAAATATTGTGCGAGACAATTTCATACGATATGCCCCAAACTTCCCGACAACATATGCGAATTGTGCAAACAATTTCACATTTGAATACTTTGACTAGCAGCTTTACTGACTTTCTCTGAAGTCAGATGTCAAAGGCTACAGCAAGGTAATCATATAAAATCGGAATCAACTCGGAATTCGCTAATTTATTTTCTGAGTGTTGCTTATTGTATGAGTGTTGTCATATTCAAGTAATAGATCTAGAAACTGGCAGTTTTCGAAAAGACCTATTATACATCTTTCAAAAATATTTTCTTTCTAAAAAATGTTACCTTCGATCGGTTTCAAATTATGTTATAATGGAATGGATTCAAGGTAACGTTTCTTAGAAAATAATATTCTTAAGAAATTTAAAGAAAAAAATTCAAAAAGTACCGAATTCTTGACACTAGTAGTTGAGTACAATAACACATACAAAAAGTAACATTTAAAAAAATAGTTACATCCGAGTTGAGGCCTATTTTACATGGATACCCTACTAATATATCATGTTTGCTTCATTCATGTACATCTCAATAGTAATTTATTAGAAAATCACGTAGACAAAATGGTCACCTGGTATAATAGCATCAGTGATTATGGCTATGTAACTTACCAATCCAATTATTCTTAATGATGGATTTGTTTTAAGACACACGAGATTAAAATCTAATTAATACCCTACTCTACCAGCTTAGTAAGAACTCTATCCGAAATATTTATAGCGTAGAATGTTCTAATTTATATAACATACTCTGCCCATTACCTGGTGTAACAAATGATTTCAGTAACAATCAACAATATACTGGCCAGTACGAACATTATTTAGAAAGTTATTATTTAAACATCTTAATCCCTTGCTTAATTTTTTTGGACGGGCTGAACAATCTTTTCAGTGATTAGAAATAATTAATCCTCCTATCTATGACCAGCCTTTATTAAAATAAACAACTGATAAAATGATTATAGTTTAATAATATATTCTACCCCTTTATTCCCAAATTTTAATTATTAGAAAAGCTGAAATTTCTTAAATATTTCATACCCTCGCTTCACCACCTTAGGCGGGGTGACAAGTGACTTTAGCAATTAGAAAAATTTAATAAAATTATGACAAGTGTGAATTAAAAATTTTGCAGTTCATGAACTGTAGAAGTATTTATCGATTATTAACAAATTTTACCCCTTCACACACTCTAAGACGACCCTGTTAACTGCAATAGACTTATTTTAAGTATTTGCAACGTCACTGCACAAATATTTTTACAGATTAATAATATTTTAACTTGATTATTGATATTTTCCGCTTTTACCCCTTCTCCCCCTCTAAAACCCCCTGACAAATGATTTCGATACCTAGAAACTGTCAAGTACTGTATTGGTAACAGATCCACGTTAAAACGCATCAACAACCGTTTAGAAAGTTACGATTTATTAAACATTTCACCCCATTGCTTCATGCCCTTAGACGGGCTGACGAATGATTTCAACAACTAGAAACAATCCACTGCTCTATTAGTAACAAGTCTACGTTAAAATTTTAACGCATCAACAATTATTTGAAAAGATACGATTTTTTAAATATTTCATCCCCTTGCATCCCCTTAGACGGGCTGACGAATGATTTCAACAACTAGAAACGATCCACTGCTCTATTAGTAACAAGTCTACGTTAGAATTTTGACGCATCAACAATTATTTGAAAGGTACAATTTTTTAAATGTTTCATCCCCTTGCATCCCCTTAGACGGGCTGACGAATGATTTCAATAACTAGAAACTATCCACTGCTCTATTAGTAACAAGTTTACGTTAAAATTTTGATGCATCAACAATTATTTGAAAAGATGCGATTTTTTAAATATTTCACCCCCTTGCATCCCCTTAGACGGGCTGACGAATGATTTCAACAACTAGAAACGATCCACTGCTCTATTAGTAACAAGTCTAGGTTAAAATTTTGACGCATCAATTATTTGAAAGGCTACCATTTTTTTAATATTTCATCCCCTCGTTTCACCCCCTTAGACGGGCTGACGAATGATTTTAGCACTTAAAAACAATTAATAAAATTATTTATGACAAGTGCTAATTAAAGACTTTACAATTCAAGGACTATTAAAGTTTTTATCCATTATTAACAAATTTCATCCTTTCACACCCTCTAACACGACCTGACGAATGACTCTGTTAGCTGCAATAGCTTATTTTATTATTTGTAACGTCACTGCATAAATATTTTTACAGATTAATTATCTTTTAATTTGTTTATTGATATATATCGTTTTTACCCCTTCTCACCCTCTTAAACCCTCTGACAAATGATTTCGATACCTAGAAACTGTCTAGTACTGTATTGGTAATAGATCCATGTTAAAATTTTGACGCATCAATAACCGCTTAGAAAGTTACGATTTATTATACGTTTCATCCCCTTGCATCCCCTTAGACGGGCTGACGAATGATTTCAACAACTAGAAACGATCCACTGCTCTATTAGCAACACGTCTACGTTAAAATTTTGATGCATCAACAATTATTTGAAAAGATACGATTTTTAAAATATTTCACCCCCTTGCATCCCCTTAGACGGGCTGACGAATGATTTCAACAACTAGAAACTATCCACTGCTCTATTAGTAACAAGTCTACGTTAAAATTTTGATGCATCAACAATTATTTGAAAAGATACAATTTTTTAAATATTTCACCCCCTTGCATCCCCTTAGACGGGCTGACGAATGATTTCAACAACTAGAAACTATCCACTGCTCTCTTAGTAACAAGTCTACATTAAAATTTTGATGCATCAACAATTATTTGAAAAGCTACGATTTTTTAAATATTTCATCCCCTTGCATCCCCTTAGACGGGCTGACGAATGATTTCAACAACTAGAAACCATCCACTGCTCTATTAGTAACAAGTCTACATTAAAATTTTGATGCATCAACAATTATTTGAAAAGCTACGATTTTTTAAATATTTCATCTCCTTGCATCCCCTTAGACGGGCTGACGAATGATTTCAACAACTAGAAACTATCCACTGCTCTATTAGTAACAAGTCTACGTTAAAATTTTGATGCATCAACAATTATTTGAAAAGATAGGATTTTTTAAATATTTCATCCCCTTGCATCCCCTTAGACGGGCTGACGAATGATTTCAACAACTAGAAACAATCCACTGCTCTATTAGTAACAAGTCTACGTTAAAATTTTAACGCATCAACAATTATTTGAAAAGATACGATTTTTTAAATATTTCATCCCCTTGCATCCCCTTAGACGGGCTGACGAATGATTTCAACAACTAGAAACGATCCACTGCTCTATTAGTAACAAGTCTACGTTAGAATTTTGACGCATCAACAATTATTTGAAAAGATACGATTTTTTAAATGTTTCATCCCCTTGCATCCCCTTAGACGGGCTGACGAATGATTTCAATAACTAGAAACTATCCACTGCTCTATTAGTAACAAGTCTACATTAAAATTTTGATGCATCAACAATTATTTGAAAAGCTACGATTTTTTAAATATTTCATCCCCTTGCATCCCCTTAGACGGGCTGACGAATGATTTCAACAACTAGAAACCATCCACTGCTCTATTAGTAACAAGTCTACATTAAAATTTTGATGCATCAACAATTATTTGAAAAGCTACGATTTTTTAAATATTTCATCCCCTTGCATCCCCTTAGACGGGCTGACGAATGATTTCAACAACTAGAAACAATCCACTGCTCTATTAGTAACAAGTCTACGTTAAAATTTTAACGCATCAACAATTATTTGAAAAGATACGATTTTTTAAATATTTCATCCCCTTGCATCCTCTTAGACGGGCTGACGAATGATTTCAACAACTAGAAACGATCCACTGCTCTATTAGTAACAAGTCTACGTTAGAATTTTGACGCATCAACAATTATTTGAAAGGTACAATTTTTTAAATGTTTCATCCCCTTGCATCCCCTTAGACGGGCTGACGAATGATTTCAATAACTAGAAACTATCCACTGCTCTATTAGTAACAAGTTTACGTTAAAATTTTGATGCATCAACAATTATTTGAAAAGATGCGATTTTTTAAATATTTCACCCCCTTGCATCCCCTTAGACGGGCTGACGAATGATTTCAACAACTAGAAACGATCCACTGCTCTATTAGTAACAAGTCTAGGTTAAAATTTTGACGCATCAATTATTTGAAAGGCTACCATTTTTTAAATATTTCATCCCCTCGTTTCACCCCCTTAGACGGGCTGACGAATGATTTTAGCACTTAAAAACAATTAATAAAATTATTTATGACAAGTGCTAATTAAAGACTTTACAATTCAAGGACTATTAAAGTTTTTATCCATTATTAACAAATTTCACCCTTTCACACCCTCTAACACGACCTGACGAATGACTCTGTTAGCTGCAATAGCTTATTTTATTATTTGTAACGTCACTGCATAAATATTTTTACAGATTAATTATCTTTTAATTTGTTTATTGATATATACCGTTTTTACCCATTCTCACCCTCTTAAACCCTCTGACAAATGACTTCGATACCTAGAAACTGTCTAGTACTGTATTGGTAACAGAACCATGTTAAAATTTTGACGCATCAATAACCGCTTAGAAAGTTACGATATATTATACGTTTCATCCCTCACTTCACTCCCTCAGACGGGCTGACGAATGATTTCAACAACTAGAAACGATCCACTGCTCTATTAGTAACAAGTCTACGTTAGAATTTTGACGCATCAATAACCGCTTAGAAAGCTACGATTTATTATACGTTTCATCCCTCGCTTCACCCCCTTAGACGGGCTGACGAATGATTTCAACAACTAGAAACAATCCACTGCTCTATTAGTAACAAGTCTACGTTAACATTTTGATGCATCAACAATTATTTGAAAAGATACGATTTTTTAAATATTTCATCCCCTTGCATCCCCTTAGACTGGCTGACGAATGATTTCAACAACTAGAAACCATCCACTGCTCTATTAGTAACACGTCTACGTTAAAATTTTGATGCATCAACAATTATTTGAAAAGATACGATTTTTTAAATATTTCACCCCCTTGCATCCCCTTAGACGGGCTGACAAATGATTTCAACAACTAGAAACGATCCACTGCTCTATTAGTAACAGGTTTACGTTAAAATTTTGACGCATCAACAATTATTTGAAAAGCTACAATTTTTTAAATATTTCATCCCCTCGTTTTACCCCCTTAGGCGGGCTGACGAATGATGTTAGCAGTTAAAAACAATTAATAACATTATTTTTGACAAGTGTTAATTAAATGTTTTACAGTTCAAAGACTGTTGAGGTATTTATCGATTATTAACAAGTTTCACCCCTTCACACCCTCTAACACGACCTGACGAATGACTCTGTTAGCTGCTCTGTTATTTGCAACGTCACTGCATAAACATTTTACCAGATTAATAATCCTTTAAATTGTTTATTGATATATACCGTTTTTACCCCTTCTCACCCTCTTAAACCCCCTGACAAATGATTTCAATACCTAGAAACAATCCACTGCTCTATTAGTAACAAGTCTACGTTAAAATTTTGACGCATCAGCAATTATTTAGAAAATTACGAATTTTTTAAATTTTAGAACCATTTAATGTAAGACTTTTTTATCCTCTTTATAAAAAAATGTTCATTTTTAAAACAAGCAAATTTCGTGAAATTTTACACTTTTTGCATTAGTTAAGAGACAAGAAATTACTGTTTGTAATTGAATTAAAACCAGGTAAAATAGTTCGTATTATTTCATTGCCACGACTTTATCGATTATAGTCCTACATCAGAATGTGGTTGTGGATGATTTCACACCGGTTATTTTTTTCCGTTTAAATATTTCAACGATACTGTTCTACTTATGTAAATAAAAGTGATAAACAACAAAATAAAAAAATTTCTAATAATAAAAACACTTCAGAATTAAAAGTACTACTGGTATCTTTTATTTTCCAAACTCCTACCATCGAAAATCTTGTTCCGGTCGTCGCGACGCCTAAACCGTCAAAGGCGCCGGCATCTATTATAAGTCGAAACATAGCTCTTCATCGCACCAATTATCTACCATTTACAGAAATTTACTACCTCTTTCATTTTTCGAGTAATTGGCGTTGGGAGTTTTAAGTGGAACACCCTGTATATACACCTTTATGTCAAATGAGAAAGACAAAACATGCTCGAAACTTATACAATTTTTCAATAAAAAATAACTAAATCTGGAAGAGTACCTGAAAAAAATATATAAACCAATGTATTTAATCATGGGGAGTTTAACCTACATGGTCGCGGTGCATAGCGCATTAGGAAGTAATATTTAAACGATTTTATTGTCTTCCATGCCTATGAATTACGCCTGACTTCACGTGTCTAACCAAGCGAACGAGAGAAATGTGGGTGGTGGATTAGTAGTCCCGAGACTACTCCCAAGGTTTACTACTGCAATACATAGTACATTTTTATTTGGAAGCATCATATCCAATTATCTTAACATGTTATAAATTTGAAACACTGCAAGAACGTCAGATAGTGGTTATTAAATTTCGATTTTATTAAATCTGCTAGAACTGAAAGTTGCATCACACAAACAATAATGAATTCCGAAAGTCGTATGTGGTGCACTCTAAAACGCCAACTTCTTCGCCCATACCAACTAGCAGAGGGCAAAAAAAAACTTTATTATAAAACTCTCAAATCTCTTTGTGATAATTTAAAAAATAGTGAACAATTTAAGGTAACAAAAACGACGTAAAACAGTTATAAACGAAGAACTTGAATTTGAGATACCAGTTATCAGTGACAGAAAATCCGAACATTTCATTTCAATACCACAATTGTCTAACTTAGATCAAATTTCTTATTCAAGCACACGCAAAATTTTACTGAAAAATAAATACGAATTTCTTCAACGCTTGGAAGTTGGTGACATGGTGACCCACAAAGAAGAATTGAATTTTGTGAATGGTTTGTTAGAGCCAAAGAAAATAATGAATTTTTAAAAAATATTTTGTGGAGTGATGAAGCAAATTTCACCAATAATGGTGTATTTAATAGACATAACCATCACTACTGGGCCACGGAAAATCAATACTTATATGTTTTATACAAAAATTGGTTGTTTTAACCAATTTTCAGAAATCTTGGAAATTTAATGTATGGGTTGGTTTAATAAATAATACTATTGTTGGTCCATATCTTTATGACGATAATCTAAATGAATGATAAGTATGTAAACATTTTCCGTCAAATAGAACATGACTTCTTGGATAACCTTCCTCTAGCGAGGAGAAGACAAATCTTTTTTCACAACGATGGTGCTTCGCCTCATAACTCAAGTTTACTAGTATTTAACGAATAATTACGGCAGATGGATTGGAAATAATGGACCATTCAAATGGCCAACACGATCCCCCGACTTAAATCCTCTGGATTTTTTCTATGGGGCTACATTAAAAATCAAATTTATAGCAACGAATGTGAAAATAAGGAAATAATGAAAAACCGGGTGCAAGAGATATTACAAACTATTCCAGAAGATATGATATTTAGGTCTACTGAACATCTTTACAAAGGGTAGAGGCTTGCCTCAATAAAAATGGTGGCATTTTTGAAAATAGTTTACAATAGTAAAGTACATTTATTCATTTATAAATTTTATAATTGTTTCAAAGCCGTCTGTGTTCTCAGATATTGTAAAATGCAACAAAATAAAAAACAGTTCTTCTTGCACAACTAAGTTATTTTTGATTTTAGAGGTATGGTTCCATTTGCAAAAATATTTAGAATTGATTGGTCTATAACGCTCTATAAAAAATACAGGGTGTCCCATTTAAATGTCGGATATTAAGGTAATTACCGGTGAAACCGGAAGTGACGGAAAATATTTCTAGCCGCTATCAGATAGTTCACAATCCAATATAAAAAAGTTCCAAAAAACCAATTTTGTAAATACAATATTAACGGAGATAGAGGGGTGTTTTCTTTTAAAAAAACCACCCGGTATATATATATATAAATGGTATAGTGGTGAGAGGTAATTGAATCCTCTCATGTGGTCTAATGCTACTATACACCAGACATCATAGATGTCTCCGTGGTGCATAGCGACTTGCCATTTTGCAAGTACCGAGAGCGGCGACCTTCAGCCCTTGGTGGACTTAACCTATATACTGTTATTATACATGATTTGCAGGAAACAACTACTCAGCGGGCAAATACCCCGACTTGCAAAATGGCAAGTCGCTATGCACCACGGAGACATCTATGATGTCTGGTGTATAGTAACATTAGACCACATGAGAGGATTCAATTACCTCTCACCACTATACCATTTACATTAGTCTGTATAAGACTAGCAGGTTGGCCAC
The DNA here is from genome assembly GCA_963675555.1 of Leptura quadrifasciata. Classification (NCBI taxonomy): domain Eukaryota; kingdom Metazoa; phylum Arthropoda; class Insecta; order Coleoptera; family Cerambycidae; genus Leptura; species Leptura quadrifasciata. Next base: position 103,145,380 of record OY776676.1, read on the forward strand.
TATCATTTGTCTGCTCCATGACCTATGGCATACTGAGGAGAACTAATAAGTTCGAAACCGGTCTATGTCTGGTCAGGGAGTTGACAAATGACATTGGCTACCAATTTTTCATGATTTGTAAGGTGTAATTCAATGCAGGTCGGGGTATTTGCCCGCTGAGTAGTTGTTTCCTGCAAATCATGTATAATAACAATATATATATATATATATATATATATATATATATATATATGAATAAATTTCTTATTGTACTAAAAAATGGTACCACGGTACCGATATGGTTCCATTTGAAAAAATTGAGTTTCGCCCCAAAAACAATTTTGGTGAATTTTATTTGCTCATAAATCACGTAATTTAGTGTTTTTAACGGGATTTCGATTTTGGTAGCATTATACGAGTCATTTAGAATAAATCGGAACCGTCATGGCACACTTAAATGGAAAACTAAAAATTATATCATTAAAAAAATATATGTTTGAAGTCACTTATTTGGCATCGTTAATATAGAGGGTGTTCCATTTAAAAATCGAAAGTTGATGTCACTTCCGGCGAAACCGAAAGTGAAAAAAAAATCTATTGTATGTCAAAAAGTGCCGCTTATTATGTATAATAATAATAATAATAATAATAATAATAATAGGAAAGCAGGAGGGGCTAACTTCCATCTATTAAGCCTTTGGTGAGTAGCGCCACCACTTACTCCAGCTAGGGGTGCAAAACCGAACCGGCAGCCCTAGTGCACCCTGGAGGGGAAAGCATCTTCCCCTCTGGTGTCGGTCGTAGGCCTGCTGGGCTAACCAACCACAGGCCCTAATCTTTGGTTCCAATAGGCCGAAGACAGGGCCCCCACGATCGACCCCGTTCGGATAGGGGTCAAGGGCAAGGTGGTGGGGCCCAACCGGACGGGCCGCCCGTTGACGAAATTGGCAATGTCCAAGGACGCTTTGAGTGGACAGATGAGCTGAGGGATGAACTTCTGCATTGCTATGAAAGCAGTGAGCCCGCGCGGAGGGGATACATGGCGCGGATGCATGCTCTGTGGTGTGAGAGGCTACCAGAGCATAGCGCCTTCACGCCACAAAATCTGCGTGACTATGTATCCCACCTTCGTAGTAGGGGCTACGTGAGGGCTGCTCCTGGACCGGTGAATGAGGTGGTCGAAGGGCCGCCACATTCACCGGTTGAGGACGTAGTTCTCCTCGTTCCGCCAATACCAGAGGGTCTCAGTACCAGAAGGGGGTTACACCGTCTGAAAACCCCCGGGCCACAAGACCTGGCCAGAGTGGACGCTGAACTTCGCACAGCGCTACCAGAAGAGGCTGACATCTGGCACATAAATTGTGCCGTGTATGCCGCTGCTCAACGCTCGTCTCAGGTGGAGAGGCGAAATACCTCTTCCCCACAGGAGAGAGCGCAGCGGCGCATACAAAAGATGGAAGCCAAGATCCGGTCGGCGAGGCAACACGCATCCCGTATCCAATGTGTGATGGACTATATGGCGGCCAACAGGCCGTTCACGCCTACAGTGCGTCGATTAGCCGCCAATTTAAGACGCGCCCATCACACAGTTAATGAGGCAGTGCTGCGAACCACCAAACAGCACTGTCTCGACAGGATACGGATGCTAGTGACTTGCAAAAAGTCATTAGTGAGGCGGGCGAGAGGGCTTGCGGAAAATAAACTGTTCCGCGAAAAGCCCTCGCGCCTTTTCCAACCGCCTCCGCGTGTTGTAGAAAATCCGCCGACTGCAGATCAGGTGGAGAACTTCTGGAAAACGCTGTACGAGGAGAGGCTTCCACTCAACCGAGATTCTCCTGCCCTTGCACACTTTGAAGCCTTTTGTCAAAGGCTTCAGCGACCACAGGAAGTGTGCGAACCAATAACCCCAGAAGAGGTTCGTAGGGCTCTTGAGGGCTCTAAGAACTTTGCTGCTCCAGGTCCCGATGGGATAAATAACTTTTGGTGGAAAAAGTTATCGAGCACCCACCACCATTTGGCCAGAATTTTTAATTCCTGGTTAAATGGGGAGCAGCAAATCCCTTCTTGGGTTGTTGAGGGGCGGACAGTGCTGATCCCCAAGAACGGAGATTTGTCCAACCCAAAGAATTACAGACCGATAACCTGTCTAAACGCATGTTACAAGGTGTTTACACGCATTTTGTACATGCGGGTGCTCCACGCAGTTGAACCGGTTTACGAACGGATATATGAGCAACGAGGGTCGAAGAGAGGTGTCGCTGGCTGCAAGGAGAACCTGTTGATTGACAGATGTGTCACGCAGGACTCCATGCAGTATAAGCGGAACCTCTCTATGGCCTGGATCGACTACCGCAAGGCATTCGACATGACATCGCATGAGCTCATTGTTCACTTGCTCCGATGTCTTGTGGTACCCGGTCCCGTAGTGAGATGTATTGAAGAACTGATGCCGCTCTGGAGGACTCGCTTTACCATAACATCGGGTAACGATAGAGTCCAAACAGAGTCGGTAACATTAAGAAGAGGAGTATTTCAGGGAGATTCCCTCAGCCCCCTTCTGTTTTGCATCTCACTACTGCCATTATCCGTCTCGCTCCGGAAAACCCGTGGCTACAACTGCGGTACCCCCGGCGACAGGAGGCATAAGGTCACCCATCTATTTTATATGGATGACCTTAAACTTTATGCCTCTGGAGAGAGGGATCTCCAACAGTCCCTTAGGGTGGTACAGGAGTATACGCAGGCTGTCGGTATGCAGTTCGGGTTGGACAAATGCGCACTGATCCATCTCAAGAGAGGACGATGCGGTGACTATGGAGAGGACGCGCAGCTCGTGGACGGAAGCATCTTACACCATCTAGATGCCGGAGAGTCGTACACTTACTTGGTTGTCGAGCAACGCTCCACCCAAGAAGTGAGTGTAGTGAAAAACGCTCTCCGCGGCAAGTATCAGCACCTACTCCGACAGATCTGGTCTTCAGAACTGTCGGGGAAGAACAAGGTGTCTGCTACAAATATGCTTGCCGTTCCGATCCTTCTCTACTCTTTCGGAGTAGTGAAGTGGACTAGAGAAGAGCTGCGTCAACTCGATGTAGCAACCCGCAAGAAGATGCATCTCAATAGGAGCTTGCATCCTAAATCGTCCGTTCCACGGTTATATCTCCCACGACATCGGGGAGGCCGTGGACTCTTGAGCTTGGAGAGTCTCCATAGCAGGATGGTTCTGGAGGGAGCATGTAAGGTCATCAGGAGTTCGGATCCCCTCCTCTGCATGGTCCGAGACCATGAAAATGCAGAGGTAGGAGCTTTTCTCTTTAAGGCAGCACGGAGAGCAGCCGATGAACTTGGTCTCATCTTCGACGTCGAGCGGGTAAACCCCGACTCTCTCACCGAGTTGGAACCCGTTCGACTAAAAGCCCACATTAGAGCTGCAGAACACAACATCCTTCTGCAGCTCCATAAGGATAAGCCATTGCACGGGATCTTCTATAAAAATATAGAAGACCTCGGCTTATCCGAAAGGCTGACCTTCGCCTTCTTAAGGTCAGCTGGGCTGAAGTCTGAGACCGAGGGATTCATAATGGCTTGCCAGGATGGTGTATTTAACACTCTCGTCTATCGACGTCGTGTCATGGGTATGGAGGTCCCTGATGTCAACTGCAGGGCCTGCCGCAGGGCGCCGGAGACTGTAATGCACTTACTGTCGGCTTGCCCGACATACGCAGTCTCGGCCTATATTCATAGACACAACGCAGCATTACGAGTGCTTTACTATCATCTAAGGCACTCGTATGGGATAGACGAAACACCAGTGCTGCCTTACGTTCCGGGGGATATTGAGTCCGTTGTGGGGAATGAGAAGTGCCTAATTTATTGGAACTACTCGTTTCCCACCGTCAGGCAAATACAAGCCAACAAGCCTGACATAGTACTCCTCGACCACCAACTCAAGACAATGTATGTCGTGGAATTCTCAGCTCCCGCTGAGAGCAACATTGTCTTGAAAGAGGAGGAAAAACGGACAAAATATCGAGATTAGCTCTTCGAACTCCGCAGGCTTTATCCAGGCCATTCTGTTAAAATAGTGGTACTGATTATAGGAGCCCTCGGTGGAATGAGACAGACGCTGCTTTCAGAACTAAAGATCATACCGGCATGCCGAGATTCGGCAGAGATCTTAGCCGGCAGAATGCAGAAGGCTGTCATCCTCGGTTCATTACGTCTACTCAGGGCACACGATTCGCGGACCCGGTAGTCACTCACCCCACGGGCGTGGGGAGTGGCTATTGGTATTACCAGCTCCCCTCTGTGAGGGTCGGAGCCACAGAGTAGGGTGACTGGTTTTTTGTAAAAAAATAATAATAATAATAATAATAATAATAATGCCTTTATTGCCCAACAGGTAACACGCAATAACAGAACAATTTTTGAACAACACAAAGGATGCCCGCAATAATACTACAATAAGTAGATTTTACAAATAAAGATAAAAGAGAAAGCAAAAGAATACAAAAAAATAAATATGAATAAATATAAACAAATATAAACAACAATACCTAAACATTACAATATTATGAATATAATAAATGAGGTTTTAGTAATGTTAACAAAAGTACAGAAGGTTACAGATAGTTCAAAGCTGTGTGTGATATTTCATTTTTCGTGCAAATATTAACATCACATATATGACAAATTTTATTGTAATTAGAACACATTGTATAGATTGGGGATTTCAAAAGTAAATTCGTTCTAGTATGTGGATAATAAAACGTGCAGTTGTGTCTAGAGTGATAATTTGGTACATTGAAACGTAGTTGAGACAGTAGACCTGGACAGTCAATATTGTTATGAAGTAAATTGTACAAAAAATAAATAGAGTTACATTTTCTTCTCAGTTCTAAACTGTGCATTTCAAATCTAGTAAGTAAAGTGTTTTGCTCTATACCTCTTTCAGGATAGGTTGCATCAACTTTGAATGTTAAAAATTTAAAAAATTTTCTTTGTACATTTTCTAGTGCCAGTTTATGATTCTCGTAATAGGGAATCCAGATAAGCGATGCATACTCGAGTTTAGACCTAACATAAGAAAAGTAGAGTATTTTTAGTGCTCTGATGTTGGTGAATGATTTGCAGTTTCTAATTATGAAACCAAGCATCTTAGTGGCATCTTTAACCTTCATATTAATATGTTCAATAAATGACAATTGACCATCGAATACAACGCCAAGATCCTTAGTGGAATCAACTTTGGATAACAGTAATCCGTCAATGGAGTAATCATGGTCAATATCAGAATGCTTTTTGCTAAATGTCATATATTTACATTTGGAGGAATTCAGGTGTAACCTATTACTCATACACCAATTATGAACTCTGTCAATATCATTTTGTAGTAACGTACAATCGTCAGAACAGGTTATTCTCATATATAATTTAAGATCATCAAGTTATATCATCAATGAAGAGCAGAAACAGAAGTGGTCCCAAGTTGGAGCCTTGCGGGACACCTGATGTAGTTATAAAAGGCTCAGAGTTGAAACCATTGTACGAAACTAACTGCTTACGGTTAGAGAGATATGACTGCATAAATAACAGTAGAGAATTACTTAATCCCCAGGTACCTAGTTTCCTGATTAAGATGTCGTGATCAATGCGATCAAACGCCTTCGAGAAATCGGTATAGATTACATCTACCTGACCGGGCTCATCAATGACCTCAGAGACAAACTGTGTAAAAAGTGCCAAGTTGGTTACGGTAGAACGGCGATTTACAAAACCATGTTGATATAGTGATATCTGATTACCGAGTGACAAATAGATGCGATCATATAAAATTATCTCAAACACTTTAGCAAAATTTGATAAAATAACAATCGCTCTATAGTTGCTAATTTCAGACGAGTTACCTGACTTGAGGCCCGGACAAATTTTTGCTCTTTTCCAGATATCGGGAAACGTTTGAGTACTTAAAGCTAAATTAAATATAGTTACTAAGGGTTCACATAATACATTGCCGCAGTCTTTGACAAAAAAAGACGGTATTAAGTCTAAACCAGAAGTCATTTTATTTTTGAGTTTGGCAGTCGCTTTTATAATTTCAAATTCAGTGACTCTGTCAACGTTAACACAGATACCATTATGTACAGTGACGACTGCCTCATCTAGGTTAGATTCACTCTTAGGTAAATATACACTTTGAAAAAAATGACCAAAAGCATTTACGATATCCTGAGGACAGTCAAAGTAACCACCACCGTATTCAACTTTTCCTGGAATTCTAGATGTGGATCTTTTTGTGTGAATATAAGACCAAAAGTTACGGGAGTCTGAGGAAATTGAGAGTTGAGTATTATCGAGGTAAGCCTTGAAAGCTAATTCGGACTGTGTTTTTATAAGTGCCCTCAGGCGTTTAAATTCCCTTAAGTGATAGGCTGATTTTGTTTTTTTATATTTATCAAAATGTCTGGATTTTTGCCTTACGTGTTTTATAATCTCTGGCGTATACCATTTTGGGTAATTGCGTTTGAAGGTTCTAAATTTGGGAACATAATTATCCACAAGTTCATAAAGTTTAGAATAAAACAAATCAGTAGCTATATTGACATCATGTGTCACACTCAAAATGGACCAATCAGTTTCTAGCATGGCGTTATATAACGCAGGGAAGTCGGCTTTTTTGAAATTATACGCCTTTTGTTCAATGTTTGTGCTAAAATTTACAGGGATAGGTATACAAAGAGTTGGCTTAATAAAAAGTGCAGGATGGTGAGTATCTTCAGGCACGTGGGGGGCACCGTCTTGTAGTATTTCACACTCAAGATTTGAACATATTAGATCTAAAATGCGGCCAGACGAATTGAGAATATTATTAAATTGTTTCAAGTTAAAAAATGTTAATAAGTTTAGTATCACAGACGTTTTACTATCATTATTATCGTGTTCAAGAAAACGCGGTACATTGAAATCACCCAATATAATAATCTTATTATCATATAAATAATCCAACTCTTCTAATGCTTCAAAGAATTTCTTAAAAGTCTCAATATTAGTTGTTGGCGGTACATAGAGAACAAAAATATAAACAACTATTGACATAATATAACACTTACATCCTACTACATCAATGGACGGAAAGATGTTGTCCAATAAGTTGAGCCTTTCGGCTTTTACATTACTTCTTACAGCTAATAGAACACCACCCCCAGTAGATAAGTTGACTTCAATAAATTTCCTGTCACTTCTGTAGACTTCGTAACTGGGTGGAAATAGTTCACTACTTAGGACGTCACTGTGAAGAAACGTTTCACTAAGAGCAACGATGTCAAATTCCTCTCGACTGACAGAGTTATAAAATACATCAACCTTTGTATTTAACCCACGTACGTTCTGATAACTACATGAGATATCATAGCATGTATGTAGTATATCCTAAACTTCAATCAATCATCTTCAAAACCAAAGGAGAAAAGGGGGGTACACCATGATCCTATTACACCCGGCATATACATACACATATCGTGGGAGGCGGTGAACCGATTTTCACGAAATTTGAACTGAAGGTTCCTTGACATCTACAATAAAAGGATACCATTTTCGTCTCTTAACTAGTATTTTAAAAGGTCCAAAATAAATTAAAACTGAAAGACCACCCTTAAAAATGACCAATTTACTCTTTTTTTGCGAAATAAAAAAGCGTTCCCCCATTTAGTCGATGTAGAAAACTCAGGTTATTCTTAGTTTCGCCAAAACAATCTTATTTTTCTATGACGCGCTGCTCTACTATGTAAAATTTTCTGTCAAAAATAGGGAGTTTTAACCCATTAGACCAGGGAAATTATAACTATTTTGCCCGAAATTCCAGAATTTTCACAAACGGCTCGTATCGAGATGCGGTTTTCGGCATCGTGTTTGAAAAAATACTAGGAAAAATGTCTATATATAGTGCACGCGCATATGGGATGCAAAAAGTGCATTTAATATTGCATAATTATTTACAAAATTATAATTTTTTTTGTTGTTTTTGTTGTTCAAGTGTCATGAAACGTCGAGATTTTAAATTTGAATTTTGTGCGCACGTTTACTCTGGAACCGTTTATGATATTGACTTGAAATTTGGTAGTTATGTATTATAACGAGATCTGGAACTAGATTATATTTTGATCTAATTCCGTTGAAGGATTCTAGGGTAGATAGGCAAAGCAAGCAGGTAAGAGTCCATAAAATTGCAATTTAGGGCATGTATGAAAAGTAAAGGTCTTAATTTTTTTTGGCATCAGTCACTCCCACTATCATCCCCAATACCACCCCCCACATTATTATGAAAGGGAGTAAAAAAATTAAAATGTGATTTAGTGTGCATTCAAGAACGAATGGTCTCAAAAAATTTTTTTGGCGTTAGCTACCTCTACCACAATATTATTACAGGGAGTAAAAAATTAAATTGGGATTTAGTGTGTATACTAGAACCAAATGTATTTTGACATTAGCCACCCCCTCTGCCACCCCCACCTTAATATTAAAGGGAATAAAATATTACATTGAGATTTAGTGTGTATCAGGTTTGGATACAAAATCTGGATGTGGAAGTAGTAATTCCTTGGGTAGCGGTTTTTACTCAAAATTCACCCTCCGCCACACTCGTAGCGCCACCCCTGAACTTTCCCGGCCGGCTTCGAGGGCAGATCTGGACTCGGCGCCCTCGAAAACCCCCCAAGTAACGATTTCCGAGCGATTTTTCCGGTTTCTTATAAATTATTATAATTTTGTAAATAATTATGCAATATTAAATGCACTTTTTGCACCCCACATGCAATTTTCTAAAAATGGCCCGTGCACTATATGTACACTTTTTTCCTGGTATTTTTCCGAACACAATGCCGAAAACCGCATCTCAAAATTCTGGAATGTTTTTCTTATTTTCCTGGTCTACATTTATTGATTTAAAATTTAAAATGCGAGGAATGCAAAAAATTTCAATAGAAGAAGGCTTGAAGCAATTCCAGAAAAATGCAAATTAAGTTGCCATTGAAAAAGAATATTTAAATAAAATGATGCAGGTTTGGGACGAAGAAGGGCCCGAAGGGTTACAGAGAAAATTTTACCATGTGGAAGCGTTTGAACATACATGGAGAGGAGAGGCTGTTAATGTATATCGATCACTTCAGATGTGAAAAAATCTGACGGAAGTTTAACTAATAGGATAGAATACAATTCCATTTTTTCAAAGACACGGCAAGAAGGTACTGTAAACGGTCGAATTCAATTAAAACAGTAGATTATTTTTAACACCTAATTCTACCTGGAACCTAGAAAACTCAAGTGTACGGTACAAAAATATGGCCGTGGGAGAAAATACTCTTGGAGACCGGCTCAGTGGCTCAACGCTTACGTGTTAGGCTTGCAACCATGGAATCCCGGGTTCGAATCCTGGGTAGGGTATGGATTATATATAAGTCTCGGCTGCGACAGATGGCAATGGTCGTTGTACAATTGTCTATGTGTATACAACTCTGTAATTGGCAACATCGTTCCTGTAGAGTGGTGGTAAATAAATAAGATAGAAATAAATAAATAAATGGACTAAAGAAGCAGCTATGAAAATTGGGCTCGATGTCAAAAACAGTAAAATAACAAAGCATTCTAACGACAGCAGTAGTTTCAAATCATGCTAAATCTGGTATTTCCATGAAAAAGAATCTAAAAGTAATAGCATTGTTTATAATAACTGTGTATTCCATGTAGAGATGATGGATATATTTGATGATAAACAAAATTTTGAAAAAGTTATTATTTTTTTATTATAAATCTGGTATTTCCATGAAGAAGAATCTAAAAGTAATAGCACTGTTGATAATAACTGTGTATTCCATATAGATACGATGGATATGTTTGATGATAAAAAACATTTTGAAAAAGTTTTTATTTTTTATTATAAATTGTTGGAGTGACTATTCGTATATGCAAGATGTATGAATAGCGTCAGGACTATTCGTATATGCAGTATGTGACGTATTGATGTAGTAAGAAGTATGTAGGTTTCTCATCAGCAGTCCGTGGTGTAGTGGCTAGGTTGCCCGATTCTCACACTTGAGGTCGAGGGTTCGAATCAACTTATTACTTGTTAACTGAAATACGTAATACGAATATTTCTTTAGGCTAGTTCGTTAGGTTAAATATGTTAATATTATTTGATGGAGTATAATTGCTTATGATAGATAATTTCCCTTGCCCTTGACATTTTGTTAACAACTAAAATGCGTAATACGAACATTTCTTTAGGTATATCAGAAAGTAGCACGCGAAAGGGATATCTTGAAATGTTTTCTTAACCGCCTCTCAAGTTACCGAAGTAACCCCCTGGAAGATCTCAAGGATCTTGTGCTAGGTAAAGAGAGACGAGGCCCTACAGTTTAATGTGGACCCCGAACCACTCTTGGGGCAATTTTTTTAATGAAAAATTGTTTCGCCTTGCGGGAATCGAACCCACTTCGCCAGGCAACTCAGTTTGCTAGCCAAACGCTTTAACAAACTGAGCTACCATTCCCCATCTTCCCCTTCTTATTCCTCTCACGAGTCTCACGTATTTTAATATATGATCGACGATCCTATTTTATTATTTAATATACACTGCATGTACGAATAGTCCTGACGCTATTCATACATACTGTATGTACGAATAGTCACTCCGATAAATCGTTATTTTTTAAACTTTAAAATGAACAGTTTTGTTGTTCTAATAATTATTTTAGATTTGTTTGAGTGACGATTTTTCAGTGACGTCCTTAAAATCCGTGATAACCTGTTACAGTTCAATTTAACATTTATACATTATTTAAAAAAATCTCTAAATCATTACTTTATCTCTTACGTTTAATGTCTAACGAATTCGTGTAATCCGTCGTCACGCGTAATATTTATTATTTAGTTGTCTATATGAATTCGCAATTGTAAGGAATCTGTTGCAGGTATAGGCATGGCGTTATACATTTTGTTGTGTAGCGTGTTGCATATACTTAAGCTCTCTATTTCTGTAATTCTTAAGCTAGGAAACCAATAACTTTTAATTAGTTTATAGGTAGATTCCTATAACCTACTGACGATCGGTAACACAGATTTATTTCTTCACAATAGTTTTTGGCTTAGGTTTTGTCTTCCGGTAGTCTGTCACTTTTCACGTGTAATTCGCTCGAACGCTTGGCAATTTATTAAGTGGTATTTTTACGTGCTCGTTGCGATTTTTGAAACAAGTAATTTCACCATTTTGGGATATTTTCGCAACGTTACTTTTCGATTTTCCATTTATGTTTGGACGAGTGCATATTTTTATGGTATTGGAAATCGATTGTCTTCATTGGAAGGATCTATACGTAAAAGCCATTTTTGCCAAATTTACACGAGGCCAAGGACATCCAAGGTCAACAACATTTCTCTAGGAAAACCCTCCGAAACGAGGTAATTATTGTATTTTTATATTCAAACTAGCAAAATATCACTTGTAGTAAATTGTTCAATGGTAAAAATTTATTTTTAGGGTTTTATTTTCACCTACGGTTTCGTCTAGGAATTCGTAGTTTTTTTCATACGATTTTTTTTTGTCTCCCCTGATACGAACGAATAACTTTTTTTCCACTGGTCTACACGTACTTATGTTACTTCTCCTTACTGGACTGGAATTTCTTTTTTGTGGAGAGCCATAAATTTTTTTGGGTTAATTGATAGGCTGGAAGTTGCCCATTCCTGAAAATTGAGCCGAAGCTGAAGCCCTGCTGCCTGCAAGTTGTATCCTTCTTGTACTATATATATATTGATTTTTTTTAAAAATATATTGTATATTTTGCTTTTAAAAAAAATTTCACCACTGCTAATTTTGCTAAACATTTTATGAAAATATTCTGTCAACTAATTAAAACATCTATGATATTTGTTGGGGGGTTTAAGCACTTACGTAAGACGCGTATACCCAGTTAGATACATATTTTTTTTGTATGTTAATTTGTCTGTCATACCATACTCTACGTTATTGTACTTTTGAATGTTATAAAGTTAACCTACTTCGTTTATTGTTATTAAAAAAATAAAACTGAATTTGAATTTTTCATTATCGTCTCGCTAAGTAATTTATTTAGTAAATTTAAGGTTACATTGTACTTGAGCTGGTATTTGGAGTGAAAAAAAATTTACTTGGCGCCCTGATACATCAAAGTAATTTAGAACCCCGACCATCTCCACTGTTAGTCGGCCGGCAAATACCGTTAGTCAACAGACGACGACCAACTAGTTACGTCAGATTGTAGTTTTGAAATTTGACGTAGCAAACCTTAGCCTATCGTACAGATGTCTATACAGGGTAACATCAAGAATGTGTTAGTGTTCAGTAGCCTGGCGAATTTTGCTCGAATTAATAAAGGACTTTTCCATGCCCTTAATTCTCGAATAATTTTCACGGGAGAACAGGTTTTTGTCCAAAACAAAAATTACCCCGTAAAAAACCGACATCTTGTGCATTAATACCCGAATAAGCCATTTGACCGAGCATTAGACAGTTCGTACCTCGAAAACAATGCGGCTTCTATATTTATACAAACCATTATTCTAAAATTGATGAGTCCAACACGCTGTTGCAGTTTAACCAAGCAAATCGGAGACACACACTGTATAAGAGTAGTAATGATTAATTTCACTCTCATTCAACATTTAATTAAAATCTTCATTAGTATGCACTGTTAGAAAATAACTTTCTTGCAATTATCGTAACATACATTCAAATAGAAAAATTGTTCCTGCTATGAGGATTGTAGTGTAGGACTTTAGATTAAAATCTGTCACGTTAGTATATAGCATAGTAATCCAAGAATCTTTCCCTGAGCGTACTGACACAAATATTAATGTTCGTAACAAAAATAGATATTTTAAGTTAAGAAGTAAACAACTCATAACTCATAACCCATCTCGAAGGCCTACCTCGAGATGGGTTGTTTTATATTCAACGGTAGACAATGGCAATGCAGTTGTTTGTATTTAACAAAGCACTTTAATCATTTTGTTCTATAGTTGCAATAAAATTACGTTTACTTAAATCAGGAAGTTTGCACAACTGTTGTGAATGCGTTGTATTTACAATGTATATATGTTTTAAAGAAACTTGTCCCGGTGCAACTTAGCGCGTCATAAACTCAAATCTAACAGAAGTTATCTGGTGACTATTTTCCTATGCTTACAACTGCCATATAGTGGAGTCTGTCTATTCATTTATATTTCATATTGTCTGGAAAGGGAATTTCATTAATGAAAAAAACAGTTCGGATAGATCGAGGCTGCAAAAAATATTTTGTCCAATGCTGAACAAACGGAACAACTTTCTTTTACGGTTTATTTTCGGTGCCACATTTTTTCTCCTTTTTGTTGATAACCTCCGGCTGTATTTGTCTTATCGAGAAAATAAACATATACGGGCTTTTTCTGACAAAACTCGAGCAGTAAAAGTTGTTTCTGTTTATTTATGTTGTAGAAAAATAAAAACTGAAAAATAGCTGTTTTTTTAAAATTCGTTGTATTTTAAATTGTTACAAACCAATATATGTCAAGGAAAATTCGCATTCCACAAAAACCAAAATCTGGTGCGAAATTTCAAACTTTAAAAAATATTTACCTAAATGCAAATTACATTTCAGCTTTCTATCCTGTAGCCGTGTTATACAGTAAGTACAAAGATCATTTTAGTGTCAGCGAAATATTAGTAAAATATCATATATAAATCGGCAAAAACAAAGCCTGAAGCCGCGCGGCATATTTGTAGTCAACTCTAAGGCTATGATTGATGCATTTTCGGATCCAATTCACTGATTGGTTTAGGTATTTAACTTCGTTTTGATGAGATAGAGGATGCGCGGAGCATTATTCACGTTGACGTATGGGGTACGCCGAAAGCATCAAGTCAGAACGACGATTAAAAATGGGTAAAAAGAAAGATTGCAAGTGGTGTATTACCGCAAATTAATGTGTAAAATTGTGTTAATTAGTTGTGGAGAGAAGTTTTATTTGGTTAGTGAAGGACGCCATTTGTTGACGGGGTAAACAGCAAATATGCCATTACCTTAACCTTAGAAACTTTCCTAATGAAATAACACTTTTTGGGGCACAGCCCATTGTTTACCCCTTAATGAATTAGGGGTTAACTTGTAAATTTTCGAACAATACGCCCTCCCAGTAAGTATTTGGAAGATTTTTCCATCAGTGCCAATTATTGCTTCATGTGACATAAACTGTAAGTACGTTCTTGTTAAGTTCACTCAATGGTTTTCGGCTTTTTGCCAAAAAATAAAATCCGTGGCGCCCAACTTTCTTTTCGAGATTTTGACTTTAAAAATTATAATTATGTGTTAATGTAGGAGTATCTAAATGACTTTTGACTACAGTTATACTCCGGATTTTGTCATGTTTGTAAAATTACCTTTTGTTACTATAAAAATTCTATGTATAATTTAGTTATTTTTCTATTACTTCATAACGTATTCGAATATCGTATATTTTAAAGAACTCCTGATTTGTTTTTATCATTGATGTATTTTTAAATTCCACGATTTCATTGTTGTAATATAGGATTAAATTTAACATTGTTCGTTTCTCTTTAATCCAGTTTTCCATCACCACTGCTGTTGAGCTAGCTAGGGCCGTTTAACCATTACTCTATATGTAATACATTTTTACAACGAAGGAATGAAATTAAAATAAAGGATTTACTGAAGCACTAAACACAAAAAATTTGTTTTAATCTAGATGCTCAATGATGTTGTCCATTATTATCTTGGCACAATCGTGTTTTTGTGACGGTAGCTCTGAGCATATTATCTAACCGTAATTCAGATTTTCTATTAATTGTTCTTCTGACTCTAATTTCCATGTATTTAACCGAAAGGTTTAGAGAAAAACTAGATGAGAATAAATGGGATTGTTAAATGGTCTGCAAGGTCACCAGACCATACGCCGCTTGTTTTTTTATATGAGGCCACCTCAAGAAAAAGTTTATAGGACTCCACCAACAAACATACGATTGTGCAAAGTTAATAATGAGCAACATTTTGAGCTTCTAGATTAAAACCTATTTTTAGTGTTTAGTACTTCAGTAAATCTTATATTTTAATTTCATTCCTTCGTTGTAAAAACTTATTACATAGTGTAATGGTTTTTCATTAATTTTGTTCAAATGTGTTTTACTAATGTCTTCTATTTCTGATTGTGTCCAAAAGAATATGACATACAAAGTTGCGTACCAGAGGTCTTTGGATAAGCATCAATATCTGCTAAGGTTCATATCATGGCCACCTAGACTTAATACAATGAAATGTCTATTAACTGTCATTTTAAAAACAAATGTCATGTTGCGATATATGGTTGAAAAGAGAATTTAAAGATGAATCGGATAAGTAAAAAATGTATACAGAGTACCATTTAAAATAACAAAGTTTGGGTCAGTTCCGCTTAAACCGGAAATTGAAGAACATGTTTGATAGGCTCAAAACAAGGACAATTATGTAATATACAACTCTCCCAAAATTGAAAATTTAAACTTCTTAAATAGCAAAGATACAGAATATATTTGTTGTAGAATTTATAGCGGACATTTTTCATCTTTTCTATTTGTCTCGCGGAACTTATAGATCTCGAGATATTTTAAGAAAATCGATTGAAAATGCTTTTAAAAATTCAATTGTTTAAAAAATATGCTGATCTCGCTAAAACTGGAAAACTGGACTGTGGACTCAACTTGACCCCCTCAATACATTAAACTAACAAAATTACCCTAACCGGACAATTTACATTAAAATCCTAATTTGTACATAGAAGAGTGACCGCAATTAGAGACTTGTCAAATTACTGCTATAAATCTATTTACTATATATTGTAGAATGTCGTTTGTATGGAATATGAATAAGCTAAGAATCAAGGAATGTGCAGACAAGTTTCCATACACAGTATTCAAGCCTCGACTGAAGTAGCTCCTACTTGTAACAATTACTTTCGATAAGATACGGTGGCGTTTGCGTGCTTTATATCATGTATAGGAAATTCCACGATCATTACTGGGCAATTAAAATTAAAAAGTAAACACTGCTGTACAATAAAACATAAAACTAGAATGATACAAATGCCTTTTCTATATTTTATATAAATAAACAATTCAATGACATTATCATAGTTATCTAATTTCATCAGTTAGTGAAATAGTAAAGTAGAAAATTATTTTCTTCATTTTCTATAATTACTTATTAGATAGAAATATATGTTTTAACTTTTATCATACAATATTTTAAAACTATTATACAGGGTGTCCCATGTCAACATATATCCGAAAATGCTTCCTAAGGAGTTGAATTGACCGCCATTTTATGCCATTAAGTCCAAAACGGATAATTGTTTTTAGAAAGTTAGGCCTCGATGTCAGCTTTTTTTTTAAATTTGTTTAAACCCAATAAGTAAAAAATGAATTTTTTCGGGCATTTTCAAAAAAATTTAATTTTTTTTTATCGGATCAGAAAGAAAATTTCAATACCCTTATTTTAATTTAAAAAATAGTTTGTTTTGGTGAAATTTTTTTTCAATATGGTCGATAAAATTCATTTTTTGTTAATTGGGTTTTTAAATAAATCCGAAAAAAATGGCCAAAGTAGGTTTAAAATAATTTTTTCTTACAGTAACAAAAAGCTGGCGTCGAGACCTAACTTCTGAAAAAGAAATATTATCCGTTTTGGACTTAATGGCATAAAATGGCGGCCTATTCAAATTTTAAATAACAAATTCAATTGCGCACACTGGGTTTAATATTTTTGCACCAAATTTTCAGGATATTTTTGTTAGAGCAAAAGGCAGATTTTCTGAAAGTTTGAAGCTCATCGGTTCTCCCAGCGTTCAGGACAACTCGCTGTGGAAGCTGACGAGGACCCTAAAAATACGCGGGAGGCTATACCCGTGCTAACGGACAGGCGGCGATGACAGACGCGCGAACGACTTAGCTGTACACTTCGAGAGTATACACAACACTAATGTTCCAAACAATTTTGAGCGCGACCGCATTGAAAATGGCATAAACGAAATCATTGGTTATGACACAAATGACAAGACGGGAATTTCTGAAGGTCATGAACAAGCCCTCGGAAATAGCAGACATTGTCAAAAACTTACCGAACAATAAAGCCCCGGGAAAAGACGGCGTCGAATACAAGCTGCTCAAATATCTCCCGAGGAAGGGTATCGTTAACGCGATTCTGCGGCTACAACACTGGCCTAGCCATTGGAAGTGCGCCGTGGTCGTGCCCATTCTTAAATCAAATAACAACACGAAGCTACCCGGCAGCTACAGGCCCATCTCGTTACTGTCAGCGATCTCCAAGTTGGTGGAGAAGGTTGTCCTGATCAGACTCGACACTGTACAGGAGGAACTTCACATCAACGATGAGACCCAATTTAGCTTCAGGAGAGGCAGGAGCACGGTGCAACAAGTCGTTAGGATAGTTAACGACATCAAAGTGCAATGCAACCTCCGGAAGAACATCACCATGGTGCTCCTCGATATTGAGAAGGCGTTCGACACCGTCTGGATCCCGGGACTAGTCTACAAACTACACGATTACAACTTTCCGACTTACATCATAAAACTCATTCACTCGTTCTTGATGAGAAGATCCCTGCAGGTTCAAGTGAATAACAAACTCTCAACACGGCGGGACATTCGCGCGGGAGTCCCGCAAGGATCGTGCCTGTCGCCAAAGTTGGACAACCTGTACGTCTCCGACTTCCCAGAGTTCCCGAATACGAAGCTGGCCAAGTATGCCGACGACACGGCCATGTACGCGCATTCGCATAACACCCAAGTAGCGAACATGCTGCTGAAGGCGCACATGACCCGTGCCATGGCGTATTACGCCCAGTGTAAGATTCGGGTAAACGCTGAGAAGTCGGAGGCGATAGTCTTCATGCGAGGTTTCACTAAAAACAAAATCCTAACACCAATCTCGATCCGAGGAAACAAAATTCCAACCAAGAGGTGCGTGAAGACTTGGAGGGTCAGACTGGACCAGCGACTGACGTTTAACACGCATATAAATGAGACAGTACGGATGGTCTACTCCCTGTCCAGAAGTCTGTATCCGCTTATGGTCAGGGCAGCAGAATTAACAGACAAAATAATTGTTTTACACGATGGTGGTCAGGCCATCCATCACATACGCGGCGCCGGTGTTGTGCAGCATACCGATCACGACAATGAGAAAACTAAAAGTATTGGAGCACAAATTTATGCGCCTCATCTCTAATTCTGGAAGGTACACCTCCCTCAGAGACCTATACGCGCTTTGCCACGACATAACCCCAATAGCCGGACTACGTCCAGGATATCTCCCAGAAATTCTACTCTTTCAAACTGGGCGATAGTCCGCTAACAAGAAACGTAACACAAATTAAACGGCATAATGCCCCATTTCGGATTAAACACACCCTACCGTACCAGACGTTACCGATCTTCCGGCAACCACTGTAGTCAAACTTCAACAACTATAACTTTCGCTTACCCTATCCATCTTACTGATATTTCATACCTTTACATCTTTCAATCTTTCCTGTCCCCCTCTTCCTTTCCGTTTGTTTCTCGTCTCTTTTTGCATTTCTGACTCTAAATTCATTTTCCATCAAAATTTTCCGAAAACCAACATTTTTTAAAACCAAAGTTTAGGCCAGCCTATGCGCAGCCCGGCATTTGCACGTCTCGCAGATGGTTCCTCGTCCAGATTGAGGTACCAACGTCAACAAATTAGAAACAGTGAAGTGCGCGAGCTACTAATAAAAGTGTAATTTTAAGTTTTGTTGAATCTGTTCTTTAGATGTTTGTAAGTTTTATCACCTTTTTTAATCTGCATTCTGTAGAAGGAGCCTAGGTATAAGTTTTAATTGTAATAAAACCGAACCGGGCCTAGTACGCCCGGTCCTGCAATCCGCCACAGCAAATAACGCAGTGGTTGCATGATCGGAGCCGGGTTAGGCCTTCGGGAGATACTTGTATAAGCTACTGTTAAATAAAGAAGTTTTGAATTGAATTGATTCACCCAGCGGCTCTCAGCAGCAAAATGAAGAAAAAACGTTTTTTGGCAAGTTTCTTCACATTTGTAGGTTATGGTTGCGCTCCTAAGACCTACACTAAACGTAGATTTGTAGAAAATTTAATTACAAAGATTTTGTTTCTTTTATGTTATCCCGATCGGTATACATCTCGAGTTATTCAAATTTTTAGGTTGAAAAACTCGGTTAAAAAAATTAAACTGTTAATAACGATTGAAGCACAGGGTCTTTGAAGTACAAAATTTTTTTGGGTACTCTTTAGCACCTCCCCAACAGGATCCAACCATAAAATTGCTTATGGAAAGCTTCCACTTCAAATCGTATTTTGACTCCATTATTTATAGACAATTTTTATTCACTAATTATAATAATAATTTACATTCACTTTTTCTATTTAACAAATTGGTATTTTTCCAGTGAGAGAAATTTGTTCGTAGAAAGTCTAATTTAGGTAATAATTTGAATAGGTAATTGAAGTGAATTGACAACTATCGACGAAGGTGTAATTTATTACTGTCGATTGATGAGCCGATCGATTAAAATCTTATTTTTACATGTTATCATTTATTTGTGGAAACTAGCGAAAGATGGCACGTCACAAATTCTTTGGACAAAATTACGTATTTACGGCTATTGCTTCTTTATATTTTGCCCGTATATAACATTGCCTTTCATTGACACCTCTGCAGTTTTCTCTATTGCTACAATTAAGCCAAATTTTGGAATAGTTTTTGGATTTATCGCAAAACTTAAATCATTTGACAAGACAAGTCTTCCTGAAATGGACAATACTTTGTTTGACATATTAATTAGATTAGAGGATTATTGTTTATATTATGCAACTGCCTAATCTGTTTTTCCTCACTAAGTCTCTAATTTTACTAAAATACGTATCTTTTTGTAAACTATAGTATAGTATACCTAGTAGGAAAATCCTCACATTCCCAGACGAACGTGAAGATTACAACACGGACTCTAGAAGATGTAGAAGACCTACAATTTAAGTTTTTAATTAGCATACCTGACTCTTAACTCTTAACTTAACAAACCAAGGTCATTTGTCATTAATCAAATGTACTTAAATGTTTATCACAAGTAAGTTGCGTTAAGATCAGAAAACATGCCGCACCTTCGCCAGAAAAGTGACACAAAAATACTGTATTTCAGGAGGCATATGTTAACATATAAAGATATTTGTAACTAGTGTAATTACTGAGACGGAATTAATTTATCAAGGCCCCATAATTTCGCAAAAAAAATACTATTAATATTAAATTTAAGATTAGTAGAGTCAGCCTCTAAGAAAATTGTATTTTCTTATTTTCTTTTAGCTGTATTGTATTTATAGCACATTTTAATACGACATATGAATAAATTCCCTATTAATAGTACTAATAAATGGTACCACGGTACCGATATGGTTCCTTTTGAAAAAATTAAGTTTTGCCCCAAACACAATTTTGATAAATTTTATTTGCTCATAAATCACGTAATTCAGCGTTTTTAACGAGATTTCGATTTTTGTAGCATTACGCGGGTCATTTAGAATAAATCGAAATCGTCATGGCACACTTAAATGGGAAACTAAAAATTATATTATAAAAAGAAATTGATGTTTGAAATGTCACTTATTTGGCATCGTTGGATTCAGAAAATTATACAGAATTCAAAAATGCAATAAAATATAGGGTGTTCCATTTAAAAATCGACCGTTAGTGTCACTTCCGGCGAAACCGGAAATGAAAAAAAAAAAAACAATTGTATATCAGAAAGTGAAGTATGCAGTATATCCTAAATTTCAATCAATTATCTTCAAAACTAAAGGAGAAAAGGGGAGTACACCATGATCCTGTTACACCCGGTATACATTGCAAATAAATATCTGAAACAAAATAATGCCCGGTGAAAATGAAAAAAAGGTAAAAAGTAGTAATGTATAGCCTCACTTTTTGTTGACCACCGCAATTACCTATCAGCATAGAATATAATTTCCAAGTAATAAGAGTCAACAGATTCTGTCGTTTATTTTATATATTTAAAAACACAAAGGCTGATTTCATTTGCTACTCTAGTTCCACGTCCGTCATAAACATTCAACACTATCCGATTTTAATTCGCAGATAAAATTAAATTTAAGGAGTTCGACTTGCACTTCTAGTAAAAACTGAAAGTTTCACCCTTAGGTGTTTCTAACACCGTTTGCAATTTGAAGCAAGCTACAACAAAATTCTCGTTTATTTTGTTTTTGTCCTCTTCTTTTTTATAGGCCACCATACACGGAAGGGAATTTTAAACGATTTGTCCCGCCACGGACCAAATCTGTTGTCTCGATGTTTACGTTAGTGCCGTGCGACAGATTTGATCAGTGTAACATCCGATGTGTGTGACAGGACAGATCGCTGCAGTTCAGTCCTGTCAGTGCACATCCACAGAAATATCAATCCCGTGCGAACTGAAAGTGTCAGTGAAACATGGAATGGACAAAAGAATTATTAACTGATTTTATAGATTTATATAGAGAACAAACATGCTTGTGGAAAATTAAAGACAGTTCATACATAAATAAAAATATGAGAAAGAGGCTTATGGCGATTTGGTTAATTTCTTGAAAAACTTGACCTGGTATTCGTAAATAATTTTTGTAAATCATCCTGCTCATTAGCCCTTAGTTCTCGGATTAAATGCATATGTCCACATTTTGTTTCCTCCTGAATCCACGTTTTCATCCACTTTGTTCGATTTTTCTTCTTTTCATTTTCACAAATTTACCAGATACAGTTCAAGTAATAAGTTCCCGATACATAAAAAACGTAACAAAAAGTTTACGACATAATTATATCACCGCGGGCCATGGCGCCAAGCCTGACATTAAACATTCCCGACGCGCATTAAAAACCTATAAAGGTAAGCGAGTCAATTTTCGAACAGCACTACAAAGAGTACCGGTATTTTAATGAGGTAAAGTTTTTGTTGAGTTTTTTATGTCTCGGGATATTCCCTACTTGAACTATACATAGATAGTCCATTTAAAGAGTTGGGATTTATAACGAAATTACCGAATCTTCTGTTTTTATTGTTATCAAGTGTATTTGTCATTACTAATCTGTGCTTGTCTTTTTTATTATAACGGCATTTTTGGTCAGTAATCTACCAGTTTTATTTTCGAGCAATGTCCAGCATATAGTAGGTTAGATCTACTATATCTTGGTCTGTACTAGCCCGTTCAATATTTTCTCCAACAATTTCTTTCATATATTGTATATTTGTTTTCAAAAAATTCCTGGTCTGATTCGCCTCATCCTCATAATATTTTCCAAGCACCAGCCCTAAACCATCTGTCGAAATATTAGATTCTCTTTGTTCTATTACTGCATTTTTATTCGGTTGCTTGTTCAAAATATAATCCGTCTCTGTGCTGATACTATTGAATGTTTTTTAGTTCTGTTGTTATCTTGTTCAATACAGATCGTAGTCACTAAATGAAAACTAAAGCGTCACTGCTTTTGTTAAACCGCTAAACAACGTGAACTTTTCTTTCAGAAATGTCAAAAATGTCAATATTTTTAAACGACTTGCGGAAAAATATTCCTTTTAACTAAACCTGACATTTCGATTTATATATAGCTAGTTCTGTTCTATGATAGCTGTTTCTGTTTAATTCATTTTCTGTATAAGTAATGTCGGCATTTACATAAAAAGGTTATGTTATTTTATTATAAAAATCAAAAATAACAACTTTTTCATGAAAATGCCGACCATAACTTCAACATTTTACAAGTAAAAGGACCTTTTGAAAATACGGAAACTAATTATTTATGACAGCAACAGTTCACTAGAAGTAGTACGTATCTATGGTAATAGACAATCTTAAAGCTGTGTATTTAACATATACAATGTATTAGTCCTTTTGAAAGCTTTAAAAAAAGACACAGATTTAGTTTATAAAACGCCGGAAAAATATGTTATCTTGTTTTTTGTCATATTCTGTTATTTTCCAATGTACAGTTGTGGCCAGTGAATATAAGGCACTAAAATTTGTACAATTTAAAGTGGGCTTTTATTAATGTCAACCTGGTGTCAACCTGGCGTCAACGCTGCATGCCGCCAAACACTAAGATATCACAAAAATCAGATTCAAGAGCTGCCTCATATTCACTGGCCACAATTGTACTATATAATACTATTATTTTTCTCGAGATTTTTCTAGATTCTGCGATTATTTCTAACACAAGGTACATATGGTAGAAAACTACAAAAAAGGAAAAAGCGATGAAAATTTGGCGCGCAAAGCAAAGCCCCTTATATGATTTATGTTTCCAACTGTCTGCACAAGTCATCTAAACTCATTCTATTACGGATGACATCGTGTTTGGGGCTTTAACTAATATTTAAGCTTAACAAAAAAAAAAACAGTTGCTAATTTTGCCCAAATAAATAAGCAAATTTGGGAAAATACAATTAAATTTATTTTCGCCGCTGTAAATTTATATAAAAAATTATATTAGAAATTACTCTTACAATGAAAGTAAAATAGTTTTTCAGTGTACCATTCACATCACCGTTTTTGAAATGAATTCTAATACTTCGCGGTAAAAAGGAATTACATTAATGACATAATTATGTACTAATTGGTTGTAATTTTTACAATAATTTTAACATGTTTTGTTTACTAGACAAGACAATACGGAAACGGAAAGAAGTTATTTCAGCCACTTAAAAAAATTACACCCGTCCCCTGAGACTGTAATGAGCGGGAGCGTGACAAATGGTCACGGGACCTCCCACGATTTATTAATTTTTTTCGTTATGTTACACAAGAGACAAACGCGAACGCTGCAATTAAACCTACTGACAGATTAATCAAAATTGCAATCAATCAACTTTTATTCTATTTATGGTGCATTACGAGTTTTTAATCTACAAATTAATGAGATCAAGTATATTATTGAAATTTAATACGTTATTTCACTGGGCCATCGAACGCCAATTTGAATACAGGGTGCACCAAGCAAAACTCCCAGGCGTAATATTCCGAAAATAATAGTAATTTACGTTATAAGTCCGGTAGGTCGTTTATTACAGTACGAGTTGTTTTACGTACGAGGCGACACAGGAGTCGAGTCCGAAATATAGACGACTACTGTAATAAGACTTAACGGACGTGTATCGTATAATGTTTTATTACTTCCAAGTCCAGTGAAAGTATAGTAACACAATTTTTTTTTTGTTGAAATAGTCTTAAAATGTCATGAAATGTCTGTCGGTTTGTATCTTTTTTGTGGGCGCGTTTACTCTGAAACCGTTTACGATATTGACTTGAAAATTGGTACACTTATGTATTGTAACGAGATCTGGAACTAGATTATATTTTGATCTAATTCCGTTGAAGGATTCGGGGGTAAATGGAGTAAATAAGGGTAAATGGGCAAAAGCAAGTAGGTTTGCGACTAAAAATATTATGTTTAAGTAGGTAAGTGTCCATAAAATCGCAATTTCGGGCATGTACAAAAAGTCAAGGTCTCAAAATTTTTTTGGCATCAGCCACCCCCACTATCACCCCCAATACCGCTCCGACACTATTATGAAAGGGAGTAAAAAGAATTAAAATGTGATTTAGTGTATACACAAGAACGAAACGTCTCAAAAAAATTTTTTCACATTAGGATTTAAATTAGAATTTAGTGTATATATATATATATATATATATATATATATATATACGATAACCAAGGGCCTCTAAATTTTTTTTTACATTAGCCACCCCCTCAACCAACCCCACCCTATTATTAAAGGGAGTAAAATATTACATTGGGATTTAGTGTGTATAAGGCTTGGATGCAAAATGTGGATGTGGAAGTAGTGATTCCTTGGGCAGCGGTTTTTATACTGTCTTTATAATCCTCTTTAAAATGAATAAAAAGTTATAATTATTGAAATTTTAAAAATATTGTACCATAACGGTAAATTCTAGCATATAATAGCATTTAGTTAATCAAATTAATATTTAAAATGGTAATACTATCAATCTACTATCAAAACGTTCGTGGACTGAGGACTAAAACACATCAATTTTACTCCGGCGTTGTAGTTGAAAACTTCGATATTATTGCAGTAACTGAAACATGGTTATGTGATGGGTTTTCGAATAATGAACTTTTTCCTTCTAACTATGTGGTGTGTGATAGAAATTTAAGTGCAATGGATAAGTGTCGTGGGGGAGGACCCACTTCCATTTGTCCCCGAAGTTTTGCATCATCCATGTTTAAATATATCTGTTGAGACTATAACCAAACCTAATGTGTGTCCTGTGGGCTCTGTACGGTATTCTAGTTTCAAAAACGCCAATTTTCTCCATTTATATAATTTATTCCTTATCATCGACTGGAATGTACTGTATGTAATTAGCGATGTAAATGAAGCTTTTGATAAGTTTTATGAAATCCTGTATAGTGTATTTGACCAATGTGTACCCAAGGTTCTATAAAAAAAAAGAACATTTCCTGTGTGGTTTACGAGAGAAATTATTTTAGACATAAAATCAAAACAGCGTAATTTAACATTGTATAAAAAACTCATTTACCTCAATGTTTGCAGGATTATAAATTTCTGAGGGCTAAAATAAAAAGAGATACAAAGGCAGCTTATAAACAATATCTTTTAAATGTTGAAAGAAACGTGCAAAATGAGCCCAAATATTTTGGATGTCTCGTAACTGGTATTCACATAAGTATTTCTTAAAACCCATAATTGTGACTGTGGTGATTTTTTAAATATCCATCTGCAGATTGCATTATTTCAAAAAAAAAAAAACATTACATCCAAGTGGCTGGCAGATATTCAATGCTAATATAGGAATGAATAGAGCCTAGAAAGAGGCTTCAAAAAATGTACTGATATACATAACATTCCATTTAAAAAAAAGGCACTTGGTCCTGTAATTTCGTCTTGGCTCGCCCTGTATGTTCCAATTATAGACTTTTTTATTTAGTTCACTTGCAGTTTTTTTTTAAATTTCTAGCTATCGTAGAACTCGAGATGTCGAGGTCCGGCGCACTATTGCCCCACCCTGTATATTAATATAGCTTCAACTTAAATAAGAATTACTAATTTTTGTTAAGCAAAATATTAAAAATTTACACATTCAGTGCATCATAACGCATTTATTTAGAGTCTACCTCCAGATCTAAGAATGGCTTGATAACGAGTTAAATCCTAAAGACTGGGCGTGGACGATTAACAACGATAGCCCATTGAAAAGCTTTTGTCGTCGGCTCCTTGCAGAAAAATAAGTATCCGTTGTTCTTCAGTATGCGGGCATTGCCGCGGACAATCATGTTTAAACGTCGAGACTGAAGAAAGCTAAAGTAATGCAGATATTGATGAAGACATAAATCCAATGGCTTTCTTAGTTCAAGAAATGATGGAATCAACGGATAAACATATTGATGAAGTCGTTAAGGAAAATGAAGTTTTAATGGAAATAGGTGAGGAAGAAGAGGCCGAATGATTTAGGTCGAATATTTTTTATTGTATTTCAATTTTGATTAGGCCTACAAGGGATACCACATAAAAAAACCGCCTAGTACTCTACTCCTGCGGTGGTGTGGAAAAGAGTACATTTATTTAAAAAAAGCAGATATTCAACTATCCCGCACCTTTTACAAGAAAATGATTGATTCTATAGAAAAATCTAGGGGGCTTTTTTGTGTAGAATTTTACAGTTTAGAATTTTCCTCAAAACTATTTTCCTAGAAAAATTGATAATTTCCCAAATATTTGCGAAACACTGGAATTCGCCCAATAGAAAAAAAACCAAAGTCGAAATCTAATTAAATGGTGGCAAATTTAGTCATAATGGAAATATTGAATAATACAATAAAACAAAACAAAAATAATACAAAAATGAAAAACAAAGTAATCTAAAAACAAATTTATGGAAGATGTTCAAAATTATCGCCATTTTCATTTATGCACAATGAAAACCTATTAATCAGTTCAACTTTGCTCACTTCTAGTAGTGTATTCCCATTGATGGCTGCAACACTAGCATATATTTTAATTTGAAAATCGGCCGTGTCTTCCATTGGTTCCTTATACACTTCATTTTTTTAAGTAATTCCATAAATAAAAATCTAATGAAGTCAAATCAGGAGTTCTAGCGGGTCACCTGAGTACTCCGTTTGTACATATCCATCGTTCCGGATAAGTATGGTGACCTGCACCATTTTGATGAAACCACATTGTGTCTAATTGAACTGGTAAATTATCTAATAGCCAATGTTCGTAACTTTGGTTTACTTCCAGTGGCGTTGCGGGCATGTATTTGTTCACGCATTAACTTGAATAGCGTTTTATTTTAAATAGATTATATAATTTATACTTATATTATACTGTTACGTGTTTACAATCTCCAGTAAACACCCTGTATGTAGGTTCAATAAATTGCAACAAGTACTTTCATAAACCACTACTTTATTAATCACTTATTTACAATAACTAGTCCGTACAATTAGCCATTAGTACACTATAGTACTATAGTCTCATTACTATAATTCACAATTAGTTACTGTTCTCCATCTTATCACTTGCCATACATAGCTGTCCTCAGTGTGCTTGGATCCACTCTATATATACCCGCGTCGAATATACTCGATTATTCTAGAATATTCCAGTGTATCATTCGCGGCGTTTCTGGGCCCTTCCCGAATTTTCTATGAGACAGTGGCATAGGCATGCACATAACAATACGAAAAATAAATGAAATTTAATTTGTTTTACACTAAGCTGAAAATGTATGCATATTTTAATAAATCCTTATAACCACGCACCTGAAATTAAATCCAAAATTCCTATCACTGCTAATAGTAAAGCTAAATCATTTTATAAAAATTGCAAGTAGCGATCGCCATTTAAATTTCCTTCATACAGATATTTTCCCAAAATCGTGTTTGGAACCTAGTTTGTCGCATCCACTTAGGATATTCTTGAGACCAGTATCGACAGTTATATCCAAAATAAACTGAAGAACTAACTGCTCATAAAGAACAGAACGCAACAGGTCTCATGACAGGATATTTTCCTGTTAAGAAGTACCTGCGAACAGTCGGAAAATTCAACGACGACCTTATCTGCAGATTGTGCGGCAAGGAACCAGAAACTATTGATACATTATATCCGAATACGAGGCACTAGCCCGCAGAAGATACCGACAAATACAAACAGAACCGTTAAAACTCGTCCCTTCTCAGATATTTACCATTTTTTCAGTAGCACGGGGGTACTAAAATAGGTCAATTAGGTTAAAACAAGGAGATCACATACAATAATTTTCGGAGCATAACCGTATCGTATTTTTAATACGTAAAACAGAATACTAGACCTAGTGATTCATAGTAAAATGTGCTCAGTGGAAAAGTCTGTAGATCCGTGGGTATCTGAGGATGAGCACCATCCAGCTTTAGACATTCTGGTTGAAATGAATCTAAGCACCAATCTAAAAAATAAATATCCGTCGGACTTTCAAAGCTGTTTTAATTTTCGGAAAGCAAATTTTCCCCTGCTGTACGGCATGCTTCTTAATGTCGACTGGTCTGTTCTTAATAATGGAAACAACATTGAAGACATTTGCGAACGTTTTTATTAAATATTGTATGACATTTTTGAAATTTGTGTACCGAAATTCAGACCTAATAAATCCAAGAGGTATCCTCCGTGGTTTACTTTTACTATTGTATTAAAGATATCAAATTAAAAGCTAGGAAACTGAAAGAGTATAAAAATAACGGTGATGTAACTTGTTATAATTATTTTAGACATCTTAGAAGAAAAATCAAAAACGTAATTGACATCTCCTATAGAAATGATGTTACAGCTGCTGAAAATAATCCTACTAAATTCTTGACATTTTTAAATAACAAAAGGGGTTCGACAAATATTTCGAATATCATGACATATGCTCGCTAACATGCAAATAGTCTGGCCCTGATAATTTGTTAGTAATATTCATTTCTTGGTAATTACTCTATAGAGTCAATGAACGTTATAAGGTGAATCATATATATCTTTAAAAGGTGGTCTTTATTGTTAGTCAAACATTAAACCCACACAAGACCAATGCCAATGTATTATTATGACCACATAACCAACAAAAGCGCACATGTCTGCATTGTTACGATGTGAGTAAATCAATTTTGTCATTCGTATTTCTAGCATTTGTGCTTTTATCACCTTCATTACGCAGGCGGGATTTTTTAAAAGGAGTAACCAGTGAGTACGAATATCGCATGGTAACAAATTGAAACTCCCGCTTCTTGTAAAATATTTACGTACTACAAAATCTGGCTGACACATGAGGATATGTAGAATAGGTAAGAGTTGGCGGCCTTGTCTACGGTCATTCTGTTTCCCTATGCATAATAAAAAATATCCAAAAAAGAAATACTTGTGAATTGGGAAAAACTTGCATTGGTATTTTAATAAAAGAATATATTGCCAATTACAAATTCAAAAACGGAGGTCTATTGTCTGTCTGCAATAGGTGAGAGAACATTAATAATAAATTAATAGTAAAAAAACAGTTTTAAAAACAAGCTTTTATTTAAATGCTCTAAAAAGAAGAAAATAAACTTTGAAGTGAATCAAAGCCATCATTTTGTTACATTATATAATTTTTTTTATGATATAAAACCTTGTCGCGAGATTTTCCTGCGTAAAGGAGATTGTCCAAATTTGTATGGAGGAAAGGCCTCCAATTTTTTCATTTGTCCATTTAGGAAATACGAAAATTTTTACATGAATGGTAAAATAAACCACATAGCAATTATTTAGATCTATCGCGGCAGCTACGAGTCTTTTTTTTTTCAAATCACCTGACTTGGTTGATTTTCTGAACAAAGTAAAATAAAATTGAATAAAACTAATAACATAGCTGTCTTTTGGACCTTCTGCTTTTTTTATAATAAGTACTATTAATTCAAAGATATTACGATTTCATCTACTTTTAAATAGAATATAAATAATTAATTTAAAAAATTGTTGTATTATAGCGGATTTATTTTGGCCAATCTCCTTTCTGTTAATTACTTGCGCCAAGATCGCGACAAGCTTTTATATAATAAAAAAATATATATAAAATGATGGGTTTGATTTACTTCAAAGTTTATGTTCTTCTTTTTAGAACATTTAAATAAAAACTTATTTTTAAAAATGTTTTTTTACGATTAATTATTTATTTATTAATTTTTTAGTTTTAGTCCTAAGTCTAAGTAAGTTCTCAGTTTCTAAGTCTTAAGTTCATTTCAATTAATGCGTCACTGTTGCACGGCCGCTTGCCTGTTAATTTACTACAGGCTACTTCTTCAATAAGGAGACCTACTTAATGCTATATAGAAGAGCTTTGAGCCTAAATTGACAACGGCATAGTCAACAGTACTACTAGAGCTGAGTACTTCAGTAGAAAAATGTACTGTAAATTTGTACTCCAATAGTTTAGGTACTCTAAGTACTTTACTTTAAGTGCTTTTAATATTTCTAAACTTCCAGTACATTTGCAATGTACTTGTACTGGGTACTTATTTTCTACAATTTTTGATGAAGTATTACTTGTTACTTAAAAAAAACTGCAAAATCATAATGTACTGCAAGTATTTTACTGAAGTACTCCCAGTAGTAGAAAGTACTCCTAGTATTACAAAGTACTCCCAGTGATAACAAAAACTATAAAATTATAAACTACTCCAAGTACTTATGAAAAATTATCAACTTTCAACCTAATTAAGCATTTGTTTTGTTTGGTGGTAATGGTGGTATCAATTTATCAAATTTGAAACTAATATAACTAGTAATAATAATAATAATAATCTTTATTATTCAGAAGACCATAAAACAAAGAAGAAAAAAATTTTACAATGAAATGGTATAGGACAAATTAATTAGTTCAGATTACAAACAAACAAAACAAAAACACGATAGTAAATTCCTAACATAATATTATGCTGTTGTTCACAAACAATAGTAGAAACACAGACGGATAAAACATGTGTAAAATATAAATAACAGATTAATGATTAAAATACTCAGATAAGTTATAAAAGCTTTTCTCTAAAAAAAATTTTTTAGTTCAAGTTTAAATTGTCTTATATTTTATTATATCTTTAATTATCGATGGTAAATGGTTGTAGCATTTAATACCTATATAATTTACATGCAGTTTTAGTTAAAAAATACAGTACAGTTTTTTTATATATATATATAAAGAACAGAGATATGCAAAATGCAACGTGCATTAAAGGCATTTTTACGAGTCTACGTGTTTAGACAACTAATTAAATGCTAATCAATTTTATTATTTATGACAAAGTAGTTTATGGGATAGATAAACTGTATAAATATTGTAGCCCATTTGTAAAATTTTATGTTATAATTCTATTTAAAATTGTAATGTTATAATATGGTTATGACGGTCATATTTGTTAAAATATATATATTTGAATTATAAATTAAAAAAGGATACTTATTGAGGAGTCAAATTAGGACTTGAAAAACACGAAATGTGAATTGTCTAATTAGGGCGTTTTTCTTTTTGTTTTAACTTATTCAGGGGGCCAAGGGTTTAAAAGTATATCAAAAAACGAATAATTTAAAAGAGTTAAGTTTTTCTGTGATGCATATTCGCCAAGATATTTTAACTTTTGCGTTTTATAATTTTGTTAATAAACAAATTAACGTATTTAAATTTGTCCTGATTGTTTACAAATGTCTATATTTTTAATTTCACAAGAGAAAATATTAAAATGTTACTAAAAGCTATTTCAAATGAGATATGCAGTGTTAAGAAATTTCTAACTTCAATTTTGGATAAAGATGGTACTTGTCAAAATACTTTTAAAAATCTGTATAGATGTGTAACACTGTGTATATCTCATATGAAGTAGCTTCGCCTGGGTAGCGCAATACCCCCGCGCGCCTCATTGTTATTGTTTGTGTAACTTTTAAAAATGTTTTAATAGTTTTCTCTTACGTGTATCGAAATATAGACATTTGTAAGCAATCGGGGCACATTTGAAGTCAATACGTTGATTTGTTTATTAACAAAATGATAAAACGCAAAAGTTAAAATATCTTGGCAAACACACGTCGCAGAAAAAACTTAATTTTCTTAAATTAATCGCCTTTTCATATCCTTTTAAATCATATAAGAATATTTATATTCGAATTTTTATTTGTTTATGACCAATTTTTTTAAACACAAAAGAATGGTCAAAAGTTGACACAGAAACTTGTTCTTTTAGTTATCTTAAAGTACTCTTAATATGCTACAGTTTGAGCTATCACACACATTTTTCGTTTAGGATTTCACAAGGGTGAAAATTTTAGCAACAATTACGGTTCTCATCTGTTTCAATGCCTATACTGATTTGAAAATTTAATTAAATAATAAATAAAACAAATAAATAACACCAAAGGTAATTACGACCCCCTTTATCACGGAAGGCTCTAGATGAGCCTTGTATGGGAGGGGGTTACACATTTAAAGACAAGGGACACACGCCCAATATCCGTGTATAGTGGAAAAATCCCTCTCACAGTATTTTCCACTGCCACGACCGGGGATCGAACCCGGAACTGTTGGGTGAGAGGCAAGTACGCTCACCTCTCGACCACCAGCCATACAAACTTGAATTGAAACTCAAAAATAAATGGCAATAATTGGAAACTCAAAAAATTGTTTTTTTCGGGCAATTTAAAAAAAATATCTGCCCAAATTGAATATTGATGAAACTTTCAAGGATGGTAATTTTTGACCTGTCTGTAGATGATCATAAAATAAGCACAGATGTCAAGATAAGAATAGAAAGCGCTAGGAGTGATTAACTCTTTATCCCGGCAGTGGGGGTTGAAATCATTTCTTTTTATCATTCATTAAATCTGCCTAATGCTGCTCACTCCTCAGATGAAATAGAATGGCAGAAAAATAAATGAAAATGAAATATATGACTCTTAGACTATAATTGTATATTGTTTACTTTTAAGTTGATTTAAATTTTTATATATTTTTTACTTATTTCCTTTTTTGTAAATTTATATATTATAAACAAAATGAGTATTAAAAATACATCTGCTAAAAGTAAAAGTAGGAAAAGTTAGCATTACTGCAAGTAGTTATAAAATACTCTAAGTATTTAAAATACTGAAAATACTTTACTTAAAACTGCTACTGCAAATATTTAATTTTAAGAACATTACTCGGGGGCGAGCGTAGATGCGTCTTTACTATGTACATACTTCGATATGCGATCTAAAGCAACGTTAGGCGCGGCTAGTACTTGGATGGGCGACCGTTTCAAAGAAGACCGTGTCCTCGCCTCACTTATCTTCCAGAGGCTTGTATATCAGTGTATGCGCGGAAGCTATGCAACCTTAGGCGAGGGTTGTGTAGGTGATATACCATCCTTCTGAGGGGATGTAAAGTCGTCGGTCCCTTGCCTATTAAATATTAGGCAAGTAAAAGATCCCTACTCTTCTTAAGGTAATAGGTTCCGCAAAATTTCTGGTTGGGGGTAACTCGTCTACGGCGTCGGTGATAGGCCTCAGTAGCGGAAATAGACCGACGTTAAATAAATATAAGATTAGATTAACAAAGGAGCTGGTTATTTAGCCTTTACCACCGCGATATTTTCAGGTCTAATGTGGTGCTCCTAGAATACATTCCTTTTAGTACCTCATCCAGCTTTGTCCTTTTTACTAGACTCCACAGCTTTGATAAAGGTCCTTTTGTATAGCTGTCCGCCTTTGGTTTTTCTTCTCCGAGTACTTGGAATCTCAGTCTCGCCAGACCTTTACAGTGGCACAATACGTGAACTGAGGTTCCCTCTTCCTCTTGACAGAACCTGCATGTTGAGTCCTCTGCCAGGCCCATTACACTCATGTGTCTATTGAGCCGGCAGTGCCCAGTTAGAAGGCCTACTATTACTCTGATGGCCTCCCTATTCTGGCTTAGTAGATCTTCCGTAAATTTGGTTCTTTAATGAACTCTTTGGCCTGTCTCTGTCTTGTGAGATTCCTCCACCATTCCAGAGATATATTCTGCACCCATTCCTTAATGGCTGCTCGTATGCATGGCTTTGCCACACCACAAAAGGGCTCGGGTCCTATTGGGGCTTCAAATGCGCCTTCCTTGGCCAGTTGATCAGCCTTTTCCTCTGTGTCCCTCATGTCCTGGTACCCATGCTAGGGTCACTCTGTTCTGACTTCCCAGCTCTGTAAGGGCCGTCAAACAGTCCTATACCAATCTTGAGTTAATTTGCATAGAACTGATTGCTTTTATTGCCGCTTGGCTATCAGACAAAATGCCTTGTCCTATTATCTCCTTGCGCAACAGTGTACGGCGATCACTTCAGCCTGAACCACCGTTGCATAGACTTATCGGGATATTAGCTTTTGACCTTGTCCCATAAGTCCCGGCTCCGACTTCTTGTTCTGTCTTGGAGCCGTCAGTGTACCAGACTGTTTGTGCTGTTATGGAAGGACCGTTTTTCCAGTCATCCCTATCTGGTATTACAGTCTGAAAGTTCTTGTTGAAGTTATACCTTGGGACCATTACGTCCGTGGGCATGCCTAGAATGGGATCTGCCCTCATCTCCGAGTATAACTTCTGGTACTCCGTCCCGTGTTGCTGGCTAATTGGCGTTTGGCCTTGCATTAACCTGTGCAACACTGACCGAGCTCCGCCTTGTATGAATATGTGTAATGGTGGCAGGTCCAAGAGAACCTCAAGTGCAGCTGTAGGAGCAATTTTTATAGCCCCGTGGCGCACAGGTAAGCAAGCCTTTGTACGTCACTAACAGCCTTATTGCTCCCGACTCCAGCGTGTTAGTCCACCATACCACTGATCCATAGGTTATCATGGGTCTCACTACCTTAGTGTATAACCACAGGTTCATTTTGGGATTTAGCCTCCAGTTTTTCCACACATTTACCTACACCTACCCAGGGCGACTGTGGCTTTCTGTGTGACTTTTTGGATGTGAGAGTTCCATGTTAATTTTTGGTCAAAAATGAAATATTTTGCCGCACAGGCAAATGGGCTTTCCACTCCGTTGAGCCTTAGGGGCTTTAGGCCTTGCAGTGCTCTTCTCCGTGTAAAATTGACGACTGTGGTTTTGTGGGGATTTATAGAGAGCCCTTCCTTACAACACTATTTGTCGACAACATTTAGGGTTCTTTGAGAACGCTCCGTTATTGTATTCGCGAATCGCCCCTTAACAACTATTGCTACATCATCAGCATATCCTAAGCAATAGAAGCCTTCTGTGGAAAGTTTCCGGAGGAGTTCGTCAACCAGGGTTGCCCACAGTAGTGGATATAGTACAGGGGCAGCATATGCTCACTTTCGGCTCAATGGAGACCTCACCTAGATTGGATATTATAATCCTATTATCTAGGCTGGCTTTAATCCACCGGCAGATAGTTGTTGGGACTCCTCTGTTTGATAATGCCCTCGTTAGTGAGTACGTTGTCACGTTATTAAACGGTCTTTCTATGTCTAGGAATGTTACTACTGCCATTTCCTTGTCCTCTAGGGACTTTGCTAGTAGTCTATTTAATTCATCCAGCGCAAGGTCTGTCGACCTCCCCGGCTAAATAAATGTTTTAAAAAAAGGACATTACTCAATACTTCAAGTACTTTTAAAAAATACTGGTACTTAATACTGCAAGTAAAACAAAAATTGTTTGATACTGCTTACTGCCAGTACTTTCATTGCGTACTGGTCACAGCTCTCAGAGCTGTCTTACCCTGCATTCTGTGTACTGTGCAAGCCCAGCGTAATATAATTGGCAACATTCTTCGTTCAGTAGTGCCTTGACTATGTTTTGCCGGATCGTTGAGCAGTTCCCTCATCGGGAGCCAACCCTGAATGCAGCAGCCATGTCATGGTGGCACTTAGAACGGGCTATCGCAAATGAATGCGTATACAAAATTTCATGTCTATTCTGTTAACTGTTGAGGAGGTCAAGGGGGTTGAAAAGAAAATATAATCCGCCATCTTGGAGCGGCGGCCATATTGAATTTAGTGTGATGTCACTCACCTTATCGTTTTCTACTCTACGAGCCCTTTCATTTGATACCCATGTTAATTTGATACCTATATTAAGGAGGTTGACAAAAAAAATGTAATCCGCCATTTGTGACCGCGGCCATTTTAAAATGACGTCACTCATTTTTATCGTTTCCTACTCTTCAAGCTCTTTCATTTGATATCCATATTAACAGGGTTGACAAAATATACATCATCCGCCATCTTGTGGCGGCGGCCAGTTTGAAAATATTACAATATTGAGCATTGCATATTGTCAACAGAACTAAAGGTGTATGCATAATTTCAGCAAAATCGGTCAGGAGGAACTGGTTCTAATTCAGCTTGCAAGAAAAACAAACTAACAAACATTGTAAAATAAAAGCTTGTAAAAATAAATAATAGTATGATATTTATAGTATGCGGTATTACCATCTAATATGTAATAAGTGTAGTTTTCACATAAAAATTTGTTTATTTGTAGAATGAACCACGCTCAACGGGTGTACTCGGTGTCCTCCGACAAAGTCTACTTCTAGACATTGATTGTGATTTTCCATCTTGATATATTTCATTCAATGTGTGCTTTAAAATGGACATCAGATTCGGAAAAGCAAATAGTCGATACGACTAACTACGATTTTGATTTCTATAAGGTAAATACAGACTTTTATAATAGTGCAGACTGAAGAGAGGGGCTGGAAACTTGAAAGCTTGGGAACCATCATAAATAGTTTATTTATTTCATACTGTCATGTAATTGTTTGATTACGTCATTAATTTGAGTCCGGAAAATGGGCTATTACGGGATCAGAGTCGGAAAAATGTTGTTAGGCAACTTTCCGGACTGTTTTCTTATTAACAAAATAAAAAATGCTGATACTCCTTATTGTACCTATCAGTAGATTTCGTGGGAATCAGTTTTTCCGTTGCTTCCGCAGATTTTAAGTAAAATTTCATTAGAAATATTTAAATTTAAATTAGCTTCAATTTTTCACAATTCAAATGACATTCAAATAAATAAATTAACAAATAAATCATGCCGTCGCTATGCAACTTTAAAAGCAGGTAATGAGACTTTAGTTAAATCGCTGAATACCAAAAGCACAGCATGAAATAAAATGTACGTTACATATCCGTTAAGTGATGTTACAGTACTCGTTTAGAAAACGTAAACATCTAACTCGTACCGTAACACATCACTTTCCGGACTTAAATAACTAACGTAAATAACTATTTTGTTATTTTCAATGTCATTTTGCAGTCAAGTGCAAAACACTCCTTTGGATACGTTTTTGATATATTTCAAACAAAGAACACATATATAATAAAATAAATCAAAATATAAAATTAACAAAAACAATATTGCCTTATATTATCCATGACGGTAAGTTAGGTTGCCGGGTTTCTAAAATAATGACCTGAAATAACTTTCGATATAAAGTTTAGCATTACTCCAATCGATATCTACAGCAGAAATCACTGAAATTACATAAATTCTTGGAAGCGTTTTCTTTCATCTTTGGGGAGCGCCATGGATAATGTTAAATCCAGATTTTTGGGATTCCAACCCTGTTGCGTTAGCCGCCATCTTGAATTGACGTATCAGTTTCATTTTTATAAAATAACTCGCTTATTTTCAACTTTCAAAATGTAATTCTCTACAAATTTAGTTATACTTGTTACCAAAATCGGTAGCAAGTACAATTTTTTCTAAATTGCGTCCGAGTTGAAAAGAGTGACAGTGGAAATCTTTCGATCTTCAAAAGATGTGTAAAACATCTTAATAAGATCATGAGTATAAAAGGCTGACTGTAATATAACTAAGAATATCGTCTTTTGTAAAACTACTTTAACACTAATCTATCAAGCAGAACGAGTTACTTTGTGAATAAAAGTAAACAAAATGCGGTAAAAATTAAGATAAGTGAAAATAATGTAAAGTTGAACTTAATAATTGAGGTTATGATTTGAACTTGTGGAAGAATCAGACATTTTCCGTGTCTTTAATCCAAAACTTTTATATTACACACGTTAGATTGGCAAAATATCACCAATTAATAGTAAACTGTATTCAAAACTAGACGAATATACACTCTAGGGACCACAAAATTTACTGTACACCAAGAACAAAGTTTCAAATAATTTGGCAGACAAGGGGAACGCTACTAGGCGTATAGGAAAATCCTATACACTTATTGTGTACATGTGCAATATGGGTTAGAATCAAGAGCTAACATGAAATGGATAATGGGGCATAGGCATGACAGCTGGTCGATCGCTGCAGTTAGTAAAGCAAATATATTTGGAACGGAAGGTGTAGGTGACCGGTTGGCAAATAAGGAATTTACGAATTATCACGTGTCTTCCCAAAATATTAATTAGTTGAAATCAATTATGGTAGTCAACAAATAACTAAAAAAATAAAATAAATTTTTCTCAAAATAAATTGGAGTGGGTCGATTTTCGTGCGCTACAATAAATAAATTTAAATGCCCACCATAGTTTAATTTAATTATTTGCACTTTCTCTTCTGTTAAATAAATATCCATTTTAACAGGTTAATATTATTTTAAGTGCAATAATACTTAAATTTTCACAAGGTTACCCGTGATCTAAGCCCATAACATCGACAACCACAGCAGCGCCAGCGTACAGCCTATTGGATCGCCCCACCTCAATCGCACTTCATTAGATGACATTCTCACCCTTATTGCACATGTTCAT
Organism: Leptura quadrifasciata; assembly: GCA_963675555.1. Lineage (NCBI taxonomy): Eukaryota > Metazoa > Arthropoda > Insecta > Coleoptera > Cerambycidae > Leptura > Leptura quadrifasciata. The sequence continues at coordinate 103,184,268 of OY776676.1, forward strand.
AAGTGTATAGGATTTCCCTATACGGATAGTAGCAATCCCCATACTGTAAGTAAGTGAATTTGCTTGGAAGTCAAGGATTACAAATGCACTTGTACACCAAATGTGCTCCAAGCAAATTCATTCATTCATTTGGAGGTTAAGTGAAGGAAACACAAATGGCGGTAGTAGTTTATAATGCATTTATATCCTTTGGCCACTAAAGAAAATACATTATTTGCTACCTATTTTTGCATTTACATCCAAAAGTTAAAAATTTGCACTTGTATCCTTTGGCATCTAGAGGCCTCTTATAATAAAGTTATTAATAAATACAGATAAGTCCTTCAAACAGGCAGAGGATGAATCTTTCACATTCACACCTCAAAATACCTAAAATCAACAACAGTTTGTTGGATATAAACGTGCTTAGTAATTTTCCATTATTTGTTGAGAAAGTGAAAATGATATAAAACGGGTATATTACTTATTAATTTACTCATAATGTTGAGAATATAAAAGTTAAAACCGCTAATAACGTAACATCATATGAATGCAGTTATTATAGTCAATTTTAACATATTGTCGTATTTAATGTGAATTAAAAGACTCGATAATATTCTGGAAAATATGCAGTTTGTTTTTACGTGAAAATACGCATTTATTATTATTTGAAATGCATTAAGCTCGCTATAATTAATTATGATAATTATTAATGTAAATCGTTAATTATTTTATTACATAATATACTGTATACAATTATTAACGCGTAAAACTGTCGTCTTGGCCAGTTACAAAGTAAAATGAAATTTACATTTTTAATTGCGAATAAATTGTGTATGCGCTAATCAATAATTACAAAATAGTATGAAAAATACAACTACAGGGTGGCCTACCGGAAGCAATCCAACACCATTCTGTTTTTTAAATGAAAAAAAAAATTACAATCAACTTTTGATTTACGGGACACAATATTTAAATGTCTTATCAGTGTCGCTTCAATCCCTCAACCAGAGGTGACCTATACCATGGGAATTTTCAATGCCAAGGGACAGTGGAAATATCGTTTTAAGGGTGCGTTACCGAGGTCAAATAGTGCGTAAAATAAACCTCATTCTTATTTTACACTCTTCTTAAACACGAGCCAACAGAATTCAGAATTGATTTCATTAGGTAAACTAGCAAATTTAAGACAAGGACCTATTACATTTTATATTGTAATCCTAGGTAAAATTAAGTTTCCAAAATGTTCTCCTCCTTGATTATTTAACGCGAACGTTCTACTCATTCGTCCCAAATTCACCATAAATTATTTTATATTTTACAGAGAGGCTTAAATATTCAAATAAAATATAATACGATATAGTATAAAATAAAATGAAAAAAAGTGAAAAGTCTGCATAATATTTGTTCCTATTAAAGTTTAATGTCGAATACGAATTTGTTGAATTTCGTCTAAAATAGTTGGACGTTCTGCTACTAGCGGCAGCATCATAGTGATGACCATTGCTAAACGTGTGTCAAAGCAGAGTCGGCTCATAATTTTTCATTTAGCCTGAGACCTTCGAATGATGGTATCATATGTAAATAAATTTGTGTTCCTGATAGCTAAACTCGGTGATTTACTAATATTTTGTCTTTTATGCCAACTAAATACGCGCAACCCACAATATTTCAAGATGTTTTGCGTGTCGTCGAGGTTTTGTTTGTAACTGGTATGTATAAATATAAAATCATGTCGCGATTACATTCGTACGGTCCTGTATGCTGCCTAGACTAGTGGGGCTTCTGTGTTATCGACAGGACGAAGTAATTCGATTACTTACAAATTTGCTCGTGACTGACTGGTGCGTGCAAACCCACTCTTAAAGTTTAATAAATCCTCCATCAGACATGTTTTTTTTTATTCGAGCTGCTGCTTGGCGAAATGAGCGTGTTAAATCTTGCCTTCTTGAAAAACGTGGCAGAAAAAATATTTGTAAAGGACTAAGAAAGGATATGAAATAATTTCACTATATATTAAAAATAATGAATGTGCTCGACCCACGTACCCTCGTTGTATTCTAACCTTGCTCCCACAGCATACGGCCCTGCATTTTTTAGGTGTAACTGGCCATACCATTTTAAACTAATGCTAAGGAAGCACCTATATGTTAAAAATTAAAACCGTTAAAGCTGTTTTAGAGAAACATAATAAGCTTTTATCGGTTTTTAAGGGTTAACTCCTCTCTCCACTTAGAGTTCGGAGCAATTTTGCGGTTTCGCCTGGATAAATATATAAAAATTGAGAAAACCGGGCGAATATTTTGGGCTCTGGCACCGCACAGGCCGTGCATCGAGTACACGAAACATGTCTTACAGATATTTTGCGCACCACTATCCAAAGGAAGCATTACAAATTTCATCCATATAAAATTCAACTGGACCAAGAACTGAACAAAGACGACAATGACCGACGTTGGCAGTTTTATGGGATGAGCGAAAAAATGAACACGGATTCAAATCTCAACATTTATCTTCCTGGTAAACGTTCATTTTAATTTCACATTGGGGATGTTGCCTTTAAATGGGCCAATCCAATCGAAACATACCCCCAATTTTTAATAAACTATTTTCTTTATATTTGTACTTGAATCCGAGTTATTTTTCGAAAAATCTCCTCATTGGGAATGCTGCCTTTAAGTGAGCCAATCCAATAGAGACGACAATGTTCAGTTTGGAAATTTTCTTTGTATTTATATGTATTTGAAGTGGAAAATAATTCATTGGGGAAGCTGCTTTTTATTGGGCCAATCCAATAGAGGTGAAACGCAAATTTTATCTATAAGTAATTTCTTTTATTTTTTATTTGAAAACGGGTTACTTTACGGGAGAACTGCTCATTGTCATTGGAAACGCTGCCTTTAAGTGGACGCTTTTCTAGAAAACTGCTAAACCTAGAAAAATATAGATTCAAGTGCTTGGTATCTATTTCGGAAAATTAAAAAAAAGACCTCGGTTGCTATAATTAAACATGCAATTTTCATTTTTTATCGACATAGCTTTAGAAAAATCCATATTTCTTAAAATTACTAAAATATAACGTTCATTTTAATGCATACAAAAAAAGCAATGTTGTTGGTATCACATCACATGATATGGTAACTCTAGTAGAACAATCATGGTATCTGGACATGCAAATATTTACCTCTATAATAAATAATTCATTAGGTAAGCTATAAAGCTTCAAAATGTGAAAATATTTTACGTTGAGCAACTATTGATCATAAAAAATAATCCTATTAGATTTCCCGAAACGGAGGACGTGCAGGTATTTCAATAATAATTGAAAAGAAAGTTCAAGGTACGCATTTGAATATGCTCACATTTTGTAGCTACTACGTCAGCCCGATTTATTATGATAAACTATTAATTGATTATTTCCAGAAATGCATTACATTATTAGTTTAAATTTTTTAATTTGACGTTGGATACAGAAACACCCTTATAGGGCGCATTTTAAAATATAAAACAATCGATTACAAAATCGATTTTATTACCGCATCGAACTTTCACGTTTTCCTAAACAAATCCATTGTCATTCGGTATCTAACTTTGGATCTTATACAATAGTCTAGTTAACTGGAAAAAGAGGACAGTACGCGCACATTATCTATGCTTGCAATAATACAATACCGAAAGAATGTTTATTATTTAGTAGTCACGGTTGAATAAATTCCACTGTAACTACCACATCACACAAAACTAGTTTAAAGCTTAATATCACCACGTACTCATGTGGATTCAATATAAAAAAATCAATCACAGTGCCGCTTTAAAAATGTACAATGTAATTCTGCTGACCTTATTATATCGACAAGGTTAACTTCTCATATGAGTTTGTTATAATTTGTTTTATTGTAGTAGTAAATTGGTGTCCTCACTTTAATCTAACAACAAATTAAACATAATTTAAACAGTAAAATTAATAACTAGAAACAAACCTGGGATAATGTATTAGATAGGCAAATTTACAAAAATTATCAAACAAAATTAAATCGAACATTCACATCAACGTAGGAAAATGCTCGGAGTTTCAAGTGTTATGCTAAAATGCTTAAAAAGACCTATGGTTTTCAAAATAAAAATATCAAACAAATATACCACCTAACTATTTTCAAAAAAACTTAAGGGCAGAAACTCCGCCTTAACGATTGAAGTCTATTAACAGGCATCAGCGCACAATAAGTAAAATGTTTCTTTTTTTTTTATTGACGATTTAACACACACAGTGCATTATATAAATATTATTAAAACATATATAGTTAATATTCTCGATCCATATTCTATATTTGTGTGGGGGAACTACACAAAAGCTGTGAATGCTCAAATCAAAAAGTTGATAAAAAAAAGAATTAGCTATATTTTATTCAGGAGAAGGTAAACAAAATTAGAAATCATTCCGTGAGCTCAAATTTTTTGATACAGTATCTAGTAAGTAAAAAACTGTACCCATAGGCTTGCTTTACTGAATTGATTTTAACTGTACCGAGGCAGTTCGTCGTCGGTTCAAAGATATCACAGATGTACAGACAAAACGAGCAATATCAGCATACTTAGCTGGATCCGGGTAGCATTTTCGGAATTCACCGACACATTAGCCGCTCGGAACAACTCGGGTGATGCAAATCGCGCATTCATAAAGTGCCGACGTATTAGACCAATGCGTCGGAGATTTACAAATTACATGCAACGTGCAAACTCGTAAAATCCCGACGTGTTAGACTTAAGGCATCGGCGATTTACGAAATACAAAACATTTACGCATACAAAACATACATGTGAGTATTAGTAAAAATAAACAGAAAAATCCATTGCAACGTTTATTAACTACTCGTAAATAAATATGAAACAATACAAAATATTAGGTAATGCAGTAATGGTATTTTCATTTTTTTTATTTATTTCCCCTCAAACTCACATTATTTGCAACACATGCCGCTAAGGAGTGGGGTGCTTTTCTAGCTGTTTTTTTAATTTGATGCGACTTTCTCCCACCGCACCTTGATTTATTTCCTCCCATTGCCGTCTTCCTACGACCAATTGATGTAGGTTGTACAGAGATATGCTTACCCCTTTTTCGTGTAGCTTGCGGTCGTTTCTTTTTACACACTACGCCCTTGTATTTAAAAGTTGCGTGCAAACCAGATAATAAAGTCTGCTCTGAGTTAGCATGTTTTTCGCAATTGCTTAAATATGCTTTAATAGCAGGATAAAATATTGATGGGCTTTTTTCCAAATGTCCCATGAATTTTTCTGAGTGCTGTTTCCATTTTTCTTTTATTTCGGCAATATCATGATTTTCGTACGTGATGATGTTATCAATAATATCTTTATCAGCATCAATATTCATAGCAGAATTAAAATTTTGTAAAGAAACTGGATCTGTACCAACATCTTCATCACTTTTCTGCTTCATTGAAGTATCTTCAATCGGCGAAAATAGCTGCTCACCTGCCTGCTTTCCAGTTGCAATCTGGTAAAGATGGCATTTAACTTTTAAAGATAACGTGTTAGAAACTGAATGTATATTAAACTTTTTTACCACCGCCGCCTGGTATTTACAGTGTTTACCAGTAAATCCCTGTGGACACGTACACTTGAAAATTAATAAATCAACAAAGTAGGTGACATTTCTATCGCTCTGACTCTTTATTTCATATTCAAAGTCATTAAGTTGTACTATATCTTCAGCAGTCACGTCTTTTTCATCAGGTTTTAGATGCTCGTTTTAGCAAAATATCTAAAATTCGTTGCTTATAATAAGATTCAAAGTTGGTAGTAATAAAATCACATAGTTGAAGTAAATTGATTGCTTTCGTCCTTTCCAAGAGTATATCTTTGAGCAACCTAAATATCACTTCTATATAATTATTAGTATCAGTTCCTCTTAGTGGTAAATGTTGTCGATATAAAATACACCAAGTGTCAGCTCTCTCCATCATGTTACTTACATAATTTGTGAAATTATCATATTTGCAATTTTCAATAAATTTCAAACAAGACTTTTTTAGATCTTCATATGATTTGGATACGAGAACATTTTGAAAGTATTTGTAACAGCTTTGCACATAATTTGAATAAATTTTATTCTTGCCGGTTTTAAGCTACTTCCAACAGGCTTTCAAAACGTGGAACGTACACAACAAGAAACATGAATCAGGCCATATCTTTTTTAAAGCGTTTCTTTCGGCTAAATCGTCATCCGTAAGAATAACTTTTGGTTTAATTTTAATGGAAAAAATTTCATAAAGGGCATACACGGCTTCCAAGAATACATTTGATTCTTGGCTGCTACTTAGGATGCAGCCCAAAGGTAATCCTTCAATAGCGGACTGTGTTATAAAGTAGTAAACTTTATGATTTTGTGTATCACAGTTGCCCGTGGAATCAACAAACATAATCTCTGACGACTGGTAAAGCGTTGCAACTCTTTACATAATTGGTGTGCTGAGTGCCACGGCATAATGGTCTTGTTTTTTTTGAAATGGCTTTTCCATATAGATTCTACATCAGTCTTAGTAGGAGTAAAGTGTCTATCCATAACAATATTTTCATAGTTGTCACAATGTTCCTCCATCATTGATAAAATTAATGAATGATAAGCAGAGGCGACTGAGTGACCTTTTTCAAAAAGTTCGATAACACGATTCTTCACACTCAGAGCAAGTGGCCGTTCTCTAAGCGCAGCAGCAGAATTTAAATTATGATTATGCTCACCCCGAAACTCCACAATACACGGCCATTTTGGCATAAAAACATCATTATTTTTTACTTTGTGTCTGGAATATATCGTTTTACAGTTACCGATAATTTTGCTGGGCAGTCTATATTTCTAGAAGTCCTTTTTCTACAACAAACAAAAGTCAGGTTAATTTGTTTGTTTCTTTTTAACAACCAAGATTTACAAGGAAAAAAGTAAACATTTTGACAAAAGAAAAACGATTTTTTTGGTCCAAAAGGGTAGCCCATATATTTTTTTAAATGTTTAAATCTCGTATCTCGGTTATAGAGTTTAGAAATTGGGCGAGCATATTACCCACCGTAAATAACCGTCCGACGGGCGAATTATTGAAATTATTCGAGCAGACACGTCCGAACGGCATAAACCTAACCCAAAAATACTAAAAATCTACATACCTCAAACTCGTCTTTATCACTTATTTGCAACCTAATAGTATTAGAGCATGTATCTTTGTAACATACATTTGGCAATGTCTTTGGACCCATTTCATGGATTCAATTTTAATATAAAATACAATATTATTTATTTTTACTTGATGGAAATTAATGTTTTTAACAACGAAAAGATATGCTTACTTTACGATGCGCAATTTCATACGTAAATCCGCCGACGCCTTAAGTCTAACACGTCGGGATTTTACGAGTTTGCACGTTGCATGTAATTTGTAAATCGCCGACGCATTGGTCTGATACGTCGGGACTTTATGAATGTGCGATTTGCATCACCCGAGTTGTTCCGAGCGGCTAATGTGTCGGCGAATTCCGAAAATGCATCCGGGTATAGAGATGAGGGAAGAAAAGCTCACGAATCCACACAGAATCATGCCCCCCCAAGAAATGAAACAGATGAACATGAAGATGATAATAATTAAGCTTATGTATTTATGAATTTTTCAGAAAATGACTGATTATTTTAAGTTTTCTTTTACATTTTATGTAATGTTGACAATTAAATTTTGATTTGTTTCAGTTTATGAGGAAATTCAATGAGTAAAAGAAATTAAACACTATAGTAATATAATATAGTTATAATTGATAATACTTTAAAATTTAAAAATCACTTTGAATATACTGGTATAAGTAATAAAAATTGTAAACGAAACAAATACAACAGAATACATGATCTACCAAATCATTAAAATAATAACATAATAAATAATAAAAAAAATCATACGTTGCCATTCAGTTTCTAAACATTTTTTTAAAAAGCAGAAAATAAATTTTGAAGTACATCAAACCCATCATTTTGTTACATTATATAATTTTTTATGATATAAAAAAAGCTTGTCGCGAGATTTTCCTGTGTAAAAGGGATTGCTCGCAATAAGCTTTTATATCACAAAAAATTATATAATGTAACAAAATGATGGATTTGATTTACCTCAAAATTTATTTTCTACTTTTTTAGCATTTAAATAAAAGCTTTTTTAGAAATATTTTTTTATATAATTTTATTTATATGCTATTTTCGTTAAAAAAAAAGTATAGCTAATTACACGATTTTTAAAAAATTTGGAATACCAGGGTATAATAATTTGACTTTTCAATAATTGCACATTATAAAATAAATAATTTCTGATGCCTTACTTGTGTTAGTTTTGAAAAAAGCAGTAAAAACTGATATACGCGGTTTTTTGTTGAAAAATAGTGTAAGCGCAGGCGAATATGCATAAATTTTGTCGATATTCCGAGATTTCGGAAGAACTAGTGCAAATTTGACATCGTTAAAGTTGTATCTCATTTCTGATACATTTTAATTAATTTATAAGGACTAGAAACGAATTAATACACAATTTTTGCTTTAAAATTGTATAGAATACATTAAATTTTCGCGATTTTTCGAAATTTTGGGAAGACCAATCCATCTCTGCGATACTTGGACAATATAAAATGGACAATAAATATCATGTAAAAATGTAATTAATTATCCATGTTTTCACGACAGCTGTTATTCCACACTAGATGCAGCAATAAATTTTAAGGTTTTTTTTTTTCGTGGGGTCGAAAAGTCGAATATGGGGTTTTTCAAGGATTCCAAAAATATAAAAATATATAGGGTGTTTCATTTAAAAATCAAAATTTGGGATCATTTCCGGTGAAACCGGAAGAAGTAAAAAAATGACAGTATGTCATAAAGTGTCTTCTTGGTCATATAATAAATCTACCAAGTTTCATTCCGATATTCGAAAAATACTGGAAAAAATAGGGTCCACCATGATCCGTTGACACTCGGTATATTATATTTTTACGTAAAGAAAATCGTACTCTAATTTTCTCTACCCATAGTATGCCATTTGCAATTCCTGGTTACTCCTAGAAATTTTCATCTTGTTCCCGTTTTCTCCCTGTTGAACTAAATTCCAGTCTTTTGCCAGATTTTTCCGACTTAAAAAAAAAGAACTACTGAATATTATGAATTATGAATCAGAAATATTTCTGTCTTGAAAAAATTCATAAAACGAACCATTTTTGAGAAAAAAATGATCAACCAAATGCGATGAGTATAGTTATTTAGTACAGAACACTAAGGATGTTGGTGTTAAATTATAGTTTTACAATCTAACACCGAAAACTCAAAAAATCGTAGGTTATCCCACTTGTCAAAAAACCTGCATTTAATCTCCGACATGAAAATCTCCTGATTTCCTTTTAAGTTACTCCAGAAGTCGATATCTCGTTTGGCGAACCAGATGGCCATGAAACGTGCCCTCCACGACTAAACCAACGACGAGTACGTGAATAATAAGTAAATTTAGATATATGTTGAAATGAGGGAGTGCTCCATCATGTTGATATTACAATCTACTATTTACGAGTACAGGTATAAATTCTGGAAGATCATATCTCAAGAAATGTACATAGGATTCGTCAGTCAGTCCATCGGGTAAAACAATAGTATAGTATAGCCTATCATTGATCTTTCCTGCCATACAAGGATGGATAAGGTAAGTCAGTAGTTATTTCATATACAAATACATAAATGTATAAATACAAATGTATAAGTACAAGGCATATAAGTGGATATACATAGTATTACAGTTATATTTCTCACGCAAACTTTTACTAAGACAGAACTGTTTATCTTTGGTAGGGTAATAATGAGAATCGACATTTCGTCTGAAATTCGCCTTGATTTAAATAAATGAAGAAAACTGTTTTCAATGTATAAATTGGTATAAAAGTTAGTATGCCTTTGTTCTCAAAAGTTTCATGGCAGGACTCCCTGTTCTAAGTCAAACGTTAGTGCATATTAAAGCGCTTTTTATGATGAAAACGCAAGTGTCTTCTGTAAATTGTCCTCATCTATGATATTATAACTTTTTATGATGAAAACGCAAGTGTCTTCTGTAAATTGTCCTCATCTATGATATTATAACTCACTGCTGCATATACTTGTGTATAATCAAATGCTAAAAATTTCAAGTACGCCTCTGGACACTTTCAAGTGCATTTTTTGTATATTGTAGTGGAAGGTACTGTTGTGAGCAGAAAAAAATAGGACACCTTTTTTTTTCTAATGTAAATGAGTTCTCACTTAAGTAAATTTCTTAAAATACGAGTCCGAAAAAGACTTGTTCGAACATACTTGAATAACTTAAACTTGACTAGTACTTGAGTAACGTAAAAATTAAGACATTCATTCACCTGACTTCTCAAAAATGTAGCAATTAATAATTTTAATTTGGGTATTGCTTAAAATAAGTAAAATATAAATCAGGTGTGGTACGATTCCTGTAGGAAAATTTCATTTCATTTCTCTGTTGCGCCAAAGCTTAACTGGTAAAACACAAATTCGCGTCGATGTCAAACAGAGCCAATATCATTATTAATAATATTCGTTGATGTGAATTTGCTACTCGCAATGAATCCTGTATAAATAATTTAAAAATTAGTGACACCTGTGCGAGTAAAACATGTTTTAGCAGTAAAAAATCATATTGAGCGAAATTTCGATTACTCCTTAGTTTTCGTAAAAGACATTGACAAAATTCTTGCCTGGGAGCGAAATTCCTAGATAATAATTCTTGGATTCGTTTAAATTGGTATGATTTTAACTGTGTTGTAGAACACTGAAGACGAGATATTTCCTATTTTCATTGGCAACAATTCCTCTACTGTATCAGATTAATTTGTGACTTGACAAAGTCTGCGTTGCAGTATTTGCAGAAATGTTACTTCTATATTTATTTAATTTATTGCCCAACAGAAATTAATCCAATTACAGGAAAAAATTTTAAAAAACAGTTTATAAATGTACATATTTACAGACATACATTAGAAACATGCATAGAAAAATTATAAATACATAACAATAATGTAAAATGGGTATTGTAGTAAACTATAATAATAAACATGCAGAAAATAGAAAACACTGCTAAGTACGTCAGTGGTGATTACTTAAATATAATTAAATAGACTCATACTGAAGATAAACATTAAAATTATGACGCGAATTAGGTCTGGGAAGATGGAAATAAACTTGTGAAAGCAGAGTCGATGAGTCAATTAAGCTATGTAAAAGCTTATATAAAAAGATAATGCTCGAAATTACCCTTCTATATTCTAATAACGGAACATCATATCTGGATAGCAAACCCATATGATCGTAAACCCTTTCAGGATAAGTACCCTCGGATTTAAAAGCTAAAAATTTCAAGTGCGCCTCTGGACACTTTCAAGTGCATTGTTTGTATATTGTCGTGGAAGTACTGTCGTGAGCAGAAAAAAATAGGAAAACTCTTTTTTCTAATGTGAAATGAGTAGCCGAAAGAAAACAGATATCACTTTTAATTTATTTTTTATTTTAATGCTGCAGTTATTGTTATAGTAAATGATGGATGGTTAATGAGACAAATTGCACTGCGTTATAACATTAACAAAAATTTGATGTGCCAACATTTTAAGAAAGTGGAGAATAAACGGTACTGTTAGTAGAAATCCTGGATCAAAGGACAAAGGATATCCTACTTAACAGGAAACTATCTATTAATATTTCCTTATTGGACCATTTCTATTTATAACTTCTATAAGTCTGTTTGGCAAAGAATTAAATAACCTTATAAATAATCATTAGTAATAATATTTTCCCATGCATTGTTTACTATTTCCAGTAATTCTTCGGCATTCCGTGGTCTCACATTTCGTTTTTGGTTACTTCTTACGAGTAGTCCCCATACTTGTTCCACAGGGTTAAGATCTGGACTATGACTGGGCCAGTTAGAACATTGATGTTGTTATCTTGAAACCAGTTACGGTATGACCACGTGCCGATATCCGAGCCCACATATTGACGGAAAATCTACCACTTTTAGCATTGTTAGATATATATTTCTCATCGAATCGAGTATTCGGAGGGCAGTAAAGAATACGACCGCTGTGTGTTGACTGGAAAGTTTTTTCGTCTGTAAAGGTTACATTATTTCAAAAATTTATATCATGCGCTAAAAATTCAAGCGCAAATCCTACTCGAGCTTCTTTATGTTCAGTTTTAAGTAAGTATTTCTGTGCCGCTGCATGACCAGTACTACTCGATCCAGGAAAATTCGGTTCTTCAGCAACTGAGTAAAATGGATTTTCTACTAAAGCATTTACCAATTGCAAATCTTGTTGAGTTGATATCCTTCGTCGCCCTGATCCAGGATTTCTACTAATCGTACCGTTTATTCTCCACTTTCTTAAAATGTTACACACCGAATTTTTGTCAACATTATAACGGAGTGCAATTTGTCTCATTGACCATCCATCTTCTGTTTTAGCAATAACTCCAGATTTAACTAAATTGCTTATATGAGGCATATTAGTTTTTGCACACTTGCAATAAATTATGACCACTAACTGACAATGTCACAAAAATTTAAGTTAAATGTACACAACTAGATTTTAGCAAAATACCGTCCTACTTGTCCTACGACCGTACCATACCAATGATGCGTACTCAAGTTTACAGCGAACGAAAGTGAAGTAAAGAGTTTTAAGAGCAGTCAGATATAGAAAAGCATCTGCAATTTCTAATAATAAAACCTAACATTTTTAGCGCAGCAGTGGTAATTTGCTCAATATGTTCCACACAGCATAGTCTGCTGTCAAAGAGAACATCAAGGTCTTTAACTGAAGCACATCGAGAAAGTGGGACACTGTCATAAGCATATTCATACAATATTTGCTCAATTCTGCATTTGTATTTGGACACATTCATAAGTAATTTGTCATCATTACACCAGCTTTCCACAGTATCGACTTGCATTTGAAGGTCTAGACAGTCACTAAAATTTTGGATAGCTGCATACAACTTCAGATCATCAGCGGAAAGAAGGTTGTTTCAATTTAACATTTGTGAAATATCGTTAATAAAAATTATAAATAAGAGCGGCCCCAAATTAGATCCTTGCGGAATCCTAGACGATGCAACATACGCATTAGATATAAATCTAGTAAATGCAACAAGTTGTAGTCGACCTTTTAGATACGAAGCGAACAGATGAACCAGTGAAGTACTAAAAGCGGATATATCCAATTTATTTAATAAAGTGGAACAATCAATTCGGTCAAAATCCGTATAAACTACATCGACTTGTTCTCAGTTATCCAGTGAGACTGAGATAAACTGACTTATTATTGCGAGGTTTCACGTTGTTGGGCGTTTTCAAGAGAACCACACTGATGTGGTGATATGAAAGGTTTAACCTGCGGATAAATTTGGACATATAGGGCTATTTCGACTAACTTGGCAAAGTTGCATAAAATAGAGATAGATACATTTCAAAATTGGACGCACTCCTGCCAATTTCCATACCTCAGGAAATATACTTTTCTTAAGCACAAAGTTAAATAAAAATTAATAAATAATGGGGAGTAAATGCAAATACACAATCTTTAACAATAATGACGTCATCTTGATGGGTAACTTCTTTATCTCTTATGTCGTTCACAGTAAGTGAACTTACATTAACACAATGATTGTTGGAATACGACAGAGTATGATTTAAGATATCAAACTTGGGAAGATACACACTACTAAAATAATCGACAAAACTACCAAAATATTGGGTATTTTCGAGGATCCCTTTTTATTTTGGACATATGACCAAAAACACTTGGGATCATCTGAAGTACTCGTTTCCACTTTGCGAAGATAATCACATGTGTTATCACATTCTAGAAAATTCTGCATAATAGTATAATAATAATGGATAATAATAATGCTTTATTTAGCACTTTGCTGTACCATACATTTTACAAAATACTACCAAAAGATAAAAGAAAAATAATATAAATTTACATATTCTAATTTACACTTAAAATAACTAACACAGTTTCTCATTATTCTATTGTATGTACATATTTTTAATTATTCTTTTGAAAGAAGTTATGTTACGAGCCTCCTTAGCTTCTTTATTGTATGTGTTTAGTCTTTTGGCGAAGATTGACCTTCGGGCGGAGGTTGTATTTACACGTTGTAGGACAAAATTATTTCTACCTCTTGTGTTATAATCATGCAAATCTTCAAATATTTGCACATTGCCTTGCAAATAAGGAAGCACTACATTCATTTTTATTTTATGTATGAAAACCAGTACATTGAATTCAATACAATATCGTATATTCATCCAGCCTAAAACTTTCAGCATATCATTCACTCTAGTATAAATACTGTATCTCAATATAACCCTCATGGCTCTATTTTGCAACTTTTGCAAACGATCCAAGTCAACATTGATTGCAAGATACAGAACGGTGCTACAATAATTAAAATGAGGTAATATAATAATCCTGACGATATCCAATAGGATCGAAACAAACAAACACACACGATATTTTTAATAGTATTATATACTTACCAATTTTCTACTTGTACCAGACAGGTACCAACTGACTCTTTTTAATACACCAATTCTTTTAGCTATTTTTTTACACGCATAATTAACATGACCATTAAATTTAAGTTTATAATCTACGATTACACCTAGGTACCTATTTAATTTCATTAACAACCTGAATTGCTTCAGCACAAACTAAATTCTAATGCCTTCTGTCCTATTTCATCTTTAAATTTCTGTTTTCCTACAATCATACCTTTTGTTTTAGATACATTTACTTAGCTTTATCATATTTACTTCTAACCTGTCACTTACTTCTTTCAAGACTTCATTCAATCGACTCACCAATAACACACTATTTTTCTCTGTTATATAAATAACTGCATCATCTGCAAATAAGTGATAACCACAGTTATTAAACAGAGTTGCAATGTCATTAATATATAAAATAAATAAAAGCGGACCTAAAATATTTCCTTGTGGTATTCCTACATTTATACTCTTTGTACTTGATACATACTCATCACTACTTTTTACATTCTACCACTCAAATAGTTACTTATCCACATATGTACCGCTCCCTCAAGCCTATATTCTTTCAATTTATCTAACAATCTATCTCTATGTACGGTTTCAAAAGCTTTTTTAAGATTCAAAAAGATTAATATAGTTACTTTGTCTATATCACTTGCATTTTTCCATTCGTTAAGAACATGCTGTATAGCACTTTCATAACTATATCCTTCTCTGAAACCCGATTGCAACTTGCATAGTAATTTATTTTTCTTTACAAACTCTAAGAAGATTTGTACATATATAACTTTTTCCAGAATTTTTTCAAATGCTGAAAGCGAAATTCTTCAGCTTTAACAGTTTTAGCAATTTTTCTCAATACAACAATGGTTGAGACTTTCAATGTATCAGGAACAATACCAATTTGCAGCGTTGTATTAATGATATTTAGTAGAGAATCAGCCAATATATGGAAAAAATCTTTGTAAATAAACATGGCAATGTCATTTGGACTACTTTTGCTTGCTAATGAAGGAATTATATTTTTAAGCTCATTTTTGCAATAATTTGAAACTAGATTATACCTTAATTGGTATTTTCTATTATTTCTAGGTATACTATTGACTATTTCACTCACACTATTTATATTTTAAAACTCATTAAATCTTTCTACTATGGCATTAATATCCTCTAACAATTCGTTACTAAACAGTATCTCATTCACAACCTCCTTATCTTTACAAGATATTATATTTTTTAGAGATTTCTACATGATTTTTGAGTTGCTTCTAGAAAGATCAATCTTACCCTCAAAGTACCTACATTTCTCAGTTCTTATGACGACTACTACTTTGTTTCGTTTCAACTTATAGATCTTCCAATCATTTTGATTGTTTGTTGTTTTATAGGTATATTTTATAATTTTGGTCTCTTTGCTTTATGACTTCAAGAACTTTATCATTAAACTATCCTTTGTCTCTCTTATGTGCCATTTCTTTATTAGACATAAATTCATCCACAATTTTTTTCAAATTCGTCACGAATAAATCATATTTCTGATTAATATCGCTAACTCTATAGTCAAAATTGCCGACAACTTTATTCATTTCTGCTTGAAATAAGATTAAGTTTACTTCTAATTGTACATGTTTTATTTTTATTTACTTTAGGAAGACGTATTTCTATAATATTATGATCACTTATATTTGGCTCATCTAAAACTGCTACTTCAATACCATCTTTGTTATTAGCAATGACTAAATCAATAATACTACCACCAGTTCCGAGCATATGTGTATCTGAGTTAAGCATTTGCTGTAAACCAAAATAATTAATTACGTTTTTTAAGCGATTGCAATGTCCTAGGTAGTTATCGCTGGAATTCTTATATTTTTTCTTGTAGTACGATTTTAGTTGTAAGTTGCGTATAATGTCAAAATGCCACTGAACCCTAATTCGCAAGAATTATTTGTAACATTGCTGATAGTGAATCCCCACTTACAGTTTGGCAGATGTATTTGAAACATATAGTGTATACAGGGTATCTCATCGGGAACTGAATCGATCGATATAGAGAAAAGTACGCATCAGAAATTTTTTAAAATTTAGATAATTACTAATGTCGGTGTGGCCAATCCAACTAAAATAATTACAAGCAGCTGGCACTTCCGCTTATACCGGAAGTCGATACCAACTTGTTTATTTCAAATGGAACACCCTATATATTTTAGGGTTCTTGAAAAGACCATAAAATTCTGAGCCGAAAATATGTAGCATATCCTATAACTAAACCTAGCCGTTTCAGAGATATTTGACATTTTATAGAAAATTTGACAACTGCAACGGTTTGCAAGAACCGTTATAATTTTCTTCGTGTAGATCACCATTTGCTTCTTGTCACAAAAAAAGAACACAAGGAGAACTACGTTCTACAACTGAAATAAATTCAATAATATCATAACAAGTGTTCCGTTTTTCGCGTTACATTTTGTCAACTTCAAACCGCGAAAACTTGTTGATGTCAAATAGAACACCCTGTATTTTTTTACGTCAAGTTGCGTAAAATTGAATTCCCTTTTTTCTGATATTAGCATTGTGGGGGTTAAAGTTACAACTTTTTGAAATATTTGCGATTTTATTAGAAATTCATGAATTGTTATAATCATTTCATCAAAATAGCCATGATTAGAAACAATCAGTCATTATCTTATGTCAAAAAATGCCAGCACGTTTAAATTATACCAACGAAAACGTTTTAAATTTGTTTATTATTTATGGAGAATGTGATAAAGTAATATCAAGAACTTGCAGCACATTTGCTACTCGATATCCACAAAAACGCAAAATAACACTAACACTGTAACATGCATATTAATCGAATTGAAGATATGGCATGAACTAAAAGAGAAGAGATAAGATCAATTTAAAATATGATTTCATTTTAATTTAATAATTGCTCAAAATTCCGCCCTCGAACCTCGACACATTTTTCGCCGCACCTTCGGGTTAGTTCCTCATGGGTAGCTATTCTAACTGAAGCCTGTGATATGTTTTGAAATGCATTTCTTACTCTTTGCATACAATCTTCAATGGTTATTAATGGGCTCTCATAAACTTTATTTTTAATAGTTCCACAAATGAAATAATCCAGAAGTAATAAATCGGGCGAGCGAGGAGGCCATAAGAAAGGTCCATTATTGGCAATTCGTTGATTATAAAAAGTTTCTTGTAAATAATTATTAATTAAATATGCGCTATGTGGGGGAGCACCGTCGTGCTGATAAAAATGTTTTCTATGTTCGGTGAGAGGTAAATTTTCTAAATAGTTATTATTCAAATTATGTAAGATATTCAGATATCTTTCACCTAAAAAAAAAAAAAAAAAAAAACCTATGCATATTAGCAGAAGAGAAAATTTAATTTATCGTTTAAATTTTCCCGATAAAATTGTAATGCCACCACTCTATCGTTTCTTATGGCACAGTAAACATTGAACTGCCAACTTTCCTGAAAGTTTCGCTCTCTGAACATATGAGGATTTGGGTCACTCCAATAATGCTAATTGTGTCTATTAAAAAGTCCATTTTTAGTAAATTTTGCTTCATCTGTCCATATAATATTTCCCAAATAAGAATCGTGACCCTCAGACCTTATTAGAGTAAACTCACAAAAATTCTGTCTTCTTAGGAAATCTGTTTCTTTTAATCCTTGAACCATATGGAATGAAAACGAGTGAAAATTATGTTTTAATAAGATTCTGTGAATTGAATCCTTGCATAGTCCCGATTCTAGAGCAGCTTGTCTTAATGACATCCTTGGAAATGCATGAAAATATCCCAGAATGATTATTTCAATGTTTTCGTCATCAACAATAGGCTTTCTTCTTTCCATTTTTGCCTTGACAGAGCCATAATTTTTAAAATTTTCCAGTATGCGTTTTACAGTGTTTGGTGACGGTTTCCGTTTTTCTGGATATCGAGTAGCAAATGTGCTGCAAGTTCTTGATATTACTTCATCACATTCTCCATAAATAATAAACAAATTTAAAAAGTCTTCGTGGGTGTAATTTAAACGTGCTAGCATTTTTTGACATAAGATAATGACTGATTGTTTCTAATCATGGCTATTTTGATGAAATGATTACAACAATTCATGAATTTCTAATAAAATCACAAATATTTCAAAAAGTTGTAACTTTAACCCGCACAATGCTAACATCAGAAAAAAGGAAATTCAATTTTACACAACTTGGCGTAAAACAATACAGGGTGTTCCATTTGACCTAAACAAGTTTTCGCGGTTTGAAGTTGACGAAATGTAACGCTAAAAACGGAACACTTGTTATGATATTATTGAATTTATTTCAGTTGTAGAACGTAGTTCTCCCTGTGTTCTTTTTTTGTGACAAGAAGCAAATGGGGATCTTTTACACGAAGAAAGTTATAACGGTTCTTGCAAACCGTTGCACCTGTCAAATTTTCTATAAAATGTCAAATATCTCTGAAACGGCTAGGTTTAGGTATAGGATATGCTACATATTTTCGACTCAGAATTTTATGCTCTTTTCGAAAACCATAAAATATATAGGGTGGTCCATTTGAAATAAGCAAGTTGGTATCGACTTCCGGTATAAGCGGAAGTGCCAGCTGCTTCTAATTTTAGTTGGATTGGCCACACCGACATTAGTAATCATTTAAATTTTCAAAATTATCTGATGGGTACTTTTCTCTATATCGATCGATTCAGTTCCCGGTGAGACACCCTGTATAGTTTTATTGGTCTATGTATACAAATTATCACACATATTAATCATTGTATTCAAAATAAAATCAGTATTATTGTTTTACCAATACTTCAGGTACTGGTTTTCTTAACCACGAAGACTAGAAAGGCAACGAACTACTTGCGATAGGCGTTGGAATATTGATAACTTTCAGTTATTCAATTAATGGGAAAATTGCTAATATAATGCTATTTGAATTGATAATTCAAAATGTTAAAACCCCATGAATGTCTAAAACGAGGTCTAAAATGACAAACTTAATGCAATTTGCAATCTCCGTATGCTGCTAGGTAATTTATGCATTTTCTTGTCGATTACATATCTCTGAATATATAGATCAGCGGTAATGAGAAATTTATGCCTGACGTATAGCCTGATATATAAGTGGCATAACGGAAGTGGCTCCAACCCCTACTTAGCATACAATCGGCACTTGATCCAGTTCCTCTAAGCAGGAACGGATGAATGCCGCGCCCGATTCTATCTGCATTTTTATTGTTCTTTTTACGTAGCGGTAATTTTGTATACCGTGTACCGTTTGTTATTAACTAGATGGTATTTAGGATTTCACAAAGTCGCGTTCAACTGAGAAGACCTGATTGCACGAGAATGTTATCCCAGTTTTTATTTCTTAAATAAACTTTATTAGTGAAAATTCGAAAGACTGACAAAACTATTTTATATTAGGAAAATTGTATCGAGAATTGTTTATATTCTTATGTCATATATAAGTTATTGTAATTTATTCTAAAGGAATGCTTCATAGCATTAGTATTCAGTGCAAACAGCGTAAATAATTTTATAACGGAGTTGTTCTATACTTAACTGGAAACAGAAAAGTTGATAAAATTATTGATTAGCAAAATAATGTACAAAGAGAATAATAAAAAAGTATTTTAAAAAAAAGCTTTTATTTAAATGCTCTGAAAGGTAGAAAATAAACTTTTTGTGTTGTTACCGGACTTATACACATGTGCGAAATTTCAAAGCTCTAGCTTAATTACAACTAATCGAAACTTTGATTGCAAGATTTGACCTAAATAAACTAACTAACTAACATTGCAAGTTTAATAAAAGCTTTTAAAAATACCATGATAACCTCTAACGTTAGAATACTAAAATTCGCCTGGTTGTAAAATAGAGCTTTAAAATATACCTCTTTAAAAACTAGGTCATGCGAATTATATTGTTTGCTCCATGTTACCTTATACACAGTGCAGAAACGACACATTCAGAGATATTACATTACATTTTTGTTAATAAAACAAGTAAAAATGAGATAGCTCCAAAACGAAATAAACTAAAATGATTTTGGAATTGATTTTGATTTTTGAAGTGGAGGACAAAAGGGTTACTTTTATTGTGTCAGAATATATGGTCAGTCAGTATGGTCGCGAACATATAACATATTCAGTGTCCGCCAAAAAGTCTGCACCATATGGAAAACTTTTTGACTCAATTGTTTTTTTAAACGGATTTCAGCATTATTAATAACCACAAAATTGCCTAAAATATTTGTCATGTCACAAATATGACATGTCCAAAATGTCATTAGAAATTTTAAAATTGCCTGAAATAGACTTATTTATCAAAATATGAAAAAGTACCATAAAGAAAACTGTTTTGTAATTACATTAAGAATCTAAATGTGAAGTTTATTTCAAAATTTAAATGTTATAGTTTTTCATTTTTTCTAAATATACGCAACATTTTATTTTTTGTGTATTTTTTGTTTACAGTTAAGTTAATTTGAATTTCAATGCAAAAAATACATAAATGTTGCATTTCTTTTTTAAATGTAATTAATAATGGTAAAAAAAACATTTTTACGAAAAACAACAGGACCATCGTGGACTATTTTCAGTAATTCTGACTCCACTTCGCGTTGGCCTAAGATTTTGTTAAATGTAACTTAGTCCGAGTATGTTGCACTGAACTCTATTACAGTAAATGGAATGCCAATGCCACAAAAATTTCTACGTACAATTGAATATCGCGCAAGTATGGCGGCCACATAGTAGCGCGCAATCGCACTATGAAATACGTCAGGGCCGGCCTTATTTTTATTGCGTGTTTCATATTTTTAACTTTTTTTAGAAATCGCATAAATAAATATAACAATTTATTTGCCTTGATAGTTATAAAAAAAATCAAAGTTATCGTTATTCCCAAAACAATCATTTTATTTTCAATTTCTTGTAGCAAATGTCGAATATGTATGATCATAAGTTCAATATATAGTTCACAAAAAACAGTCATATATTTTCTATCTCTGGGGTCGAAATATGATTTTAAAATTAATAAAAGCTAAAATTGAGACCTGAAAAAAAACCTATACTTTTTTTCTACGATCAATCAGTAAATATATGAGTAGGTACTAGTGAATTTTTATTGAAAACTAAAATCATGCATTTTATATTCACAAATATGTTTGAATTGACAAATGAAATGAAGAAAAGGTAATAATTAACTATTTTCAAATACTTGGTGTGGTATTATTATTTGAATTTCAAGATAACTTAGCTTTTTTGTTTAATATCAAATGCCTTGATATATAAGTGGTAGATTGTTTTACTCGTTTGTTTATAAAAATATGACATACTCATGAGACAATGAATTGTAAAAGAATATGTAAAGGTGTTTACGTAAAACTTCCTTCTCTATTTGCAAGAGAAAATTAAAATATAATGCCCATTTATATTTTGACTAAAAGTATGTGGTTTCATTCCCGGTAGTAGTGTACATATACCAAATGTTTACTTGCTACATTAAATAATTTTTCTGACAAAGTAACTGAATAACTAAAATTCGTAATATACTTCGTCTGAAACGTGGAAAATCTGATAAAATCTTGTACTGTACTTTTGACAAATATAATGTAAACATGAACCAAGGGAAGCAACAATTTTCTTACTTTTTATTAAGTATTTTGCACTGAACTCTATTGCTTTATTTTCCTTGATTTTTTTTAACATCGGGCTATTACCGCCACCAAGGGCAAGAACCAATACCAGGAGACAAGCTACCCTCAAACTGGAAATTTTGCCAAACCTCTATCAAAGAGTAGGGATTTTTTTTACTTGCCTAGTATTTAATGGACAGGGGATTAACTGTTTTACATACCGTCCCAAAGATGGTATATCCACTACACAATCCCCGTCTAGAATTAAATAGCATTTAATACACTGAAATACAAGCCGCTAGAAGGGAGTCAAGATTGCTGCGTTTCTCTGAAAGTCACCCATTCAAGCACTAACTGCGGCTCCTCTTGCTTTATATTTAGTATCGCAGTACAATGCCACAAAGACAGAGCTGCGCTCGTCCTTAACTGTTCTGTTATAATAGATTTCAGTGGCATCTTGCCATGGTGTGCAAAAAATATTTAAAAATTTTAATAAATGAAACTTCTGCTTAAAAATAGCAGAACTTGTTTTTTGAATATTACAAAATGTCTCGCTAGTAAAATATATAAATTAAAACAAAATTTTTAAATAAATTATTACATAATTAAAAATATAAATTAGTTATAAAATTTCAGGAAATTCTCTTTTTATTCACAAAACGCTTTGTTATATGTCAAACATTGTCATTCTATTTGTATTTCCATAAACATTTGGCACATATTTGCATTATTTTTAACCGACTGTGCTAAGCAAAGGAGGGTAATGTGTTCCTTATTTATTTTGCATAATACACAAATAATTGAGATGCCTTGCTGCCGCACTCTATTAACTTACTAGTAATATACTTGAGTGTTCCTATTGTCAACTTTACCACGTTGGTTGACTGGACTCATATTTCACAGTTTGAACTTGCTTGTTTCATAAAATTGTAATATTAATTTACAAAAAGTATGATAACGTTATGTGTTTTCAAAAAGATCTTGGAATCAGTATTATTATCCCGAATATGTTCAATACGTATTTATATTAATACTATTTAGGTACTCAACAATTCACAAATAATAAACTTAAAAATCGCAGCAATGAAAAAATGTGAGGTTACAATATTTTGCATCCTGATATCTCGGGAAGTATATACAGCCTATTTTTAATAAAAATTCGTGTTTAAGTAGGCAAAAGTACTCATTTTAAAAGAAAAAAAATCCAAAATCGGACTGTCTTGCCAATATTTAGATGGTAGCTTATTTTAATACAACAGACAAAAGTTGAGTAGGTATACTTACTTAAAATATAACAAACTTGGGATTTCGTCCCGGTTCTTACAAAACAGTACCATACAAGTGCGCACCTATTGTCTTAATTAAGATACACACTGTTTATAAGTCACAAAATTATATACAAAATAACCAATATATCTCACAACTTTTCGCAAACGAAAGGATAAAATCGCGAAGACCGACTCTGTAATTCGCATTCAATTTAAGACCTACGCTTTAGAAACAAATAAAACACAAACTTGCGTCAGCGCATAACTTCCGTACACAACTGTTTGAGTCAAGCTCCGACATATTTTTAACCTTAGATTTCCTACTGCGTCGGTGCTTGTCTGTGCATTTTAAATCGCATGATTATCACATTTTGTTTACGCGCATATGCCTATAATGGCGTTCCATTTACTGTAATAGAGTTCAGTGGTATGTTGCCAACTCAGAATGCAATAAGTCGCCACCAGATGGAGCCACTTGACATGTTGTGGATGCCTTTTGTCTGTAATTTGATAGACTGGAGGAACAAACTAGTGTGCGGCTGGTGACACACAACAGCTCTGCACTGTAGTCCTTTCTTTAGGATTACAATCTGTCTGTTGGGGCTTTTTGCAGTCAGATTTTTTTGTTTTCCGATTGTCAATCGTTGTGGAAACGCACAATGTGCACCTTGTTGGGTAGCAATGAATTTAGTTCCTTTTATAGGAAACAGATGAATTTTTGGTCTATCAAGGTATGTATTGTACCACATATTTATTGTAATAATAATTAATACACTTCGCGTTGGCCTTATATTTTGTTATTTTTTGGTTTTCATTAAATTTACAGAAACTCTGTTTTTCACTTCTTCACATCCTTATAAAATCTCTGTCTGCCTTAAAAATTTTAGAACTCAATGGTTCTTTAAAAGTGTCAATTCAAAGTACCTTATTTCCAAAGATTCGTTGACTTTGAGATTTTGTCTCCTAATTTTTTTTCTGTAATAACATTTTTTTTCACTACTATACATTAGAAACATATTAAATACTCATTTTCTTTAGTTGCTGCCAAACTGACAAATTTCGAAATAAAATATAAGTACAACAATCACATTCCATGATTTCTTTAAGTATCTAAACTATCAAGAAACCCGGTAGGGTTTCGCAGCTAATTTTCTGTTTCTCTCATGCGAGAGTGAAACGGGATAGGGATTCATATACAATAAGATATTGCTTTCTGCGCCATCTGGATATTTTTTTTATATGAATAGAACATAATCATTTAACATTGCTAATTACATGTGAAGTAAGTTGTTTATCGTTTTATCTTTCAAATAAATAACTTGTCACCTTAGCATTGCTATTGATGTTTGAATTTTGAGATCTGTCATTCCGGTTATATATATGACAGTGACATTTATAAATAACGTGAATATAGACACTAAGAAACTAGTATAAACATAACCTAAAATTCTTTAAAGACCTAGTGAAGTTAGGCGCGGTTTTCTAATCTAAAAATCGAACATTTAAGTAAGATTTTTCGCAAGCACCCCCTCCCCGGTCGAAACCGTTCGGGGTACATAACCTCAAAGAGGTTTAGAACAATTTTTAGAGAAAGACAGTCGGCGTCCTCCGAGTACAGGCCGAATTATTTACGGAGAGTGTTGTGATAAAACAGGTCAGGATATAAGAAGGTGAACTTATCGTCTTATTATGGCATTGCTATTGATGTTTGAATTTTGAGATTTGTCATTCGGGTTATAAAAATGTACTAGATGGAAGTTGCGTCGCTCGATGGATATGGAAGTTAAATCGCTTAATTCAAATAGTGGATAAATATGTTCCTTTTTTTTAATAAAAAAACACAATCACTTAACATTGGCAATTACATGCGAAATGAGTTGTTTATCGTTTCATCTTTCAAAGAGAGAAAATAGAGAAATTAGTGCTATGAACGACAATAATGAAAATGAACCCTGTAAACAAATGGAATGGATAAATGAACTGCATGAAAGACAAAAACGGGCATCAAATATCATCATCACCAATATAAAGGAGTCAAGCCAATCCAGTCGCCAATCAAGAATTGAGGATAAACTAAAAACTGTCAAAGAGATCATTAATAAAACAGGCATTCAAGACAATAATTATCAAATCCAAATTCAAAGGTTAGGCAAATACGGTCCAGCAAAAAACAGACCTATTAAAATAATTCTGCCTAACATACAAATGGTGTCATTTATACTAAGAAATAAAAAAAAAATTGATATACCAGGCATCAAAATTTTTAATGACCAAACAAAAATGCAACAGGATTATTATTTTTCTTTGAAACGCAAATTAGAAGAGATTCGCACTAATGGAGATGATACTAAGATAATCAAATACATAAATAACGTACCTAAAATAGTGGACAAAAATTCTCCAAAAAACCAGTAGAAATGCCTAATATAATATATAATGCAGACATTATTTATCTTAATTGTCAAAGCTATGTTGCCCACAAAAATGAAATTATTGTCAATATTGCTTGCTATAAAACATCAGTAATTATGTTGAGTGAAACTAGAACGGTGGAGGAAATGAATGAAGCGGAGTTAGGGATTGAAGGCTATCAACTAGTAAGATGTGATGCAAATAGACGTACGGGGGGTGTTCTAATGTTAGTTAAAATTGGGGTTAGGTTTTCTGTGGTTAATAAATACGTAAATGATAAAAATTATTGGTGCATGTTTGTGAAAATCTGGATGAACAAGATTCAATGGTGTATTGGATTAACATACCACTCTCCAAGTTCTAATCACGCTGAATTTATTGAAGCTGTAGAGACCTGGTGTGAGAATTATGTTGTGAGTAATAAAAACTTTTTATTAATTGGAGACTTCAATATTAATTTCCTAGAGGATAGCTTTTACGTCAACAAAATTAAAAATATGTTGGATATGTTAGGTTTAGAACAATTGGTTAGAGAACCTACTAGGTGTATAGACTTGAGTAGCACATTAATAGACTTTGTAATTAGCAATCAAAATAACATAGTTACGAGTGTACATAATATACCTAAAATAAGTGATCATTCAATTGTCTCAGTTTCAATTTGTAATGAAAAATTTAATATCTGTCGATTAAACCAGTTTAGAAATTTTAGTGTTGAGAATTTAAACTTAATAAATGAAAGTTTCACTAATGTAAACTGGCTATTAAACAGTGATGATGTTAATATTATTCTTGAGGAATTAACATGTAATTCTAAGAATGTCATAAATTCTATAGCACCCATACGTAATGTTATTCATAATAATAATCAGTTACCATGGTATGATGAGGAAATAAAAATAAAAGCTAGACATCGAGATAAATCGTACATAATGTTTAAAAATTGTCAAAATATATACGAAAAGCAACAATACTGGAATCAATTTAAAGTGTTTAGAAATTATGTAAATACTCTAAAAACAAAAAAAAAAAAGAATGTATTATGAAAGCAAGATAGACTCAAATAAAAACAAC
The DNA here is from genome assembly GCA_963675555.1 of Leptura quadrifasciata. Taxonomy (NCBI): domain Eukaryota; kingdom Metazoa; phylum Arthropoda; class Insecta; order Coleoptera; family Cerambycidae; genus Leptura; species Leptura quadrifasciata. The sequence continues at coordinate 103,211,295 of OY776676.1, forward strand.
CCTAAAGCAATGTGGAAAACGCTAAAAACATTAATTAAAAAGGAAAATCACAGTTTTTTAAATAATACCATACATTTTGTAACTGGCGATAGAATAGTTTATTTTAATGAAGATACAGAGTTGGCAGAAAACTTTAATAGATACTTTATTGACAGTGTAGGCGATATAATTAATTCTATCAATCATACCACTGAATGGACAGATACAGGACTTATAAACATAGATAGTAATTTTTCTAACTTTAAATTATTAACAATGAACGATTTACAGGAAATTGTATCAGATTTATGTAATAAGACAAATGTACATGACGTATTATGTGCTAAAATTATTAAGAGTTCTTTCGATGTCATTGGACATGCCATGCCGTCTTACAATTAGTAAACACCTCATTACAAACAGGTAAATTTCCAGATAATTTGAAAACTAGTACAATAACACCTATACCAAAAATAATAAATACAAACGGGGCTTGTAACTTCAGACCGATTAATACTTTGCCAGCTATAGAAAAAATCATAGAAATAGCAGTACATATACAACTCTCTGAATATTTTAATAAGAATAATTTATTAATCAGTAATCAGTCTGGTTTTAGAGAGAATCACTCGTGTGAGTCAGTATTACAATTAACTATCGCTAATTGGATTAACCAGATTGATAACGATCGATATATCCTAGCTGTATTTTTAGACTTCAAAAGAGCTTTCGAAACTATCGACAGATTGACTCTTTTAAAAAAATTAAAATATTATGGTATAGATGGCATAGTATTAAACTGGTTTGAGGACTACCTGAGGAACAGATATCAAATTACAAAAATTAACAATAAATTTTCTAATCCTCGTCAAAATAAATTTGGGGTGCCACAGGGTAGTGTCCTCGGACCCCTATTGTTTATAATTTATTTAAATGATATTGTTAAATTTACGTCTTGTGACTTTTTAAATCTATTTTCAGACGATACCTTAATTGCTGTAGTTGATAATAATTTAGATAATGCTGTAATGAGGATGAATAATGAACTAGCCGAAATTGAAGAGTATTTAGCTATAAACAAACTCAAACTAAATGTCAACAAAACAAAGGCAATTATTTTGACTACGAAATTTAAATATAATAACATTAACGTAAATAATATAAATATACTATTAGAAAATAATAAATTAGAACTGGTTAAAGAATTTAAATATCTCGGAGTAATTATTGATAATACTCTAACATTTAAAAATCATTTCTTATATATACAAAAGAAAATAACAAAAAAACTATACTTTTTTTCAAGAATCAGCTTTCTTTTTCCACAAATATTACTGTGTATAAGACTATTATTCAACCGCACTTCGACTATTGTGCAAGTATTTTATACTTTTTAGACAACAATTCAATGAATGCTCTACAAAAGTTACAAAATCGTGGCATGAGGATAATTCTGAAATGCAGTAGATACACTCCAATTAGTTTAATGTTAGATGCTCTTCAATGGATGACAGTTTCTACTAGACTAGTTTATTTTTCGACGATATTTATTTATAAAATAAATCACAACTTACTTCCAGCTTATCTCAACCGATTTATAACAATAAATAGAGAAATCCATAATTATCAAACAAGAAACAATAACAATTTTCACATACAAAGAACTAATTTCAAAAAATCAATGAATTCACTGTTTCACAAAGGTCTTAAACAATTTAATGAATTACCGATGGAGATTAAAAACAGTTCAAACGCTAACAATCTTTAAAAGACAACTGTCTCATTTTTTATTAAATAAGGTAAATCAAACTCATAATGTTTAATGTATATAAAATGTATTAAATTATATTTTGAATGTTTATAATCTTTGTTCCTCTTCATACTTTTTTTTTACTTCTTAAGATGATATGGGTGCATTAGAACTTGTGTACATTAAAATACCATGTAGACCCTATAATTTGTATTATACTAGTACTATGTGTATGAATTATTATTATTATGTATATATGTATGTACGTATGTATGTATGTACGTATGTATGTATGTATGTACGTATGTATGTATGTATGTACGTATGTATGTATAACTACTTATAATCTGTTATGTAATTTAATTTGATATTATGATGTATTGTGTATATTAGGCATGACCTACTTAATAAATTTCATTTCATTTCATTAAATACCTGTCTTTAACTTGTCATCTTATTACGGCATTGCTATTACTGATGTTTGAATTTTGAGATCTGTCAAAATAATACCTAGTATTAGTCACAAGTGTGCAGTTTTGATTTTTGGATCAAACACCAAAATACGAATTGTGTTAACAAATTTGTAATTATCTGATACAAAAAATGGAAATGCTTAATCGTGGAAACATATCGATTGTCGTGTCGGATTACGTGCCGGATAGATTGTGAAATAGATGTTTTCTAAGTATTACCACATATTATTTTACAGTTTTTTTGGGGACCGTCGGTAAAGTTTACGCTTGCACCGGACATTTAAGTAAGTGCGTGAGTGTAAATGTTCAGTTCTTTTTACATTCGCATTTCTTTTTCATTGTCAATATCGATAAAAAATTTGTGTGCAGAGACTTATCAAAAACGATGTCAAAATTATCAAAGAAAGTCAGTGGCTCGAAAATTCTCACTTTTTTTTCGTACATTTTACGTATAAATGTTCATTACGGAATACCATATCAGTCAGAAAGGCATGACTAACAGTCCTGAGCTTGCAAATGGGAAAGGAATATTCTTTCTTCTTATCTGATCCAACTAGTGAAGACGAAGAGCATTGCTTGAAGCAAATGGTAGAAGTATCCTATGGTATTGTACTTTACTACTACTTGCAGTGCGTTTCTTTTTCGCTTGTTAGAAATAAATTTATAAGTATGTCTACATTCAAATTTCACGGTTCTTTGACATAATCTATCTTAATAGCTAATTGTGAAACCACGTACTGTTTCATAAGGAAAAAATAAGTTAAATCCCCCCCCCCCCCTCAACACTTTCAATGTATAATACTACAAGCTAAGTTTCTATGTGGCTTCCCCGTACCCCCCTGACCAAGAATCATGTTTACCTTTTGACTATATACTTCATGGTGAGCAACATAACTTTTGTTTAAACCAAACACAACAAACAACAAAACAACAGAAAGCGCTTTACCGTTATCGTAGTCTCCTCTACCTTCTGACCACCTTTACTTTCTGATAGAGATTAAAAATTCATGAAATCGTGTAAAGCTCATTTTTATTCTAATTTATTTCTCCAATTAATGTGCATTGATGGTAGAGAATAAAATATAACAAAAATCGCTTTATTGTTACCATAACAAAATAGAGATTAGAAATGTATGAAATCGTGTAGAGTTTATTTTAAACCTGACTTATTGTGAAATATATTTTTTAAATACATAATGATATCCAAAAGCAAAATGTTGCAGATTATAAATCCTTGAAATCATGTACAGTTAATGTTTCAACATTGTTTTCATGACAATACAACCAAAAATCTGAAGTTGGATTTCACAGTTGGAATCTAACACGGGACTTGTTGGAGAAAAACTGTATTTTCCAAACGTAGGTAATAAATAATTGATTAATTTACTTAAATTTCTATATATTATATTTATATTATATATATTTTTTATAATATTAACTAATTTCGTTGTTTTATTCGTAGGGAGTTTCAGAATATATTGAGAGAAAATTTTCCAATTTTCAGTCCATACAAGGAAAAAATTCCCCCGCTTTTTGTATGTCAGTTTCATTTTCCAATAAATGAAAAAGTTATTTTTTTCATTGCTCACATGATTTGCTAAGAGAATACAATTTTCAATGTCTTTGTATAGTTTTTGTAAATTCTTAGAAGAAAACACTTTTTACTTCTAGCATTTAATTTTTAGTTTAAGTAAATATATATCGTTATTAGCAAGTTGTCATAATAATAACCATGTAACCATAATTACCTTGTCTGGCCAATAGCCGCGCCAGTTGAGGCGCGAGGTGGCAATCGCAATTAATCACACGGGTATCGCGCCACCGGGTTCAAATCCCGGCTCTGGCACTGTCAGGAGAAATGCTTGTATGTCCGCGTTTTTCAACGTGTAACCCCCTTCCGCACAAGCCTCTGGCTCCTGGAATTGGGGGGTTGTCTAATTTCTGTGATGTTTTATTATTATGACTTATATCTTAACTGACTACAGAGTAAGTAATAATTTATGTTTTTCAACTGCTGTCCAAACGAATAATGTATTTGCATTGTCGGTAGATTTGTCTAACTTTGAACAGCGATTTTCAAACATCCTCCTCACATACGCATTAGTTGCATTTTATTTTTAGAAGTAGAAAGGAATTTTTCGGCGACTTTGAATTCTGAAGAAACATTTTTATGTCGATGTAGTGATGGTACCCGTATCACATTATCTACACAACATTTATTTGAAGAAGGAAAAAATATGTAAATTTTAGGTTTCAGAAAATTTTAAGAATCATTCTTCATCCATTTTACATCTAAAAAACCTCTTTCGATCTCAAATGCTTTTATGCACTAAACGATTCCTTTGAAGTAATCATACTATGCAAATTCTCGCTTCCTTTAAGATTTTGCCCCATATTTGGTTTATTTTTGTCTACTATTTCATGTGTACCATGTATGTAAAACTCTAATGTAAAAGCTTTTTTTTTTCATGCAGAATTTTTCAGAACTAGCCGTTAAACGAGTTCTGGAATCCCATTTTAGATTTATGTTTTTATTGTATAAATAACTATTAACTCTCTTCAGAACTATAAACGTTATACTGAATGAAAATGAAAAAGGAAATAAAAGCTAATAGTCATTTCAAAGCATTAAATATTGCAAAGAAGTAAACTTTAGTGTTTCTGAAAACCTCTCAATAGGCATTTCAACTTCACAATTTTATAGCTTTGGAGCCGGCGCATTCGCCATTATATTGAATAGTTACATTACAATTATTTATCAATAGGCCAGTCGTCAGGTAGATTAATAACATCGTTTTAAATCGAATAAAAGATTTTACTGTTGAAATCAGTTCGTTATAGGCCTCTTTTAGATGTACTAATTTTCCTCCCTCGCCTGCCCCCCCGGAACACCTCCAATTTTGGGGCAATATCGCTTAAAAATCATTTTTTTGCAAATATCTCGGTTCTGAATAGTGCTACGAGAAAAAAAAGATAGCTATCAAAGTTAAAGATAAGTAAATTCTCTATCGAAATGGTTCAGACACAGTTTTACGTAATATTAATATTCGTGGAGTTATAGGCGGGGGAAGTCAAGCACTCTATCACATTCACTCTGTATATTGACACTTTCCTATACACTTCCATGCTTTCTACTTGCTATTACGTTTAATTGTCACTTTTGAAGTCTAAATAAACATATTTATTATCAATTTTGAAATTACAAATGTCTACAGCTGTCGTGCTTACACCACCTTACGGTAGAGCATTAAGTGATGTCCCCAATAGGCTAATCCACTTTTTGCTAGACTTTTTGTTTATTCGGATAACTTCTAATTCTTTATTCTCTACCGCCAATAAATTACATTAGTTTGAATTTTTTTGAAGTTGAAGGTCCAAAACGTTCCCCTTTCTTCAATAAAACTGCGAGTGTGGGTTTCATTACCGTCTGCATCGTCTTTGTCAAATTCAGCCTCCTGGTGTTTATCCTGTTCCAAAAAAGCTAATGCCTTATCTTCGGTTTCTCCGGTTTGAACTAAGTTGTCTACGTATATTTCGACATTTGTACACATTTGTCCTTGACATCAAGAACAAATAACGGAACATCTTAGTCCAGCTTTACTACAAATATATGCGGCTTTGCAGCCTCTTGTACACTTGCAGCCTATTTTCTTCAAAAGTTCTTGTGGAACAACTTCGTTTTTGGTAGAAATAGGAAACATATCGTTTTTTTCCCATCCAACCCCAATCCTGAGGACTTTTAGTACTACCCTACCACTGCTAAATTTGACAGCATGTTCTAAAAGAGTGTTGGCGTGCAGCAGATGCAGTTGGGGGTAACAATGCAAGTACATGTACTTTTTGCCACTAACTTAATAAACCATTTGTACGTGAATTCATTCAAAGAATTCTATTCGAGTTCTGCTCCGTAAAGGGCTAATATAACTTTTCGACCTGCTGTATCTATCACATCAGGGTGAGAATTGGGGTTTTTAAAACATTCCACGTATTTTTGTAAACTTGCAGATGTTTGTAACAATTTAACGAATTTTGCTTTGCCTTGTCTAAAAAATGCAGAAGTTGTGACAATCCACTGAATGCGTGAAGAAATAATATGTTATCCGCAACTTCCTTTGGGTATTTAAAAGAGTTCGAAGAATAAATTCGTCCGTTTTGCCCTTGCCTGACTTCATGAAATACATGTTTGAACAACGTGCGGATAATCCTGTCATAAGGATTAAAAGGTCAACGCCTTCGCCAACTATAATTACCGAAACGTAATGAGGTGATATATATATCGCTATCGAGTTAATAATAAGAGAATCAGCATCTTCGGTAGCTTGCTCAATGACGAAACCTGCAGTAGTAAGCTTTTTACGTAACAGTGAGATAAGCCGATTCTTATTTTGATCGTTTGATAGAAACTTCTCCTGTTACATTCTTGCTGTCATAGACTAGTCAAAATTTACGGTTGCAGAAACATTTCTTTGAGCTCGTCGTTGACGCTCACCAGATTTTGTGCTTTTATCAGAAGCATCGGTAGGGTTCCCGTCGAAGACAATGATGCTATTAGCTTTATACTACTTTTGAATATACTCTACATGCCTAGCTAGGATAGAAGTAAATGTCTCTTGTTAAAGCCACACTACTCGATGAAGTAAAAACCCACTATCTACGACGTGTATTTTATTACCACATTAATTTTATCCGTGATTGGAGAAAATAAATCATAAAAATTCGATTTTTTAGTTTTTCGCATTCGTACTTCATCAAAAAGTAAATCCGGATAGGGGGCCAGTTCAAACTGAAAGTATTGCTGCAAATCTTTATCAGATTTCTTAGCAAGTAAAATTCTTTAAATGAGTAGCGTTGAGTCCATTTAAAGAGTCGGGATTTATGACGAAATTAGCAAATGTTTGCGCCTGGGACTAGACAACGTCTTTCCTCCGTTTTCCAGGGTGCTGAACCGATTCCCGGGGTCAAACCAATTTTTCCACCTTGGCAACGCCCTCAAATTGGTCAAAAACCACCTTCAAACTCCTTTTCCGTGAACCCGTTTATTTTCCCCAGTTTTTCGACTAATTGTTGTTCTCTAGAAAAAAACGGGAGGTCCCTCGAGGGATTTGACCTTAACCACCCCTACCCCAGGTTTCCACCCCTGCAGGTGGATAGAAAATTGATATTTTTTGAGAAAAGAATTGATATTGTACAGGTGTTTCTTTGAATAAAGTGGTAGATGACCTGGGGGGTTGTGTAACCGCCACCGGGGGGGGGGGGGTTATTTCCACCCTTCAAAGGAGTGGAATTTTTTTTTTATTAATATTTTGTAGGAGGCATGGTAGCAGGTGACCAGGAGTGTGTAACCAACACCGGGGGTTGTTTTCACCCTTCAAGAGGGTGGAAATTTTTTTCCATCTACAATTGAAAAATAGTACAAAAAACATGTTTATTAAATTGTTTTTATAAATTTTGTACATAGAGGCATTGGTGTATGAATATATGTGTAAATACATATGTGTATACATACTTATCTTTCTTTTATTTGTGACAGTGGATCAACAAAATCGTAGGCGTTTACAAGAAGGGTTCCATTCTTCATTTTCTTACAGTTTTGACACTCGATACCTTTACAGTTTTTACATAAAACACTACATGTTACACCTAACTTTACGCAACTGCACCGCTAGGTACATTCGCTTTTCCAAGCACAGTTGTAATCCTTGAAAAAAAAGTCCGATACCAATGTTTTTTCTAAAAATTTCGGTACCAAACGCCGCTTTCGTAATATCCATCCCCATTCAGTAGGATTAATTTCATTATCTAGCCATGTTTGGCATTGAAGATACACTCTTAAAGCGTGTTCTTGAATCGCCTCTTCGGGGGTAGCATGTTGACATTCAAATTTTCCTTTCGTACCTGTAAATATTGCCATTGGATGGAGTTAAAATCATCGATGGGTGGATTTTTCTTTAGATATACTCTACTTACTAATTTTAAAACTAATTTACATAGGTCACATGGGGAAGCTCGGGATTGATTCAATTATAGGTGAAAAAAAAATCCACACCCTTAAAGGGTGAAACGAACCCCCGTGGTTAGTTACACATTCTTGGTCACCTAGCACCTTCCTCAAAGAGACGCCTGCTACAAAATATTAATTCCCCCCATCAAAAAAAATTCACCCCTTTGAAGGGTGAAAAGAACCCCCGATGGTGATTACACAACCCTGGTCATCTACCAACTTATTAAAAAAAAAAGCCTCCATCTTTTTTTTCTCAGAAAAAAATATCTATTTTCCAACCCCCTACCATGGGTAGTCTGAGGTAGGGGTGGCTGAGGTCAAATCCCTCGAAGGAACAATTAGTCGAAAAACTGGGGAAAGTAAACGAGTTCATGGAAAAGGGGACTTTGGGAATGGTTTTTGGCCAATTTGAGGCGGTTGCCAAGATGAAAAAATTGGTTTGACCCGGCAATCGATTCAGCACCCTCGAAAACGGGGGAGGGACATTGTCTAGTCCCAGGTGCAAATATTTGCTAGTTCGTCCGACTTCAATGGACTATTAATTGGAATGACATTTTGTATTTTAATCACGGCATTAGCTGCTCGGAGGGGGGTAACGCTTTTTTGCGCTGAAACTTCACGTCATTGAAGTTTTGTCATTCGCACATAGGAGGTAAAAAGCGTGTAAGTATATAGGAAAGTGTCGATATACATAGTGATTGCGATACGGCGCTTGACTTCCCCCGCCTATAACTCCAAGAATATTAATACTATGTAAAAATGTGCCTGAACCATCTTAATAGAGAATTTACTTATCTTTAACTTTGATAACCCTCTCTTTTACTGTAGACCATTCAGAACCGAGACATTTGCAAAAAAAATATTTTTAAGCGATATTGCCCCAAAATTAAACAACGGATTTTAGGATCTCTCTCTCTCTCTCTTGGAAATGCCCACTTTAAGGTAGGAAAATACCCCACATTACTATTCCCTGGTATGCTAGTACCTGTGTAACTAGACAACCGTCTTATTTCAAACTTCAGAGGCTTCATTTCGCATCCGCAAACTTAACCATCTACTTTGTTAAACAAATAACTCCTGAAATTCGCCTTTCTTGGTTGCATGCGCAACTAGATTATTAAAAATTATAGTAAATTATAGAAAATAGTAAAATTCTACGCTATTTTTATTGACGGGATCCCAAGAGGAATAGATTGTTCGAGAGGTATCTAAATTGGCACAATGCCCTTGTGCATTCAGCAGGAAATATAGGGGCCCATAAATCGCAATCAAATTGCAGCTAAAGGCATCACTACCGCTTTGCGCCAATCGGTAAGTACATGCAATTGCACCAGTAGTTGCCATTTGGGAGATAAAACTCCTTCACTGCAGATAAGAACAACGTATTATCGGAGAAATTTGGCTTAGGTCGAATGCATCATCTGAATAGTTTGAGTTAAAATGAACGGAATGTGGAAGAAATACACTACTATTATAATCACAATTAATCCTCACGAAATATTCATCGTGTAAATAATAATTTATAAAATATATTTACTTATATGTGACAGAGCAATCATGATACGTAATAAATTATATTTAAAAACGCTACTTGCTGGAGTATATTCATATATAAAAAGAAGAGATTATGTATTAATTATGAAGTGGCCTAAAAATACAATAATGTAGTTGGATTATGTTGTCACATGTCGAAAATTTGATTGAATATACTACACTGAAAAAAAACGTAAAATTAGATTAGATAAAGACGGTTACTTGTACATGTATTAAGTTATTGTAAATATCTACATTATAGATACTGTTCACATAAATTATAATATATCACAAGTATATAAGTCAATACTCTAATTATTAGCTTTTATAGGATAGCAAAAAGTGTTATAGAAATAAAACTGATTATGTCATCACTCGCAAAAGTGTTATTAATTTTCAGAACAGTATACAGGGTGCGTCACTTAAAACTCTCAAGACTCGTAACTTTCATATTTTGTAAGCGACGCGCGACGGCCATATTGGGCACAGCAAATTGTAGATATTTTTATGGCCTTCTAAATATGGATATAGAGTGATTTTAGTGATTTATTTGAAAGAATTGCTACCTTAGGAAACTTAATTTCCTTGAATATTTTTTTACCTCACATGAACTGTATTAATATTTTCTTAGAAAGGTTTTAATTAGCTTCAATTTATGTACTTTTATATACTCGAAATTCTTTTTGGTATTAGAAAAAAAATTTACTTTCTTTTCGAATCTGATAAACACTACAGAAATTAGACAACCCCAATTCCAACAGCCAGAGACTTATGCGGAAGGGGGTTACACATTGAAAAACGCGGACATACAACCATATCCTCCGACAGTCCCGGAGCCGGGGTTCGGACCCGGTAGCACGATATCTGTTCGATTAATCGCGATTGCCACCTCGCGCCTTAACCAACCCGGCTATCGACTAGAGGATTCTAAAATGAAGGAGTATTCCTAAGAGACTTGCACAAAACCTAAAATTATCGGAAGATAACGAAGTTTATCTTAGGTATAAGATATTTAAAAAAAATCATCGTGTTAAAAACAGGCTAAAAAAATTATTATGAAGTTAAATTTCTTAATTCGACTAACAAATCAAAAACAGCCTGGTCAATCATCAAGAATAGTAATGATAAAAAAGAACTTCCTAAAAACTTGTTACCCCGGATGGCAATGACATAAACAACTTCCAAAGTGCTGCAGATGCGTTCAATAAGTTTTTTATCAACTCCATAAAAACACTAACGGAAAATATGCCTCCTATGTTGAATGATAACAAACAGGTTTTTAACCACAATGCAATTTCTCTGTTCCCGTTCAGTTCAAACGAAATGCTAAATATCATAAAATCTGTATCCACAAAAAACTCATCAGGTTATGACGAGATATCGTGTTCACTCCTAAATAAAGTAGCGGAATACATTGTTGAGCCTTTAACGTACTTCGTAAATCTATCCTTTATTGAGGGGACTTTTCCAGATATTCTAAAAACATCTTTAATATTACCAATTCACAAGAAAAATGATAAAACCTTAATTTCAAACTATAGAAGTATTGCTCTCCTACGGGCCTTTACAAAAACATTTGAAAAATCCTGTTATGTCAGATTAAACAACTTTATTACTAATCAAAATTTTATTTTTATTATCATATCAATTCGGTTTTCGCAAAGGTTTATTAACACAAGATGATGCTCTTTGCAACTATATTTTAAACAACTTTGAAAACAAAACAAAATCGGCTTGTTTATTTTTTGATCTGACACGTGCTTTTGACACGGTCGACCACAATTTACTACTGGATAAACTCGAAAATTATGGAATTCCTGGTCTAGCCTTAACTTGGATTGAGTCCTATTTAAGGGATAGAACTCAATTTGTTGTCTTAAGAGATGCTGGTAAAACCGGTACGTCTGATTCTCTCAAGGTAACACGGGCGTTCCTCAAGGGAGTATTCTGAGATCCTTATTATTCATTTTATTTAGTGACAATATCGCGCTACATATAGAAGATGTCTTTATAACGCTTTTCGCCGATGATTCCACCGTTGCAGTTAATTCAAATGATATAAATAATGAGCTCAGCCATAAAGCTAGTGACACTATTAGTTCGATGCAAACTTACTGTGAGAGTAACGGTCTTGCACTGAATAATATAAAAACAGATTTTTTACTTTTTACCACCAAGAAACCAGATTACAGTATGTTGGTTACAATTGATATCTGTTCTGTAAAATAAAACAATAGCGTTAAATTCCTTGTTGTTTTTATGGATCCTCTTTTAAATTGGGGAACGCACGTAGACTTTATTAATAATAAGTTATCTAACCCACTGCTTTGTCGTATGGCAGCTTCAATCTTTTGTTAATATCCACATTTTAAAAATATACTATTTTGCTCATGTACAGTCTTGTCTAAGTTACTGTATAATCTGCTGGGATAACTGCTCTCGATTTAACGAAGTGTTCACGATTCAAAAAAAATTGTACGTACTATGTCCTTTAAATCTCCTCGTCATTCTTGCAGACTTCTTTTCAGAGAACTGGGAATTCTAACTGGTCCATCTCTATATATTCTCAACTGTATTGTATATAAAAGAAAACTTGGAGCAATTTAATAGCAGAAATGGCATAAATAAAAATCTGCGACAGAATTATAATGTCAACATACCAGTCACACCCTATCCATCGTTGCAAAAGGTCCCAAATTAATGTCTGTAAAATTATTTAATAAATTACCTGTGCATATCAAGAAAATAAATGTCATTAATCTTTTTAAAAGAGAAGTAAAATCACTTTTACACAAACACTCGTTTTACTCAGTTGATGAGTATTTAGGGACTAATTTTACCAATACCAGCTGACAACAGAGGAAATATTTCCTTGAGTGTATCTTGAAACTTGTTGTTTGTTACTCATGCTTTGTTTGTTCTTTTACATTATTCTGTATGTAATTTATTTTTTTATTGACAAATTTATATAAGTATATGTCTTGTGTAACTTGACCAATTTGACTATACTCTAATGCTTGTAAAAGTCTATGGAAATAAAGGTATTATTATTATTATTATTATTATAACTTCTTCTAAATAAGTAGGTAAGTCATTTCGTAAAAAATCTAGATACATTACGCTGTTTAAGTTAGTTTTAAAAAAAATATGGCCCTATTAATCTGCCTCCAAGAATACCTTAACTTTATATTTTACCTGAAAATTTCTTTGCTGCCCCATCGAGGATTTCTGTCACTCCAATAGTGCATGTTGTGTGTATTGACACTCCTACTTTCATTAAATGTCGGATCGTGGCTCTAAGCAATTTTAGTAAATTTCTGCTTATTTCCTTCAGTACCGACATTTCTGCTATAAAATTCATCGCTGATAACGTTGACGAAGTTGTTGCACTAGAATAATTTTTTAATCGTGATCGTTTATCCTTGAGGATTCGTCTTGTAGCAGAAGAAATATGTATCCTAGCTGTTGAGGTGTGTGAATTTTCATTAACTGCAGCGATAACTTTATTTATATTATTTTTATTTCTCACAGATCTTCTTCTATTTCTCTTAGATTTAGTGAAAATAAAATACATTTCGAATTACCAACTAATAATTTAATATTGTCTAAACGTTTATAATTGTGGTGATCTATTTATATTTAACTTGTTAATACTCGCACTTCAATAATATTGTCAGTACTCCACCAACATTCAGGCAATTCCTTTCTACACCTTACAGGATCAGTATTACTGTCTCCATCAAAACATCATCAGTCACTATCAATAATGGCCTTGTAGGAACCGTACACGATCAATAATCTTGTCAATACTTAAAAATACTGACAGTTTTATTGAATGTGTAAGGCCAATATTGATTGTGACTGATGATGTATTGATGGAGACAGTAATACTGATCCTGTAAGGTGTAGAAAAGGATAGCCTGAATATTGTGTATTACTGAAAATATTATTGAAGTCCAAGTATTGGCAATATTATTGGTCGTGTAAGGTACATCATTCACCTTCAATAAAACTGTCAGTATTTTTAAGTATTGATAGTATTATTGATCGTGTAAGGTTAGCATAAGAGTAACAAATTCTTCATTGTCCAAAACTATGGAAATACCTAGTGTTAACAAACTGTAAATAAAAAACTCTTCATGATTAAAGGTTGTGCCCAATGAGACTTTTTTTCTGTAGGCCAAAGTCTACAAATATCATAAATTTAGTGACTTTGACACAAGTCGTCTTTCCAAAAGTGTACAGATCCTTTATTGAAAAATGAAAATTTTAATAATCTTTACAAAATCAAAAAATGTGAATATTTTTAAGACTCAAAATATAAAACTAAGAATCATAGTCATAATTATAATTATTAGAATCACAAGTTCCAGTATTTCATTTAAACATATTCGTTTTATCTATACACAAGTAATTTCGAGTTCCAAGTCGCGGGCATGTCTCGAGTTGGAACCAATTTTCCGACAGAAAATAACATTCAGCTCTTGCGATTACAACAGTGTCTTTTTATCAGGCCTTTAAAAAATCGTGAAACAGTCATAACAAACCTGGAAAAGTGAAGGAGTTTAATTTTGAGGAATTGCTATGAACTCTGTTAAATTCTTACTTTTCATAACGGTGACGTCTGATTGGCCACACCAATTAAATCACACTGTATATAGTGTATATGCTAAGCCGTGAGCGTATATTTCTTTACCCTTTTTCCAATATAACAACAACAAATTAAACTCAATTTAAAACAAGAAATTACTTTGTTGTCGTTTCCTTACTGTTGTATATATATCTTAAAGCAGAACATGCTTGTTCTTAAAACTACTTGACATCTTTAAAGCTCGAATACTACTGCACTTTTTTAGCTTAGTAGATACTATTTCAGTTCGCGGACGGAAAAACAACTGGAAATATATGGACTTGGAGGCATACCAAGAAGGTAGTAGACGTTCCCTGACCTTATGCACTCTCTTTATTGTCTACAGTTATTTTGTACAGTTCCTTATCGATCGATATTTTCATACTTTGAAGTTTACGTAAGAAAAACATCGCCATAGTTTATTGCGAAAAGAATGTACATAATTAATCTTGTTAAATACATTTTCACTTAAAATGTGTACTTTGTTGATATTGTGATATGAAGTAGCTTCAATAATTGCGTATTGGGACAATTCATACTACACCGGATGTAATTTATGTTAAGACTGTTATTCTCATCAAATAAGTGGCTCAAAGTATGTGAAAATACAAAAATATCTCTATTCTCTATTAAATTCCAGGTAATTTAATCATTTTTTAACTTTATATTCTTTTGTTATAGACCAGGCGCTAGGTTACTTTCTAGCAGAAATAATTCAAACAAAATCTCTTAATATTTGGTTGTCAGTGAGAAGAGTCTTTAATTTATTCCACTTGAACGAGGGAGGGAAAGTCACGAGGATATGGTTTTCCGCAATTTCCGGCTTTCTCATTGAATTTTCGACAAAAATGGTTATATGAATTAAAGCCTGTAAAATTCTTTATTGAAAAGGTCTCCTTTAATTTTATCGCCAGTAATTAGGGTCCAAAGTTGAACTAACACGAGCTATCTTTAAATTTTCGAATATTTTCTACTTGATCGTCTGGTTTGGCCTCAACAAGCATTTACTAATATTCTATAAAAATATATTAAGAAATATTACAGCCAAAATTGTATACGTCTTCGATGATTATCCAGAAGATACATATAGAAGTCAGGAGTCGGAAGGGGTACTTTTTTGCCAGAGCGCCAATGTAGAGACTCCCCCCCCCCGTTTTCGAGGTCGCTGAACACGATGGTGGAGGTCCCACTATTTTTTTTCCTCGGCAACCCCTTCAAATTGGCGAAAAACCACCCCAAAGCGCCCTTTTCCGTGAACCCGTTTATTTTCCCCAGTTTTTCGACTAACTGTTATTCCCCGATTAAAACGGAAGGTCCCTCAAGAGATTTGACCTCAGCCACCCCTACACCTGGCTCCCACCCCTCTAGGGCACAAAAAGCAGTCTGTCAAAAAGCCTGTAGTTGTCGGAAAGCTGGAACAGGAGGACTCGCTTGATTATGATGAGCCAATTGAAATTGAACCTCAACATTTTAATAATGATGTAATGATGATGACGATTATGAGGATGATAGTAAAGAAACTGTACATACTGAGGGAAAGAAGTAAAGATAAGACCGGAAATATGCATAATCAACTGACAACTTCAAATCAATCACATACAGAACATCGTATAACGCGGAAGACAAGACAACTAAAACAGTCATAAATATAATCTAATCTATTTATTAAAAAAATAAATTCAGACCTTTTTGAAGTACGTTCATCACGTTGTGGGGAAATTTTATTAATAGCATCTCTTATCCTGTTTTGAAATTATCTAGGGTTGTAGGAGGATCTCGTTATACAGCATTCTTGACATGGCCTCATCGAAAAAATTCAATGAAGTCAGGTCAGGACACCGCCCAGGCCACCTTACTGGACTACTGGTTCCTATAAATCCACTACCACACGTATTATTTTTAAAAACATGTAGCAATTATAGCAATATGTGGGAGTACCATCTTGTTGAAAAGTTAATTCATTTATTCTTGCTACTGTTAATTTAATAAATACTAATAATAAACACTACAGAAATTAGACATCTCCCAATTCCAAGAGCCAGAGGCTTGTGCGGAAGGGGATTACACATTGAAAAAACGCGGACATACAACCATTTCCTCCGACAGTGCCAGAGCCAGGATTCGAACCCGGTGGCGCGATACCCGTGTGATTAATCACGATTGCCACCTCGCGCCTTAACCCACGCGGCTATCGACCAGATTTAATTCGTCCAATAACTTTTTTATCGCATGCAGTTAATTGGCTATTTTAAAAAAGTTCGCCCTATAAATCTGTTACCTAATAGGTATGCCTAACCTGAGGCCTAACCATACATTTGAGAATTTGCTTCTGCTCAATATCCAAACGGCTGCTGGTATTTCGAAAAATTGTCCGAGAACCTCCTTCAACTTGTATTGCCCGTAACCCTACTTACGGAGAAAACTCTACGCTGGATCCAATTTCTAGTGGTGGGGGAGTTTCCGTACGTGGACTATTTTACCGAAATCAATGTTTGTGTTATGACAACCACTTTCAAAAAACATCAAAACACTTGAACACGTTCGAATACACTAGTCGGCGCGCGTTTCACTAAGTACGTTATCATCATCGGGGATGCCAAAAACTGAAAACTAGTTTCTAGCTTTCTTACAAAACACACTGCAAATTCGATTACTAGAAAACTATATTCGGCAGATAAGTAGATAATTTGTGACAAAGCATCAGAAAACTACATATAATTAATCAGGATGTAAAAATTTATTCATTTATTTATTTATATAATTCATCCAACGGGTGAAACCCAATTACAGGACAAATAGCAACAGATTTAAATAAAATATCGATAAATAGAACAATATGGTGTAAGTAAAAGGCACACAAATGACACAAATATAAAATGTAATAACTATAATCAAAATATATACTCTAGTAAAATAAATATATATACATACATACATACACATATACACATACACATATACACATATACACATATACACATATACACATACACATATACACACACACACACATATATATCACAAGTGTAAAACAGAAACATAGACAAGATAGTGTTTAAATGGGGTTTAAGTAAATGTTCTTTATATCAGCAATATTACAGTTAAATATATCCAGGCTAGCCTCAATACTATTATAATTTAAACACATTTGATGTAGGAGAGATGATTCTAATATATTAGTGCGTGGAGTAGGAAGCATGAGTACATTATTTGCTCGAGAATTTAATCTCGGAATTCGAAGAAGTGAGGTGAGGCAGGTGCAGCTGATTTTATTATTGATAATTTTGTGTAAGAACATTATTGAATGCATTACACGTCTCCTTATTAAGCTACTCATACTAAATTTATTTAAAAAAAATTCTTGTTGTGTCCCTCTTATTGGATATGTGCCCTCCAGAATAAAAGTTGCGGACTTAAAAAATCTTCGTTGTACTTTTTCCAAGGACGCTATGTGAATGTTGTAACTAGGACTCCCAATAATGGACGTATATTCCAGTTTGGATCTGACAAATGTAACAAATAACATACGTAGAGTAGATAATTCAGTAAAATCTTTACTGTTTCTCAAAACAAAACCTAAATTTCTAAATGCACTGCTGGTGCATTCCTCAATATGTTTAGAAAAAGTTAATATAATATCAAAAACAACGCCAAGATCTTTTATAAACTCAGGTCTATTTAGAGTACAGTCGTTTAATTTGTAGTTGAATGAAATTGTATTTACTTTACGTGTAAAAGACATGCATGACATTACATTTAGCAGCATTAAGAGGAAGACGGTTATTAATGCATCAGGTATTAAGATAGAAGAAAATTAAGAGTAAGAAGAAAATACATAAGAATCAGTAACAAAATTTCCCCTCAAAAGTTATCACATCAATTGGCTATGTCAGAAGTAAAAATTAACAAACAAGTAACGCACCAAACGTATTATATAAATCACACATCTTTTGAGATATCTTTGTACCGATCATTTTGACATGCCATCTTTCGCTGGTTTCCACAAAGTAATCCATCGTAATAAATTACACATTTAGCGATAGATGTCACCACGCTCTAATTTACTATTCAATAGGGAACAATCCAAGCCAGTTCCTAATATACCCAATAGATGACGCCATGTGTACTCAATTTAATGTCGTTCTCAATTTGTATCATATAATATATAATACAAATTGAGAACGACATTAAACAACTATTTAAAAGTTATATTATAACTTTTAAATTGTTTAAATTTCCAGATTTTTGAGAGTTTTCCAATCTCTTATTAGTAGAAATGAGCCAAATTGATAAAAAGAATGAGGAACAATCCAAGCCAGTTCCTATAGCCAATAGATGACGCCATCCGTACTCGGTTTAATGTCATTTTCAACTTGTATCATATATAATCTTTAAATAGTTTAAATTTCTCGATTTCCGAGAGTTTCCCAGTCTCTTATTCGTAGAAATAACTGAAATGAGCCAAATTGATAAAAAGGAGTAGGGTCGTATTGACATTGACGGACAAACAACCGAGTGCAGCTGGTGTACTCTGGCGAATGAAATGAAAGAGAATTTTCCCCATTGCCACTTTTAAGCTTTTCGTCTGCAGATGGTAAAATTTTACCAAGTTATAAAATAATTGAGTATATCATAGAAATCTAAAATATAAGCTATCATATCATAATTAGTGATAAAAATTGTATAGAAACTAATAATATAAAGATAGTTAATGATCGAAAAAGTACTTAATAATCGACTTAGTTTTTAAAATTTCTCAAGTTGGTACTCTGACAGCCGAATTGTTGAACTTTCAGTTTAAGTCATCCCCCTTGTTTTTGTCAGTTAAAATGGTTATAAGTATTACCCAAGTACCATCAAACTTCCTTTTTAAATCAAGAAATTAAGCCGAAAACTTTTCTACGATTAATTTAGTTAAAAGGCACGTGGTTGCTAGTCGGTTTGATACCGGATCAAAAATCAAATTTAATCTAATTTTCAATTAATATTTTAGTTCGTTTAATTGAAATTTCGATTTATTCGGATTAATAAGCATGTTATGGTTCAGAAATTCTGGGTAAGTGTTAATTTCTTTAATTTATTATAGACACGTGCTCACGTTAGAGGTTAATTTTGAGACTAATTTTGTAAATTTAATTATAGACGATTTTGGTAAAGCTAGATTTCGATTTGGTACAGTTAGACTTTGAGTTAGAACTTGTCAACTGTTCTATTTTGGATTTTGGACTTTTGGATCATTTGCTACTCTTTGGTACACGAATTTTGGTATACGAAAGTTCTACAACCAGACCTCGATCAACAACCTTCAAGTCTGGAGAGCCTGGAAACTCTCCATATTTTGTAAAAGCTAAGTAATTACCGTATACATAAAATTTCCATTACAAAATTGTTTAAATTCATAATTCTTTTCCCTAGCGTAAGCTGAGAAAAAACCCTAGACCATATCTGTCATATATTTTATTGTAAGATTTTTACCTTTAAATTTTCTTTGTATTGTACATTGCATACTTATTGTTATAATAAATTGTATTCTTTTTACTTATTCTTTTTATTGTTCGCTCTCATCATTACAAGGATTCATAAGATCTGGGACCTCGTTTGCTTGTCCTGGCTTTAGGCCGTAATACCATCTTAGAGGACGCACATTTTTTTACTTTTATGAAACGACATTCCATAAGTGCCATAATATATCAAAAAGGTGTAAAATTATTTTATCTTTGCTAAGCGTTTTAAATTGCTATCTATTTCTTAGATGTTTCAAAGTTTATAGCTCTCAATTTTATGAGTACTTTAAATCAAACAAGCTCTGTACACTGGAGTTGAAATAAAATGTGATAGAATTAGCTTTCTAATTTATAGCTATATGCAAAAGATCATCCTTGGTGCCACGTAACCATGCATTTAACTTTCAACCAAGAAAACGATACGCTTGCTTTAAATAATGTAGACCGACAATGTGTTGACCATCAAAGTGACAATAAAATATGTGCGAGTATAAGTGGCGAGTCATTTATAATTTATTTCATAGAACATACCTGAATATACCCTGGTATCTGCGCCATAACATGCACTTGCATAAAGCATTTGAGATCCGCAAAGGTGGAACAACGGAGATCTTGTTATTTCAACCTAGTTCATGCCAATTACAATGAAAGTCGTAATAGATGCTAAGAATACATTCTCATTGCAGGAATTTGGTTTGTACTAAGTAACTCATTTTTATTATTATATGTTTAAACAAAATACGCAAAATTAAAATTATTAATATTGACGGGAAAATATTAAATAGGTAAAAATATAACATTATAACCTAAAACTGAGAAACAAGTCCTCCTTTCTACACAAAACATTGAAATGATTACTGGATAGTACATTAAAGACGTAATATTAAAAGAAAATCCCTAAGTAACCGTCAATATGTACATCAACATTGCGCTGGGGGATTTAAAGACACTACTGAAAAGCCATTGGATGACAGAGAGAACATTTCTAGACGCAAAAAGACGATTCAATAGCGCGACAATACATTTAATAACGAACAAAGAGGAGTCCCAAATGTAACCTGCCGGTAGATTAAAGACAGCCCAGAAAACTATAATAGTATCAAATCTAAAAAAGGCTCAAGTCCCGTTAATACTAAGGTCAGTGCACAGGCAATCCCCTGGGACAAGTATTATCTCCGTCGCTGTGAGCCACCCCTGTTAATGAACTTCTGCGGAAGCTTTCTACAGAAGCCAAACTACGGTCTAGGATATACTGACGATCTACGAACACGATAACGAAGTATTTACAAAGAGTCCTGAATTACGTCGACAGAAACGAAGGATCCTCCATAAAACTTCGGAAAACAACACTTCACAAAAAAAAACTTAAGACTCTTAGCGCTTGAAGTAAAATTTTATTTGCTCGTGAGACAATACACCTAAGAAGCATTTTTTACCGAGAATTAACAAGAAACGAGTTTATCCATAGAGTCGGACAGAAAGCAACAATTATTGATCTGGGAAAGTGCAAACAAATGTGCAGGAAAAAATTAGGGGCTAAATGCCAAAATGACCCTATTGATGTACAGTCCTTTGGTAATGTCAAAGAACCTCCCTAAATGGACCAAATAAGTCGGGGAAAATCTCGTTCGACGGGATTTTGCGGAACTACCAAGAAATCTGACTGAAAGCGACATTTTTGTGACTGCAATAAATATTTCACGACGGGACGTAACATCCCACATGACGTCACTTTTTGAACTGCAACGCAGTTTCACACAACAGAACGTAATGTCCGAAACGTAGTGCATACGGCGTAATTTTAGGAACTGTCTCGAAAACGGGCGTGTACTTCCAAATAAAAAACTTCTATACTTCGATGTTGTGTAGCATTGCCCCTCATCCAAGGTATGAACATGAGTATGGATTAAGAGTTGTTCGGAGTGTATTAGTCATCCATGCTTCCAATCTTAATTGTAAATGACTTCACGTCAATAAAATGACGCAGCCGAATGTACGGTGTGCTTGGAAAGAGAGAGATAGAGATGTAATAGAATATGACATTGGACAAATTTATTATACCTAATCTTTAAATTTTTCGGTGCACTTGAGGACATTAGGGCTAATTTTATTTTAGTTCTATAAAAAGGAAAATGTTTATTTTAATAATACCTATGTGGGATGATAATAATTATTTTTGCAAATCGAAAATAGAAGAAAAAAATTTTTTTTTATATACACTTTTTTTTCTCTCATCGCCCCACATTGTAACATGTTTTTAATGTCTTTTAGTGAAAGCCGTTTTTTAAAATAATGATGTATATGAGAGTAAATTGAACCGTATTTCCGGCTTATATCCGGAGCGCTCTTAATAGTTCCACGAAAAATTCCCAGAAGAGAGATTTCCCCCGGACGACAAAATTTTCAAAACCTCATTTTGCAAAATTACCTACCTATATGTTTTACGCCATATTTGCCTACATATGGTGCTTCTATGATTCGCAACACATGTACATAGTACATGGGGCCGCCTTGCCTGAACGTATGAATATATTCTAATCTGTTGCAATTCAAGCATCTTTAAGCGCGATAACAGAGTGCCCAAAATTACCTATGAGAATTTACAAATACATAAAGACATGCAAGTCAGAACCCCACAGTCACAAATAGTAAATTTTCCGTTGAATGCTTTTGGTGTCAGTCGATTGCTTTAACGTGAACCATTGGATGGTAGTTGAAGACTGCACTGTCCGAGTCGTCCTAATCCTCACCATGTGTGGTATGAACCGACACTCTCGTTAACCTTATACGCCTTAATACTTTTGTTACTAAGAAGTGTTTATAAAAAAGTCTTCCAATATGTAACTTTGCCTGAATCCTATCATTTTCATTGTGTCTTACTGAGTTATTATTAACATTCCCTTTCAGGTAAAATGTTAAGAAGTGTTAGAAAGTAAAGTGTTAGATATAAGATAGTGCAACGACGTTTCAGTTGATACCATTTGGTGGAGTACCGATGAGCAAAATCAAAGTATAAATTTTATAATTGCAAATTTAATTTCCGACGTACAGAGGAATTCTGTCTACTTTTGGGTACTTTTATATTTTTGTATTATTCACCGCTACACTCTGCCATGTTAAAGGTCAATTATTGGCGCATGTCGTGTGTAAACATATTACCTAGTTACTAAAGTATTTTTACGATCGTCAAATCTATACACAATTTTATTAATGTCCTTTAAAGCAGTGCCATGTCGCACTTAAAAGTGTAACATCCTTATAACTTTTTCTTTCTTTTTCCGATTTGAACCAAATTTTACTCAAATATAGAACAAAGTATTTGTGACCAAAAAATATTCTCCCGCCATAGACGCCAAGCCACTTGAGATATCAAAATAAACGGAAAAAAAAATCATAAGCATTTTTTTAATTGGGAAATTTTATTAATGAGAGTTGTTCTCTCTCTCTCTCTCTCTCTCTCTCTCTCTCTCTCTCTCTTCTCTCTCTCTCTCTTGTAATTTATATAATAAAATTTTATAAAGTTTTTTATGGATGAGATGAGATGAAGATTTTCAAACAATTGTCAACATTCATTAATAAAATTTCCCGATAAAAAATGTCTAATATGACTTTTTCCGTTTATTTTGATATAGCACGAGGCTTTGCATTTGTAGGAGGCAAATGTTCTTGGCCATAAGTACATCCTACTTTCTTTTATATTTGAATAAAATTTGGTTAAAATAAAATTCAAAGAAACGGAACTCGTGTTCAAAAATCTTGATACAGAATTTTTTGTACGACTTGAATTTTGTAGGGGTGGAAGTGTAAATCTTTCGGAGTGCGGCGCTTCAAAATATTGAGCGCTAATGCTTGTCGTTTTGCAGATCGTTTAGAACTTCGTAGCACAGCTGCACTTACCCTTTCAGCATCTTCAAGTATGCGTGCAGAACAAGTTCTTCCTTTTGCTTTCTAAAGTTCAACCGTAAAAGAACGTTGAATATTTTACCAGCGCTACATATTCACAGCTAAACTGAGATTTTCTTAAATTTTCATTTTTTTCGAAAGCACTTGATTTGAATTTATATCTCATGAATTAACTTTGAAAACGAATACTTCGTTCTGCCGGAGCCATTATAACATATTAAAGCATTATCATTGTGGAAGTTTTGCTTAAATGTATTCCTCTAATACTAATCTGATAAGCAATGAAATGTAAAGAAAATCAAATTATAAATTGATTTGTCACTCGTTTAAAATCAACATCACGGCTAAATGAAAAAGGAAAACACAAATAAATTAAATTAATCAACAATTTGACACATAACAGAACACACTGACTGGCATCAGTGACATTGTCACCAACATTATTACTACAACTTTTCTAGGCTGCGACATCACTTAGTTGGAGGAGGAACTGCAGTATCACGTGACCGTGCCAAGGTACTTGTATATAATGTTACACGTTTAACGCATATACGACCCGCATCACACACGCGTGTCTTCCAGCTGCGAAGAACCGTCACGCGACTTCCGGCTGGTGTAAAAAGGTAAAACGTTAGCTCCTGTGTGTGTGCGCTGCCAAGAGTTCTAAAAGCTTGTTTATTTGAGCCATCTTAATGGATTTTGGACTATCGACAACGGTAAAATTTCCTCCGTTTTAAGTTGTTGCTGTTCATCAGAATATTTCGTTGCTACGGAGGGAGTTTAATCCGCATCTGTGCGGGATTTATGTGTGCACACGTGAGTAACCTTATTATCGCCATCTTTTCGACCCGACCCACGTACTTCAAAAATTTATAGGCTGGTTGACCGCTTTCTTTTGGGAGTATCTTTGCTAGAGAGACGAACTCGACCCTGTCAATTGAGCTGCAGCACTGTACAAGAATTTTGGTGGATTATATCCCTCAACAAGTCAGAGGTAAATTATTTCTTTGGTGGATTATATCTATTTTCAATCGCTCTCATTAGGCACGTTTTACGTGCATTTCCGACTTACAATTTAAATGGGTATACCTTAGGGTCCACGGTTAGAACTTCCGCGGACTGGGTTAGAACATTCCACGGACTAGGTTCGAAAGTCCCACAGACTAGGCTGAACGTTTCACGATTTAGGGAGGCTATAAACCCACCACCATCGTCTGGCCCGAAGTCACCACCATAGGGCTGCAGTCTGCAGTTTTGTGTAATAATATTTGTTTTCTTTTAACTTACGTCTGTATATATATAAACAAAGATTTTATTCACTCATATTGATTTAGTAAGTTCTCTAATGAAACCTATTGCGGCCAAATTTATTTTAGTCAATCCTCACGCTTGTGAACCAAGTGTAACTACACGAGGGGTATTTACTTTTATTTTATGTTGTGACACATCTATCAGTATATAGCCACATAATAGAACATCGCCAGGTTCATATTAGATGACCATAAGTTGTAAATACTGTAATATAGTACATTTCATGTTGAAAGAAAGTGTCATTATTTCGTCTGCGACCACTAAGAATGGAACCGTGATTTTATGTTAAATCCGCAAAAAAACTTCTAATAGTTTATGTTAAACTTGGGCTTAACGCCCTGAGATTTCTGAGCCAGTGAAATTTTGTCGCGGTCACGTACATCACTTATCCGGGCTAGGTGGTGTCTGCGATCTGCTACTTACAGCAGCCCAAGTGTTTTTAATATTATCTTGCAACCCAAATCGCCTCACAGCCAAGAGGGGGAGAACCTGGTAGAAATAATTTGAAAATCTATAGGAGTAAGTGATTTGGGGGGTCCAGTGTAGATTAATAATTGTCTCGATGCAACACTCCTTATGTTAATCGAATACAGTGCCACCAGCACTTGGTAGTATAGAAAAGATGTTAGGCTGATGTCTGCCTGAGGGGCATTGACTTAGGGTAGGCAGCAAAAAGGGAAAAAAACTTGACACTACCACACGTATGAGCCCCAAAGTAGAGCGTGCGGCTAGCTCTGCGGAGACCCCAGGGTCTAGGTACGACCAGCGTACTGCCTAGAGCAAATACAAAAGAATGTTCAAATATGTTATAGTTTATTAAAGACAGAGTCGATATGAGATATACATATATATTTTTTGGGGTGCTTCGACCTTTCCCTCCTCATACAGGAGCCGATACAGCAGTGCAATTCTTAAGATTATTAACTTAGGCCACATGAACTACTAACTAATGGTATTAAATTGGTCATATACTTACTAATTTCCCAGGTGTAGCTACAAGTGGTTTACATATTAAAAAAGGTGTTTATTTTATGAAGTCAGGGAAAATTGTTACATGAGGCAAAAGATTAATAATAAAGGTAACAAAGGTTATGAATGGCTGAAGGCCCAACTGCTTGCGTTCCAGGGGTTACGCTCCACATGTTTCCAGTCGAGGTGGTGTTAGGTGAAAAAAGGCATCCGGAACCGGATTTTCTGTTTTGGCCCAATCCAGAGTGCTAGGCCCGAAAGAAGAAATTCCGAGCGAGGTCTCCAGTACTTAGCCCATACGAAATCCCGAATTCTTGGCCCAAAACAAGGAACTTGAGCCCAAGACAAGAATCCAGAGCCCAAAGCAAGAATCCAGAGCCCAAAGCAAGAATCCAGAGCCCAAAACAAGAATCTCGAGCCCAAGACAAGAACCCTAATGAGGAGCAAAATAATGTTGTAAATAATGTCTAACATGGTTTATGCTACAGGGAGCAACTGGGTTCGTTACCTTTTTCCTAAGGGTCCTTATAATTCTGTTGTGACTTCCATATACAAATAACCAGGGACACCGACTCACAAAACGGATCGTGGACAACAGGACACACGTGTTAAAACCCAGATTTAAAATCAGTTTACATAGAAGAACAGCAGTGCCTGCAATGAACAACTTTCAGGTGCCTAAAAGACAATAATTGTGGCGTTAGGGCTAATTAATGACGGTGTAGTGGTGGGCATGCCCCTTACCTAGACCATAAAATCCCACGAGGGTAACTTTCTCTCCATCTACAAACATCAAAATTCACCAAAAGCAACACACAATGGTGGAGAATAACTTCTGAAAGGCTATGTACATAAATCCCTTGCGGACAATCAAAAAGATTGGAGCTTAAAGTACAGCCAAAATGATACCAGGCACCTTTACCGGTGGTCAGCCGAAAAAAGAAAGCTAGGAGCCGCACCCAAGAGAAAAAACGCTCTCCAAAAAAATAAACAGCTTCCGCCGACGCCATGATCACATCAGAAACCGAATATGACAGAACACAGTACAGAAACACATGTTCTCATAGCCGTGCAGGATTGATTTTCTTGCAGCTTGAAATAATAACTAGACCATTGCTGGACAATCCAAAAGTTATTTAACAATGTCAATGGTGTCAATGAAATAATTACAAATATAAATAAACAAACTTGAAAGGATGACTGATGAAATAATTATTAACAATTACACAGAAATTCAGGCGCGTCCCTGGATAGCCACAGATACTACAGAATTTCACTCAGAGTGTTGGTAAGGTGAACAGAAACTGAAAGTCCCTAAGTGAAGTAGGCAAAACAACAATTCAATTTATAAATTACAAAGTTATAGTGACATAACCCCGAAACGACTCTGCACGGAATAAACTTGTAATAACAGACAATATCTACAGCAGTCGATAGGGAATTTGTATTCTTTAAATTACCAATTTTTGTTTTCTCTCGGTAAATCAGTAGTTCTCGATAAAGACATGTACTTTCTAGCATTGTTTTAGAGCAGTATTTGAAGGGGCTCGCTCTCACGCCACAATTATTTTTAATTCTCTAATAGATACTCTTCTGGTAAAGGCCGAACTTTAACACATGCGACAACTCACAATCCAATTCTAGATGAGAATTCATACCTTTACTATGAGTAATAACCTTGACAAAGGCCGCACCATGTAAATTCTACCAAAAGGAGAAGACTCATATGGTATGCTACTGTGAAACCAAAAGCTGAAAGCTACACTAATATCAAAGCTGTTGAGTGTGAAGCAAAGAAAAAGCTGGATAAAATACTCTAAGGAAAACCATACAGGAGCACCACAACAGATTTATGGGATGGTCAAAGCCGATCAGTGAGCTCCAGTCAACTCTTTTTAATGCCCCTCTTCCAGCTACACAAAGCAATCGTAGTCTATTGCGTTCGAGGTGTCAAAAATGTGTATAGAATCCTGTTTATGCAACTGGCAGTAAAAGTTAGATTTTATATGTTTGTTTATTATTTATCTGTGGTGTTTATTATATTCAAACCTTTGTAAGTGCCTACTACAATAATATTACTTAACAATGCAACAGTCATATCTAAAATAACACAATTAGTTGCGTGATCCATTGGCCGGCGAAAATTCGCTCTTAAGTTGAACCTGTGGACGAGGTTCACTTCATATGCAACGCAAATATCCCCCTAAAGTACCTAATCTGTGTTGCAGTTACTCTGCGATAGTGGAATTTATTTTAAAAACCGTAAAATAGAGCTTGCAAAAGATTACAAAACGATTTAATAACCGCGAACAGTAAGTGACTTTTTGGGGCCTTGAATGCTTTAGAAACCTAGGCCCTACGGGTTTCGATTTCAAACTTAAAAAGTATTACTGTTGTCCTTAAAATGTCTAAACTTCAATAATTGCAAGCACAATCTTGATCTTGAATTTTTTTACAAACACAAATACTTCTTTTCATATCAATATAATAAAAAGCAAAAGTTAACAAAAACAAATGTATATTATGGAAAGAGAGCGAGATCAGTTTGCTTATAACAATAAATCAAAGTTCTTACAAAACAAGTTACCTATTATTACAGACCATTGAAATGATCATTAATCATATTTTACCAGAAATTGTATAAACAATCCTTTCTCAATGAAACAAAGGATAATGTTAGACATGGTGAAACACAAGAATCATAAAATTATACATTTTTTATTAGGTTTTGTTTAGGTGGAATACTTGGCACGTGATATATATCTTAAACTATTATAACAATAAGGAGTTGGATGGGTGACCGTTCCAACGAAGACCGCGTCCTCGCCTCACACATCTTCCAGCGGCTTGTATATCAGTGTATGCGCGAAAGGAGGTTGTATAGGGGATATACCATCCTTCGGAGGGGATGTAAAGCCGTCGGCCACTTGTCTATTAAATGTTAGGCAAGTAAAAGACTCCTACTCTTCTTAAGGGAAGAGGTTCGGCAAAATTCTTGGTTGGGGGTAGCTCGTCTCCAAGCGTCAGTGTTAGGCCTCAATAGCGTAGATAGACCGACGTTAAATAAATGTATAAAAAAACCAATAAGGAAGATGTAAGAATTATAAAATTCATACATTTATACTTCTTCCATAATACCTATCTGTTTCACAGAACAAAGAATAAAAAGTCATTCAAATTTACCTCGTCAGTCGGTTTTTCGTACTGAACCACCAGGATTACTTTAATATCAACATAACCATCAACGGTGTACATATTTTCATGCAATTATTTGTAATATTTAATTAATAATTTGGTATTTTCGTAGATTTTACATATCCTCAATTGTAAAGCAATCCAATGGGTTATTATCGAGGTTATTATACATATACTTATGCTTAACGCTTTATAAAATGTTTTAAAAGTATGCCTACTTATAAATAAAAACAAAATGACGATGACGTCATAATGTACAATCGACATAGGCGTGCCAGTCGTGATCTATGTCTAGCCTTGTATTTGGTCAAATCACATTGCCAATTCTTTATATGAGATATGACATCGTGCTTTACGTTGTTTAAGTAGGTCTTAACAATTAAAACGTCTTTAAATGTGGAAAAACAAACAATATTTTTATGTGAAGCTAGAAACTAAACAAACAACAGTAAATATGACCTCAAAGAAATGTTTGAACATATGTTTATTAAATATAAAGAACAAAGCCAGCGAAATCTTAAAAGCAAAACAAATGATTGAAGTCCATGAAGTCCATTATATCTCTTAATAAAACGAGGGAAATGAAAAATAATTTAATATAAACATATAAGGTTTAAATCTTGCTGATATCAAATCCAAAAATATAAAGAAAATATTGGTTTGTTCATGATAGCGACTTGAGAACTTTTATTGTTTTTATGCCGATAAGAGGAGAAATTGTCTGTTTTTTACAGTTTAGAAGTGATCACACATACAATCCCATTAAGAAGGTGGACACTGGACGCGCTGTATTACCGCTTTCTCTGGAATTTGAAGTCGATGCAATTAGGCGCATTTCCGAAATTAAAAATATTTCTATTTCTAATTGATAGAAATCAGTTTCCATAACGTTAAATTTGGTTTATAGTGGAGTTATTTTTCTTTCTAAAACTAGCGGTTAGTTATGAATTTATCAATTTCCAGACTTTGTGGTTTTTCATTAGTCTATAACGTAAGTAGAAAACTGTAAGTCATTAAATACAACGATTTATTCCAACTAGGTGCGGTGTCATTTCCAAATTGTGAGAGGACACACGGATAAACAATAAAATATAAAAGCCAAAAACCTCCTTTTCGATTATAAATAATTATAATTGTCCTGTACAAAATTTATATTTCTAGAGAATGTAATTTGTTATGATTGTTATTTTTTTGTACTACTGGTAAAGAAAGAGTCATCACCGATGTGATTTGCTTGGCTGCGAAAGTACTATATTATAATTAAAAATGATATATAATATGCAGAAAATATGAACTAATTTTCACATTTTTTGCGTGATAATAATAATTTATAGATATCCTTGACCTAGAATAACTTATTTAAATTAGTAAGGTAAGGTAATTGTGTCAAATGCGAATTGCTTGCGAAACTTTATAAACAATATTCCGTAATATACGTTTATATGTCGCATCGAGTATATGATTTATTTATATTTGAAGAAAGTGAGGGAGGTGGCTTTGAATTTTTTGTGATGTTTCATTCCATAAAATGATAGACAATTCATTGATATCATCAAATTAGTAAGGTAAGGTAATTGTGTCAAATACGAATTTAAATACGAATTGTTTGCGAAACTTTATAAACAATATTCAGCAATATAGGTTTATGTCGCGTCGGGTATATGGTGGATGTCATAATCTTGTGTTTTGGCAAAAAAATGTATGAGAAGGAAAGACGTGAAGACGTCATTAATGAAATATCAATCATCATACAACATCAACTAACAATGGTCGGAAGCAGCGTATTTTTATGTTGTTTGAATGAGACAATTCTATGACAGTCTTGTTGAATTTGGATGGTATTAAAGACGTTTTTGAAATATTCAACATTGTTATATAATATATTACATTAGCAGCAAGTTAAAACAATTTTTACTGGCGAGCCTGTCACCTTTTAGCGCCAATAATAACATTTTAGATTACAAGCAAGGTAAAACAGTTTTAACTGGTGACATGTGTAATGGTCCATTTTATCTTGTGTAAATTTATTAAAATATCATGCATAAATCTGTAAAATCACTCTTACGTCTTTTAAAATACCGCGACAGAGTACGTTTAGCGTCTTTTGGGATTTGATGAGTGCATTTTTAGATCGGATGCCCTAATTGGTTTTAGGTATTTTATGTCGTTTGGATAAAGGCGAGCGGATGTGCAAAAGGATTCCCGTTGATGATGGGGTCCGCCGAGAGCAGCAAGACGGCCCGACGATTAAAAAATGTGTAAAAAGAAAGATTGCAAGTGGTGTATTACCGCGAAGTAATGTGTAAAATTGTGTTAATTATAGATTCGTTTTGATGTTTAAAGTCTAACGATATTACCTTCATAAGTTCCCGTTTAGACAAAAGTTTTATTTGGTTGATGAAAGGCGGTATTTACGGTGTAAACAGCAAGTACACCATTACAAGTTTCCGATGTTAAGTTCTGTTAATGTACGGTTTTAGACCGTATACTGTACAATATTATCAAAGTGTAAACTTTAGAAACTTCCTTAATGAAATAAAGACTTTTTGGTACATTTACGCTAGTCTAGTATGTGAACCCTTAGTGAATTAGGCGTTAAATAGTACATTTTCCAACAATACGCCTTCCAAGTAGGTGTTTGGAAGATTTCCATCAGTGCCACTTCTGGCTTCATGTGACAAAGTGCATCGTAAACTCTAAGTGCGTTCTAATTAAGTTCCCTGAATGGTTTTTGGGTTTTTACCAAAAAATAAAATCCTTGGCGCCCAACTTTCCTTTAGAGATTTTGACTTTAAGAATTATATGTGTGTTAATGTTTGAATATCCAAATAAGTTTTGAATACGGTTAATACTCCGGATTTTGTTCATGTTCGTATATTACCTTTCGTTACTATGAAAATTCTAGATTTTGTTCATGTTTGTAAATTACCTCTTGAAACTATAAAAATTCCATGCATTAGTTTAGTTAGTTTTCTATGACTTGATTGCGTATTCGAATACCGTATAGTTTAAGGAACGCTTGATTTGTTTTTGACATTAATGTATTTTTATGTTCCACGGCCTCAGGGTCATATATTTTATTGTTGTAATATAGGATTAATTTTACGTTGTGTCTCATTAATCCAGTTTTCCTTCACCCCTGATATTGAGCTAGTTAGAGCCATTTTTAAGTGAGAACATTCTTAAAGAAATTTATAGTCAAAATATAAGTTGTTTCACAGGAGGAAATAACTGGCGAGCCGTCACGCGAGCCTGTCACCTCCTAGAGTCAGTGAAAATTGTTACTTTGTATGTGTTGTACCATATTTTATTTGTTATTCATTTGTAAATATTTTTATTTAATAAAAATTATAATCAAATCCTAACGGTTTAAGAGCGAACACTGACATCTAGCAGCTCTGAATACTCAAACGAACAGACTTTTCGATGACATTCACTATTGCAACAATTCAAGTGTCAAATTGTATGTAAAAAAATAACGTTTGCAAATATCTACTACTTTTTCAAAGCTCATAATTTATTAAATTGTGCTGATATGAATGTGCCAGAAGTTATTTTAGACGAAACCGCGAGCGTCGCTTTAAGTTTATAATAAGCCGCATTCCTCCCGGAGGAGTGGTGTAACAAGTGGAAGGTAGCCATCAAAGCTAAGAAGAGTAACGTTATACTCTTCAGGAGACTCAGGAAGCAGGTACCCACAGGATATGTTGCAATGAACGGAGACGAAATTCAATCCACGGCAGCCATAGTCAAAAAAAGAAGACAAGGCGGGCACTTCGCTACCCCATGTTGAGAAGACAGAGCCAACTAAACTTGAGGCACAAGTTCACGCTTATCAGGGACCTGATCAGACCTCTACTGACCTATTCTCTGGGAGTACCAAGCGAGAACCTACCTCAAGAAGATCCAAACCATGGAAAACGTCGCACTCAGGTGCGCCGTCGACGCCTCTTGGTTCGTTAGAAACGCCTACATCTTTAGGGACCTAGAATACATTCCAGTAACTAAGGACATCCAGAACAGAGCGAAGAAATTTTATTCCCTTGCAGCTGAGCACGGAAACTCTTTGATCAAAGATGCGACTGACTACGATCCAGACGACGGTCAGAGGCACAAACGGCCGAAGCTCCAGGTTATGGATAATGGATAAGTATAACTAATCCACTTCCGTCCAGACCAGAAACCACACAAGAACAGACACGACGACACCATTCCTTAAAGCCAGATCCAGCTGACGCCGAAATCTCCCTAGATCTGTAGAATCTGCAGAAGCGTTTAGGCTGTGCACCTCCTGAGCTACACAGGTCCATACTACCATACCGATGATCTGGATGACAGGATGTCACTTGGCCTCCTTTATACCGGCAGTCATTCCAATCCACAAAAACCACCCCAGGACGAGAGTCATCTTCAGCCACATGCCGGCGAAGAAAGAAGGCAAGACAGAAGACCGCCAGGAGAGAAGGCCCAGCCGGCAAAGCCCAGCAGCTAGGACCAGGGGAGGTCCGCCGACATCGCCTACACCTCTCACATTTGTGACCGGGGTTAATGAAAAAGCAGGCCCACCCCTTACGAAGTCGGTTTCAGTCCACAGCAATGATCTGGGGTAAAGAGCAATAGTCCTGCTCGACCTCAATCATTTCAAACCATCATCACAGCCAAGAATACTGGAGCAGGGTAGGATTTCTCTTCTGGATTCTAATAATAATGACAGTAACCACAAAACTAAGAATGGATGTATTTTTCTGAAATGTATAGAAAACTAACTTTTTAATGCACTGGTACAGCTTAAGTGTAAATCGTGATGATGATGGAAAATGCTTCTTACCATTTCACGTTACTTGATAAGCCACCAATATTTGCTTCTAAGAAATGCGAAATGCAGAAATGACTAACAGAACTGAAATTATCAAAATTTTAATAAAAACCACGTTAAAATTAATGGGACTCATTAAGCGCAACTGCAACAAAATTTACGAATTTGATGAAATGTTAAGATGAAAAGGATACGAAGTACTCCGTTTACCACCATCCATTTCCAATTTAAAAATGGCACAGCACGTAAAGAGGCACTATTATAACGAGCACATAAACCCTCAGTCTTATACTTTGAAGGAGATTGAAAATTTCTGTCTTGAACCTTCGCGTCAAGACAATACTAAGAAATGAAAAAAGTATTATCAGCATTGTGAACATTTGGTGAGTAAAGAATGAGTACGGGAAATGGGACAAGCATCTATTGTAGATTTGCCTCTGAGAAGGTTTAAGCCCCAGTGTTTTATTTACAAACAGAGATTCTGGCAAATTTGTTCCCTAGTTAAATAATTATTATTTATTTATCTGAAGGATAAACAAATAAAATTGGCCATTTGCGTGATCGTCTAGTTTTGTTAGTGTAGGACCTAAATTTCTTTGCATGTGTGTAGTAACCCTTTTATAATTACCCCAGGTTCTTTTATATAAAGTTTAATATTATTTGTTTCTGTCTGATACTATATACCTTAGAAAATTAATCACTCTGTTAATTGAATACCTGGTAAACTTGAACGCACTGTCTATTAATTGAGAGACCTAGTTAATTACATATGTTATTTATGTAGTATCTTATTACTCAAGATTGCACTGTACATTATTTGAAGTTTGTTTTCTATTTTGCTTTTGAAATTAAAACATTTATTTAGTTTATTACTTATGTGACGAAAAAGTAAAGGTAAAAGAATAAGACAATAATTGATGGAAAAAAATAGTAAAAAAACCCATTTTATTTTATATAAATTGATGCAACAATAGTCGAACATGAAATCAAAAGTAATCCAAATATTTGAGACAATTGTCTAAATATTATAATAGAAAAATTTGCGCTGCTATAGTAATGACCATACTATAGATATGCTGAGTGTTTTGATGCAATAACAAGAACTGAGATACAAAAGTATACTGTGTTATTTTAATAGTAATTAGAGTTGTGGCAATGGCCGGATAATGGTAATCTATAATTAGAGCTGTTAACAATCGCTAGGTAATAATGGTTTATAATTAAAGAAAGTTGTTAGCAATCGCTAGATAATAA
The DNA here is from genome assembly GCA_963675555.1 of Leptura quadrifasciata. Lineage (NCBI taxonomy): Eukaryota > Metazoa > Arthropoda > Insecta > Coleoptera > Cerambycidae > Leptura > Leptura quadrifasciata. The sequence continues at coordinate 103,246,613 of OY776676.1, forward strand.
TAATTTATAATTAAAGTTGTTAGCAATAGCCAAATAATAAATCGAATGCAAAACAGAGGACAAAAATCATGTCGTGTTTATACATTATCAAAATTAAGTTGAGAAATTAGCATTAAATACTCATGTAAAAGATCATAGGATGTTGAGGAAAAATCCTTTGATTATAATTAAAGCAAGCAGTCTACCAAATTTTGTATGACTGTCCAACAACGTGAAACAAGGTGAGTAAATACCAACTTTAAACTTACTCTGAACAAACGTGACATTGAAAACGGCTGCTTATAGCTAGTAACTCGCAATCAACATACCTGTAACAGAAAAACAGAAATAATTAAGTTTAAATAATAAATAATAAAACGATTAAAAAGCCCCGAATTAGATATAAATTTAAAGCGTTGGTAGAGAGATATGTGACCACAACTAACTCGCTGGCTATAGTGAAAGTGGAGGTTGGGAAGCCACATCGGCAGGAGAGCTTCTCAGTCTGGCTCCGTGTTAATGATAATAATACGTCTTTATTCGTTCACAAATATTACAACTTACAAAAGTTCTGCAAACTGCAGGTATAATGTGACGGCTAATAAGCCAGAAACCGGTTCATGGATAACTGGTGTGGTTGTTTGTATATGCAGGGTTCTCTAAATGAAATGTGAATCATTGTAAACATTTTTCAGAATGTCAGTATCCCCAGAAATTAAGTGTATATGGGGTGGTATGCTGGGGGACCATATGATCTATTTTGCATTGATGGTACACTAAACGGTTTAAGTTCTTAAATCTATTGTAGCAGCACATTATTCCGGGAACTAGACGGCTACCAGGACTTAACGAGATCTGGTTTCAACAAGGTAGTTGTCGTCCTCAGTTCAGGATTTTCTGAACATTAATTTCCAGGTCGCTCATTGAGTGGACGGGGAACCATATGGTTGCCAACTAGATCTTCTAATCTAGCTTCAAATGACTTTTTTTATGGGGCTACATAAAATCTCAAATATATGGCTTTCAGAAGAAATCGCTTTCGAACAAATTAGCCCTAATATTTCGTTAAATTTTTTTATGATCGATTAGGTTATTGTTCAGCTCAAGAACAGGGGACTATTTGAACATTTATTATAATTATTTATTTTTCGTTTAAAAATTATTTTATTTTAAGTATTTTATATTGAAAAACATTCATTTATAGCGCTTCTTAGGACCGAGTTATTCGGCCCTTTATAGACTTCATGAGAATAATTATATATTTTAAATGCCGTGACACACGTATACATCGTAAATTGAATAATTGAACATGCGTCCACCCCCAACAAACAACAATGTAATACTGTCTTACTCTATATGACTGCCTGACAAATAAATATCCATCAACGCTGAGATCACGCCTGAGGGCGCAGCAAGACGGTTGCCCATTTATTTCGCGGCCCAACGTACGCACATACTTGCCGTTTACTGTATAACAGCCCAAGCACGTACTGCTCCTTCAAAGAATCACGTCAGAAAGGAACGCTGTTGCTAAGTGTTGGAATACCTGTATATTTTATGTCTACAAAACTAATATTCTTAGTAATGAGGTACAGTGTTTTATAGTTTACAAACATAAATCTGAATTGTTGATGCTTTCGCCTTAGCTCGAGAATGTTACAATATGCTGATAAATTAAGTTCCTTGTGTGATTCTTATAATTAGTTGAATATAAACATGCGTCTGTAAGAGACATGGCTATTTAACAATAACATTTTTAGAAATAAATATCAAGTATTAATCAATAAAGTGTTTTATTTTCAGTCTAAATAAACTAACAACACTAAGATGGCTTCGCTTTCTTACGCGTCCCTGCGAATCACAAAAAAACATGTCTATACTCAGATCTCAAAATTTAAATAAGGTTCATGGAGGTTCGCGCCCTTAATTAAATCATAGAAGAAGAAGAGATAGAATCGAAATATCAAGTCCACAGATGAAGAAGATTTAACCACAATGGGTGCTTTCAATTTACCGACACAAGTCAACACGAGTCGATTCGTGTCGCCGAAAGTGCTTTCCATTTGATTTGAGTCGCCGTGAGTCGGAAATAACAGTCACCTCAGACTACGGTAGACAGCTGAGTTGACGCTGAGTTGACGCTGAGTTTGAGTGTAAAAGAAAGGAAAGTTCGAACGAACGCGGCAAAGCAAAATATATAGTGGAGAGTTAATGCAAAGCCTGATTGAAGAAAATTAAGGTAGGTGAAAAATGTAATTATTTGCAGTAATCTGTAGATATTAGATCTGTAGATATTAGATCCGTAGATTTTAGTTATTTATTTCGTGCGAAACTACTAGCGCAGCGAGCGTTCCATTTATCCTTGTGGTGACAGTCCATGCTAGTCGACACGAGTCGACATAGGAGTCGGTGGGAGTCGTATAAATGGAAAGCATCCAATATAACTTTAAAATTATGAGAGTGTACCAACGTGTTTTTTAAGGAAATAAAATAAGTTCATTCTAAATTCGTTGTTAAACCAACCAGGAAGAGAAGACGTCGTTCGTTTTCTACATAAACTGTGATACTTTAAAATTAAGTGCCAAGTGTTTTTCAATCTGAACAATTCATTAATCGGGGTGTTGGTTGTTTGACCAGTACTTTAATGACTACCAATATTACTCATTTTAGTCTTTAAATGCATGTGAAGCATGTTATAGTTAGTAGAAAATAGACAATTTTAAAAAATTATGAGGTCTGTCAAGTTAGGATTACCATATCTAAATTTTGCAATGTCAATATATGGATTAAGTCGCTTTTTTTGTCGTAAATTTATTGTGAAAAGAAATTTTTTTTAAAAAACCCATGGTAATGCCAACTTGATAGTCAAGTTAGCATTATTTATTTTGCATCACTCAATTTATTGCTCAGAATCTTGATATGAATGTTCAAGTGGATGTAATTTATACAGATTTTTCCAAAGCTTTTGATCGGTTAGATCATGGTATCTTACTTCAAAAGCTTGAAAAAGTTGGATTGTCTCTACCACTGATTAACCTATTTAAATCATATTTATCTAATAGAACTCAGTTCGTTGAATGTCGCGGATTTATGTCAAAGGAATTTTCTGTATCTTCGGGAGTGCCTCAAGGCTCCATTCTTGGTCCACTTCTCTTCGTAATATTCATCAATGATATTGTGGAGAATCTTGATGTACACTTTTTATTGTACGCTGACGACATAAAAATATTCTGCTCAATAAATAATATTTCTGATTGCCTAAAATTGCAAAATAATCTTAGTAAATTAGATGAATGGTGTGTATCAAATAATCTCCCCCTGAATGCTGCAAAGTGCAATATTGTAACTTTCTCTCGAAAAATTTCACCTATTTGTTTCAATTATATCTTGGACAATGTCACCTTAAATCGGTTGGACTCGATTAAAGATCTAGGAGTTACATTTGATAACAAATTATCATTCACCCTGCATGTAAATGAAATTACTAAGATTGGCTACAGAAATCTAGGTTTTGTTATAAGGAACTCTCAAGGTTTCACCGACGTGCAGGTATTAATGCTACTTTTTAATGCATTTGTGAAATCTAAACTTGAGTATGCTGCTGTAATATGGCAACCAGGTTATAATGTTCACGCTGAAAGCTTGGAGAATATTCAACGGCGTTTTTTAAAGTTTTTATCTTTTAAAATGGATGGCCAGTACCCTCATGTTGGAATACCTCAGCAGAACTTATTAAACAGATTTTCTGTATTGAGTTTGCAAGACCGTAGAAAAACGCAGTCCTTGATTTTTCTAAATAAATTAATAAATAACAAAATTGATTGTCCCCAACTTTTAGAGCAACTTAACTTCCATATTCCTAGAGTCGGGACTCGTCGCTGGTGTACATTTTATCTGAGTACTCCGCGGTCAAACATGTTAAAATTTTCCCCCCTTTTCTTTATGTGTGAAAACTGCAATAACCTGCAGGACAGTCTGGATATATTCAATTGTAATTACAGGTCTTTAAAAAAAGTGTATTTATCGAATTAATCGTATTATGAATTGTGTTTATTTTGTTGCCAATGCTGTTTTGGACATTTCGTGATTATTATTTATCTGTATATTTATAGTAATTATTGTTGTATGTTCCCATCCGTTAATTGGTTTAAGTACTGTTGGATGGTGTAAAAATAAAATAAAATAAAAAAAAATAAAAAATAAAAATTACCACATTCCGAAACGATGTAAAATGGTGGAAAATAGAGCTCTGAGTATCAAAATAATTTGTCGTGGGCAAATAATATGCGAAAAACTATCCCCTGATGATTTACGGGGATGGTAGTGCTCAGTTCCTATTTTTGCGTAATGGAAATTCGCGACAAACTGTTTTCTGACACGACAAAATCCTACGCCCCTTGTTGTAGAACCGCCAGATCGCTGAGAAACAAGCATAAAAAAAGTCGAAAAGTTATTAACAAACTGATTGTGCAAAAACTATTCGACCATATGGCTCCCGATTTCACGTGCCTTTTATATGCTACAAGACCCTTATTTTCCTGTGGTAATGTTAAAGAACACGCCAAAACCTTCGATAAACTTTTCGAAACTGTAACAAAATCCGGAAACATTTCGCGTGCTTCACATAAAAATGCCGTTGGAAGAGGTTTTTATATTTTAAATCACATTTTCGCTCTACGGAGCGTTTTTTATGCCAAAAACTTGAAGACTCATCGAGGAGTGTAATTTTAGAAAATGTAGTAAATGTCGTTGCACGGGGAGGTAATGTCGCACCGACCACCAAAATTTAGAAAGTGTAACAAAAATCGACTATAATTTCGGAAATTTCAAAATTAAAAACCCTTTTATGAATCCACGTTGTGCAGCACTGCAACTCATGCGTTGTGTTAAATATGAGGACAAGTTCATCCAGTCTCTAGTCAAAGTATTTCGAGAGTTTTAGCAAAAATAGTCTAGCGACAAGGGTGACCATTCATTTTTTAGCAGTCGATTTTGACGGGAAAATGATGGATTTTAACGGAATTTGCCCTAAACCGGTTCCTCAGTGGTTCGGTGTCAGAAAAGTATCTTTACCATGTACTCAGATGTGCATGGGACCGCCTTGCCTGAACGTATGAATATATAATTGCCACAAAATAATTCAAAGTCGTTGCGATTCAAGCATTTTTAAGCTCTGAGAAGCGAACCAAATTATTATTGAACTGATAATACGTAAATAGACAGGCAAGCAAAAGCCCACCAAAAATTTATAAACGTTGAACTTTTCTTGAATCTTTTTGTGTAATTGTTAGCTATAAACCGCACATTGGATGGTAGTTGGTACATTATGAGTCGTTCCGTTCCTCACTATGTGTTGTACATGGGCCAGACTATAGTTTGTCAATACATTTTTCTTGAACGTTTTTGTAAAACGTAATTTTTTAAAGAGATTTAATATACATTTTTTGAACTTTATATTGTCTTTTTCTTGTGTTTTCAAAATTCCTTTTCAGGTTTAAATTTAAGAAAGTGTTAGTATTTACTGTGTTAGATTTATAGTGTTACGACGTAAAATTGGTACCGTCAGTGAAGCAGTTAAGCATAAACGAACAGTAAGTATAGATTTTGTATTATTCTCCGCCTGAAACAGTCGTTTTGAACCCTTCTTTGTGAACGTTTAATATTCATTTTTGTAAAATATAAAAAAGTCCTTCAGACGCGAAAAGATGGATCGTTCACAGTAACAAGTATATGAAACATGTTTTTCTATTGTTTAATAACAATTGAAAAAACAGCCATTTTAGCATGTTTTTTTTGCAATGACTCGTAAACAAATTGACCTATTTTGTTTTTTCAAGGCGCACAACTTTTAACAAACACTTTTTTCTAAAATCAATAGTTTTTTCTAAAACACGAAAAAACATTTTCTCACACCTTAAGTGTTCAATAAAAAATTTTGCCACGCAAAAAAATTGAAGCCTAAGAAACCCTGCATTCCTACCATCATTCTGAACATCCCGAATTCGGCTTATACCTAGAAAAAAATTTTGTCAAAATCACGCCATTTTGATACTAATTCGACTGGAGTATAACGAATTCTTTGTTGTATCGGGTAGCCCCGATAGCTTCTGTGTTTATGCACTAATTGGACGAAATAACATCAAATTTGTTTTTTTTTTTTTTAAACGGAACACCCTGTAGATTTCATTATTTTTAGAAACATAAAAAAGTACGTATTTGTTTGCTTTCCATGCATCCAAAAATGAAAATATATACTGGCTGGTAAACATTTCTTATTCATATTCTGTTTGGGGACTGTCCTCTAATACTTTTTACAAAATATATTTAAGTTCCTTAATATATTTCACTGTAACTACATAAAAACTTATTGCCGGTTTACGTACTGGCAACCACTACAAACATACGCAATAGAAATACCTACGTACATTTTATTTATGCAAATATTTACTTGTGTGTTTATAGCCTGGAGATTTATAGAGAGATTTATTAGCATTCTGAGTAATTTCTAATATAAGATATATCTGCTTAAATGTCGCATGATATTTTATAGCTAATAATTTTTCCAAGGATGTTTATATTGTGCTTGAACTGTATGAGAAAAATCAAAATTCATTAATAACTCTGATTTCATGCTCAGTAAAAATAAATTTAATTTATTTACACATTAGAACAATACTTGGTTGGTATTGGTGTCCTGCTCGGTTTTGTTACTGTGTACCAATCGAGGGATTATTGTTAGTTCTTAATTTAAGCTTTAGCAGAATAAATAATAGACCATTAAATAAAGTGAGCATGCGAAAATGAAGAAATAATAACTGAGAAAAGTCATAGGCTAACATGTAAAAAAATACATCAAGAAAATAAAGTTGGAAAAAATTAAATTTGCTACAAAATTATTGAGGACATATCCTATTATATATATATTTTGTAACCGACTTCAATCAATTATTACATTAACGCCTTGTCGAAGTGACCCCCGCACTCCATTATTCAACGAAACCAATACTCCAATGTTTTAAAAGAATTTAAAAAATTAATGACCAAACTAGGTGCCCCTGAGCATTAAAATAGTATACTGCCCTCCTAAGCCAAAACGACGCATCTCAATATTTAGTTATTCTGAGATATTTGACATTTTGTGCAGCTAAGCCCAGCACTACTTTCACCTTTTTTTCTATTTTTGGACATAAGTTTATCAAAGAGATGAACAAATAATGGTTTAACATTTATTGTAATCATTTAACAAAAAAATTGTTTACGAATAAATGTCGATTATTTCAGTTGTATTTACAAAAATTCACATCCTTACTAGTACTTATGTAAGTTTTGGATGAAGTCCACATAAAATAATAAAAATTCTTTAAAACTTATATTTATTTATTTAATGATTTTTTAACCAACGAATTTTCTACTTTTAAATTTGAGAACAAAGCCTAACTACATAGACTTATTTTTTACACTAAAATCAGTCACATCCACAAGTATAAAATATTATTCTGACAAAAATGAACATTTTACTAAACAACAAAAAGTAATATCTGTTGAATTAAAATAAATTCATTATAATAATGCATATTAGTCTGATGTAGGCAAATCTTCCCAAAATTTTAGCCTATTTTTCAGAGTTCCTCCCATATTTTGAATTATATTTTTCTTTTTTTGACGCGATATGCCATTTAATTTATCGCACATTGCTGGTTTTACTAGTTCATTACTTTTTGTAACTTTTGAATTTAAAAAATTAATTTCCAAGGATTCCCCGTCAACATCAGTTTCATATTTCATAGCGTTCCTCGTTAAACAGTTACATGCACCATGCTGTGTATGTAATGTTTATATATTTCAAGCACAATGTAATATGTGACAATGTTTTCTCCTTTTTTGAAAGTAAAATGTCTTATGTTAAACTTGTCTATCGACTTATATCAATTTTTATACTTATTGTTGTGTAGATGGCTGATTATTTCTTAAACATGTTTGTACTTGTACACATTATGTTTTCTGAAGCAATAAAGGTTATTATTATTATTATTATATAAGGTCTTGTATTAATTTTATTAAGTTTGTACTGAGATGAATAATCCTCCCAATTGAAAAAGTTATCAAATTTCATTGGCAGAACCTCCATGCCACGAGAAGCAGTACGCACAGCTTGAACAAAATCTTCGAAATCATAAAATTTTTCTATTCGTTTCATCGATAATTCCACGTCGTGGTGAAAACAGTCTGCTGCCATAAAGATATGCCCCGGTTCAAAATATTTTATATCAATTTCGTCTGCAATAATTTCATCCGAATCACAATATAAATTAGGAATGAAGAAAAGTTCAGTTTTTGTTCTGGGCTGTGCAATTATCTAGTCACATTGTATTTTGGATATATCTCTTTTAGCTTTAAAGTTGTAGAAAGTGCCTTATAATTTGTTCTTTATTTTTTCCAAATAAAGCTTCATGCCACAGAAACAAATTCTCCAATTTTATTAACCATAATTATTGAAAACTGAAAATACTTAAATTTATATCCTGACGGACCAGGACAATTAATATTATTTTCACTCATTAAGGTATCAGCATTAACTATTATAATGAACAACACTTAAAGTTAAGTAGACAAACACGTGAGTACTAGGCACAATTAACGCAAGACAAAAGTAGTCTTATTAAACTTATTAAATCAACTTCTTTACCACTATTTTACTAAGCAAAAGTAACGTATCTCTGAGTTATGTACATTTCGCTTAGGAAAAGTGAGTTACATCTAATTCCCTTAGGTTTCTCAAGAAAATTTGAGATACGTCTTATTTTATTATTAGCGATTTTCCTATTCCCTTAGGAAATATGATCCAGTTTGATATAGAGCTGTTATAAAACGGTAAAATATAGAAATGGAAAAATTTTGAGATATGTCATTTTGGCTTAGGAGGGCAGTATAGTATAATAAGAGTGTATAAGCCTTTAAAGCACGCACGGGCGTAGCGAGGAGGGTCCTAAAGGAGTAAGTGCTTTAAAGGCTACTTATACACGTGTACTGCCCTCCTAAACAAAATAAAAATTAGAAAAAATAATTCATTTAGGTAATCTCTGAATTTCATTTTTAATCGGTAACATAGAGACGGTTATATTTTTTTTGTTTGGTTGCTACGTACATTTGTATTTATCATTGTTTAAAATTGGTTGTTACTTAAGCAACTTTAAAGCTCTAGTGCTTTAAAGGCCCGATTTTGCATGCTTTTTCGTTTCAAAAACATAGATTATAATTCAGGTATAATAAAAAATACTTTTTATAAATAATTGCAATTTTGGCAGATGAACATCTCAATGTCACAGCGTATTGGCAGGTATAGCCACCCCATTCAAGAAGGGATAGAGACTGGCTGAGTCAAAACGTTACATTTAGAGATAACAATTTTGAGGTAGTCGAAAACTTTACTTACCTAGGATCAGTCTCAACCGCGAGAACAAAGAACTTCGGAAAGTAGAAAATTCCAGTAAAAAAATATCAAAACGCCCACAGGAAAACAGAAATACATTGCACAAGGCAAATTGTGGACAACAACGTGAAGGACGGCGAACGTTTTGGACAATCTTGAAAGAAAAATGCAGCAGTGAATATATGGTCCTCTTCAGGACAATAGCATCCGGTATAACCATTGAGTATGTATAACTATGATTTATACAACTTATATAAAGAGACAAAGCTCTTCAAGTAGATAAAAATGTATCGACTAGAGTGGGCAGGTTATGTCAAAGAATACCAGAAACCAGGCCATAAATTAACTGACAACCTTGCAAAAAAGGAGCTGAAGCGCCATTCTTCGGACCCGAACCGTTTTGTGGCCTGGCAAAAGGACACATAACAGAGGAGATAAAAAATTGGAAAAGGAACAGAAAAGGTCCTAGTTGAATACTCAAGCGAAAAAGTTTCATAACATATTCGGCAAAGAATAAAGGTTTCTCGAACTCAAAAAATCCAAATTAAGGCTGATCGCAGGCCTACTAACAGGCCACTGCCCCTTGAGATTCCATCTCAAGAGCATGGGCAAGGCAGTAGACGATAAACTGCGGAACATACTTTATTAATCCGCATTAGGTTAAAGTACCTTTTTTTTGTGGAAAGGGAAAACCCTTTATGGACACCGCGCCCTGGTGAACGGGGCGGCAATGTGGGAATTTCTGTATGCTCTGTGTACTGCGTACCCACTAAAAAAACGTCTCCTCTTCTTTCCTCAGAGACTCCGCCTGGTACCGCTTTCGCGTTTCTCAGGCCTTTCTTCGGTGGTAGTTCCTACTATTCACTTTTCAACAAATGTACTAAATTTGTTTCATTCGGGTTAGCTCTCTTTCTTCCTTTTCCCTGCCTGCGATAATTTTCCCACAAAATCTGCAATTATGGCGATTTCAGCATTTTCTTCATCATATTATCTGCATCTATGGCCCACGCTAAAGTACCTGGAGCAGGCGGAATTAACGCCTGACGACATAGGGAAAATCACAAGCTTTGTTAAGTCTTGGAATCCTGGGCAACAATTAGTTGTAGGGTAATTCACAAAAGATCTTTTAGGTCGAAGTGAAGTAAGGCTTACTCAGAGCCAAGCGACCCCTGAAACAATCTACAACCAGAATCCCGAAGAGGATGCTAAATAGTATATTTTATAAAAAAAAATGCCTATAGGAAAGTCAAGATTAAGATGGATGGACAACGAAGAGGGGTGTCATGGAACTGCTAAACATCAGAAACTAGAAACACGCAGCAGAAGACCGAAATGCATGGAAGTGGAAGTTAGACTAGGCCAAGGCTGTAGCATCATTGAAGAAGAAGAAGTGTACATATACTTTGATCTATTTGTAATCCAATATTCGAACACCTTTATTTCATTATTTGCTTTCGGCAAATTCCGTATTTTAAGCGAACTAACTCGACATATTTTATCATTAATATCACATAAAAACATATCAAAAGAGATTAGGATAAAATTATACCTACTATTTTTTTTCATTGATAAACCTTTATTTATTCCGTTATCCATCTAGTAATGAGTAGTAGTAATAAATGTTAATATATCATATGTATCAATACATAATGAAATTACTATAATACGAATAAATAAAATAATACAATGGTAATAATAAAACATCGACAAATAATGTTATCATAAATTCGTAGAGTATTGTATTCACGTTTTTTATCTCAACTGCCCGATATTGAGAGGTTTTTATTACTATATTAGTTGAAGACAGAAGATGAGTGATATCATTAATGAAAAATAAAATGATTTACAAGAGCTGGGCGGCATCAGTGACATACAAAAGTTTTGGAAAACAGAAATGTACAATTACAACAGAACTGGGGTAGAGGTGAGCTTGCTCCAGGTTTACAGCCGCAGAAGTGGAATGTATACTTCTGTAATTAGAGAAAATCACCAGACTGCTGTGAGGCGCAAGACATCGCCTCTCTACCAGTAAAATCGGCGTGCGTGGCGAAAAACCACATTCGACAAAAAGTTACCCTATTATAGCAGAACACGTACCCCGAAAAGACAATCCAGTGTTTGCCGTGCCGAGGGGTAAATGACTCTACCTCCAGATACCTGGTGCCCTCGCTTGGAAGTTAACCTTCATATAGCAATTGGGCGCTGCTGCAAGCGACTGTTTGACAGTAGGACATTTACGAAGTCATATTAAAAACAAATCAGCCACAGCCATTTACTGCGAATATAGATAGATAGATATTAAACACAAATGAGGGGTCTTCCCCTCGAAACAGGGTTGTGGAAGGGGATCCACCCCAAAAAACTTAAACATCCCGCATCTAAGTGGTAAAAATGTGGCAAAATTATTTTTAAAAATAAAGAACGTTAATGACTGCAAGAAACTACAAATTGATGTACATAAAATATACAAATGGTCTGACATCAACATGTTACCTCTAAATATTTACAAATATAATACAATGACGTATTCCTTTAAAAGTACTGAAAATAATATTTAGCTTTAATTACATAATAAATAACGATCCATTAAAAAGAGTGGAGATCGTAAAAGACATAGGTATATATATGGATCCCAAATTAAAATTCGACAAACATGTTGAAAATTTAACAAAAGAAGATTACAAAAGAAACGAGTTCCTAATGAGAAACTGAATAGGTTTTAGGGATGTTAAAACTTATGTTACACTCTTCAATGTTTTAATAAGACCTAAACTTGAATACGCATGTGTCATATGGGATCCATACTATGCCATATATCATGGTGATATTACCAATTCGCAAATTTTTGCTTAAAGTTGCACAATTTATATGAATATAATATATTTATTAGGTCACTCCAAATTGTATCATTAGAGCATAGAAGACATTACATTAAACTGTGTTATTTATATAAAATATTAAATTATTATGTAGAAGATGCTTATACTCTAGCACGCATAAATATATCAGTTCCAGACACAAGGACAAGACATTATAGAGTATTTTGTGACAAATTGTGTACAACGAATTACACCAAATATTCTCCCATCAACCATATGATGATATTATACAACAAAGTTCAGTTTTTAGAGTGTGATATTTTTCAAGACAGTTTTGGCAGGTATAAGAATGATGTAAAGGTTTATTATCAAAGCTTACAATAATTTGGTTTTAATTTATTTAATATATTGCAGTACTGAATTCAATGTCAAGTGTTTATTGTAATATTTCACTATAAAATAATTTACATTCTGAAATAAAATTAATTATAATTTGAGAATTATTTCTCTCCCTACTAAGTTTTATGTAAATAGAAGAGGTTGGCCGCGAGTAAGGTAGTGACAACGTTGTGCGATGAGCAGGGGGCGTCAGCCGTAAACATGGTGTAGTATATTAAGTGATGCAACAAGACCCGTACGAATGGTAAGTGTTTAGTTGTGTGTAATGCAATAGATGGCAGGACAAATAAAGTCTCGTCGTTACTTACGCATAGAAATATTAGAAATACAGTTTTACAGGTTCTGTGTAGTTAATGCCCTATAGATTTGTTTTATTTATATTTAAAGAGCCTTTTAGTTCGTTCTTCTTGTCTTAGTTTTGCCGTTTAGTTGTGTATATATGCAACACTACATGCATCAAAGGAAATCCGTCTATCTATGGCATGACCTATGCCTAGGTAATTGCAGGAGTATATTCCGGGCGCGATCTACTGAATTAAATAGAAACCAAGCACTTATGAAGCCGTCGATTAACATGGCAAATGCCGTGTGCGGGCCACCTAATATACTACACCATGACCGAAAACGAACACTTTATGGTTCGAGGCTGACGCTCCTTGCTCGTCGTGCGACGCTGTATGCTCTGTCCGTGTGGCAACAGCGGCGGGTCTCTATTATATTTATGTATGTGTCTATGTGTTCCTTCTTATTTCTTCTTGCATATCTGTAGTTGGAAACGCCGTTCCTGTAGAATGGTGATCAACAAATAAATAAAAGAATGATTATACTTCTCCAAAAAAACCGTCGGCCAAAAATCTTAGTGGTAGAGGGAAAGGAGAAGTACTCCTGCTAGTGATCTTGGGGAAATTCTGCCTCGTTTCTTAATTGTTAAACATGAAGAGGATTTTTTTCAACTGTCAGTTCGTTCCATCCTGATACAATTTTAGTGGGTTATGTAGGTCAAGTTAATTCTGTCAGGAAAATAAATTAGTAAAAATTAAATCGAACAACCAATCAAAGTTGCTTGCCAAGAAAAAATTTCATGATTTTAACATCACATAACTCCTTAAACGATTCAAAAGAGGTTATTAACTGAACTGTAGTGTTACTGAAATATTAAAACATCTTGACGAATCAGGTACCAGTGATGAAAAATAATAACGGTAATGGGCGATTGGAAAAGAGTTGAGTTGAGCATTTTGATAAACTATTGAAAAGATAAAAGCTGGTTTTCATTCAATTATTGTGCTACCTTATATCCCGTCACCTTTAAAGCGCTTTAAATGTTTGAGGTTTGGACACACCTCACTTAAATGCAATCAAAACGAAACATATACATGGGGAAAATAATATACCCAGACGAACCTCGTTTACACTGAATGAAATGTATCATCTGTGAAAGGTGTCATTTTACCAGATCCAGAGATTGTCCGAAATGGCATTACACAAATAAAAAACAAAAGAATTACATTCGTCGACGCAAGACAGAAAGTTAAATGTCCAGCTGCTTTAAATACCCCATCATAAAAGTAGTGTAGTGTTTTCCACATCATCACAGGCATAAGCTTAAAAAAATGTTTTCTTCACCGCCTCTCAAGTTAACGAAGTAACCCCCTGGAAGGTCTCAAGGATCTTGTACTAGGTAAAGAGAGAAGACCCTACAGTTTATTGTGGAGTCCGAACCATTATTGGGGCAATTTTTTTATAATGAAAAATTGTTTTTCCTTGCGGGTCTCGAACCCATCTCCCTAGGCATACTCAGTTTGTTACCCAGACGCTTTAGCACACTGAGCTACCGTCCCACTGTGCTAAGCTAATATTAGAAATATTGCAAAAGAACTCCTTCCATAAATTGTTCAAATAAAGTCGATCTATTTTAAAAGATGCAATGCAAAAAGAAAAACGGCCACTATCCTCTAATTTTGAGCGGCTGAGAAAAAGAGGACATGCTCCAAAAGAACCTCGGACAGTGAAAGTTTCACCCAAGCAACTAAAATTGTAATACCGCATTCTGCAAAGAAATACCTGAATGGACAAGAGGTCGTCGTAGACAAGTACCTAACAGTTTTACTGCTCTGTAACTTTGCGAAAAGTTTCTTTTGGTTCTTGCATAGTGTAGATACTTCTAACTGAACTATAACAGTTTAAAGACATATTACATATTATTATGAATTAGAGCGACTAATTTTAGATAAAAATCTATTCTATATCTATCTACAGGAATCTCATTCCAGATACCTATACACAAAGTTCTCACCCCTGCAGGAGGTAATTTTCACCCCCTTGACTGGAAATAAAGGGTGAATGGTTGAATTTTACCTCCCTCATCCTCGTCGACCTTTTTTAGTTACATTCCTTCCAAACGACACGAACAAATCAGTTACGACCGGTCTTTGCCTCAAAGGGGTGGTTTTCACTCTCTTTGATCAACCCTTTCGGTGGCCTCGTATCAAAAACCACTTTTGCAGGAAAAATTCCGCACAAAAACTCCTCCTCCACTTGCTACACCATGGAAAACCCATTTTGGGCATGGTTTTTGGCCAATAGGGGGTGGAGGCAGATCTTTTTCGTCCTTGGACCTATCACAATCGATTCCTCGCCCCAAAAAACGGGGGGGGGGGGCGAGGATGCCCTTTAGTCCTGGCCCAGAAGTATCCCAACTTTTCCGTTTATTTACCTAGACTAAGAGTTGAGGCTTGATGCCAGTCTTGATGCGAGGCTCCAGAATTTTACTCGCGCGTCTGGTCAATTTGTAATTAGAAAATTACAAGAAAATGAAAATCAGTGACGAGTAAACGACTAGAAAACTATTAGCCAGAAAACAATCATTTCGTGGAGGAATTCTGGCTGCCTCTCCCTCCATTCAGTCACGTATCTGGTATTTTGTGTCCTAAAAAGTAAAGCAAGTGGAAAGACTTTGCAAGCAGTGCAGAATTATATGAAGAAATGCGCTAATCAAATGCTTTTAGATACTTTTTCAACTCTCAATATTTTATTCTCGCTGTAAATAATGAAGTAAGCTGTAACTTGAGCAATATATCCCAAATATAGAAAAATGCTGCAGCAAAATATATCTGGAATAAGTTGAGGTTCCTTCTGTGATTTCCAATCCCACTACATATTTTCACACATATATCAATGACCAAAATTATAGGTGCTAGTGCTGGTCGATACTCCAGGGATACGGTTCCAACTAGACAGAGCTGCAGCTGAGACTGGCAATTAAACTATAAGATACCACAGAACAATTTTTGAAGAACAAAATATTTCTAGGAATACAGAAATTCGGTGGCCGTCTCATTCCCCCGATCTGCCAGCCCCAGATTTTCCCTATAAAGATACCTGAATGAAGAGACACAAATAAACCAGCAGCAGTTCAATACTCAAAAACCAACAATCGAATGAAAAATAAAGCAATCACAGAAAAAACTTGAACACGTACACCGCCTCCTAAACGTAATATCTACTTCTACTGAATTCAAAATTTTATTTCAGCGCTGGATTTTCCCATAATAGGTATTTACATCACGGCACCGCACCGCCACAATCAAAATACAGGTAACTGACTTTTAAAACTATTTACCATCCTAAACATACAAAATCGCCAATATACCAATGTATCTACGCGTTAAAATGTGATTTGCAAACTAAATAAGACATTCCGTAATCGGTGGCCAACTTAATTTTAAAGTGTGCCATGTTTTGCATAACTACTGATTTAGTAGATTGCAAGGTCAAGGTTATGCGTAATATTATAATATGACTATATAGGAACAATTTAACGTGGCCAGTGGCCACTTTGGTGTGAAAGAGAATTAAATAAATCATCTAGCACATTTTAACAATCTGAATTATGGTTACAATAAAAATGTTTGTAAGACTTGTTTTTTAAGGTTGAAATTGTTGACACTCCCACAATGGCAACAGTTAAAAATATAACGAGAACATAAAAAAATCAAATATAGTAGATAACAAGGAAACAGGTTTCGAGGATATACTAAACAAATATTTTGTATCCATATTTTCTAGTTATCAGGGTTTACATTTCTTAAATTATTTGGTAAACTATATTTAATATTAGAATATTAAAGCTGAATATTGTATGTTTCGACCAGAAAAGAAAACTAACTTCCAGACGATTTGGAAATTGCCATATTCTTGTAATTCATCAAACTAATGAAAAAGTGACATTTTCAATTGAAGAGGGAGTGGATCAAAAGCACAGACTAGTAGATCAACCAGAGTTTTCACTTAAGTTAAATTTTTGCGATCTCGCGGCTTACACTAATGTCTTTAAGCGTGACGTCATTTTCTAGCGTACTCCTGAAGCCGCGCGATAACGCTGCAAGTACCTTTAAGCGTGACATCATGACTTATTCGCTCGAATGGCACCGCTTATCGCGTTTAATGCGCAAAAATATAGCCTTAATGTAATTCCCTATGTAAGCAGTTTCATGCTTTTGGTATGACACGTGACCGGCCACGATTCTGCGCAGAAAAAGCGACACACGGTTGGTTTCAGCTACAGAGTTACTTCAAACAGGGGAGGATATACGAATATGATAAATATTAATCTCGTGTGCAGTAGTCGGTTTGGATAATTTCTTAGAAAAAGAAAACCTCACATTCTCATTGAGTCGACGTTTCGACAAACTTTATTGTCTTCCTCAGGACTACAACAATATAATATAAATCAAATAACTAACAAGAAGTATATAAATTAAAATAAACATGAAGAATTGATAATTGATTTAAGTAGAGAATGGCCTAATATCCGAAACTATACTGATATTTCATTGGAACATTTCCAATTAATGATTAAATATTGCTTTAACTGTAGTTATTTTTTATTTCAAGGCCAGTATTATAAACAAAAGAAAGGCACAGCAATGGACAACCCAGCAAGTCCTATATTGGCCAATATCGTTATGGAATATATTTTAAATATTATACATTCACTATTACCATTTGAAGTACCTCTATTAAAGATTTATGTTGACGACACAATTTTTGCTATTCCCGGTAATGAAGTAGACAATATATTGAATTATTTTAATGAATGCCACCATGACATACAGTTCACTGTAGAAACTGAAGTTGATGGTAAATTACCTTTTTTAGATTTGTTATTAATTAGAACTAATGATCAGAAGATTATTACTGATTGGCATGAGAAAGATATTAGTTCTGGAAGAATTATTAACTATCACTCACAACACCCCTTCAGACAAAAATTTAATATATTGTTAAGTTTGAAAAATAGAATTTTAAAATTAAGCGATGAGAGATTTCATGATCAAAATATGGAGATTTTTAAACAGAAACCCTTAAATGACAATTATCCTAGTACATTAGCGAATGTTATTATAAACAATAATAATCTGAGTAATCGACAACAACTGGCTAATAATAATAAACAATTTTTCAAATTACCGTATGTACAAGGCATTTCACAACAGATTAAAAGAATTTTAACTAATGAACATTCCAATATTGTTTTTTATCACAGTAAAAAAGTGGGAAATTTATACTCGACAATGAAAGACAAATTAATATTAAATTATAAATCAAATGTAGTATATAAAATTCCGTGCAGTTGTGGAGCAGAATATATTGGACAAACTAAACAATTATTAAAAAATAGGTATAAATGAACATATATGCTCGTGCAACATAAGATACATTAACAAAAACGAAAAAACTGCTCTAGGTACTCATCATTTCGATTTAAATCATGTATTTAATTTTGACAACGTTAGTATTTTGGACAATGAACATAACTACAAAAAACGATTGATTAGCGAAATGATATTCATTAATAAATATAATAATACTGTCAATAAAAAAACAGATACAGAAAATTTGAGCAGAATTTATAATAATATAATAACAAACTTTGTAAAATTATAGCCCCTGTATAATCGTAAATAAATAAATAAATAAATAAATAAACACCTTTATTGCCCAACAGATTACAAAGGAATCCAATTACAGGACAAAATTAATAGTTTATATTCAACTAAGCCAAACTACACTAAACTAAACTAAATTAAAATTATTGAATCTTCAAGTTAAATTACAGAAAATAGAATTACATTAAATTCATCAAGTTAGGTAAGAAAAACAAATAGTAAAATATACAAAATGATCAATATTAACAAAAGTAAGGGGTATAAATAACCAAATATATAATCCTACATTAAAATTATTATCTCTATCTTCGAGATATAGTAAAAAAAAAAAAATTACATAAAATCAAGTTGAGGTAAAAAAAAGAAAGAAAAAATAAAAAATATATAACACAAAAAAGGATCAATAGTGACAAATGTAAGGGGTAAAAATAAACAAACAGTATAAACAAACGAAGAGTAAAAAACGTAAAGAAGGGAGAAAGAGAAAAAAATAAATAAAAAATACACAAGTAATAAACAGAAGTACAAAACTGATTAAATTGATTTAAGTTAAGCAAGTTAATCAAATAGGAGCAAACAGTCAATCAGTTAGGTGAGATTGCCATGATTTACGACAATTTTGGTCAGCTCATTAAGCTATTGTGGTGTATATCGCAGATCATGCCAACGTCATTCACACTGTTGCACATAGTATATATAGGTGACCGTAGCAATGTATTAGTTCTAGCCACAGGTAAGTGAAAAGTAGTCGATACTCTTGTGTGAAATCGGGGAACCCGATATGATATTTGATTGACAAGACTAATACAATCAATTTCATTATGTATTAGCTTGTAGATAAAGCTCATTGCAAATAAAACTCTTCTTAAATGTAGCGACTGAATATTCAAAGAATTTAACAACAGATGTTGAGGATAACCTCTAACAGGGTAGGCTCCTGAGATTTTATATTGTAAGAACTTGAGAAATTTCCTCTGAACATTTTCAACAGCCAATTCCTGTGCATTATAAAAAGGACACCAAATCTAGGAACCGTATTCTAATTTTGATCTCACATAAGAAAAATAGAGTGTTTTTAATGCAGCGGGGTCCTGAAAATTACGGCAGTTTCGAATTATGAAGCCTAACATTCTTAATGCAGAGGTTGTAGATTGTTTAATATGTTCATTGAATGACATTTTTGAGTCGAACACTATACCTAGGTCTTTTATGGATTCACATCGACTTAAGTCTGTGGACTTTAATTGATATGTAAATTCTATATACTGTTTTTTTAATGTAAGGGTTAAGCTTTTACATTTTTGAATGTTTAAATGGAGGTTATTTTCTTCAGCTGATTTTGAATAAATATGCAATCTTCAACATTTTCTATAGAATGGTAAATTTTGAGATCATCACAATAATAGTTGTGATTCATAAATATACATAATTTTTATCAACATTTCAAATGAAAATAAGAACAATTTGGTATGTCTTTTTGTGATTGCTAATATTATTTTTTAGTAGGTTTCTTTCTTTGTTTTTTATGATGAGTGAATATAGTTGGTGTGTGTTGAAATTCGTATTAATTTAAAGATTCATTTCTGTTTGTACGTTTACATTGGACACTGCATTCGCATATTAACTAATTTTCAAAATAAAATATTGTTGTGTCACCTATGAATAAATATTGAAGACAGGACCCTATTGGTATAAGTGACGTTAAATACCTCATTAGGTAAGCGAGATTTGTCCTAATATTGTTAGTAGTAGTACCTATAGGTTTTTAACAGTCATGTTTAAAGATCATATTTATTCCTCATTTTTTACCAAATTTTCATATATATTATGTAACGCTTTATTTTTTAAATCATTTTGAATAACAAAAGCCTTATACTATGTGATTAAAGGTGAATGTTCTTTATTCATGTTTATTTTAATTTATATACTTCTTGTTAGTTATTTGATTTATGTCATATTGTTGTAGTCCTGAGGAAGACAATAAAGTTTGTCGAAACGTCGACTTAATGAGAATGTGAGGTTTTCTTTTTCTAAGAAATTATCCAAGCCGACTAGTGCACACGAGATTAACAAAATTTGTGGATACTAAACACCTTAGTTTAATGATAAATATTTCTAGATAAATTGTACATTAATGCTGTTTCCAAAAAAATTGCTCTTGCTATTTGTTCCTCGAGGACCGTAAAAACAACTGATTCGAGTGGATTAAAACTTTAACCAAAATATGTCATCAGTGAAACATCTGGGGGTCGATTCTCAAGTGACGATCAAAATTGTCACCTGTGACAAATTGTAAGTTACTCATGTCGAGTAACTTATGATAGGCCTTTCATATTAGCATAAATAGAAAAAAAAAATTATAAAGTTTTGCCACTTGGGGATTAAACTTGTCAAGGTATGTAATTTCAAAATAAAAAGAGTTCCCAAGCAACAAGTTGGAGTTTCATCCCTAAAACCCACCCCTAAAGTGCAGAGTAAATCTTTCCACAATTTTTTCTTTCGAAGGTTTGTGTAAATACACGTCTGATGTGTCCTGCGCCAGTACAACGTTAGATATTCACACGTGAAAAAATATATATGAAAATTGTAGATTTTTTATGGTCCACAAGTTTGACAACTATTTTCACCGCAAGACTTGCCAAACACAAAAAAAGTGAGACAAACATTTTTACTCCCTTAAGTTCCTATATGGGGACTTTTAACTATTGGGATAGCTGTAGTGGTACATCTAGTATGCATTACCATTGTTAGAGCACGCCACATTTTCCTGCCTGCCAGTAATATTCGCTTCTTTTATGATCACCGAACACATCCAGCTGATCTCGCGACGTATATAAAAAATAATTTATTTTAATCGCGCATAGAACGTTCAAAAGTAAACGAATTTAATTGTGTAAAATGGATTCTTCCTCTGAAAATAAGTACAATTGTAATCTGTTAAAATCGAAATTAATATTTACAAAACGTCCACGAGTCAAGTAATAGGGTTTTCCCAGAAAAAAAAAATATTGCTGAAATACTTAACTCACGTAAAAAAATGATTTATGGCATATTTATTATCTTATTAATTTTACTAAAAGTAACAAAAAAAAAAACTTGAAGTTTGAAAAATATTGGGTTCATTTTAAACAGCCATAAATTGCCGCGTTGTGACGTCAACACCCTAAAATCCAACCACAGGGGTTGTCTCTGTTCAAGACTGTTTATTGATCTTGGTCTCTGTTAACATAACATAACCTCTATTTATTGACAGCACTCAGCTCTTTTCTACTTTAGGTAAATTATCAGCGGCACCTTTAACATATCCCTCTTCCACTTGATTCCATTTTGGTTGTAGAATTAATAAAACATAAACCAGAAACTGATAAAATAATATTTTCACTCCAAACAATACAAACATAAAAATATAAATTTAACGTTTTAGGTTAGTCATCTGATGTGTAATATCGGTGAAGGTTAAACCTAAACTACAGTACAAAATATTAACGTCCGACGCTTTCACGAATAACTTGTGCGGCATTTATCTGGATTCTGATTGGCCAATATTTACACGTCCACTGCTTTAGACCAATCACAGTACAAGCATTACAAATTGAAATTCTGAGGAGTTTTAGAGGAAAGCTTTCTTTAACACACAGTTAAAATCTATTACAAACTAATTATATCCATAATCTCATTGGTTTTTCGGGTAGATACGTAATTCTGGCGCGTGAAAATGCCCGTTTTAAAAAGCAGTGAAATCATCAGCAAGTTGTTTTGACGATATTTTCTTAGAAATAATTCTTATTAGAAAAGTAAATTGTTGTAAATTAATAAAATGTTTTATTATTTTCACGACACAAATTGTTAAAATAAAATTAGTGGGAAAACCCTATTATTAAATGAACGTAATTTTCGTGATTGCTGTTAAAAAAATCACTATAAAAAAGCAATAAGTTAAAAGTCTTGTCAGATCCCACTGTGAAACCAATTTTAGGCTGTTTATTGGCCATTTCTTGAAAACATACAAGAGAATTGGCTGCCAAGAGCTACCTATATCGTTTCTAGGTTAGTTTTTGTGTGATGATGTGTGGATGTACTTTCATCTACACATAGTACTTGCAGTTTTTCGTAGTTTTAATGAAAAAAATATTTTGTATTTAAAGCAAAAATATGTATTAGCTTTTTAAAAAGTTCATACAAACTATGACATATCTTTCAATTATATTAAATGACCCCCGCCCCACCCCCAGTGCGACGAAGGACGTGGTCAATTTTGGCATCTATTTGTAAGCCATGAAAATTTTTAGTATAAAAACGTGAATTTTTTGCATTCACATTTTATTAATACCAAAATTCTCATCACTTACAAATAGATTTGTAAGCGTTTTTTCTCCGTGCAAAAAACAAGTATTTTTTTCGATGCCATATTGAATCCGCCATTTTGTTTTGTTTTTTCAAAAACTGCCTTATATTCATGCTCAGCGACCTCAAAAACCCCTATAGTCTGGCCGAAAATAGTAAATAGTTGAGCCAGGGGCGTACGGATTTACGAATTTCGTAAATTCCATAATATTTCGAAAAATGAAAACCCTCGACTTCTGTTAATTATGCATGAGCTACACCATATCTTAAATTAAAATATTATGGATGGATTTTTTGTTTAATTTCATAGAATATGAACAATATTATTTTATATATACCTAAATAAATATATACGTGGCGCCACTGAATGACGAGCTACCCTAACGGTTGACATTTGTCTATAAAACTCAGCCTATTTCACAGCAGTCAACAAAATTATTAGGTATAAATTAATGCGGAACGTTCACACATTGAACCCATTTGATCGACTATGACAATTACACAGAATGTCCTAGTCGTGGTTTTCATTTCTGGTAGGGGACAAAAACGGATAAAATTTAATATATTTCGGAAAAACATTTTTCTTTTTATTTCGCCGAGTCGAGAATTCGTGGCACCCATACATTCCTCGCGCGCGCGCGTTAGGAAAGAGAAAACGGAATGGAAATAGGCGAGTGAGTGATATGTTCGTTTCCTCCCTAATTATCCCACCGCCTCTCTCTCTCTCTCTCTCTCTCTCTCTCTCCCCCTCTCCCCCTCTCCCCCTCTCCCCCTCTCCCCCTCTCCCCCTCTCCCCCTCTCCCCCTCTCCCCCTCTCCCCCTCTCCCCCTCTCCCCCTCTCCCCCTCTCCCCCTCTCCCCCTCTCCCCCTCTCCCCCTCTCCCCCTCTCCCTCCCTCCCTCCCTCCCTCCCTCCCTCCCTCTCTCTCTCTCTCTCTCTCGCTCACTCTCTCGGAGTAGTGAACGCGCGCTCGTGAACGGAGTGCTCTGAAATACTTTTGAACGCTCGACCACCTTCGATTTGAAAAATTCTTCTTTCCTCGGGAATGAAAAAAACAAATTGCGCTCTCGGTTTTCATGCGGCGGCTGGTCGATTTTTAATATTCTTATAAAAATAATAGGAAACAACATGAACAATAAGAACAACAAACATAAAATAAATTATACTATACATGTCGATAATACAGCGCTCGTTTCTATCTTTAGTATCTTTTGAGTTTGTTATTCAAGTAGAAGTCCCTAAAGCTAAAGTAGAGAATTATTTACAACGCCATCTATTAACGTGTAGCGCGTAGTCAAGCGAAATGCGAATCTATTACAGTTTCCTGTAAATTTGTTACATTTTTCTAAGAAATCTGTTACAATAAATTTAGTGCCTAGAGCAACACTGATAAAGGCAGTTATGCATATGCTGTGGTGCCAACCGCATTTTAACAAGTTTGAAAGGTGGATTCTGAATGCACGTATGCGCGTGTATTAGCAGAATATTGAGAAGTTCTGACAAAATATTTCAAATGCAATTGGTGTTCTACGCTGGTTAACTTACATGCACGCCTGTTTTCATTCCGTTTTCTGTTTCTTAAATCGCGCGCGCGAGGAATGCATAGGTGTCACGAACTCTGGACAGGGCGAAATAAAAAGAAAAATGTTTTCCCAAAATGTTCATCCAGGCCCGAGCCCCACACTCCTCTCCGTTCTACCGCTATCAACAAAAACTTTGCCACCCTCTATCTCCTTTCCTAATCATTTTACCCCGATCTGGCCGAGCGGAACTTAAACTTTAATGAAAAAACTATCAAGTGCCGAAAAAGATATTCCTCCCACAAATAAAAAAAATTAAAAAATGTACATCGGTCGAGTTATTAGCGTGTGAAATATGTTCGTTTCCCCCCTAATTATCCCACTGCCCCCAGCCCAATACTATTCTATTTAAAAAAAAATTGAGTCCTCAACTCCAATGTGGAACTGCTAAAAGGCTCTAATCCAATTGGGTAGGAATAACACTAGTCTGGGTGCCTGGCCACTCTGGGCTAGAGGGCAACGAAATTCCCGATTGCCTAGCCAGAGAGGGCGCGGCATCAACATTTATAGGACCAGAACCAGTTCTTAGCATATCTTCAAGTACTGCCAAAACAAACATCCTAGACTGGATCGAGAGCAAGACGCTCCACCACTGGCAGGAATTACCAGGATTAGCTCATTCAAAGGAATTCATTACATATTCTCTGAAATCAAGAGCTAAACACTACTAGAGTTGAATAGGTTACACCTAAGGACTTATCATACCTGCACAGACTTGGATTGGTGGAAAACACCTAATGCCGTCTGTCTGGAGGAAGATGAAACGGTAAGGCATATTCTGTGCACTTTCCCGCTGCAGAAAGAACCCGGTTCTCATTATTTGGCAAGGGACAACTTTTGTCTGAGGACCTGGACCGTCTCTCACCCAACAAGGTTATCAGCTTTATTAAAAAGTTGAATCTATTGGGTGAAATATAAATTAGGAGTGAGCCACAATAGACCGGATGGTCGCAGTAGAAGGTTATCTTCGAAAAACCATTTTCCTATACATTTTAATATGTCGTTTCCCCCTCCCCCCTTTGATATCCTCAGTACCAATGTGTCGCAACGTTAGGGGGACCGAACTCTATTTATTGGCCAAAAAATCACAATCGGACGTTTCCTTATTCGAGCCTGGTTTTTCTCCAGATCTGCTCCACTATACCTGAATGTCTTAATTTTCACATTTTTCGAAATTTTTGAAAAACCAGTACAATACTTGCGGATTGTAAATGAAACTACTTCGTATACTTTAAAAAAATCTTAATTCCAGACATTATTTTATTTTTATCAGTGTAACTAAAAATTAACTTATTGATGTTATTATTACGCTCCATTTAAGTAAATGATACTCGAAACTACAATGTCGATGGAAATTCAATTTAGTTTCCCTACAAAAGATATTTGCTCACAATTGTTTTATTGGTTTAACATTGCCCCTTTGGAGAATTACGAAATCATTGGTATCAATTAAAATATTGTCATGTGTGAAATCGAACACAATAAATACACAATTATTGGCAAAACAAATAAGCCAATACACCTGTCGGATGCGTTATTTCCGCCTTCTTGAAGCCGGAAATGCTACGTTTTCAAGGAGCAAAATGTATATGGACTATAAATAGTTCACTCACATGATTGAATACCGATAATGGAACTCGCCCAGTTGTTGATGCAGATTTTTATTCTTTTCATAACAGGAATGAACATTGACTGACAGGCACATATTATTCCAAGCGATCAATATTAAAATAAATGATAGATAGGGAACTGTGCCAAACCGTATAACATAAATTATTTACATATCTATAGCGGAGGATTGATTTCAATTATATTCAATGTAAACAAGTTATTTTTGCCAAATGTACACGTTCTAAGAAACGGAATCAGGTTACAGAATATCTGAATTTAAAAGCATTTAAAATTACATAAAAGACCAACTGTGAAAAGAAAATATACATTTATTATGAGCCCAAAAGAAATAACCTATCCTTAATTTATATAATGTTATCAAAAGCGACTGTCACTGAGGGATTCATTGAAATTCTCTCAACAATAAACAAAGACTAATAATTCCAAAGCCGTTCGAAGAAAATAAAATTAATTAAATGAAAAATGTGTTAATTATCAATATTATCTGTTTTATACAGAACTGAGGAAGAATTTCGGTGATTTTCTTTATTTAGCTGCAATTTCTCAACATGTGTCTATTTAAATGTCCAGTAGAGGTCAATCGGTTTAGTAGAAATGCAAATCAGTTGAAAGCACCGCCAAAGAGAAACATCATCACTCGAGAGGAGGAGAATACACCTAGAGATATTCGTAACAATCAAGATATCATTCTAAAAGCAGCTAATAATAATAATAATAATCCAATAGATCAACAGATATTGATATAGGATAAGTCAAAAGAAAAAATCATTTAAACATAACAATGAAGAAAAGAAAATTAATAAGCTAAATATTCATCTACACTATAGAAGGCATTGATAAGTAACATATTTTTAACAGCAGACATAAATTTTTTTGTACTGCAACTTTTAATACTTGAATCTAATTTATTATACAGAACCGTATCGACATAGTAAAGCAGCGTTCTCCTACAAATTCGCTGGTCGCTGGTAGTCGCTACATGCATATAAATGAGACAGTACGGACGGTCTATTCTCTGTCCAGGAGTCTGTATCCGCTCATGGTCAGGGGTAGTAGACTTACCCGACAAAATAAAAAAATGTTGTACACAATGGTGGTCAGGCCGTCCATCACATACGTGGCGCCGGTGTGGTGCAGCATACCGACCACGACAATGAGAAAACTAAAAGTGCTCGAGCACAAATTTATGCGCCTCATATCAAATTCTGGAAGGTACACCTCCCTCAGAGACCTATACGAACTTTGCCACGACATAACCCCAATAGCGGACTACGTCCAGGATATCTCCCAGAAATCTTACTTTTTCAGACTGAGCGATAGTCCACTAACAAGAAACATAACAAATTAGACAGCATAATGCCCCATCTCGGATTAAACACACCCTACCGTACCAGACGTTACCGATCTTCCGGCAACCTCTGTAGCCAAACTTCAACAACTATAACTTTCGCTTACCCTATCCACCTTACTGATATTTCATACCTTTACATCTTTAAATCTGTCATGTTCCCCTCTTCCTTTATGTTTCTTTTTGTCTCATTTGTTTCCTGTTTTGTTTTTGTGCATTTTTGTCTCTAAATTCATTTTCCATCAAAACTTTACAACAAAATCAAAATTTTCCGAAAACTAAAATTTTTAAAACCAAAGTTTAGGCCAGCCTATGCAACCCGGCATTTGCACGTCTCGCAGAAGGTTCTTCGTCCAGATTGAGGTACGAGCGTCAACAGCCAAATTAAAAACAGTGAAGTGCGCGAGCTACTAATAAACTGTGTAGTTTTAAGTTTTGTTGAATCTCTTTTTTAGATGTTTGTAAATTTTATCACCTTTTTTAATCTGTATTCTACAGAAGGAGCCTAGGTATAAATTTTAATTGTTTTAAAACCGAACCAAGCCTAGTCCGCCCGGCCCTGCAATCTCCCACAGCGGACAACACAGTGATTGCACGGTCGGATCCGGGTTAGGTTTTGGAGAGGTACTTGTTTGTATAAGCTAATATCAAATAAAGAAGTATTGAACTGAATTGGTAAACGCTACCGGGTAGTTGCTACCAAGTCGCCAAGACTGTTTTCCTACACGTCAGTATTATTAGTGTCTAGCGAATACCCTACAGTCGAAAATGAATATTAATAGAAAAACACTTATTTTAATGTTATTACATTATCAAGCTCAAGACGAAAATCTACTTCTACTCTTGACACTAGAAAATGATAGACGCATAAAGAAAGAATTACCCATGTTTAAAAACAGACAGACATCAGAAGGATTCCAATTTTAATTAAAAAAAATCATCTAAAAGATAATGAAACGAAATTTAAAGAATTTTTCCGTATTTCACAATATCAAACAGATAAAAACAAATTCGCTGCGAATTGGGACGTTGTTCTGCAAGTGACTGACGACCAGCTACAAGCTACTTAGTAGCGTGTAGGAGAACAATCTCATTAAATTGCATTGGCGATGTCTTGGCGACCAACGAATTTGTAGGGGAACGCTGCTTATGGATTGGATTTATAAAGTTCTGATCTGTGTAGTGTATGCTGCAAATTTTCTCCGTGACGTGTGATGAGGGGTATTTTGAAAAGTAAATAAGTTGAGAGTGAGATCTGTTTACGACAGTTAATATTTCAAGTATACATAAACAGGGCAACGTTAATATCTTTTGTGTAATAAAGGTTTGTTTGTAAGATTCACGATACTACAAACTATACATAGATCGTAGCGCTCTTTTTGAGCACACATACACGACTAAGCTGTACTAGCGTTACCACAGCAAATCACTCCATAATCATTCATTCAAAGTTTGAATAAAATATTTTAACAACATTTTTACTTGTAATTTGGCACAATCTCTTTAGAGCAAAACAAATACTTGCACACGTCTTGCATATATAATCTATGTGAGTTTTCCAGTTTAATGGCATATCTACATATATACCTAGTGGCTTAAAGTTAGTTACTTGTTGGATTGTTTTATGCTGATGTTTAATAAGTGAACTAGATATATAGTTGGCAGTATCAGGATGAAATTGCATCGAAAATTTTTTTTTTCTTGGTTTACTGCCAGGTTTTTTGAATTAAAATATTTAAAAAGAGACAAGTTATCCTGCAACATTACATTTAAATTTATAAATTTACTTTTAGAACTATCAAGTGTTACGTGAAAGATATGGAAAATAGAAGGCAAATGATATTTACTTGGTGGAAAATTACCTACATGCGGTTGTAAAATGCTTATCCAATATCATGTCATTTTGCTGTAAATCTATTAGAAATAAATTATATTATTATCATTATTATTATTACATTTCACGTCACTGGAGTTCTAGTAGCTTTAATTTAGGAATATTACGCAACCAATTTTTAAGTCTATTCTTAAATAATCTCGAGTACACAGATTCTAAAACCGGGAACGACAAATTGGTGACCTCGATAGAATGAAGAGAAAAAAAGTCGACGAAAGAAAGGACCCCGCACACATTATAGGCTTCCGTCAAATTGGCCGAATTTTTATATGACGTTGAGTCGTCATCCCTAAAAACCCTTTAGTAACATTGTCGCCCAAAAAACTCTCGTTTTTAAACTGGACCACAAAGAGTCGACAAAATCAGGATTTTTCGATTTCTCGTATGTTACGGGAGATCGGCGTATTTTGCCGCTACTATCCGTATCGGCGCAGGCAATGTGGTGTTTTTTGTTATACATATTTAAGTTTATACAAAATATAGGATTGTGCTCCACTCTCTGCCTTGCACAGGATCAACGAGCAAATATTATTTTCAAGGAATTATCTGATACGCCTTGCTGTATTTTACACAACACCTCATGATATCCTTTTTTAAATATAATGTGACAATTATTATTACTAAAAATAATAATAATCCCCTTTTTTTGTAAATATTACTTTATTCACCCGTAATTTCCACTTTTCATTCCCAACATTCTTCAATTATTTTTCAAATAGTAAATAATAACTTGATCATAGGTGGCTTCTGTCAAGTATTGTCAAAACAAATATACTTGAATAATATCGTGTGTGTTCATAATTAAGTAAGTTCCATTTGAAAAAGCTACAAAACTACAGGTAAGTAACATAAAATTAGGTAGGAAATGTTTGTAGAAAATTGTAATTACGTAATTATAACTTCTTCGCGTTTTCGTTCAAATTCAATACAAATGCATAAACTGTTTTATTAAAGAGACAGAACATTATTTTCATAAACAGAAATATATAGTGTATAGGTATTTGATTTTTCCTTATACGAGCGTTTTTTTTTTCAGAGCTGTTTCGCGTTTGTTCTGTAACACTTTGAAGGCACGTATAAATAATGGCGCAATACATTAATTACTTCGTCTGCAACAACCGCTTCATTCCCAGAGTTATGAGAATCGTATTGAATTTTGATGGAGAAAAAATGGTAATCGCTTTACGTTACCAAAATGAACTAAATAATCCACCAATTGATATCAACAATAATACAGGCGTATGTATCAACTACGATGAATTGTTGAAGACAGGCTTAGCAAATGCTGATGATCCTGAATGTATCCGACTCAGGGTTTTAAAACATAAATCGTCTGATATTTGTTGTATTTGCAACAATAGGCCCCCCCCTGCTTTAAGTCGCATTTCTGTTAAAGCAAGAGTCCAAATATATCTTGATACTAATATTTGTTTTCCTCAGTCTCTTCGTCTATGTAACCACCACTTAGATAATGATCAATTTCTTCCAAGATTATTTTACGACGGCATGAAATTCCCAAATAAATCTATAAAATTACAAGGATCAGAAATTTTAAACTTCTTTACCGAACTTCGTAATACGGCGTTGATTAAGAGAGATGAGCAATTGACTGATCCGAAAATTTTCTCCGACGAAGACTTTCGAACAATAACTTCATTATCAAAACCGCAATTTGAGGATCTTTATAACCAATGCGATCCTGTGAATGAGGCAAATAATCGATAACGACATGTTAAAAAAAGGATCTCCTGGCGTTTTTGTGTAAATTACGGCAAGGCATATCAGATGATTTCTTGAAAGTAATATTTGCTTATTCTACTAGCCAAGCTACCAGCATGGCTATAGGCGTTGTAAGAAGATCATTAATGATTCGTTTTGTACGTGAAAACATAGAACTCAACGCCTTAACTCGCTATTGAAAGACATGTAACAGAGTTGGCTAACGTTTTGTATCATGCTGATCCTAACAATCGCAAAGCTATCGTCATTGTTGATGGTACCTACAGTTATATTAAAAAATCAGGCATCTACCCGGACATTGCGACAATCATATTCCATACATCAACGTCGGCACTTGGTAAAACCTGCATTATTAGTTGCAACGAACGGTTATATTTTAGATATTCAAGGACCCTATTTTGCCGACAGCAAAAATAATGATGCCGCAATGCTTCGGGTAGAACTACAGAGCTTTCGGTAATGATCACAGAACACGTGATCGCAAAAATATAGACAACCAGCTATACACGATGGTATTGCACTAAACAGAAATACCCTAAATCCATTGGCGTTCTAGTTAAAGGTAAAAAATTTACGATAATTCATTTATTCATCAAATTTAAGAACAAGTTTTTAATATTAAAAGCAAATTTAAATGGGATGCCTTTTATCTGAATAAAAAATTTTTCGCAAGAAATAAATTAGTACACCTAATTCAAAATAATCTTTATTTCCACAAACATGAATATAAACATTTTAATCGAACAATTCACAGTAAATAAAATTAAATTACATAATAAAAACTTTTGTTACATGAGATTTAAATTATAAGATGAATTAATACATTTTAATATGAAATACCAACAAATTATAACAAATGCTCAAAATGACTGCCTTGAGTTTCTAAACGTACATGGACTCTTCATATTTTCGAATACATTCTGTAACTGATCAACAGTAATATTGCGGATTTCTCTTTCTATTGCCTCTTGTAATTCGTCAATGGTATGTAATCTATTTTTAAAAACATTGTTCTTCATGTGTCCAAATAATAAATAATCACAGGGCGTTAGATCTGGAGACCGTGCAGGCCGTAGTCCCTGGCTGACTAAACGGTCATTGTAAAACTCCCGTAAAAAATCAAGTGAAGCTCTTGCTGTATGGGCAGTAGCGCCGTCTTGCTGGAAATAACCATCTTGCAGTTCATCGTCATGCAACTGTGCCAGAAATGGCTCTAAAATAAGAGTTTGATACCTTTGGGCATTAATTGTTTCACGAAAAAATATAGGGCCTATAATTTGCCTTCTGAATATTGCCACCCATACGCGAAATTTTAAGGAGTGTAAACTTGTTTCTACGTAAGTGTGAGGGTTTTCTGTAGCCCATGTCCTGTAATTCTGACTATTGATATAACCTGTTAAGTGGAACCACGCTTCATCAGGAAAATAGGTTAAATCAAATACATTGTCGTAATTTAAATTTCCGTTGAACCAACGACAATATCTTAACTCGACTTTCAAAATCAGGGGGTAATAGTTCTTGAACAACGGTTATCTTGTATGGATGCAAATGGAGTTTTTTGAGTGCTTTATGGGTTGTTCCAACTGAAAGACCTAAAAAAAAAAAATTTCCTTGATTTGTCGTTTAGGTATATTAAGACATCTGAAGAGGACCGATTCCCAGTTTTATACATTTTTTTAATTTGGATTCAGGTTTTATATATAAACAAGAGTTTTAGTAGGTATCGTTATTAGTTGTTGATAACAATTTTCACTAAAGAAATTCATATTTTATATTTTCAAGAAACTAAATTTAAATGATATGTAATGTATTCACTAACTAAAAAATTTAGTGTAAAAGTACCTACCTGTTTGAGCGGACAACTTTGGTATGAATTTTTTCGGGCTTTGATTCATTCTTTCTCGAACGTCGTTCATAACCACTTCAGTTAAAACAGTTGGCCTACCAGTGGATTTTCCCTTGCAAAGGCAGTGTTTCTTTGCAAAACGATCAACGAGTACATATTTACGATTTGAAAATGTGTGATATGGAATATTTGCGTCAGGAAATTTTTCCATAAATTGTTCGATGCATGATTGCAATGAATACTTCCATGATCCATCTTCCTTGCGAGTTCCACTTCGAAAATGAACCATCAAAATAACATCTTGCTCTGGCGTAAAAACCATTGCAAGACAGGACTAGAATAAAATTTAAAAAACATTACTTAACCTAACATTCTTTTTCTCTCTATCGTTACTCACCAGAAGGTGATTATATACTGATTAGTACTCAAATAATAATTAAAACAATTCAAAACTCGTGAAGAACTGAAAATTATGCAACATCCACCAAAACACCACTACTACGTCTATGATATGACATTACAGATTAAAATAAATAATTACATGTTAGGATATGCCTACAAGAAGACTGTACGGCGCTAAATATTCAGCGTAGACAAGTCGTTGCCTTATTGGTTCCGCTGGGCGTGTTCAGTTTCAGAGCTAATTAAACCGTGCGTTTCGTCGAGATTTCGTGTAACTTCGTCGAAAAAACCGTCCGCAAAGATAATTGAAAACGCACCCTTAGATACATACGAATTAAAATATCCCTAGTATGGAAGGTTCTGACATGGTTAAAACATAACAAGCCTAAAAGATGAACTAAAAAATCACGTGTCCTGTGATCATTATTGAAAGCTCTGTACAAGAGAACATTGGCGGTATCAGAAATTGGTTTCGAGAGGAGGATATATTCCTTATCGATCGAGGATACCGTGATATTATTCTTTTTCTCGATGAACTCAACTTTGACTGTAAAATGCCCATGCCAGTATACAATCAGGAGAGCGCCAATTAACAATAGAAGAAGCCAATAAAGCAAGAATCATTCAGAGATGGATTGTCGAAGCTCGAAATGGACACATCAAATCAATATTTCGCTTTCTCGATAGTATTATTTCAAGAGCTCACGTCCTTCACCTGAGAGACTTTTATTTAATAGCTGGCGCTATGATCAACAAGTATCACGAATTAATTTTCATGAAAGGAAAGACTGCCGAATTGGCTCAAACGATGAAAGAAAAAATAGATGATCTAAATATACTTCAAATATACACTGAAGTCAAAAACTTGGGAGGAAGACGTGCGATTTGGACCAGGCTTGGTGAAAACTATCTGTAAGGCTTCCCACGATTAGATTTAGAGTACCTACAACGTTTAAGAACAGGAATATATCAGTTAAGTTTGGCACCATCTTTCGTTCAAGACAAAAAAGATCTCGACGGGTCGGAAATATTTGAAATTGACGAAAATAGGGATGATCCAGAACTGCTTCGGATAAAAATATATTCCCGATTTAAAAACTCTACGAAATGCCAACTATGGATCTTATTTATCCAAAATATTGACGAACATGAAATGGACCAAGACCAAGAGGGCCCAATCACAGGATACTATTGCACCTGTAAGTCCGGAACCAGAACACTAGGGTGCTTACCCACATAACCAGTGTTCTATGGTATTTGGGATATGCTAGGCACCAACAAGTTGTGAAATATCCCGATCGTCCCCTTCTAAATTATATTAAAGATGCAGGTAACAGATGGAATCCAAATAACGACCAGCTAATAGTTAATAATGAAGACTAGAACCGTAACATAGTAATCAAAGAATACAGTCCCACAAATATATCCACCCACACACATAGCCACTTCCACACATATCCTTCACCATACACACACATGCACAACACTGACAAACTACACATGGGATCAGAAATCCGCCACGTCCTCGTCGTTGAACCTGGGCAAGGCAGAGAGCGGAGCACAACCCTATATTTTACATAAACTTAAATATGTATATATATATATATCACATTGCCTGCGCCCATGTGAATAGTAGCGACAAAATACACCGATCTCCCGTGACATACGCGAAATCGAAAAATCCCGATTTTGTCAACTTTTTCTGGTCCAGTTTAAAAACGAGAGCTTTTTGGGCGACAATATTACTAAAATTTTTTATATGGATGATGACTCAACGTCGGCCAATTTGACGGAAGCCGTGCGGGGTCCTTTGGACGGGCAGTTTCCAAATTTTTGGCAGATATTCATCTTCTTATATTCCATTTTCCAAATCGAGAATCAGTTATCATGATAATCTCGTCAGACACGTTATTCTAATTGTCTCTCATAGTTTCATAGAGTTATTAATTTAAACCGTTTAATAATATTGATTAGTCACTTCTAAACATTAAATCAAACGACAAAAACGATCATATCAGTACTAACTGTCAGCAATTCATGGCAAATAGAAGTTACTATTTTTTCGAATTCTTATTTTTTATATCCAAACACATGGTCAATTTATTGCAATGAAGTTGTTGAGAAGTCGATTAAGCGGCAAGCAATTTTTTCTTTGGATTGTCGGGGCATTTTAAACTTAAACATACCTCATCATTGGATTTAACAAGTTAAGTAGTTATAATCTTTATATACTATTAACAATAATAAAAGACTAGATAAGACATTGTGGTTTTTAAGTTTGCTCAATACAAAATAAACAATAAATTTAATTCACTCTGAACATGAGGAATATTTTTTAAAAAACATAGAACAGGCTTGTCAGATTATTAAATTCTGTACACCAAGATCTCCACTTAAAAAGTTTGGTTAATTTAATAGTAATTTTGTACAATTCAAGTTCCAAAATATTAATAACCAATTTCCAGGTTTTTCCTTCGCTCATCTTTAAACTTTTGAGTTATTATGTTCCAATTCAATGAGTTCATTTTAATCGACCTAATTTGTTCTCAGAATACACAGTTAAATGTTATCGAAGCATAAAATATATTACGTAAAAATTGTAGCAAAAAATTTGACCAAGATATCGGGAAGCCTCGAAAATGTTTAACCGTGTATGACCAAAATAGATCATTTGAATTATTCATAGAATTGTTAATTCACTTTTATAAAACATTATCAATTAGTAGTAATGTTTAAATCCGAGTTTAAATCTATTTAATTTAACCAATAAACTCATTAAATGCCGTAGTCAGTGAAGTGAACAGGTGGCTGCGTTGATGGTGTTGGGTGAATGACTTCCTTGATTTAAAAAGGCTTTAAACTTTCCAACAAGCTTTCCAATAATTGTGTCAATGCGATAGAATGAAATTCAAATTATTTATTTTTTTATCAATAATATTAAATTTATAATAAATAAGATGCCAAATATTGCAACATCAATCGCGTTAAAAACACAGTTAAGGGTGCGTTACCAAGGTCAAACAATGTGTTAAATACCCTCATTCTTATTTTATACAACTCTTAAAAACGAGCCAACAGAATTCAGAATTGATTTCATTATGTAAACTAGCAAACTTAAGACAAGGACTTATTATATTTTATTTATTTATATACACTGCTCAACAAGTAAACCCATTTAGAGAGCAGGACAAATAACTAAATTTAGCATTACATAGCAGTATGGTACAGGTACAAAACAAACAAAAAAAAAATACATATAGAGAAAGAATACAAAAAATACACAACACAAAATACAAAAAAGTACAAAATGAAATTACCAGCCAAGGAAAAACAAAGGTTCAAGCAGGGTTAAAGAGTTTTTTAATATCATTGATTGAGCTGTGAAAAATGTCAAACAGTCCACAGTTTTTGTTGTAATTGTTACACATAGTATGGAGAGGAGAGAATTTTAAAACATTAGAATGTGGGATGCCGAGGTAAAAAGTTTGTAAACTTCTGGGATTCAAATTCGGAACGCGGAAATTTAATTGATTTAAAATGTCTTGACAGTGTATATTGCTGTAAACAATATTGTATAAAACTACGAGAGAAAAGTATTCGCGTCTGGTAACCAAAGAATTTATAGAAAATCTAGCTAGGAGTTCTTGCTGCGGGAAGCCAACCTCCGAGTATACTCCATCCGACTTAAACCAGGGCAATTTTACAAATCGTCTCTGCACACTCTCCAAGGCGTCAATGTGAATATTGTAATGGGGATTCCAGACGAGAGATGCATAATCTAGTTTAGACCGGGCAGCAAAAGCAAAATAGAGGATCTTTAGTGTACAAATGTTCGAGAAATCTCTGCTCATTCTGATTATAAAGCCCAGAGTTTTAAAAGATTTGGCTACAACATTGTTTACATGCGGTACAAATGTAAGCTCTTTATCGAAGATTACGCCAAGGTCTACAAGCGTATCAGGTTTCTGAAGCACTGCGCCATCTACATTATAGTCGAAAATAACCGGCCTTGCACTAATTGTGTAGGTCATAACATTGATTACATTTTGACACGTTTAGATATAATTTGTTTCGATTACGCCAGTTGCATATGCGTGCTAGACTATCCTGCAGTGTGACGCAGTCATCCAGAGATGAGACTGTATTAAATATTTTAAGATCGTCAGCGTACAGCAAACAGGATACTCGAATACAATTCACGATATCATTTACGAAGATATTGAATAACAGGGATCCAAGAATTGATCCCTGCGGAATACCAGATGTTGCACCGTATTCGACAGACCGAATCCCACCATAAGCTACATATTTGACAGGTAGGAGTGAAAAAATGAGATGAGTTGAAAAGAGAATCCAAAATCAGACAATTTATTTAGCAATATAGTGTGATCCAGTCTGTCGAATGCCTTAGAGAAGTCAGTATATATTACGTCCGTTTGCTTACGCTGGTCAACGGCTTCTGAGATATACTGGGTGATACAAGTTAAATTAGAGGTGGTGGAGCGCCCTTTCATAAAGCCATGTTGATACACCGATAATTGGGCACTAACGCTAAAGTAAATAGTGTCATGTAGTAAGATTTCAAGAGTTTTACTAAAATTGCACAGAATAGATATATCTAAAATTGGAGATGTCATTTATATCGCCTTTTTTGAAAACTGGGCACACTTTTGAACGTTTCCAAATATCTGGGAGACAGCAGTTTTTCATACACAGATTAAAAAGTACCGATAGTGGAGCTGCAAAGATACAAGCACAGTCTCTAATAAAAAAAGCGGGAACGCCATCCGGGCCAGTAGTTAACTTAGGTTTAAGTTGTTCCAGCGCATTAAGTACAGCAGCCTCACTAAAAGAGGTAACGTTGAATGCAAGGTTATTTATATTGTAATCCTAATTAAAATTAAGTTTCCAAAATTTTCTCCTCCTCCTTGATTATTCAACGCGAACGTACCACTCATTCGTCCCAAATTCACCATAAATTGTTTTATAATCTACAAAGGGGCTTAAATGTTCAAATAATAGTTATTTATGTATCAAGTCCATAATACAAGGCTTTATTGAATGAGTCCGGTTTATGGCCGAGCAAGCGTAGTGAGTAAGGCCATAAAGAGGGTGAGTTCAATGAAGCCTTATTATGGACAAGCTGCATACAAAGCTTTATGTCCACTGCTAAACTTGGATTATTAACGAAAAAAAATAATTCAATGACATTTTTCACATTTTTATAACTGTTGTACATATTTATTTGAAAACGTCAAAATCTGACATTGGCTCAAAAATTCATTTAATAAACTTTATATTTTAGAAATAGCAAAGAAAAGCAACGACATTCTAGGCATGAATATTTCTAATAACAATCATTGTATTATCAATATTAACCATTATAATAAGCAATAATATTTGTTATATTAGTTTTAGTTTATATAGTTAGGTAGCTGCAATGTCAATTTAAATAAACTTATGCTGCCATTGACAGTTGTACATATTAATTTGAAAACGTCTAAATCCGACATAATGGTAAAATAAAGTAACTTTATTTTACTAGTACAATAAAGAGGTATTTTATAGTCGCAAAACTATATCATAAATAGTCCTTTATAACGTGGTCGGACATAAAATATAATACGATGTAGTATAAAATAAAATAACATGATAAAAAATATATTTAAAAAAAAGTTTTTATCTAAATGCTCTAAAAAGTAGAAACTCAACTTTGAAGTAAATCAAACCCATCATTTTGTTACGTTATATAATTTTTTTTATGATATAAAAACTTGTCGCGAGATTTTTTTGTGTAAAAGAGATTGCTCGCGACAAGCTTTTATATCAAAAAAAAATATAACAAAATTAGTTTGATTTATTCAAGGTTTATTTTCTACTTTTTAGAGCATTTAAATAAAAGCTTTTTTTAAATAATTTTTTACATAATTTTACTTTTTACTCTTTTGATATGCTATAATCCCCAGATATCGATTTTGAGAGGAATCGAATCATAAACGGTAAAGTCGTCCGCCATCTTGAACTAAATTTTTTACTAGAAATTCGTAATCCGCGACCCCGAAAACCCGAGATGTCGAGAATGACAAAAGTCGTCAGTCATATTGGCGCCGCCATTTTGAATTTTTGGATTTTGAGTAAAAATTCGCCATCCTGAACTAAATTTTTGACTAGAAATTCGTAATCGGCGAACCAGAAAACCTCCAGATATCGATTTTGATCGACTTGGACCATAAATGACAAAAGTTGTCCGCCATATTGGCGCCGCCATTTTGAATTTCTAAATTTTGGCCAAGAACTCGTAATTGGAGATCTCCCAGATATCGATTTTGAGTCGATTCGGATTATAAACGATAAAGTCGCCCGCCATCTTGAAGCCGCCATCTTCTTTTTTTCTTATATGAAAATGTTAAAGTGTGTTGCCACCAGACTTATACACTTGCAAAATTTCAAAGCCCTAGCTTAATTAGAACGAATCGAAATTTTGATTGCAAGATTTGACCTAAACAAACTAACAAACAAGCATTGCAAGTTAAACAAAAGCTCTTAAAAAGTGCAGTCTGTATAATATTTGCTCCTATTAAAGTATTGTGTCGAATACGAATATGTTAAATTTCGTGTAAAATAGTTGGGCGCTTCTCTACTACATGGCAGTAGCATAGCGGTGACATTGCTTCGCGTGCCGCAAACCATGGTCGGCACATAATTTGTCATTTTTAGTGTTTGAAATATCATTTAAAACTTGATTTAATTATTTGTTCATATTAATGTTAAGAAATGACATTGTCATTAAAAGTATTGCTGATTATATATTTTTGGGATTAATTACATTTTATTTATTAAGATTCAAGATTGACAGTACTTACTCTCTACCACAATACGAAAAAACTTGTCCAAATGAAGTAATGGCTTATTAGAAAATACCATTACTATACATAGTGTACTATAATTATACCAAGGGACTAAGTGCATTTTTTATCACCGAGGGTGAAGGATCAATTACAGGATGAATTAAAAAGCACTTTCGCTTTGTGGTATATTGGTACAAACTATTTAATTTTTTGCGGTCTACGGTCTAACAGTGCGCTATTGTTATTGTAATATAATGATTTTCAAGGAGTAAAGTACAGATCTATTTTATTCTTCGAGAGACAGAAGCCACTTTCTACACTTTAGTCCTCGAAAATTACAATTAAAATAGCACTCTTAGATCACGGAATACTAAAACATTGTATTTGAGATGGGAAATGCTCAAAAGTTTTTTTTTCCATTGTGTTCTTATTCTTATTAAGGGTGTACAGAAAAGTTCTACATGGCTCACTAATTTCCTCTTTATTAAATAACTATAGACATTTAAGTATTACAAACAAACATGAATAAAGTCTGCACATTTCCTGGTGTTCTAAATATCTACGTATTTATTATTCAAACTATACTTATATCAAATTATACCTCAGCACTTATGTGTTCCTGCTTCCTGATAGCTATATTCGGTGATTTACTAATATTTCGTCTTTTATGCCAACTAAATACGCCCACAACCCACAATACTTCAAGATGTTCTGTGTGTCACCGATGTTTTGCAAAAATTTGTTGTAACTGGTACATATAAACATAAAATCGCGTCGCGCTTACAGGTCGTATGGTCCCGTACGCCGAATCTGATTTCTAGACTGGTGTGGCTTCTGTGTTATCGACAGGACGATGTAATTCGATTACCTACAAATTTACTCGCGATTGACTGGTGCATGTAAACGCAGTCTTAAACCCCGATGGACCGATAACTATTTTTTTTTGTAATTTATTTCAATAAGTGACCGTTTTATAGCGAAAACGTTGAATTGAAAAAAAATGATAGTTTTCGAGATAATAGCAAAAAAATTAATGAATACTCTGTCGCCCCCTAAAAATACCCACGGGTCAAATTAAGGGTACTTTTCAAGATTTCATTACAACATCAACAAATTAAGATATCTACAATAATCCAACCTGGTCGGAATTATTATGAAGTCAAAGTCTAATTTTGCTGTAGTAATGTACTAAAATAAAAACAAGCAGCTTTAACCACAAAATTCACATTACAATCTTCAGAAATACAATTAAATCAAAAAAATAATAAGTGATTAAATAAAATTCGCAATAAACAGTACTCTAAAGTGTTTAAATGAACAAAGTGATTGAGTTTCTAAAGTAAACCCATGGATGTTCTATATTTGAGTAAACTAATACAGAATACAAAGACATATTATTATGCGCACGCCCCCATGCGCCCCTTTACGAAGAGAGGTTTAATCCCTAGTAGCAGAGTAAAAGGGAGCCTGCCTAATATGCTCCAGTAAAACTGTAGTTCGCCAGTTGGCCCAGAGATGGCGCCATTACCATGGATATACTAAAAAATAGTAGAATCATCCCACTCGAACGACAGACCGGAATAATTGAGAAAACTCTTGTATAAGCACCAGGAGTATATAAGTAGCGGAACCGACGCACGAGCAGTCAGTTATATACAAGATAATGAACAGTGAACAAACTAGTACAGTGGAAATAAGTAATGAATTTATAATATGTGTTAATGAATGTGTAGTTTAAGGACTAATTGTTGTAAGCAATTTAGCGATAAATAATCAGTGGTTAGCGACAATTCGTGTTGCAATTATTGGACCTACGCTTGGAGGTGTTTACTGGAAGGTGTAGGTAAATGTCA
Source organism: Leptura quadrifasciata (assembly GCA_963675555.1). Classification (NCBI taxonomy): domain Eukaryota; kingdom Metazoa; phylum Arthropoda; class Insecta; order Coleoptera; family Cerambycidae; genus Leptura; species Leptura quadrifasciata. The sequence continues at coordinate 103,288,677 of OY776676.1, forward strand.
AAGAAACTACCAAAATACATCAAATATCAACATACTTGAAGTCGGTGAAAAATCCCCTTCGACGGGATTTTGCGGAACTACCATGAAATCCGCCTTGGAAAATAATTTGTATGAACCGCGTGCGACACCTAGAAATGTTGTCAGGAAGATATTTTGGAAGTACCATGAAAGTTCTCGAGACGTGATTACTGTGACATTTTTGTAATTGCAATAAATTGTTCACGACGGGACGTGACGCCCCACACAACGGATTTTTTTTGAACTGCAACTAAAATTCACTCTTCCGGACGTAACGCACCACGGGGCGTCATGCCTGGTACGTAATGTCTCACGGGGCGTAATTTTCGTAACCGCGGCGAAGTTTCACACGACGGGACGTCATGCCCGGGACGTAATGCATAGAGCGACAATTTTAGTAACTGTTTCGAAAACGGATAGAGTTATTCATTATCATTATAAATTACCACCCTTTATCATCGTTATTATTCCCTATAGAAAAAAGTTTTAAATAAAAGTTGTGTGGTTATGATTGAATCTTCTTTTACGATCCGATGTTGTGTAGCACTGCCCCTCATGCAAAGTATGGACTATGAGGGCGGATTAATAGTTCCTCAAAAGACTTCCAGAAGGGAGATTTTCCTCGGGCGACAAATTTTTAGAGGTTAGCAATTGTTTTCGGCGGTAAACTTATATATGCTTCCCGTCGTATTTGCTTACATGGGATTCCTCGGTGATTCGGAATCCATGTCGCTCTATTAACATGTACATAGTATATGGGACCGCCTTGCCTGAACGTATGAATATGAAATACTATTCTAATATGTTACGATTCAAGCATCTTTAAACTCGATAACAGAGTGCCCGAAATTACCTATGATATTTTACAAATACGTAAAAAGACAGGCAAGTTAAAAGCCCACAAAGTCGCAAATATTGTATTTTCACTTGAATCTTTTTGATGTCAGTCGATTGCTTTAACGTAAACCATTCGATGGTAGTTGGACACTGCACTGTCCGAGTCGTCCTAATCCTCACCATGTGTTTTATGAACTGACCCTCTTGTTAACCTTATGCCAATTATACATAAATTGTAACTAACAAAAGTTTTTCTAAAAGACCAATATATAACTTTACCTGATTCCTATCATCTTTCATTGTGTCTTACTGAGTAAATACTAACAACATTTCCTTTAATAAGTTAATTAAGAAGTGTTAGATTTAGTGTTAGATATGAGATAGTGCAGCGACGTTACAATTTGGTGCAAGCAGTTAAGCAAAAACCGAAAGTAAGTGTAAATTCATCCTTCAGGTGAACATCCTATCATCCATTTAGGAAGAGTAACAAACAGACACCTAAAGCATGGTTCACATAAACAGGAAACAAATCATCAAACTTTGCATTAAAAAAATTGGGTAAATTAATAAAATAATTATTACAAAGATAAGATAAGACATTGTCTTGCCAATAGCTGCGTTGGTTAACGGGTATCCCGCTACCGGGTTCATGTCCCTGCTCCGGCAATGGCACTGTTGGAGGATATGGTTGTATGTCCGCGTTTTCTCCCTTACGCACAAGCCTCTGGCTTCTGGAATTGGGGGTTGTGTATTTATTATTATTTACTTACAATAAAATTTTGGTCCTAATTTTCGCAAAATTAGGCGATCACGTAAATGACCGATTTAATGAGAGATAAATAATAAAAAGGGGTTTAAACCTCTTCATTGGTACCTAATAACAATTAAAGGGTGGATATACAGCTATTTACTACCCACAATAGAAGCCGTTAAATTTACTGGAATATCACAATTTTGTTCAAGATAACCGGAAGAAAATCTAAGGATTACTATACTAAGAGTTTTGTAAATAATATCGTGTATTACGCACTATATTGTCTTTATAACAATGTGACAAACAGTATCACTTACTGGTAGTTACATTTTCTATTCGCTATGATTTAATCAAATAGGTAGGTAGTACGTATATTGTTATTATGAACGGTTCAAAATAACCGTGATATTGTTCAGGGCCAATGGAAGTAAAGAACCAGGTATTTTTATCCGGCTAGCAACAGGAAGGTAGATGGGGGTGACAGGAAAATTATAAATCGTAATTACTACAGAGGTTAATTGTCTAGGGCCTGTGCACTGCCATGTCAGTCTCGGGAAGGCTGAATTGCTAATGCTGTCCAATCAAGGTTTCCTTCAAACAGCTGAACGAAATGTCCTTAGTTCAATTAAAATTTTCATTAGTTCTCATAAATTTAGAGACCTAATTAATAAGTGGTTAACAATATTCTAATATTAATCAATAACGATAAACTTTGTGCTTCGTTTTGAGCAGATGACGTCAGGAGTAGCAATGTACAGGGATTTCACACTAAAACAGGATCCAGTTTAAAGATAAGAAATTGTTGTTGCTACATTTGAGGCACCTGATACAGTCCCACAACTAGTAATTATATTATTTTTACTAATTAGATAGCAAGGAAAAATTACGGGATCAGGGTGGAACGTAATAATGATTATGGCTGATAGCTCGAATAATTTGGATCTTATCTTTAAATGACATTTTAATGGTCTGCGTGTCTGAATGCATCATACTACAGTAGGGTGGTCCTTAAAATGACATTTGCGAAATTTTAAGCGCGCCGCCCCTCAAATCTAATAAATAAATAACTAAATAAATACACCACAGGTAATGACGACCCCCCTTTATCCCGGAAGGCCCTAGAAGAGCTTTGTGTGGGAGGAGGCTACACATTTAGAGACAAGGGACACACACCCACAATATCCGTGTATAGTGAAAAAATCCCTGTCACAGTATTTTCCACTGCCACGGCCGGGGATCGAGCCCGGAACTTTTGCGTGAGAGGCATTTTACCAAAGAACCCGGAACTTTTGCGTGAGAGGCAAGTGCGCTTACCTCTCGACCATCAGTAATGCCGAATCATAAAACAAATAAATAAAAAAAATTATGGGCACCAGATAACACCTGAATTGTAATATTAATCCGTGCCAACTTTGACGTACTTTTTGCCATTTAAATAACGTGGGACTCAGCTTCATGGTCTTAATTTATTTATTGGGGTAAAACTCCCATAAAAAATTGCACAATCCTAGAGGAGTTGTAGTTAGTTCTAGCTATCTGAGGCGTAAAACCGATCATTTCTCCAATTTTATACAGTTAAATCAATACAATGAATGAGTTTCTTCGTATGAAACATAAATAATATAACATCATTTTTATGAGTACTACTCATCCCCAAAGAGATATTTACAGATCATATATGGGCCATATATAATCATTCATTGGCTATATATAGACAGTCCAAAGCTGCTTTGTCTCAACTATTCGGAACGTTTTCTAACTGTCTTAACTTTTTGGGGCGTTTTCAAGCTGTTTCAACAGTCTGGAAAAGTCCGTACAATTGGCAGGTTTATTTTTTATTTATTTTCCTTAGCAGTCTGGTCAACTACTTGAACACGGAAACGGCCCTCCGTTCGGTAAAATAAAAAATTGGAGATGTGGGGGTTTAGAGCTGAGACCCTGGAGGGCTTCCGTGCACTTTATTTTTCTGTGAGAAGTCTTCTGGTTTTATTTCTGTGATGAAGGTTAGGGTCAAACGCTACACCCTGTATAATTGTAATCTGGATCAGCTGAAGCACTGTAGTGTCAACCTTCTTGTTGTTTAACCCTGTATAGTTTTAAAAGTCTTTTACAAGGATCAACGACTGCACCCTGTATTTAATGTTTTCGAAAAAATAACACTTTATTTTAAAACGAACGAACAATTATTTATTTAAACTTTTCTTGAACAGAGTTTGGAAAAGTATGTTGTAGATTTCTTATTTTACAAAGTTTCTTTTTTTATTGCTTGAAACTATTCGACAACATAAATTCTGTCAGTAGAATTTATCAAAATTATTTAAGAAAATATTTAATTGTTTTATTATATCTGAAAAAATTCACTTGGTATGGGATTCAACTTGGCCGTAACGGCGAGAATAAAATTGTCACTGGGGACGAAATATAAATATTAAAAAATAGAAAGAAAATAGGGGCACTAAAGGCGAATACTTAAAACTACTCTTTTTAACCAGGTTTCGGCCTGGGAAGCTAGATCGGGACAGCTAGTCACGAGAAGTTGCTAGGATAGGTGGTTAAGAAAGCCTAACTAGACGGTGGATATCTACAACTTTAGTTAAATAGTAACCGGACCGGAAGCACTAGCACATAAGCTTATTCCACTAAAATCACTTTTAAGAAACTTGTTCCACTGTATCACGTCGCGAATACTAAACATAGGAGTCACTGCCAAAACTGAACTTAACTTCGGCTCGTTACACGCCGGTATTTATACTATTTCGAGAAAGTTTCGTTTTTCTCGCCCCGTCGAGTCGCGCGGAGAGCTGGAAAGGCTTGAAATAAATCGCTCCGTGCGGGCAAGGATGAGTCATAGATTGCGACATGTTGCGCAATACTGGAAATTTGTTTAATTTGAAAATGAAATTTATATTGAAAAATCGGCAATGCAAAGGGGAATTTATTAAAATTAGAATGAAAGTCGGATCTATTTTGGTTTAGAAGTTATTTGAAGTTTCATATGTAAAATCTGGCTCGACCCCGTAAGGTATCAACGGAGGTCCGATATTAAAAGCTGTAACGCTGTCAAAATGTTCCCGATAGGTGCGTAACGCATGAAGATAATATATTAAAAATGTTCCTAACGGGTACGAATCGAGTTGAGCGGAGATATTGTATGCTTGTATGCTATTATATGAGGGGTGATCGAAAATGGGTGAAATTTATAATAGCAATCGGGCGGTGGAAATTTGATGAAATGACATTTGGATTTTCTAGACTCGAGGCACGGAACGTGATTTGAAGTATACAGGGGTTGATCGAAAAGTGAGAACGGAAAAATGCGAAATGTTTTTAAGAAAGTAGGGAAACGGACTCGAAGGTTAATTTTTAACGTAGTTACGTATACGAGGGGTGGTCAAGAAGATTGAATTTTTTTGAAAAGGGAATTACTTATAGAAAATGGACGTATTGAAATAAGAAGATGAAAATTTGGGTTTGGATGGTGATTTTGACTAAGTTGATGAATATACAGAGGCTGTATTTTTAAGTAACGTTTTTCGCGATGAAACGGATGAATGAGTGTAAATGAATGTTTGAGGTTATTGAGTTATTTATGAATTATCGAGTGTCGGCTAATTTTCTCAGATTTTTTTGAGTTTAACTGTGGTTTTTCAATGTGAATGGTGTCTGATTGACTTTTTTTATGTAGTTTGCCAGGTGGCATGAGTTTATCTGATTTTTTTTGTTTTTTAGAATTTTTTGTTTTTTAATTTAGACTTGTAGGGGACATACCCTACAACATACTGGTCGGTCTCCCATCCAAGTATCAACCGCGTCCGACGTTGCTTAACTCCAGTGATCTAGTGAGTATGGCTTTTAACACCTCCTTCACTTCTCACCTTACAACTGACAGTTGGAAAACACACACTCCAAGAAGTTGAGATAGGTGGAAATCGCTTCGAAAAGTTAAGAGTTTGAAAAGTTGATAAAAACAGCTCGGGACCGTCGCGTCGATATACAGTAGTGGCACCTACTGTAATCTTGGGTAAATCCCTATATTAAGATAGAGTGAAATATAAATAGCAAAGTGATGCACGTAAAAGACAGCGATATATTAGCATTGATGCCAGCAGCTCAGCAAACATGTTAGAGTTTACCCCGCTAAAGGCAGAAATGACAACGGGGTAGTTTATATGTTTCTTTCCAGCATATTATTTGTCCATTTCTCTTCTCTTCTACCTTACATTGGCACTGACTCAATATTTTACAATGCCACTACTGTATAGCCAAAAAATTACTATATGTGGTCCATATATGATCTGTATAATAATAATAGACTTTAATGAATCAAATAAAAACAAACCAGGCGAAGTTTAGCAAATGCTACTTTTACATTTAACCTAGCTTATAATAAAAAGAACATAGATTTAAATTCATGGATGTGTGTATATTAGAAAAAGGAGAAAACTTAAATTTAAATTCAAATTGAGTGAGAGTGAGGTATATTACATAAAACATATAACTTAATAAGGGAAGTCTGCATTATTTACAATACTTATTATATCTATTTAAATTTATCAGATTGATTTTATTTAAATTACACTACTTAGTTTACTGTTTAGATGAACTTTAAACGAATACTTGTGAGCAAAATCTTTGATAGTGGAGTTGTAAAGCTTAACAGCCAAAAAAGAAAAACATTTTTGAAATATGGCTGACGCATGACGTGGGATATGAAGATTATTATATTAATATTATTACATAACTTATATCTTAGATTTAATCCATGTGAATCAGATCTTTTTAATAATTTTTGAAAAAGGGATAGAGGTATTGATCATTGATAATTTTATAAATCAAATTACAATAATTACGTTTTCGCCTTGTTGCCATATTCATCTAATATAATTCCGAAATTTTTCGGGAAATGTGGTCATATTTCCTCAAACCAAATACAAATCTACAAGAATTTTGTACCTTTTGAACTCTATTTTGATTAAATTTATCTAGAAAGGGACCATAAATACAATCGCCATAGTTGAAACGTGAGAGTATTAGGGAATCGGATAAGATCTTCTTTACGTGGATCGTTAAGATATTTCTATAGGAATAGAATGATTTTAGCGTACTTTATGATTTTATCAATAAGCTGTTAAGATACAGATTAAATTTTAAATCGCTGTCAAATATAATACCCAGGTTCTTTAAAGAATATTTGGATTGTTAAGTCTCAGATTTAACTTTAATAGTAATATTACTATCGACAAACTCTCTATATTTCTTTTATTTCCAAAAAATAGTACATTTATTTTCATTTAATTTTAGATTATGTTTATTTGATAAAGTACTAATTGTATGAAGATCTTCATTGATAAAATTTTCGGCATCTATATTTTCCACTTAAAAATTCTATTGAATTTGTGTGTCATCCGCGAACACTTGAACTTTACAATGTCTAACTGATCTTAGTATATCATTCGTGTAAACTAAAAAAAAGGAGTGGCCCCAATATCGAACCTTGACGTACACCGGATGTAATATCTCTTTGGGGATATGAGTAGTGCTCATAAAAATCATGTTATATTTTTTATGATTGACATGAAGTCATTTGTTGTAGTAATATAATTACGTAAAATCATCTAAGAAATGAGCGGTAATGCGGAAAAACCTTTTCCTTCACTATATATCTCCGACATGCTTGAACTTCAACCTCAAGTGGCCAGTATTGGGGTTGCGAAATTTTTTAATGGAGTTTTACTCGAGTAAAAACTAAAAACCGTAACTATGCTGAACTGAAATCCCATGTTATTTAAATGGCAAAAATACGTCAAAGTTGGCACGGGTTAATATCAAAATTCAGGTCCTCTCTGGTGCTTATAATTTTTTAAAAATTTATTTCGGGTAGATTTGGGGGCGGCGTGGTTAAAATTCTGCCAATACCATTTTAAGAACCACCCTAATATTACGGCGAAAAAAAAATTATATCCAGAAACTCGTATCAAAATATTTAACTTCTTATTGAAGCATTGGAAAATTCTCATATTACTCCTAAACACAAAAAAGATGAAAAGTGTAACATCCTCGGTAATATCGAAAACCATCAGTCTATTATAGTCGAGTTAATTTATTATCAGCCTCGTTATCAGCACTCAAATACATAATACATAATTATTATCGTCGTGAGCCAAGCGGCTTGCTCTCATCAAACAAGCCGACACACATAAAACCTATAAAGGTAAGCGAGTCAATTTCCTGTCGATATAGCACAAAGAGTAATGGCATTTTAACTCGCATTTTAATGAAGTCATAAAGTTTTTGTTGCGTTTTTAAGTGCTGATAATACATGAACTCGACTATACCATAATTTGAAACTTCGCTACATGACACATTATATACTCATATTGAGGTGCAGATGACGATATATCAGTATGGTTTTGTATGCGGTAAATCTACATTAACTAATCAATTCCGCACGTAACACAATTTATTTCGTCAAACTTAGATATTAACATACAAGTGATATGATGAATAATTCGACATACCTAAACCAACTTTGATTTTTGGGCAATTTTTACTTTAAAAATTGAAGAGATAAGGTTCGCAAATTAATGTATGTATGTAAGGCACCAAAACCTCAACCAAAACGCAAAACAAAAGGATAAGATGAAGAACAGAACACGCATAGTCGCATTTTTTTGATTTCTGACGAAGGGTATTTTCCACCTGAGGGTACATGAAACCGTGTATGCAAGTACTTATTGGGTACTAACATAAAAGATAAGATGAAAAATTCGCTAATCCAAGTTATATATTTTTATTTGTCTCCAACTATGCATGATCCCTCAAATCTTCAATTACCTGATTTATAAACGATAAAGTATAGGATACATTTCAATTTAAAAATATTTGAAAACATTTTAGGGAACTAATAAAAATAATAACTGGTTGAAAACACAAACCCTAACAATTGATCAAGCACTGAAGGCATTTCCGAAAACCCTCTGTCACTCTTGGTATTTTCCACATAAAATATATTGTTCATGTAATGTTTGTCTTGGGGTATGAAAAAGTATTTATCTAACTTTATATAAACACATGTACGCCAGATAGAAAATGAGATGATAAACTGGTATCTGCGATATCAAAAAGCTTTTAGGCATATTCGCTCCCATTTATTGAAATATAAATAATTCGAAGTACTTGAACGGGCCCCGATTTATTTATTTAGTTAATGTAGGAAGAGATAAATTGATGGAGATCTAATGCAAACAAAAACAATCACAGTTCAATCATAATCACTGAAGCTAAAATTAAAATATTTTTTTCAACACCTACATATAAATAATCATTCTCATGGATAAAATATGTCTACTCACTTCAATCGTAATTTTTTGATTTAAGCGTACATAATATACGGGGTGTTAGAAGCACAAGTCATAATTTAGAGCATAATTATACACGTCTTATACACACGGCGTCAAAATTAAACGGTTTAGAAAGACAAAATAATTTAATTGTTACTTTTTGAAGTTAATTACGAGATTAATTACTAGAAAAATAATAGGGAATATTGTTACGCATTTGCACCCTTTAGTAAATACCCCAAGCGTAGATTCAATGATTGCAACACGAAAAACTCTAACCACTGATTTATTTAACAATTAATTAACTAACAACAATTAGTCCTTAATTAAAACACTAATTAATACTTTTAACTACCTACTAATGATAAACAGGTACGTTGTTCACTCGATTGTTCGCCAGCAGGTGTCGTCATCGATTGATCGGTATCTACATTCAAAAACCATTTAAAACCATAGTTATAGTATCGTTCAAAGATTCCCTGCAAATAAAAAATGCATCAAAAACTTTACGAGCTCATTATTAACGCCGGCGAACCAGTGGGTATGGTGTCATCAAACAAGCCAGTATACATTAACAACCTATACGGGTGATTCAATTTGTTCACGGTATAGTACAGAGAGTAACAGTATTTTAATGAGGTCGTAAGTTTTTGTCGTATTTTTTATTTGCAGGGAATCTTTGAACGATACTATACATTTTCCACCTAGAGAAGGCAGTAATAATTTAGTTTCGTGAAAAATTAGGAATTATTTAAATAGAAATGTATACTGTAACATATGGTAAGTATAATTTATTGTTGATAAATTAATGCATAAAGATTGTGTCTACCTAAGGTAATAATATGAAAATAGTTGACATGATCAAAAGTCAATATCGATTTGTTTTTAAAACTAAAAATAGGTAAATAACATTCTTCTATGTCTATCAAACGGTAAAGTCTATTCGCCATTGATCATTGTTTGTGAAATAGAAGTGTATAAGAATGCCCAACTCGGAAACCATGACTCAAGACTCAACATTTTTTGGCAGTGTGCTTTCACTGATAAGGCAACTTTTACCCACCGTGGCATCAATACAAGGAATTCCCCTCAGAATTCCCACACATGGAGTGAAGAAAATCCTCATATACCACGAGCCAAACATTTTAGAATTTTCTATTGATATATGGTGCGAGGTATGGTGCGGTATTGTTGAGATCTTTTGAAATTCATTTTCGTTTAAACAGCGAGTCGTATTTAAATTGTTTGGAAGACATTTTGCCAACCTTGCCTCGAACCTTGCTAGAAGACATCCCTTTAAATTTACGGAGGAGGAATCTATGGTAGGGAAGGAAATAAAATTAGAAATAATAATGGATAATTTTTTCGTGTAAGACAAACAGTAGTGCCAATCTTCATATCTTTTGTAGTTTTAAATTAACTAATTTTGCAAACAACTGAAATTATTGAGTGAAAATTTAAATCGCTACATCTGTTATAGTTCTACACTTAGGCAGTCCTATACTTTTTTACCCGCATATGTATTTAAAAAAAAGTTATTGCCAAACATAATAAATATTTGCTTATCGGATCTCTCTTTTTTTCTCTTGGATAGGTATGCCCACGTTAATATCCATTTAAACAAGTGCACTTATATGGTTAATAAAATAAGTAATAGACAAACGAGATGGGGAAACTTTGTAGTATCGTCCCGTTTATACTGTCTGTCTATTTGCCTATTTTGTATCAACTTCTAACATTTAAGAGATAAATGACCCAGCATCCCCGATGAACCTCCAACCTCCCATCTCTAACCTAATTATTTATAATTTTAAGAAACAGCCTTATTGGTGAAAAGCTCATCAGCATACCTACTACCATTAAAATGTATAAAACTCTACGTTTTTATTTGCAAAAAGAGCCTTGTGAGATTTATTTTAATTTGAGATTAGGATATTTATTATAGGTACCTATCTATGAGATGTTATGTTGCCAAATTATCCATATAGGCACCTACCTAGGTATATTCCATTAAAATTATGGAAAAATTTTGTTTCCACTCGTGTTTCCACAAATTATTCAAAATATTAAATGAGAGATAAAATACTAAAAGCCGGATATTTATCTGAAATTGATCTCAAGCACACTTGGTAAGTCTGCCTTTGAGCTACTATCCACTCTGGAGCTTACATCAACAACTGGCAACGTAGCATTCATTGACAGACTTGACATGGACATGTCAAACGGAATTTTCTTGATATTGATATGAAATAAACAAAATAAAAGCTATCTGAGCCAACTTGAACTCTACCCAATAAAAAAAAAATAGTAAAACCGGTAAAGGAATACCTACTTAATGTTTTTACATTTATTTATTAGACAAACCTCATTTCAATTATTTAATTGCACTGAAAAATTTATTGTGCTTGCTTGATCGCCCCTAGAAATGTTTTTCTAGTATTTTATATTGCAGTGTAAAAATTATTCGATTAGTAGAAAAATGTAGGATTGTATTTCTCAATTGTCCTGGTATTTGTAAATCGTTCTCAAGGTATATATCAACCATTTCAACTAATAGAAACCAGTTATATACAAGTAGGTAGGTAGACATAAGTACAGATATTTTTATTATAAATTTACTTTCACCCAATCCCCAATCATAGGTTTATTGCTGTTATTAGTATCTATTACGGACGCGAAGGTTTTGTGAACATACTACAAGAACATATTTAAATACTTATTACTAATCTGACCTATGATTCATTTTTAAATTCCAACAAAAGTAAACTGAATTAGGTATTTACTTTTTTATTTAAATAGGAAGGTGAGGTTCAGCAAACTTCAATAATTTATCACCCAAGGAAAATGCTGCCAAGTACTGCATTTTTTTAAGATAACAACTTTTACGAAAATTTAATAATTAATTTCTTACCTCATTAAAGGCCATATCTGAAGGTAGTTCGATGGCCTTTCACCTGTAAAGATGACAACAAATCTTCAGTTATTTTGTAGTTCCAAGAGTCGTAAATAACAGCAACAATTAATATAAACAACACTTTATTTAGCACAATCTTGTTGATTTTATTCCAGTAAATGTTAACAACTTCTGATGTTTATGAAAAACATAGCACTCGATTATAGAACAAATATAACAAAAAATTAACATTCCTCAGGTGTGATAGGTAAGTTATCTAATGCAACGATACTGCACTGGACGAAGCAAAAAATCACCACATCGAGTTTTAAAACCGTAGTTTGTGTACGCGTAAACACAAAACAGAAACACGAAAATAAGCAAATTTTGCTAAAACTTACAATATTGTACACACATCTGATGCGCCAGCCAAGTGCCGGGCGCCATATTGAATTGTCAAACTTCGTCGGGATTACTCGATCCGATGCGAGACTGACCGAGTTGATAATTTAAACAATTTCTTGGATCATGTTCGTCTAGTAGTAGAATCATTATTTGTAAATTGTAATACCTGCTAATAATATGCCATGTTTTATTTCCTATTGGAAAATTAATCAGAAGAGCTAATTTTTTCGTATTTCTATTAAATATATTAAAATATCTGAAGCTACAAAAATACAATAGGTACCCTACATGAACATTGCATAGTGAAGGGTAACATTGTACATTATGAAAAACCTGGTTAATAAAGAACTTTGAGGTACTATTAATTGGTAATATGGTCGAACAAATAAATCATAAATCATACTGAATAATAATTAAAATAAATAGATTCCATCATATAGGCCACCAACTATACAGATATTTACAGGTGTGAACTCACAACTGATTGCTTTCGGGCAAGCGATGAGAAAAAGCTGCAGAAATTATGAACCTTATTAACTTGAAAATAGATTTGATTTTACATCACAAGATATTTTTCTTAATTTTTAAACATTAAGTAAACGAGATTTTCAAAAAGTTATACAGGGTGGGGCAATAGCGCGTCGGACCTCAATATCTCGAGTTCTACGATAGCTAGAAATTTTTTAAAAGTTGGAAGTAAACTAGATAAAAAAGTCTATAAGTGGAAATTATTTTCGAACATACAGGGCAAGCCAAGACGAAATTACAGGACCAAGTGCCTTATTTTTTAATGGAATGCTATGTATTTATTATTTATTTATTTATTTATTTATTTTATTTATTTATTATTATCATATCAAATCATATTTCACAATTCATTACATGTACATTTTCCTAGTACAAACCAATAATTAAACAAGTAAATATTATTAATACTAAAAGAAAAAAGAAAAATAAAATATATGACTTGAAGCACCTATGCTAAGAGCATGTTGTGCTATTTGTTTGTGAAGGTTTATTACTAATTACCTGTGACCGAATGCACTACGTGAACAATAGAGAATAATATGGAGGAATAGACTTGCCTTATTTACATCTATACATTATATGATTAATTAATTAATTAATTAAACAATCTAAGGATATTTAAAAATGTAATTTTTAACTCTAAATAAAATAAGAAAGCTTTACTTAAATATTTCAAAAAAATTTTCTTTATTTTCCAATATGAATGTTTTGGTTCTTTTAGAGAAATTGTGATATTTACTTATATGCCTAATTTCTGGAGGAATTTTGTTGTAAATTTTTGGCCCTAAATAACTTATAAATAACTGACAAACATTCTTACCGAATCTTGGCCTGGTTAAGTTTTGATTAATATTAGCTCGCGTTTCATATTCTATGTAATATTGAATTTTTGTTATTTTTGTATGTGAAAAGGGATACAAAATGAATATATAAGTAGCGTACCTCAAATATTTTATATGTATTGTATAACAAAGCCGCCGAAAAAAATCTGTTTTTATTAAATATAAGCCTCATTAAATAATTTTGCGTAATTTGTAATGGCTGCAATGTATTATTTTAAGTTCCACCCCAGCAATGTAGACCATATTTGAGTAGTGATTCAGCAAGTGAACTACAAAATATCATTATATTTTTCCGGTTAAGGATAGATCTCAATGTGTAAAATTTGTATATTAGTTTCCTTAAGCGGTTGTTTACATAATTTGTATGATTACCCCATTTTAAGTGTTGGTCCACCATTAGTCCCAAATATTTAACATGATCTGTTCTATTTATACTGTCAGTTGTATTCCCTATATGAATAATATCTATTGATGGAAAATCTGCTGATGTTGGCGAAAATGTTAAAAAAGTAGATTTTTTTGGTCCCAATACAGTTCCCTGGGGTATACTTTTTGAAGCCTCTCTCTAGGCTATATTTATTCCTATATTAGCATTGAATATCTCCCAACCATTTGGATGTAATGAATTTTTTTGTTGAAAAAATGCAATCTGCAGATGGATATTTAAAAAATCTCCACAATCACAATTATGGGTTTTAAGAAAGACTTATGTGAATACCAGTTACCAGACATCTAATTAATGTTTTTGAATCATTTTCATTTCCTAAAAATATACAAGGTGGCCAAAAATTATTTTTCAATTAAGAACATTTTAAATTGAATTTTCTCAGTTTTTTCAAATGGAACACCCTGTATATTTTTCGACGATGTGGTGTAGAACTGAAAAACGAATTTTTTTTGTAAGTACTTCCCTATGGCTAATTGCAACCATTTGCGTTTTATAAATAAATAAGTGTCAAATTCAAGAATAAACTTTAAAAAAGAGGTTCCCTCAAATAATTCATTAGAAAAATTTATAATTGGTGTTCGACGTGTTGTCCATTTTGATTGACACACGTCTTTATGCAATTTTAATATGAGGCCATTTAGTGGGACTATTTCTTCAAATCCATTAAAATGAGTAAATAGTATTTAACCGGTCCTTTATTGTAATGTTTTTTTTGTACATTTTTTTACTGTTTTCGTTATTCGACAATCAATAAAACCTCAGTTTGGTATAAATTGTCGTGTACAAAGGAGCATTTATCACACTTATCGGTCGTTACAATTTGTATTGAATTTAAAATATTTGGAATTTTACAATATGAATTTTAATAAAGCGGAACTTGTAGACATGATTTTTGTTTTGGGCGAGTCATACAGAAATTGTTTACTTACCAATAGAATTTATCGCCAACGTTATCCTGAAAGAAGGATTCCTGATGTTTACACCTTCCGAAACCTTCTCGATAGATTTCTGGAAACAGGAAAAGTCAAATATAGAAAATGTGAAAGAATAAAAATTGTTGTGAACGAAGAAAATGAGTTTTCTGTGGTGCTGGCAATAGTTGAGAATCCCCATGTTAGTCAAAGAGAAGTGAGCTCATTAGTAGAAATAAGTAGACGGTCTGTGGGCCGAATCTTACAAACAAATAAGTTGCATACATATCATATTCAAATGCACCAGGAATTATCTGATGACGATTTTCAAAAGCGCCTACAATTTTGTAATTGGGCCAGAGGTGAAATGCAACATAATGTCAACCTCTTCAATACTGTTTTATTCAGTGATGAGGCAACTTTTCATAAAAATGGATTTGTTGATAGGCACAATTTCCATTATTATGCTTCGGAAAATCCTCACTTTTTTATGCAAGTTGATAACCAAAACAGATGGTCTATAAACGTTTGGGGAGGAATTATTGGAGCCACATTTCTTTGATGGTACATTGACTGGAGTTATTTATCTTCATTTTTTGGAAAACTATCTGCCACAATTATTGGTAAATCTCCCTGAAAGAATTCGAAATAGGATGTGGTTTCAGCAAGATGGTGCTCCACCACATTATTTAAATGCAGTTCGAGACCACTTACACTTAAACAATACCTACGCTAATCAATAGATTCGAAGAAATGGACCCACTAAATGGCCTGCTAGATCCCCAGATCTTGCAAAAAGAGATTTATTTTTATGGGGATACGTGAAGAAAACTGTTTATAGAGACACACCAACAACAGTACAAAATATGAAGGAAAGAATAATAACTGCCTTTACATCTATCACATCGGCCGTTTTAGGAACAGTGGGAACCTCATTTCAAAAGCGCATAGAAATGTGTGTCAATCAAAATGGGCAACATGTGGAACATTTATTATAATTTTTTCTACTGAGTTATTTGAAGAAACCTCTTTTTTCAGTTTATTTTACAATTTTGTAATTATTGCTCAATAAAACGAAATTGGTTGCAATTAGCCCTAGGGAAGTATTTACAAAAAAATTCATTAATTTCATTTCTACATCACATCGTCGAAAAATATACATATAAAAAAATTGAGATAATTCAATTTAAAATGTTCTTAATTGAAAAATATTTTTTGACCACCCTGTACATTTTTAGGAAATGAAAATGATTCCAAAACATTAACTAGGTGTCTCGTAACTGGTATTCACGTAAGTTTTTCTTAAAGCCCATAATTGTGACTGTGGTGATTTTTTTAATATCCATCTGCAGATTGCATTATTTCAACAAAAATATTAATTACATCCAAGTGGTTGGGAGATATTCAATGCTAATATAGGAATGAATAGGCCTAGAAAGAGGCTTCAAAAAATGTACTGATATACATAGCATTCCATTAAAAAAAGACCGCCCTGTATGTTCGAAAATAATTTCCAGTTATAGACTTTTTTATCTAGTTTACTGGTAATTTTTTAAAAAATTTCTAGTTATCGAGATATCGAGGTCCGACGCACTATTGCCCCACCCTGTATACCAAACCAAAGATTACGTAGGTATACACATACACAGTGAGCAAATAAAGGTTGAAATAAATTCCTTAAAATCATTATATAGCAAGTGTCAAAAACTCGCTCAGACACGTCGACTTTTAAGGGTGCGTTACCAAGGTCAAATAGTGCGTAAAATATCTTCATTCTTATTTTACACTCTTCTTAAAAACGAGCCAAGAGAATTGATTTCATTATGTAAACTAGCAAATTTAAGACAAGGACCTTTTATATTTTATATTGTAATCCTAGATTTCTTGTCTCCCTCTTCCTTTCTGTGTTTAACCTTTTTGTCACGTTTGTTTTTCTTGTTTTCTTTTTGTGCATTTATGTATGTCTGTAAATTCATTTCTCACCACAAAACCTTTTGAAGTTAAATTTTTTAAAGTCAAAGTTTAGGCCAGCCTCTGCGCTGCCCAGCATTGACGTATCTTGCGGAAGGCTTCCAATTTTAATTGTAAATGACTTCACGTCAATAAATTGACGCAGCCGAATGTACGGTGTGCTTGGAAAGAGAGAGATAGATGAAATAGAATATGATATTGTACAAATTTATCATACCTAATCATTAAATCTCTATTTGCTCCTGAGGACATATAGGGCTAATTTTATTTTAGTTCTACAAAAGGGAAAATGTTTATTTTAATAATACCTATGTGGGATGATAACAATTATTTTTGCAAATCGAAAATAGAAGAAAAAATGTTATTTTTTTATATATACTTTTTTTTGTCTCATCATCCTACATTGTAACATGTTTTTAATTTCTTTTAGTAAAAGCCGTTTTTTAAAATAATAATTTTTTATGAGAGTATATCGAAGCGTCTTGACGGCTTATGCTTATATCCGGGGCGCTCTTCCAAAATGTTCTCCTCCTTGATTATTCAACGCGAACGTTCTACTCATTCGTCCCAAATTCAACATAAATTGTTTTATTTCCTACAAAGGGACTTAAATATTCAAATAAAGTATAATACGATGTAGTATAAAATAAAATAACATGAAAAAAAGTTAAAAGTCTGCATAATATTTATTCCTATTAAAGTTTAATGTCGAATACAAATTTGTTAAACTTCATCTAAAATAGTTGGGCGTTTTCCTACCAGAGGCAAAATCATAGCGATGACTATTGCTAGACATGTGTCAAAGCAGGGTCGGGCTCATCATTTTTCATTTAACCTGAGAGCTTCGAGTGGCGGCATCATATGTAAATAAAATGTTATGTGTTCCTGATAGCTAAATTCAGTGATTTACTAATATTTCGTTTTTTATGACAACTAAATACGCGCAACCCACAATACTTCAAGAAGTTTTGTTTGTAATTGGTATGTATAAACATAAAATTACGCCGGGATTCGTACGGTCCTGTACGCCGCTTAGACTAGTGTGGCTTCTGTGTTATCGACAGGGCGATGTAATTCTTGCAACTTATGTGCAAGTCTGGTGGATAATTAGTCATGTTTTCCATGTTACCAATACAGACAAAAAGTTACTAGAATATTACTTCAAGTCGCGTCTCCCGATCAAGAGGTTGTAAATGATTAAAGTACACGTTCTTGGCGACTGAAACGGGCAGAATAAGTTGGATTAATGTATTAATAAATAAATAACATTACAAAAATTAGACAGCCCCCAATTAAAGAAGCCAGAACCAGAGGTTTGTGCGGAAGAGGGTTACACATTTCAAAACGCGGACATACAACACAGAAATTAGACAACCCCAATTCCAGAAGCCAGAGCCAGAGGGTTGTGTGGAAGAGAGCTACACATTTAAAAACGTGGACATACAACCATATTCTTCGACAGTGCCAGTGCCGGAGCCGGGTCTCGAACTCGTTAGCGCGACAGAATTTCTATTAATCGCGATTGCCATCTCGCGCCTTAACCAACGCGGCTATCGGCTAGATTATTATTTAATTTGTTAGACACAGTACAATTTATGTTTTAAAAGTTAGTAAATCTTTCGTAATATTATTGCAACTACAGAAATTCCCGACTGTAAAACGTACAGTCAAGAAACATTACCTGCAAGAAATTGCCACTGCAAGATCTTGCTTGCATGAAAGTTGTAGGCTGCAAAGGCCGTTACAGAATAGCTGATGGTAGGTATGATTTAAGACATATGATTCGAGGCGTAAAATTGAGATGTAAAAAGTCATATTACACAATGCTTTGTTATGTCTTACGGCAAGCCAATCAGAAACCAGTAAATATGATGGAGACGCTTATGTCAGTTTTTGATGTTAAAATGCTTTATTTCAGTTTTCCTGCTGTTTAATATCGATCACTGTGATCAATGCTATAAATTATCGATTAAACAAAACAATAATCCACGAAGTAACCTGTTTTTTTATATAAAACCCAAGCTTTTAGTCATCACAGAACAGGACGAAAGCCATTTTTTCTGTGGTCAGTTGTGGATTTAGTGAAAATTCTCATTGGTCGAACTTTTTACGGTTAATTCAACGATACAGAAATTTCCAACATTCTACATAAGCTCTTACGCTTTATGCGTATATTGTGTAAAGGAACATTGGAAAGTACATGTTGGTTATTGTTTACGTTTTACGTCATACGGCTGAACACTTATGTCAAGCTATTCTGTAACGGCCTTAAGGTGGGCATATCCAAGAGAGAGAGAGAGAGATAAGGAAATATTTATTATTTCTGACCATAACTTTTTATTAATACATACATTGGTAAAAAATAGTATAAGAATGCCTAAGTCGAACTATGACAGGTGTAGTGATACGAATTTTCACTCAATAATTATAGTTGTTTGCAAAATTAGTTCATTTAAATTAACATTTGTTTAACGTCGGACTATTTCCGCTACTGAGGCTTATCACCGACGCCTGTAGACGAACTTCCTCCAACCAGGAATTTTGCCGAACCTCTTCCCTTAAGAAAGAGTAGGGATCTTTCACTTGTCTAACATTTAACAGACAAAGCACCGACGGCTTTACATCCTCTCAGCCGCTGTCGAGGACATGGTCTTCCTTGTGAACACGAACGGGCCTCTGTGCTTGGGAAAGTAAAAAAATTGCTAGTCGGAGAGCTTAACTTGAGACCCCTGAGGGCGTTCGTGCACTCAATTTATTTGTAGGAACTTTGGTTGCTGTTTCAGAAAAATAAATATACGCCGGTATCAGGGCCAAGGCTTCACCGTGTACACGCTGACGGAGCACTTAACTTTTGTTAAAAGTTTGAAAAATCTCTTTATGTACGTAGGCAGGGCACTTTCGTAAGCCCCTGTATATTCTGGTTTAGTAAAACACTCTAGTTTAAAACACAAACTAAAATATTTATTAAATTCACTTCACAAGAATTAAAAATGTTTATAAAATAACTAAGAAATATATTCTGATAAACGGGTAACTTTTCAACTACGAAAGTTTCTTCGAAAAGAAAAAATTAACTCGTTTTTAATTTTAAGATTTTTGGCGAAGGAGCCGGTTAAATATTGATAATGTACATTAAAAATATTATATATATATTATTAAATGGACTAGGGCAGAGGTTATGGATGTTTTTACTTGAACCACCAAGGAAAACACGAGTAACGGTTAAAGAACGCGGCACTGACTTGACTTGCTCGAGTTTCGGCGTGCCCGAGCTTATATACTCTCGTTTAATTTCGTTAATCGTGCCCCATTAAGCCAGACAGAAACGTTTTTTTGTTATCTGGATATGTCCCCAGACTGCGTGCGGGCTTGATCTAAAACCGGTTGCTTGCTCCAGGCATCCCGTGCACACACGTAACTGCGCAATTATCGAAATCATTTGAAAACCTAATTGAAAATTATATTTTCAATTCAATTCAATATAATTTATTAGCTTAGCTAAAACAAATACATCAGTTGCTGATTTAAGACTATATAGAAAAAATTATAAACAATAATTTAAATTATTAGATATTAAATGTATACACGAGGTACATATACAATGACATATATAAGTAAAAACATAGACTATTAAATTATCACCATTTTTCTTTAACGTACACTATACTTTTATATTTAAAAATATTAACATTTACACTATTTTTTATATCGTTGGGTATTTCATTATACATCTTTAGTCTCTTTATGAATAACTGATTTTCTTCATAGAGAGTGTTTGTTCTTTGGATATAGAAGTTGCCGTGAGACCTAGTGTTGTAGTCATGAATATCTGACACAAATGAACAGAATTCCAACATATGTTTGGGAAGCATATTATTCAAAAGTTTGTAAATAAAAATAAAAACATTTAACATTACAGTTTGTTGCACAGATAAGACTTTTAAATTATCCAACATATAACTAACACGAGTATACCTATTACAATTTAATATACATCTTAAAGCTCGATTTTGAATCACTTGAAGGCTGTAATACTCCTTCTTACTGAACATAAACATAATTGTCGGACAATAAACAAAATGTGGAGCAATTATAGTTTTATAGATCAATAATTTTGTCCATGTACTTAAAAATTTTCCAATTCTAGAAAGGAACGAAACTTTTTTTGATACCTTTTTACATATATATTCACAATGATTAGAAAAACTTAGATTATTGTCGATGATAATACCCAGATATTTAAATTGTGTAACATTTTCAATTTTATGACCATCAATTGTAATATTTAGTGTTTGATTATCACGATATTTGGACTTTAACAACATACATTTGGTTTTCTCTAAATTCAAACTTAAACTATTTTCACCTAACCACTTATAAATACCTACTAATTCCTTATTTAAGGTATGTTCTATAATATTAATATCATCGCCTACACAATAAAGGAGCGTATCATCAGCAAATAGTTGAATTTGGCATTTTTGTACTATGCTAACTATATCGTTAATATATAAAATAAACAATATGGGCCCCAGTGCAGAGCCTTGAGGTACACCATCTTGAATTTCTCTTAAGCTTGATGTACTATTACCAAATTTAACTGATTGCCTCCTATTGGACAAATAGGATTGAAATCACCGTAACACTGTTCCTTTTAAACCTAGCGTTTCTATCTTCTTTAGCAACACTTCTCTGTCTATTGTCTCGAATGCACGTCTGAAATCCAGAAATACCACCCCAATATATTTCTTCTCGCTGATTGCACTTTTCCAGTTCACAAGTACCGACTGTAATGCCGTTTCACAAGAGTTACTCTTCCTAATTCCAGCTTGATGTTTCGTCAAAATATTGTTGTTCTCTATGAAATTGACTAATTGATCTTTTACAATAATTTCCAAAAGTTTTTCGTATGGAGGCAGCATATTTATTGGGCGGAATTCGTTGCACAAGATAGTGTTTTCCCTTTTTTCGATAGGAACCACAGTAGAATTTTTCCATTTTTCTGGTACTATATCTTTTTGAAGTGACATATTTATTACATCAAGGAATCTGTTTCCTATTATTTCAAACGCTAGCCTTAATATTTTTACAGTAATACCATCAGTGCTACTTTTTTTATTGGGCATGTTATTTATCGCACCTCTAAGTTTGGGCAGGTTACGCAATTCAAATGATTCCCAAGTACTATCTACCATTTGTACGCTACCTAACTGACTGTTATTTGTGCCATTTCTAGGTACATTTCCTCTAATATCTTCTATCGATTTAATGAAAAATTTATTAAACTCGTCGCATATTTCATCTGTTTCTGTAATTATCTTATTGTTAAACTTTATTTCTTCTTTCAATGTTTCTGGCTTTCCTCTTACTAATTCTTTTAGTGTTTTCCACATTTCGCAGGAATCTCCTTTGCAGTCATCTATTTTGCTCTTGTAATATTCCATTTTACATTTTCTTAATAAACTTACTCCTTCATTTCTTTTTATTTTAAAAATTTCCCAATCTTCCCTCTCTTTTGTAATAGTTGCTCTTCTGTACAATCTATCTCTTTCCAATAATGTGCTTTTTAATGCCTCACACCACCAACCTTTTGGCTCGACATTTGGTTTCATCCATATATTAACTACAGGGGCATGTTGATCTAGAGTTTTCAGTATGCTTTCAATTAAATTGTTTGCCATTACATTAACATCTGTTATATTTGAGTCCCATTCCACACTCATTAAATCCAGCTGAAAGTCTAAGTCTATAAATTTTTTAAATTGTCTAATCGATTTAAAATAACCTTTCTTCTCCTGTGAATCTTGAAGATATATAGCTATTATAGAATGATCGGTAATTTTAGGTGTAAGGAAAACTCCATATTGTATTTTTTTTTTATTTGTCACAATAAGGTCAATTATAGTACTGCTATCTTTTGTTACTCTCGTAAATTGATCCATAATCTGATACAGACCCAGCCTATTGATACACTCTAATAATTTATTTTTATAGAAGTTATTTAGAGCTATGTTTACATTGAAATCTCCTATGATTATTAGTGTGCTGTTTCCAACATATAATCTATTAATCCACTCTTCAAATGCTTCTATAAACTTACTATGGCTAGAACTTGGGGAATGATACACTGTTATTAGCATGTACGGTTTTCTGTTGACTACGGTTTTTATTCCCATTATCCAGTAATTATAATCTAATACTCCATCCACGATTCGTGAGTATTTGAGATCTTCTCTAATGTACATCGAAACCCCTCCCGTATGTTTGCTTATGGAGAGACAATTTTCAAGTCTATAGTTTTCTATCTTTAACTCACTTTTATGGATAGTATTTGTGATGTGCGTTTCTGATAAGCAGATTACCACCGGATTAATCATTATACTAAGTCTTTCAAGTTCGTCTTTATTTGTTATTAAACCCTGTATATTTGCATATAAGACTTCACTGTTAGACTGTAGTTGCTATGAACTATAATTTTTTGTTTTTTTACTTACAGATTCAATTATTCTTTTATAGCAAGGACAGTTGCGATCATAGATTGAGTGGTCTGTGTCTAATTTTAAATTAACTTTCTCATTCATCTTCTTACAGTTTATACATATTGGTCTGCTTGATGTACAATGTCCGTTATGTTTTTTGAAGCAAGTAAAACATACTTTATCTTTCTTACAATCAATATTTTTATGGCCAAACTCACCGCAATTAAAGCATCTCAGCACATTAAAGTATTCATGGACTCTACAGTTTCGAAATACTACATGTATTTTTTCTAACTCCATTAACTTCTTCATTACACTGGGTTCAACTTCTACTACTATATTTCCCGAATCTTTCCTTACTACATACTTTCTAATCAATCTCATCTTACTTTCTTCTCCTTTCAGTAACTCATTTTGTTGAGCTAAGATTTTTATTATATTTTCTTCGTCCATACTAACAACTTTCTCTTCTACACCCACTATAATTGCCCTTGGATTCTTCAGTTGTGTCATATCTACTGTATATTTACTGCCTAACTCCTCTATAACTTTATTCTTCACCGTTTCACTTGATCTATGGTCTGCACAGCTTATAATTACCCCACCATCTCTAGTACTTCTCATTTTATTTATTCCTACCGCTAATTTAGTTGGGTCAATTCTAGATTGATATCATTGATTGTTGTTTTACACTCTTGTTCCTCTACAGGTTTTATGATAATAGCTGGTTCTTTAACAACATTAGCATAAGATTTATTGGTTGGACCTTGGTTATTACTAATTTCTATATTACTAGTAGAATTATTTGAAACCAGTTTACTTAGAAACTTTATATTTTCGTCCATCTCACTAATTTTGAAATTTTGCTCTTTAACTATTCTAAGTAATTCTAATAAAGAATTCTTTACATCTAACTCCCCATCCTCATCGATTTTACTAATCAAAGTATATTTTTCCTCACAATACAATCGTTAAATAGGGTCTAAAATTTGAAGCATTTTTGTTTTTTGGTGACCCCTGTATCATTTTTATTATGGAAGTTATTTGAAGATTTGTGAGAACTTAGAATTTTATATTTCAATAAGCATCTGTACTAATTAATCTCCAGTCCAGAACTTATTCACGGCGGTGGACATAGGTCTTAGTATAATAAGTGCTGTGAGATGTAGATCTCTTAAGGTGCTCTCCCGATGCAAGCGATAGCGACCGCCAATAGGCAAGTTTAAGATAATTAAATTATTTCCTTTCTCTAAGTTTTAATGATTTTTATTAAAGACACGTGGATACTTCCTTAGTGTCAGTATAAGATGACGAGGCAAGTTACTTCTAGAAGGGATGTTGCAGGGGATGTGGTTAAAGGATTTAAATAATTATTTCCCCTATAATTACTCTGACAATTTTTATCAAAATTATTACATGGATATTCTTTCAGTATTAGTATTAGATGACAATAACCTGTTATAACGGGACGAGCGTAGGTGCATCTTTACTATGTACATACTTCGATATGCGATATAAAGCAACGTCAGGCGCGGTTAGTAGTTGGATGGGTGACCATTCCAACGAAAACCGCGTCCTCGCCTCACATATCTTCCAGCGGCTTGTATATCAGTGTATGCGCGAAAGCTATAAACCTTAGACGAGGGTTGTATAGGGGATATACCATCCTTCGGAAGGGATGTAAAGCCGTCGGTCCATTGTCTATTAAATGTTAGGCAAGTAAAAGATCCCTACTCTTCTTGAGGGAAGAGATTCGGCAAAATTCCTAGTTGAGGGTTGCTCGTCTACAGGCGTCGGTGTTAGACCTCAATAGCGGAAATAGGCCGACGTTAAATAAATGTATATTTAAAAAAAACCGTTATAACAAAAAATGCAGGGACTGAGGCTGTGGAGGATAAAAAAAAGATAACTGTGGTGTTAAATACCATGAAGAACTTTGTTTTAACAAAGTTGGTTGGTGGTGTACTGAATAGAGTTTTCGACTTTCAGTCATAACATACGCGGTGCAGCACGTCGGTCACGACAATGAAGAAACTAGAAGTTTTGGAACACAAATTTATGTGCCTCTTTTCGAATTCTGACTGGTACACCTGCCTCAGTGACTTATATGCATGTTCCGCGACATTACTCCAATAGCGGTCTGTCTGTAACTTTTTTTGTGCGCACGTTTACTCTGGAACAGTTTATCATATTGACTTGAAACTTGGTACACTTATGTATTGTAACAAGATCTGGAACTAGATTATATTTTGATCTAATTCCGTTAGAGGGTTCGGGGGTAAATGGGGTAAATAAGGGTAAATAGGCAGAACAAGCAAGTAAGAGTCCATAAAATTGCAATTAAGGGCATGTACGAAAAGTTAAGATCTCAAAATTTTTTTTGGCATCAGCCACCCACCCCCACTATCACCTCCAATACTACCCCCACACTATTATGAAAGGTAGCAAAAAAAATTAAAATGGATGTGATTTAGTGTATATACAAAAAAATTGTTTTGGCATTAGCTACCCCTCCTACCACCCCATTGCCACCCCCACCCTATTATTAAAGGGGTAAAAAAAAATAAAATGTGATTTATACACGTGTGTATACAAGAACGAAACGTCTAAAAAAAATTTTTTGGCGTTAGCTACCCCCTCTACCAACCTCACTGCCACCATCACCCTATTATTAAAGGGGGTAAGAAAATTAAAATGCGATTTAGTGTGTATACAAGAACGAAACGTCGGAAAAAATTTTTTTGGCGTTAGCTACCCCCTCTACCACCCCCATTGCAACCCCCACCCTATTATTAAAAGGAGTAAAAAATTAAATTAGAATTTGAACCAAGGGCCTCTAAAATTTGTTTTGGCATTAGTTACCCCCTCTACCACCCCCACCCTATTGTTTAAGGGAATAAAAAATTGAATTGGGGTTTAGTGTGTATACGAGAACCAAGGACTTCTAAATTTTTTTACATTAGCCACCCTCACTTTATTATTAAAAGGAATAAAATATTACATCGGGATTTAGTGTGCATAAGACTTGGATACAAAATCAGGATGTGGAAGTAGTGATTCCTTGGGCAGCAGTTTTTTTCTTTTGAAATTATATACTTCTTCATTATATCGTTTAAAATCAAAATTTTAATAAACCAAAATTTCGATATGCCACAGATTAGGCAGGCCTATGCGCAGCTCAACATTTCCTCACCTCGTTGATGGGTTCACTCGTTTAAGTTGGGGTACCCTTACCAACTACCAAGCGCGAACAGTGTTGGTTTTTAATTTCAATTATTTTAAATCTTTATTTTGATGTTTCAGTTTTATTGCCTTTCTAATTTGCTAAGCGAAAGCAGCTAGACTTGAGTTAGAATTTTTATTTCGCCGAACCAGACTGCACCATCTTTCTCTGCAAATTCTTAACATTGCGGTTACAGGGCCGGCCCCGGAGCGGATTCTGGGGAGAAATTTTAATGTATTTTAATTATAATAAAGTTCAATTAAATTTACTTTCAGCCATAGAATCCGGGTTCAAATCCTGTGTTTTTTTCCCTCTTCATTGCAAATTATTTATGTATTTATTTTTTCGTTTAAATGATAAAGTTTCTTACATATTTTACTAAGACAGGTTGAGAGATAACGGAGATTTGACAAAATAAAAATTTATTTTATTTATTATATTATTATTCACTTGTAAAACGATATTTATTAAAACAATATATAAATATTAAAAATCACTCTTAACTAGGTACTGGCAGTGTAAGATTTTTACACTGGCAGCTGTTAGTAGTGTTGACATTAGAAAATTGTATTTTATAAACTTAAGGATTGGCATTGTCTGAAAGTTATTTGTGGCATTCTACGAATATTCTTTCCTATTATTTGGGTTTTCTACCACATGTATTATTATCCTCTTCAAAAACAAATCACCGAATCTACAAAATAATAGAATTATTGGAAAAAAGCCTCTGCGCCTGTGACGTTTACGCCAAAGGAATAGTCAGAGGTTATGTTTTGCAAATAATATAAATCGGAATAAACACAGAAATAATGTATTTTGCTGACGTTTCGGAAAGTAATCTCTTTCCGTTTTCAAAGCTTTTTTTGGAAGAACTCTTATTTTGCTGTGTATGTCAAATACACAGCTTTAAGATTCTGTTTATGTTATTTCCATAGAAACTTACTACTTACGCAGAACATAGAATTGATGATATTTTCTTTTAGATAATGTTGAGTTTGTTGAGTTCTTCTTTTAACATTGGTAGCCAGGTTGTACAAATATCTACAGAACAATTCGATACGCACTTATCTTCATTTATGAAGAAAGATAAATTCAATTAAACAAACCAAAATATTTATTGAAAATATGTTAAATCTAGTTTTTGATCCGGTATCAAACCGACTAGCAACCACGTGCCTTTTGACTAAATTAATCACTAACAAAGTTTTCAGCTCAATTTCTTGATCCAAAAAGGAAGTTTGGCGGTACTTGGGTAATATTTATAACCTTTTAACTCACAAAAACAAGAATAAATGACTTAAACTGACAGTTTGACAATTCGGCTGTCAGAATACCATCTTGGGAAATTTCAAAACTGAATCGATTGATATGGACTTTTTCAATCATTAAGTACTACTATCTTTATACTATTAGTTTATATACAATTTGTATGCATTAATTGTAATAATAGTTTACATTTAATATTTTATCATATACCCATGTATTCAATAAATTAGAGTCCCTATAAAGTAGATTCTGGCCACTAGGCCCTGAACACCAACGGGCTCCCCGATTTTGAAAATTAGAAAAGCGTCTGCCGGGCTTGGTGCCTTAGCGGTTGAGAGAGACCCTGGGAGCCTTTGATGCACTTAATTTGTAGATTTCGAGAAGGTGGGGTTGCACTTGAAAATGTTGGACAAGGCCAAAAGCTACGCCCTGCCCTGTATGCTGTCCTGGTGTCTGCAGTTGCACTGACTGTAAATTTGAATGCTCACTGTATTCTTAGTAGTGTCCAGGCAGAAACCAATACCCTGTATATTAAACGTTTGGAGATTTAGAAAAGTTAAAGTTCAATTTAAAAGTCAAAATCACTTTAATTTAAATTTTAAAGTTTTTGTAGGGTAAATTTAGAACGCCCTGTATATGGATTTATGACGTCGCACTGTCTTTGAATGTCTAATTTGGTTTGTGAATGACTGAATTTAAATTATTTGAAAATTTGTATTTTTTGAATTTTTAAAAGACACTTCTAAGTCATCCTGCATGTGGTGACTGGATGAAAAGCACTTGGTTTTAACGGTAATTACTATTCTGATTTATAGAAATGAAAAAAGTTCAAGTCAGTTCAAGTTTAACAAATTTATTTCGATTGTTTATTACAGTTCCCAAAAATGGTAACTCTTCGACACTGACAACTCTGGCTTTAGAATTGTATCTCGGGTTCGTGTTTTAGTCTACAAACCACTTTTTTATTTATGCGCGGTGGCAGGGTGGATTGTTTGTAAAGATATCATAAAATTTTATTTGATTTGATTTGATGCGCGAGGGCAGAGTAGAATAAAATAGAAAGACGTTTTTTACTTGGTGACGCCAAGGAAGGTGTTCGGATAGTTTTGGAATAAAGCTCGGAAAATAGAAAGAAAGCTATCCGTAGAAGCCGGAATTCACTAATCACAACTTTTAAATAATAATAAATAATAAATAAACACCACATAAATTAGAAAACCCCCAATTCCAGAAGCCAGGGGCTTGTGCGGAAGGGGGTTACACATTGAAAAAACGCGGACATACAACCATTTCTCCCGACAGTGCCAGCGCCGGAGCCAGGATTCGAACCCGGTGGTGCGATGTCCTTGTGATTAATCGCGCCTTAACCCACTCGGCTATCGACCAGACAAACACTATTTGGTTCATTTCACTCGCGAGACTTTTTGTACACTTAAATCACTTGCGTAACAGAACTTGCATTCGCTTGGTACGAGGGGGCCTTTATATGGCTCAGAATGGTTGCGTTTTTCGCGCCCCGCGAGTCACGCATCCCGTTTTAAGGTCTGGAAAAAGCTGGAAATTGCAGGCGAGGATGAGTAATCGATTGCGTAATGTTGCGCAACATTGTCAAAAAGTTGAAATTTCGAAATGAAAAATGATTCAAACGATTTGAATTAAAAAATTATTGAAGGTTTAAATGTGAAGAACATATCACATGACCCCGTAGTATAGCGTTAAGTCCAGGCACGTAGTATTAAAGTGGATACGTGTAGGCAGGCGGGACCGAAGCTAACGGAAACAATGTATTAAGAAAGGTTACAGATGTCGTATACGGGGGGGCGATGAGAAAGTAAAGGGAACTCGAATTCGTTCAGATGTTTGAAAAGTCGCGGGTACTGTATACGGGGGTGAAGAGGAAGTAAAAATAACAATAATGGACAATGATTGCCGTATACGGGGGCCACGAGAAAGTTAAAGACAATAAATATTTATTAGAAATTGTGAATGGATACGAAAGTCGTATACAGGGGACAATTAGAAGTTAATTAAGAATTGAAAAGGTTGTGAAAGCTGTATACAGGGGACAATGAGAAAGTACTGAAAAGAGACGTTGTCTAAGAGTGGGGAAAAGTGGCGAAAGTCATATACGGGGGCGACAAGAAAGTAAGTCTCATAAAAACGAAGTGGCGGATGTTATATACGAGGGGTGATGAGAAAATAAAGTATTTATGAATGGAATCACAACACAAAAAATGTCAGTTTTACACCATATGAAACAATATACTATTGCCCTACACTGCCTCTCAATTAGTGCCGTTCGAATTTTGATACACACAATTACAGTGTTTCAAAAGGGATTATCTATCTATGCTTCTTTCTTAATCTGACATACATACATATTAGTTATTATTGATAACTAATAATATGTATGGATATCAGATTAATAATGAACAGTATATTGTTTTAAGTGGAGTAAAAGTGGCAAGTTTTTGTCGAGGATGTGTTTGACGAACGAGCGAAGCGATTCTGGCATGAACAGCCGGGATACAAGAAATCACTACTCCATATATGACATACAATTTCTTCTTCACACGTCAATTAGCTATAAAAAAATAAAGATAAGAAATTTAACTGTGCGTTGCCATTAGCAACGGAAGTAAAATCTTACTTCCGTTGCTAATAGCAACGCACATCCGTCTGAAACGTCTAACTTTAATGTCATGAAATGAGTAAGAAATGCCATGTTTTTCTGACTTTTGACGAAAAAAAATACTTATAATACGTTGTATGATAACTATGTTTTCCTTCAAACAAAAAAATATGACTTTTATGACAAATTTCGTGAACTTGAATTGTCATCTCTCTGATAGTAAGCGACAGTAAAAGTCATTTACTGCTACTCACACGAGAGGCTCTAAAAGTATTTGAAGAAAAAATAGTACCTACGTTATATGTAGATTAAAGTGATTTTTTGTGTCTCGGCTGTTCTTGCTAGACTACTTTCGCTAGTCCGTTAAGTACATCCTTTATACAAAAAATGTCACTTTACTCCATATAAAACAATATACTATTATTTCAAATTTCTATTTTATCAAACTTGATCGACACCTTCACACATTTTATAATTTTTTACTTAGACCTGGGCACATGAAAATCAGCTGTCACAACATTTAGAATTGCCGATTGATTATTAGGCAGTCCTCTATTTTATTACCTTGTTCAGTGATGGGACAACATAACTTTGAAATTGTAATTAGTTACGATAATCAATAATTTTTCTTAACAAGTGAAAATGTGTCGTCTTTTTGCTACCTATCTCAACAAATTTAACAAATCCAATCTAAACAGATAACGACTGATGTTAATCCAAAATTAAATGAATTTATTTTACCCCAACATTTTTAACAATAAGCTAGCCTATGTATAGCACTGTTAATCCGTTCTTTCAGAGACGTTGGTGTCAGGTCACAGGTCACGCAATAGCATTGACGAAGCGTCAAAAGCAATGACGTCGACCAGTCTTTGTACGGGGTGTCACGGATACACTGCTGTTACTAAAATTGACTTGAGTTGATTATATAAGAGCAAAAGTACAATAACATATACCATGAGCGTACACAAGTCTTTTACAGCTTTCAACAAACAAAACAAAATAGTTGTGGTCACGAAATTAGTTCTTGTTGATGAGAGTATATTTTCTATACCTAAATAAAGAAGTATAATAACTAGAATGGAAATGCTCTCCGTATTACAAATTAGAGCGAATCTAAAAGTATATGTTATTAACTGACAAAAATATAGGTAGTAGCACAAAAATCCACCATCTGTGACCAAACATATTGTCATAGATATAGTCGGGTACAGTTTTGCTGGGCAGTCAAAAAACGCAACAAAATCTTGACGAGCTAATTATGAACGCCGGCGAACCAGTCCGTACGGTGTCATCAAACAAGCCGACGTACATAAAAAAAATCTATAGAGGCGATTCAATTTGCCGGCGGTATAGTACAGAGAGTAATGGTATTTTAATGAGGTCGTAAAGTTTTTCTTGCGTTTTTGATTGTCCAGCAAAACTGCACCCGACTATAATTCGCAGTATCACCGAATATTACAGTGGTGCGCCATCCTGTTGAAACCATATGGAGTTTTCCGGTACATTCGGGTTTTCACAATTTGGGCATAGTGCGGTAAGTCCTGAAATGACATTTTGCTGGAGCAGCTCCAAATGTTTTTCAACATTGAATGAATCGTCAATAAAAAATGGACCCAAAATCTCAACGGACACTATGAAAACTGGATATATTACTCCAGTCGAATTGCGAGGGGGGAGGGGGTTATATTATCAGTTACCGGAACAAAACATATTTTAAACGAAGTCTTTTTGGTCCCTGATTACGATTCTAAAGTTTCGCTCGGTGGAAATTCCGGAAACGACTAATTGACTGCTCTGCTACTACTTCGCTACTTGATTTGTGAGGTTTGATTTGTGAGGATTGTCCTTCATTGTGAATAAAACTTCTAATCAGGGTATTTACTATTAAAGCTAGCTAGCACAAGAACAGTATGTCAACCATATTGAAAATAACTCTAAGACGAATCCGAAATCTTTTTAGTCATATATTTATAGCAAAAAGAATATGACAACCATTCCAAATAATACGATCTACAACGATAATTCTTTGGGCAATCCTCAAGAAACTGTCGATGCATTTGCTGAGTTCTTTAAAACTGCTTTTACGGAATTATCTGAGTACATAGATTCTGAGAACACTGACAAATGAAAATACACATGAACCGTCATAATTAGTCCAACTCAATGAAGATATGTAAAGCTATCCAAAATTTAAAAAACAAATTCACCATTGGTCCGGATGGTATACCGTCATTTTTTATCAGATACTGTGCTAATGTCTTAGCGCAACCTCTGCTTATTTTATTTAACTTAGCCCTTAACAGTAACACATTCCCAGAGTGATGAAAAATTCCCGTGTTTAAAAAAGATAATCGGACTGACGTAAAATATTATCGTCCCATTACTACCATTAATAATTTTAGTAAAGCCTTTGAATTCGTTCTATACGAGGGGCTCCACATACATGTCAACGGACAAATTTGCCCTAAACAACACGGCTTTACGGCAGTCAGTCGACAATCAGCAACTTGATGTATGTTACACAATTTATTTCGAAGGTGTTATATGCTAATGGACAGGTAGATGTCATTTTTAGAGAGTTCTCAAAGGCCTTTGATAGGCTAGACCACGATATCTTACTGAAAAAGCTTTCTGCTTTCGGCTTTAGCAGATACTTCTATTCTACTCTTCCTAATAAAAATGTAGAAATCAATATATTCAATATCGTGGGCATAAATCTGAAAGTATTGTTTGTACTTCTGCGTTACCACAAGGGTCAGTGTTGGGTCTCTTATTCTTTATTTTATTTATAAATGACATCGTACTTGGTCTGAACTGCTATTGTCTACTATATGGGGATGACCTCAAACTATATCTAGCTATCAAGGATGAATCTGACTGTTTGCTACTGCAAGCTGATTTGGATCTAATAAACGACTGGTACACCTCAAACTTCCTACCTCTCAACGCCGCTAAATGTAATACTGTCACCTATACTAGAAAATTAAATCCTGTGTAGTATGAATACGCTATAAATCAGGTACATTTAAACAAACCAGTGGTATTTAAAGATGTGGGCATTACCTTTGGTAGTAAGCTGACCTTCAACCAGCACATCGATATCATTGTATTATCATTAGAAACTCCGGTGAGCTCAACAAAATCGACATATATTAAAATTTACGTCTTTTGCGCATTCTAAACTTGAGTACGGCTCTGTCGTGTGGAATCCTAATTACGCTGTACATAGTAAAGCTGTCGAACAAATTCATAGACGATTTTTTAAAATTTATGGCATTTAAGGAGGGCAAAACCTATCCATCAATGGTGTTTCCACATGACAAATTGCATCTGCTAGAGAGGTTTAAATGCTGATGAACTAGTCAGAAGGATGTTTTTACATAAACTTGTCAATAATAAAATAAAATGTCTAAAACTCTTGGCAAAAGTCAATGCGCTTGTTCTTATGTTATTGGTGCAAACAAAACTAATTCATGTTTTCTACTTACTCACACCAAGAACAAATCTATTAAAATTGTCACCGGTGTATGTTATGTGTCGTAACTGGCATGATATTCAGGATAATATTAACCTTTTTAATTGCAGTGTTGCATTTTTACAGCCTCAAATTTGATAAAAAGCTACTTTCAACATTGTACTTCTTTCTTTGGAAAAAATGTGGTCACCCTAGTTATAATGCAACATCTGTAAGCATAACAATATCATCATTTCATCAATACCAATATTCAACATTAATAATGATGAAATTGTTGTGCTTAAAAATGCTGCATTATAACTATTAAAACTTGAAGAAATGTGTGCCAAATGCACGAAACGCCAACAAAATAGTTTTTTTTTATTGTCCTGTCTCCGACTATTTAAGCGTTAATCATTAAGCTTGCAGCTGATGCTACGTATACACAGATGTACTGCCCATCTTTGATGAACCCCCCCCCCTCCCCATGTAGAAATTCTGGAGCCGCCACTGTCTCCAAGTATTGTAGGTATAAGAACTGCTTACTATAACAATTATTTTAATTCATTACACCATCTATCTATTTTAGGAGGGCCATACCAAATATCTCACTTAATATTAATTGTAGAAGAATAAAGTTTTAGAAACAGTTATCCCATTGTTTGTGAGCTATATTTCAATAAAAAAAAATTGAAATCCATAGCCTACTTTGTGAGATATATCACAAAAACCTGAAAAATAAGAAAACCACAAACGATTATAGCTTCCTTATTTTAGGAGATACGAAAAAAGTTAAAGGGATGAAAGTTGACGCCAAGAACAATAATAATAATAATGTGTATCAAAACATTCGAAAAACGCAGTTGGCTTTACATACACTCTTGTGCAAAAATAAAGAGAATAAATCACAAAGTAGGCCATGACACCATTAATTCCGTTTATTGGTTCTCTTTCCAACGATATAAAACATGTCAGAAAATTTTAACTGATAGTGTCAATATTTAATATTTTGCAAAAACTACAATTCATGTCATTGAATCGTAAAAATCAGCTATGCCATGATTAGTGAAAAACAATGTATACACTTATTCACAAATTTGTCAGAATGTCACTATTCTATGTTGCGTTGTCGAGTTCTAAGACAAGTCTTATATCAGTAATTATGGTGTACACCAATAATAACAAATTCGGTATGTAGCATTTATTGTCAGTGCAATTTTGACGCTGAGATGGCAGTCACGGTTTACGGAGATAGATTTCCAGATGCTCCGCAGCCAAATAGAACTATGTTTAGGAAGTTAGTTCAAAATCTACAAACGCACGGTTCATTTTCAAAATAAGTAGTAAGGCGAGGGCATGTTGCGGATAATGTAAGAAAAGTGAATAGAGTATTGGAGTATGTTACCAAAATGAAGAAACCTCTTTGAGATAAATTCAGAGAAACTGTCGCAAGAAAAATATTTTTAAAAAAATTATAATTTAAAAAAACTAAAAAAAAACACGCTTTAATAGCAAACCGAACTAAAAAGTAAAAAATCATGTTTAAATATTAAGATTCTTATTTTATTGTAAAAAGCGTGGGGTGCTTGATATAAATTGTTATAAGCCCTACGCTTGTTACAATATTATTATTATTTTTTACTTTTTAGTTCGATTTGCTATTAAAGCGTGTGGTTTTTTTTAGTTTTTTAAAATACATATATTTT
The DNA here is from genome assembly GCA_963675555.1 of Leptura quadrifasciata. Taxonomy (NCBI): domain Eukaryota; kingdom Metazoa; phylum Arthropoda; class Insecta; order Coleoptera; family Cerambycidae; genus Leptura; species Leptura quadrifasciata. The sequence goes on from OY776676.1 coordinate 103,324,387, forward strand.
TTAATCACTCTCTTGCCATTCATCCATCGGCACGTTTCTCACCAATAATAGAATATATATTAATGACAACGGCTCCTCCGCCAAAATTAGTCATTTTTTAAATTTTATTTTATCCTGATGATCCCGGTGAGGACATTAGGGCAAAGTTGACAAATTATTATATTGTCATCGGTCCTTGATAAGTGTGCAAAGTTTCAGTTTAATCTGACGTTCTGAAGTGGGTGAGAATCATGTTCAAAAATCCCTTTACAAATAAACAAACAAATAGGTCAAGCTAATAAAAGCGTGTTAAAAAAGGATTTCGATGCTACAAAATGAAGAAACAACAACATTTAAATGAGGGAGATAAGCCAAGGAGAGTAAGATTTTGTAGATGGTTGTTAAATAAAATAGGAATGATTCGCTGATATGTAGCAAAATTCTTTGGTCGGACGAATCATTTTTTTGTAATAATGGATTTTTCTATAGAAATGTGCATTATAAGTGGACACGAGAAAATACACATTGGTGCAGAGAGACTGCTTTCCGAGAAAGATTTTCTACGAATGTTTAGGGACTAAAGTAATTGGACCTTATTTTTATGATGGCAAATTAACCGCTAGTAGATATCTTAATTTCCTGCAAAACGAATTTCAAGATTTTCTTTATGAATTAACAGTTTTAAATGTTTTCTTAACCGCCTCTCAAGTTACCGAAGTAACCCCGTGGAAGATCTCAAGGATGTTGTGCTAGGTAAAGAGAGACGAGGCCCTGCAGTGTAATGTGGACTCCGAACTACTCTTGGGGCAATTTTTTTAATGAAGAATTGTTTCGCCTTGCGGGAATCGAACCCACCTCGCTAGGCAACTCAGTTTGCTAGCCAATTTGCCAATTTAAATATCTTTATTCAAAATTATATATAATTCATTTCTTAACCATAGCATTTATATAATATATATATATATATATATATATATATATATATATATATATATGAATTGTGGTCTAATGCTACTATACACCAGACATCATGGATGTCTCCATGGTATAATAGCAGTATATGGGTTAAGTCCACCAAGGGCTGAAGGTCACCGCTCTCGGTACTTGCAAAATGGCAAGTCGCTATGCACCATGGAGACATCCATGATGTCTGGTGTATAGTAGCATTAGACCACATGAGAGAATTCACTTACCTCTCACCACTACACCATTTACATTAGTCTGTATAAGACTAGCAGGTTGGCCACTGTCATTTGTCTGCTCCATGACCTATGGCATACTGATGAGAACTAATAAGTTCGAAACCGGTCTATGTCTGGTCAGGGAGTTGACAAATGACATTGGCTACCAATTTTTCATGATTTGTAAGGTATAATTCAATGCAGGTCGGGGTATTTGCCCGCTGAGTAGTTGTTTCCTGCAAATCATGTATAATAACAGTATATGGGTTAAGTCCACCAAGGGCTGAAGGTCACCGCTCTCGGTACTTGCAAAATGGCAAGTCGCTATGCACCATGGAGACATCCATGATGTCTGGTGTATAGTAGCATTAGACCACATGAGAGAATTCACTTACCTCTCACCACTACACCATTTACATTAGTCTGTATAAGACTAGCAGGTTGGCCACTGTCATTTGTCTGCTCCATGACCTATGGCATACTGATGAGAACTAATAAGTTCGAAACCGGTCTATGTCTGGTCAGGGAGTTGACAAATGACATTGGCTACCAATTTTTCATGATTTGTAAGGTATAATTCAATGCAGGTCGGGGTATTTGCCCGCTGAGTAGTTGTTTCCTGCAAATCATGTATAATAACAGTATATGGGTTAAGTCCACCAAGGGCTGAAGGTCACCGCTCTCGGTACTTGCAAAATGGCAAGTCGCTATGCACCATGGAGACATCCATGATGTCTGGTGTATAGTAGCATTAGACCACATGAGAGAATTCACTTACCTCTCACCACTACACCATTTACATTAGTCTGTATAAGACTAGCAGGTTGGCCACTGTCATTTGTCTGCTCCATGACCTATGGCATACTGATGAGAACTAATAAGTTCGAAACCGGTCTATGTCTGGTCAGGGAGTTGACAAATGACATTGGCTACCAATTTTTCATGATTTGTAAGGTATAATTCAATGCAGGTCGGGGTATTTGCCCGCTGAGTAGTTGTTTCCTGCAAATCATGTATAATAACAGTATATGGGTTAAGTCCACCAAGGGCTGAAGGTCACCGCTCTCGGTACTTGCAAAATGGCAAGTCGCTATGCACCATGGAGACATCCATGATGTCTGGTGTATAGTAGCATTAGACCACATGAGAGAATTCACTTACCTCTCACCACTACACCATATATATATATATATATATATGTATTCAGAAGAAAGTGAATACAATACCAATTTATTAACTTATATCACCAAGAACACAGCGAAGTGTAAGGAGGATATACACCCGTCGTTGGAAGACAGTTGTATTGAAATACTTGAAGTTAAGTTAATTTCTGTTTTTCTTTGCTGCTCTCCTAATAATAGTTTAAGCTAATTCTCCTTATATTTCTGCAATGCAGTTATGATGTGACAGTTAACGATACATTTTGTTTATTAGTGAATTACGTGCGAGAATAAAAATTTAAAATAAAAAGTATTCTAGAATAACGTGTCTATGTACAATAAAATATTTACAGGTATAATTAGAATTTATTCTGGCGCACCGAAGTGCAAGGGTAGGAAGGTATAGGAAGAGGGGATGAAAGGAAGAGGGAGGAAAGAAAAGTAGTTTGTCTGTATGTGAGAGTTATGTGTAGTAAGTTATTTTCAGTCTATTGTATCATAAATAGGTAAATTTTGGTGTATAAGTCGATGAGCATGGGGGGGGGGTCGTTGTGTCGGCGTCTGTCTGTTATGTCTCGTGTAATCTCCGATTGCTGAATTTTGGTGGAGAAAAATTTTTGCGCCGTATCTGTAATATATTTTCTCATAAGAGGAGTCTTTGTATTCTCGTGTAGTTCAGCTATCGGAGTGCACCTGTCCGCGTTCGTAATGAGTCGTAACAGTTTATTTTGCATAACCTGCAACCGTTTGCACTGCGCGTCTGAAATGGTATTCCATGACGCGCAGGCATACGTTAGTATTGGTCGGAAAATCACTTTACAGACGCTTTAACATACTGAGCTACCGTCCCCGTCCCCTACCGGCAGAAAGGTTAAATTATTCATATTTTCAACCAGATGGGGCTCCACCTCACACTGCTGTAATATGTACAAATTATTTAAATCAAATTAAGCCAGATAGCTGGATAGGCACCTATGGACCCATTCTATGGCCAGCTCGATTGCCCCCTTGGATTTTTTCGTCTGAGGTTACATTAAAGACAAGGTATTTCAAACTGCCCCTGAAAATATTGAGGATGCTCCAAAATGTAATGCATGAGGTGACTTGTAGAGCACGTTTGTGTATTAGAATTCATGGTGCACAATTTGAGCATTTGTAGTTAGAAATACACACATTTTCTTTTCAGTGTGGTGGTAGGTAGTACTGTTATACGTAGTTTTTCGTTTTTTTGGATGTTCATTTTGTACTTGTATTTTTATTTGAGATATTTGTTTGTTTGTATGAGTTTGTATAAATAATTACTGAATTATAATTATTATAAAGTGAATTTTTACTATTATGGCATAGCTGATTTTTACGATTCAATGATATGAATTGTGGTTTTCGTAACTAATGCCAAAATAAATTTTAGAGGCACTTGATTCAAATCTCAATTTAATTTTTTACTCCCTTTATTAATAGGTTGGGGGTGGCAATGAGGGTGGTAGAGGAGGCAGCTAACGCCAAAAAACATTTAGACGTTGGCTTTTTAAAACCTTAACTTTTCGTACATGCCCTAAATTGCAATTTTATGGACTCTTACTTGCTTGTTTTGCCTATTTACCCCATTTACCTCCGAACCCTTCAACGGAATTAGATCAAAATATAATCTAGTTTCAGATCTCGTTACAATATATAAGTGTACCCATTTCAAGTCAACATCATAAACGGTTCCAGAGTAAACGTGCGCACAAAAAAAAGTTACGGACAGACCGACAGACAGGAAATTTTTTCGCTCAAATTTAAAATCTCGACGTTTCATGACATTTTAAGCCTATTTCAAAAAAAAATAATAATAATTTGTCACAACCAACTGCGTTTTTCGAATTTTCTGATACATATTATTATTCTTATTGTTTTTGCCGTCGACTTTCATCCCTTTAACTTTTTACGTCTCCTCAAATAAGGAAGCTATAACCGTTTGTGGTTTTCCTATTTGTCAGATTTTTGTAATATATCTCACAAAGTAGGCTATGGATTTCAAATTTCTCTTTACTGAAATATAGCTCACAAAAAATGGGATAACTGTTTCTAAAACTTTATTCTTCTACAACAGATATTTGGTGTGACTCTCGCAAAATAGACAGGCGGCATGTACTTTTAATAAGCCATTTCAAAACCTATATGTACATTATACTTCTTGAAAATTTTGTAATATTGTGTATTTTATCATTATTAAGTATTTCTGTTATTATGTATAGTGTATTTCTCCTACCCTGTAATTGAAACATGTTCTGTAGGGTAGTGCATAATAAAATAAAATAAAAATTAAAAAAAAAATGATTCACAAACCAGAATCTGTGTTCGGAGCCTGTCTCCATAGCCAATCATCATCAAAATTGCAATTCGTTGTGTCGCACTTAAATGTTTCATTATCAGAACTTTAAAAACATTATGACATGCAAACACTAACGCGTTACAGCCAGGCCGCATTGTTAAAGAAATGAAAAAAAGCGTAAATATAAAAAGTGTAAATCGTAAAAAAGTTCCTCAACTAGAGTTCGATCATAAGTATAAGTAATTGTGTGCTATTAATGTTAAATGATTTTTTTTTTTTTCGATAATTTCGTCATGCAATATGCCATAGAATTTAACGAAGGTACTGCACTCAGAAAAATGTGCTCTTTCAAATGACATTTTTAACTTAACGTCTTAACTTTTTAAATACTAACACTTGAAATTTCTCTTATCAACAATTTTGTTTCCTAGTTGAATGGTGGAATAGCTAATACTAAACTCCGCAAGGACGTTAATATTAATAAGCTGATTAAAGGAAAGATACCATACATAAGAAGGAAAAACTTCCATTGTCTTTTTTTTAACACGCATTTAGAAGATCGTTCGTTTTAAGAAATGGATGTTAATTCAATCTAACAGAATGTTTTATACATAAATATGAGAAATTTAGTGACTAATAATACAATTTATATTTTTTCACTTATAATTCGTTATCGCCGTGTTAACTGAAATCAATTAGAAAGTTCCAAATTATTGTACTTCTAGTATTCGTAAACACGCAAGACTCCAGGACAACAAAATCGATCCTGACTACTATAATAGTAGTTTAACACAGATACAATTATACTTTGTTAATGGAACTTTTGGATAAAATAGAATGACAATAAAACTTAAGTTCGCATGTTTAAAGTACCTACCTACCTATCGTGTATTTTTATCAAATTAAATGAAGTGACGTTTCTCTAATTACCAGATTCATCAGACTGCCAGAAAAGCTTTATCTCTATAATCAGTGCTTATAAACAAATTTGTAATTTTAGTTTTGCTTAGAAATGTCAATATTTTCGGATTTCTTAAGGTGGGCATATCCAAGAGAGAGAGGTCCGATAAGGAAATATTTACTATTTTTGGTCATAACTTTTTTTTTACTACATATATTGTTAAAAAAGTATAGGACTGGACTACCTAAGTAGCACTATGACAGGAGTAGTAACATGAATTTTCACTCAATAATTTCAGTTGTTTGCAAAATAGTAAGATTTAATTTTTTAAATTATGCCAATCTTCGTATTTCCTAAATTTAAATCTAACTATTTCGCATATATTTGAAATTATTGAGTGAAAATTTATAACATTACTCTTATTATAGTTCTACTTATGTAGTCTTATAGTTTATTTGCAATATGTGTTTTAGAATAAGAAGTTATGGCCAAAAATAGTAAATATTTTCCTATCGGATCTCTCTTTCTCTCTCTTTTTAGGATATTCCCACCTCAACATAGATTTTCTCAAAATATTTGTTTTGTTTCTCTTACTGTCTATTTGAATATTTGTTTCACCATAATTCGAAAACAGTTAAAAATATAAGTGGTGGGATAAAGAGACCAATAGTGGGGGAGGAAGAGAGGGGAACGGGAAAAAACAAGAGATAGCGATGAGAAGATAGTGATGTAGATGAAAATTGTAGAATATAGGGGAAAGTGGTGGGAGGAGAGAGGAAGATGAGGTGAATCTGGGGAAGATATATAGTGAAGAGATGGTTGGAAGAAACTAGGGAAGTGAGAGAATGCATAGGGGAAAGTGGAACATGGCAGTGAAAGTAAGGGAAACATTTGCAATATTTTAAAAAGTCTGCTTCAAGTTTTGTTAATTCTTGTAATTTGTAAATTTTAGTAAGTCTTTAATGTATTTTATTGTTTTGGTAGTAACTGAATTGAAGTGTATTTTCTATTATTTTATTTGCGGAATTTTCCTATATTTAAAAAAGAGCTACCTATAAAAATGTTATCTTACTGACAAAAATAATTAAGTATCTATGTAGCCTTCGTTCTACCCTACTTTTTGTTTTTAATATCAGTTGCAGGTAACCAGGTATTGTATTGAATATTTATGTTACTTCTCCAAATATTCTTATTTTTATTTGTCGTTGATTGGATTTATTTTATCTAATAATAGGTTTGAATAACTTCTGCAAATTTAGTTTCGATTTCGATAACGGGGTAATTATATTTTCACAATACAAATACATCTTCTCGCTGATGTACAATTTTTACAAATATAACCAATAGTTTAAAAAAAATTAAGTCCACCTAGTGGAGTTAAATCATCATGCCAAATTTCAAGTCGAAATAATTAGAACAATGCTTAAAAAATAATAATAAATTCGAAAATTGAATAATCAATTGTTTAAGCGAGTCAGGTCCATAGAGCAACACATTTATTTAAGTTATTTAATATAAATCAATTTATTCTAAAGTAAGAAATAATAATTAAAAATCTACAGATTGTTATCATAAACAGGGGTAAAATTAAAGTTGAAATATTTTATATTTATATATTTATATTAGTTAGTTTTCAAAAATATTTGCATATAAACAGGTGTCCAGAAACTCTTCGCTTTGGAAATATTGAGTGTTGAAATTTCCAAAAAATATTAATTTTTATTCATATTGTCATTGTTATTGAAGCTTTTAAACCAATTTGGTACACAGTACACTCAGACAGGATGTCTTAATATGTGCTTATATCATACTCTAATTAACCACTGGCGAAGATAATATGTATATTGCTCATTTTTTGTGGTGCACTTTTTTGTTTTTATTTTTCAAGCAAACTTGGAAATTAGGGTTTTAAGGAAGATTTCGTAACTTTTCTCAATAACCTTTTGTGAAAAAAACCTCTAATATGTTTCTTTATTAATTTATTCGCTTAAATTTTGACCACTATAGGTTACTTTTTTACTTAGGCTAAAATATTGTTTATCCCTGTAAAAAAGCGTCAAAAGCTACATACGGAATGACCCATTTATGGGAGAGCCCCAGAATTTTTTTAATTATCATCCGATTTTGATAATTTTTTTAACTGCACTTTAGGATAAAGTGTCACTTTTTTTAACAGAAAGCTGACTGTGTAATTTTTTATTGGTGAATATTCGCGAAATCGTATTAGCAATATCTTTATAAAAAATCTGAGCCCTCTGAAATAGGCCCTTACAAAATTTCATAATGAAATATTGCATGTTAATAATTTTGTGGTCAATATGATAATCCTTTTGTTCTTATTATTTTATTTACTCTTCTCAAGTAATCCATGGAATAAAAATTGGAAAACAATTGAAAAGTATTCTTGTTTGTAACAACATTTAACAAAATTATTGGAATGCCGGAATATAAAACAAACGCTAATTATATTTTTCTTTCTTCCATCATTTTGCCGTTTTTCCTCAACACTTATAAAACCTTTTTGTTCATTCGTGGTTACTTTCATGAGTTGTTCTTGGGTAATAGCTGCACATGCTTCAATTATTCTAGCGCGTAGTTTGTCAACTGACTGCAGCCTTAACTTGCAAACTACTTGCTTTAGTGTATCACACAGGAAAAGTCGAGTGGCGTCAAGTCTGGGGATCTCGGCGGCCACTCAATAAGAGGACTGTTTCGACCTATACACTGATTTTCAAAATTTGTATTCAGCTAACCCCTTACCACTACTGCGTATGCACAGAAGACCCATCTAATTGAAATTTTAAATTATGTCGTGCTTGAATTGGTAACTCATGTAGTGCATCCCAAAATTCATTTTCCAGAAAGCTCAAAATACGCGTTGATTCAGAAAACTTGGAACTCAGAAAAAAGGACCAATAATACTAAATACTTCGCACCACACGTTTATTTTGCTGAGTAGGTACTGCCTCTTTACGTTTATGATCCAATAAGAATTTTCGGCCGGTACCGTGAATTTTGAGGGTCATCACTCCATTTGTTGTAAATGTTGCTTCGTCGCTGAACAAAATTTCCTTTAAAAAGTTTCTGTTGTTTGGACATTCTCCTTGGGCCCACAAACAGAATTCCAAATCTTTTTTCCTTATTTCCCTGTTTCAGAGTATGTAAAATTTTCGGCTCAAATGGTTTTATTAAGTTTTTTGTAAGGCACCTTTTGATGTTTTCTCTAGGGATATTTACGTCTAGACTGGCTGTTGTTAAACTCGAATTAGGATGTGGAAACATTCCAATGTTAGCTAATTATTTGTAATTTCCCGGCGTGGATTATATCTGTTTTTAAGAATATTAACACACCACCAATCCAATACTTTTTTATTAAAATTAACTTTACAAAAGTACCTCCCCACCGATCGTGCAACTACCGCGTTAATCGCGGTGACGGATTGCAGGACTGGACGGAGTAGGTCTGTTTCGCTTAAAACGACAATTAAGAACTAAACCTAAACTCCTCCTATTTAAAATAGATAAAAAAAAGGTATTGAAATTGACTATATTTAAAAATAACATACTTAACAAAACTGAAAAACTACGTACTAAATTGAAACTGGCGCCCTAACCACTTTTAAATTTCGTATCTGACGCTTAGCACCCCAATTTGAACGAGGCGCCTTCCGCGAGGTACATCAATGCTGGGCTGCGCATGGCTGGCCCAAGCTTTGAGTTATATATAACATTTTGAATGTTTTGGCTTTCTAAAAAAATTTGTGAAGCGAAATAAATTTAGAGACAAAAATGTACAAAAAAACATAGGAGAAACAAACGCGACAAAAAGGTTACTAACAGAAAGGAAGAGGGGGACAGGAAAGATTTAAAGATATGAAAAGTATGAAATAACAGTAATGGTGGATTGGATAAGCGAAAGTTTTAGTTGGTGAAATTTGGCTACAGGAGTTGCCGAGTTGCCGGAAAATCGGTAACGTCTGGTACGGTAAAGGGTGTTTAATCCGAAATACACCTTCAGCAGCATATTCGCTGACACACCGCCTGTTTTGTTGAACATTTTATTTATTCTTCGACAGCATCTCTTGCGGAAAGAATATTATCGCCAACAACTCGCACAATTTCAATTTTGTCCCTCTGTTCTGTTAAAAAAATATAATACTTCAACCTAAAGTGCAGTTTCCCACGCTTTAGACTTAAAAAAAATTGTCGAAATCGAAAGATAAATAAAAATTTTGTGGGGAGTGTCCCGCTTTCAAGTGGGAAGAGGTTTTTATATATAAATTAACATTTTCGCTCTACGGAACGTTTCTTTATGTCAAAATATCAGAAACTCACCAAGGAGTGTAATTCTGTATACTAAATGTCGTTGCACAGGGACGTAATGTCGCTCCGACCACAAAATTTTAGAAAGTATCATGAAAACCGGCGGAAATTTCAAAAATAAAAGCCTTTTTACGAATCCACGTTGTGCAGCACTGCAACTCATGCGTTATGTTAAATATGAGGACACGTTCTCTAGTCTCTAGTCAAAGTTTTTCGAGAGTTTTAGCGAAAATAGCCCTTAGCGTTGAGGGTGACCTATCACTTTTAGTAGTCGATTTTGGCTGAAAATCTATGTTTTCCGCGTATTTGCCCTAAACCGGTTCCTCAGTTATTCGGTGTCAGAAAAGTATCTTTACCATGTACTCAGACGTGCACTAAATTGATATTGAACTGAAAATACGTAAATAGACAGGCAAGCAAAAGCCCACGAAAGAATTATAAACATTGAACTTTTTACTGAATCTTTTTGTGTAATCGTTAGCTATAAACCGCATATTGGCTGGTTACATTATAAGTCGTTCCGTTCCTCACCATGTGTTGTACACGGTCCAGACTATAGTTATCATACATTTTCTTGAACGTTTTGTAAAAACATATTTTTTAAAAAGATTTAATATATATATTTTTGAACTTCATATTGTCTTTTTCTTGTATTTCAAAAGTCTTTTTCAGGTTAAATTTTAAGAAAGTGTTAGTATTTACTGTGTTAGGTTTATAGTGTTACGACGTCCAATTAGTACCATCAGTGAAGCAGTTAAGCAAAAACGAACAGTAAGTATGGATTTTTGTATTTTTCTGTCTGAAATCAGTTGCTTTGAACCCTTCAGGTGAACATTATAATATCCACTTTAGGAATAATTTAGGTAATAAAAGTCTTTCAGACGCGTAAAAATGGATCACACACATTCAATCTTTCAGCAAAACATACTATACATTTTTTGATGTTGTAAAAATTTCCAAAATATTTCATTTTATTTGAGGGCAGTCTAACATGGTATCGAAACGCATTTTCGTTAGGAGGAATTTTTGGGAAAATTTTTTTTGCTGGTTTTGCCATGTTCAACCTTACAGTCTAAACTATTGTGGCCTTTGTACTTATATATAAAATAATTTTGAAAATTGCCTTGCCAAATTTAGACCATCTTTAAAATTTTAATTGTGAAAGACTGATTATAATTTCTTATAATTTTTAAATAAAACATCAAAGTCGCTTTTGCCTATTTTTAAAAAAGAGTTGATGCAATCAGATCCAGTAAGTGGGTGTGAACAGCAAGTAAACACAAAAATCTTCCGATAATACCTACCAGCGACACATAATATTTCTTTAAATAAAAACACTAATGTCTATACGACCACCATCATTCGTTGTATACAATACAATAACTAACTATTAAAAATCCTTATATTTGCTATATTTATAAATACCCTAGATAAAATTTATTGATAAATGAAAATACGCTACTACAATACTAGGTTTGTTAAAATGAGCTTTTGTATTTCTACTTGCAGTTGGTACATATGTAATCAAATAAAAAATGCTATGAATCCTATGAAATATACAAATGTATTTTCAATGTATGCTATCCTAGTCAGCATTATACATATTCATACAAGGCGAAGCTGTCTCAGTGGTGCATAGGTTAATGCAAAGCTAAACGCCAATTAGCCAACAACACGGGACAGAGTACCAGAAGTAATACTCAGAGATGAAGGCAGATCCCATTCTAGGTATGCCCAAGGACGTAGTGGTACCAAGATATAACTTCAATAAGAGCTTTCAAACTGTAATACCAGACAGGGAAGACTCGAAAAACGGTCCCGCCATAACAGCACAAACAGTCTGGTACACTGACGGCTCCAAGAGAGGCAGGGATCGGAACTGGGATATATGGAACAAAGCCAGTATCCCGATAAGTCTAGGGAAATACGCAGGCTGAAGTGATCGCCATATACTGTTGCGCAAGGGAGGTACTAGGACAAGTCAACCAGTCGATTGCCATTTTCGCTGACAGCCAAGCAGTAATAATAGCAATCAATTCCATGCAAATCAATTCAAGATTAGTGTGGGACTGCTTGACGGCCCTTACAGAGTTGGGAAGTCAGAACAGACTGACCTTAGCATAGGTACCAGGACACGAGGCACACAGAGGAAATGAAAAGGCAGATGAACTGGCCAAAGAAGACACACTTAAAGCCCCAATAGAACCTGAGCCCTTCTGTGGCGTGGCAAAGCCATGCACATGAACAGCCACTAAGGATTGGCTGCAAAATAAATCTCTGGAATGGTGGAAGAACCTCCCAAGACAAAAACAAGCCAAAACGTTAAATAAAGAACGATCGGCCAAATTCACGGATGACCTACTAAGCCAAAATAGAAAGGCCATCAGAATAATAGTAGGTCTTCTAACTGGGCACTGGGATAGATACATGAGTCTAAAGGGCCTGGCAGAGGACGCAACATGCAGGTTCTGTCAAGAGGAAGAGGAAACTCCAGTTCCCGTATTATGCCACTGTGAAGGCCTAGCGAGACTGAGATTCCGAGTACTTGAAGAAGAAAAGTCAAATCAAAGCTATGGAGTCTGGTACAAGGGATAAAATTGGATGAGGTACTATAAGGAATGTATTCTAGGAGCACTACGATAGACCTGAAAACGTCGGGGTGGTAAAGGCCAAACAACCAGTTCATCTATTTATTTATCTACCTCTATCCTATATCTTTATTTCTTCTTGGTATACTCGGTATTTAACATGTAAATTTTCACATTTTATCGACATAACTTTAACGAAAATACATATCCTCTAGAGTTGTTAAAATGTAAACGTCATATTATGACGTATTCGTGATAATAACACAGTAAAAATTTGAGACCAATTCATTCTTCTTTTATTTGACCATCACGTTAGTCTATGTAAAGATACACTTATGATGATTCTTAATTACTAGATAATTTGCTAGGCAGGGACATATCCATCAATGTAAATGCAATATTGTTATGTAAATATACATCTAGAAAACGAGAAAATTATTTAAGTTTCTTTTTAAAGATATACAGGTATTGAACAGTGCCTCAAATCAGATAAAGAGTTGTTATTCTAACCTTCTTCTATATGGAAGCTACATTTAAATATGGTAGAGAAATATTTGAGCATTAAAAAAATTGTTCCAGCTCAATGTGATTATTTTTTCGATAAATATGAAACATTTTTATAATAATTATTTAACATATTCTATTCATCAATATTAATACACTGTACAAATTTACAAAATATAAGAATGTTGCATATTGCAAAATATAAATTTGCGTTGTATGAAATAATTTATGGGTGATTGACAAATTCTGTTTTCAAATCAATCTTCGGTGAGAACACCTAAAAATTACCAGTCTACCAGACTTTTTGGTCAAATTTTTGACAATTTGGCGTATTTTGTGTAGAAACATTAATTCAGTTACTTGTTAATTATTTTGTTTCAAATAACCGTGAATCTGAATTATCCTACTAATTTCATCAAATATAAAATTAATTTCTCCCTAACATCAATATAATTCTTAATGTATTCTATATTTAAGAAAATAAATTGATGTAATTTGATTAACATAAAATTAGATCAGAACCAAAATAAATTCTCAAAACTATATTTTACCACCACCCTTGGGTGCGTCAATGCCGTACGAGTGCATTTCCTTGGTATCTAAAGGTGCCTGGGCACAGAGGCCCAAATACCATTATTATAGGTTATACGAGGAAAACTGTTGCTTTCATGTGTTCATCGTACTTCGACCCAGAAAGTTAACTGAGTAGGTCGGTGACGTGTTTAGCTTATAGAAATTTCGTAGGTCTATTAAAATAAAATGATATACAGATATTCATGACAGAAATTTAATAAGTAGTATTTAATAATAGAAGAATAGGTTACCACATAAGGTGAGTTTAATTTCCATAGTTTGCTATTACTTTTTAATAAAATCCATACTATTTATCAAATAATATAATTTTTAAATGTAATAAAGGCAGGCCTTTATGATCGGTAAGTTGTTTTAAATATTAAGTCAGATGTAGATTAGACGTATTTTCTGAAGAAAAACTAATTTCGGATTTTACTAATAACAATACAAAAATAATTTCTAATACTTACTACTAACTAATAGATAGTAGGTAGGCATGATATGGTGAAATGAGGTTAACTTAGTCATTCATATTTTACGACAAAATTCAAATTAAACAATCGTTCAAATATTTGCCCTGATTTATACAAGTAGATCATTATTTAATATATTTTTGCATTTTTAAATTTTACTACACCAATCTTGTATTCAATATCTGAATATAATACACATTAATAATATTGTTTAGTAGTCATTTGGTTTATGTTAATCTTGAGAGATACTGGCTTTTATACGTATATAGAGCATTAATTCATGCAATAATATACATAATATACACTATACAGTAAGGTTCATAAGTAACGGATATATTCATTATCAACTGTAATTTATCAAGGGCACTGATAATCATGCTTTAAGTAATTACCGTTCGCCTACGGCGTCGGGTGATTAAAGCAACAAACTTTTAGTTCATTATTAGAAAATATTATAAGGATTTATCAGTGCACATGGTAAACTCGGTGAGATAATTTTTTGAAATCGTGAATCTAACATTTTGAATAAATTAGAAAGCTAGAACACAATATTTTTAGTCGCAAACAAATCTTTATTTTACTATAAGGAACGTAACCAGACTGCAACCAACAGCTAATCTCCGGGCTATGTGCCCGCCGAGCGCTGAATTACGAGTTACAAGCCTGGCGCGTTAAGTCTAATAATCACATATTACCAACAAAACGCTAATGCTTCGATTGCAACAAACACCAGCCGAAAGACTGATCATACTTAAAGGGGCTCTCGTGCCAGTCGTCCCATACCACTTGCAGACTGCAGCTTCGAGCTGTTGGCTCTCGTCGTAGGCATGTGACGAACGACACGAGGATCCCTTGACTATTTGGTACATCTCGGTATTTTTATGATAGCGAGATGTAAAATAGTAAGCAGGCACCATCTAACGGTCCAGTGTCTGTTGCAATCGAAAAATAAATAGCCTGACTGGGCTTAGCATAGTTCAAATGTGCTTTTAGAGGGCGGAATATTAAAACATAATATTTTTAGTCACAAACTCCTCTATAAAATCCTTATTTTACTATAAGGAACGTAACCAAACTGCAACCAACAGCTAATCTCCGGGCAATGTGCCCGCTGAGCGCTGAATTACAAGTTACAAGCCTGGCGCGTTAAGTGTAATAAATGCATATTACCATCAAAACGCTAATACTTCGATTGCAACAAACACCAGCCGAAAGGTTGATCCTAGTACAGTACCTACTATAAGCCATATCCCTAAAATTACAAATACAGTTAAAGCTGCTGAATTTCCACGTATTAATACATTGCCACCTATCGAAAAAATTCTCGAAGAAGCTGCATACTTTCAACTCATTGAGTATTTCAATAAAAATAACATACTATTCAGTAATCAGTCAGGATTTAGAGAAAAACACTCTTGTGAGTCAGACCTACAAATGACACTAACAAAATTTAAAAATGACATTGACAACGATAATAGTTATTTACGTTACAAGTCCGGAAAGTGATGTGTTATGGTACGAGTTAGATATTTACGGACGAGGCGACGCAGGAGCCGAATCCAGAATTTTTAACGAGTACTGTAACATCACTTAAAGGATGTGTAACGCACAACATTTTATTTCATACTGTGCTTTTGATATTCAGCGATTTAACTAAAGTCGCATATATTGAAGATGCCATCGAAGGATACAAGGTGGAGAAAATTTTGTAGAGGTGCTGCAACAGCAGACCAAAATTGGTACTACTACAACAGTTGACGCTAGTGGTACACCAAAAATTCAGTTTTCAGAAAATTAGAATTGTACTATTACCATTAATATTAATAATAGTTAGGTTAAATCATTCTGTTTTGCTTTAATTAAATATGTCAAAAATGTTACGTTTTGACGTTTTATTTTGTTAATAAGAAAATAGTCCAGGAAGTTGCCTAGCAACCTTTTTCCGGCTCTGATCCCGTAATAACCCATTTTCCGGACTCAAATTAATGACGTAGTCAAACAATTACATGACAGTATGAAATAAAATATATTGTAATGGTATTTCTTGATTTTAAACGTGCGTTTGAAACAATAGATAGGACGTTGTTATTAAAAAAGTCAGAATACTATGGTGTAGCAAGGACCGTATTGAAATGGCTTGGTGATTATTTGTCTGATAGGAAACGAAAATGTAAAATTAATAATACATTCTCTAGTGAAGTAGATAACAATTATGGAGTTCCACAGGATAGCATCTTAGGACTACTACTCTTTATTATTTATATAAATGATATGTGCAAACATTTTAACGGTGACTTTATTAGCTTATTTGTAGATGACACTCTTTTAGCTTGTACTGATAAAAGTCTTGAAGTTGCAGTTACCAAAAGGAACTCGGTTCTAACAAATGTAATTAATTATCTGAATTACAATAAATTAAAACTGAATATCTCTAAAACTAAAGCAATGATCTTTACAAATAGTTACAAGTCAAAACAAATTAATGTTAATTCTATTAAATTGACAATTGATACAAAGGATAGACAGATAGTCATCGAAATAAAATACTTAACTTGTACTTAACAATACTCTTTGTTCAAAGAATCATTTTGAATACATTAAAAATGATATTACAAGAAAATGTTTTTCTTTTCTAGACCTTCATCAAACTTATCTGTTGCAAGCAGGATATTTGTTTATAATACAATAATTCAACCATACTTCGATTTTTGTGAGTCTCTACTTTATTTATTTGATTTAAACAAAATAAATGCACTACCAAGACTACAGAATCAAGAAATGAGAATAATACTACAATGTAACAGATACACACCTATATTATTAATGTTGTCAACTTAGAATGGATATCAGTTAGTATCAAACAGACTTTTGTACATGGCTATGATATTTATTTATAAAATTATAAATTCTCTTCTGCCATCATACTTCAATGAATTTATATGTTACTCATATCAAATCCATCGACATAATACTAGAAACAATGATAATTTTTACATAACCAGAATTAACCGTAACAAAACTATGAACTCTTTGTTTTTTAAAGGCTGTGACCAGTTTAATAAACTACCAGAAGATGTAAAAAATAGTCCCACTTATATTATTTTTAAATCTAAATTAATTAGTCACATAAAAAATAAATCTATGATATTATAAGTGCCTCAAATTTAATTTAATTAATTTAACTACAGAATGTCTTTACAATTTTTTATGTATGATGTATTATATTTATTTATTCATTAATCATTGTTAAGTGTATAATAATTCATTGTATATTAGGATTTTCCTATTTTCAATAAAGGTATGCAGTATGGATTATCTGTACTCCAGTATCTACACTTCTGTTTGTTGACTGTTCCATTTAGGACGAATGTTGCTTCATCAGAAAAAATAATGTTGTTTTATAAATTACGGATCATTTCATCATTTGCCATAATTTCTCAAAATTCCAAACCTTCCAATCAGGGTCATCGTCGTTAAGTTCTTGAATCAAATGAATTTTATTTTTTTTAGAAGACGGGCATTTTACTAACGTCATTATCGGCGGTAACTTGTCTAGTAGGTTTATGTGGATTATCTTGAATATCTACCAATATATCCAATTTCTTTTCATCGTCTAAAATACGTAACCTCCTAGATCTAGGAATATCTGTGACATTTCCAAATTCACGACATTTGTTGTCTACTCTTAGCAACCATAGACTGAGAAATGCGAAGGTCAGGATACGTTGAAGATTTCGTATACCTTCTGCGTTCTTATTTTGTCACTACATCCTAAAAATATCAAAATTTCAATTCTCATTGAAAGACTCATTGTTAAAATAATGATCAACTTGACAATCAGCGATAAATAACTAGAATCATAAATTTGCATATATATAGCAAATAAAGAAATTTAAAAAAGTCAGATTTGAGAGATATTTGGTACATAAAATAGTTTAGGATACATTTGATTGTATACATTTCAAAATTTTGAAATCGGCCAAACTGTTGAATATTTTTTGCTAAAATTTTGCAGACTATTTCTTGGTTATATAGGTTAGTTTCATTTAAAATTTCATCAAATTTTGGCCAAGTTAGCCGTAATTCAATTTTTGACGTTCTTTCAGTATATTTTAAAGGGTCCAAAATAAATTAAAACTGAAAATCCACCCTTAAAAATTACCAATTTACTCCTTTTTCGCGAAAAAAAGGGTTCCCCCACCCACTCGAAGAGGAAAACTCAGATAGTTTCACCAAAAGCAAACTTATTTAACTTATTTTTTTATGTCGCGTTGCTCCATGTCAAATTTTCTCTATTGCCTTATTTTGGGCTATTTTTACTCCAATAATCGTCGTTGTCATTTTGAATTTTTCAATTGGGAATTCATTTTCGATTTAGAGACTTCAAAAACCCTCCATTACAAAAGTTAATACAATTCTGCCAAATTTTTGGGTTAGGTCTGGAAATAAATTAGTGTCCGGCTCAAATTTCTGGTACTAACTCTTTGACCACTCCAGAATATGAAAACCTGATGGGCAAATATTTTCTATGAACAAGCCTGCTGAAACTGGAAATATTTGAGCTTAATAAAGTGAAGCAACCGACCGCTCTCGATAAATTTGTCATGAGAAGAAAATGTTTGCCATCCTTTGAACTAGCGATTGGTAAAGTTCTAACAAGATACTTGTCACTAAATAGGTCACTAGCGCTCTATTATTTAAACATAATATGAGTGAAACTTTCATAAAAAATATAAAAAAATAGAGAACTGACATATCATCTACTATGTTGTTATATTCGCAAATTTTGAAAGTGAATCAGAAAAATACACAAAACATTGAAATTCGAAATGAATATAAAGTAAATTTCAGAATTCACAAACGTCAGAATCTAAAATTTGGCGTTTCTAAAGCGAAAATGTAGTGCAATCAAATAGTACTTTGACCTGAAAAAAATTTGTCATATTCAACGTTACCGGGATCACTTACGCCCATATTCACCATCGTTAGTTAAATAGGTAACGAGCTGTTAAAGCATTAACGACCTGTTAAATATTTGTGGACGTATTCACCAATCACAGTTAGGAGAAAACGACCTGTTAAAGTTAACAGGAAAATATTGGGCAGTTAAGCTCTTAACAGAGCGTTTTGTTGAGGTTATGTAATGTGTCAAAGGCATATAAATCTACATGTAGATATTAAATATTATTGAAAGCGCCATTTTAGAATGAAATTTTAAATAGATAGACTCGATTTCCGTCCAATGAGGACGACGCATTACGAAATTCTATCAATATACCCAAAATAGAGGGATGAGGAACATATAAGAAAACAGTAGGTATGTCATTGTACTGTTATCAGAAAAGCGTTGATAAATACAACTTTTAATTAGAATATACAATATTACAGTCATATGTATCTTGCTATTAAAAAAATTAAAAATTTTATAAGTTTTTCTTCTATTTCTTCAGAAGGTAATAAAACTGTATTAGAGTCTAGATATGCATTAGAGTAATTCTCACGTACGATAGTATCAGGCCCCACACATTAAATTTCGGGCCCCAGTACCAAGTTCATCAGCGGGCCCCTTTACCAACAACATTTAATTGAAAAAATCTTTAATTTTTATATAGTATATTATTTTAAAATTTAAAAAGTAAACATAGGTTAAACTAAACAAATAAATAAAATAAACTAAGTATTCCTTTTTACTGCTTTAAGAATTCAATTTATACTTGCTTTTCTCGCTTTTTTTAAAGCAAATATGTTCATGATGTCATTAAAGTCAATACTGAATGCAAGCTTGTACTCAACACATAGACGGGCAAGAGAGTTTAGCCGTTCTTGACCAGTAGAGGCTCTTTGCCAGGTTTTCAGCTGGTTCCCCAACTTGCTGAAAGCGCTTTCAGCTTCAGCAGTTGTTACGGGTAGTGTACAAAAAATTCTTAGTAGAATACACACAGCTACAAACTGCGTTCGTTTCGAACGGCTGGCGCCGGGCCCCCATAAAGGCCGGGCCCCGGTGCCATGGGTCCAGCTGCCCCCCCTTGTGGGGGCCCTGGATAGTATTATATAGTCACCTCGGTTGCCTCTATTGCTGTATTGATGGCATAGGTGTTTTCAATTGTAAAATACTGTTTACACAATAGATTTAAAAGCTTTTCATCACTGCCCGTAACTTTTGCCTAATGCATTCCTCCACCAGTTTTCATGGTTCCCTATAAAAAAGAAGAATTAAATTATTTAGTTTTAATCATGTTCTATTACGCTATTTCTTCTTTATGTTTGATATAATATGACATATTTGTGTACTTACATTGTACAGATATATTTTGTTTCCACTTCTTTTTCAGTAAAATTGCAAAATAATGATTGCGAAAATATTACAGAGGTTAGAATACGATATAAATAAATAATAAATAACATTGCAAACTTTGTGAAGATAGGTTTTTACCAACTGCTGCACAAAAATACTAGTTCCTTTCTGTTAACAAAGTGTTACTTAACTTCCACTCAATTTTCGTTGGTGAATACGATATTGCTTTCTTTAACTACCTGATAAATTTTAACAGCCAGTTTAGTATCGGCGAGTTAAGCAAATGTTGGTGAATACGGGCATTAGAAAGTCTAAAACCAAAAAGATGACCTTCCCCCACTTTTACTTTAGCCGCCATCTTGAAAAATTTTTGAATCGTTTTATCTCGTGTTCTATTGGTCGCACGGAAAAGAAAATGTTGTAAATAAAATTTTACATATTTTCGGTAAATACCGGGATGCGAGAAGTTAATATTTCGAGCGGTAGAGGGCGCCGAAATTATTACCAAAAACAGTTTTTTTCAAAATTTAATTGGAAATCTAAAATCAATGGAATCGAATTTATTTGAATATGTGTGTATGGCTAATAGTTTTACTTAAATAGCTGGTAAGTTGAATTTCGCAACACTGCTTTCAAAAAACTATATTTTTTTATAACTTCTGCGCCCTCTACCGCTCGAAATATTAACTTCTTGGCATCGCAGCATTTACCGAAAATATGTACAGTTGTATTTTCAACGTTTTTTTTTTTCAATAACTTTTTCCGTGCGACGAGTAGAACACGCGATAAAACGATTCGAACATTTTTGCGTCTAAAGCAAAAGGAGAGGGAGGTCACCTTTTTAGTTTTAGACCTTCTAAGTTGTCCTGATAACATTAAGCATGACAAATTCGAGTGTGCAATTTTTTCCAGGTGGGAATTTTTGGTACATTTTTACTGTACTAATCGGGAGACAAAATCATTTCAATGAATTCTTATGATTTGGGTATACTCCAGGAGGTGAAATTATTCTCATGTTTTCAGTTTTTTTCACTATTACCATACACATACGTTTTACGTACAAAAATGTAATGAAAATAATAGTTTTTTAACAATCGTAGGAAAATATAAACCATATTGTTTAGGGATCTAGTATACGATGAAAAAATACGAGTGATTGAGTCCATTTCATTGCAAAAAATAGTGGCCCAGCTGAAATAATGAATGCTCAAATGAGATTTAGCCTAACCACTACCGAGGTGCGACGAAGAGCCCAAACTTGTATTAGAAACAGTAATTTTTATTATGAGTATGATTTTTATTCATTTTTCATTTATGATTTTATCATTCTATTTTGTTTAATTACCATAATAGGAATAATTTCATTTCCACGTTCACAGCTACATTATTTGCTCGGTGGGTTTACCTAACCATTGAACCTTTTTAGTGGATAACTTTTTTCCGTAATTTTACTTTCCTTTTTCTTGGTCTTTTCCTTGGGCCTTCAAGCAGGTAGTTGTAGCTGAAATCGTTACCATGCCCAGAAAGTCCGGAGTCTTCCGATTGCGCCACAAATGAGCAACTGGCCCCCTATCAGGGGTTTTTATTTGTGTCGTTTTATCCTAAGTTGTACCTGTCCTTTCAATTTAGCTACGCCGTGCCGATGAAGACCAAAATATTCGAAATACATGTCCACGATTGCACTATTTTCTAGACGGACTTACTCAATCATTGATCCTTTCTTGATGAATAGCCTTTTTTCTGAGAGATTAGATCAACTTTTTCTATATGTATATACAGACCTCGCTAAAACTTTTGGCAGGACTAACCACTCTATTCTTCTAAAGAATTTGGAAAACTTTGGGTTTTCTTATTCTCTATTAAATCTTTATTCAATAGTATCTATCAAATTGTTCACAATCTCTAGCTGCTAATGAATTTCATCACTGCTCGTAACTTTTGCCTAATGCATTCCTCCACCAGTTTTCATGGTTCCCTATAAAAAAGAAGAATTAAATTATTTGGTTTTAATCATGTTCTATTACACTATTTCTTTATATTTGATATAACCAGGCACAAGTATCTTGAAGTTCTCTCCTGTATACATACATTATATGCCATATTCAGTAGGTAGCAATCTAAATACCCTCATTTAATTGTAGGTATATGAAACGTTATAGTCCAATAAAATGGGAAAATTTGGATGAAATAATTCAGAACGAACTGAAATTTTGGGAACAAGCTTATTTTGTGATACTTTTTAACATATCAAAAATCCCCACCCGTAGACGCTGGCGGAGCGGAGGGGGGGGGGAAGAAAACAAGTTAAAAAAAGTGTTTTTTCGCAAAAAACTCGGAAAGTATCAATTTTTACTGTAAAATATGACCACATGAAAATTATAGGTAATAAAAATCCGCACAATTTCGTTTTTTCTTATCTTTGTACGACCTATTGGAGCTGAGATAGATTTTTTTGAAATTTTGACAGTTTTGCGACGCAACGGAAAAGCGCGCGTTTTTCACTAAAATCTCGAAAATGGTTATTCAGATCGCAAAATGTTTCAAATGAAAGTTGTGGAGAATTCGATTACGAACGATTTCCTTTTATTTTTAATTTCCATTCGATCAATATTGGTAGTGATATGAATTTTTAAACATCTTTATAGCGCTCTATCAGAACATTTGTTTCGTAATAAAATCGATAAAAACTCGAAAACGATAGATCGTACGCATATAGTATATCTAATAAAAGTTAAAGAGAATCAAATTTTGAATATGTTGGTATATGTACAATATCGTTTTGATAATGAGTGAATGGAGATAAAACAGGAAAACATGAGAAATTGTCATTTTCAAGTGCATTTTGACAAAAAGTTAATTATTGATTGACTTTAGGCAATAATGACACTAAAAGTTTTCTGGAGAGAATGGAATTATTGTAAAGTATCAGAAATGCCCACAGAATAACTGATACTTCAAAAAGTGAAAAAATATTATTAAATGTACTTTTTTGTCTTCAAACGTGACGAAAGTTGCCTGTTTGCTAAAATTTAAAAATCAAGCGCATTTTCAATCGTCAGTTCCTTGTCGCTACTTATTGAAAATCATACAAGAAAAAGTGTTTTTGTAGGAAATTTTGTAAGCTTTTGTTTAGGTCTTATGAAATTTTGTAGTAAAGTCAAAAGAAACGATGATACATACAAAAAAAGAAGAGAAAAAATATTGGTTCAACATCAAGAAACTTTTTTTCTAAAGAAAGTATACCTTGCGAACGACTTATGCTATTGCATTATTTTCGTATGTATATAAACAAATAAAAATAGGTCAAAACAAATTTTTAAAAAGTTGTTATGCACAGTTCTTGCAGGAAAATCTTAATTTATAATAAAAAAGAAATTTTTGCTCTTAGCTCTAAACAGTTGTAACTCGTGAACCATTCATCGTATGAAGGCTCATTCTACAGATAATTTAATTCTCTTCAAAAACCCTTGAGTGTCATTATTGCCTAAAGTCAACAAAAAAATAACCATTTGACAAAATGCACTTGAAAATGGCAATGTTTCAGGTATTTCCCTCTTATTTCCATTCACTCGTTATCAAAACGATTTTGTACATACACCAATATATTCAAAATTTTATTCTCTTTAACATTCATTAGATACACTATATGCGTACGATCTATCGCTTTCGAGTTTTTATCGATTTTATCATGAAACAAATGTTCTGATAGCGCGCCATAAAGGTATTTAAAAATTCATATCTCTGCGAATATTGATCGAATGGAAATGAAAAATAAAAGAAAATTGTTCGTAGTCGAATTCTCCACAACTTTCATTTGAAACATTTTGCGATCTGAATGACCATTTTCGAGATTTTAGCGAAAAACGCGCGCATTTGCGTTGCGTTGGAAAACTGTCAAAATTTAAAAAAAGATCTATCTCGGCTCCAATAGGTCGTACTGTCGTGAGCAGAAAAAAATAGGACAACTTTTTTATTCTAATGTAAACCTATCTCTATTTGAATATGTAATGAGTAGCCGAAATAAAACAGATATCACCTTGAATTTATTTGTTATTTTAATGCTATAATGATGGATAGTTAATGCGACAAATTGCACTACGTAATAACATTAACAAAAATTTGGTTTGTAACATTTTAAGAAAGTGGAGAATAAACGGTACGATTAGTAGAAATCCTGGACCAAAGGACAAAGGATATCCTACTTAACAAGAAACTAACTATTCATATTTCGCTATTGCACAATTTCTATTTATAACTTCTATAAGTCTGTTTGGCATAGAATTAAATAACCTTATACAATAATCATTAGTAATAATATTTTCCCATGCGTTATTTACTATTTCCAGTAATTCTTCGGCATTCCGTGGTCTCACATTTCGTTTTTGGATACTTCTTACGAGTAGTTTCCATACTTCTTCCACAGGGTTAAGATCTAAACTATGACTATGCCAGTTAAAAACATTGATGTTGTTATCTTGAAACCAGTTAGTTAAGGTATGAGCAGTATGAACGGAACAATTGTCTTGTTGAAATATGAACTCATTATTAGGAAATAATTGTGACACAGAAGGGACCATAATATTGTCTAAAATCCTAATATACGTTTCACTATTAAATCGTTCCTCAATATGCCACAAAACACCAGGACCACATGCCGATATCCAAGCCCACATGTTGATGGAAAATCTACCACTCTTATCATTGTTAGATATATATTTCTCATCGAATCGAGTATTCGGAGGGCGGTAAACACGAATACCACCGCTGTGTATTGACTGGAAAGTTTTTCGTCTGTAAAGATTACATTGTTCCAAAAATTTACATCATGCGCTAAAAATTCAAGCGCAAATCCTACTCGAGCTCCTTTATGTTCAGCTTTAAGTAAGTATTTCTGTGCTGCTGCATGACTCGCCGGCGATTAGTACTACTACTCGATCCAGGAAAATTCGTTTCTTCAGCAGCCTGAATAACTGAGTAAAATGGATTTTCTACTAAAGCATTTACCAATTGCAAATCTTGTTGTTGAGTTGATATCCTTCTTCGCCCTAATCCAGGATTTCTACTAATCGTACCGTTTATTCTCCACTTTCTTTGCAGTGCAATTTTTCTCATTGGCCATCCATCTTCTGCTTCAGCAATAACTCCAGACTTAACTAAATCGCTTATATGAGGCATATTAGTTTTTTGCTCACTTGCAATAAATTATGACAACTAACTAAGGTCTATTCTATTCTGTAAGGCAAAAGTTAAAATTTAAAGGAACTTTAAAATTTTAACCATCCTAAATGTGGTTTGGTATTCTGCAACAGAGAAAGTTAAAATTTAACGGGGTGTTAAAATTTTAACCACGCTGATTGTGGTTTGGTATTCTGTAAAACATTTTTTTGTTGAAGTCTTTAACCTGCTCCAGTAAATTCATCAGTTAAAACATTATTTTTAGCGGTGGGTGAACAGTACCCCTTAAAATTTAATTTTGATGATTTATTACATCTTTTAATAGTTGACAGCGCAGAATATGAGTTACAAAGGTAAGTCGAGGAAATACATATATCCCATTTCTAATAAATGTTTCAGTAATAGACAAAGGTGTTAATAGTATATGAGAACATAACCTCAGTTTGCGACTGCTTTCAAAAATATATATATAAACACTTATATACACCTATATCTACATCTATATTTTTGTTATGGGCATATAACTAAGATATTTTTTATTAATATTATTTTACAGTAGAGAATTTCGAATCCGGCAATGAGAATTACGAGGCATGAGTAATCCCTTTAATAACCCAAAAGAGATGTTCCTTAGACTGTTCAGACTCGATAAATATTGCTACCAAGAACTGATAAACAGTATAGGACCCTTAATGAATCAACCACATAGCCAAACAAGAATACAAGCACATCTGCAAATTTTGGCGGGATTGTAATTTTTTTTATCAAGGGAGTTACCAGATAGCTACTGGTCATGGATATTCAATTGCCCAGAGTCAACCAGCTGTCAGTAGGTGCATAGCTGAAGTTTTTGATGTTATTGTGAACGATCCATGCTTTGATGGAAGTCTGAAGGACGTATTTTCTGCTCGAAAAACTTAGAAAAATTAAAAAAAAAAAATAGGAAAAAGAAAAAATTAGTTTTCTTTTTCCTCAACCTTTTCTTAAATTCTAAAGAATAATATTACGTTCACAAAATTTTTAGGGTTCAACGTGACTGTTTCAGACGGAGAACAATGGATAAATCATACTTACTGTCGTTTATGCTTAACTGCGGCTCTGATGGTATCAATTGGAAGACGTCGTAACACTATAAATCTAACACTGTCTGTTTCACACTCTCTTAAAATTAAATCTGAAAAGGAATTTTGTTAGAAAACACAACTAAAAGACAATATAAAGTTCAAAATATGTATATTAAATCTTTTAAAAAAAATCATGTTTTTACAACAACTTCTTCAGAGAAAATGTTAACAAACAATGGTCTGACCCGTGTACAACACATGGTGAGGAACGGGACGATTCATACGGTACCAACTACCATCCAATATGCAGTTTGATAAGCTAACGATGCACAAAAAGATTCAAGAAAAGTTTCATGTAACTGAAATTTTGGTGGGCTTATGCTTGCCTGTCTTATAAACGTATTTATTAATTCACATAAATTTTGGTCGCTCCTCGGAGCTTAAAATTGCTTGAAGCGTATCTACTTCGTTTGTATTATGCAATAACAAATTTTACGTTCAGGCAAGGCAGATCCCATGCACGTGTGAGTACATGGTATAGATACTTTTTTGACTCCGAATCACTGAGGAACCGGTTTAGGGCAAACCCCGTCAAAACGCATCATTTCCCCGTCAAATCCGACTGCTAGGAAATGATGGGGGTCCCATGTCGCTAAGGGCTATTTTCGCTATAACTTCCGATATACTTTGAATAGTCGTTGGACTAACTTGTCCTCATATTCAATACCTCGTAAGAGTTGCAGTGCTTGACAACGTGGATTCGTAAAAGGGTTTTTAATCTTGGAAATTTTAGTATACTTTCTAAAATTGGGTGGTCGGGGCGACATTACGTCCCTGTGCAGCGACATTCACTACACTTTCTAAATTAACGCTCCTTGAAGAGTTAGCGAAAATTTGGCATAAAAAACGCTCCGAAGAGCAAAAATATATTTCCAAGAATTAAAAACCTCCTCCACGGCGTTTTTACGTGAAGCACGCTTTTCTTACGAAGTATTTCCTAAGTCGGATTTTGTTACAACGTCGAAAAGTATATCGGGGTTATAGCGTTCTTTAACATTATAACCGAACGTCTTCTTATTACTTGGATTAAATTTACAAGTTCAATTGATGCCAGACAAGCCGCAAAACGGGGATTAGCGGAAATAACTGCAATTCTCTCACCTTACTGGTGCAGTAGATGGCACATAAATACGAATAATAGCACCAAGTGCAAATCATCCAATAAATCTTGGACAACCTTACTATTGCCGGAAGAATTTTTATGCCATTAATACTCAAATTATTAGAGATTCTGTGAATGATACGGCTATCTGGATGACGTCTATAAATTTTCTTTGCCAACTGGTTCCAAAACTTCAAAGTGAATCTTCGTGTTCATCAATTCCGACTTCTGGTACAGAAATGCCTTCAATGACTATTCTCGCAGACACTACTACAATTCGCTCTTCTAGGGCCGTCAGATGATTATATTTCTTTGTTGGGCCCCCACCTGTGCCCACCTCGTAGTAGTGCAGTACTCTGTAATTATGCTCAATTCCAAAAATGATTACGTCCGCACTTACCTCTCTCCACTGTTTTGCTCGTTTGCTGGCACCCTCAAGTCTATTTAGCTTGTCCGCCAAAAAGCAACAACAAACTTCATACTTGGCGGTGTTAGTTTATCTTTATTTAAAAGAAACTTGTTTTTCTCTATATAATTGATCATATATTTTTTTTATACTTTTGTCACCCTTGGGACCCGCGATTTTTTTACTCGTATTTTGCATCACAAAACACAAAAGATAAATAAAAAAACGACCACAAGATGACAATAACTCATTGACAATTGACGGCTGCTGAAATGATTATTACTCTCGGCGATTTGAGTGCATTTGCAACTACAGCTGAGTATATTCGCCTACTTATACGGATATGCACGACTATTTTAGAGGCTTCTTCTAAATTTTATTTTTTAACGGTCGGGTTAAATTTGAAGTTGTAGAATATGAAAAAAGGTTAAAGACATAAATTTAACACCCTGTTAAATTATAACTTTTACCTTACAGAATAGACCTTAATGTCACAAAAATTAAACTTAGATGTACACAACTAGATTTTAGCAAAATACTGTTATAAGACTTGTCCTATTTTGTTTTGCTCACGACCGTACTAATCCAGGCGTTTTAGACTTTTGCTACCAAATTCGTGCTCTACTAATTTTTTTTATTGTGTTTATTTGGACGTCCTGAAAAACACTTGGTAGTTACACCACGATACACCTGGAGGAATTCGTGAAAATCGCTTCGGAAAGTCGCGGAAATCGCGGATTCGCGATTAACTCAGTTCTTATGGCCCAAACGCCTAAACGTTTTGGAGATATGACGCGAAATAAGTGAAAAATGCATTTAGTTCCTTTTTTTTACATTTTTTAAATATTTTTGTTAAATTGAACAGCACAGAATTGTTGAGACGTTCAAACATGGTTGGGAAAAGACACTGATCCTGAGCAGTGGGGCTGGATTAGGAAGAATGATATTTTGCAGTCAGTACCAACGCAGTTACCACCAGGACCAGACATATTGTTAAATTAAATTTTTTGCAACTGTACGAAGGGTTGTGCAGGAAAATGTAGCCGTAGGAAAGTAGGACTGAATTGTTCAACAGCTTGTAGACATTTTCACGGTCACTCCTGCTTGAATACCACACCTATAATTGCTATGAATGAGGAAATGGACGACGTAGAATCTTATCAGAATGAAAATAATGGCAACGCTTTTTCATTAGACAATAACGTTTCAGATACCGAAGAAGTCGCAAATATTGACTAATTTAAGATCCGGCATGGATTAGGACTCCTGGGGAAACCATGTAAAAAAAAGCGTGCCGAGCATTCTACCTCTAAGGTGATGCGGAAATGAATGAATTTTTTGCCTTATTCACTGTAAATAAATGTAAATAAAATATATGAAATATTCTAGTGGAGAATAAAGATCACCGAGCTCTATAACAGCAATATTTAATATTCATTCTGAGACATAGAAAGCAAGATAATTGCGAAATATGTGGTGCAAAAGAGGTTTGGCGGAACTAAGTGCATTTTTCACTTACTCTGCGTCGTATCTCCAAAACGTTTAGGCGTACGAAAAAAATATATAGAACCTTTAAGGTAGAGAATTTATAGACGTACAATTTATAATGTTGTGTTGTTTAGGTGTTGTTCCCATTTGGGCCATAAAAACTGGGTTAATCGCGAATCCGCGATTTCCGCGATTTTCCGAAACGATTTTCACGAATTCCTCCAGGTGTATCGTGGCGTAACTATACACAATAAAAAATAATTCGTAGAGCACGAATTTAGCACAGAGGTCAATTTTACAGCTAAAACGCCTGGAGCATACGAAGTTAAAAAAGGAAACGAAATTGTGCGGATTTTTATTATTTGTTTTTATTTTATGTGCACATATGAAATTGATACTTTCCGAGTTTTTGCGAAAAACCGATTTTCATAACCCCCCCCCCCCCATGCTATGTTAAAAAGTACCAGAAAATAGGCTTGTTCCCAACATTTCAGCCCGCTCTGAATTATTTCTTCCAAATCGACAAATTTCCTCCCATTTTATTGGGCCATAAAAATAATACAACAATCTTTTATTTAGTATAAACTGGCTTATTTCATTCTCAATGCTCTGCATATTTGATATTCTAATTTTGTTTTTGTATTGTTTATACTATACTTTAATTCTTCCGTAATATAAATTGGTTTTTATTAACCTGTAAGGTAGTTATTTAAATAAATAAATATCCTCTTGCATCAGATTCAGTACGAGAGATTTAAATGTTATTTTGACAAATGTAGGTAATAAGCAGTAAATTTTTACAACCTTTTAATAAATTAACAGTTTAATAGAAGATATTTGCAAAACATCTATGAGTAAATACAATGAATTTTCAGATAACTATTTGCATTGGCAAGGACAGCCATCTAAACAAATATGATTGAATGAGACAGGTCCCTGGGTAACACTAAAAGACAGTTACCCAGGAAAAGTAAAACCTTGACACACTTCAATGTCACCCAAAAAAATTGCCAAAAAATGGGACCTGCGGAGAATATGGACCATAAGAATATTCACAAGGCTATCGATGTTACGTCATTAATATCCAGTGCACCCTCGTCCTCGAAAATCAGAACTGTCACAGCAGAAATACAAGAAACCATAAAGCATTGTACTCAGAGATCAAACAGCAATTTGGAAAGTAAATATAAATGCGCTATTACCTCTGAAAGACTTGCCCAGCTGAAAAAAATTACGGAGAATGCAACTAGAGAACATAAAGTTTTTACAATTAAAGGTAAGATCCTTTTGCATAATTAGTGCTGTAAATTAACAGTTAGGTATAAACCACAATATTTTAATTTTATATTCAACAGCATATAAAATATGGGACCATTGTGGGCTTTTCTACTAATGTACTGTTGCAATTTCAATATAAAAATAATTTATAACTTTTCAATATTATTCGTAAAAACACACACTCAAAGAAGTTTTTGTTAACATCGTAATCAACATTATTTAATGTCTATTCAAAATGTGATACTTGTAGTATTGATACTGCTCAAAATATCAAAAGATGTATATCAAAAAGCATAAAAGAGTGAAAAATTAATATAGGGATGAAGGCAAACTCGAATCGGTTTGCTCCAAAAATAAATTCAAAAAACGATTTTATATAATATGAACCTAGAAGTAAAAGTATGTTCTGAATATGCATATCAATAAGAGAATAAGTAAAATTTAATATCGAGTACGTTTCTATGTATAATAATTGCATAATGTAATAATTTATGGCTTTTGAAGGTGATAGTACAAAAAAATTCTAAGGACCTAAAATTTGTGTAATATTACGTTCTTCGCAAAATTGCTTGATCGGATGCAGTTAAGCATTATAGTAGGGGAGCCCTTGATCAAGATTTTCGACTTCACCTTGACATGAAGATTTCAATGATTTTTCAATAATTTATGTCTCCGAAGAAAAAGTTCCACAACCACTGACATTTCTAGCGTTGTTGTTGAACATGTAAACATAAATTATGCATATTTTTTATCGAGTTTCGAGTGTCGAGTATCAGTTTTCTTGTTTTTCGTTAGTCAATGTAGGAAAAATAATAACTGACATTTTCCACCTCGCCCGCGTCCCAATTCAATTCAATTCAACATAACTTTTTCACATCATAATAAATTAAGTGCCTCCCCAGAACCCATCCCGTGACCGACCGTGCAACCACCACGTTACGCGATGGTGGATTGCAGGGTCGGGCGGAACGGGTCTGGTTCGGTTAAAAAACAATTAAAAATTTAAACCTAAACTCCTTCTGAGACAAACAGATTAGAATTACTTCCATCTAACATAAAAGACTTAACAACACTTGTGCACTTACCACTTTTTAAAATTTCGCAGCTGCCGCAGCGAGGTGTATAAATGCCGGGCTGCACAAAAGCTAGCCTAAACTTCGATTTTAAAAATTTGGATTTCACAAGGTTTTGATTTTGTAACAATGTGCGATGAGAAATAATAATAATAATCTTTATTGGTGTATATACAGAAAATTGTTTTACACAAGTCAAAAAAAACAGATAATAGTACACCATGGATATGCAATCAGTATATAAAAATATTTATAAATATACACATGCATTGTAAAAAACAAATTCAGTCATTAATAATAATGGAAAACAAACAAGAAACAGAGACGATAAAAATTATGTGAACGTTCATTTCATAACAGTTTTTTTCCAGCAATAATTTTTTCAATTTTGTTTTAAAAACATGGACGACGTTCTTATACAATTTAATGTCATCACATAAAAAGTTAAAAAATACGCCCATAGTAAAAAAAAAGTTTTTTTGGTAAAAAGCTGTTCGGCTAGAGTTTGGCTGCAGTAGCCCTTTAAATCTTGTATCGTGACCATGGTTGACTTTATTAGCAAGAAACTTATGCTTATTTTTGTAAACATATAAACAAACTTTAAAAATATATAAATTAGTTCCAGTTAAAATTTTTAAATTTCTAAATGTACTACGGCAGCTCTCACGAAAGCCTAGCCCAGCAATAATTCTTAAGGCATACTTTTGCAGAATGAAAATGTGCTGTATATGTGTACTGTTTCCTCAGTTTACGATACCATACCTTATATAGCAGTGAAAATTTGCATAGTAGAGACTCAAGAGAACATCATTGCTACAGTGCATAGACATATAGCGTAACCCGTAGCAGCTACTGTGTAATTTATTATAGTGTCAACATGACTTCCCCATCGTAAATGCTTGTCAAAAGTTATTCCTAATATTTTAACTGTATCATATACTCTTATGTCACTATCAAAGAAAGAGATATCTATGTTTTCTTGCAAAGTGAATAACAATGTTTTTGTTTTGTTTTTATTCAGGTTGAGTTTATTTCCTTCAGACCATTTAATTGTTTGAAAACACTAGATCAGCAGTATTTTCAACTACATTCAAATCACTGTCTGTGATCAGTACATTCGTGTCATCAGCATAGCACACGGTATGGGCATTTGATATTATACTTATATATGATATCAAATCATTGGCATATATAATAAAAAGCAGAGGACCTAAAACAGATCCTTGAGGTACATCTTGTGTTACATCACATATATATTACTGTTTACATCATGGTTTAATTTAACAATTTGGGTTCTATTATTGAGGTATGAAGTGAGGAGGTTTAATAGAATCCCTCTGACTGCATACCTATCTAGTTTATCCAGGAGCATTTTGTGATCGACCACATCAAAAGCACGAGAGAAATCAATAAATAATTCTAAAACATATTGTCTTTGGTCAAGGTCATTCACAATTAACTCATGAAACTCACAAAGTGCCGACTCCGTACTCTTACTTTTGGAGAATCCATGTTGATAGGAAGATAATAAATTATTTTCATATAAGAAAGATGATAACTGGTCCTTTAAAGCAAGCTACAAAGTAAACTAATTGCCATGTAGTTTTCATAATCATTGAGGTCGCCTTTTTTATATAACGGTTGGACAATAGTTAATTTAAATACGTCGGGAAATGTTCCTGAATTAAAAGATAAATTTATTAAAATAGCTAATGGCTGACAGATGCTTATCTTGCACTGTTTTATTAAGTTATTGGATATGTTGTCATAACCACAAGAATTGGAAGACTTTAATCTACTTACTAAAGAAATTACATCTGACGATAAAATTGGAGTTAAAAAAAGTGATCTCTTAAAATAAAGTACATAGAACTCAAAAAATCAGGATCATATGTGAAGTTATTGGTTAATGTGGTTGTAAAGCGTTGGTTGAAGTTATTGGCTACAACTACATCTGATACTTTTTGTCCATTTTCCATAATAGTTATAACATGAGATTTGTTCTTATTGCCTTTTGATTTATTCATTGTATTCCACATTGCTTTTGATTTGTTGTTAGATTCTTGGATTTGTTTATTGTGATATTCTCTTTTGGCTGTTACGAGTGCTTTACAATATTCTTTCTGCAAGGATGTACTAATGTCTTTATATGAATGAATTTAGAGACAAAAATGCACAAAAAGAAAGCAAGAAAACCACACGCGACAAAAAGATTACTAACAGAAAGGGAGAGGGGGACAGGAAAGATTTAAAGATATGAAAGATATGAAATATTAGCAAAAGTGTTAAAACATAATTTTTCAGTCGCAAACTCCTCTATAAAATCCTTATTTTACTATAAGGAACGTAACGAGGCTGCAACCAACAGCTACTCTCCGGGCTATGTGCCCCGCAGAGCGCTGAATGAGTTACAAGCCAATAAAATATGCAGTAGACGATTGTATATGAAATGACAATAGTCTCATTTGAAAATTTCATTTATAAACAGGACACGCGTTCTTATGTTTACTTGTGTATATATATTTTTTTTTTCATACATTTATTTAACGTCGGCCTATTTCCGCTACTGAGGCCTAACACCGACGCCTGTAGACGAGCTACCCCCAACCAGGAATTTTGCCGAACCTCTTCCCTTAAGAAGAGTAGGGATCTTTTACTTGCCTAACATTTAATAGACAAGGGACCGACGTCTTTACATCCCGTCCGAAGGATGGTATATCTCCTATACAACCCTCGTCTAAGGTTGTATAGCTTCCGCGCATACACTGATATACAAGCCGCTGGAAGATGTGTGGGGCGAGAACGCGGTTTCCGTTGGAATGGTCACCAATCCAAGTACTAACTGCGCCTGTCGTTGCTTTACATCGCATACCGAAGTATGTACATAGTAAAGACGCACCTACGCTCGCCCCTGTGTATATATAAATTAGACAAAATATTGAGTTTCATATTTAATTGCTATTTCATTACATATCGAATGGATGAAAGCAACTATATACTTAAATATGTCTATATATTAAATGTATATATTCAAGTTTGAAAATTATCCTCATCTGTATCTTCATCGAAATCGTCTTCACTATCACTATAGCCTCGTACGTCGAGTTCATCTATCTCCTGATCTTTCTCCATATCCCTGTCTGAAATAAAGACTCCCTACGGCGAAGCCAACTAGTGACGTGCTGAGATGCACACACAACGGCTCCAATGAGGAGATACGATGCTACACCATTCGGTTTTCTATGCCTGTGCAACACCGCAAACGTCAGTTATTATTTTTAATGGATGTTTGAGAGCCTGATAAATCTTTGATGAAGGTTTTATCCATGCCGAGCCTTTTTTTTAGCAACTGATACGTGTTTAGAATGCATAAGAATAGACCATTTTGGTAACCACATTATTTAACTCGTGGAAACCTCCTAGCCTGACCTTTCTTTTGCAAAAATTTTTTTTTTTTTTTTAAATTTCTTATTATAGTTTGATAATATTGGACTAATTAAGTTGAAATAACCAAACAAAATTTACCCTAATCGTTTCAACTCTTTACTAGGGGTGAACATAGATTCAGTTCCCAAAAAATACGATATTTCCTAAATTTTTACTACAAACTAATTGGGGAAAATATGGAAATATTACTAATTGCTGGAGTTCCAGGCGTTATCGCCCTGTAGTTGTTTATTAATCATTGTTGTGTACCTGTTTTTATGTGTAATAAATAGATAAGGCAGTTGGCAGTTAGTACGTTGTACGCTCTAGTAAAATAAACACGTTTCTGTTATAATATCGTGTTTCAATCATAATATATCCCTACACTACTACATCAGAAGTGGTTGAACAGTGAACTAGTGTTGTGCTTGGTTTATTTTAAGATGCCTAAGTCCCAAAAAAGGAGTAAAAAAGACCGATCACCATCGACGTCCAGCTCGTCGTCTACATCAACATCTAGTGATCAAAGAAGCCGCAAACGGACAAAAAGGATAAGAAAATCAAAAACTGTAAGCGATCGTTACCCCCAATTGTATAATGAGCACTCCAACATAGTAGTTTCATCTTTAATACCAGAATTTGATCCAAAAACTATGGATGTAGTTGAGTGGATTGAAATCATTCAACATAATGCTAAAACACATAAATGGGCCGATAGTTTTATAATTTTTCAAGCTTTAAACAAGTTAAAAGGTACTGCGAAAACGTGGTACGATACATTTATCCAAAGTGAGGGGGAGTGGTCTCGGTTTATTTGGGCAGATTGGAAAAAAAACCTTATCTCTACGTTTCAAAGTCATCGTAACACTTATGAATTATTTATGGGGTAGCAAATCATAAACCAGTTGACGGGTGCTCCTTATACGAATTTCATTTTCAACATTTGGCCATACTTAATAAGTTAAAATTAAATTTCTCGGACGCCGACAAAGTATCCATGGTCATAGGCGCGATAAACGACAACACTATTAAATCGGAAGTAGAGGCCGCAAATATTACAAATCCTAACATCCTAGCTAATTATTTAAAGAATAAAATACACAAGTCTCTTAAAGACGTTCCTATCTTTGTGGTTGCTGGCACTTCTGGTAATAGCGCGTCCCATAAGCCTACTTACACAAGAACCTTCGTAAAAAGCGAAAAGAAAAATATAACTTGCAAGGCCTGTGGGAGAATAGGGCATGAACGAAGTGCTTGCAGGCAGAGAGATAAAATTTGTAATTTTTGTGCAAGAAAAGGTCATGTTGAGAGAGCTTGCTTCAAAAAAATAATGTTTCTAATAAAAGTGATAGTATGCCAGAAAACAATAAAATAATTAAACATTCTACAAAATTAGAAAACATCCAGGTAATTAAAGATAAGAGTAACTCCTCTAAATTCCATAAAGAAATAAAAATAAACCAAATTAATGTTAACGCCTTTATAGATTTTGGCAGTGATTGTTCAATCCTAACAGCTTCTCTTGCACAAAAACTTGATTTAAGAATTGAAAACCTTGATAACCCTGTAACCTTATCTGGGTTTTTAGGCATTGGCATAAACGTTACAGAGTTTGTTCAGACTATTACTGAGATAGACGGTGTAGAAGTAAACACAACATTTTACGTAACAAACAATGAATCATTATGCTCGGATGTTATCATCGGTCGGAATTTTACAGAAAATAAAAACATTGTCTATTATCGCGTTGATGACAAGTTAACTTTCAAATATAAAGACCAAATGTCACACTGGGTCGAAAATATCACATATGGTGCTTTGTCGGATTCTGAAATACAAACTCTAAAAAAAATACTAGTAGATTATGAATGTTGTATATTTCAAAATTTAAACAACCTCGGAAAAGCTCATTCCGTTATGTTAACAATCGAATTAACTAGCAATAAACCTGTTACCCATCGAGCATACAGGGTGGTTGAAAAAGATAAAACAATCATGAGAAAAATTATTAAAGAATTGTTAGATGCAAAAATCATTCGAGACAGTAAATCACCTTATTCCAGTCCTGCATTATTAGTCAATAAAAAAAACGAAGAAAAAAGATTAGTAGTTGATTATCGTTCTTTAAACAAAATAACGGTAAAAAATTCATTTCCAATGCCAGTCATAGAAGAAATTATCGATAACTTAGGTGATTACAAATATTTCACCCTACTCGACTTAGCATCAGGGTACCACCAAATACCTATGGACCCAAAATCAATACCAATTACTGCATTCTCAACACCTGAAGGGCATTACGAGTATTTACGGGTTCCATTTGGCCTTCGTAATACCCCAGCTGTCTTTCAAAAATTTATGAACGAAATATTTCAACCTCTTCGTTCTTATAATGTAATACCATATTTGGACAATATTTTACTACCTTCTCGCAGTATAAGTGAGGGTCTATGTCTCCTGCGCCAAGTCCTAGATATAATCAAATCTTACGGTTTGAATGTAGAAATTAAGAAATCATTGTTTCTGATGAATAAAATTACTTACCTGGGTTACGAAATTTCCGAAAATCTAATCAAACCAAGCCACCTAAAAACAGAGGCGGTGCAAAATTTTCCATGTCCGAAAACCCAACATCAATTAAGGCAATTTCTGGGCTCGGTTGGATATTTTCGAAAATTCATTCCTAATTACGCTAGAAAAACGGCGACATTAACAAATTTATTAAAAAAAGATTCTGTCTGGTTATGGACAACAAACCATACTGAAATAATAAATGTATTAAAGAGTAGAACATCATCCAAACCCATTCTGACTATCTTTAACCCAAAATTACCTTTAACGGTTTATACTGACGCAAGTCGAGACGGTTTTTCAGGCATAATTACACAAAAATCTGAAAACAAAGAAAGTCCAATAGCGTTTTTCAGCAAGCAAACAAACGACCAAGAAAAAAAATACCATTCATTCGAATTAGAACTTCTAGCGATTATAAAAACTTTAGAACGATTCAAATACTATCTTAAAGGGAATGACTTTACAATTATAACCGACTGTAATGCAGTGAAGGGCGCCTTGAGCAAACAAAGTATTATTCCCCGAATTGCTCGATGGGTACTATATTTACAAGATTTTTCATTTCGGATTGAGCATAGATCTGCATCACAGATGCAACATGTCGATGCATTGAGCCGAAATTTTCAAAATTTTAACAAACCAAACCTTGTAATGACAATTCAGCCCAAAGTCAGGACAAAACTATAAATGAAATAAAAAATATTCTCCTTAGCGGAGACCAAGACCATAATAAAAATATTTTTAAACAGTATGATTTACGTGGAAATAAAGTATATAAGTTAACGCCATACGGTCTAAGGTGGGTTGTTCCTAAAAATTGTCGTTGGCAAGTGGTTAAAACTAATCACGACGACATTGGTCATTTCGCCCTCGAGAAAACTCTAAAAAGATTAAAAAAGGACTATTGGTTTCCAAAAATGCGTAGCTTTGTAAAAAAATATATAAATGCGTGCTTACCATGTTTATATCATACAGAAAATGGAGGAAAAAAACTAGGTTACCTCCACTCCATTCCCAAGTATGTCAGACCACACCATACCCTACACATTGACCACTTAGGCCCATTTGTGGAAACATTGAATGGATATAAATATCTGCTAGTAGTTGTCGATGGTTTCTCAAAATTTGTCCACTTAAAACCAGTACCTGATACAACAGCAAAACAAGTTGTTAAAAAATTAGAAGAAATTTTTGAAATATTTGGGAACCCTATACGGATCGTCACGGACCCTGGAACAGCGTTCACGTCTAATGAGCTCAAGTCTTTCACAGATAAAAATAATATTAAGTTATTTGTAACAGCGGTAGGCTTACCCAGGGGTAACGGTCAGGCGGGGAGGACTAATAGGACTGTCCTCGATGCACTAGCTACTATGGGCGCTAGTACAACAGCAAACAACTGGGACGCAAACGTAGCAAAAATCCAACGAGGCATCAACAGCACAAAACACAGAGTCACGCAAAGCACGCCCGCTGAACTACAATTTGGGTTCAAATTAAAAATGGATGGCGATAAGAATCCTACTGAAGAAGAAATAGTCGATGTTACAAAAATCAGAAAAAAAGCATCAAAAAGGCTAGAAAAAAATAGAATAGAACAAGATCTAACTTTTAACAAAAAAAGGTTACCTCCCACAATTTTTCAATTAGGCGACCTTGTACTCGCAAAAATTGCTAGCCATCCAGCTAGTGGAGGAAGTAAAAAGTTGTTGCCAAAGTTCAGAGGCCCATTCCGGGTTGTAGAAATCTTACCCAACGATCGGTATAAAGCCATAGAAGATATTCATACTGACCGATCAAGTCGGCCATATGAAGCTGTGGTGGGAATCGAACATTTAAAACCTTTCAAGTTCCAAAACCGCTAAGGTAAATATATTGTAGCCCTTTGATGGCAGTTGTAGCCCTTTGATGGCAATTGTAGCCCTCTGATGGCAATTGTAGCCCTTTGATGGCAATTGCGGCCCTTTGATGGCAATAGAGGCCCTTTTCATATCAATAGTAGCCCTTTGACGGCAATATTAAATTGTAGCCCTTTGATGGCAATTGTGGCCCTTTAATGGCAATGGTAACCTCATACCGACATTAGCTGCCCTTCGGGGGCATTATCCTAACAGAAGTAGCGGCCCTCGACAGGTAGTGTTGGCACTGAATGAGATTAGTATATTAACGCTACAAAAGCCAGATTAGTTCAGGAACCAATGTCCATCTAATCTCAAAAACATATACAGTAGTCATAGTAAATTAATATAATATATTGTTATTGCAGTGCCAAGGCATCGTCCGAGGACAGACGAATGCAGGATGGCCGTGCTGGAGTTCCAGGCGTTATCGCCCTGTAGTTGTTTATTAATCATTGTTGTGTACCTGTTTTTATGTGTAATAAATAGATAAGGCAGTTGGCAGTTAGTACATTGTACCCTCTAGTAAAATAAACACGTTTCTGTTATAATATCGTGTTTCAATCATAATATATCCCTTACACTACTACATAATAGTGTCTATTTTCAGCAAATTATCGGTAATAACGAATATACACCCTAAAAAAATAGTTTAAATCTGATTAAAGGGCGAAAAAGAGCACAATTTCGTTTTTAAAAAAATGTTTTTGTCTACCAAAGGGGTGAAAATAATTTTTTAGGCCCGTAGAGTTTATATGTAATTTCTATATTGTTGTTAAACTTGCCAGGGAATTTTCAACATTTTATTTTTGGTCAATTTTGTGGAAAGGTTAAATGTGTCTTCATAAAAATTTTTTTAGAACAAAAAATATTTACGCTGTTTCTATTGGTTTTTAAGAAAAATATAAAGATTAAGAAAATGTTTAGAATACGTTTTTGCAAAAGAATACATAATCTTAAAAATATTAGTCCTTAACCCTCTAGTTCTGTCCTCGTAGATAATCATTATAGTCAATAAACTATATTTTCAAACGCGAATATCTTCGGTAGTATCGAGTTTCAAGCCATACATAAGAGGAAAAGAATTGATTACAATGCCATTTTGTATCAGAATCAGGGTTTCACTCTTGACTTGTATTTAAGCTAATTGAGCTTGACTTGGCTTGAAATTAGGTGCAGTTCAAGTCAAGTAATAGTATACAAATGTCAAGTCAACTCGAGTAGTTATGTGTCAAGTACTTAAAAAATCAAGTAGTTCTTCAAGACTACTTGAGTTTTTAAAAATTAGCAGGATTTATTAATACGTTTTCATAATTTGACTTGTGTTGTATAGGCAGGAGTTGTAGTTTACAATGTTGGTCTACTATAGAATCTAATTAATTAAAAAGTTAGCCATGCAATAAAGATTTTTTATTTATAAAACCGATTGCTACAATCTACAATAGTTATTGTTACATGTGGGATTTCGAAACGAGATGTAATAGAAAAATAAAACACAAATAAACTATTTAAAATAAATAAAATCCTCCTGTGCTCACTAGTAACAATACATTAAAAAGAAGATTAATATCATCGTTCGCCATCCATGAGTTAAGGCACATGAGGCTCCAAATGCATTTGTCACCTAACCTGTTACGAAGTTTTGTAACAGTTAATCCAGCCCTGGAAAACTGCTTTCAACAGGAGCTGAAGTTGCTGGCGTTGATAAGCATTCTTTGACCATTACGGCTAAGTTTGGAAAAATATTTTCATATCTTTCCCACCACTGTGAAATATCTTCTGAACTGGCAGCTCGTATTTCAGTCAGGTATTTGTCTATTTCATAACGCCAAGCAAATTTATCTTCCCAAATAACAGGAGACTTCTTAAATAAACTTGTAGATCGATGTCAAACTCGCTACATCCACTATCCTCATTTTTTCTTAAGATGCGACTGGCGACTGGAAACTATGGCCGTGGACGGGATTGGAAATATTTTATTTTGAAAATATCTTCAAAATGCTTGTCTGTATCTGTCTGCAACTCTTTCCCCCAAATTATATGAAAAAATATTTCCACTGCATGTCGTGGATCTAAAATTAAAACAACACAGTACAACCAGTTGCCTTTTTTGTAATGTTTGATGATTTTATCTATTGCTGCTTGAAAATATTATATATTAATTTTTCATCAGTTTCCCTCCTTTCTGGTTTATTGTCGAGTTCTTGAGCCCGTTTTTCTAATTTATCTAGAAGCATGTTTATACCAATTATCACCATAGGAAGCGTATATGTTCATCACCTTGTAACATTGTGGAAATAGTATTAAACTCTTAAGGTATTGATTAACGACCATTCCATGTCTGTTAGCTTCAAAGCTTTAAGATCATCTGTACAATTCTAAATATTTATTATGAAAAATCTATAAGTTATCAAATGCTGGGAGGAGCACGCGTAGCAACGCAAAACCCCAATAGTACCAGATGACTCAGGTGATCAGATTAGCAGGCTGCAACACACAGAATATACGGTTAGCAAGAATAAACAGGGTGCAGAATAGTTACGGACACCAGCAAGACACAAATATATAAAAATTACAGTGAAACAGTTTATCAAGTACTTGCTAGTACATCAGTTTACCTACTCCTCTGTGGACTTACTTACTCCCTGTGCTTACGGTCGAGCACGTCTGCTTCGGTGGAGCGATCGTAGTGGACTCCCTTCTGCAGAGCTCCTCAGATCCTTTTCTGAAAATGAAACAACTTACTATAGGAGTGGGAGTAGACGCATGATAGATGCGCTGCTGGTCGACTGGACTTGGTCAAAATCCTACAGCTCAAATATGACAGATGGCACCTGGGTTCGCTTCTCGGAGTGGACACGTCTGATCCCGATGAGTCGCCTGGGCTGACTGACTTCTTGGCTCCACAGGTCCTCTTCTAGCAGCGAAACCTCTTACCATGGGAGTAGGATTCGGTGCTAGACGGATGCGCTACTGGTCGGTGACGTTAAACGGACATAACAAAATATTTTGAAATATCTTTTTGGACTTGGATGGTGGAAAAATAATTCCAACACAGATTTGTGAGCTTAGAACAATTAAAGGTACCTTTAGGTTTTAATACCTTCGGAGTGAACACGTCTGCTTGCTTTGAGTCGAACTGGATGACTAACTGCTCGGTATGAAGTGATTACTTCCTTCAAATATGAAGGAATAGGAGAAACAGTGGAAAACAGATGCGCGATGGATCACGGTGACGTCAGACGGACGAAAAATAGCACAAATGCGGATTTGCGGACACAAATTCACATACCTTAATTTGTGGACTTGCGATATTTTTGTTACAGCACCGGACCAAGCAGCAGACACGTATACCTCGTAGGACGGCAGCCGGAAGACTAACTGCGGAATAATTAAATTATTCCCATAAACTGAAAGAGTGACGTCGCACGGGCGACGTCAAATGGACTTGTAAAATATTTTCGGACTTAGAAAAATAATGCCACGACGGATTTGTGGACTTGGCAAATTTACCTTACTCTGCTACCACAGGACGGAGAGCTCTGCACATCTAACGTGGGAAGGCACTGCTCCTCGCGTGGTTTGGCTGGCCTGAAATATAGACACTCTTCTCGTCGCTTCCCCACCCGAGTTCATCTGTACTTTACAATCTGGTTTACCTACGCAGTGTTTC
Source organism: Leptura quadrifasciata (assembly GCA_963675555.1). Classification (NCBI taxonomy): domain Eukaryota; kingdom Metazoa; phylum Arthropoda; class Insecta; order Coleoptera; family Cerambycidae; genus Leptura; species Leptura quadrifasciata. The sequence continues at coordinate 103,367,898 of OY776676.1, forward strand.
TAGGAGTTAATTAATTTTAAACTAATTCGCCTATGGTGGTACAGTATATTTACAAAAATAAATATAACAGAACAGTAACCAAAAAATATTTGCAAGAAAATAATGATATTTTATTCAAATTTCAAAGTCATATTAATCGAAAATTTTGAGTAGTGCCCTTTTATACAGGGCAATTTTTGGATGAATTTGAATTTAAGCTATTTAAGATATCAGGTTTCGATTTTGCAATATATCAGTTTTTAGCACTTTGTGGCCCACGACTGACAGCTTAAAGCATAGCGAGTACTTCACACTCACACACAATCAACTTAAACTAAAGTATCTTGTCATTTGACAATTGATTTAATAACATTTTATTTATGTATCATAAAGGGGACAGTAGCTTAGTGGGTTAGCGCATTTAGCTTTCTCCATGAGCGTACCTAACGAAGTAGGTTCGAAACCCCATTTACCACGAAGTAATTTTAAGTCATAAATTATCCTCAAAAAGTGTATAAACTGTAGGACTCCTGCTCCATCACTCAGACAAATTTAGATCTCCTAGACTTAAGAGGGTCATTCAGGTAACCTGGAAGGTGGTTAAGAAACATTTATCTATCTATCTATCTATTTATTTATTTATTTATTTATTTATTTATAAACATTTACATACATATGAAAAATTTTGTTTTCCGATTTCAGGAGGATGGCCTGTTATAAGAAGAGAACTATTAAGAAGAAATTGGATTGAGAAAACAGAGCCTCTCACAAAACAAAAATTTCCGATAGATGAGGTTACAAGTAATTTACCGAAAAAACAAGAAGGAGAATCACCTCAAAGTTATGTACAAAAGTGCGAAAAAACGGTTATATCCCGAATGCTACAAAGTTATGACGTGGATCTCTATTGGAGTATGAGGAAAGATCAGGTCGATTTACAACACAGAGCAAACTCTTTTAAGCTGATGAACCGCTTTAGTAGATCTCTCTTTGCATCTAAGGAAGGGTTGGCTTTATTACTGCAGCAAGCTTATTGGTTTATCGAGGCAGGGGTAGCCAATATTAATTATCCGAGAGTTTATGTTTTAGGTTGGTTGCATACAGAAATGTTAGCATTATAACTCATGCATCCCATTTTTCACAGACTCACAGACTTTATTAAAAAATAGAACCCCCACTGTATATCGTGTAGGATGGGAAATGCAACATTCACTAATCATTAATAATATCTCTCTCTCTCTCTCTCTCTCTCTCTCTCTCTCTCTCTCTCTCTCTCTCTCTAATCTGTGCCAGGCATAGTTATTTCTGTTAGTGGAATGCGTTTAAATTGCAGCTCAATGAGAAAAACGACGAAGAAAGTTCCCATATGACCATATGAGTCAAGGTTAGCTAGCGTCGCAGCCTCGTAGCGATAACCAACCACTCAGTTGCTAAACGTCTTTCGTTCAATGTGTATCAGGCTTGATTTTGTTCTGCTAACGGAGTGAAGCAAATTAATTTTAAAATTACTTCTTACGAAATTTGTGAAAAAGTTCAAATCGTTAAATGGTATTTTAGCTGTAACTCGCAAAGGCAGATTAGGGATTTATTCAGTGTATTTTACACCGATAAGCCAATTCCTTCTTGGTCAACAATTGCTGAAATCATAATAATTTTGAATCAAATGGATGCCTTTCTCCTGGAAAACATAAAAAGCCAAACGAGGTTCGCAATGAAGAAAGGGATGTTATGATTTGTGCAACGCTAGAGGAAATGCCTACAATTTGTTCTAGAGAAATATCCCAACAGTTTAGTAGTTACCAGGAGACGGTGCTTTCTGTTTTAAAGTAATATGGGTATCACGGCTACAAAATTCAAAAACTTAATGAAACTTTTCCCTATGAACGGATGGAATTTTCTGAGAGCGTCATGGAAAAAGTTAACGCGGCAAACGATTTTCTTGGGAATATAATTTTTACCGATGAATCAACATTTTAATTACAGGGGAAACATAATCCATCTGTTGAACGCTATTGGGCTACGGAAAATCCGCATAATACTTATATCGCTAGGACACAGTACCTTCAAAAATTAAATGTCTACGCTAGGCTAATTGGAGAACATAGTGTTGAGTCATCTGTTGTAGATGGAAATCTGAATGGTAGAAAATACCTCAATTTGCTATAAAATCATATCATCCCTTCCCTCCGCGATATTCTCGATATTAATTTTAATGAAATCTGGTTTCAGCAAGATGGATGTGAGGCTCATAATTTTATACATGTTCAACAATATTTAAATAGAACTTTTCCTGAATGGGTTATAAGTACACATGGGGAAATTGCTTGGACAGCTAGGTTGCCTGATTTAGCTCCTCCTCTTTTATGGGGTTAAATGAAATACTAAATTTATAGTTTTCAGGAAGACATGAAAATTTGAACGAATTGAGGATAAAAATTCAAAACTCAGCTCAAACTATTACGCCTCAAATGCTTTCTCGTGTGAGGCATAACTTTTATGATCGACTGGGCCACTGTTTGGCTCGATATGGGAACCTTTCTGAGTATTTATTATAATTTTTTTCAATATTTTATTTTCAGTATTTTGTAATCTTTTGTTTTATTTTTGGAGAAAAAATTTAATTTGCTTAATTGCTAATCATTCTATTATTGATAATAATTATACCTGTTTTCCTGAAAAATAAAATTAAAACAAGCTCATCCGCCCGCAGAGAAAATGTTACTGGGGTCAATCGTCGCAGCGATAGAAGCTACTCATAGGCGCATGACAGGATACGTTCTTCATCTTCCTCATTGAGCTGCAATTTAAAAGCGGTCCACTGACAGAAATCCCCACGCTCGGCAAAATATTCTTATAATATTATCCTATATGTAGTAAAAGTGACATTTCTCTGACACTTCGTCTAACGAGCTCTGAGCGGCAATAAAATCTTTTGCTGCCGCTTACGAGCGGCACTAAAAGTATTCGAAGAATAGTATATTGTTTTATTAGTAGTAAAAGCCACTCGAAGGCGAAATTATTTCACCCGTCTGCAATACTATTGATCGTAGACTACGAAGACGTGACTTTCTGCAATTAGATGAATTGTAGACAGGAGGAATGTTCCCTTCCGATTTTGATCAGTATATCCTAAGTGTGCTTGGGGAGTACCAGAGTCACAGATTATATGAGGCCCAAAAATATGGCGGAAGATGAGAGAGTCATCTACCTACCAAAAATAGGTAGATTATCGGACCAACCGCCCAAGTCATATAGGCCTATAAGCCTATCCTCTTTCCTACTTCTGGTTCAGTGTAAGAGTAGTCTTTCTGACTGAACTCCGCTAAATAAAGTCAATATTATTATTATTATTATTATAACTTCAAACGATGGAAAGACTGATAGATAGGTACATTAGAGACGAACTAGAACTACTGAGGGTAAATCCCCTAAGTGAACGTCAATATGCATACCAGCCGGAGAGGTCGACAGACCTTGCGTTGGATGAATTATACAAACTACTAGCAAAGTCCTTAGATGACAAGAAAATGGCAGTAGTAACATTCCTAGACATAGAAGGAGCGTATAATAACGTGACAACGCACTCACTCACGAGGGCATTATCAAACAGAGGAGTCCCAAAAGTGATCTGCCGGTGGATTAAAGCCAGCCTAGATCCAACCTAGATGAGGCCTCCATTGAAGCGAAAGTGAACACAGGGTGCCCCCAGGGAGGAGTACTATCTCCACTACTGTGGGCAACCCTGGTTGACCAACTCCTCCGGAAACTGTCCACATAAGGCTTCTATTGCTTAGGATATGGATCTAGCAATAGTTGTCAAGAGGCGATTCGCGAATACAATAACGGAGCGTTCGCAAAGAGCCCTAAAAGTTGTCGACAAATGGTGTTTTAAGGAAGGACTCTCTATAAATCCCCACAAAACCATAGTCGTCAATTTTACACGGAGAAGAGCACTGCAAGGCCTAAAACCCCCAAGGCTCAAGTAGAAGTGGAAATTCCATTTGCCTGTGAGGCAAAATATTTAGGAGGTCATCTTTGACCAAAAATTAACATGGAACTCCCACATCCAAAAAGTCACACAGAAAGCAACGATCGCCCTGACAAGGTGTAGGCAAATGTGTGGAAAAAACGGGGGGCTAAATCCCAAAATGATCCCAGGGGCCGTTTCAGACTGTGGGCATAGTGGGCGGCCGCCCAGGGCGCCAGAATTATAAGAGCGTCATTTTTGGCGTAGCGATACGAATATTTTAAGAATCGAAAATTGTCAAGACAAAAGTGAATGTCATTGGAGAAGTAATTTCAAAACCTCATGGACTGCGAAATGCACAAAAGGCGGAGCTTGTTTATTAAGTATAGTACCCCTTTGTCCTCTATTATTGCAAGTATATTTGCCAATATGTTACTATAAAAATATTTGGCGATGAACTTACACGGATAGCCAGGAACACGGGACGGAGTACCAGAAGTTATACTCGGAGATGAGGCCAGATCCCATCCTAGGCATGCCCACGGATGTAATGGTTCCAAGGTATAATTTCAACAAGAACTTTCAGACTGTTATACCAGACAGGGAGGATTGGAAAAACGGCCCTCCCATAACAGCACAAACAGTCTGGTACACTGACGGCTCCAAGACAGAACAAGGAGTCGGAGCCGGGATTTACGGGACAAGGTCAAAAGCCAATATCCCGATAAGTCTAGGGAAATACGCAACGGTGTTTCAGGCTGAAGTGATCGCCATACACTGTTGCGCAAGGGAACAAGGCACTGTTAACCTGTCGATTGCCATTTTCTCTGATAGCCAAGCGGCAATAAAAGCAATCAGTTCCATGCAAATCAACTCAAGATTGGTGTGGGACTGCTTGACGGCCCTTACAGAGCTGGGAAGTCAGAACAGAGTGACCCTAGCATGGGTACCAGGACACTAGGGACACAGGGGAAACGAAAAGGCTGATCAACTAGCCAAGGAAGGCGCACTTGAAGTCCCAATAGGACTCGAACCCTTTAGTGGCGTGGCAAAGCCATGCATACGAGCAGCCATTAAGGGATGGGTGTAAAATAAATCTCTGGAATGATGGAAGAATCTACCAAGACAGTGACAGGCCAAAGAGTTCGTTCAAAAACGTTCGGACAAATTCACGGAAGATCTACTAGCCAGAATAGGAAGGTCATCAGAGTAATGGTAGGCCTTCTAACTGGGCACTGCCGGAACAAAACTTGACATTTGGATATAACTCCGCTTTATAAGCAACTTCTTAAAATAATATTGTTCGTTATCTTCAAGAATAATGGTAGTTTACTCTTAAAATAAAAATAAAGTAGCGTAGAAAATATATAAAAGCTAAAATTCAATACCTTTATTAAATTAAAACAAATTATCAAATTAATGATGACCTTTTTATTTTCTTTGAAAGTTATAATGCAAAAGCAGCAGAACCCTAAAACAGTTGTAGGTACCATGTTTTATCAAATAATTATCTATCTATTAGCCCATCATTTATAGCAATGATAAGAACAAGATAGTAAGTGAAGAAAATAGAGGTTATTGCAAAAATTACTACTTTGCGAACAAATTGATAATATCTAGTTTAATTATTCGGAAGTTTCTTCGCTTCTGGATACCTGGATAGTGTATTATGCGTAAAACATTTTATTACATAATTTTATTTACAAGTTTTTATCATATTTATTTATATTATTACAGGCTTTCCGGATCACTACAACTTATTCGTAGATGACTTTAGAATGACGGCATGTATGGGTATGTTGAAATGGTTCGTACAAAAATACGAAAAAGAAGATAAATTTTCCATACAGTCTCCTGAAGGGAAGGTACCTTACACAGCTCTGCAGTTTGCTGTAGATCGATGTAATGAATACGTTGCGGTTCAAAAACATGCCGATTTAGATAAAGACTTTGATCGAATTTGGGACCACGAATGGGAGCTATTTCTATCACATTATTATGCCATTTTACATGAGAATGGTTTTTTTATTGAGTTTACTGATCTTCTCACAGTTACTTACGGTAAATTATGCCAGAGGGTTATGAGTATTTGAATTTAAAAAATAAAACAGTTTTTATTAAGCAAAACTGTTTTTAATATTAAGATATTTGTGCAAGTTACACCACAGAACGAGTCACATTTTAAATTGTTGTAATTAGAATTAGTTTATAAATGAAATCTCGAGAATCACAAAGACACATTTTTTTTAATAACACTTCACTTCACTTCAAATATTTTTATTACACTGGCGTTTTCATTAAATTCCTCGACGTATCCATTAGGATACTATCAGGCTGGGAAGGTCTCGATATCACGCACTGGAGCTCAAGATCACGGTTTATGTGGATATCGATGATAAGTGGACACAGCGTAAATGTTTATGCTTTCTGCTTTCAGTCTTCTGTATATGCATGAGGATTGACGAGATTTTGTTGTGCTTTCATAAATGTTGTTCTACTTCCTCACGGTGTCCCAATAGTGCGTCAAAGTCACATTTAAAAAATATTTTGAAATATACAGGGTGACTCGCTACAGCGGAGCATCTTCGAGGTAATTTTTTTAACGGAATACCCTATATATTTTTACATTCATGAATTCAGCCTAAAATTACCTTTCCAACAACCTCCAGATATTTTGTTTTTGACCTGGCGTTATCGAGTTATTCGAAAAAATATGAAAATTTTGATCGGAACAAGGTTTAACAAATTAATTCGTGTGTATTACTGTTAATTAAGAAGATTTATGTTACAATTATGTAGTTAAGGGATGTACTACAATGACACAACCACCAAATATTGATTGTAATTATACAGAGGATGTATTTTATGCTAGCGCTAATTCAGGACATTTCAATTTTTTCAAATGGAACGAATGAATTGGCACGTTCATTCTCTACGATTTTTATGAATAATATCCTATACCTAAAATCGATATTTCCAGAGATATTTTTACTTTTCCATTAAAAACCGTTAAATTATAATACTTTTCATTTCGAACGGATCTAGTAGCCATGATTTTGACATAAAGTGAGAATAATTGACAGTTATCTTATTGGCGATTAATTATTAACTATTGTGACAAAGTATTTACACTTATTTTTAGTTATAAATTAGTTTAAGATTCGTACTTTCCAATAATGAATTTTTAGAGAGAAGAAATTGTCGATATGGTTCATGTTCTGGGTGCGAGTGATAAAAATTGTTTGCTCTCAACTCGAATTTATAAGGAGCGATATCCGGAAAGAAGGCATCCCTTTAAAAAATCATTAGAGAGGTTGATGGAACGATTTGACAATACGGGGAAAGTGGAATATGAGAAAAAGGGAACGAACAAAAAAAGTAGTAAATGAAAGAAAACGAAACAGTCATACTTTTGAGCGTGATTGAGGATCCTCATCGCAGTATAAGAGAATTGGCAAAGGAAGACGATATAAGCCGATCTTCAATCCATCGAATCTTACAAAAAAACAAATTTCATCCCTACCACGTTCAATTAATGCAGGACTGATTGATAGGGATTATGAAAACCAAATACAATTTTGTCATTGGGCAAAACAAAAAATAGGATAACAAAGAAAGTAAGAGGAGGACCCCATAGTGTATAAAGCTCCTGTAACTACAAAAGAAAATGTGAAAGAAGGAATAAGAGAAGTTTTTCAGGAAATTGCTGCAGATATTTTAAGAATTGTCGGTAGATCATTCGAAAATTGTCTACAGACATGCATAGACGCACTGCAAGACCACTTTGAACAATAGACGCTATTAGTGTGACGTTTCATCCCCACCTCAATGTTTCCATACTGAATTAATAGTGAACCTTATTGCCTCTTAACATACAGACACATAAACTCACACTCAATAAAAATATTCAAGTATTGAAATATTTTTTTTTATTATTGCCAGTGAAATTTATTTCTTCCTATATTAAAACTGTATTAAAAAGTATTTTGGATTAAGATTTAGCAATATTGTAATTTTACTACGCATGCGTTTATCAATTCGGACGTGACTCGAAGCTTGGTCACGTTGTTTCTGACGCGAACACTACGGAAAAGTTGTTATTTAACTTGTTTACTGTAACTCATCGACTTATTATCGTCAATACTGTAATTGTTTTGAATATTAAAATGGCAGAAAAACATGTTATAGAGCTATCTACTATAATGCAGTTTTCTAAAGAGTACACAAAAGCAAAGATTAGTCTACGAAAGAAGTTTAACCTTAAATACTGTAAATATTGACAAGAGTTTACAGACAGAAACAAAATAAGACGGACGTTCGATCGTGCACATGCGTAGTTCTTTTGAAATATAAATAATTGTTTTAATTATTATTCCAATAAATTAAAACATTTTTAACCGGTGGAGTATTTGTATCAATTAGTTATAGTTATATAAAAACGTGTGTCAATAGTTAAATATGAAAAATAACGCCAAAATAACCATATTTAGAAAGGTGCTCCTTATTTTGACCCTAATAGCAGCAGTTACATAAGGATCGCTCTTAAATGGCTTGGAACACAATTCATATTTTCCCACGTGATGGTGACGTCACCATTTTTAGCGTCCATTCCTACAAACACTAGGTATTATTTATTTCATTAAATTAGGTTCAAACTAATTCTGAATTTTTAAAATAGTGCCAATTTTTGTATTACCTAATACCGTATTTTCTGTTCCTATTATTTTTGTCAACTTTTTTGTAATATTAAACAATTTATACATTTTTAAAATAGACTCAAATGTGATTTAATTAAAGTTTAAAAAAATACTACTGAGGTGACTAAGATGCGCCCAGAAAAAAAATTAATACTACTTTCAACTATTTTCACTTTATGTCAAAATCATGGTTACTAGATCAGTTCGAAATGAAAAGCATTGTAATTTAACGGTTTTTAATGAAAAGGTAAACATATCTCTGGAAATATCGAGTTTAGATATAGGATATTATTCACAAAAATCGTAGAGAATTAACGAGTCAATTCAAAAATGCAATAATATATAGAGTGTTCCATTCGAAAAAATTGAGAAAATTCACTTTGAAATGTCCTGAATTAGCGCTAGTATAAAATAAACCCTGTATAATTATAATAAATATTTGGTGGTTGTGTCGTTGTAGTACATCCCTTGTCTACATAACTGCAAAATAAATCTTCTTAATTAATAGTGATACACACACAGTTTGACACTATACCGCTTCCGTAAAAAAATAATTTTCCATAGCCGACATTGGACTTTGACGCACTATTGGAACACGCTGTATATCCTTTAGTTATTTTGTTATTTTCGTTATTTAAAATATATCGATTTACTTGAGTATTAGAATCAGTTTAATAATTTTTATATATATATATATATATATATATATATACATCTTTCTCTGATTATTAATGGCGTTACAATATGGAACTGATATATTTCAATTATTAGTATTAATGTACCGTCTAAATATTAAGAATGTGTTTCTATTGTTTTGTAATATTTCTCAATAATGAACGCATGATGGAGATTCTTTACATCCATAATTTTCTTTTTAATGATGACTATCGAAACTAATAGGTGAAATTAGTGAAATAAGATGAAATGTGACTGGTCTTTACGATGCACCCTTTACTTTTTTTACTTACTTTTACTTTACTTTTTTAGCCAGAGCAAAATCAACGTTGAAAGACATTTCTAAATACTGGCCTCAATATGATATTGATGGTATGAAGAATATCTGGATACTAAAACCTGGAAATAAATGTAGGGGAAGGGGAATACAACTAATCAGACACATTCACGACGTTGATAAAATAATGGGGCTTAAAGTGAAATATGTAATCCAAAAGTACATAGGTAAGATGTACATAGCTAATTTATTATAAACTTAAAGAAATCGTAGGTATTTTCAGAGAAACCCCTTATAATTTACAAAACTAAATTTGATATTAGGCAGTGGTTCATGGTAACCTCTGTTCAGCCCCTTACTATCTGGATGTACAGGTAATGATTTCATTTTTAGTCATATTTTCAGGTCCATCCCAGATATACAGGGTGTTGCATCATGAGAGGGACGTAGCTTAATAGGAGGTAGAGAACATCAGTGGTAACCGGAACCTCCCATAGAAATGTCTCATTGGGCCTTCACTACGAAGTTACAGGGCGTTTTATAATTTTTGGCCAAACCTGTTTTTTGTCATAACTTTGACAGGGAATGAAATAACGGATTCATATTTGGTACGGCTAATGTACTAACGAGCCCCAAGAGGTACATGTATAAAAAAATATATATCCAGGTCCGGACTCACTATAATTTATGTTTTTTCTTTGCATCAATAAAACATCACCCTGTATATATTTTTTTGAAATTTCGATACGATATTCGAAAAGAGCAAGAAAAAACAAACAAAATGGCCTATTTCATTTTTTTGTTACACCTTCGTGGTTATTTAAATACGTTGTTAAATGTGCAAGAAAATGGATTACAGAACCCTATTAAATGAGAGGCACGTGAAATAAATAGTTTTATAACTAAAATTTGCAAAAATTCTATTGAGCCTAGGTGGTCTGGGTGAATCCTAATTCCGGCACGTTTTAAAGGTCCATTTTGATAAAAAACTGTGGTCCTAATAAGTAATCGGGTATGAAATAACAAAATTTTTAATCAATCACAGTAGGCTTGTTCAAAGAATAAAAGTGACAGATAATTTAAACCATTTAGGCCTAAGCAACCAGTTACTTTGATCAAGAAAATCATCAACATTTTATACTTAATAAAAATTGGAAAAGAGAACAAACTAAAATCTAAATAAATAAAATATTTTCCATTCAATTAACAATAAATAACAAAACAATAACTAAATGTGTTTAAAAATAAAACGTAATTGACACTAAAGTAAATTTTCAAAATGTCCTCCCCCACATTCTGTGCATTTTCTTGCGCGTTTAGAAAGGTCACCAATTGCTCGACGTATCATTTCTGGATTATTCCGTATTCCGTCGCAGGTTGTAACGATGCGCTGGATTAAATGTTGTCTACTTTCAATTTCAATGCTATAAACCTCGTTTTTTAAGTGGTCCCATAAAAAGTAATCACAAGGGTTACAATCAGGAGATCTTGGTGGCCATTCATGTGGACCCCCGCGTCCAATCCATCTATTAGGATACATATTGTTTAAGTGTTCTCTTACTTGAAGGTTAAAATGTGGTGGGGCCCCATCATGCTGAAACAACATGCCTCTTATACCGATATTTTCTAACATATTCGGTAAAATGTTTTGAAGAAAATCAAAGTAAATTTCACCATTCAATCTTTCTTCAAAAAAATGTGGCCCTATCAAATGTCTATTCACAAGTCCGACCCAAACATTTACAGAAAACCTGTGTTGCGAACGGCGTTGGCGTACCGCATGTGGGTTTTCCTGTGCCCATTTATGATTATTTCGTGAATTGTTTACTCCATCCCTTGTAAATTGTGCCTCATCCGTAAATAAGGTTTTGTAAATGACTGGGCGATGGTTAGACAACCAATGACAAAATGCCAGGCGGGGGATATCGTCACCTTGTTGAAGACGCTGTACCTGCTGGATATGATATGGATGGTAACGTTCTCCTTTTAGGGTTCTCCATACTCGCCAATGAGGAATACCAGTTGCCAAACTGATTCGTCTAGTGCTCATATTTGGGTTTTCTTGAACTACGTTTATAATATTGTTTTGTTCCTGCACACCTTGTTGTAAAACACGCTCCACAACTGCAGAAGTAGGAAACTTTCCGTGTTGTCTTGCATACTGGAACACCGTACTAAAGGTTTTATGATTAGGGCATTGACGACCAGGAAAACGCAGCCGATATTCTCTTTCCGCCGACCTACCATTTCCATTACAGAAACCATAGATGAATATTATGTCAGCATATTCCACGTTTGTAAATTTTACTGGCATAGTTAAAATATTTTCACAAGTTTTCACTAACTAAATGCGGATTATTGACACATTAAATTACTAACAAACAATTATTCAACTGTTTAGGAGATTTCTTTTTATTATCTGTCACTTTGAACAAGCCTACTGTGATTGATTAAAAATTTTGTTATTTCATACCCGATTACTTATTAGGACCACAGTTTTTTACCAAAATGGACCTTTAAAACGTGCCGGAATTAGGATTCACCCAGACCACCTAGGCTCAATAGAATTTTTGCAAATTTTAGTTATAAAACTATTTATTTCACGTGCCTCTCATTTAATAGGGTTCTGTAATCCATTTTCTTGCACATTTAACAACGTATTTAAATAACCACGAAGGTGTAACAAAAAAATGAAATAGGCCATTTTGTTTGTTTTTTCTTGCTCTTTTCGAATATCGTATCGAAATTTCAAAAAAATATATACAGGGTGATGTTTTATTGATGCAAAGAAGAAACATAAATTATAGTGAGTCCGGACCTGGATATATTTTTTTATACATGTACCTCTTGGGGCTCGTTAGTACATTAGCCGTACCAAATATGAATCCGTTATTTCATTCCCTGTCAAAGTTATGACAAAAAACAGGTTTGGCCAAAAATTATAAAACGCCCTGTAACTTCGTAGTGAAGGCCCAATGAGACATTTCTATGGGAGGTTCCGGTTACCACTGATGTTCTCTACCTCCTATTAAGCTATGTCCCTCTCATGATGCAACACCCTGTATAAATATTTAAGCATTGTAGTTAAATATGAGAGCATATAATTGTACTGGGATGATTTTTTTCTATATATATTTATATATTGTAATTTTTAAAAAGTACACCATCTCATATACAGGGTGTTTTAGAGGCTACTGATTTACAGGATGTTCCAAAAATGGTAGCTTAAATTCAGTAGCATTTCCGTCAAAATATTGATATTATTCGAATTAAAAGGATGAGTTACATGCCTAATTTATCCTATTAACAACAAAATTCAACGAAATAAATATCGATATGGATATTCTTTGTCTGTATATAAAGTAATCCAAACTAGCTTTCCATTCGTTCACCTTATAAGGTATTCAGTTAAAAATGTAGTATATTTTAGTCTACTGAGTAACTATCTATGAGGTTCAGTTCACTATTTCGTGGGAATATACATATTTATTATCGTCCATCGACGCTTTCTCGCTCCAAGAAATTCACCAAATTCGGTTTAAATAGTTGCAATAATAATGGGAATATAAATAAATATTTTTTTCAAAATTTCAACTCCTCGTATTTCCAAAAGGAAGCGTTTTTGGACACCTGTTTGTATGGAATTTTTGTCATAAAATTAACTAAAGAATGCCTCCTTAAAATATTACGTTACACCCTGCATAATAAAATTTTGAAAACATATATAATGAATATTCTCATTGTCAGCAAAACAGATTTACATGATTCTGTTCTTCGCGTGTTGAATATTAGTCTTTGTTTGCATTATAAATTTTTTTATGCTTTCGGGTGTATTACCCCAAAGTATGACGTTAGATGAAAGACGGTTGCAGACCAGAGAATAGTATACATTTAACAGATAATGTATAGAAAGCAAGTCTTTTATCTTTAAGATAGCATAATATGATCTGCTAATATGTTGTTCTGCTAACATTGTTTATGTGAGCTGGGCAGCTTACTGTATTATTTAAGAAGGCTCCCAAAATCTTAGTGATTGAGCTCTCATCTAAACTGATATTATTGGCAACAATTTTGTCGATAGGGTGTTTTCTTTTGTTATAAAAGCTGAGACCTATAGCACATATCAATGTGCTGATGGGCGTCGCGATCACAAACTTTAAAATATTACAACATACCATTTCTCTTCATTCGTGTTGGTACCTATTGCCGATTAGATTCGTACCTGTTTAGTTATTGATTTTAGACCGGAAGATGGTGACAGTTGATTGTCTCCGATCTCTTACAGCATGCCTTTTGGAGGAGTGAAGGTGTGCCTTGTTACAATAAATAAAAACGGGTACTAGTCAGCTGCATGCTTTCCGGTCATATGGAAAATTGGATTTTCACTAAAACGGTATTTTAGTGTTTTTCTCTGATATCAAAACTCTTGCCCTTCTATTAAAAGAAAGTTAAAACAAATTTAATGTTTTAGTAATTATAGACATTTCGCAGGGTTCCAAAGGACACGTGAACTTGTAATAAAAATAATATAATTTTCCGCGTTCTCATGCTGTATGCCGATGAAAAGGATTAAATTTTGTGTCATAAAACCCTTACAAAAAAATTGGCATGCGGGGGGGCCCAAAAATGGAAAATTTATGAAAGTCCTGCGAAAATTTCAAACGATTTAACGTGATCTTAAACAACAACAAATGAAGTTAAATGTGAATTTTATAGTGTACAATTGTCTATAAAATTTAAATCGCATGTATACCGAAGAAGCCCATCACATCTTAAATAATAAGAAAAGTTGCAAAAAAGGGAATATTTTTGTGAATGTATTTTGCATTTCGCAAAATAATGTTGTTTTAAGTTCAAATAAAAAAAAATGGGATGCATATTGCTGGAACCCAACATTGAAAAAAATGTGGAAAACATTAAAAAATTAATTAAGTCGGTATAAAATTTACAACAAAGGTTCCTTGATATCATATTCAGCATGATATTTCTTATTTAATAATAAAGTACTTTTTTGGACCCAACCAGAAAATAGCATGTCGGCTGTTATGTCCACTGAAATTTTTTTTAAAAGAAGTACATATTTTGGAAAAAAAATCACATGGAGAGATACACTAGTCAATTTCTGCAGTTCCAGAAGATAATCCTGATGAAGATGAAGAACAAAGGGACACAAACTCTTCCGACAATGAAGACGCTCAGGATGATTACGAATCTGACGATGATGATAGCGATTCTAATTCCATCACTATGATGAGGAATCTGATGGCTCGGATTATAAGAATAATGATGACGGTGAAACATGATCCTTAACTGATTTATTATTCATTGCATAAAGTGTCAGTTTTTACCTTAATATAATAAAATAAATATTTTTTTAACTGCGCTATCTTGCTAATAGTAACATCACATATAATTTTCCTACCTCATTTTTGGACACTTTTTTCAACTTTCTCCAATGTTGGAATCTAAAAATCATGCATGCTATTATTTATTTAATCTAAGGATACAATTTTTTTTTTCGAAAAAGTAATTAAGAGCATTGCAGATTTAATTTGATTTTTTCCAAAATATGCATTTCTTTAAAAAATTTCTCAATGTTAGGATATAGCGATCAACATGCCATTTTTTGGTTGAGCCCAAAAAATATATTATTAAACAAGATATGGCATGCTGAATAATATCACGGAACATTTGTTGTAATTTTTATACCCACTTCATTAATTTTTGGATACGTTTTTCACATTTTTTTCAATGTTGGGTTCCAGCAATAAGATGGATACCATTTTTTATTTGAGCTTAAAACAACTAGCCCAATAAAATGGTAAAATTTGGATGAAATAATTCAGAGCGGGAAAAAATTTTGGGAACGGTTTTATTTTGTGATACTTTTTTCCACCCATAGACGCCGGCGGTGGGGAGGGGGGGAAAAAATAGGTAAAACAAATCGGTTTTTAGCAAAAAACTCGGAAAGTATTAATTTTACTATAAAATATATACACATGAAAATTATAAGTAATAAAAATCCGCACAATTAATTTTTTTTAACTTTGTGCGATCTACTGGAGCCAAAATAGATTTTTTGATATTTTGAGTTCATTTTTGATCAGAGAAAAACACTAAATTATCGTTTTAGTGGAAATGTAATTTTCCATATGACCGGAAAGCTGCAACGGACCAGTACCCGATTTTCCTTATTATCACAGGGTACAATTTCACTCCTCCAAAAGGTATGCTGTATGAAATCGGAGACAATCAACTGTCACCATCTCCCGGTTTATTTGTCTTTCAATAAAAATGTATGGTAAAACTAAAGCTATCTTTTATTTGACTTAGTTACATTTTTAAATAAAAGATACAAGAACCTTCAAAAAAATTGTATTCATACGAATTTTACAATAATTAGAAACGAAAAACAACTTAATCATTTAACAATGTTTCAGGGATAGTTATTTGAGATTCAGCGGCCAAATATTCAGTTTGGATAATTTCCACGAATCTTTGCATCTGACTAATCATGCAGTGCAATGTAAATACCCAAATATGGATCAAAGAGATAAAGCTCTGCCTTATGACAATATGTGGGATTGTAACACATTCAAAGCTTATTTGAAAAAAATCGGATGCATGGAAAAATGGGATGAAGTTATATTTCCAGGTAAGATTGTTTAGGCCAAATTTAGCTATTTATGAACTCTAGACAAACTGATTAATGTGATGATCATTTATTTATAGACCAAGAGCACATATTACTTAAATTGCTAGTCAAAGCGACAAGCTCGGCAGGTGTAAAGTGTTAAAAAGTAGGGCGTGGGAACGGCGGCCTTTGAAAATTTATTGAAATTTATTTATAGCAGCAAGGCTATTTTTTGTAATCGATAGACAAGGTTCCTGGATTATAGAAGAAAATTAAGTTGATTGATGGAAATGGTACAATGGAACGTTCTAATAGATCAAAGTGATAATTTTGCGTGAAGAAAAAAAACGACGTTTGTTGCTTAATTTAAATATCGAAATATGTACATAGTAAAGACGCACCTACACTTGTCACAACATTGTCTATCGATTACAAAAAAAAATTAGCCTTATCACTTTTAAGTAAATTCAATATCACTAATAACTTTCCTTGGCGTTTCTAACTGCAATCTGACGGCCATACTTGCATTTTTGACATTGAAATTAATAAACATAATATTTTTAGTCGCAAACTCCTCTATAAATCCTTATTTTACTATAAGGAAAGTAACCAGACTGCAACCAAAGTTACAAATCTGGC
The DNA here is from genome assembly GCA_963675555.1 of Leptura quadrifasciata. NCBI lineage: Eukaryota > Metazoa > Arthropoda > Insecta > Coleoptera > Cerambycidae > Leptura > Leptura quadrifasciata. The sequence goes on from OY776676.1 coordinate 103,384,766, forward strand.
GCGTTAAGTGTAATAATTGCATATTACCATCAAAACGCTAATGCTTCGATTGCAACAAACACCAGCCGAAAGACTGATCCTACTTAAAGGAGCTCCCCTGCCAGTCGTCACACACCACTTGCAGACTGCAGTTTCGAGCTGTTGGCTCTCGTCAGTGCAAGGTAGGTATGCGACGACCGACATGAGAATCCTTTGACTATAGTACATCCCGGTATTTTCACAATAGCGACATGTAAAACAGCCAGCAGGCGCCATCTAACGGTCCAGCTGGTGTTTGTTGCAATCGAAGCATTAGCGTTCTGATGGTAATATGCAATTATTACACTTAACGCGCCAGATTTGTAACTTTGGTTGCAGTCTGGTTACTTTCCTTATAGTAAAATAAGGATTTATAGAGGAGTTTGCGACTAAAAATATTATGTTTAATATTCCGCCCTCTAAAAGCACATTTGAACTATGCTAAGCCAAGTCAGGCTATTTATTTTTCAATTGCAACAGACACTGGACCGCTAGATGGCGCCTGCTGGCTGTTTTACATGTCGCTATTGTGAAAATACCGGGATGTACTATAGCCAAAGGATTCTCATGTCGGTCGTCGCATACCTACCTTGCACTGACGAGAGCCAACAGCTCGAAACTGCAGTCTGCAAGTGGTGTGTGACGACTGGCAGGGGAGCTCCTTTAAGTAGGATCAGTCTTTCGGCTGGTGTTTGTTGCAATCGAAGCATTAGCGTTTTGATGGTAATATGCAATTATTACACTTAACGCGCCAGATTTGTAACTTTGGTTGCAGTCTGGTTACTTTCCTTATAGTAAAATAAGGATTTATAGAGGAGTTTGCGACTAAAAATATTATGTTTAATATTCCGCCCTCTAAAAGCACATTTGAACTATTGAAATTAATAGTTTGAAAAACTGAAAAAGACACTTTGATTACAACGAACTAAAAGTATAAAATAATTTTTAATAAAAAGCGTGGGGTGCTCTTTTACTCTTTTTTCGTTGTAATCAAAAGCATGTTTTTTAGTTTTTCTAAATTGTTAATTTATTTTACTGTTTGTAGTCTTAAAATTAAGTTACCAATCCCAAATTGTTGTATTGTCGTCGGGACTAATTTGGTGTCATTTGTGCAAAATAGAAATAAAACGGTCGTTGAAGTCTCTGATCAGACGAAGAACCTTTTCATTTTATGTTCTATATTTTGTTGGAGGTGCCGGTTGGATAGTTATATTTAAACTATTAATTTATTTTATTGTTTTTATTTAGTCTTAAAATTAAAACATCAACCTCAAACTATTGTATAACCAGAACTACATGCATACGGTATTTCAAGTCACTCTGTTAAGTGGAAATTGATCAAATTTGAATTGCAAGATTTGTTTACATACAATGTTACGTATATGATGATGATACACGTCGAGATAATAAAAGCGTGTTAAAAAGTTTACCGCTTACCAAGTTTACTGCTATGACCGGCAATTTAATAGTACACGGAAATTAGACAAATTTATGTAGAATAGAAGAAAAAAATTATAATAAACTGAAATCCATAATAGTTAGTTTATTTGTGTAAGAATTCATATCAAAAAAGTTCCCACCCCTAAGGGGTAAGCTTCATCCCTATCTCACCTCCTTTAGGGACACCGCACTGTTTTTTTTCATATCTATTACGCTTTATCTTAGGGAAAAAACATAAGTATAGAAAAAGGTTTGTCACAATATTCTCTACAAAAAAGGTTCTATGTTATGTATCGATATTTCTATTACTTTTATTGTTATTAAATCGTAAACGGTACGGTTAAACAAAAATGAAGTCCGATTACGGAAATCGAACATAACAGCCTGATAATATTTCAAATAATCCAACACAATCCTAACCGCCTTATTCATAAACACAGTTTATAGCTCTAAAGATTTACAGTTGTCAAATGTCCTTAAGAACTCAAGAAAAACAGTCCTTTTTGCTCATGCATTTAGTGGTAGTGACACAACTTCTGTTTTTTTTTTGAAAAGGCAAACTCCAAACCATAAATTTATTAAATTCGAAAACAAAAAGTTGTTAAAACCTTTAACAAACCAAATGCTACAAAACAAGATATTACTGAGGTTGGGGAAATATTTGCTCTTGCACTATATAAAGCACAAAAAAATGAAACGTCAATAAAGGTATGTTCTGTTAACACCTCGGTTGGCAATTCTAGCCAAACGGTTACTTTGGAAAGGCTACCCCTGACACTCGCAGCTTTGCAACAACATTCGTTGTGGGTTTACCACCAAATTCAGGCTTGGTATGGAAATATTTTAGAGCCAGAAGAATGTGGATGGAAGAAATCAGGTGATATTTTAATATCTGTTTTGACTACTGAAGCAGCAGCTCCCTTGTCAATTTTAGAGTTAACTTCGTGTGCCTGCAAAAAGGGCTGCGGAAAGCGATGCGAATGTTGGTTTAAAATGTTCGGCTATGTGTATGAACTGTCACAGACAAGCATGCTTTAATGCGAAACGGACCGACGAAATTGAATTTGAGCAAGAATAAAGCCTTTAGTGGTTTAGGCCTCAAGGTTAAATCACATAAAAAACGCACCGACACACTCTACCTCATGGGCGGTGTGGAAACGAGTTTGGCTTAGAAATTGCTAATGACTATTTTTGGTTCTTTTTTTAATTACATTTTATATAATTTATACAAAGTTGTTGAAAGCGAATCTACAAAACAGAATATTACAAGGCTGGATAAATATTGTGTTTCCATCCAAAAGCATTTTTGTTATCTACTCCTAAGTTTACCGTCGATTAATGTAAACACCCTTAATAATCTGCAAATGGCCTATAGGACATGTTTTATAGAAAATTTAATTCTGAATATTCTTCAATACCTCTATTTTTGTCGTAGAACATCACATTTCCAAAATATTATTGAAAACCAGCACGGTGTTATTATAAGGGTGAAAAGGGGATGAAGCTCACCAGTTAGGGATGGGAACTTTTTGATCGTGTATTCCTACCCCTATCAACTGTCGATTCAGAAAATATCGGCTTATTATAATTTTTTCTTCTATTTTTGCTAATTTCCGCGTACTATAAGCATTATAGATTTAGTCTATTACTATAATACTAATTTAATAAATCAGGATCAGAATATATGAGTAATCTTCGCCATTATATGAACAGATGTTAAATATAACACGTATCGTATTGAGAATTTATCTATAATAGGCTGTTGCCCCCTACTAAATATATAACTAGGCAAACACGTGGTTTGTCTATGAGTAAATACAACCCTGTATGTTGCTGTATTAAATATTGAAGTTTATTAGCTCTGAAATCTTTCGTAGGTATTCTCAAAATATAACTGTACAAATTCTTGTTACAACGCAAAGAAAAGTTATTTCTAAAGCAATGGTTTGAATTGAATTCGAATTTGAAGTCCGAATGTTCCCATTGTATCAGATTTCCAAGATAAATGAGGTAAATATGTGGAAAATGCTGATTTTGGCCACTATAAGCATTTATTTCAGGGACACCAATTATATTATCGCTAAGTACGAATCTTCGAGAATAATTAGTGTCTCTAAAATGAATACATTGAATTAGCCAAAATCGAGATTTTTGACATATTTAACTTGATTTTTCTCAGGAACCTGACGTGATGGTAAATTCGAAAGACGGTTTTGAATTTTTTTAAAATCATTTATTTAACGTCGGCCTATTTTCGCTACTAAAGCCAATCACCGACGCCAGGGGATAAGCTTATCAGTGTCTGTGTAAGCACTGTGATCCCTAACCTGGAAATTTTGCCGAACCCCCACATTTTGTCGTGGGGTAGGGATCTTTAACTTGCTTACATCGTAGATACACGGAACCCACAGTCTTACATCTCTTTGGAAAGATGGTGACACAAGCAGATCCGCTTATCCACTACATCTCATCGACTTGCTGTGATCCGATTTTGAACTCAGGCCGTCTGCGTGTGAGGACGCGCCACTGTCCATCACGCCACCAATCCGACTACGGTTTTGAATTATTATTACGTAGGAAATTACTTTTCATTAACATCCGCACTCAACAACCCTCGCATTTGCAGACCTTTTTTATATTTATCTGGTCTTATTGATTTAGATTTTAATTAGTAAATAACAAAAAAGTTATAATCTTAATTTTCTTGAGCTAAGTTAATTTTTATAGGTATGCAACAAAGTATAATTTGCGCCATGTTGGCTAGTCAAGATACAATGGATCGTCGACAGAATACTTTTGAGGTATATGGTGCGGATTTCATGCTTTCTGAAGATTTTAGACCTTGGTTGCTGGAAATAAATTGCAGTCCAGATTTATCATTTTCAACTTCAGTTACCAGCAGACTGTGTCCACGATGCATGGAGGATATCATAAAAGGTTTGAGTTTCTTTAATAATCGTCAATTATGTTAGAAAAATTTCCTTCGTAGACTTAGTATCTATGATTTTGTTAAGTGATGATTTACAGGCTAAAAACTTGAGAAATGGAATTTCACGTTCGCCGAAGGTTGTACGATAATAATATTAAATCAGTAAAAATGCACAGTATGCTAAGTGTGAAACCGTGATACCAAAGAATTGCTTTAGGCAAGATTTCTGTAACTTACTTGAACCTTTATTTTCAATTATCTTTTCTGAACACAACGACAGCATTATATTTAAAATTCAATTATATAAAAAAACATTTAAAAAAAGCTTTTATTTAACTGCTGTAGAAAATAGAAAATAAACTTTGAAAAAAATCAAACCCATAATTTTGTTACATTATATAATTTTTTTGTGATATAAAAGCTTGTCGCGAGCAATCTCCTTTACACAGGAAAGTCTCGCGACAAAAAATAAATTATATAATGTAACAAAATAATGAGTTTGATGTTCTTCAAAGTTTATTTTCTACTTTTTAGATCATTTAAATAAAAGCTTTTTTTTAAATATATTTTTTTATATAATTTTATTTTTTACTTTTGGATATGCTGTAATCCCCAGATATCGATTTTGAGACGAATCGGATCATAAACGGTAAAGTCATCCGCCAGCTTGAACTAAAATTGTTAGCCATATTGGCGCCGCCATTTTGAATTTCTTAATTTTGATTAAAAATTCATAATCCTGAATTAAATTTTTGACTAGGAATTCGTAATCGGCGAACCAGAAACCCCCCCAGATATTGATTTTTATCGAATTGGACCATAAATGATAAAATTCGTCCGCCATATTGGCGCGGCCATTTTGTATCTCTAAATTTGATCAATAATTCATAATTGACAATCTCGAAAACCCCCAGACATCCATTTTGAATCAAATCGGATCATAAATGGTAAAGTCGTCCCCCATCTTGAAGCCGCCATCTTGTTTTTTTCTTATATGAAAATTTTAAAGTGTATTGTCATCGGACTTCGGACTTATCCACATATGCAAAATTTCAAAGCTCTAGCTCTAGAATTAATCGAAATTTTGATTGCAAGATTTGACCTAAACAAACTAACAAACAAACAAACAAACAAACACACAAACAAACAAACATTGTAAGTTAAATAAAAGCTTTTAAAAATATTTGTGTTTAGAGATGAATACTACGTAGATCAAACTCTCGAAATTACTCTCTTCCAAATAAGAGCTCCGAAAAGAAAGTAAAAATAATAATTTATTCTGACAGAAAAAAATGCCATTTTCATATTCTATTAAAAGAAATGCAGAAATCTGAATCTATGAATATCGGCATATACTCATACTATACTATAGTATATTCTCATGGTAAACAAGTAATCATTTTTGTAATTTTGATTCTGTTACTAGAACGCTATATATTATGCAGATATGTACAAAATTCATGAAAACGAATGGGAAATATATAACATTTGCTGCTCCAGCCATTTTTTGTGGAAAAAATTTTTTCGTAATCAAGAGGTCAAAATATATAAGAATGAATAATAAAATATCCCCTAGAAAATTGTAGGCAAAGTCATTAAGTCGATTGGACTATTATATCCATCATGAAAATAATTTTGAGTAATTTTTTTTAATTTGGTTCTGCAAAAGACGAGGGTTAAGAAAGCATTTCGCTTGTTGGAAAAGCTTTGTCGATTAAATATCGAAAAAGAACTTTTTCTTTACGAGATAAATGCAATGGGATCACATTATCACGATTTTTTTTATTTGATATTATCGATCAGAATAAGATTTACATACTTGACTTTGGAGTTTGTGTTCGATGTTCTGGTTGCCGTCCAATGCTGAAGTCACACATTCGTATTGTATTGTACGTCGACGTTGTCCCCACTGGTTCAAAAGTTGGCCCCTGTCCAGGAATCTGTATCCACTCATGGTCAGGGGTAGCAGACTTAACCGACAAAATAAATAATTGTTGTACACGATGGTGATCAGGCCGTTCATCACATACGCGGCGCCGGTGTGGTGCAGCATACCTGCCACGACAATGAAAAAACTTCAAGTGTTTGAACACAAATTTATGCGCCTCATTTCAAATTCTGGAAGGTACACCTCCCTCGAGATCTCTATGCGTGTTGCAACGACATAACCCCGATAGCGAACTACGTCCAACGCATCTCTCAAAACTTCTGTTCATTCAAGCTGGGCGATAGTCCACTAACAGGACACATAACACAAATTAGACAGCATAATGCCCCATTTCGGATTAAACACCCCTTACCATACCAGACGTTACCGATTTTCCGGCAACCTCTGTAGCGAAGCTTCAACAATTATAACTTCCACTTACCCTATTCCACTTATTTTGACTATCTTTAAATTTTTCCTGTCCCCCTCTTCCTTTCTGTTTGTGTCCTTTTTGTTTGTTGTTTTTTCTTGTTTTCTGTTTGTACATTTTTGTTTTTCTAATTCACTTCTCATCACGAATATCAAATAAATTAAACATTCTGAAAATCAAAATTATTAAAGCCAAAAGTTTAGGTTAGCCATGCGCAGTTCATGAATTTCAAAGAAGGTGCCTCGTTTAGATTAAGGTATCTGCGTCAACTACAAAATTTTTAAAGAAGTGTTACAGTAAGTCAATTATTAAAAGTATGTGTAGTTTTAAATTGTTTTTAAAAAGCTTTATTGTTTTATGTTCAAATAGAATATTACCTAATTTTATTTGCTTGTTGCAAAAGGTGCTTAGGTTATTTGTTACTCATTTTTGTTTTCGCCCACCCAGATCTGTTCCGGCCAATCCTGCAATTCGCGACCGCTTCAGCGCGGTGTTTGCATGGTCGGTCCCGGGGCAGGCTCTGGTTAGGCAACTGTTAGTATGCTTTTAATTTTAATAAATCTTTGTTGAATTGAATTGAATTGAATTGGTTCAAAAGTTGGCGTCCATGCCAAATATCCAGCTTTTATATTTTTAATGTGCCCTTGTGAACCAATGAAAGTAGTGTGTCATTTCATCACCTGATTGGTTATTGACTGTCAAATCAAAATTGCCTTCTAGATACAAGATAATTTTTTGCGAAATCAATGAAAATGTCATGAATTAGCACTAAGATTGGGATTTAAATTAAATGAAATAACATTCTTATCAGTTACTCCTCTATTGCATATTTCTTTCTGTGGTAATATTGAATGAACTCAAGCAAGAACCGGCATATGCATCAAAACCTGTCTGATTACAGTAAACAATTCCATATTGTAATAGGGCCACCAGATATAAACGGTAAAACTGTAATCAGAAAGTTAGTTTATTTTAGTTTAAAAATGTAAGAGCAACCCTGAATATTATGATGGTATTTTTCTGAAAATCTGAAGAATAGGACCTTCATCTAAGGAAAGTTATGAGATGGAGGAAACTTTCCTGAAATGGGGATATGACACAATATATTTGTAGTATTTGCTATTTTCTGAAAATAAAAGCCTACCAGTCTTTAAAATTAAAATTGCTTTATTTTTATCGTTAATTTATAGTTATACTATTAGCCCAGGGGGTATTTGTTTTGGGTTGGGTGAATCGGGTAGTAGGCAAATTTTTAGTTTAATCGCTCCTGAAAATCATAAGAAATGATAATTTCACTATTAGTTTGAACACCTGGGCGTAATTTTTTATTAAACAAAATGTGAAAAAATTCCGTTTTTTCTTTCTATTTTTTCATATATCTCAGTAACTATTGCTTTTAGAGAAAAGTTATACAAATGAAAAAGTTTTGTATTTAAATTTTAACTAAGATGCAGTTGGTTGCGAATCCAAAAATTCATTTTTACTATTGAAAAAGTAGTAAAAATCGCAAAAAGATTTTGAAATAGCAAGTTATTTGTGGAATTTTTTTCAAATACTTATATTATACGTAGGACCTTTATATTTGGCTAAAGAACATTTTTTAATATAATAAATCTACCCACGAAATTTCATCAAGATCGGACTTTTAGTTTTTACATAATAATTTTACAATCGCAAATTTTCAAAATGTTGATGAGGCTAAAGCATTTTGAGATATTAAAATCTGTTAATTAGGAGAGCCTAGGGAATTGTTTAAAAATTTGGTTAGCAAAAGTAGAAGTGGCCTCAGTTGAGCCGAAGCTCCGCCCCCAGAATGGCCCTCTTAGAATTCCAAGGCTCCTGCGTTAGGGCCCCCGTGCTGTCAAAAAAATGGGCTCTTGTGCTGTCAAAAAATAGGGCCCCCAGGCTGTCAAAAATGGTGCTCCGCCCTCAGGGTCCCTTAGCGTTCCGCGGCCCCCGTGCTGTCAAAGGGCCCTGTGTGCTCCCTTGTTCTTCATGCCCCTGCACTAGGGTCTCAGGCCGGTCGACGCAATTTTGGCAACGCGGGAAATTCAAACTGTTCTAACCTCACAAGTGGGCCCCGTATCGAAATAACCTAACGAGTCCTCATGGGGACATAACCTCACTCAGCAAAAAATTGCCAAATTTTTAAACAGTTCCCTGGGCTCTCCTAATTAACGGATTTTAATATCTTAAAATGGATTTGAAAATTTGAGTGCTCTTTTATACGTCAAAAAATTTTCAACTTTATAAATGACTTAGTTTAGCCTCAGCAACATTTTGAAAATTATTATGCAAAAAATAAAGTCTTATCATGATGAAATTTGGTGGGAAGGTTTATTATATTAAAAAGTTTTCTTTATCCAGTATGAAGGTCCTATGTATAACATAAGTATTTGAAAAAAATTCCACAAATAATTTGCTACTTCAAATTTTTTTTGCGATTTTTACTACTTTTACTATAGCAAAAATGAATTCTTGGATTTGCAACCAACGGCATCTTATTTAAAATTTAATCACAAAACTTCTTCGTCACGTAACTTTTCTCTAAAAGCAATAGTTACTGAGATATATGAAAAAATAGGAAGAAAAAAACGAAATTTTTAGGAATTATTCCACATTTTGTTTAATAAAAAATTACGCCCACGTTTTCAAACTAGTGCATAGTGAAATTATCATTTCTTATGATTTTTAGGAGCGATTAAGTCGAAAATCTGCCATACTACCCGATTTACCCAAACATAGGTAATTTTAAACAGATACCGCCTGGGCTATCTAAGACTGATAGGTTTTTATTTTTCAGATATTGCTAAAGGTCTAAGCTGGCTTGCACAGTCTGGAAAAATAAGCTGAACAGGAATAAGAATCATCAAGTTTGACGAGCTATTAGGATCAAATGGCTGCAATACTTGATATAACTGGTGACTGGATGGAAGTGTTACAGAGGCGTAGCTATGCACGGGCAATTCAGGCAGTTGCCCGGGGCCCCAGGGTTTTGGGGGCCGCGGTCCACCTGGCCCTCCGAAATATTAATAATAATTTCGTGTTCGCATTCGCAGTGGTGTGGTTTCTACTGTATGCACCAACTAGGAACTTTCCGTTTTCCCCGAGTGACCGCGAGCTTCTCGAATGGATCGCGGGATGCGGTCGATGAGAACAATCAAAACCAAGTTTGCTTTCTATCAGGTCACTTGCATCAGTGTATCTTTACTGTCTCTATACAAATACGAGTATTACAAAAGAATAATATTGATTTACATGAATCTGCTTTAGTTTTAAATAGAGTTAATGAAAAAGTGTGCAAACTAAGAACTACCAGGAACTAAAATCTGAGGCGGAGAAAATAGCACAAAAATGGCAAATAGACCATACATTTTTAAGAAAAGAGACAATCTAAACGTAAGAGACATTTTGATGAGGTGACAGATGATCACATATTTGAAAATCTCGAAAAAAAATTTAAAGTGAATGTTTTTTATTTTGTAATTGATCAAGTTAGTACGCAACTAATACAAAGATTTCAAAAAATATTCAGAACTACTATCTTAAACTCACTGATCAATATATTCATATACTCACTTTAGTTAAAAACGATTTGATTGAAAGTATGACTATCAGGAATTATTTTGAACTGATAATTAAACAGTTTGGCACGCTTGAAAGTGACATGGCTGATGTTTTCATAGCGTTTATATTGTTTTTTACACTTCCAGTAACTGTGGCAAGTGCAGAACGCTCATTTAGCAAACTAATGCTAATCAAAAATTATTAAGATCTGTTATGGGTCAACAGAGATTGAGCCAATTAGCTTTGTTATCAATCGAATCAGAAAGTGCTTCCAAAATGGATCTGACTGAAATTATAAATAACTTTACCAATAGAATTTTAATAGAGAATAATTATCATTATTTTTCTTTAAGCGATTAATCGGATCTCATTCATTTATGTTGTTTATGTTTGAGAATATACTTTTTGCTGTTTGAGAATTTTTATATTAATGTTTGTTTTATGTTCATTTTGCATATCACTATTTTCTATAGGGGCCCCAAAATGTATGTCGTCCCAGGGCCCCATGAAGACTAGTTACGCTTCTGAAGTGTTAGGAAATTCTAATAATTTGTCGCCTATGAGAATAAGATGATATGTGCTAAAGGCAACGTAATGTTAATTACAACTATGTAATTGTATAATATACCTATGATAAAATATAATTCTCCTCGGCGATTGATCAGATCGTTAGGATATGTGTAAGATGAGTTTTATATGCAATCAAATGCACTGGCATTGGTACTCCTCATACAAAAATGCGTTTTGAATATCGAATGGAATGTTTATATTAATCTGTTTTTAACTTAAAGTTAAGTTTCTCTCACCATTCGAAAAAAAATTAATGTTAAAAAGTAAAAATTGCGCAAACAAGTAACTACTTACCTTAATATAAATTAGCCATTGCACAAAAACGCACTATCGAACACCACAAGTAACTTTAACTTTACAAACAAGGCATGTAATTTGCAACGGAGTTTAATTATATGATTTATTACTCTTATATGCCATTTTTCTAATACGAACTCTTCTCACCATAATGGCAAGGGGTATTTATGTTATACATTAATGAGTTTTCTGAATATCTGTCTACCTGTTAATATCTGCCATTTTTAAAAATTCGATAAGGAATTTTGTCCTCCTAGTATATAGTGTTACGTGTTTACAATCTCCAGTAAACACTCTGAATCCCTTCCCAAGGTGGGTGAAGTCCCCCACCTTGAATCCCGCCAAACTGACGTTACGCTCATATCGAGCCTTCATTCGATCACCACTGCCTGTAGGTGACCCCTGGACAGCCACACCCGCACAAACCTTGCAACTGTGACACCAAGCCTCTATATCCTGACGGCTATTTATCCAGCAGAATCGTTTCCGTTAAGTAAAACTAAAATGCGTTAATGTTTGATTCTAAAATGACATTTTTGGAGCATAATTTCATACCTCCCCTTCAACCCCCTTCTAGTGAGAGCTACCCCGTTAAAATTATTAAACGGAACGTCGGTTTTCTAAGTAGCTGCTAAATTTAGGCCTCTCGCGATGTAATTTGATATAGTTCCGTAAATCGCGCTCCGTGGGACGTTATTTATTGCAGTTACAAAAGTTACTCCCTTGGGAGGATTTTTATAAAATTTTTCAAAAATGACATTTTTGTTATAGTTCCAAAAAATAAGTTTATTATTGCAAATTCGAAAAACTTTGATCGTACTTCCACAAAATATCTTCCGAAGAAATTTTTATGTGTTGCACGCGGAAATCTTTGCTGACTTCAAGTGTGATGACTTTGTAATGAGTTGGCAGGTCCTTTGCCATACCATAAATGTCTCCCACTAGCTTTTTTACTGACTATTTATAAATAGATGCGGGGGAGTGGGAAAGTAGGGGTCATATCTGGGGCCGATCGAAACGATCATGCTTCTGATTAAATTCGAAGTGAACCTTGACATCGGATGTTTACAGGGTTTTTCGTGTCCGTGTGATACACGTTTTCAGATGTCTTGGAAATGCCAACAATACCCTTGACAGCAATTTTGGTGGTCATATCTGGCTCCTAGGTCCAACTTCCGGAAATTTCGAAAAACGGGACCCGGTGCCATGATCGTACGAGAAGCTTTTTTGGCAAAAATTGAGAAATTGCTTAAACGTGGCGTTGATGAAGCTAAGATGCTAATGAACGCAATTTTTTGTGTCGCTATGAAAAAATGTGTTTTTCAAGGTCGTTAAAAGCAAGTTCTTTGCAGAGGATGTAATATCACAACCAATGGTTAAAAAATGTTTAATGCCTCTTAACTAAAATTTATAATACGTGACAGCAATTTTCCATGTAATTACAGCTAATGTGATGGTTACGAATTTCGTTATTTTGAATTTTTTTAATTAAAGCACTGGGTTAATATAGAGGTGAATGTAACGAAATTTGTAAGAAACATTATTGTGTAGTACAGTTTAAGTACAGCTAAAAATTAACTCGTGGCTATAACTTGTACATTGGCACCTACCTGGTGCACCTGCTCTACAGGAAGCCCATAAATTATTATATTTTACATATAGAGAACAAAATAAACTTTTTTAATTTTCATCAAGCGAACTTGAAGTCTGATTATCTCGATAGCACACAAAAAGTTAGTTTTCACAGATATAGTTGTTTCTTACTTGTTATAAAATTGTATTAAATCATTATAATATTTTCCTTAAGAAACGCATTTTATATTTTCAGTGATAATCGATAAAAGAAAAGATCCGCATGCTGATACTGGGTCATTTGAAATGATATATAGACAAAACTTTCCTAGAACCCCACCATATTTAGGAATGAATTTGTCTGTAAGAGGTAGAAGGATATTTAGAAACAGGAGTAAGGTAAAAGGCGAAAAAGAAAAGGTTGAAACAAAGGAAAGAATTTTGTCGCGCTTTAAGGCGAGAAACGAAGTCAGAACTGACCTTATATCAAATGCGACGATTTCAAAACTTTTACCAAAAATAACTATCCCAAAATCTTACAGAGGACCAGTCATAGAAGATTTAATAGAAGAATTGCATAAAACTGTCACCGATAAAGAAAGCTCGAAGGATTATTTACCATCTGCAAAGGTTATGGAGGGCAATGTAAAGAAATCTGAAGGAACCAAGTCAGAAAGGGTACCAAAAAGTTCCTCATCTAAATATAAAATTAACAAAAATAATTCTTTCTGCAGAAAGCAAAGCGCAAAAGAAAACATTAAGAAGCAAAGAAATAATCATAATTATGTTGGGGTATTCAATGAGTGGTCAATAAAAAATAAAATATCAAGTGAAATTAGTAAACGTCCTTCCGAAGATTTATGGGAAAAAGAAACTGCTAGTATATTAAAGGGAACAAACATTTTACATACATGTTCAATTAATATTAATGATGAAGCTGATTCTAATAAAATGTATTTCAGACCACATTGTTTAAGTACATTTGATTTGAATAAATTGCATCTAAACAATAATTTTGATGAATCTAATGATACTGCCAGTTAAATATAAGTAAAGTATTTTATTAATAACTACTTAAGTAATTTAACATTGAGTATCTCAATCGTTATATAAATTTTTAATAAGATTTTACAATCAAAAAAACATAATTTAAAAGTAAATAATTATTTATGTAGGTTGTTTAATGTTTTATTAGTAGTATTTAAACAAAATAAGAAAAAGCAATTTTAAACGGATACATGCAACTCACTCATAAATTATCTTTATTTCAATTTAAGTAAAAAACTAGAGCCGAGCATAAAAGGGAAAATGTCCACAACAAAAACTATATATGCTACGATATTAGTTGAAATCATATATTAGAGTCCTTATTACCATAAACTGAATTTGTAAAAACTACCTACTTGTGTTGTTTAAATCTGATAAAGGTTGGTTGATCGATGTTGTCGTAAAGTTTCGCTAAGAAAATCCAGAACTACAAAAATTTTGTTGTGATTTTTATATTAGATTCGTCGGACAGATAAGATTCAAATTCAGATTTATTATCTGGTTTATAAATTACAAATTCACATAGTTAGAAATACATTCAAAATATTTGTTGTACAATAATAGATTAGATATAAGCGAACTTATACATTATATATACATATATATATATATATATATATATATATATATATATATATATATATATATATATATATATATGTACATATATTATATATACACCTACATGTTTTTCTGTTGTATTTCAACTTATAGTAAAAAAGAGGAATTTCACCTAAACAGTAGAATCTAGTTTGTGTGTGAATATCCCTGTTTTCAAAGAAAAGATGTAGTATAGTATACTTTAACTTGGCCTGTGTATGTATGAGTTAAAATTTCCGTACGATTTCGTTTCTCTTGTACAGAAAGATCCAGAAGTATTGTCCATGGAAGACAATGTTTCTGGACTATTGCTTTAACTTTGTGTACAATATGGGAGAAAATGAAATCGTACGGAAATATTAACTCATACATACACACGCCAAGTTAAAAAGTATACTAGACTACACAATCAATGAACCGATTCACCTCCGAAATCTGATCAACTAAACCGATTTGTTTGAAATTTTGACAGTAGCTCAAAAATGATGCAAATAATAAACCTGACTTAGTGCCGATATGTGCTTCCACCCCGGGGGTGAATACCACCCTTTCTCGGGAGTGGAAATTTACAAATTCAAAATGACATCGGGAGTCGATAGAGGATCAAATTTTAAGAAGAAAATGTAGTATAAAGTTTTTTCTACAACCTAATAATTTCTGAGTTATTCGCGATTGAAAATTCCAATAGAAAACACGTTTTTCAACAGTTTTTCCTGAATAACTCGAAATTTAAACGTTTTCTGGAAAAAACTATTCTTATCAAAATTAAAGCGTATAAAAAAATAAAGCGATTCGTTCTCTAATGTTTTAGGTCATATTAAGCGGCTTATGAGTCATTGAAGACGAATTTTTGTTTGTCGTAAATTGATCTAAAGATTTAAACTCAAATAACGGAAAAATGAGTAATTTCTCAGAGAAAATGTTCATATCCTTTTTTAAATTGCTTTATTAAACCTTTAAAATAAGCTTTTACAAAAGCCTCTAACATGAAAATTAAGGAAGTTATGACGAAAATAAGTTGTCTCTGGAATTTTTGAAAAAAAATTGACAATAAAATTGGCGCCATGAGCGGCAAAATTAAAATTAATCGTAGCCCATGAAAAATTAACTTTATTTATGTCCCAATAACACTTTCCAAAAGTTTGAATGGTTTAGAGAATGTACATTTTGAAAAAAGTTGTTTTAAGTAAATTTTTTTTTTCGATTTTTCAAAAAATACGTTGTTTTTTCAAAAGAACTAAAAAAACAATGGTTTCACGAAAAAAAGAGTTCTGAACAAAAATTTAGCTTTCTTTTTACTAAAAATTTTGCTTTTTTTAAAATTCATGTAACTTAAAAATTAAGCGGGATATGGGCATTTAAAGCTTTGATTTCTATGCGAAGGAAACCACTTGTTAGCCCTTCAACCTTAATATTCTCTGAACGAATGGGTGTAGAAATATTGCAATTGCATGACTTTATAGCTTATGAAATTCCCTACAAAATGATGTGTGGGTGAATGCAAAAAGCTTAAAAGGAAGCCGAGTTATCGTTAAAAAACTAAATACATTTTTCTAGAGATAACGTAGGAAAATTACGGAGCGCCTAAATTTTGAACGTTTTGGAGCATTTATTCTTTTGTACATGCTGTGTCTTCTTGATACATACATATCTGGATTCCCACATGTATAAACACATGCATAAAAAGATGTTATATAGATAATATGAGTAAAAGATAGAAAAGGAAGAACTTTTAAAAATGATATTTTGCAATTGCAAAAAAGGGTGTCGCAAACTTGGATTATATTGCAATGAAACTTGCGGCACTTGCTCAGGCGACAGTTACCAAAATTGTCCTCCAGTCGACCAAGAAGAAAAGGAAGTTGATAGTGAAGAAATGGATGAATTTGAAAATTAAAATTAAATTATTATTATTCACTTTAAAAATTATCTTAATATTGTAAAATATATATTTTTATTATAATTACAATGTGAAGTTTTAAGAGTTTAATTTCCCTGAAAGGGATATGTTTTTAAGGGATGAAAATTTTAGAAAAATTTCATTATATCATAAGCATCAATTTATTTTCATTTTTTTACGCATTTCACGACTTGGAGCGTTCAAAAGGATTTTTTCTCTAATTTTTATTGTAAGGGGTGGTTTTTAGGGGTTGAATTACATTGAAAAATGATGTATCAGGTTGTTTACACTTAAAGAATATATTTTTTCTATTCAAGATCCAAAATAAAAAGATTTTATGCTTTTTAATAATAATAATAATAATAATTGATTTTATTGATAGATAACCAAATATACAAAGTAAAAATTAATTAAAAAAAAATATATAATAGTGGATCTATCAAAGGGCAGAGTTCGCTGTTACCCAGAGTATGAGGAACTGCGCTCTTCCACTCAACCCCAACTGTTTTAAACTGTTTTTTTAATAATTGTGTGAGGGGTAGTTTTTAAGGGTAGTTACATAGTAAAATATCGAAATATTAGTTACATTATAAAATGCAGCAAATATTTAACATATTTGAACATAATGATAACCTACCACTACTTCCATCTATTAGTTTCCAATTAGGGTTTTATTATTAGGGGTGGCTTTTGGGGGTTGCGTCATTAAAAAAATGAAGTATCAGATTTCTTATACTTAAAGGGAAAAATTCTCCTATTACGATCCAAAATAAAAAGGTTTCATGCTTTTTAAACACATTTTTTTATTAATTTTCGTGTGAGGGGTTGTTTTTAAGGGTAGTTAAATAGTAAAATATTGAAGTATTAGATCCACGATTAAAAACAATTGATATTTAACATATCTGAACATACTTATAGCCCATCACTGCGTTAATTTATTAGTTTTCAATTTATTGGAGTAAGGGGTAGTTTTCACCCCTTAACAACAAAAAGCACACTTTGCGACCAAGTCAGGTTTGAAGAGGAGGGTAAGATGAACTTAATTCTAAATTTTCAAGAAGATCGAAGCAGTACTTCAGATTTCGGAGATTTGGCCCCTTTTTAACATTGAATGACTGTACTAATGACAATTATAGCTGTAGATATCATAGATGGAAGGAATGTCATGAAAAAATCACATTCATTGATACATTAATGTTGTTATAAATCGAGAATTCATTGAGTGTATTAATGAAGCAAAGGAAAAATATGTGTACTATCATAACTTTTTTAATTGTTCAGTAATTGTGTAAATTTATTGGAGTGTTTGTCTCCATTTTAAAGTGTTTATGATTATATAATAAATATCTTATGGAGTCAGGGAGTACGCCATAGAATTTTGGTGCATAATAAGTTATAAACCTTTGGGAAACGGATTTGTTATAGAGTGGTATTTGTAATAGTTCACTTGTGTTAGACCTAGTCTGATATGATAGATAGCTGGACGTAGTTCATAAATTTTTGTTATATAATTAAAGCAACAATAACATATATACTTCTAATATTTAGGACACCAGTATCTTTATAGAGTTGAAAGGTAGAAGTCAAAGAATCATTTATTTTTAAAACAGTATTTTGACAGACGAAAGACGAAAGATTTCTTATAGCATTTTTGTTTAGACCGCCCCAAATAATTATACAGTAACGTAGAATAAACTCAACCAATAATATGTATGCAATTGTTGATAATTTTCTACTCAGAATATCCCTTAATTGGTAAAATTTGTAGAAGACTTTTCTCATTTTAGTGGTTAAATAATTGGCGTGTTCATTTCACTTCAAGTGTTGGTCAATTATTATTCCTAAGTATATTGTTTTAAATACAAGTATCAGTATAAAACGATATGTTCAAATTACCAATTTTATTTATACACAGAAGGAAAAGATAGGCCCCATTACAGTACCCTGCAGGAGACCAGTTGTTATAATTCTACCATTACTTATAATATTATTTAATTTCACTGTAACCTTAACCAACACGGCTATAGGCCAATATGCGTAACAAGTTCGTTTTAGTTTACGGGATTTAAATGTATGGAATTTTTTGTTAAATTTATTTTTATTTTGGCGCCTATATTTATAAAAATATCATTAAATAATGCTGATTTTCATTGTTATCTTTAATTAAGTTCCCTTGATTGTCCCTGACATATTTTTTTTTCCTTTGTTTGTCTGTGATCTTGTTGCATCGTTTACTATATGCCAAATTTGCATATAATTTTTATTTCTATCTCGAATTTTAGCTTTATAATAATAATTGATATTTGCTTGTTTTATTGTTTTGTTAAGCAATTTTCTATATTTTTTATATTTAGTACTGAGATTGACTGAGAAATGATTTAATACTTCTTATTTCATTTTATCCCTGTATTTAGTTAAGTTAATTATACTTCTTGTTACCCATAGTCTTCTTTTTCTTGTATTCCTATTGATTTTTATAAATTTTATCGAAAGTTCAATGTATTGTTTTTATTTGTTTTTAAATATTAAGTATGGCTTTTCAATGTTATTGTTATGTATTACTTCTTCCCACCCTTATTTTACTAGTAAATCATTTATCTTTGCATAGTCTATTGTATTAGTAAATCGAGTTGATCGTTAGAATAGTTTATTCACTATTTACTAATTGTTGTATTTCATTAACATTTCGTATTTTTCTTGTTATGTTTTTTTTATGTAAATGTTTCCCTACCGTGCGTACACCGATTTTTTATCGAATGCCTCCTGCGCCTCTTTTTGAAGATTTAAGTTAACTTTTATCAGGTCTTCTGAGATTCCCATTTTCGAGCCCTTTAGTTTACCATATTTTTTTAAGATTTTATATTTTAAACTATATTGGTCACGTTTTTTCTGTCTTATTTTCAATTCGATAGCATTTAACGATATCTTCCCTTTTTATAAATATTTTTACTTTTTCATGGAAAAACTTCAAAATTTTTTCTGTTACCTTTTCGTTTTCGTCTTCTTTGATGCCATAAACGCATATGTTAATTTTCTCGTTTTGTTGTACATTTTCAATTTGAACTTCCAGCTGTTTAATTGTTTCATTAGTTTTTATTAACGTTTTTTCGAACTTCTCTAGTTTTTCTGTGACCTTGCTTATAATTTTATTTAGGAATTCTTTCAATGATTTCTTAATAGCAGATTTCATATCGCTATTTGCTTTTGGTGGCATTTTCAGTTTATTTTTATATTAGAAAACGATAAATTGGACAATTTTCAGAAATTTTACTATATTAATTTTGCATTTTTATACAGTTTAAATCGTATTTCGAACGAAGCGACTTAAACGACAACCTACACGCTCTGTGTCACCATTGATAATTTATAAGTAGTTATTTTCATAACAAGTTCGGAAAGAAAGTGATTTCGAAGCGAATGCAGGGTTCCAGAAGCCAATGCAATGTGGAAATCTGAAATTTTGAACATAAGACCATGAAAGGTTCAAGGTAGAAAGCTATTGGATATTGATGAAATCGGTGCAGTAGGAACGTTTCCAGGCAAGGCCAAAACACAATTTTGCATATAATTTAAAAATGTATGATTTATTACGTTATTACTATTATAAATCTGTGGCACAAGCACCAGGGAGTTGAAATTTCAGCGTTTTTGTGCTTACGTTTTTTTTTTACTATTTTCATAGTTATTTATTAACAGTGGAAAACAAAGTGGACAAAAAAATTATAAATATTGAATTGCTCCTCAATGTGAAAGCACGGTGAAAAGACTTGCGCGGAAGAGCTTCGCCCTCCCAGATTTCACGTTTCAAACTATGTGATTTACAAAAATTAATATCTTCCAATTCCATCAGTCTGTTATAAAATTGTTGAAGAAAACGTCTTCTGTATTTTTAGTGATACATATACAGGGTGTTCATTCTGAAAAAAATAGTGAGCGTGGAATTAGTAATTTAAAAAAAATGATATTTGGACTAGAATCGACAGTCGAATCGAAACTACTGGCAGTTAAGAAAACTCGATATATTTTATGTTACAATATACAGGGTGGTCTCTCTAATACAATTATTAATTAAGAGGCGATGGAGGAAAATAACATTTGGAATGTAACTGATGTTTCAGAAAACGTGATATACTTTTAGCGAGAAATATACCGAGTGGTTACCCTAAAAATTACAGTTTAGATGTGTGTAATAGCAAAGGAATTTTTATGTAAATAGTTTCTCCGATTTTCAAAATTTAACCGCAAACTGTTTTTTAAAAATTGATATCAGTATCTTTGTTTTTACGTTTTGGTTTAAGAGAATTTCAGAAAAACCGGGACTAAACGTTACTTCGTAAACGTTAAGACTTTATTGCTGGTATTTCACAACTTAGTGTCTTAGTTTCCCAGGAGCTGCATAATTATAAAACTTGTTTGTCAGCTTCATTTTACCAGAACTCAATAAACATGTTTTGTCTGTTTTTTTATGAACCCCCCCGTCAAATGGAGTAAAATGAAAAGGGGGCTTGTCGCAGATTCAGTAGGTCAAAACATTTACACACTAACACAAGGTATCGTAAAGTCTCTAGCTAGTTTGTGGTCAATAGGCTGATCGCATCACGCATTAAAAGTCGTGTATGTCGAAAACCGCGTAACGGATTAAGCTGGAATCTTCAGTATTGCCTAATTTTAAGTAATACTTTGACCACAAGCGGTGACAACTGTGAAATAAATTCATTAAATTCATTTAATGAGCCCATTATTTCGAAATGCTTGTAATATTGGGATTTCGTAATTAATTAACTTGTCTTTTGAATATTTTTATTTAACAGTACTTCGTTTCTACAATCATGTTTCGTTCTTTCTTACATGCTTCTTACAACTACTTGTTACCTCGCCTACCTGTCGCTATCCCTACTACTTTATATTGATTATTGCAAGCTATGCTAAATACTTATATTACTTATATCTACAGGGTGTCCCAGACACACTTAGCCTACTACTACATCTCCCCTGAAAAACTGAAAAGGATTTACCTTTATGAATGTAAATCATTTTCATTTTTTTCTTCTCTAATAAACTTAATAAAGTATTGTATTCTACTACTACAAACTAAATCTAGAGAGTCGATTGGCCAATCTAATTATCTAAGAAAAATATGGTTTAGTTCTATTTTTATGGATAACTACTTCCTTTCCATTCTTACTTATTTGAACATTTGGACTTATTTCATCTATAACTGCATAAGGTCCATTGTATAATGGATCTAATTTATTACCTATTTCACTTTTAACTAGAATTAAATCACCTTTTTTATACGTTACTGGGTTAGTATATTTGTCATAAGTATTTTTTCTTTTTAACTTACTACTAATTAAATTATTATGAGCCTCCTGATGTGCTTTTTGTAATCTAAATTTTAACTCTAACGGGTAGTTATCAAAATTGTACAGCGGTTCAATTCCGTTTTCTAAATTACTTGGGATATTACATACTTTTCCAAATACTAACTCAAAAGGACTATATTTAGTTTCTGTGTGTACAGTTGTATTGTATGTAAGACACCAATATGGTAGCCATGTACTCCATGAAAAACTCTGATTTTTTGTTTGCGTTCTTAAATAAGCACCTAAAATTTTATGTGAATTTTCTAATGATCCAATACTTTCGTGATGATAAGCAGTCGCCTGTGTGTGTTTGATTTGTAATAATTTACACACTTCGTTCATTGTCGATGATATGAATTCTGAACCTCGATCAGTAGCAATTTCCTTTGGAATTCCGTACCTTAATATGAAATTATCAACAAAATTTTTTGCAACCGTAACTGCGTCTATTGATTTAAGAGGATATGCTTCTACAAATTTTGTAATTTCGCATTGAAGTGTTAATACGTAGCAAAAATCTAGTGCATCTTTTTCTAAGGGACCTACTATATCTAAATATACTTTTTGAAAAGAAGAAGTTGCTGTGGTCGTTATGACCATTGGTTCTTTCACATATTTGCAATGTTTTTGTTTTTGACAACTATCACATTTCCTAACAAAGTTCGTAACATCTTTAACAATACCTGGCCAAAAATAGTATTTTTTGATATTATTTGCCATTCGATTAATACCTGCGTGTCCACTAGTAGGCAGTAAATGAAAATCATTTAAAATTAATTTTTTCGTTTGCTCGTTCGTTATTCGTTTAGCTCCTTTTACAATACATATACGGGGCCCAGTCCAATTGGAGCTTTTTCCTATTTGATTAGCTAACCTTTTTATAAATTGCGCATTATTTTCATTTTTTAAGAAAATTAGTTCATCAATATTCATTTCATTACTTATCAAAGCCAAATCTCTCAACAATGCGTCTGGCGTCAATGCTGATCGAGTATTTGGATTTAGAAAAAGCGTTGAACGAGATGGTATAAAATAAAAACTTCCTGTTTTAGTGGAAACGTGGTCCAATTTATTCACTTCTTTCATGTCTTGTTTTGACATTATTACCAATTCGATGCTATCTTTTGGTTGTTTAAGAATTTCCACAAAATTTGGTTGATCAGGCCAAACAGTTGCAGAAATCTCAATTTGTGAGTTGTTTTCTTGTATGTTACTTTTATTTCCTACTTCTTTTGTTTGTGCTCGCGTCATGACTGCTATTAAATTTTCATTCATACTTTTTAATTCTTTAGATGTCACAATCACTCTAGATAAGGCATCTGCTACCACATTTTCACTCCCCCTTACATATTCTACATGAAAATCATATTCCTCTAATCCTAGACGGAATTTTGTTAAGCGACTTGATGGATCAGTGAGATTAAATAAATATACTAAAGGCCTGTGGTCTGTTAAAATTTTAAAATGTCTTCCATACAAAAATGGTCTAAATTGTTTAACAACTGCCCAGTAAATGGCTAATAATTCTTTTTGTATAATAGGGTAGTTTACTTCAGCTTTATTTAAACTTCGACTGGCATAATATGCAATAGGTTTTTTATTTTTATTTAGCAATGTTGCTCTAATTGCCCATTTTGAAGCATCTGTTTGCACTATAAATTCATTATCATTTGAAAAATCTGGGTATTCTAGTACTGGCGGTTCAGTAAGAGCATTTTTTAAATTATTAAAAGCATTTTGGCATTCGCCTGTCCACTCGAATTTAATATTTTTCCTACATAATTTATTTAAACATGCAGCTTTTGTAGCAAAATTTGGAATAAATTTCTTTTTGTGTAAGTAAATGTTTTTTCATGTCGCTATTAAAGAATTTACTGTAGTGTAATTTGTTGCTAATCGTAATTTAGCACCTGTTGATAAGCGAGTTTGTAATTAATGTGCTTTACTATTAGCATCAAGCATTGAATCATACAACTCTATCGCGTCTATTAGTTGATTTGTCACATCTTCACTTCCATTCATAACTGGTAAAAGGTTAACAGCCACTCTTAAATCAAATGAACTCATTTTTGTATCAGAGTTTTCCGTGTTTCCAAAAGTTAAAATTTCTGAATAAATGTTTTTTATGTCCTTAACAATTTGTTTAATTGTAATTATTTCAACTTCACCTATTTCAGAATTTTCGATTTTTTCGTTTAATTCTTTTATAATATTTTCTAGTTGGTTGAAAGTAATTTTTGCTTCATTTTGTTTTTTAGCTAATATTTCACCTTTACGTCTATCTTGACCAATTTTGATTAAATATACTCTAATATCTTTCAATGATCCAAAAATTGTCTGTAACTTATTTTTTCCCATTAAAATTCACAAAATTATTATCAACCAGCATGAACTTAAAGTAGGTTACATAAAAAATGTAAAATATGCATAGTTTATTATAACTGCCTAGAACACTACTTAATTATGAAATACCTTAGTCATGATTTCCTAATATTACAACAATATTGACTGTCCTACTTATCTAGTATTGCTTTATTTCACTTGACTTCCAAAAATGTCTTTATTGTCCTTTAAATATATACGTATCCTGAATTATTTCCATTAAACCATTAATAATTTATCCTCAGGGACTTTAATTTTAATAACTATATTCCTCTTCCTTGTGGTGAAATGCCTAAAATGTATGTAATTACTTGTAGATTATTATACCTGGTCCATAGAGTTGTTCAGGTCGTTTCTATGAACCTCTTGCCTAATAATTTTTCTTATTTTTTTCCTGCACAATTTACTTATTCCATAGAGCGCTGCCAATAGTAATATTACAATTAAGCCTATCAATAACCATTCCATGCGGGAAATCGTTCAATGTTCGAATTTGCATCTCCACTTGCTGCCTGAGCAATAATTACCTCTTCTTTTGACTCAGAGCCACCCATGATTATATTCCATTATTATTTAAATTCCATTTTCCATACCATTAAATATTATGCCACTGGCAGGATCGCCATGTAATATTGGGATTTCGTAATTAATTAACTTGTCCTTTGAATACTTTTATTTAATAGTACTTCGTTTCTACAATCATGTTTCGTTCTTTCTTACATGCTTCTTACAACTACTTGTTACCTCGCCTACCTGTCGCTATCCCTACTACTTTATATTGATTACTGCAAGCTATGCTAAATACTTATATTACTTATATCTACAGGGTGTCCCAGACACACTTAGCCTACTACTACATGCTTTTTTTCTAAATTACTCGTCAAAGCTGCCTCCAGATGGGGAAGGGGGGCAGGGATTATTTGTTTATAATCCTTGGGAGGAGGGGGGTTCAATAATAAGTTTTTATTTAATCAAAGAATTGTTTAAGGTGGTAAATTTCTTGCCAGAGCGCCAAGGACTTCCCAAGGAAAGCCAACAAGGAAAACGTTCATCGAATCAAAAAAATCTTAAATATAAATTGTTCAGGGCGGAAAATTGTATCAAAAAGCAAGAGCCCAGAAAAATGTTTTCGTTGTTTCTAATGAAAATTGTTAAGATAGGAAAATTGTATCAAAAAGGTCTTCAGCAAATTTCTCATAAGAGCTCCAAAGGTGACAACAAGGAGGGCCTGAAAACAATTTTTTGTCGAAACCCCCTCGAAAAATTTACGTAATTTTAAAAAACGTATGAAACAAACAGTAGGTAATTGTAGTACTGTAGAACTGACAAATTAAAAACTGTATCGAAACTTTATTTTTCAAATCTCTGGCCAGAGCACTAGGGGCGGCTACAGGGAGGACTCAAAAATTTACATAATTTTAAAAAATGTAAAAAAAATAATATGAGGAATTGTATCGAAAATGATCTGTGCAAATTCCTTGTCAATTAGACATTGTTAAGAAAAATTGCGTTCAGGCCAATTTTACATTCTACCAAAGAGATTTAGAAAATTAAAAATATATTCAGATTATGGTATTCGAGAATGCACTATCGAGATGCATCTACCCGAGAACATTTTTTAGATGTAATGTGACGCGTTTTTCTCCACCTTGCACGATGAAGTGGAGAAAACCGGGCTACTCTGTGACACTCGAGCTCCGGAAACAAGTTTCCGGTTTGCTCGGGCGCCAGTCCTAGTTTAAGTAATAGGACACTCTACCCTCAAGCCGAGTACGCGAGGCTGAGTAGCTCAAGCGGAGATAAATATATGGAAAATTAGACGTTCACACACAAACAGTAAAACTCAGAGTTTTTCAATTAAATCAGTATATTCAGATAAACCTAATATTACAACTCTACTATTCTAAATATTTATTTTATACAAAAAATCTATAAATTACTCATTACCGGGAGGAGCAAGCAAAAATTTCAGTAGTAACGAAAATACTAATAGTATCAGATGACTCAAGCGACAGAGATAGCAAGCTGGAACAATATACGGTTATCAAAAATAAACAGGGTGCAGGCTAGATACGGACACCAGGCAAGTGAAGTAAGACCATACTTATATACAGAAATATATAAAAAAATACAGTGCAACAGTTTTTCAAGTACTTGGCTAGTGTACGTTGATAAGTTTGTCCTGAAGAGTATGATTATTAAACAGTTACGATGAAATTTTTCAATGCTCCGAGAACCCCAACGGATGATATAGGATCACCTACAAGATGCAATTCTCTTGGCAACGGCTGGAAACACAAGTATGGTTAATATACAGATACAGATACTTTTCAGTGCTCCGAGAACCCCACCGGGTGATATCAGAGCACCTACAAGATGCAATTCGCGTGGCAACGGCTGAAAAGGCAAGGTATGATTAATACAGTGGTGCAGCTTTTCAGTGCTCCGAGAACTCCACCGGGTGATATCAGAGTACCTACAAGATGCAGTTCTCGTGGCAACGGCTTAAAAGATAAAGTATGATTAATACACAGTGATTGCACTAGTTAAGTTTTCTTGTTCAGTTATCTTCCTTCTCTATGGTCTTACTTATTCCTTGGTCTAGACTTGGGCACGTCTGCTGTCGGGAACGGTCAGATCTAACTGACACCCTTCTCAGGTCCACAGGAACTTTTTTATCAGGGGAACAACTTGCTGTGGGAGTGGGGGTAGACGGCAGACAGATACGCTACTGGTCGATGACGTAGACTGGACTTAATAGAAATTCCACGGATTGGAATTTAATATATCTCAATAACGGTACCTTAAGTTCAAGTCTCGGAGTAAAGGCGTCTGCTTGCGACGTGTCGCTCTAGCTGACTGCCAACACGGTATGAATTCAGTTACTTCCTTCAAATAAGAATAAGTGGGAGAAACAGCGCAAAACACATGCGCGATGAATCGATGTGACGTCAAACGGACTTGACAAATATTTCGAAATATTTTGGGACTTAGAAAAATAATTCAAATACAGATTTGTGGACTTTATGGAAAATTTATGTGGAAAATTATTTCGGAATTTTTCGCGACAGAGTAATTCACATACTTTAATTTGTGGACTTTGTGGAATATTTTTATGGTAACACCGGAGCAAGCAGCAGGGACCGTGTACCTCGTAGGACGGCAGCTAGAGGACTGACTGTGGAAGCGTAGAATATTTCAATTATTCCCGTGTACCGAAAGAATGACGTCGCACGGGTGACGTCAGATCGACTTAAAAATATTTCTTACTTTGACACTGCAAAACGGAGAGCTTTATACATCTAACGTGTTCGGTAGCTGGGAATGCACTGACTCGCGCGTGGTTTGGCTTGCCTGAAATATAGAAACTCTTCTCGTCGCTTCCCCTCACACGAGTTCATCTGTACTTTACAATCTGGTATACCTACGCGGTGCTTCTAGAAATTAGTACTTTTATTCGCTTTTAAACTAATTCGCCTCCGGCGGTACAGTATATCTACAAAAATAAATATAACAGAACAATTCCTATAAAAGATTTTCAAGAAAATAACTATATCTTTAGTTTAGTTAGAGTAAGCTAAAATAACATTTTTTGGTGATTCCATTGATCCTTTTTCTTTGAGCCCAAATTTCGAACAGATGATAGATATTTTCATACCTCTATCTTGACTTGTTCAAATGAGCTGCCAATTGACAATCCAGCAAAAACGTAATGCCAGAAGTAGTCATTAGTGTTCTTTACTGTTAGAACTTCATTATTTTCAACTTCTGGCACACGAACAAATCATTTAGAAATCGGTGGGTTCCCCAAATAATCATACAAAAAAAGTTTTAATAATACTAAACATCTCTTATCAGAAAGATATGGAGGAGGAGGGACAGCGAAGTTAGATTTCGTTGCAGTTTCCAAAAATATCTTGTCACGACATCTTATCGGCTAAGTCAAATTCGTTGTACTTCCACTTTTAAAACGTCCGAAGTATGTTTTTACGTCCTATTGCATATAATCCCATTCTGCAACTACTAATTCAATTTTAGTTGCAGTTTCCAACTGTTCTGTTTCGAACGTAAAATGCATTTCAGACGAATCCTTTGCTTTCAAATAGAAATAATAAAATAATATAGTGATAACCAAATATTAATATCGTTACTGGCCAGCAAGGATTATGTGGAGGCACGGACTCAATTCATTTTTATTTTAAAACCCATTTTCAAAATCCACCTTCTTAACGTTTCTGAGAGGCGGGGTCACAGAGCAGAGCGGTGTCATTGAAGGTTTTTTGCGTAATTTTTATAACGACTGAATCTCTGTGGAAAACTTAATATTTAACAATTATTTGTATTTTATCTCCTACAGTTTAGATAGACTTATTTAACATTTACCGATAATAAGTTTTATTTCCTTGCATTCACTGCCTCGTATCGTTAAGTAGTGGAAAGTAAAATTAGTCGACAAGGAACTTCGCTGCACCTGAATATATTTGCTCATAAACTATAGTGTTTGGAAATCAAACGCACAAACAACGCGCGTAAAAACAAACATTGTCTTTGTGGAGAAATTACTTTTCTATGCAATACCATTAAAAATAGCTTTCTCGTATCATAGATAGATAGATAGATAGAGGAGCTGGTTGTTTAGCCTTTACCACCGCGACCTTTTCAGGTCTATTGCACCCACAATTCATTCCTTATAGTACCTCATCCAGCTTTGTCCTTTGTACCAGAATCCACAGCTTTGATATAGGCCCTTTCGTGTAGCAGCTGTCCGCCTTTAGTTTTTCTTCTCCGAGTACTTGGAATCTCAGTCTCACTAGGCGTTCATAGTCCTCTGCCAGGGCCATTAGACTCATATGCCTATTGAGCCGGCAGTGCCCAGTTAGAAGGCGAACTATTATTCTGGTGGCCTTCCAATTCTGGCTTAGTAGGTCTTCCGTAAATTTGGCCGATCATTCTTTAATGAACTATTTGACCTGTCTCTGTCTTGGGAGATTCCTCCATCATTCCAGAGATTTATTTTGCACCAATTCCTTAGTGGCTGCTCGTATGCATGGCTTTGCCACGCCACAGAAGGGCTCCGGCCTATTGGGGCTTTGAGTGCGCCTTCTATGACCAATTCACCTGCCTTTTCGTTTTCTCTGTATCTCTTGTATGTGTTCTAGTACCCATGCTAGGGTCACTCTATTCTGACTTCACAACTCCATAAAAGGACCGTCAAGCAATCCCACACTAATCTTAATTGATTTGCATGGAACTGATTGCCGCTTGGTTGTCAAAGAAAATGGCAATCGACTGGTTAATAGTGCCTCATCCTATTATCTCCCTTACGTAACAGTGTATGGCTATTACTTTAGCCTAAAATACCGTTGCGTATTCCCTACACTTATCGGGATACTGGCTTTTGACCATGTCTCGTATGTCCCGGATGTGGGAATTCCATATTAATTTTTGGTCAAAGATGACTCCTAAATATTTTGCCTTACAGGCAAATGGAATTTGCACTCCGTTGAGCTTTAGTGCTCTTTTCCATGTAAAGGTGGCGACTATGGTTTTGTGGGCATTTTTGGCGTCCTTCCTTACAACACCATTTGTCGATAACATTTAGGGTTCTTTGCGAACGCTCCGTTATCGCGTTTGCAAATCGCCCCTTGATTACTATTGCTTGATCATCAGCATATCCTAGGCAATAGAAGCCTTCTGTGGACAATTCCCGGAGGAGTTCGTCGACCAGGGTTGCCCATAGTAGTGGAGATAGCACTCCTCCCTGGGGACAACCTTTCTCGTCTCATAAATTATAAATACTTTTGAAAAGGTATGAGGACCAGCACCATGTATTTAATTTTTCAAGAAATCTCGTTAATACTCGTATCCTCATTTACATTATTTGATTTTAAGTGTCAATTGACATCGAAAGATGGTCGCCTTTTCTTTCCATAACCTGTTTCTACTAGTTACGGATAATGGGAATAAAGTATGAGGGTAATACTCCTAATGTGTATTTTAATGTAATAATTAAAGGGTGGATTCTAGCCATCTGAATTATTTTTGCGAGACTAAGGGTCTGTTTCTGAAACGTAAAATAAAGTTATCTATTAATAAATGGCATAGTAACAATTGTTGTCACAATTGTAACTATGACAGTAAACGAATAATTAACTCTATTTAACGTTTCAGAAACTGGCCATAAGAAATATACATAAATCTTGAAATCTGCCATTCTTTCAACTTTACTTGTTAACGCCTATTTGATTTATACCTAACTTGAAATTTTATTTTATGTGCCTATTTCAAGATTCAAGTGCCTAAAATTAAAAATTTTGCAAATCTCATATGTACTAGATAGATAAGTTTGAATAATAATTGAATATTAACTTAATTAATATTAACTGTTAAAAAATATTTTAAAAAGACCCCACAATATTCTTATGGGATTTTGATTTCGAGCTAAATTGGCTGAATTTTTTATATTATGTTATAGACTTTGGCCTCCAGAGCAAAAGTCTCGATGGATACGAACATTGAATAAACATTTTTTGGGAAACTGTGTATACTTGACAATTATCACCTTTTTAGACGATAAAAAATTTCTACTTTTAAATTTAAAGGGAAAACTGCAGCAACCAAGAAATGTTTATTTAAGCCCAATAGGTCATTGGAATTTTTTTAAAATTTTTATCAACTTATGTACGCTATATTTTTTAGAAAAATTAAAAAGATTGATAAAAAATTCCTGCATCATAATAGGTAATAAACATTTTTTGAAACAACTGAAAATAAACAATACCTACTTTCTCGGTTAAAGATTCAACAGTGAAGTCTAATTGTTAAAATGATATAGTTTTGACGGGCTATATCGTCTCATATATTGTTCGTTCAATGTTCGTGCCTATTGTGGCCCTTGTCTGGAAATCCAGTTGTACAACGTAACAAGAATTCAACTAAATTGTTAGAAAATGTTATTAGAATTATGTAGGGTTCTTTGTATCGCTTTATACTTGTTACGAGGGGCAAACTGCAGCACACAATTTGTACAGCAGATTGCCCCTTTTACAATGACTTCCTTGACTTTCCTGAGATTTCGTACTAATTTTCCATAAATTTCCCTTGTTTTTCTTTTGATTTCCTCCAAATTTAATGTCACAAAAATCAATGAGTACATCTGAAATATCTATATAGATATAGATATTTAAATTCGAAATCTCATGTTGTGTCTCTTGTAATCCTTATGAAGTTGTATGCTTATTTTCGCTCCAGATGTACTAGATGGACTAATTTTATTAGAAGAATACGCTTATGATATTTATGAATCTTTCTATAAATACTGCTCCTCAGAAGACTTCTTGGTAACATTTATGCGCGAAATAAAAGATAAATAACACTGGTATTTTCTTTAAATTGAAAATTAAAGGAGCAATTAAATACAACTAAAAATAACCGAATATTTATCGGACAAGTAATTTTTTTTTGGGTAAATTTACAAATTCTGCACCGCTTTGTTGTCTACTGTAGTAACCATCGAGCAATTTCCAAGTGGTAACCCCCTCGTATTTTTGATCCAGTGACTATGTTCCTAAAAAATGCTTCAACTTACAAATTGTAGTTCTTATGATGTGGATTTAGGGGTTATAGGGTGTACTGTAAGTGTAAATTCAAGTTTTCGACCACCTTGTGTGCGTGGAAATGCTGCTATTTTGAGAGAGAAAAATGGTTGTTCTGTTTTTTTTAATATCTTGCTTCATATCAAAATTACATATGAAATAGTCATTATCAAAACCAAACCGCACATGTGCAATGTGTTATTTTTGTTGGAATTTCCTGTGAGTTTTCCCAGCATTTCCATTTCATTTCTTCTGCCTTCCTTTTGATTCCTCTTTGATATTCCCTGATTTCCTTTGATTTCTGTAATATTTACATAAAAATTCCCTTGCGGTTTGCTCCTCGACTTGTGATAAGATGTATTGTTTTTGCTTTTCACTAAAGGTAAAATTTACTCTACGTGATACCCGAAAATATGTAAAAACAGTTATTTAAGGTGTCTGCTAGGATCAAAATAGAAAGGTGCGTTTTTTAAACGTGTAAGATATCTTTCGACAGTATTTTTCGAGACGTTAAAAATTAACTTTGGTACATTTTTATTTCTGTTTCTTCGAAAAACTATTTTTACACTTTTTCGAGGATCACGAAGAATCTTAATAAATTATAGCTAGAATGGATATTACTTTTAAATAATATATTTAAAATTTCTCATCTATTTTCTTTCTAAACAATATTTAAAAGCTTAGAAAACCTATCTGTCATTATTTTTTATATATATTTTATGTTATAATAGAAATGTCAAATGTATCTCAGTTATTAAATAAAGTTCAAAAACGATTTTATATGTATGTTATTCATTGGCAAGGAAAAGGCCATTTTTGCCAAATAGTGGCTAAATTTCTGTCTATTTTAGTATTTTTTTGGGGGATTGTTTTAATAGTTTAATAACGGGGTACTTTATAGTTACAACAAACGAGGTAGTACATTTTTTTTATCATGTATACATTGTAGAGAGTATGTAGAATCCAAGTTTTAGACGTCCAAACCCTTAGCAAATTTTTGTGTGGCCGAAAAAAACTATTCAGTTTGTAGCCTATAACTTAAAAACAATGAATTCAATCTAAAAGTCATCTATTATCAAAATTAAAGAGCATTAAACTTCGCTTCGAATGAGTATCTCGAAGTTGAAATTTCATCAAGAGGTATGGGCGTAATTGGCAGTCGAATAACAACAATTTTTACTAACTTGTAAAAAATCGTTTGAAAACATCAGGTTCTTCAGCAGACATCATTTTCAGTGAAGAAACAAATGCTGCAGTGTCACAGGAAAAGTTTCTTGCAAACGAGAGCAACCATTTGATTTTGATGCTTATACAAAAATTTAAGAAATGAGGAATCCAAGCGCAGGCAGACGAAGATGCAGATTTATTATTTGTAGAAACAGCTATTTCCCAAGCAGGAAAATCAGACAGTGTGGCAATTGTTAGCGAGGACATTGACGTTCTCGTTATCCTAATGGGCCTCGGAAGCAAGTACGAGAACTTGTACTCCCACAAACCAGGACAGGGGAAAAAACAGATTTATGGTACTCAAACACTTCCTTCAACTTTGATTCCACACGTTATCTTCGTGCATGCTTTTACTGGGTGTGACACCACGTCATCATTTTTTGGTTGGGATCCCTCATTGAGCAACATTCACACCTGAAAGCACAAGCAGTTATATTTCTCGAGCCATCTGTTTCTCAAGACTTGATAGAGCAGGCAGGGGAACAGCTGATCTAGGCACTGTATGGGCAGATGCGCAGTGGGCTTTTGGACGAGCTGATATACGAACTTTTTATAAAATCCACCTCAAAAAAAATGTTCAACCTAGTACGGTTGCTACCAACATCGGATGCAGCAAGGTGGCACTCAATGCGCGCACACCCCAAGTGCAAACTTAGCTGGGAGACATAACAAACCCATGCCAATGGAGTTGGAAGAAAGGCTCGTCAGGCTTATTGCCTATAACAATGTCAAAGGATGCTGCACCCGACATGCTGCTAAAAATAGTTTCGTGTACATGCAAAAAAAGTTGCACTGCAGCATGCAGCTGTCGGAAAACAGGCCTGAACTGCTCTTTGACCTGTAAACACTGCTCTGGCCTCTCATGTTTGAATGCTCCTGAGATTGAGTTGAATGAAGATGAAGACGACGACGACGATGAAAATTGCTTCAAGCTTGAGAAAGTTGGTGGTGCTGATGCAATGAATCAGGAAGATAGGATGCAGTATTGTAGTACGAGGACATTGGTCAGCCCCAATCCAAACGGATTCGACTACTATAATCACTACATGCAAATAATTAGTTTTTCTTTACTTCATTTCAGTTTTTTCTTACACCTTGTATTGTTCTTGCACTTTATATTTGCTTAATTTTTTTACACTTTGTTGTATTACTACTATTGGGTAAATTTTTATTTTTGGTTAATAAACTTTGGGCATATCTCTACATTATGATTTTATTTCGACAACCCATTTTCTCAAATCAATTTTGAAAAATGAAATAAAAAGGAATAAAAGAATTTATATGCAGGACATTTAGGATTTTGAGCGTATTTTGCTTAATATTGATCGAACTTGGAAAACCAGGTAATCTATGAACTTGAAATTACATGCTCTACAACTTTTATTATATAGATTTGTTCATTTAGATTAACCGTTTCAGAGCTGAAGACGTTTAAAAAGTTAGCTATTGTGAACTTTTTACAACTTGGTAAAAAAATTTATTCGATTGCCAATTACGCCCATACATTTTGATGAACTTTGTGGTACTCATTCGAAGCGAAATTTAATGCTCTTTAATTTTGATAATAAATGACTTTTCGATTGGATGCATTGTGTTTAAGTTATAGGCCACAAACTGAAAAAAGTGCCAAAAATTCGTGGTCTTTTCAGCCACACAAAAATTTGCCGAGGGTTTGCAGGTCTAAAACTTGGATTCTACATACTCTTTACAATATATACAAGATGATAAAAAAAATCTACTACCTCGTTTAAAGTAACTATCACCTCCTTTCGATGGCGCCGTTCCTGGACTATAAATATTTTTGTGGCTAAAATCCGTCTCATAGTAATAACGATACAAGGAGGAAGTTTCATGATTTCTTTATACAGGATGTTCTCTAGTTGGTGGTAGTTATTTTAAAAGATAGTTGTGCTCATAAAATGGAGTAACCTTTCTATTTAAAATTATTTTCTACTATGCCAAATAACCGAAATAAAAATAAGTTGATTTCTAAAATATATGGAAAATTGATACAAGCTGGCAACGTTGCACGTAATATTTGTCATCGCTCGCAGTAAGCACTCGATGTTGATCGATCCGTGTTTATTAGTTTATTTCCGTTATCAGTAGACCAGTGCAGTTTTTCGATAAGCGTGGTCTAAGATAAAAATTGACGAATATCACGACATGTTAATTATATATGGTGAAACCAGGACAAATAGCTCTCGTGCAGAGGAATTGTACCACCAATGGTTTATTTTACAGAATGGGTAAGCCTACTATCTAATCACATATATTTACTGTGCATTTATTTTAAGTAACAAGTCACACCACAGAAATTAGACAACCCTCAATTCCAGAAGCCAGAGGCTTGTGTGGAAAGGGGTTACATATTGAAAAACACAGACATACAACCATTTCCTCCGACGGTGCCGGAGTTGGGATTCGAACCCTGTGGCGCGATACCCGTGTGATTAATCACGATTCCCACCTCGCGCCTTAACCAACGCGGCTATCGGCCAGACAATGTTATATTTAAAAAAACACAATAATAGATAGTACAACAGTGCTGGATTTGACTTTTGCTATGTTGCCACATTAATAATTTTCTAATTTTTGCCCTCATTTTCAAATGCATTTTTGAGAAAAATGCAATATAGAAAAGTTATTCCATGAAACGGATACCACTCACCATTATAAGAACTACCACCAATTAGCGAACATGGTGTTCTGGGTCAGCAACAAAATTTAAAAAAGTGTTTAGTGCAAGTTGTTAAAAAAATGTGTAGTTTGTAAGTTTAGTTAAATCTGTTCTTAGATGTGTACAATTTTATGACCTAATTTTATCCATCTACGATGGAAAGTTAAGCTGTTTTTAATTATCTTTAAACCGAACCAGTCCCATTCCGCCCGACCCTGCGATGCGCAACCAAGAACAATGCGGCGGTTGCACGGTCGATCTCGGGGTGGGTTCTGGGGAGCCACATGTAAATTTTAATTGTTAATAAAGTAGTATTAAATTGAATTGAACTGAATTGAAACTCGAGATCAAAGAGTCCTGGGTTCAAATCCCGGCTAGAGTATTAATGTTTACTGGTGTTTTTCATGCATGACCGAGTTGGTGGCAGTGGATTAGACAGGGTTGTATAAGAGACAACACTGCTGTCGCTGTACCACTGTAGTACAGTACCAAAAATTCACATTACCTGGAAAAAAATTGCATACTCGAATGGTGTCATGCTCAATGTTATCAGGACCACTTAGAAGGTCTAAAACCAAAAAGGTGACCTCCCCACTTTTTGCTTCAGCCGCCATCTTGAAAAGAGGGGGAGGTCACCTTTTTGGTTTTAGACCTTCTAAGTGGTCCTGATAACGTTGAGCTTGACAAATTCGGGTGTGCAATTTTTTCCAGGTCAAATTTCTATTTGCTTGTACTACTACTGAATTCGAGTCTTAGCTGCGGCAGATGATAATGTCATGGGAAAACATCATTGTGTAATTTTCTGTGTGCATGTATCCTGGTTGATTGGTGGAATAGCCAATGCTTAACTCCGTCAAGCCGGTAAAATTAATGAGGCGGTAAAATAAAAAATAAATGAATAAAATAACCCGTACTGTATGTACTGTTTTTTTAACTGTTAGCACTTTAAATTCTATTATTTAACGGTTTTTATATCGATAATAAAGTAAAATTTGATGCCAGTACTTTTATTCATATTAAGTAACTTGAATTTCAATTTAAAGTACGCTTTGTTCTTATGGCTAAAATTTTCACAAACAAAGTGATATGACGCTTTACTTGAGGTTTTCATTTAGATATTAGAAGGTTTCTAATTAATGTATAGCGAAAGTATAACATGTATGCTTCCCGGAACGAGAAAAGTGCACTATTTTACTATTTTAAATAAGTAATAACTAGGTAGGACGCGACTTTTTTTTGTTTGTTACTTGTTACGGTGAGGGGTGCTCTAAGTTTAAAGTTGAGTTTTCGGGGTCCGTAGCCACCCCATTTGGCAGCCACCTTGAAAATAAGTAAACAGTTTTTGCGTAATATCTCGAAACTGTGCACCTTACAAAAATTTTGTAGAAAGGTTTCTTGTTGAGAATCGAATTCTCTACTACTTTACATGAGTTAACTTTTCATCGATAATTTAATAATAAAAAAATATAATTCAGAGAAGATAGAATTTGGTTAAAAATTTATCTTTTAGGCGGCTATAACTTTTTACTTTTTTAACCACATTGTACCTTCTTTGGCATGTACATTTTTTATTATTGAGTTTTCGTCGAAAAGTTACTCATGTAAAGGTGTAGAGAAACCGTTTTACATTTTTTTGTGCAAAATTCGTGAACCCCTATTTTTAAGATAGCCACCGACCTCGAAAACTCAATTTTAAACTCACAGTGTCCTCCCATGCGCAACAAAAAAAATATATCCTGTCTACCCAAAATATCCTAGCTTAAAAAATGTAACATTTCAATGGACTAATTATTAAAACCTTATACTTTGTAGATGAGCTAAGTAGATAATAAAAGCACAATTTTGAGTGACAGCTCGTGTAACAAGTTTGATAGTTTCATTATTGATCTGGGCCATGATACGAAGATGTAAAGATATGCTCGCTAAAATTCCCAATTTTGATCGTTCAAACAAACTTAAAAGTTTTAAAATTGAAATAGCATGCGAGAAGACTCATATTTGTGCACCATCAGCACGAGATATTTGATTGTTACTTTGATTATATGAAAATCAAACACAAATTTACAGTTGTGTCTGATTTTTACATAATCAAATCGTCAATCAAACAATCCGGGCTGATGATGGTGCCCAAATATACGTCTTCTCATATGCTATTTGAATTCTAACGCCGGCTCCACACATGCGTCCACGAATATTCGCGTACTTTTACGAATATTTGTGTACACATATTCGTTTATGAATATTTGGCCAACACACTCTCCACATATAACATCGTTGTTACCGATTATTTGTATACGGCATTCGTGGCGTGGCGTTCCCTTTGATGTGCATCTATTTACCGACCCAAAGCGGGAACGTGTTCGTATTCGGACCAAATATCAAATATTTGTGCACGAACACGAACATTCCATCCACACTTGCGTACATTTCTACAAATTTGTATACGAATAACGCATATGTGGAACCGGCGTAAAAATGTTAAGTATTTTTGAATGTTCAGTGTCTCAAATTCCGATACATTTTTTTACCGCCCGAAGATCGCCGTATTTACCATAATTTCAGAAAAAAGATATTGCTGGTGAAACGTGCTAAAAATATGCCGATTAATGCTTTCTGTAGTTTCTAGAATAGTTCCCAGAATATACTAAAATGTTCTTAAGAATGTTGGATGAAGATTGTAGAAATGTTTAAAACACCCCATTCTTAATATACGTAGAATGAATGAATTTGCAGTTTGTGA
This sequence comes from Leptura quadrifasciata, assembly GCA_963675555.1. Taxonomy (NCBI): domain Eukaryota; kingdom Metazoa; phylum Arthropoda; class Insecta; order Coleoptera; family Cerambycidae; genus Leptura; species Leptura quadrifasciata. Next base: position 103,423,053 of record OY776676.1, read on the forward strand.
GACCATTTCTAAATTATTTAAATGTTCTCAATGTATATTCTCTGTATATTTATAAAACGTGTATGTGCTATTATGAACGATCCATACTATAGACGTCTGAGGGACGTTTTGCTACTCTTTCAAAATGTATACTAATGTGTTCACCTGAAGGGTTCGATGCGACTGATTCAGACAAAAATAACAAAATTGATACTTACTTCTATCTTTTCCTTAACTGCTGGCACTGGATGGTATCTATTAGACGTCGTGGCACTGCCTTAAATCTAACGCTCTTCAATTACACTTTCTTAATTAACCTGAAAGGGAAATTTGAAATAAAAGATTATATTGCTAGTTCAAAAAATATATTGATCTTTTCTAAAAATATTGTTACAGATACTAATTTCAAAGATATGGGTATAAGATTAACGAATATATAAGTTTAACAATAACAGCGGTCCATACCACACAGGGTTAGGATAGGAATTGGACGACTCAGACGATGTCTCCAACTGCCATCCAATGTTTTTGTTTTTAGCAAACGGTTGACGCTACAATGTGTCTTCTTACGTATTTAAAATATCACAATAATAATTTCGGGCACTTGTTCTAGAGCTTAAAAATGCTTGAAACGCAATAATTCAGAATAATAAAATTATTTATATATTCATAACTTCAGGCAAGGCGGTCCCGTGTGCTATGTATTATTATTATTAGCCGTTACTCGAGTCCGAGTATAAAAATGTTACAGTCGATAGATTGTGTACAATAAAAAGCAAGTAAAAGGTGTAGTCTATTGTAATTCCCATTCATCTACGGTGCACACGACTATGGCTATAGAGGCCAATTCGGGAGAGCACATGTCGACCGCAGTCAGGACAAACATAGACTTGGTTAGGTCTTGGATTCGGCCTTCTTGCAGCAATATTTCCTTGATAGCTGGCCACAACCCCTCGCCATTCGGTTCTGTCCGCTGCAAGTTGCTCCCATTGCTCGTCTGCAATACCACAGGATTTTAGATTTTCATGGAGAGCGTCTTTGAACCTCTTTCGTTGACCGCCACGCCTTCTTCTACCGCTTAGCAATTCACCATAAAGTGTACATTTAGGAAGGCGGTTATCATGCATACGATGAACGTGACCTGCCCATCTTAGGCGTGCTCTTGAAATGAGTACCTCAATTGGAAGGCTGTTTGCTCTCCTGAGTACTTCCACGTTTGATATGTGATGGAACCAACGGATTTTCATCATACTTCTGAGATGTCTTTGCTGAAAACGTTCTAATTCTTTCACATGACGACGGTAAGTGACCCAGCTTTCACATCCATATAGCAGTGTTGGAATGACAACTGCTCTGTAGACAGCCATTTTCGTTGACAAAGCAAGGTCGTGGTTGTCAAATACTCTCTCTCTAAGTCCCCAGAGTGCTCTAGATGCAGCGTTAATTCTATTGCGAATCTCGCTGTCCATGTTTGCTTTGTCATTAACAACGTTGCCTAAGTAATTGAACTGATCCACCACTTCAAGAGAATTTCCGTTAAGTGTAATGTCTATTTGGTTCACTTGATGAGGAGTTGACATAATCTTAGTCTTTCCAATGTTGATTTTAAGTCCCAAGGAATCATAGCTCTGGGCATACACATCTAAAAGTTCTTGAAGCTCTTCCGGCGTAGAGGCTAAAAGTGCACAGTCATCCGCATACTGGAGATCACAAATGAATCGTGTGCATGTCTTCGTGAAAGCTCTAAAGCGCCCTATGTTAAAGAGACCGCCATCAAAACGGTATCTGAGACCTATTCCTCTGGCTGTCAGTTTGTTGTCAACAATAATTGTTAGAGCAGTGGTAAACAAATTAAAAAGTAGGGGTGCCAGGACACATCCCTGCCTAACTCCAGTGAGGGTTTGGAAAGGTTCGGTTGCCTCATTATTATACATAACCTGGGCGTTGTTGTTTGTATGTAGACTGCGACATACTTCCACAAATTTTCTAGGGATACCTAAGCCGAACATAATTTTCCAGAGCACTTCCCTGTCCACCGAGTCAAACGCCTAAATTACGGTTAAATCAATGAAGGCCATGTGAATTTCTCCTTGATGTTCGAGTGCTTTTTCTTGAAGCTGTTTAAGTGTGAAGATTAAATCCGATGTGCCTCGGTTTGGTCTAAAGCCACTCTGTGTTTCAGGAAGTAACTTTTCCATAACAGGTGTTAGCCTATTTGCCATCGCTTTAGTGAGTATCTTCCCTCCAACAGCCAGGAGAGCTATACCCCTGTAATTTCCACAGTCCGCAGCGCTCCCTTTGTTTTTGAAGAGGTTGATTAAAAGTGTATCACGAAACTCCTGCGGAGCTTGACCACTTTCCCACACGACATCAAACAGTTTTTTGAGGTAGGGTATGAGCTCTGACGACACAGCTTTAAAGATCTCAGCTGGGAGTGAGTCGGCGCCGGGAGATTTGTTATTTTTTAGCTGCCCAATGGCGGTTAAGATCTCTTCCGTTGTTAGTGGTTTATCTAAGCCTTCGAAGGTGTCATATTGAGGGATAAGATTTATAATATCGTGATCGGCTTGACTTTGCTGGTTAAGAATGTTAGAGTAGTGTTCTTTCCATCGGGCTCTTATTTCCTGGTCTTCTTTGAGGAGATTTCCATTTAAATCTTTAATAGGGCACATATTTTTCCGACTAGGGCCGTACACTGCTTTTACTCCTTGAAAGAAGTTCCTGTAGTCGTGTGAATCGGCATACCTTTGAATTTCTCTGGCTTTGCTTGCCCACCACTCGTTCTTTATTCTTCTGATTTCGCGTTGCGTTTCATACTTAGATTGGGTAAAAGCTTCTGCTTTTGATGAGTTGTTGGGGTGGTTGATAGCGTTTTGGAAGGCAATATGTTTGCGGTCAAGAAGTTCTTGTATAAAAGCTTCATTATCATTGAACCAGTCCTCCTGTTTTTTACTTGCTACAGTGCCAAGAATTTCCTCACTCGCACTTTTTAAACTGTCTTTAATTTGTGTCCAGGTAGCAGCGACATCTACAGAATTGGTTTCTTCTAGTGCACTCAAATTCTCTTGAACTTTTTGCTTTAGCTGTTCGACTGTTTGTTGGTCGCGCAATTTACTAATACAGAGACGGAGTCTACGTTTTACTTGAGTTCTTCGGTGTTTAGGTCTCATAACAATTTTCATTTTAGAGACAACAGGACGATGATCGGTCCAACATTCGCTATCAATGCGCGCCTTTGTAATTTGGACGTCCTTGAGATGCTTCCTACGTACGATAACATAGTCCAGTAGGTGCCAGTGACCTGATCTGGGGTGACGCCAGGTGCCTTGAAATTTATCCTTTTGTCGGAAAATGGTGTTTGTTATAACTAGATCATGTTCGGCGCATTTAGTTAGGAGTAGTTGACCGTTAGCGTTCATGTTGTCCAAACCGTTCTTGCCTATGATGCCTGGCCAGGTGTCTGCATCTCTCCCTACTCTAGCGTTAAAATCGCCAAGAATAACGAATCGTTCCGTTTTAGGTCTACAGAGGGTTTCTTCCGGCTGTTGATAGAAGCTTTCCTTGGTTTCGTGACGTGCATCCAGAGTGGGAGCGTAGGCGCTTATTAGATTTACCGCGTTCCCATCTGATAGCTTATAGCGTAGCAGCATTAGACGCTCGGATAGGCCTTGTGGTACTTGTGTTAAGTTGGATACAAGTTGATTCCGAACGGCAAATCCTACTCCATGTTGTCTTCTTGAATTGGTGGGAAGACCTTTCCAATAGAAGGTGTAATACTTTTCTGTGAGAGAGCCTTCCTCCAAAAATCGAGTTTCGCTGAGAGCTGCAACGTCAACATTGAGTCGGTGTAGTTCTCTATCTATTAGAGCAGTTCTTCTTTCAGGCCGATCGGTGCGAGTGCTGTCGTTCAAAGTACGAACATTCCAAGCGCCGTAGATGAAAGAATTAGTTTTCTTGGATTTAACTTGTCGGTGTTTTTTCGACATTCGATGAGGTGTCCCTGTGGGCACCCTTCCCCGGAGATCCGATCGGGAGGGTATTTTACCTCCGGATGGTTTTGTCCCACTTGAACGCTCCATCAGTTTTTTTAAAGCCTTAATCGACTGAAAACGAAGCTGCATTTGAAGTTTTAGCTGGAGCAGGTATGCAACTGACCAGCTCGGTTGCGGAAGGCGAGTGGTGTGGTCCCATGGCACAGAAGGAGACTGCGACGATGGGGTAACCAAACGATTCCAAAAGCAACCTTTGTGTGCGGTGGGTTATTTTTACCGCACTCTTCGTGAGAAGGTGGATGTGCTCACGGCAAAAGGTAAAGGTATTCCGCCCTTACTCGGTAGTTAAAGCCTCGTTAGTGAAAACAGGGTGCACCAAGTTCAAATTGAACTCATCGCAAAGGTGAGGTTAACAATTGAGTAGGAGAGGCTATAACTTGCGCTTCACTACCCCATTACATGTACATGGTAAGGATACTGTTTTGCCACCGAATCACTAAGGAACCGCCTAAGGGCTAACACGACGGAAAACGCATAATTTTACCGCCAAAATGGACTGCAAAAAATGAAAATGCACCCTCAAAAATTTTGTCGTTCGCGCAAAATCTCGACTTAAAATTTTGAATTCAGAACTTTTAACTTATCCTCATATTTAATATAACGCCTAAGTTGCTAACATCGGTTCGTAACAAGAATTTTTATTTGGAAGTAAAAGGCTATTTTCATGGTAGTTGCTAAATTTTGGTGGCCGGAGCGACGTTACACCCTGTGCAGCGATATTCATTATAGTTGCTAAAATTACTCTCCCTGGAGCGACAGTCATTATAGCTGTAGAAATTACATAAAAACAGTCTGTGGAGCGAATTTTATAATAGTTTTCAAAATCGAATGTTTGCCATAGTTTCAAAAATTTAACAATTTCGTTTTAAATACGAAAATGCACGGTTTTATTATAATTATATAATTACGTTCGTGCAATTAATTTTCGTAATATTTTGCAAAATTGAATTTTCGACACAGTTCCGCAAAAGTAAAACTTCGGTGTTTTTGTTAAAGAACACGCTAAAACCCCGATGTACTTTGCGACGCTGTAACAAAATCCGACTTAGGAAATACTTCGTATGAAAAGCGTGCTTCACGTAAAAATATCGTGGAAGAGGTTTTTAATACTTGTAATCATATTTTCGCTCTACGGAGCGTTTTTTATGCAAAATTTTCAATAACTCCTCAAGGAGCGTCAATTTAGCAAGTGTAGTAAATGTCGCTGCACAGGGACGTAATGTCGCCCCGACACCAAAATTTTATAAACTGTAATAAAATTTTCAAGATTAAAAACCCTTTTACGAATCCACGTTGTCAAGCACTGCAACTCTTACGAGGTATTAAATATGAGGACAAGTTAAACCAGTCTCTATTCAAAGTATATCGGAAGTTCTAGCGAAAATAGCCCTTAGCGACATGGGAACCCCATCATTTCCTAGCAGTCGGTTTTGACGGGGAAATGATGAGTTTTGACGGGGTTTGCCCTAAACCGGTTCCTCAGTGGTTCGGTGTCAGAAAAGCATTATTACCATGTACTCATACGTGCATGGGATCCGCCTTGCCTGAACGTAAAAAGTTGTAATTGCAGAATACAATTAGAAGTAGTAGCGCTTCAAGCATTTTTAAGCTCTGAGGAGCGACCAAAATTAATGTGAAATAAAAATACGTTTATAAGACAGGGAAGCAAAAGCCCACCAAATTTCAGTAACATTGAACTTTTCTTGAATCTTTTTTGTGCATCGTTAGCTTATAAAATTGCATATTGGATGGTAGTTGGTACATTATAAATCTTTCCGTTCCTCACCATGTGTTGTACACGGGCCAGACTAGTATTTGTTAAACATATTTCTTAAAAGTTGTTGTAAAAACATAAATTTTTTAAAGATTTAATATATACATTTTTGAACTTTATATTGTCTTTTAGTTGTGTTTTCTAACAAAATTCCCTTTCAGGTATAATTTTAAGAAAGTGTGGTACATCCAGTGTTAGGTTTATAGTGTTACGACGTCCAATTGATACCATTAGAGCAGCAGTTAAGCATAAATGACAGTAAGTATGAATTTTTATATTATTCTCCGTCTGAAACAGTCACCTTGAACCCTAAATTTTGTGAACCTAAATATTCATTTTTGAAATAGAAATAGAGGAAAAATAATTTTTTTTCTCTCTATTTTTTTTTCTTTCTTTCTAACTTTTTTAAGATAGAAATATAAGTCCTTCAGACACCCCAAAGATCGACCGTGCACATTTTTAAGTGGAGCACGCGGTTCGTGCGAAATATATCCGGGTTTCGTTACAGTTACGAAACATTTTGCCGGTGAGATTTTTTGCCGCTTTTAAGCAAGATGGTTTTAGATAGGGTTTGGTGTGTTCTTTGACACTATCTGGGCGGGGAATTCAAAGTTAATTCTAAATTATTGGATGTCAGTAAATTTTTTACAGTTCAAATGCTTTACGATTGCTATGAAACTGCTATTTCATGAAAAAAATGATCGATTTGGGTAGAAATCTTCAAGATGTCCATATTAGGTCCTACAACATTCAAGCCAAACAAGAACTAAAACTGAACGTCACTGCGATATTGTGTGCTGTTTGGGTTTAATTCAGATATGCAAGGTTGTAATATGATTAGGTAAGAATAGATATTCGTTCTCCACGAATTCATGCTATGAAAACTGGAGAAAAAAACAATGATTTATTTTTCTCTCATAGGCGCCTCCTTTAGCATCTCAATTCAACAGTGTGTTGGATATGAGTAAAGAAAGTACCTAATTACTTGATTAGATGATTAATTTTTTTAGAAAACAAAACAAAGAATTGTTCTGTCAGTTACAATGTCATTCATTTGGCAGCATGATCTGCCACCAAAATCCTCAGTTATAATAGATTTTAATACCATTATCAAAATTTTCAGTAGAAATGTTTTCTAATGTCCAGTTTATTACAACAATTAAATACATACAGAAAATACCATAACTAAAATAAATCTAGAACACACTACAAGAAATGAGAAGAAATGTGCAAGATGAAATACCTACAGGAAGAACTGAATATACAGTGCAGTTTAGTGCTACAAATGATAAATTTATGAACAAAGACCAACAAATAAGACCAAAAACTAAATCGGGGAAGCTTACAGTAAGAAAGGTAAGTTACTAACTGTTATATTTAGTGCAGAAATTAAGTTATGCGGGTGAACGGATTTTGTACTTTATTCTAGATGCAAACCACTTTGCACACGTGCCCCTTAGGTATTTTCAATCGATATCAGAAGTAATGCCACGTGCTTGTTCCCTTGCGGTAAAGAAAATCTATTAATATCTTCAAAAAGAATAAATAACAGTTTCGATGGTATCTCCAAAACCAAACCTTGAAGAATAATTATTTTTATACCATGTGATTTATCCCATCAATAATGAACGCTATATTTACACTGCATCTCTTCATTGATTCAATATCAATAACCAGCTCTTAAATATAAGTAGATACTCATATGGAAATGCTGTTATTCGAAAATAACTGCAATGTGAATTACGCATAGGTATATAAGCGATGTATTTTCGAGTTATGTTATGATTTTTTCGTATTACGTAGACAGCTGCTTCATATCAGCAAACAAGGATAGATCGTCAGTTAATCATATCAGATGTGCGTTCGACGTCAGTTCTATATCATAGATTTTGGAGGTGGATACCACTTCCCTGCCAGAAATTCCTCATAAAAACATATAAAAGAAATGTATAAAAATTAAAGGATCTATAAAATTTCAGTTGGATAGAGAAACCGTCATTCAGCGGTAAAGTCACTCACTGAAGTTTATTAGTTTTTAACAGGATTCACATATTCAACATCAGTTTAAAATAGATCATAAGGAAGGTGCAAAATTTCGTATAAATTTTTATGTACAAAAAGGAAATCAAGATAAACTAATTCTATCGTTCGTTGGAATTTATCATTTGAATCCCTGAGACTTCACGTGGTTCTAAAACGATATGTACGAGAATATATCTATAAATTAATAGTGGAGTGTTTTAAACTTCTAAATCTATAAGACTGTATCAGTCCTTTTAATGGTAACTGAGACCTATAATGTGGTAACCGAAATGGTATCTGCCTGGATATATGAGGCCTCATGTGTTGGTTGAAACACTAATAAATCTTCATTAAAAATGATTTTATACTTTTTAGTTCGTTGTGATAAAGCGTGTATTTTTAATTTTTTAAACTATTAATTTTTTATTTTAGTTTTCTTTAAACCAATAACTTATTTTATATAACAAGTGGCTTTTTTACAAGTGGGGCGTTTATAGTACGAGCCGAAGGCGAGTGCTAAAAACTACACAAGTAAAATAGTATATTATGTAATGAGCACAAAATGATGCATATTTTGCACGAGTATGAAAGTTTGCAGCACGAGTCGAAGACGAGTGCTGCAATTCATACGAGTGTAAAATTGCTATTTTGTGCGAGTTGCATACTATATTTTTTCTATGACAACCCACTGCTCACGCGTAATATACTAAATAAATAATAATCGATATAAAAAATATGGAGATATTTTCTTTATTGCTTTGAATACAAACCATAAGTTAGAGTGTCTGGACAGTAATGCCCAACTAGTTGAAAAAAAATAAACTATAAAATAGCTTCCTACCTATTTTATTTATTTTTTAAAGATAAATTTGCAATTATTGAAAATCATTTTTGGAGAATTTGTGGAATGCTTGATACTAATATTTTCTTGATATTGGCAATTTTCCGTTGTTGAAGTCGACGGCCTTTAACGATTTTCCATTCCTGAAGTCGATGGTATGTATGTCCTGTAACGCATTTGCAATTTTATTAGCTGTGTCAAGCTTACTTTTCTTGAATTCATCGATGTATCCTTCAGCGACTGCCGTGGACTTCCAGCCACCGTGGCGTTTTAACGTGGTTATGTCACCACCAGCATCAACAAGGTTAGTTGCGGAAGATCGGCGAAAGCAGTGCTCGGTATATAATTCGTGATTTGGCAATTTTAAATACTTAGCAATGTCTTTGCCCATGGCTTCAAACTTATTCAAGCCTATTCTTTGAACAGTACATTTTCCTTTTTGATAGTTAATGAAAAACCATAGACCATTAACATTTGGAGGGCGCAGATTTGCATATTTTTTGTAAATTTCATAGTATGGAGCGGTTACAGTAAAATTTCGTACAATTTTGGTTTTAGTGTCTGGTATTGTTACTAAAAGAGCTGAACCCAAATCATTGAAATTTGTAATTTTCATTTGATATAGCTCATGTCTTCTGCATGCACCCATTACGCCCATAACTAATGCGACCTAAATAGTTAACCAAATTACTTATTATTATCACATAATGGTATAATTAAACTTACTTTTGTCGCTAAATATATTTCATCTGGCGCTTCATTTATAAATTTTTTGATGTTATTTGAGGTAAAGATCTTTGACTTTTTGGGCCTGTAGCCTTCGGATTGTCGCTTAAGGAATGCTTTCAGTTTCAAATATTTGGCGATATCTATATTTTCATGAATACTAAGAGTCGTTCTCAGCATTGAGTATTGTGTCCATAAAGTAGAACTTTTGAATTTCTTCGCCAAATCGCTAAAATAAACCATTAAAACGTCCTCGGAAAACGATTTTGCGTTTTGATCCCTTCTCCAATCCAAAAAGAGGTTGTAAGCGCGTTGATATATTTTCTTCGACGTTTCTGGTAATAAATTTAGTGTTGTTAACTTTGCCGCTTCTCTTATGTTTGGGGGGATGTCAATTCTAAGTCATTATCACTATCACTTTCCATATTAATCATCAAATTTATTGGAAATAACTCCGAAATTATCTGCAAATGTACAAAGATGTTAACAGAAACAATCTAGAATGACAGTTCATTACTCCGTCGTTGGACGTCCTATTCTCTAAGCCGCCTTAAAAATTTTGTCATCAAAAACAGTTAAAATGAGTGAAATCTAACACGAAATATTTCATATCGCATTTGTCACTTAGCAACTTGCCTGGCAACCGATGCGAAATGAAATTCCGTGCAAAATGCAGTTACTTATGGTTGAGTTTACACTCTTAAAATAAACATATTTTGATGTTGTCGTAGAAAAAAACACATATTAGTCTCCAGTTATATACAAAATTGTTTATATCGCCATTCGAATTCGAAAACTATATAACTTTTTATATGCGCATGTATGATTCCAGTGACAACACAATAATAGTATTTTTTGTAACTCCGTATCCTAAAATAACATTTATTTCACAGATTCAATGAATCAAAGCAATGTCATTATTGACAAGTGAAAAATAAAGAAAAAAGTGTGAAATAAAATGTCTTTATTTCATACTTTTTGCCGTATTTTTACAAAATTATATTGTTTCTTAATTTTGAATGGAGAAAAAAAAAAGATTGTTATTATGTAACTTGGGACTAAATTGTGTTTTTTACTCGTGCGGTGCTCCACTTGTAAAAAACCACCATTTTAGTCACTTGTTATATAAAATACTATTATTGCATTGTAACCGGAATCATACATGCGCATACGAAATTTGCCGTCAGTTGGTTAAGTGAAACAATTTTTTTAAAGTCAACTAAAAAACTGTATTATACGGAGTTAGTTAAAGTTGGGAACAGAATAGATAAAAGTCATCGGGGAAAACAACAGTATTTTCTTACTTGGGAGATTATACAAATAATAAATAAATACCAACAACTTGTGGTAATTTACTTAAATAATATAATAATATAGATCCCACTATAATTTAATAGAAATTAGACAAATAATAAGTTTTAAGAAAAAAATCTTCAAATAAGTAATTTGCCCCACTTACCCCCAATGAACATATGTTTACTATGCCGAGCATAAGTATAGAGACCCTATAAACTAGAATCTGGCCACTCGGCTCCCACTCCACCCAAGTGGATGCATAATGACGGCGATGGTTTCAGTGTGCGCGTGTGCACCAGTGTATTTACAACGTATCGCAAGTGTCAGAAGCAGGTTGCAGTATTTGTTTTGATAAAATTAAAAAATATATGTAAGAAATAACGTTACCACTAATTGTCTCGTGACCAAATCAGTCATAACAGACATTTTAATTTAAACCTATTACATTGAATCTATTGACACTATACTCGTCAAGACAAAAGCAACTCCTATTGGTGCCGCCATTATGTATACACTTTTCATACGGACCAATCAGTGCCTCCCACTCGAGTGGCCAGACTCTAGTTTATAGGGTCTCTAGTAAAGTATAAAAACGGAACCATTTTTTGTTAGTTTTTTTACCTACTAAATCCCTTCGTTTTATACCGACTTGAACTTAAATAACCTGCGTTGCTCAGTGTCGACTCAATAGCTCAATGCTTATGCCTTAGGCTTGAGACCTTCCCACCTTTCTTATAGGCCTATGATACGCCTTCATCTATGGGCAGTCGTTCTATGCTCAAACGGCTGCAAAAAAGGTGCGGTATCATCTGAAAAAAATACTTGACTTCAACAAGACTTGGAAGAACAACATACGCGAGGATGAGACTGAAACAATAACTCTTCACGGGAAATTCACTAACAATACTACAATAAAACTGAAAATTAACGACAAAACAATAACGAAAGAGACTCGGTCAAATATCTGGGGACAGCTCTGGATAAGAGACTGAGTTTCGGACCCCACATGAAGCAGTCTGTAAACAGAACTTACGCGACATAGTAAGGTCTACCCATTCGTGAACCGACGAAGTAAACTGCTGAATACAATGAACTAGCAATGTGTGGAATTTAATTTCCGACTTGAAGTGCAAACGATTACAACTGACACTACACAAAATACTTAGACGTCTGAGTAAAAGCAACAGGTTGAATTACATAGAAAAGTGAAAATAATGCCCGTTAGGGATTACATAATCGAGATACCGCAAAAGATCTTCTCGGACAAGATCGAACGATCGGAAATTACCAGCAATATCATAGGCGCACGACAACATGACAACGACAGACGCCCACACAAATTACGCACCACAGACTACCCATATATGCAAAAAGGCGGTAACAATATTCTCTTCCATCCCCTAACGCAAACTTAAATAAACCGAATAAAACAGGATACATAAAAAGCAAACTGACAAACAAATTAATATCCAGTAAAACCCCAGCTTTATACTATCTGACTTAAGAAATCTGTCATAACCTTCAACTCTCTAAACAAAAATATACAATATAAAAGCCTTCAGCTATATTAGGACATAACAGAAAGAAACAAAATACAGCGCCTCTTTCAGGGAGGTTGTGAACAAATAACATTTAGAAATGCATTCTTACTCATCGTCTGGCCGACCACCTCGCAGCCCGTACGTCTCTGCGTCTAGTGACGTCTTGTAACGCGTCGTACATAAACAATATTATTGAAAAAAACCGCTGCCCAAGGAATCACTACTTCCACATCCAGATTTTGTATTCAAGTCTTATGCACACTAAATCCCAATGAAATATTTTATTCCCTTTAATAATAGAGTGGGGGTGGTAGAGGGAGTGGCTAATAAAAAAAAATAGAAGTCTTTGGTTCTTGTATACACACTAAATCCCAATTTAATTTTTTATTCCCATAAACAATGGAGAGGGGTTAACTAATGCCAAAATTTCGTTCTTGCATACACACTAAATCACATTTTTATTTTTTTTACCACCTTCAATAATAGGGTGGAGATGGCACTGGGGGTGGTAGAGGGGTAGCTAAGGCCAAAAAAATTTGTTTAGACGTTTCGTTTTTGTATACACACTAAATCACATTTTATTTCTTTTACCCCCTTTAATAATATGGTGAGGGTGGTAGAGGGGGTAGTTAATGCCAAAAAAATTTTTTTAGACGTTTCGTTCTTGAATACACGCTAAATCACATTTTAATTTTTACCCCCTTTAATAATAGGGTGGTTGTGACAATGGGGTATTAGAGGAGGTAACTAACGCCAAAAAAATTTTTTTAGACGTTTCGTTCTTGTATACACACTAAATCACATTTGAATTTTCTTACCTCCTTTAATAACAGGGCGGGGGTGGTAGAGGTGGTAGTTAACGCTAAACAAATTTTTTAGACGTTTCGTTCTTGTATACACACTAAATCACATTTTATTTTTTTTTACCCCGTTTAATAATAGGGTGAGTGTGGCAATGGGGGTGGTAGAGGGGGTAGTTAACGCCAAAAAAATTTTTTCAGATGTTTCGTTCTTGTATACACACTAAATCGCATTTAATTTTTTTCACCCCTTTTAATAATTGGGTGGGGGTGGTAGAAGGGGTAACTAACGCCAACAAAATTTTTTTAGACGTTTCGTTCTTGTATACACACTAAATCACATTTTAATTTTTTTTACCTCCTTTAATGATAGGGTGGGGGGTGCCAATGGGGGTAGCTAACGCTAAAAAATTTTTTTAGACGTTTGCTTTTTGTATATACACTAAGTCACATTTTAATTTTTTTTACTCCCTTTCATAGTAGTGTGGGAGTGGTATTGGGGGTGAGAGGGGGGGGGGGGTCTGATTCCTAAAAACATTTTGATACCTTAACTTTTCGTACATGCCCCTAAATTGCAATTTTATGGACTCTTACTTGCTTGTTTTGCCTATTTACCCTTATTTACCCCAAACCCTTCAACTGAATTAGATCAAAATATAATCTATTTCTAGATCTCGTTACAATACATAAGTGTACCAAATTTCAAGTCAATATCATAAACGGTTCCAGAGTAAACGTGCGCACAAAAAAAAAGTTACAGACAGACCAACAGACAGAATTTTTTTCGCTCAAATTTAAAATCTCGACATTTTAACAAAAAAAAAATTTTTTTGTGTTACTATACTTTCACTGGACGTGAAAGTAATAAATAAATCGAATAACAAATGAGATAATTAGGCAGAACGTATATATAAAAGGACTTAAATAATTGCTTGGCTTGAGACTAAGGAGTCCCGGGTTCGAATCCTGACTAGGGTATGGATAATTAGTGGTGTCTAATGTGTTACCGAATTGGTCGCAGTGGACTAGACGGGGTTGTGTGAGAGACAACACGCCTAGTGGCTGTATCATTCCTGAGTTCGAGTGTCGCAGCGTCTGATGGAAATGTCGTAGGGAATGGTCATTGTAGAGCCGGCCAACCAGGCACTGGCCTGGGGCACCAATTCCTTGGGGTCGCCAAAAATCAAAAATTACTAGTTAGCGGTTACAGTCGTTATTGAGAAATTAAAAAACATACACTTTTATTCGGTAAGCCCAAAAATATTGTTAAATAATTAATAGAACATTATTCAACGAACGTGTAATGATAGCTATTACTCACGAGGATGTCGTTTACGGCACAAACCGAAGGCGTAGGGTAGGACAAGGAATAAAAAACTTTTAGATAATTTAATTCTCTACAAATTCGTTTGATCGTAGTGTTTTAGCTTAGAGGCAACAGCTCTCGAGATATTCGCGTTTAAAAGAGAGTCCGATTGTTGGCCGTACCTCGCCGCATTTCAAGCTTATAAATTCTAGTTAATTTGCATCGTAAATTGCACCGGGCAAATCGAAAATTCGAGCCGATGCGGCGGGAACATAAGGGTGGCAATTTTCGACAGATCGAAGTTAGTACGACGTCATTTGTGAGATAACATACCTACGTAATATTTTTGAACTTTAAATCATTTGGCAATAAAAATATTAAATAACGCATACGAATTATTGTGATTGGTTCTCCAAAACTGATGAATAATAAATATAAACTTACGGGTGTGAGTAATGAGCGCCATTACTTGTTTAAAAGTAGTCGTAGAATAAATGAATTATTTTTATTATTTCGTACTGCTTCGCTACAAATCCAATCAGAATTCACCTCTTTAGAATATCTTATTGTAGATTCCTCTACGATAAAAGCTACAGGAGCTGCTCCAATTCGTTCGCCTATATACCGTGATTTTTGTCATTATCCCCACCTGGTAGAACTGGCTTTAGATTGCATTTCACATCAGAACAATTGAATCGAATCGCCCAAGCGAAAAAAATTACGTTTTTTATATATACAGATTGGTGTCAGCAACAAGCCGTATAGGAAAATCCTATACACTTATGTACATGTGTAATACGGGTGAGAATCTCATCTAATGGAATGTGATTGGAGTGGGGCGATCCCCTGGTGTGATTGTCGAAGTTATGGATTATTTACTCCGTTGAACTTAGGTCTCAAGTAACCTTACGAAATTTAAGTATTATTGCACTCAAAATAATATTAACCTGTTAAAATGAATATTTATTTAACACAAGAGAAAGTACAAATAAAGAAATTATACTATGGCGGACATTCACTGCGTGATACAATAAATGTATTTAATGTAGTACGAAAATCGACCTACTCTCACTTATCTTGAGAAGGATACTTTTGTTTATTTTTGGTAATTTGTTGACCACCATAATTAATTTCAACAAATGAATATTTTGGGATACGTGGTAATTTGTAAATTCCTTATTTGACGACTGGTCACCTACAACTTCCGCTCCAAATACATTTACTACTGCAGCGGATCGAGCTCGATCAGCTGTCATGCCTATGCCTCATCATCTAATTTCATATCATCTCGTGATTCTCACCCGTATTGCACATGTACATAATTGTATAGGATTTTCCTATACGGCTAGTTACTGACACCAACCTGTAGAATTTCATGCCATTCAAGCGGGTATTGCATCTACCCGGCGCATCCGCCAAATATGTCACAACCACTTTCAAATAGTCGTACCTAGCGGCTACATGAATTGTGAGAGAAGGGGATTGGGAAGTCACTGATAGAAGACGAATGTAAAAACAAATATAATTCATCAACAAAACAATACAAAGGATGCAGATGTAACCAACAAATACATATTTTGAGAAGCAATTAAATGTTACACAAAGGAAGGAGAAGTACAGGGCGGAGGAAAATGTACCAAGACAAGGAGTTCAAGACCGATAGCCTTAAGACTGGATTGGACTGGCCCCCTATTATGTTGCAATTTATATTCGTAATGAATGCTTGTTTAACATATTACATATTATTTGTTTTAGGGATAGAGTGCAAAGTTACATTTGTATTATTGATCACAATTGGTTTCATTGCTAGTTGATGCCGCTTGTTTATTATGTTTATCAGAGTCAATAATATTGTTAGATTACATTTAGAAAAGAATTCATAATTATAGGTATGTAATCAACTAAATGAGACTTATTACAATTTACTATTTTTACGGCACTATTTTGCCATATTCTGTTTATTTGCAAATCTTTTTACAGAAATATACTCTCGAAAACATTTTAAAATTTGACCACAATCAAATTCCTATTTTGAGTCCAAAATTCGGCTTACAATTTTTGCTTAATAATATCAAAGATGTATACGATTTTAGCGATGACGGGGGTGAAGAAATACTCAAAAATCCAGTTACTGATTCAGAAGTAGATACTTCTTGTAGCAACACATCCAGTGAAACTGTGAGAAAAAGAAAACATGAATAAAATAAAATAAGAATCAACATTGTAAAAAGTTTAATAAAAATCAAGTGAATTTTCGAAAAAATTATATCCTACCTTCGAGAGTTATTTTTATCTGAATGTTTAAAACCTGCTCACAATCACTTTTACTTGTGCGCGCATACGTATAATACCGGAAATTACGGGAAATCGCCGCGCGCATGTATATACCAAAAATGACAAAAAATCGGCTAAATTAAAAAAAAAGTTATTTTTGTTACATCATGTGAAAGTACATAAGAATACCTTCATTGTTGTAAAAAAAAATTCGTTCGACCATTTGGGCAATTTGGGGAAGTTTTGAAAATTTTGTGGAATTTGGACTAAAAATGGAGTTGCAGCCGTAATACCTCAATACCTCTAGTTTTAGCCATTTCATTCACAATATATTTCTTATATATCGGCGAATGGTGTTTCGCTAGGGTTAGCAATTCGGCTTTCAGCGAAGCACGATCGAATAGGATACCTTTACCATCTAACCATTCTTGAATTTGCGCTTTTCACCATGCACTGGTTGGTAATTTTTCCAGTAATCGACTGTGGTACGGGGCGGTATCCATAATAACGGCAGATCCGGGTTCAATCTTAGCGAGAAGTTTTACAACCAGTCCTCTAAAACATCCGCATTCATGTCCTCATGATAATCTTCACTTTTTTTCGACATGAACGATAGAGGTCCATCTTCCACAAATCCTGAAACACTTCCTATGTGCGTTATTATTAAGCGTTTTCCTTTTCTTGTTTACCAATCTTCCATATGGCCTTGACGAACACTTTTTATATTTCTATCTTGCCAAAATTGCGTTACAGTATGTCCTTCATTTAACCACGTCTCATCTAAATAATTGCATTTTCTTCCTCTTTCACGGGTAGCTCTAATTTCCAGAATAATATCATTTCTCTCAAGTAGGAGGCTATTTCCCTTTCCTTTTGAAATACAAAGTTCATATCAAACAAAACATTCGTTTAACATCAATTTGCTCCTTTTGGGTATATGTACATCATCATTCAGGGACTGTAATATTTTCTTAACAGTAGGGATTTCATTATCATAGAAGAATTTACGCCGAATTCCATTTTTCTGGAATTTATCTAATATTCTTTTTCTTCCACACTTCGCTTTAGGTTTCTGAACATCCCCTTCATTTTTTCTTCTCTTAGAATTCTGTAAATGGTCCACTCACACACGCCGGTATCTCTACTTTCCCCTTACATCACCACTTACCCTCTACCACACCCCCTCATCCTCCTCCTTTAATTATAGTTTACATACTATTGTGTGTGCACAATTTCAAACATTAAATCTAATCTCATAAATGGCCAAAAGCATATCATTGTTTAAAGTAGGTTTTTTCTCTGTTAGTTTTCCTACTCAATTAAATATAATACACAACTTAAATTACGCAGTAATAAAATCATTGAAACAAATTATACCGAATACTTCTGTGAGCGGTTATCATTTCCCCTATAATTTAGATTGCCTTATGCCTCCTGCGAGAACATCCTGCAGCTGTGGCGGGTCGATGCCATCGGCATTTTGTCACGCCGCAGAATTATATATATTGTGAAATATAATGAATCACATACTGAGATACATTAAGGTAAAAATGACATGTATATAGTTTTAATATTGAATAAATTGATTTTAATTGGTAATTGGTAATTGGTAATTGGTGGTGTATAACGTTTTATCTGCTCCCCTACTGTTCATGAAATAAAAAATTAGATTTTACATTTCTTGATCGATTTATTTTGACAGTGATACTAAGTAATTTTTTGACATTAATGGACGTCAAGTAGTCTGCTTTGATTTTGTTGTTACTAAGGCGTAGTTAACAAACGTGAGGAAAGTTATCCAAATTTTGTGAATAATATTATTAATTGTAATAATTGTACTGTTACTAGAAATATTAATTGATAATTAATAAAATTTCAAGTTCAACATCTTTTTATTTGCATGATTCGAAACCATTTATTTCCCCAAGGGAGGTAAGTAACTCACTTACGTCCCGTCGTCAATAGCAACTAGCACTTTACCGGTAAAATCAACTTACTTGCTTGAAAACAATATGGCAATAGTCTACTTACCATAGTGGGAGCAGATAATAGTACATTACACTACAAAGGAGGTAAGTAGGTTTTCAGGTCAAAACTTACCTCCTGCGTGCTGTATAACGTTTTATCTGCTCCCATACTATTCATGAAATAAATCAGATTTTACATTTCTTGATCGATTTATTTTAACAGTGAGACTAAGTAATTTTTAACATCCAAATTTTGTGAATAATGTTACTAGTTGTAATATAATATATATTTTTTAAGTAAGTAAATTTCCTATATATACCACACATCATACTCATATAAATATAAATACAACTCACGTATGGCATCATAGGTTGGGGGGGGGGAGTAAACAATAACCACTTGAAATGATTATAAATAATTCACAAGTGGTTCCTAAAAATTATATACAATAAAAACATCACATACCCTACGAACGATCTGTTCAACCTGTCAAAGAAAATGGATATTAAATAACTATTTTCATAAAAAAATCTCATCAACCTTTTTAAGAACGAACAAATAATTAACCGCACAACCGCAAACCGCACAAACCGTACTATCAACAAACAAATAGTTAAAACCAAAGTTAACAAAACGACCGGTCAATGAAATTATATTTACATAGGTCCTAAAATATACGACTTACTTCCATCTGAATTAAAGAATATAACCTCATTGAAAAAATATAAAAAAGGAATTAAATCATGGATTAAAAGAACTCCCAGACTGTTATTGCATCAAGCTATCGATTCAAAGAACGCTTATCAATATTCACTTACCTCATCAAAATATTTTTTTTTTCCAATGGCTTTGGGTCGTAAACAGACCTCATCAAAATAAAACTTCACTTATACCCATCGTAAGGTATGATTGGATATCTTAAACTATGAATCGTCTTGAAATTAAACAGTAGGTAAATGTATAATATGTATACCTTTTATATGTAATAAATATAGTTAGTTATGTAGTTAGTTATAATAATTATCTATTTGCATTATTATTTAAGACTGTACTGTACAATATCTTCTCCCTTAAAGTCTATATACTTTTGTATTACCAAATGTATTTAAATACTTACAGTATTTTCTGTTTGCATCAAAACTAAATTAAGTTAATTTAAATACCAATTAAATTCTTCCACACACAGGTACTCAGTACTTTCGTGGAATTTTCTGTTTATTAATTCATATCATCATGTATCGAAAGTGCAATTGTTTGTAAACATTATTTCGATTAAGAAACTTATATTATTATTATTATCAATAATAATTAATAGAATTATAAGTTCAGCATTTTTTGATTTGCATGATTCGAAATTACTCATTTCCCCAAGGGAGGTAAGTAACTCACTTACCTCCCGTCATCAATAGCAACTAGCACTTTTTCGTAAAATTAACTTACCTGCTTGAAAACAATGTGACTATAGTCTACTTACCTTAGTGGGAGCGAATAATAGTACATTATACACTAAGGGAGAGAAGCGTCTTATTTTTCCTGAGGTGTAATTTGAGGCCCGAGAGCGAAGCCCGAGGTCAACAAATACATCGAAGGAAAAATGGCGGTCTCTCCCGAGGTGTATATACTATTTTTTCCACGATCGGGAGTAGAAACATTTATTTCATAAATAAAGAATTATAATAAATTGGAGCGAAGCTACAATATTTAGAAGCCTTTGGGATATTTAACGTATCATGGCAACAGATATTTGTTTACAAATACATTGAAATAAAATGAAATAAAAACTCCCCTAGGGAAATTATTGTCTTACTTCGTCCCTAGGGAGTAAATGCTTTACTTCTGTCACAATTTTGATGCCATAGAAATCAATTTCTACTCCCGGTCGTGGAAAAAATATATTATATGAGTGATACGTCACTGGTGAGTACCATTTACAATGAGAAAATCAGTCGATTACTTATTTCCGGTCGTAATATAGTACGTGGCATTTAGAAAACCAAGAATCTGTTTGAAACTTATTTTCTTACGGAAATATTTACTCCAATATTTTGAATTGCTACAGAATTATTTGAAATAGGAGAAAATAATTGTATATAACATTATCATATTTAAAACAAGTGGCTGACACAATAAAATTATATAAGAGCATGTTTTTTACTGTATTTTTAATTAACTGTTAATTAAGAACTCGGCAACGCCATACTGATTAAAATGGTTTTTCAGGCTTTTTATTATGACGTCTTTACACTTTTCAACTTCACCCACACAATGAAATCATATAAAAATTTCAGCCACCAGCTCCCTAGCAAAGAGAAACGGAGGAAAATATCTCTGAAAATTATTTATGAAAACTCTTAACACTTTTTTGGACCCTCCCTCCGCCTTAAGAGCTGCTTCTAAAAGCAATTCATCAATACCTAAGTACCTGTACAAAGTTATTTGCTCTAGAACAGAAGGAACGTAAGTTCCTTTAACTCACCCACTATTTAAATAATTAGAATAGTATTACTTTTTTTAAAGGTTGTTCAAGATGTATCCAAAATCTTAGAAGATCTTATAGGCCATTTACATCTAATTGAAAGGAGAAACGATTCATATTCTGATGTGATTCCTCTATTAGAAAGAAATCTCAAAAAAACCCAACAAAAAGTGTCTGAAGGTTTAACAGAATCTCAATGCTCACTTGATATAAATACTGAAAGACACATCAATGTGAGAACAAAGAATGGAAGAAGCAGTACTACTAGAAAATTTAAAGTCGGCGTAAATGCTCCGAAATTAACTGGAAGGTAGATACTTGTATAATTCTATATTTTTTTCATCAATTTATTCCGGTACACACTATCACAACGATATTTAAATGCATGTGGTCAGAATAGTATCTTTATTAATGTTGCGTAGCAGTTTAATAGACTACCATTTTTTTTTTTTGACTTTAGGTCACAGTCCAGTCACAAGTGAAATACTGGAAATATTCAGAAAAATATAGAGGGAAAAACAGGGTCATATCGTTCATATCCTCTGAAATCTGAAGGCGAAATATCCCCCTAAGGGGATAGATAATGTTGTCAGACGATATTTTTTTAAATTTTTTTATTTACACTATTCAACAGGCCGTGCGACCCAATTACAGAATAGGAGAAATACACAAAAAAGTAAAAGGAAAAATTACACTTAAAATAAGGAAACATAAATTAACAAGAAATATTTTTTAAAAAATGTACAACAGAGGAGAAGAGTATAAATAACCAACAGTAAGAAGAGCAACGAAATATATCAATCATAAATCCATATTTTTAATTGACGGGTTATTACAAGACATAATGTCAAACGAACAATTTAAATTGTTATAATTGTTGCACATATTGTGAACAGTAGAATATTTCTTCATATTTGTTCGTGCAGTTGGCAGATAAAATAGATTGTCTTGCCTCCGCTCTGGGATTATGAAAATTTAACATACATAAAATTTCTGAGCAGTTTGTGTTATTATGAATTATCTTGTGTGCGCCTGTGTTCGAGTGAGTCGAAGCCGAAATTTATGAGAAGTTCGGATAGAGGAAATCCTATAGGAGGGAATTCCTCTTCCCTTCTATTGTAAGTAAATTTTAAAAACCTGCGCTGTATTCCTTCCAGATTATCAATATGTGTTAGGTAGGTAGGACATCAAATAACAGAAGCATATTCTAAATTAGGGCGAACAAAGGTGGTATTTATATGCCCAAAGAATAGTCCCAAGTATTTACTAGTTTCCTTTTGTTTAATGATATCACAATCACAATTTTGATCTTGCGTTTTCCCCCGGCAAGCTAATGAGTGGTACTGAAGGGGGTTTCCAAATATAAAACTGTCTCCTGTTACTTCTTAGTGGGCGAGCGTCTTTTTCTTTTTGTTTTTGCTTCTCATCAGCTTTTGGGGTTAATTCTTTCACTTTTTTGTTGTTGACTTCCAGTTGTGTAGTTTTTCCGGATATATTTCCTGCAGGTACTATTGGTTTCAGCAAGGTACTAGTAATGGAACCTATCGCAAAGACATCCTCAGTCCCTTGATTACGTTGAGATGATGTTGGGGTAGGTGGAGCACTATTTGCCTTCATCCACGGTTGTACGCTAGCTTCTTGCAGGTTTTGATAGTCTAGAAGTTCTAACTGATCTGGACGGTATTCTCTGCCACCAACATATAATTCAGGGTTCTTAATATAAGCTTCATAATTTTTTAATTTAGCTGCCTTCAAATTTTGTTGCAAGATTTTATTATTTTTGCTGTCTTCCAGATTGAGATCGTGATTTATAAATATATTTGTTCCTTGAAGTTTTTTGGTATTCTTTATGACCACTAAATTTTTTAAAAACGAGGTAAACTCTATTATAATATTATTTTTGGATCTTGTTTTGTAGATATTATTTACATCATTCTCAGCTATTGAAATTTCCAGTAGCTCGTTTAATTTATCTATAGTTGCATTAAGCAAGTTTTCTTGCGGTACGTCTAGGCCAAATATTATTATATTATTTTTCCTACTCTTTCTTTCCAGTGTAGTAACTTTATTCACAAGTCGAGTGCACTTTTCCTCTAGCTTTTGTAATTTCCCTTCCAGCTGGTTGCTTAAATTTTTCAGTTCTTGTTTAATTTCTAAACTGTTTTTGTTAATAATACCTTTCAGCTTTTGTAGCAATTCGGCACTCGATAACTCACTCATTTTTGCACAACTGACCATGCGAGTTTTAACCACGGCAAGTGTACGTATTATTCACTCTTTACTTGTTGGCTATTCACTGACTGGTAGTTATATATGTATTGCAGTAATTAGTGCTCATATATTATTTATATTTATTACAGCTTATTCCAGATTTTCCCTTATACACTTTACTCCAATTACGGATTGTAGCGACCGTAGGTGGCTTAGGTAAATAACCAAAATTTCTACGATCCCGTGTTGTTTACAATCGTTATCGACAGTTTATATTACAATTAACTCATTTTAAACTAGATTTTATCCTTTGCAAACACTTATGACCGTTCACCAACTGCTGAGTGGACGATTATACAACTTCCACTATTTAACATTTATTTTTTCACCCTTAAACACGCTTAAATCCCAGGACTGTTGACGCGAGGCACATATTATTGAGCTGTAGCAAAACTCTGAGACTCGACCCAACTCGAATGTTTCGGGTTTTGAGAGCGTGTTATTATCGATAGAGTAATCAAAGTGGATCGGTGATTTTTTTGTGGAATAAGTCACTGCATTACATTTGTGTATTGTTACGGACCTCTAGCTTATGCGACCCACCATACGCTTTAGCGTTTCGTGGGCCACATAATAACAACGGCTACGTCCGTAACATTTCGCTATTCTCCACGGGAGGGCGATACCCTTGCGACACGTGCTCAGCAAAGAGAAACGGGAAGCAACCATTTTTGTTGGAGGCAGCTAGTTGTTAATTCTGTGCACTTCGGTTAATCCAAGGCATCCTGGTGGATTTTAGAATTATCAACTCAAGAAAATTTCCTCAATCTGTTGTTGTTCCGTTTAGCGGAATATTTTGTGGTTGTGAGTAAATTTTATCTGTGGAAGCAGGATATTAAATTACACAAGGCTCTCCTTTGGGAAATACCGTGCCAACTTGAAAGGCGGACTCGACCCCATTTATCCGACTGTGGCTTCCCGGAGTATTGGTGGATTGTTCCCTCATCAGTGAGGGTTCTACGGACGGGGCTTCTACACACGTCAGTGAGAGTTCCACGGACGGGGCATCCACACACAGTGGAAGGTGCCAGAGCTGATGAGGCTACCATCAACCCCATCCTTGGGTCCATTTCTTGTGTCCCGAAGACATCTCCGTAGGGCTACAGTTCTTCCACGTCCGGACTCGGTATCGTACCACCCTAAATAAGTGTGTTGTGTTTATTATTTTTACTTACCGGGGACCACCTTCAGTGGTTCGGCTGGATTTCAATTCATACTTTGCATTTTTTTAACTTCTACATATTTAAAGCTTTTATGCATTTATATTAAGGAGGCTCTTTATATCAGACCTTTGTGACAGAATTTATGACAATTTATGAGGACATTGTAAACCGATGTGTAGCTACACGAGGCATTTTATGAATGTTATAACTTATTAATCGTAAAATTGGCCACAACTGTGAACATCGCCAGGTTACATGCTAGAGAACCAATATCTGTAAATTGTTTAATATAGTGCATTTCATTTTTAAAGAAAGTGTCATTATTTCGTCTGCAACCACTACATATGGAAAACCTCAGTGAATTGTTTAAGTAAGTAAACTAATAATTTATCATAGTTTATGTAAGCTTGGGCTTAACGCCCTGAGATAGTCTGAGCTAGTGAAATTTTATCGTAGGCACGTACATCACTTTCCGGGTTAAGTTTTTGAATAGCAGCTAGGGATGCCGTTAGAGCTTCAGAATCGGCAGTGAATTGGTATGGGTATGGAGGACTTTTAATAGCCAAAGTAGTTTTTTCTAAATGTATGGCTTCTTTGTCGAACCTCACAAAGAAGAATGTTAGTTGGTGTTGGTCACTTGAGTGCGAGAAATCTTTTAAACTGCTTAAGGAGTGTTTGGTTACTGCACCTATTTTGACCTGCCCTGATTTTGAGCGTACCTTTTATGTGCAGACAGATTCGTCGGCATTCGGTGTCGGTGCCGTGCTCACGCAGCAATTTGAAGATGGCGAAAAGGTAATTTGCTATTTGTCCCGTTCTTTGACTAGCCAGGAGCGCAAATATAGCTCGGTCGAAAGGGACTGCATCGCCGTAATTTGGGCAGTGGAGAAGCTACGTCACTATCTGGAAGGTTTCCACTTCAAAATCATAACGGATTGTCATTCTTTGCTATGGTTGCAGCAGCTGAAAGATCCCCAAGGTCGATTGGCCAGATGGGCACTTCGTCTGCAACCTTATGATTTTGAACTGATTCATCGCAAAGGCTTTGAACATACCGTCCCTGACTTTCTGTCTCGTTCAGTACCAGTAACGGTGGAATCCGTGGAGGTATTCTCGGTCATGGACCATGCCAATTCTCCCACCGATAAATGGTATTTGAGAATGCTGGATCGAGTCGAACAGTCTCCTATGCGTTATCCCTTATGGCGTATACAGAATGGCCAGTTGTACAAGTATGTACGTTTGCGTTATCCCGAGTTAGCAGATCCTGCCGATACTTGGAGACTGGTTTTACCCAAAGAGAAACGCCTAGAAGTAATTAGGTCGTTGCATTGTGATGCGAGTTGTGGACACGCAGGGGTCCATAAGACTGTGGCTCGAGTGGGAAATAGGTATTATTGGCCGAAATTAAAAGCCGATGTGGCTAAGTTCGTTAGGCAATGTGAGATTTGCATAAGTACTAAACCCGAACAGAAGTCACTTATGGGAAATTTGTTGAATAAGACACCTACCGTTGGAAAACCTTGGCAACTAGTTAGTGCCGATCTGATGGGTCCATTACCCAGGACGGCCAAGGGTTATCAGTTTATTCTTGTCGTGTGTGACAATTTTAGTAAGTTTGCCATGGTGTTTCCGTTGAGGTCAGCTACCGCTAATAGCATATCGCAGGTCATCGAGGATACTGTAATTCTCTTATTTGGCGCTCCGAAGACTATAGTGGTAGACAATGGTCGTCAATTTCAGAGTAACCGTTTCCAAAATCTCGCGAAAACTTACAACATCGAAATAGCGTACACCGCAAATTACCACCCTCAATGTAACCTGACTGAAAGGGTAAATCGCGTTGTTAAGACTATGTTATCTGCATATGTAAAGGATAATTACAGGGCCTGGGATCAATTTTTGCCAAAAATAGGTTTTGCCATTAGATCGTCGAAACATGAGGTTACAGGCCTAACACCTAATTTTGTCAATTTTGGACGTGAAATTTCGTTAGATGGCATTAGTGACAAGTACGTACCTTCTGAGTCTGAGTATCCAGTTGTAAATCCTGAAAACCGTAAGCTTGCCTTCGCTAAGATTTATAAGGATGTTCAGAGTAGAATATTAAAGGCCCATAAATCCAGTAAGAAACATTATAACCTAAGACGCCGACCCGATAAGTTTGTATTGAATCAAAAGGTCTGGAGACGTTCTCACGCCCAGTCTGATGCCTCTAAATATTTCACGGCAAAGTTAGCACCTAAATTTGTGGGTCCCTTCACGATTAGAAAAATTCTCTCACCATGGACTTATGAGCTCGAAGGTTCTGACGGTAAACGTTCGGTGTGGCACATAAAAGATCTGAAAGCACACCCTCCCGATGACAACTAGTTGTGGTCTGTTAGTTCCGTTGACGTACTTAGGCATCCGAATAGGCAATGACGAATTCGTTTTTTTTTGTGTTGGTCTTAGTAACATGTTTTAGGTCACTTCTTTCGTTAATTTGGTAGTAACATTTGCTTTTCTGGTTCATTGGTCTTGCTCAGGTGGCTGAAACCCACTGAGTAAGTTTTCACCTCTTTCCGCCTCACGGGAGGAAGTGTCTTTGGTTGAATCTCTGTGATGGGGGATGCACGAATACCATCACCGTGGTTATACCTGCGAGGGGTAAGAGTCCCCAAAAATGGTCTTGTGTGGCGCTTGCGTCTTGATTAACTCCGTCTCGTTGGGGGCGCTCACATTGCTGGCAGCTGCCTTTAAAGGTATCCGTCTGGAGAGGCTCGAGCTTGGGAGGTGCTGCTTGGAGGTAGCCTGGTCTAGGCCTGGTTATCATTACCCGGGTAGGCACTACTGGGCTTCAGACTAACCTCGTTGTCTAGCAAGGGTGGTCGTCGTGGTGTGGCGGGGAACACTCCCGTACCTCATTGTTTTGCTGGTGGAGTAGCCTTGGGGCGAGCTACTTCCTAGCTGTTAAGTCCTTATGCGTTTTTGTCCTTTTTTTTCCCTTCTCTTTTTTTTCTCCATGTATTTTTTTTTATTTGTGTTGTTATGCCTGATGGTAACTTGGGAGACGAGTTAGCCATCCCCGTGCATTTAAGTCTCCTTATTTGTGACATTGTTTTTGTTGTTATGCCTGATGATAACTTGAGAGACGAGTTAGTCATCCTCGTGCATTTAAGTCTCATTATTTTCATTGTTATGCCTGATGGTAACTTGGGAGGCGGGTTAGCCATCCCCGTGCATATTAAGTCTCCCCACCAGTTATCCATCCTCTGGTGAGAAACTAGTAAGAAAAAAAAAATCTTCGATTTTTCGTTTCCTGCGAGTAAAGGGGGAGTTGTTACGGACCTCTAGCTTATGCGACCCACCATACGCTTTAGCGTTTCGTGGGCCGCATAATAACAACGGCTACGTCCGTAACATTTCGCTATTCTCCACGGGAGGGCGATACCCTTGCGACACGTGCTCAGCAAAGAGAAACGGGAAGCAACCATTTTTGTTGGAGGCAGCTAGTTGTTAATTCTGTGCACTTCGGTTAATCCAAGGCATCCTGGTGGATTTTAGAATTATCAACTCAAGAAAATTTCCTCAATCTGTTATTGTTCCGTTTAGCGGAATATTTTGTGGTTGTGAGTAAATTTTATCTGCGGAAGCAGGATATTAAGTTACACAAGGCTCTCCTTTGGGAAATACCGTGCCAACTTGAAAGGCGGACTCGACCCCATTTATCCGACTGTGGCTTCCCGGAGTATTGGTGGATTGTTCCCTCATCAGTGAGGGTTCTACGGACGGGGCTTCTACACACGTCAGTGAGAGTTCCACGGACGGGGCATCCACACACAGTGGAAGGTGCCAGGGCTGATGAGGCTACCATCAACCCCATCCTTGGGTCCATTTCTTGTGTCCCGAAGACATCTCCGTAGGGCTACAGTTCTTCCACGTCCGGACTCGGTATCGTACCACCCTAAATAAGTGTGTTGTGTTTATTATTTTTACTTACCGGGGACCACCTTCAGTGGTTCGGCTGGATTTCAATTCATACTTTGCATTTTTTTAACTTGTACATATTTAAAGCTTTTATGCATTTATATTAAGGAGGCTCTTTATATCAGACCTTTGTGACAGAATTTATGACAATTTATGAGGACATTGTAAACCGATGTGTAGCTACACGAGGCATTTTATGAATGTTATAATTTATTAATCGTAAAATTGGCCACAACTGTGAACATCGCCAGGTTACATGCTAGAGAACCAATATCTGTAAATTGTTTAATATAGTGCATTTCATTTTTAAAGAAAGTGTCATTATTTCGTCTGCAACCACTACATATGGAAAACCTCAGTGAATTGTTTAAGTAAGTAAACTAATAATTTATCATAGTTTATGTAAGCTTGGGCTTAACGCCCTGAGATAGTCTGAGCTAGTGAAATTTTATCGTAGGCACGTACATCACTTTCCGGGTTAAGTTTTTGAATAGCAGCTAGGGATACCGTTAGAGCTTCAGAATCGGCAGTGAATTGGTATGGGTATGGAGGACTTTTAATAGCCAAAGTAGTTTTTTCTAAATGTATGGCTTCTTTGTCGAACCTCACAAAGAAGAATGTTAGTTGGTGTTAGTCACTTGAGTGTGAGAAATCTTTTAAACTGCTTAAGGAGTGTTTGGTTACTGCACCTATTTTGACCTGCCCTGATTTTGAGCGTACCTTTTATGTGCAGACAGATTCGTCGGCATTCGGTGTCGGTGCCGTGCTCACGCAGCAATTTGAAGATGGCGAAAAGGTAATTTGCTATTTGTCCCGTTCTTTGACTAGCCAGGAGCGCAAATATAGCTCGGTCGAAAGGGAATTCATCGCCGTAATTTGGGCAGTGGAGAAGCTACGTCACTATCTGGAAGGTTTCCACTTCAAAATCATAACGGATTGTCATTCTTTGCTATGGTTGCAGCAGCTGAAAGATCCCCAAGGTCGATTGGCCAGATGGGCACTTCGTCTGCAACCTTATGATTTTGAACTGATTCATCGCAAAGGCTTTGAACATACCGTCCCTGACTTTCTGTCTCGTTCAGTACCAGTAACGGTGGAATCCGTGGAGGTATTCTCGGTCATGGACCATGCCAATTCTCCCACCGATAAATGGTATTTGAGAATGCTGGATCGAGTCGAACAGTCTCCTATGCGTTATCCCTTATGGCGTATACAGAATGGCCAGTTGTACAAGTATGTACGTTTGCGTTATCCCGAGTTAGCAAATCCTGCCGATACTTGGAGACTGGTTTTACCCAAAGAGAAACGCCTAGAAGTAATTAGGTCGTTGCATTGTGATGCGAGTTGTGGACACGCAGGGGTCCATAAGACTGTGGCTCGAGTGGGAAATAGGTATTATTGGCCGAAATTAAAAGCCGATGTGGCTAAGTTCGTTAGGCAATGTGAGATTTGCATAAGTACTAAACCCGAACAGAAGTCACTTATGGGAAATTTGTTGAATAAGACACCTACCGTTGGAAAACCTTGGCAACTAGTTAGTGTCGATCTGATGGGTCCATTACCCAGGACGGCCAAGGGTTATCAGTTTATTCTTGTCGTGTGTGACAATTTTAGTAAGTTTGCCATGGTGTTTCCGTTGAGGTCAGCTACCGCTAATAGCATATCGCAGGTCATCGAGGATACTGTAATTCTCTTATTTGGCGCTCCGAAGACTATAGTGGTAGACAATGGTCGTCAATTTCAGAGTAACCGTTTCCAAAATCTCGCGAAAACTTACAACATCGAAATAGCGTACACCGCAAATTACCACCCTCAATGTAACCTGACTGAAAGGGTAAATCGCGTTGTTAAGACTATGTTATCTGCATATGTAAAGGATAATTACAGGGCCTGGGATCAATTTTTGCCAAAAATAGGTTTTGCCATTAGATCGTCGAAACATGAGGTTACAGGCCTAACACCTAATTTTGTCAATTTTGGACGTGAAATTTCGTTAGATGGCATTAGTGACAAGTACGTACCTTCTGAGTCTGAGTATCCAGTTGTAAATCCTGAAAACCGTAAGCTTGCCTTCGCTAAGATTTATAAGGATGTTCAGAGTAGAATATTAAAGGCCCATAAATCCAGTAAGAAACATTATAACCTAAGACGCCGACCCGATAAGTTTGTATTGAATCAAAAGGTCTGGAGACGTTCTCACGCCCAGTCTGATGCCTCTAAATATTTCACGGCAAAGTTAGCACCTAAATTTGTGGGTCCCTTCACGATTAGAAAAATTCTCTCACCATGGACTTATGAGCTCGAAGGTTCTGACGGTAAACGTTCGGTGTGGCACATAAAAGATCTGAAAGCACACCCTCCCGATGACAACTAGTTGTGGTCTGTTAGTTCCGTTGACGTACTTAGGCATCCGAATAGGCAATGACGAATTCGTTTTTTTTTGTGTTGGTCTTAGTAACATGTTTTAGGTCACTTCTTTCGTTAATTTGGTAGTAACATTTGCTTTTCTGGTTCATTGGTCTTGCTCAGGTGGCTGAAACCCACTGAGTAAGTTTTCACCTCTTTCCGCCTCACGGGAGGAAGTGTCTTTGGTTGAATCTCTGTGATGGGGGATGCACGAATACCATCACCGTGGTTATACCTGCGAGGGGTAAGAGTCCCCAAAAATGGTCTTGTGTGGCGCTTGCGTCTTGAGGAACTCCGTCTCGTTGGGGGCGCTCACATTGCTGGCAGCTGCCTTTAAAGGTATCCGTCTGGAGAGGCTCGAGCTTGGGAGGTGCTGCTTGGAGGTAGCCTGGTCTAGGCCTGGTTATCATTACCCGGGTAGGCACTACTGGGCTTCAGACTAACCTCGTTGTCTAGCAAGGGTGGTCGTCGTGGTGTGACGGGGAACACTCCCGTACCTCATTGTTTTGCTGGTGGAGTAGCCTTGGGGCGAGCTACTTCCTAGCTGTTAAGTCCTTATGCGTTTTTGTCCTTTTTTTTCCCTTCTCTTTTTTTTCTCTATGTATTTTTTTTTATTTGTGTTGTTATGCCTGATGGTAACTTGGGAGACGAGTTAGCCATCCCCGTGCATTTAAGTCTCCTTATTTGTGACATTGTTTTTGTTGTTATGCCTGATGATAACTTGAGAGACGAGTTAGTCATCCTCGTGCATTTAAGTCTCATTATTTTCATTGTTATGCCTGATGGTAACTTGGGAGGCGGGTTAGCCATCCCCGTGCATATTAAGTCTCCCACCAGTTATCCATCCTCTGGTGAGAAACTAGTAAGAAAAAAAAAATCTTCGATTTTTCGTTTCCTGCGAGTAAAGGGAGAGTTGTTACGGACCTCTAGCTTATGCGACCCACCATACGCTTTAGCGTTTCGTGGGCCGCATAATAACAACGGCTACGTCCGTAACATTTCGCTATTCTCCACGGGAGGGCGATACCCTTGCGACACGTGCTCAGCAAAGAGAAACGGGAAGCAACCATTTTTGTTGGAGGCAGCTAGTTGTTAATTCTGTGCACTTCGGTTAATCCAAGGCATCCTGGTGGATTTTAGAATTATCAACTCAAGAAAATTTCCTCAATCTGTTATTGTTCCGTTTAGCGGAATATTTTGTGGTTGTGAGTAAATTTTATCTGCGGAAGCAGGATATTAAGTTACACAAGGCTCTCCTTTGGGAAATACCGTGCCAACTTGAAAGGCGGACTCGACCCCATTTATCCGACTGTGGCTTCCCGGAGTATTGGTGGATTGTTCCCTCATCAGTGAGGGTTCTACGGACGGGGCTTCTACACACGTCAGTGAGAGTTCCACGGACGGGGCATCCACACACAGTGGAAGGTGCCAGGGCTGATGAGGCTACCATCAACCCCATCCTTGGGTCCATTTCTTGTGTCCCGAAGACATCTCCGTAGGGCTACAGTTCTTCCACGTCCGGACTCGGTATCGTACCACCCTAAATAAGTGTGTTGTGTTTATTATTTTTACTTACCGGGGACCACCTTCAGTGGTTCGGCTGGATTTCAATTCATACTTTGCATTTTTTTAACTTGTACATATTTAAAGATTTTATGCATTTATATTAAGGAGGCTCTTTATATCAGACCTTTGTGGCAGAATTTATGACAATTTATGAGGACATTGTAAACCGATGTGTAGCTACATGAGGCATTTTATGAATGTTATAACTTATTAATCGTGAAATTGGCCACAATTGTGAACATCGCCAGGTTACATGCTAGAGAACCAATATCTGTAAATTGTTTAATATAGTGCATTTCATTTTTAAAGAAAGTGTCATTATTTCGTCTGCAACCACTACATATGGAAAACCTCAGTGAATTGTTAAGTAAGTAAACTAATAATTTATCATAGTTTATGTAAGCTTGGGCTTAACGCCCTCAGATAGTCTGAGCTAGTGAAATTTTATCGTAGGCACGTACATCACTTTCCGGGTTAAGTTTGTGGCCTTACGATATCTGCTACGCCACATTAGCCCAAGTGATTTCGTTACGTAATATCTTATAATCATTAATATCCAACGTATTTATTTGTTTATGTACGTGAAATCCGTAGCAGTATAGTTAAAGGTAAATTATTTATTAAGCACCAATCCTTAACGCGAATTAAATTTTGTTGAAGTACAAGACAGTCATCGATACTTCTTGTAACCTTGCAAAAATATTTTAAGTCATCAGCATAAAGAAGACAAGGTACTGTCAGGCTGTCAACAATATCATTAGTGAACAGTATAAAGAAAAAATGCCCTAAAACTGATCCCTGTGGTACATCCGGCGTAGCAGATATTTGGATAGAATTGCAATCGCGATAGAGAACATGCTGGATCCTATCTGCGAAGTAGGATTTTAAAAACTTCAAAAAATCTACAGAGAAACCGAAATTCATCAGTTTATTCAATAGAATACCGTGGTCAATTCTGTCAAACGCCTTTGAAAAATCGGTATAGATCACGTCTGCTTGAAGTCCCTCATCGATGGCATCCGTTAAGAATTCTATCATACAGAATAAGTTGGTAACAGTGGACCTGCCTTTAACAAAACCATGTTGCGCATCTGTGATCAAATGTTTGCAATGAAAAAAAGCATGATCAAAATAATAACATTTCAAACCATTTGACAAAATAACAAATTATGACAATTGGACGATAGTTACAGATATCGGACCGGTCACCTTTCTTGAAAACTGAAACTATCTTAGATAATTTCCACTGAGAGGGAAAAGTATTGAATTTTAAGGATAAATTGAACAGTTTAGAAAGTGGTTCTGCGAAAATTGAGGCGCAATCACGTAGTATGAAAGCGGGAATTTCATCAGGTCCGCTCGTAAGCTTAGGCCTAAACTTCTTTAAACAAACATAATATTTTTAGTCGCAAACTCCTCTATAAATCCTTATTTTACTATAAGAATCTAACCAGACTGCAACCAACAGCTACTCTCCGGGCTATGTGCCCCGCCGAGCGCTGAATTACAAGTTACAAGCCTGGCGCGTTAAGTGTAATAATTGCATATTACCATCAAAACGCTAATGCTTCGATTGCAACAAACACCAGCCGAAAGACTGATCCTACTTAAAGGAGCTCCCTTGCCAGTCGTCACACACCACTTGCAGACTGCAGTTTCGAGCTGTTGGCTCTCGTCAGTGCAAGGTAGGTATGCGACGACCGGCATGAGAATCCTTTGACTATAGTACATCCCGGTATTTTTACAATAGCGACATGTAGCGACATAGCGACATTGTTATAGTAAAATAAGGATTTATAGAGGAGTTTGCGACTAAAAATATTATGTTTAATATTCCGCCCTCTAAAAGCACATTTGAACTTCTTTAAACAAGTTATAACATCATTTTCAGTTACAGATGGTATATTAAATTGATGACGAATAGTATTACAATCTTGCACAAACTGTTGGTTGTTGTCGGAAGGCATGCTATAAGATTCCTGGAAGAAATTTGCAAACCCATTGCATATTTCTTCAGGATCGGAGATATTTATACCATCTAATATCAAGTTGTTAGGTATACCAGAGTGGCAGCTTTTTTTATTGATAAATTTCCAGAAGTTAAAGGGATCAAGTACAATATTATTTTCTATGTTGGAGA
The DNA here is from genome assembly GCA_963675555.1 of Leptura quadrifasciata. NCBI lineage: Eukaryota > Metazoa > Arthropoda > Insecta > Coleoptera > Cerambycidae > Leptura > Leptura quadrifasciata. The sequence continues at coordinate 103,457,623 of OY776676.1, forward strand.
TATAGTATTTAAATGATTTTTCACAGTCAGTTTTGACTTTACGCCTTAGTTGCTTAAATTCATTGTAACAAGTAATATCCTTAGAGGATTTATATTGTTTCCATAGTGAGTGCCTTTTCTTGATATCCTTTATTATAGAGTAACTGAACCAAGGCGGTTAACAACGATTAGATGTGATTACTTTTGGCACATAAATATTAAAAATTAGGTTCAATTGATTGTAAAATAGTAGTATGGCCTCATTAACATCTACACAGTTATCCAGAAAGCTCCAGTCAGTTTCAAGTAAATTTTGATAGAGTAGAGGAAAATTGGTTTTCTAAAATTATATAATGACGTTCACTTTCTTTTTATGATCAGAGTTTTCCCTACAAAATTCGTAGCGTATGACAATTGACGGATGATGCAAATCTTCGTTGACAATAATATCAACAGCTTTCTCGACTGAACAGAATTTGTTACTTAAAACTAGATCTGTAATGCGATTGTTAATATTTACTATATTATTGTACTGGTTTAAATTCATGAAGTTTTGGAAGTTAAGAATCGTTTTTAGTGTAGGCGTGTATTATTATTAAAAGAAGAATATTCGGGAATGTTAAAGTCACCGAGGACAAGATATTTGGGGATATTTCAAGCATGTAATTTTCAAACGCTTATTACGTAAAACTCGTAAAAGCTGAAGTAGTTGAAAGATCGCGAAGTGCCGCGATGGAAAAAGAAAGGTTGGAATTTTGGATGTTTTGCATTGCGCTTGTTCTTTTTCTTCATCAATAAAACTTTCACATTCCGAAGGATCTTCGAGATTATCGACGTCTTCGAGCTCTTCAATTTCAATATAGAGACTCTTTACTGGGTTCTTCAGAGATAATCTCTTCCGAATCACTTAAGCCTTCAAATATTTCTTTATTTCTATTTGAGCAGTTTTCCTGACAATTACTGCATAAATTGGCACATTTTAAACCGTGTTTTCTGTTATATTTTTTAATTAAAATACTCAATCACCACGTGGTCTTCTAAAAGACGCTATCCCAAATGCTTCCACACAACTAGATGACTGAATAGGTACTACTCCAAAACGAGCTCGGCTGCTCTCTTGACCCGGCCTCTCTCACAGGATAGCGCGTCTGACGCTAGCCAAGGAAGCGTCAAAATGGCACCCAATAGGGAAGGAGAAATTTTCAAACTTAAGTCTAAAAGACAAAAACTCGCAGTAAAAGAAGATGGTAATAACACATTCACTCAACTTGGAAAGGGTAAACAGCCTAAAGCCACGCCAAATCCGCAAGTAGCAGTGATCAAAAACAAGTTTGAAGGACCGCTGCCGCAGTCTTCGGATATGAACGTTACCCCTCCTCCCCAGCAACCAGAGCCAAAAGAACAATAGAAAACCGAAAGAGGGCCCCCCCGCTCGTGATCCACGGACAATTGGGAAACCACAAAGGAGTTAGCAGTTACCTGAAGGATAAACTCAAGAACAAATTCTTCTGGAAGCACACTGCAAACAACACGTCGTTACAAGTACCGACCAAAGAAGACTGGAACATCATAAACATGTGCTTCCAGGAGAGTAAGATCGAATACCACACATACACGCCAAAAAGTGATAAAACCCATGCTTTTGTGCTAAGGGGTTTACGCCACGAAATTGATGAAGCGGACATCAAGAAAGAGCTGAAATCGGTGCACAAGATCGAGGTAAAGGAGCTCTTCACCCTAAATGGGACGAGGTACCTTACTTTCATGATAATAACAAGCAACGCTACAACAATAAAGGAACTGCAAAATAAAGTAAGGTATCTCGATCATACATCAATTTCGTGGGAGAGACACATAAACTCTAAGATAATTATTCAATGCCACCGATGCCAACAATGGGGACACGCTACCACAAACTGCAGAGCAGCCCCTAACTGCCTCAAGTGTGCCGGTGAGCACTTAACGAGAGTGTGCACAAAAAGCAGGAACACCCCAGCGAAGTGCGTAAACTGTGGAGGTCCGCACCCTGCAAATAACGTTATATGTGTGATATATAAACGCAAAATAGATGCGTATCAGACCGGCTCTGGAGATGCGGTACGTTGCCGCCCCTCCGCCGAAAATCAATGCATGGACGGAAAGGGCGAAGCTCATGAGGCAGCAACCCCAGCAGTTTCCGTCAAGTCAGCCGCAGCTATCCCAACCTAGGCAGTCCGTCCAGTTGCAGCCTAGCCGCAGCCAAACCAGAAGGCCGGCACTCCTACCCACCCCACCAACGCAAGGAGGGACGACGGCAGATAAAGTTGAGCTGCAGAGAAGGCAGCAAATGCGGCTAACAAAACTCGTAGATTTGGATAAACTACTGGCACTATACACAAATCTTAATGATGAACTGGAGAGGTGTGTTACTGCAGGGGAGAAATTCTTTGTGATGCACCGTTTTCTGGAAAACATCCCAGAGGGTGCTTTCTAAATTAAAATAAAGATTTCTTCTTGGAACGAGAATGGCATAGATAACAAAATTCTTTTCCTTATTAACTACATACTGAGGCACAAAATCGACATTATGCTTCTAAATGAGACCAAACTTACCAGACGTGACAAACTGCAAGTATTTTTTCATAGTACAGTATGTATTAAGAAAAGATAGGGCCGACAATAACAGGGGCGGAGAGGTGGCTATGCTCATAAAGCCCGATATCGTGCACACGCACCATTCTATACGGAATACATCTGTAGAGAATATGTGTGTGACGCGCATCATTACCGCGTACAACAGACCAGCGAACGGCTTCACAACGGACTGTCTGGAGAATTTATTAAAGGCGAGTCCGCGCTGTCTACTCATAGGTAATCTTAACGCCAGACATCGCAACTGGAACTGCCATCGCAACAACACAAACGGTAACACTCTGTTTGACTATGAAAATAGTCATAATGTCATCGTGCAGTATCCGGACGATCCCACACATTTTCCGGACAATGGTGCAACACCAACAACCCTTGATATAGTGGTCAACAAGGGCGTGAGAAACTTCACGCCGCCAGTGGCGCTGGAGGAGCTCACGTCCGACCACAATCCAATCCTTTTAGAATTGAACGACATGTCAAGGGAAAACATTATACGAAAAATCACTACTTTTAGAGGTGCCAACTGGCACCTCTATAAAGTACACGTGAACACTAACCTAATACTGAACAGCACCATCGACACACCCGCCGAGCTGGACAATGTAGTGACAGAGTTCACAATGATAATGCAGGATGCCAAGCAGATTGTTGCCAATACAACAACAGTAAACCCATACAGGGACCAACTGGACATAGCAGTCATACAAAATATACGAGAGAAAAACAGACTGAGACGACTTTGGCAGCGAAATCGCGATGTTAACGCCATGATAGAAATGATGAGGTTGCAAGGGCTGATCAGAACCTTCATCATCACTGCAAAAAACCAGAAGTGGGGGGACAAATTGACAGCGCTAAATCCTCAGGACAACTCGCTGTGGAAGCTGACGAGGGCCTTGAAAAATACGCGGGAGGCCATACCTGCGCTGACACGCGTGAACGGACGGAGAGCGCTGACTGACGCGCAAAAAGCGAATGACCTAGCCGACCATTTCGAAAACATACATAACAATAACATACCAAATAAGTTGGAACACGACCATATAGAAAATGACATTAACCAGATGATTGGTCATGATGCAGAAATGACGCGACGAGAATTCCTCAAGATCATGGCCAAGCCCTCAGAAGTTGCAGAATTTGTCAAAAAACTACCTACCAATAAAGCCCCGGGAAAAGACGGCATCGAATACAAACTGCTCAAATATCTCCCGAGAAAAGGTATTGTGCAGTTGACGTACATCGTTAATGCAATCCTGCGACTGCAGCATTGGCCCAGCCAATGGAAGTGCGCTGTGGTCTTACCCATCCTCAAGCCGAATAAGAACGCGAAGCTTGCCGGCAGCTATTCTCCAAGTTGGTGGAGAAGCTCATCCTGGTTAGGCTAGAGGCTGCCCAGGAGGAGCTCCACATCAACGATGAGTGCCAGTTTGGTTTCAGAAAGGGCAGGAGTACGGTGCAACAGGTTGTCAGGATAGTTAACGACGTCAAGGTACAATACAACCTCGGGAAGAGCACCACCATGGTGCTTCTTGATATTGAAAAGGCGTTTGACACCGTCTGGACACCGGGGTTACTATACAAGATGCACGACTATAACTTTCCGACGTACATCATCAAACTCATTCACTCGTTCTTGACGGGCAGATCCCTGCAGGTTCGACTGAATAATAAACTGTCATCACAGCGGGATATTTGTGCGGGAGTCCCGCAAGGGTCGTGTCTATCACCAAAACTGTACAACTTGTATGTCTCCGATTTCCCGGAGTTCTCGAATACCAAGCTGGCCAAGTACGCCGACGACACGACCATGTACGCGCATTCTTACAACCCTCAAGCAGCCAACATGCTGCTGAAGGCGCACATGGTCCGTGCTGCGGCGTATTACGACTGGTGGAAGATACGGATAAATGCTGAGAAGTTGGAAGCGATAGTCTTCGCTCCGGTTCAGCGAGAACAGAATTTTGACACCAATTTCGGTCAGGGGTTACCAAATTCCAACAAAACGGTGCGTGAAGTATCTGGGGGTCAGACTAGACCAGAGACTTACGTTCAATACACATATAAACGAAACTGTACGGACGGTCTACTCCCTGTCCAGAAGTCTGTATCCGCTGATGGTCAGGGGTAGTAGACTTAACAGACAAAACAAAAAGTTGTTGTACACGATGGTGGTCAGGTCGTCCATCACATATGCGGCGCCGGTGTGGTGCAGCACACCCACCACGACAATAAGAAAATTAAAAGTGCTTGAACATAAATTTATACGCCTCATTTCGAATTCTGGAAGGTACACCTGCCTCAGAGATCTCTATGCATGTCGCAACGACATAACCTCAATAGCGGAATACGTCCAGGAAATCTCCCAAAAATTGTACTCTTTCAAACTGGGCGATAGTCCGCTTAGCGCAAATATTACACAAATTAGATAGCATAATGCACCCTTTCGGATCAAACACACCCTACCATACCAGACGTTACCAAACCTTCACGTACTATAACTTCCTCTTACCCTATCCGTTTATACTGACATCTCATACCTTTCGTATCTTTAAATCTTTCCTGTCCCTTTCTTCCTTTCATTTTGTCCATTTTGTTTCGTGTTCTTGATCTCTTTTGTGCGTTTTTTGTCTCTGTTCTTGTTATCGTTCTCTTTTTGTGCATTTTTTCACTCAAAATTAGCTTCACTATAAAATTTCTAAGAAACATAAAATTTCGATAAACCACAGTTTAGGCAGCCTTGCGCAGCCCTGCAGTACCTCATTATGATGAAGGTTCCCCGTTTTAGATTTGGGTACCTGTGTCAGCAGCAAAATTAGTTCAGTGCAGTGCGACAGCTTCGAGTTTGTATTTAGTTTTAAGCTTTGTTAAATTTTATTTTTAAAATGTTTATTAACTATATTGTCCTTTTTAATTTATTTTTAGCAAAAGGAGTCAGGACTTCTCTCCCCATTTTCTTTAAGCCGAACCGGAGTCACCCCGCCCGGCCGTGCAACCAGCCACCGCGAACAGTGCGGTGGTTGCACGGTCGGTCGCAAGGTAGTCCCCGGGGAGGCAATATTATGTATTAATTTTAATAAAGTCTGTTTGCTTGCTTTGCTTGCCGGATTATCAAGCGCGAGGTTGGCGGTTCGAATCACGTCTTTTGCATTTTTTTAAATATTTTGCTCCAAATGTAATTTCAGCTCGATTAGCAACTGAAATAACAGATCGGCCCCCCCGTCTCGCTTCTAAGCTTATAGCTTAATGTAACGCGTCGGGCAATATCTAATTGTAAACAATGATATGAAAAGACATAAATGAAATAGAGAATATATTGTATTTAATAATGAATAAAGAATTTTAAATTGTAATTGTAATTGAAATAACTAATACGAACATTTCTTTATAGAATAAGATCACAGCATAAGAAACATGCTGTGGTAAGATCCCAGAGCCCCCAGACCTACGTCATTTCAGCAGAACTAAGATTATCACAATAAATGTGTAATATGTAGGTAAAAAACTCATACATAGTTACTTTTAAGTTAAAGTAGCATAGCTGGTTTTATATATGTTTTACAAAATATTATCAAGAACGAACATTTATTATTATGGGCTCTAACTTCCGCCAGACGCTTTAAAACTGAAGAATCACAATAAATGTGTAATATGCAAATGCGATTCTCCAGCTTTAAAGCGTCTGGCGGACGTTAGAGCCCACGGAAAGTATCTGACAATAATAAATGTTCGTTTTTAATAATATTGTGTAAAATATATATAAAAACCAGATATGCTGCTTCAACGTAAAAGTAAGTACGCATGCGTTTTTACCTACATATTATACATTTATTATGATAATCTTAGTTCTGCTGAAACGACGTAGGTCTGGGGGCTCTGGGAGCTTACTCTATTACATTTTAAACTTACAAAAGAAAATGTTATACAAAAAATGTGAGGAATTTTGTTTTTTTAACTTTGTTCAAGATATATTTGTTGTTGGATTAACCGGTGCAACTAATTTTTTTTGTATCTTTTATTCAAGATGGCTGCTCGCGCGGTCCTCCCTCCCCCCGCCAAGGTCGAAAACTTGAATTTTTTGTCTCAAGGTTCAGCCAGGCCTGAACAAGATATTTAAAAATTATTACTACCTCACCTTTTAAAAGGTAAAAACTTCTTTGAACCCCTACTGACTGGATTATTGTTTAGTTGATTGCTTGGTGATTGGTTGATGATCTGAACATCAAAACGTTGGTTGTGATTTGTGATGTTTCACATTGTAAGAAACTAAAGTGCGGTTATGTCTTATGTGCTTTACCTCCAAACAATGACCTTGAAAAACGTGATGTCACGTGCAGATGCTCTGTAATGGTATCTTTAGATTTTGACTCGAGTTCAACTGAACTTTGATCGAACTACTTTTATGCAACTGGGTCTTAGGAAAGTAATTCATATACTCACCTTATTATAATTTATTTTCAGACAACGAACTTCACCAGGTCGAGAACAATCTGACAAAAAGTCGAGCGAATTAAGTACAATAAGTCCTAGAAGACCGTTGTATTATGATCCCTTAGGATCATTGAGAAAAGAAGTACAACGAGCTGTACGAGAAGGAAAGACCTTTACCGTTCGGGGTGTCTACTTCCAGGCAGTTCGCAAAGCGCTTGTAAAAAGAGGCTGGATTGAAAAAATACATTTTTTTGCTCAAAGAGGTGAAATAAATCAAGAATTTAGAACTTTCCGACACTACACAATTCCTCAACTGGTATCCCTCATGAGACTCCATGATGTCTCAGATCTTTGCAGTAGATTAATTAAGTCTAAATTATTAGCAAATCATCAAGTCGATTTTTATTGGGCATTAAACAACGATAGTTTTAAGGAGTGCCCAGATAACGTTAAACTAACGAAAATCAATATGTTCAAGAGAGAATTATCGAGCTTCATTACCAGAGAATGCGTATATAACGTCTTTAAAAATGCATTTTGGTTTCAAATACCCTGCACATCCAATACTACGATCATTCACCACCCAAGAACTTACAATCTTACACAAAATGTGGATACACCAGAGTTTATAAAAGATTTCAGTATGACTGCTTCAATGTCTTTATTGAAATGGGTCGTGAAAAACAGCATCACTCAAGAATGTAAAATAGTAAGCACATCGGGAAATATTCCAATGAGAGTATTTGATTTTGCTGTAAACGAATGTTATAAATTTATTAAATTGGTTAAGCAAGAAGGTAAGCATAAACATAGCATAGGTAATGGGTATACCACATAATCGGTCACATGATTTATTTATTTGATCAACAAAATTGAAAATAAAAACGAAAATTATAAAAAGTCATTTACCCATCAAATCGAATTAAATAAGACAGTATTACTAGTAATTGAATAAATAGGAAGTTCTACCTTGTAGAAGGTATAGGAAAGTTTATACTTGGCAAGATTCTTCAATTAGGCATTTTATGTCTCTATTATCCAATATGGCGACGCGAATGGTAACCCCAAAAAGTCCAAACGTCAGAAATAGTATGCCTAATTTAAGGTGGGCATATCCAAGAGAGAGAGAGAGAGAGAGAGTTCCAATAAGGAAATATTTATTATTTTGGCCATAACTTTTTTTTGATACATATATTGGTAAAAAAAAAAGTATAGGACTACCTAAGTAATACTATGACAGGTGTAGTGATATGAATTTTCACTCAATAATTTCAGTTGTTTGCAAAATAGTTAGGTTTAATTTTAAAAATTATGTCGATCTTCGTACTTCCTAAATTTAAATCTAACTATTTCGCATATGTTTGAAATTATTGAGTGAACATTCACTACTCTTGTTATAGTTCTACTTAGGTAGTCTTATAGTCTAATGGTCAGTGGTCGGCAGACTTACGGTATTTTATAAAGCTTCATATTTTCTCCCATACTTGCTATACATGAGATGAAGAATCGTTAGTCTGGCCGGTGGTTTTTGCTTGCTTGCCTCGTAATACTGAGGTCGCAGGATCGACTCCCGGCGGGGGCAAACATTTTTCTTTGCAGTATAACATTTAAAAAATTATTGAATATTAAATAAAGTAAGGAAGTGGCCATGTATTAGTTTGGATCAAAGTCGTTAAAACTGTTTTAGATCAAAAAATTATTAAAACCTTTAAAGCTCACCCCCCCTGCAGCACCCCTCCCTGCATTTTCTGGGAGCAACTGGCTATGCCATCTTAAGCTGGTGTTAAGGGAGTATTTATCTGTCAAATTTAATCAAAATCGTTAGAGCCGCTTCAGAGAAAGAAATTATTTTCTATTTTTTTTCCTGTTTTCCTGGCAGATGATTTTGAAAGTACCAAAAAAAATGTGTAATTTACGTTATTGTATTAAAGCTGAAATTTATATACGTTGTTAATGGTGGTATTCTAGGTCTATATTTAGCACAGCAAACACTTTATGCGATTCTAGCATCCAGGTAGACAACCGAACGTTTACCTATAAATAAACTCATGTAAATATTTATGAACTCAAGCTCTTATTGATTTTTTTGCCAAACATTGGGCAACTGATTAGATGAAATAGCAGCACTTATTGGCAATAAATTAATTCATCTCAGCTTTTCAGGCAGACAACCGCACGTTACCTCTTTCGGGGCATTTAGGCATGTATTATATTATTGCACTCATTCATTAGTCATTAGTATGCGTATAATAGGATAGATATATAATTGATTGGATTTTGGGGCGAGCGTGGGTGCGTCTTTACTATATACATACTTCATATGCGACGTAAAGCAACGTAAGGCACGGTTAGTACTTGGATGGGTGACCGTTCCAGCTGTTGTAGTATATTCCCCTTACCGCCAATATGGCCTACCAAAAAATTACTAAAATTTGCTAAATAAATCATTTGCCCAGGCCAACCTGGCAAATACCATAAAAAAAGTCCTTAAGACACCCTGCACACTGAAAAACTACATTTGGCAACTTAAAAATCTGATATAATTAAAGCACTATCGATAATTCACCGCAATCAAAATTCTAACTTCAAATTGGTTAAAACATCTCATTCGATCAAATTATTAATAAAATTTTACAAAAGAGTCACCTTAAAAATACAGCCCCCTCAACATCTTTAAACATTAGCCATTTACTCTCCCAATCTCTAATTATCAAAATTTATTTTCATTCCCAACGTCAATCTCAATTTCCCCACATTATCTTGAAACCCCTTTTAATCATCTTTACGAACCGCCCATGAATTAATCTTTTTAAATCCAGACCAGTTTACATGTTCCCGTGAGTAGCTGGTCACTCGTTTCTATCTTCGTTAATCATTCTACTTTCAAACTTTTTCTTTATTCAAAAACCTAAGTTCAATTCATTACTTCCCTTTTTCCATGCTGGCAACACGTCGCCAACTTCACTCCATTACCCTAAATAAATTATTATGACCGCACCCAGCATCAAGCGTAACGCTTAAAATGTAGCTATAAATAAAAGTTAAAATCGAACTATCAACGCTACCTTACGGGGCAATTTCCAGACCTCGGTCATATTCGCAGTTATCGTCAATTATTCCAAAATTAAAATAGATTCCCATGATATTCTTATATTAATATATTACATTTTTCACGGCCCATTCAATCATATAAATTTTATTCCAAAATTCTAAAATTTCAAAAAGTATTGCACCACCTTACGCAATATTTCGCAATCCTCGCCCAAATAAATGGCCGGTTCCCTTTTATTTCCCATCCAGCTTTCATCCAGCTCTCGGCTACGTCGTGCCCCGTGCTCTGTATAAAAGGAGAAGCGTGCCGAGGCTCCGACAAGTTGTGTTTCCGGTATCTACGATTAAGTTCTTACTTCCCGCGTCAGTGTTCCGGCTAAGTAACGAAACCCAAAGTGTACCCGTGCCTCTTCCTAGGACTCCCCTAGTAAAAAATCGGTGTTTTAGTTTTAAGTAAATAAAAGCCAAAGTGCAATTTTTGTTTAACGCCTACGCGGCCCTAGTTTTTAAGTGAATAATAATCCGTCTTCGCGACATTAGTTTGTAAGAAAATAAATAAAAAAAAAGATCTGATTTAATAATAACGAACCCCGCAACGATTTAAGGCAAAATTCTACGTGTCGACAAGTTACCAAAAGAAAATTTGTTAATTTTAAAACCGAATCATTTAACTCTATGTTTTTTAACTAAATAAAATATTGTAAATTCGTATTTAAACAGTGTGTTTATTGAACTAGAAGATTATACAGGGTACTCAAGTAGGCCCTACTCAAGAACCCAATAAGGGAATTATAGCTAGATAAGCTTATACAGGGTGAAGCTTTGGACCCTCACCAAGAAATAAAAAAGCCATATTACACTCTGAACATTTATACAGGGTGAATCTCTCGGGGAACTCCTTCCGTTTAGGGACATACCACCCCCACCCAACTTCAAATAAAATTAAGTGCACGAGTGGCCTCTGGGGGTCTCAGACGGAGCTAGCCAGCCTAAAATTTTTTATTTTCCTAACCACAAGAGGCTCATCGTGGACCTTAAAGATTAAACCCAGTGCCCAATCCGTGTTCATGTGAACGATCCACACTTTGATGGAAGTCTGAAGGACGTATTTTCTGCTCGAAAAACTTAGAAAAATTAAAAAAAATAGGAAAAAGAAAAAATTAATTTTCTTTTTCCTCAACCTTTTCTTAAATTCTAAATAATAATATTATGTTCACAAAATTTTTAGGGTTCAACGTGACTGTTTCAGACGGAGATTAATGAATAAATCATACTTACTGTCGTTTATGCTTAACTGCGGCTCTGATGGTATTAATTGGAAGACGTCGTAACACTATAAATCTAACACTGTCTGTTTTACACTCTCTTAAAATTAAATCTGAAAGGGAATTTTGTTAGAAAACACAAGTAAAAGACAATATAAAGTTCAAAATATATATATTAAATCTTTTAAAAAATTTATGTTTTTACAACAACTTCTTCAGAGAAAATGTTAACAAACAATGGTCTGACCCGTGTACAACACATGGTGAGGAACGGGACGATTCATACGGTACCAAGTACCATCCAATATGCAGTTTGAAAAGCTAACGATGCACAAAAAGATTCAAGAAAAGTTTCATGTAACTGAAATTTTGGTGGGCTTATGCTTGCCTGTCTTATAAACGTATTTATTAATTCACATAAATTTTGGTCGCTCCTCGGAGCTTAAAATTGCTTGAAGCGTATCTACTTCGTTTGTATTATGCAATAACAAATTTTACGTTCAGGCAAGGCAGATCCCATGCACGTGTGAGTACATGGTAATAATACTTTTTTGACTCCGAATCACTGAGGAACCGGTTTAGGGCAAACCCCGTCAAAACGCATCATTTCCCCGTCAAATCCGACTGCTAGGAAATGATGGGGGTCCCATGTCGCTAAGGGCTATTTTCGCTATAACTTCCGATATACTTTGAATAGTCGTTGGACTAACTTGTCCTCATATTCAACACTTCGTAAGAGTTGCAGTGCTTGACAACGTGGATTCGTAAAAGGGTTTTTAATCTTGGAAATTTGGAAGTTCAAGTCCAATTTTATTATACTTTCTAAAATTGGGTGGTCGGGGCGACATTACGTCCCTGTGCAGCGACATTTACTACACTTACCAAATTAACGCTCCTCGAAGAGTTAGCGAAAATTTGGCATAAAAACCGCTCCGAAAAGCAAAAATATATTTCCAAGAATTAAAAACCTCCTCCACGGCGTTTTTACGTGAAGCACGCTTTTCTTACGAAGTATTTCCTAAGTCGGATTTTGTTACAACGTCGAAAAGTATATCGGGGTTATAGCGTTCTTTAACACTCCTCTCCTTTCCGTGAATCTTTTTGTGTAACGTTTGGTAAATTGGTTGTTTGAAAATAAAATGGATCATTGGATGTAGTCTCCCATGTGTTGTATTCGGTTATAGTTCAGACCGGCCTATCTGAACAAAACATAGATGCAAATCTAAAAATGGTTATAAGTTTGAACATATATCGATGCATAGCATTCGATTGAATTATTGAACATTGGGTTTCCAAAATGGCATAAAAAAAGAAAAAAATCGAAAATCCTCGGATTTTCGGTGACACAACACAAACACTTTCGACGCACTTATCTTTCTTAGTGTTCTTCCACTAATGCGGGCTTGCGTCTGCTCCTCCTCGTGTCTATGCCTCGTCGATCACCTTCGGTGTCGAACTGCCTTCTGGAACAGCTTAGGTGGTCCTCGGACTGCTTGGCTCCAGCTATACTATGGCTCTGCTCAGTTTATATGAAACAATATAAAACAAAATTTTAGTAAAATGTTTGTTCACATCCCGTCTGGGGATCTGCGACCGATAACATATCGTCGTCTTTGAGAATAGGAACACTGAATTTTGTTGACTTATATTGATTGAAATAGTTTTTATTAAAATCTCTTCTTGGGAGAAATCTGCGACCGATATCACATCGTCGTCTTTGAGAATATGAACATTGAATTTTGTGGACTTATGCTGATTGAAATGGTTTCCGTTTTTATTAAAATCTCTTCTTAGGAGAAATCTGCGACAGAATCTGCATCCGTCGGATCGTTGCATCTGCCCCTCCAGCAGACGTGGCGGCATCTCGCCCTTGAGTTGCTAGACTCATCTGAATCGCGCCCTTGCGTCAGAGTCGTCGTCTTTCCATGCCGTGCCAATGGAACATTTGTTTGGACCCTTTGGGTCGGACTCTGCTTACAGATGTATATGTTTTGAACATATGAGGACTTAGAAAAATTATAAAAAATACCAACTCTGCCGGACACGGTCAGAGTTGCTGCAGTGAATTTTGAAGATTTGTATGGACGATACAATATCCTCAATGAAAATAACTTGTAAAAAAAAAAATGCATAAAAAATACCAACTCTTGCCTGACACGACAAGAAGTTGGTATGGAAATTTTGATATAAAATAAACCTAGCACTAAGTTAAAACTTAGCCTAGGTTGAAAAATATTATAAAAATATAATTGAATCTCCAGAACTTGATTCTGAATCAGAAGTGGAAGCATCTCGTGGCGGTGCATGAATTTGTACAACCGTTTGCTCCGGCGGTGGAGGTTCTGTGGAATCGTCTGAGAACGGGGAATCATTTCCATCGAGTGATGTTCCGCCTGGACTAGCATTTTCTTCATCGGAAGATTCGATTTCCAAGTTGTGCTCCTCTGGCGGGGCTGGTCTCAAATCATTGACATGTACTCTTGTCGTTACATTTCCCTTTTGCACGAGATATACTTCGTCTGAAAACTTCTTCAGAATTCTGGTTGGGCCTGACCAAGACGGCGTGAAGGTATGTACCTTCCTTTTTCTTTTACTCATGACTCTGTCTCCTACTTTGAAAACGATCGGAGTGACGGCCTCTTTCGGCGCATATTTTTGTTTGTAATTTTGTTGGGCCTGACGGGCTTCCTTGACTCGCTCGTATCGTGGAAGCGTTTGTTGCTTGGCTCTTTCTTGCCTCCAGGCATACAAATCCCATTCGCCTCTTTCGGCTGGATCATATCCTAACACGACCATGCTAGGTGTTTGATTTGTAGCGGCGTTCCTACGATTTCTTAAGATGTATGTCATCTGATGCACGTAGCGATCCCAAGTGTCGTTTGGCTTTTTAAATAAAAGAGTATTTAAAATTTTCTTGCATTCCTGAACCCGTCGTTCCACGGGGTTGGACTGTTGGTGATATGCTGGAATTAAGTATCGTTCGATACCATTTCTTTCGCAAAATGTGATGTACCATTCGGAATTGAAATGACCACCATTGTCGGAAATTATGACTCGAGGGACTCCGAATCTTGCTACTATTTCTTCGTCGATAAATTTGGCTATCGTTCTGCCGTCGACCTGAATGTATGCCTTTGCCTCTATCCATTTACTGAAAACGTCTTCGACGATAATCATGTATCTGTTTTCGGCGTCTTTAGTCCTCTGCAGCGGGCCAATTACGTCGACGCTCAAGGTTTCAAATGCATTTTGTGGTGCATGACTTCTAAGTGGAGCATTGGGTTGGGCTTGTCTTGTCTTTACAGACTGGCATATCAGACAGTCGTTTATGTATCTGCCTACGATCCTGGCCATATTATTGAAATAGTAGCGTTTTGCTATTTTCCTGAGAGTCTCGTCTCTTCCTGGATGACATGCTTCATCTCGGTCATGATAATGGTAAATCAATTCCTTTACTTTCCTCTTTGGAACTATCAATTTAAAATTTCGATCGCAATCTTTAAATAATACATCGTCTTGGACGTGAAAATTTTTCATAAAAATAAGATCCGCATCGGAACGTTGTTCCTGTTGAAATAGATCATTCCAACGGCGGATCTTGTCTTGAATATCTCTTGAACTCAATTGAGCCTGTACGATATCTTCGTATATTTCTGAATGCGTTAAAACAGAAATACGTTCTGGACACTTATAATTTGGTAGGAACATTCTTTCCTCTTCATCGTCTGTCTCGACATACTGATTTTGTGGGTTACGACTGAGAAAATCTGCTAACAAATTCTCCTTTCCTGGACAGTGTTCAATTTTGAATGCATATTCTTGCAATAGTAATGACCATCGTGTAAATTTTGTTTTGTCGTCCTTATGTTTGTTTAACCAAAGTAACGCCCTGTTGTCCGTCTTCACCAAGAACGGTTTGTCTGCTAAGTACATCTTGTACTTTTTAATATAGTTCACCACCGCCAAGCATTCTAGCTCGTTAATGTGGTAACGTCTCTCTGCTGGAGATAACGTGTTGCTTGCATACGAAATAATATATTTTTCGCCGTTGTCGCCCAATTGATATAATACGGCCGAAAGGCCTTGTAGGGATGCATCTGTTTGTAAAATGAACTGACGTGAAAAATCCGGCCGATGGAGTTCCAGCGGTCCGGATAGTAATTCTTTTAATTTTCTAAATGCTTCATCGCATACATGGTTCCAGTGAAAACGATTTTCCTTCGAAAGAAGTTTCGTTAGTGGCTTCGTGATCATCGCCACATTTGGTAGATATTCTCTTACCCAGTTGCAAAGTCCTAGGAAACTTTGTAGCTGCTTTTTGGTGGCTGGAACGGGATAATTTTGAATTTGTAATACATGTTTTTCTAATGGTCGGGAAGTATCAGTTCTAATTGTGTGGCCTAAATATTGGATTTCATTCGTCGCTATTACACACTTTTCCGGTGACACTTTTAGATTGTGCAGACGTAGTCTTTCAAAGACTAACCTCAAGTGGGACATATGCTCCTTCACGTTTACGCTGTAAACGATTATATCATCTAAGTACACTTTACAGAAATGGTGCAGGTAACCCGTTAAAACGTCCTTTGCCATGAATTTCTGAAAGGTACAGGGAGCTGTCTTGAGGCCGAAAGGCATGACATTGAATCTGTAAGCTGTCCCATCAGGAGTGGTAAAAGTCGAGAAATCTTTTGATGCTTCATCTAGCGGTATTTGCCAATATCCACTTTTTAAATCCAACACAGAAAAAATCTTCGAATTGCCTAAATCTTTAATACTTTCGTGTATTTTTGGTAATACGGAAGCCTCGTCTTCAGTCATTTCGTTCAAATGGCGATAATCGATGCAAAAACGTGGTTTCTTGTCTGAGCGTTTTATGATCACGGGTGGTGAACTATATTGGGCAGTGCTAGGTTCGATGACGCCAGCTTTCAACATCTCTTCGATTTGGTCGTACATAATTTTCTTAGTACTCGGAGACATCGGATATGGTCTGATATTAAATGGTTTCGTGTCTTTTACTGTAATTTTGTGTTTCACAGTCACTGTGGTTGCTTGAGTCGGTTCCGCAGTGAACAGATCGACAAATTCTTCGAACAGCGGCCGTAGAAATTTGTCTTTAATAACAAGCTCTTCAGGAAGCTTTGCCTGCTGTCTCTCCCTCTGAGAAGCTTGATTCCAGAAGACGGTAATACGCTCTTCCGTGCCGGCATATAGGCATTTTCGGCCATAATCATATGCGACATTGTTCATATATAAGAATGGTGATCCTAATATTATCGTTTCGTTCAAATTTTCGATTACTTGAAAATCAATTTCAAAAGAGGTGCCTGAAATTATTACTTGTAATTTTGTCGTGCCAAGAGAGTCCACCATTCGATCTCCGCACGCCATAGCAAATGATCGACGTGTCGTGAGATTTTTAAAATTATCCAACATCCTCGGATGGATAACGTTTCGCGTCGAGCCTGAATCGATCAGTGCGTCGACCGCATGTTCATTAATTTGAACTTTTATACGAGGCAAAGGGAACGCTTCGCTCATATAATTTATTGACTCTCTTGTCTTGTGCAGAGGAGCGTCGTAGTGATCATGAGTATCGGAAAAAATTACTGGACATTGCTGCCGCCTTGGTTCGGCCGTTGTGCCGGAGATCTTGCAGATGGACCCTGGCCTGGGTCTCTGGCCCCTCGAAAGTTTCCCGGTCTCCTGTTGAGATGCGGGTTATTCGGGCATTGGCTATGGAAGTGCCACTGCACTGTGTCTGTACAGTATCGGCACGGGGTTGCCGGTCGGTCGGGTACTCGGAATTTCCCCGATCCGCCATTAAAATTGGTTTGCCTGCGGTCAGGATTCACTGATCCGCTTGAAGAATTAGGCATAAAAAAAGGACGACCAGGCGCTCTGCCTGGACCGTCCTGTCGAGATACGTCCTCTCGGAAATGCACCCTCGGTGCTGTCGGAGTTGGGCTTCCATTGCTCCTGTTACTAGAATTTTGTTGACTGATGTGTCCCGGCTCTTGATAGTAAGACGCGCGGGACAAACGTTGATCGATAAGCTGGATTAGCGACGTCTGTTCGTCAGCTGAATCCCGCTCGACGTTAGTAGCCGCTGCTATTAACATCTCTGTGGTTGAAATTAGGTTGCTTCTCAAGCGTGACCTAATTTCTGGACGCAGTTGGTCCATGATGACCCGAGCTCTGATGGCTTCGGATTTGAAGGGATCAATACGATCGAAAAGACAGGTTTTCCTTGTGATAAACACTGCCGTGTCGTCTAAAGACGTTTGCTTGACGGCATACAGTTGAGCAATAGCTCGTGACTGTATGTCGGGAGAATTAAATCTCGTAAGGAATCTTTCCTTGAATAAGGTATACGAAGTAGTCAACGTCCTAAATTGTTCGGACCATCGTTGAGCTTCGCCCTTGAGTTGGCCGGTTACGTTATGGAGGCGATCATAGTCGTGGCTTATGCGAGCTCTGTCGAAATATTCCTCCATAATTTTCAGAAAAGCTTCTGGATCTTCATGATCAAGCCCATGGAACGTCACGTTCGGACATCTTTGTCTCTCATGGGGCGTACAGGTCGACACGTTCTGTATCGCCTGCACGAAGCCCTCTGCCATTTTCAGAAACATACTTTCCATCGAATTAGCAGTTTGTGGCTGTGAAGCAGATAAATTTACATTATTTCCCTCTGGAAACAGTCGCTGTGGTTCTATCCCTCTAGAACCGTCGTCGACGAGCGGTGCGGTGACTCGCTCGTAAAATTCTCTTGGGGTCGACCCCTCGGAGTCTTCCGCCATGAATGAGAAAGGATTTGTTGGGTTTGGGGACGGCATGGTCCCTGTTCGGGCGCCATGTGAACGATCCACACTTTGATGGAAGTCTGAAGGACGTATTTTCTGCTCGAAAAACTTAGAAAAATTAAAAAAAATAGGAAAAAGAAAAAATTAATTTTCTTTTTCCTCAACCTTTTCTTAAATTCTAAATAATAATATTACGTTCACAAAATTTTTAGGGTTCAACGTGACTGTTTCAGACGGAGATTAATGAATAAATCATACTTACTGTCGTTTATGCTTAACTGCGGCTCTGATGGTATTAATTGGAAGACGTCGTAACACTATAAATCTAACACTGTCTGTTTTACACTCTCTTAAAATTAAATCTGAAAGGGAATTTTGTTAGAAAACACAAGTAAAAGACAATATAAAGTTCAAAATATATATATTAAATCTTTTAAAAAATTTATGTTTTTACAACAACTTCTTCAGAGAAAATGTTAACAAACAATGGTCTGACCCGTGTACAACACATGGTGAGGAACGGGACGATTCATACGGTACCAACTACCATCCAATATGCAGTTTGAAAAGCTAACGATGCACAAAAAGATTCAAGAAAAGTTTCATGTAACTGAAATTTTGGTGGGCTTATGCTTGCCTGTCTTATAAACGTATTTATTAATTCACATAAATTTTGGTCGCTCCTCGGAGCTTAAAATTGCTTGAAGCGTATCTACTTCGTTTGTATTATGCAATAACAAATTTTACGTTCAGGCAAGGCAGATTCCCATGCACGTGTGAGTACATGGTAATAATACTTTTTTGACTCCGAATCACTGAGGAACCGGTTTAGGGCAAACCCCGTCAAAACGCATCATTTCCCCGTCAAATCCGACTGCTAGGAAATGATGGGGGTCCCATGTCGCTAAGGGCTATTTTCGCTATAACTTCCGATATACTTTGAATAGTCGTTGGACTAACTTGTCCTCATATTCAACACTTCGTAAGAGTTGCAGTGCTTGACAACGTGGATTCGTAAAAGGGTTTTTAATCTTGGAAATTTGGAAGTTCAAGTCCAATTTTATTATACTTTCTAAAATTGGGTGGTCGGGGCGACATTACGTCCCTGTGCAGCGACATTTACTACACTTACCAAATTAACGCTCCTCGAAGAGTTAGCGAAAATTTGGCATAAAAACCGCTCCGAAGAGCAAAAATATATTTCCAAGAATTAAAAACCTCCTCCACGGCGTTTTTACGTGAAGCACGCTTTTCTTACGAAGTATTTCCTAAGTCGGATTTTGTTACAACGTCGAAAAGTATATCGGGGTTATAGCGTTCTTTAACATTCACAGCGAAGACCGCGTCCTCGCCTCACACATCTTCCAGCGGCTTGTATATCAGTGTATACGCGGAAGCTATACAACCTTAGGCGAGGGTTGTATAGGGGATATACCATCCTTCCCTACTCTTCTTAAAGGGAGAGGTTCAGCAAAATTTCTGGTTGGGGCAGCTCGTCTATAGGCGTCGGTGTTAGGCCTCAGTGGCAGAAATAGGCCGACGTTAAATAATCGTATATTGGACGCATATCTACTATCGTTAGATGGATGATGGGGAAATGGATCTATAATGATATAAACTAATTCTACTCGTTATGATGTGTTTATTTTTATTAAGTTATTTATAAATAATTTTATTTTAATAAATTCACAAAACAAATATTCATTTCATTCAATTCTTCATCAAAATTGCAATATAAAATTTTTTATATTGCGTCAAGATGAAGACACATTGATATGAGGGAGAATAGTGAAATACGAGAGACAGCGACCGGAGACCGAGACATGTATCACTTGACAAGCAGAGACCAACGACGCTACAGCGGGTACTCACTGCGACGCTACTAAAGGTGCTCTGGAGTAGCCCTCCCTGTCGTTGGTTCGAGGATGCTGAAAACGATGGTGGTGGGCAAAATCCTTTTTAAGCCTGCACAACCCCCAAACGGCCAAAAAACACCCCCAAATTGAGGTGAGACGCAAAGGCCGGAGCGCGCTTCCGACGAACAAACACCGGTTTATCTTCATTTTCGAGGATGCTGAGACCGACGCCAGTCTCAAAAATCATCCCCGATGCAAACACACCCCCAAACAGACAAAAACAGTCCAGCAAAGGGGGTGAAACGCGAAGAAGCGGACTTCCATCCAACAAACATTGGATTATCGCCGTTTTCGAGGATGCTGAGGCCGATGACAGCTTCCACGCATCTGTCAGAGCCGAGAACTGCAGCAGCGCCTGCACTCGCTCTGTAGCTTGTACACGTGCACGTCGAAAAATTCTTTGTTTCGCTATCCGTTATAATAACAAAAACTGCCAATAAATTTGATATTGAGTATTGTGCATTATAATATAATAATATTATATATGAACTTCTTATATATGAACGTATACATGTTTCCGAGGTCCAGGCAGAGCGACTTTCTCTCTTAAGCAGCATCCGTGCGGACAAAAAGGTACCAGCGCAGAACCTTATTACGCAGATGTTAGCGCACCGCAGCTGCTTCAACGACTGTACTTCCTGGGAAGCTACGATTAGCGTGGTCATAAATTCTACTCCCTGCGCGAATGAAGATGACGACGAAGGGCCAACAGGTGGTTTCGACTTTGAAGACTTATGCGTTGTTTGCATCGTGGAAGATTTTCAAGGCTGGCGTCGGACTTAGCATCCTCGAAAACGGGGCTAAACCGGTATTTGTCCGACGGAAGCGCGCTCCTTTTCGTTTCACCCCAATTTGGGAGTATTTTTTGGCCGTTTGGGGGGTTGTGCATGCTTAAAAAGAATTTTGCCCACCACCATCGTTTTCAGCATCCCCGAAAACGGGGAGGGGAGGTGGTTTGGTCGTGTCAGAAAATACTTACATGTTCGTTAGACTCACAAAATCCACTAAAGTATTAACTTTCCTGTGTGCCTTTTGCAAGGCTCTATTGATTGTGGACTATAAGTTCGCCGGCGCCGGTAGAAAACCTTGAAGCACATATTGTTAAAATTTAATGTCAAACTATTATATATAATTCAATGGTCAGCGCGTAAAAAAGTAAATTTGACACTATTAAATGAGGAGGTTTTCAGACGTTGGAAATTTATAGATTTAGATATCGAAATAAAATGGAAACGAATATAAAATCCGACCGCCGGCATCGCCATCTTCACAAAATGGCGTCAGAAATAGTTTTCTTTAACCATTCAGCAATTGGTATTGTTTAAGATTAGAGACAACGTTTATTGCACCAACGATAGTAAATTTTGATGTTTCTGGTATCCAATTCACCTACTAAAAGAATTCGCTACCTTCCAGCCGCAAACGTTAGTGGTTTCATCCACACTAAGCCAGATGCATTTCCCAATGAGTTTAGAAGAAATGTTTTGTCCAATATTACTGTTACATTCCGCTGTTAAATATTTGTTTCTTAGTGCCGACCCAATTGCACCTAAACGCTATAGTTGTTAAAGTGTATTATTTTGTCAAGAATTGTCTAAAAAACGGATTGTGTAATTTCGACCACGGTATCTTACACCATCATTTCCACTAAATTTAAATTCAAATTGAATTATCTGTAGCTGTCATTATCAGTAAAGAAACTGACGTACTGTCGTGGACAAAAAAAAATCAATCAATCGAAATAAATTTATTAAGATTATAAAAGTATATACCGGCTCAGAACCCGCCCCAGGACCAGCCGTGCAACCATCGCGCTAACCGCGGTGGCGGATTGTAAGGCCGGGCGGACCGGGTCTGGCTTGGTTAAAAACAAACTTTTAGCCTTAAACCTAAACATCTTTTACCAATATAAATAAAAGTAGGTAATAACATTCAAATGTCCAAATAAAAATGACTCTAAAAGAACTTAAACTACACATTTTTTAAACAACTTTCACTATAACATTTTTTCGAATCGATTTTTTCGATTTCGAATCGTGCAAATCAAAAGATGTTGAACTTGAAATTTTATTAATTATTAATATTTATAATAATAGTACAATTATTACAATTAGTAACATTATTCACAAGATTTGAATAATTACTTGGTATCACTGTCAAAATAAATTCATCAAGAAATGTAAAATCCGATTTTTTATTTCATGAACAGTAGGGGAGCAGATAAAATGTTTCGTACTCGGTTGCCAGCCCTCGCTACGCTCGCGTGGTAAAACCTAATTACCTCCTTTGTAGTGTACTATTTATTTCTTTATTTCACAGTTTTTCTTTATTTTTCACTTGTCCATAATGGCATTGTTTTGATTCATTGAAACTGCCAAATATCATTTCAGGATATGACGTTACAAAAAATACTTTTATCTACGATCGTGTAAAAAGTTACAGCCAGTACCATAAAGGACAGTAAAGTGCCTTTAAACGTAAAGGATTCTTTTTACCTGTCAGACCTCTACCATAAACCCGTTTTAAAGAAGGATTAAGCAATAAAGCTTCCTTTTTGATAAAGTCTCGATTTTGGCCCTTTTGCGATAGTAAAAGTCACTTTATTGTGAAATATAACCTACAAATTTGATGACAGCAATATTTCAATTTGTATTCAATTTTAAAATATAATAAAATGGGAGATAATGAGGTGTCAAGCAGTAGTTCCAGTTCTTCTTCTGAAGAAGATTATATTGTTTTGAGAAGACCGAAAATTTACAGGCCGCGGCAGCAGTATTTTACGAAATACGATGATATAGATTTTTTCGACCGATTCCGATTAACAAAGTCTACCGCTTTAGCTTTACTACAAAAAATAGCGGATGTGATAAGTTTTCCTACAAATAGGTATGTAAAAGTATCTACCTACCTAATGTCTCATGTTTGTACCTACCTAGATCAAATATAAATAACTTTTAGGGGGGGCTGTATTCAGCCGATGGAGCAGCTACTACTAACATTAAGATTTTATGCTTCTGGAAATTTATTAATCTCTGTTGGAGATTTTATTGGCGTTTCAAAAATGTCTGCTAGCAGAATTGTACGAAGAGTTTCTTCGGCCATCGCATCATTACGACCCCAATACATAAAAATGTGTAGTAGTAATGAAGAAATGGAATTCAATTCTGCAGAATTTTACAGAATTGCTAGTTTTCCACGGGTAATTGGTGCAATAGATTGCACCTTGGTGAAAATAGATTCAGTAGGAGGTCCTGCAGCCGAAATATATCGCTCAAGAAAGGGGTACTTTTGCTTAAATGTACAAACAATCTGTGACGCATCATTAAAAATTCGGGACATAGTGGCACGTTGGCCAGGTTCTTCTCACGATCAGACAATTTTCAACAACAGTCGTGTGAAACGAGAATTTGAAACCGGCAGATATGGTAGATTTCTTTTGGTCGGTGACAGTGGCTACGCAGTTGCGCCATATCTGATGACAAAGTTGGCTCATGTAAATTCTGAAGCAGAAAATCTTTATAATGAATCGATAATACGAACACGAAATGCAGTTGAAAGACAATATGGAGTCTGGAAGCGGCGATTTCCAATATTACGGTTTGGAATGAGGGTCAACTTGCAGACAATTATGACTATTATTGCGGCAACAGCTGTGTTGCATAACATAGCTTTAGATATGAACGAACATATTCCTGAGGAGTGGTTTAACGATCTAGACGGAGGTGAAGAAAATGGCCAAAATGTTGATGACGCTGAGAACGCAAATATTGGTATCGCAGGATACAATATTCGAAGATTAATTATTAATGAACATTTTGCAAATTTATAAAGTTTTTTTAATAAACATATTTTTATTTAAAATAATTATGTCTATTTATTGTCCTTAATTTTACGTAATTGTTCTTTTTTTAACGCTATTTCTATATCTAGTAGTAATAACTTTTTTGTATGTTCTTCCTGTTCTCTCATGTTCTGAGCTTTTCGCAATTGACAGGATCAGTAGTTTTATAAATAGGGCCACCACCACCAGTTCCTTTTATATATGCTTTCTCTTGGGCCACCACCTTTCTAGTTTTTGTTTTTAAATTATCATATTTTGATTTTAGCTGGTCTATGCTTCTGTATTCAACAGCATTAGAATTATAAGCCAGTCCAACCCGCTCCCAAGCCTTTTCCTACAAAAAACCATCACCTGTTTTACTATATACAAATGTGTGTGTGTTAAAATTTACCTTTTCAGCATTTGTCACTTTGTTTGTTTCCTTATTTTCAATAATTTTTTTATGGACATAAATTGCCTCCACCAGTCGTAACTCGTCTTCTTTTGTGAAGGGACAGCTTTTCTTCCTTTTTTTATTTAAAACTTCTGTCATTATGCCAGAGAAAACTCGGTGTTCGTAGGCAAGGATTGTAAACAATTACAGTCGTTGGTTCGTGGGGGCAAAAAGTAAGTTATATAAATTGACTAATTGACAAGTTGTCAAAAACTAGATCACGTAACGCCGTAAGCGCCGTAAGAACTGCACAAATCGGTATTCTCACAGGTTTTTCAGTTCAGCCAACATGAAAATACTACAAAAATCTTCCTTTACTAAACAGACGATGGAATTTGCTTTATGATACACGACAGACTTTAAAAGTGATTGAAAGTCAACTTTAACCATAAAGCGCCCTTTAGTTAATGGATTCTTTTGGCATTGTTTATGGTACTGGCTGTAACAGTTTTTTACATCATTTCCAGTGTAAAAAGTTGCCTTTTATAAGAAACTGTGCAATAAAAAAATTTATTGTACCCTTTTATTGCACGGTTTCTAAAAAATTAAAAAACTACGCCAGTTTTTTATAATATCGTTTCCTTAGTTACTATCATCATAGATTTTCAGTCACGACTATGAAGTAACATAATTAGAATGGATACTTCAACTACAACTCGAATAATACAACCGTCAAAGTGACGTTTACAAAAAGTTGATACAGTTTTACAAATATTCATGAAAAATTGGCCATTTCTTACAATAACTGGAACGATTGAAGATAAAACGTTGCAAGACACACTTGTAAAAATGGTTTTTACAGTTGTATCTTAAATAACTATAAAACTATTAACATTTAGTTATTGCGCGAATTCAATTTATAATCTTACAATTCGTCTCCCTATAAATCTCAAAAAAAAATAATAATAAAAATAAAATAATATGTATAATTAAATGCATGATAGATACAAATATATTCGGGGATAAGCTTTATTTATATGTATTTATGTTTCTGGGTTTTGGGATTAATCCTATTAAATTAATTTATTAATCAGTTATCTACACACAAAAACATTAAGATTAATTACGCGAGGCGATATATTGAAGATAAATTAAAACCATTCAATCCTCCACATGGCGCTGAGCTAATGATTTTTAATAAATCCAGACCGTTAATACGATTTCTACTACCTACTATTAGTGGAGCCAAAGCAGGTTTTCACTTCGGAAAAATTCCGGGAAGGGATAACTTTTTACTGTACATTCGTGAATATGTTACGAACAATATATAAAAAGTTGTCAACAAAAGAGTGTCTGCTTAATTTTTTATTTAACAAATTAGTTGCAAAATACCAATTTTTTAAACAAAATTCTTAAAATACAATTTTTTATAAAAAGAACTATTCCCTATGGCCATTCGAAAGAACGAGAAATTTTATATCAAAATGATATTGAAAGTATTATTGTAAAATCAAAACTGTAGGCTGTAGAATTTTTTTTTAACGTGCAAATTTATGCTACGGAGGCACACAAGGGCAGCGCGCGAGGAACGCGCGGGCTCAAGCGCGCTATAATAAATTTGTTATAACTTTTTAACTAATTGTACAATCCAAAATTTAATGAAAGTTGAGAATTCAAGGATTGGATTTTTATATTTAAACTTGGAAAACATTGTATCAATATGTACATTATTATTATTATTAGCCGTTACTCGAGTCCGAGTATAAAAATGTTACAGTCGATTAATTGTGTACAATAAAAAACAAGTAAAAGGTGTAGTAGTAGGTGTATATGAAGTTTAACCATAATGAGTTTTTCTACAAAATCCGTTAAAGCTATGCCATTTCTAAAATTTTTAAGATAAAAATTTCAAGCTTTCACAATTTACTCTTAAAGTAATAAACAAAAAGATGCATGACGTGCAAAAAATCTTAAAAATTTATTTTTTAATATAAGTACTGGACTTGAAAAATTGAAAAATTTGAAAAAGTACCAAATTTTAATTTTTATGACTAACTTCAACGATCTATTACTTCAGTTTAAAATATGTTATTAAAACTTTAAAGGTGCGTTTTATTAAGCTTGAAATGTGTTCTTTAAAATGCTTTGAGTTGTTATATTATTTTAAAAATTAAATTTAGGCTCTCTTTTATAAATGTACAAAATAAAAAATAATAATGCTCCAAAATTAATGAAAATTGAGTTAATATAAACTTTTACAATTATTATAAAAAAAAATCTCGTTGTTCTGTCTAGCATACATTTATAGTAGGACCTTGAAAGAAGTAAATTTCGTGCGAAAATATTTTTTATATATATATAACCATGTACTTTGCACGAAAAATCGAGAAAATTACATTTTTACAGTAAATTGACGCAATTTTTATGTTTTTAAAATAGTTTTCCTGTTTTAAACAGTAAAAACACAGTCAGATCATTGTATCGGTATATTATCATCACTCCATAAATATATCCGAGAGAGATATATTATAAAAGAAGATCTGTGCATCTGTAGTCCTGCCGCATGTTGCTGTGTGCGTGTATACAGATATAAATAAATAACACCACAGGCAATTACGACTCCCTTTATTCCGGAAGGCTCTAGACGAGTCTTGTGTGGGAGGGGGCTACACATTTAGAGACAAGGGACACACACCCAATATCCATGTATAGTGAAAAAATCCCTCACACAGTATTTTCCACTGCCACGACCGGAGCCCGAAGCCTGAACTTTTGGGTGAGAGGCAAGTGCGTTTACCTCTCGACCATCAGTCATACGGAATAATTGTTAAAAAGTAGTGGGCCACATTTTCATACATTATTTTCTTAAACTGGGAGAAGGTGGTATAGAGCGAAAACTGTACTCGTCAAAAAGTTTTGTTTCGAATATTTCATCTTGTAAAGAGGGAATTTTGTCCATTCATGCCTTTACAGGACGTGATAGTACAACAGGTTTCGTCGGGAAACGCAAAGCATAGTTTGCAAAAAGATGCGAGGCAAGAAAGTACTTACAAGATGCTGTTGATGTTTTTTATAGCAACAAACCAAGACTGTGTTGCTATATTTAATGTTGGGGTGACGTGCTTATTGGCATTATATGGTGCTACGACACCAATAAAAATTTTGAAGGAGTTTCGTTTCAAATACTTCGTTAAAGAAACCACAAAGCGAAGCAAAGTAAATTTAATGGCACTTCCACCAACAGAAGACGCAGCTGAACTACATTTTAAAAGAGTATACTTTCAAGTACAGACTTGGCTAAGTAATAATTTGCAAGTAGAAGACTGGAATTGGAGACGAGAGGATTCATGTATGTCGCCAATTGCCTTGACCCAAGATCCAGCCCCAAACGAACTGCTTCAAATGATTTTTTGCGGATGCAAAACAAGTTATGGTAACCAGTGTGGTTGTAGGAAAGCTGCATTATTTTGTACCGTAGCTTGGCTCCACTTGTTCCGGCTCTGATTGTCTGAACTGTCAGTAATTTCTTGACGATTGAGCAAGAAAATAATGTTATTTGTTCAATTATTATGATATATTATTGTTCAATTTTACATAAAATATTAATTTTTACATTGCTATATATCATTTTGAAGAGACCTTGGGAATGAACTATATATTCTTCTAAGGCAATTACAAAGTGAACTTAGCGCTAATTATTTAAAGATTTCATATTTTTCTATTTTTCATAGTGTAATGGTGTATGCTATTATTCTGTGGGGTAATACTTGTCATGCTCAACAGGTCTTCATATTACAAAAGAGAGCAATACGTGTTTTAGCTAAAGCCAAGCCTACTGACTCTTGTAGACCTTTTTTTAAGGATATGTGTATTATGACTCTACCTTCATGTTTTATTTATTATTGTTTGCTGTACATTAAAAAGAGAATTATGCTGGGTTCTATTCTAACTCAGGAGGATGTTCACGGTTATAATACTAGAGAGAAGAAAAGCTTATGCCTGAAAAGTGTACGCTTGACAAAGACAAAAAACTCCTTTTTATATATGTCCAGTAAATTTTATAATGCTTTGCCACGACATTTACAAAATGAAAATATAGGTATAAAAAGTTTCAAAAAAATGTTAGGACATTACTACTAAAAAATTGTTTTTATAGTAGTGAAGAATACTTTCAGTATTGCAATTCATTATCTATCTGACTTCTAGCCTAGCCAGTTTTTTATTTTTTATGTTATAGATTTGTTTGTGTTTTACTTATGCATGTTATTTATTTAATTGTTGTATGTTATTTACTTAACTGTTTTTATTATATACATTGTTTTCTAGTTTTTTTTTTTATATATATATATAACTTAGTACATTTGTATGCTACTAGATTTATTTTGACGACTGTATACACATTGTGTGAAAAAGAGAGAAATATATTCTATATTCTATTCTATTCAATCGAACGACATTTATTTAAAATCGCAGTAGACAGCTTTCAGTGAGAACCTGAAGCATTTCTTATTAAATATTGTACCAAAAGCCGGCCATATTCGAATCTGTCATTTTCATTTTCTAATTTTTAAGATCATATTCATTGTCAGTGACTCAAATTCCCTCTTAATATTAATTTAAGCGGAATTTATTTCAAACTTTTCGGGTTACGTCATTTTTTAGGAAATATTTTACATAAGGTCTTCCGTATTGGATCAGCCGTTTTGAATTTTTATTTTTCAGCATTATATTCTTTTTCAGTGACCTCAAAAACCCCTGGAATATCAATTTGAATACAATTGGTTTGAAATTCATTGTGTTATTACAATTTCACATAAAAAACATTTTTCTTTTGTTTAAACAGTTAATAAACATTTAGCGGGCAAATAATATAACAGTATAACTTTTTATTTTAAACTATTTCAAGTCTATCAAAAAGTTTCACGGAAATCCAAGCTTCCCGTAATTATTCCGAAACATAGCGCATTTCTGAAACTAATTTGATTCCACTATATTTATAACTTACAATTTGTCTTATTGACCATTCATTTTGTTTTAGCAATAACTCTAGCCTTAATAACTAAGTATATGGGGCATATTAGTTTTTGCACACTTGTAGTAAATTTTGACAAATAATTGACAATGTCACAAAAATTAAAGTTGGATGTACACAACTAGTTTTGAGCAAAAATACGTTATAAGACTTGTCCCATTTTTTTGTCCACGGCAGTACCTTCTATGATTTTGTGAGGAAATGTGTATATTTCTATTTGTTTTACGTGCCCAAGAATGTATTCAATATTCATATTAATTTCCACTTCTTTTTATAATTGAAGATATTACTGTATGTGAAGAATGTCAACTAGATGAATGGAATGAATTTTTAGAAAACTTTTACAAAATTTTGCACAATGAAAACCACTTCAGGCAAACCAGTGCAGGGTCAGAAATTGAAATGATCAGGAAATCGAATTATATTCTAACCCAATTAAAAGAGTACTGGCCTTTTCTGGAAATGGATGGCGTTATGAATATTTGGATTTTAAAACCATCATGTAAAAAACAAGAACATGGATTCCATGTTGTGCACAAATTAGATTACGTTCTTAATTTCATTCAATCAAATCCCAACAAAAAATACGTTATTCAGAAGTACATTGGTAAGTTAAAAACGTTTTATATAAATCTAAAAGTATACATAAAGTGCAATTGCTTACACCCAAATACCAATTTGCATAAAATAATTTTAAACGAAAAAAAATAGCTTTTTATTAATCATAATTGATTTTTAACTAATAGACCATTTTGATAAGCTATCTAAGAATCTGCTTCAACTTGTATGGCGCGTAGGCCTAGAGTTAACCCTACGCTGAGTTCGGGTTTTGACGATTTTTCACACACCATACTTTTGGTGTCTGAGGATTACTTACACAAAACATCAAGACTTAAACACTCTACCCGAATACACTACACGACGCGCGTTTGGCTAGCTATGTTACCATTATCGGGAGACTATTGATTTTCAATTTTAATCATCTCCTGATGATGCTACATTGGTTAGCGAGATGCGCATCGAATAGCACATTCGAGTGTAGTGTTCATCTATTTTGGTATTCTGTGAAAGTGGTTTTCAGACACCAAAGGTATTAATTTTTGCGAAAAATACCCTTCCTACGAAAACTCCCTCTTCTCAAACAGCTCTACGGAGTACACAAGTTGAAGGAGGTTCTCAGATAACTTTTCAAAACTTCAATAGCTCTTGGTCTAAATTGATTGTACGTCATATGCAACAAACATAATTTGAATTCCTTAATTACATTAGTGTGTCACAGTTATAAGGGCCTGTAATTTTCAGAAAAATATCGAAATTCCACTGTAGATTGAGTGTTCTGGAACATAAAGTTTTCTACAAATAACATTTTATTCCGTAACAAAATCGAATGTAACCTTTTAAAGTGGGCAATAGTTAACCAGTTTTCTTCTAATAACTTTAAAACGATTTGAATTACGACGGTGAAATTTGTATCCGACTATTTGTTTTGATGTACTACATGTATCCATGTTATATTAGAAATATACTATGGTATATAATATCACCGGGACAGGCTTAACCTTCTCAAACATATCATATTACAAATTGTGTAACAGCTCTTCTCTAATAATCGCTCACGCTAGCTGTGCTTAACATTTCTTTCTCAGTGATCTGTTATCAAGCTGAATTGGAAATCCAATGTTCTTTGTTCTGTAATCTTATAAATATTACCATCAGTCTTATACTCATTTTCGACCGAATACATTCTAAATTTATTATTGTACCAAGAGTCAAGCTTGACTCCAAGTGAATAAAAGTTTTTAAAAAGATTATCAAGTAATCCAAAATCTAACATTGGCGCAGTCGTGGCGGGTCTGAAAAACACGCTCAGTTCGGGAGCCTAACCACTAGCAAACATATCCGAGGGAACAGGAATCGATCTGCAAAAGGTGCCTAACCAGACGAAAAGAGCTTCTGGAGCAAGGAGAACTTCTTAGCTGTGGTGGTGGATCCCAATTCTTTGTTCAGAAGAACCTACATTCTCAAACGCAAAGAAGCGAAACAATAATAATTCAACAAGCAACAAATCAACACAATTCAACAAATTAGCAAGTAAGAATTCATCCCAGTCAAGAAGTTGGTGTCTTCGGCAGTGTAGGAAACCTCTGTGGAAGAAATACCTGGTAACGCCCCTGGCAGAGAAGACCGCACTGTAACAAGGTTCACGGGGCAGCATTCAACTTCAATCCTTGTGGAATGGAAATTTTAATGTTTTTCCTGCTGTTTGGATCAGCACTTGCTCAATTTAAAATAACACCAATTAACAATACGATCAGAGTATACTATCACCGAGAAACGGACATTGTGATTTCTTACAAAAAATGGACCCTACTTGTACACAAGAACATTTCAACTTTTAAGACAGCTTTCGACAAAAATTACAAAATTCTTCAGACGCTCTACAACACACTCGACCCAACATACCATTACATGAACGTCTTTCTAGGCGAAGTAAAAACGCACCTCAGTTTATTGACACAAATTTCTCAATCGATACAATCAAAATTTGACGAAATTTACTTTGACACGAAACGATACAAGGAATACTAAACAGTATTATTCTGATTGCATCAACAAATTAAACAATGACGAGCACCAACTCGAAAATTTAATCAAATATCTGTCACAACTTCAGTAATAAAAAATTTCAACGCAACCATTCAAAAACGGCAAGTTGATGAAGAAACTTTCAATAAAGTTATTAAAGAAATCTAAACTTTAATTTTAGACATGACTAAAGACATAGAAAATATTCACGCAAAATTAAAATTTATAGAAATCTGCGAACAGCTTATGGCAAGCTATCTATTTATCGAAGATAACTTAAATGATATCCTGAATTCCATCACTTTCGCGAGGCTCAAAATAATTCACACATTGATCATAAATCCAAAAGACTTAGTAAATTCCTTATAGGAAATTTCACAGAACCTACAAAGGAACAATTTGCCACTTCCAATCAAATTATCAAAAGTTGCACAGTACCTAGACATTATATAACTGAAAGCTTTTCAAACAAATTCAGATTTAATATTCGTATTAGACATACCGTTGCTAGACCCTCAAACCTATTCGGTATTTCAATTATATCCTATCCCTATTTTGGATAATAGAACTGGTCTATATCATATTTTGTCAACTTCTCAATCTAACATCCATAGTGATGTGGAAGATCCGAAATACTCTTTACAAAGTATTCATTACCAGGAAATATCGGAATACCTAGTATTTATGTATAAAAATACTCGTTACTTTTTTTATTTTAATTTTTAACATAAACGACGAAAATTCTTCTTCCTTCCCGCCTTGCACACTTTTAACATAAATGATCAAAATATAAATATTTATTAATAAATAAAACTCAACATAATTTTGGTTTTAGATACTTCAAATCTTATTTATATTTTTATGAGCTATTTATGATTATTTTTGGCAGAATGCACCCACTCCCTCAGATTTTCATTCAAATGACCGACTGCAATTGACCAATTATTCTTCACAAATTTTAAGTAGTTCTCAGACAACAATTAAAATTATGAATTGTTATAATAGACGTTATAGGAAGGCGTTCTCCCCTCCAGGACCCAGGTCCAGCGTAGAATTGTGTCCTTAAATACAATTACAGGTCATACAGAAGGAGGTTCTCAGTCACCAACTGAAAAATTCAGTAGCTCTTGGTTTGTTAAGGTAAATCTTGATATTGTTTCATTTGTGTCGTTTTCATAGAAACGGTGTGATATGTATGAAGGTGTAGAGAGGTCAATAATAACTTTCAACAGTTTCAACCAAAGCTGTCACTTTGATTGCTGCAATTTTAACTAAGCCATTGTAGCATCGATCTACAATTTTAACTTCTTCACCCTACAACTGTAGCTTCGACCTACAATAATTGTAGATAAATCAGTTAGTAGGGTGTTTATCCGGAGCTGGTACTCCCCACCACTTATTTATAATCAGATATAATGCCATAGTTTTCATTGTTGTAGTGAAATGTCTTATTTCAAATGTCATTTTCTTAACCTCGGAAAGAAAATTTTAACAAATCGTTATTCTAATTTGATACCCAACGCCGCATATTTTGGAAGACCGGAAGTAGAAACAGGAAGTTGTCATTTTACTGTCAATTCTGATGTATTTTGATCTGGAAAACAGAGTTTTTACACTTTAATTTGAAATATATTACTTGAAGTGTCATTTTTTTAACCTTAGTACAAAACTTTGATAATTTATTATTCTATACATCGAAACGATTAATTTGGTACCCAACATCACTATAAAGCTATAAAAATGGGGCCCTGATAACGGAACCTGTTGAAGGATATCTGTTCTTGATCCCCCCATACTAATTACCTTCCACCACTCTGATTACCCCTCCCCTCTAATTATCCAACTTCTCATTAATGTCATCTGTTTTTTTACGTTTGAAGATTTCATTTTATGATTTAATGCGTATTTTTCCACCCAGAATTTCAACTATGTAGGGGCTCATCGATTTCTTCAAAGGTAAAGTATTTTTATTGGCAATTTCAAAAAAAAATGAGCAAATTTTCTATTGCTAAAATTTAAGTCATCTATATCAATCTAAGGAGAAAACTGGTTTCTAAGGATTCACACTATGGGGCTATAAATCGATTAAGGACTCCTCTAAGAGGAAAAGTTATTTATTAATGAAATCTCTTATCACCGCAAATTTAAGAGGTTAATCTAGAACAGGTAAATGATACATATAGACACATATCTTTGAAAAAATACAGAGCAAGTTCATCCAAGAATGAGAATGATTTTATCCTTCGTGCATTCTACATGCATGGTCAATGGTCAAAAGTGTATGTAGCAACTGCGTGGGAGGTCATTTCTGCTATGTCAAAAAAAAGACAGACGGTATTATCGTTTAACGTCTGATATTGAAAATGTACATAGATTTGGCATTTTATGATGAAAATGTTTGTTTTCAGAAATTTTGCGCGTAACATACCGGATATCAACGGATCATGCTAAACCCCCCTTTTCCCTTATTTTTAAGAATATTGGAATTAAACTTGGTAGATACATTATATGACCAAGACACTTTGTGGCATAACTGTAATTTTTTCCTGCTTTCGGTTTCACCGGAAATTACCCCAACTTTTTATTTTTAAATGGAACACTCTATTATTATATTTTTGAAAATCTTGAAAAATTCTAATATTGGTATTTTCGGGTTCAGGATAATCGAATCTATCAATTTGATGCGGTTTTAGCCGTATTGCTGAGACAAAAAATTTGGTCGTGGACTCTCGTACTATAAGGTTATTTTCCAAAACATGTTACTTCAAAATTGATATTAACTAAGCGCTTATATATAATACTCCTTTTTTTTCAGAACGGCCACTTTTAATACACAATACAAGATTCGACATAAAGCTATGGTTTTTAATAAGCAACTCTCTACCATTGACAATTTGGACTTATAAGTAAGAGCCAAACAGCAATATAATATAGATCATATAAAATATGCATGGATTATTATAGATAGACACCCAAATGACTCAAATCACTGGAGCTAGTATTATGATGTTCAATTATAGTTCTTTCTCCTTTTAAAATACAAACTGCTTATAAAGCTGTCTCTCTTCGAGATATTATGGTACTGTCGCGAGCAGAAAAAATAGGACAACTTTTTTTTCTAATGTAAATCTGTCTCTATTTGAATATGTAATGAGTAGCCGAAATAAAACAGATATCATTTAATTTATTTTTTATTTTAATGCTGTAGTTATTGCTATAGTAAATAATGGATGGTTAATGAGACAAATTGCACTGCGTTATAACATTAATAAAAATTTCGTGTGTAACATTTTAAGAAAGTGGAGAATAAACGGTACGATTAGTAGAAATCCTGGATCACAGGACAAAGGATATCCTACTTAACAAGAAACTAACTATTAATATTTCGTTATTACACCATTTCTATTTATAACTTCTATAAGTCTGTTTGGCATAGAATTAAATAACCTTATACAATAATAATTAGTAATAATATTTTCCCATGCATTATTTACTATTTCCAGTAATTCTTCGGCATTCCGTGGTCTCACATTTCGTTTTTGGATACTTCTTACGGGTAGTCCCCATACTTCTTCCACAGGGTTAAGATCTAGACTATGACTGGGCCAGTTAAGAACATTGATGTTGTTATCTTGAAACCAGTTAGTTGCGGTAGGAGCAGTATGAACGGAACAATTGTCTTGTTGAAATATGAACTAATTATTAGGAAATAATTATGACAGAAGGGAGCATAATATTGTCTAAAATCCTAATATACGTTTCACTATTAAATCGTTCCTCAAAATGCCACAAAACACCAGGACCACGTGCCGATATCCAAGCCACATATTGACGGAAAATCTACCACTTTTTATCATTGTTAGATATATATTTCTCATCGAATCGAGTATTCGGAGGGCGGTAAACACGAATACGACCGCTTTGTATTAATTGGAAAGATTTTTCGTTTGTAAAGATTACATCGCTCCAAAAATTTACATTGTGCGCTAAAAATCCTACTCGAGCTTCTTTATGTTCAGCTTTAAGTAAGTATCTCTGTGCTGCTGCACGACAGCGTAGCTCTAATTCTCTTACTCGCCGGCGACCAGTACTACTCAATCCAGGAAAATTCGTTTCTTCAGAAGCCTGAATAACTGAGTAAAATGGATTTTCTACTAAAGCATTTACCAATTGCAAATCTTGTTGTTGAGTTGATATCCTTCGTCGTCCTGATCCAGGATTTCTACTAATCGTACCGTTTATTCTCCACTTTCTTAAAATGTTACACACAGAGTTTTTGTCAATATTATAACGCAGTGCAATTTGTCTCATTGACCATCCATTTTCTGCTTTAGCAATAACTCCAGATTTAACTAAATCGCTTATATGAGGCATATTAGTCTTTTGCACACTTGCCATAAATTATGACAACTAACTGATAATGTCACAATAATTAAAGTTAGATGTAAACAACTAGATTTTAGCAAAATACCGTTATAAGATTTGTCCTATTTTTTTTTGCTCACGATCGTACCTATAAACTTTTTTTCTTCAAACGCCAGAAAGTTATGACATCTCTTACTCATTTCACGACACTAAAGTTTGACATTCCAGACGGCTGTCCGTTGTCATTAGCAGCCGAAGTAAAAGTACTTTTTCTTCTGCTCGAGCGGATTTTTTCTTCCGTTGCTAATGGCAACGCACAGCTAAATTTTTTATCTTTATCTTTTTGATAGCTAATCGACGTTTGAAGAAGAAATAACATGTCTTATTTGGAGTACAAGCCACTTTTGTGACTCGTCTGCAATTGTCGGACTCACTTTTACTCCTAATAAAACAATATACTATTATCAACTTATTTTTTTCGCCTGGAAAAACCATTGATAGGGTTGAAGCTGAAACGTTCAGGTAAATGATGGTCAATGATTATCGAGAAATCAACCTCTATCTATTTTTATTTCGGATATGTATATTTTATTAAAAATATTTTTAATCGAAACATATTGTATATTATTTCTATAAAATTTATTTCAGGTATTGTTGCGTACATTTTAATGTGATACGGACGAGGCAGGATATGGATCTTCAAATGAATAATATAGTGCAAACTCCATGTGAACAAAATTACACAGATTTTACGCCCCTCCAAGATAATATATGGGATGCAGAACAATTAAAAAAATATTTGTCAGGTAAATACCCTGTTCATGATATATATAAAGGTACTATTTAATGATTCTATCTCACCTTCTGTGGAAAT
Organism: Leptura quadrifasciata; assembly: GCA_963675555.1. NCBI lineage: Eukaryota > Metazoa > Arthropoda > Insecta > Coleoptera > Cerambycidae > Leptura > Leptura quadrifasciata. The sequence continues at coordinate 103,494,776 of OY776676.1, forward strand.
TTTATCTGGCGTGCCTCAAGGCTCGGCCTTAGGTCTGTTATTGTTTAGTATCTACACTTCTGACATATTACATTCAGTAAAAAACAAGCATATGCCGATGATACCCAAATATGCAATAGCTTTCATGTTAGAGATTCATAAGTAGATGAAAATAACATAAATAGCGACTTAAGTAAAATTAAAGAAATATCTCAAGAGCACAACTTAAAATTGAGTCCTATACTCCAGGCGTTTTAGCTATAAAATTGACCTCTGTGTTAAATTCGTGCTCTACGAAATCATGGACATCAAGCGATCAGGACCATCAATAAAGAGAAAACACTAATAAGTATAATTGCGTGGCTCAAGCGTCATTTATATCTAAGATCGCGAAGCTGTGGATTAGGCCTATTGGGGATACTACAAAAAAACCGCCATTTACTCTACTTCAAGGCGGTGTGGAATGAGTATACTTGGAATTTACAAAAATAATATAACTATGTAATAAATAGCCAGAAACAATTGAAAAAAATAAGAAAAATGGAGTTTGACTACTTTCTTAAAAGTTTATACAAAAAATGTGAGTGATTGTGTCTTCTTTAACCTTGTTGAAGTCATTTTCGTCGTTGGAGCAATCGCTGTGGAGTTATTTTCAAAAAACGGATTTTTTGTATTTAAAAATTATTACTATCTCATCTTTTGCAAGGGTAAAACTCCCTACTAACTGAACTATTAGGCCTATGAGAACTTTCGACCAGGAAGTCAAGATCTACAACACACTGAATTTTCAACTTAATTGACAGAAACCCATTCTCCATAAGGTTGGTGGAGGTTCGTTTCTGAGTACATCTTCAAAGCGGATGTATGGGACGATATTTGCAACTATTTGTAAAATTTTTGCTCTGCATATGAGCATGTAAAAAATATAATTGACGTTAATCAAGATGGATTCATGAGTGCTAGGTCAGCCACGACTAACCTAGTTTGCATTACTCGGTATTTGGTATATCTGGGATATATTAGATAAACGAAGTTGGATGTCGCCATACACTTTTCCAAGGCCTTTGATCAACTAGATCATAAAATCTTTAAGTCAGCTAAATCAGTAGCCAGCCTTTTTGGATTTTACTTCGGGAATAGGACACAGTACATGCAGTATTATGGCTATAAGTCTGGAAATATAAGGTGTTATCAGGAGTCCTGCAGGGCTCAATACTAGGGCCTCTCTTCTTCGATACATTCCTAGACAATATAACCTCCTCTTTAACTATCGGTTTTTTTATGTATGCAGGCGACATGAAATTCTATACCAAAGTTAGATTCTTATGAGGATCGTGCTCGGTTACAGGGCGCACTGGAACATATTAATAATTGGTGTTACAAATAATTTACCCCTAAATGTCAAGAAGTATAACTTAATATCATTCAGTACATAGTTAAGTTCTCTATAGTATTTGGTTATCAGATAAGTAATGTATATATCTATCTATAAGATCTATATAGTAGTATTCAGTAGTAAATTGTCCTTCAATGAACATATTTATATTTATGTCATATTTTAAGCTGCCTATTGAAGTCATGGATTTATAAAAGAAATAGCAAAGATTTTGCCATGCTAGCACAGTGCCTGTGATCATTCAGGTTTACTGTTAAGAACTTTATTGTAAAACAACAAAAATTGTTTCCTTTTTCTATTGTATTGGATGTTTCTAATTCCAAATTACACTAAACACGTTACAGATTAATAACTTTATTAACATACTTTTTTAGATACAATATATAAAAACATATTAACATAACTATTTTATTTGACATGTATTTTTCCAGATGACAGCTTACTACCAACTGATATACTTCCTTACACTATCTCGTCCATGGACACACCGTACATATTCATATGGACCTTTTTAAATATATTTTAAATTCTTTATCATGATATTTTACTCTGAATTTTAATTTGTGACAAAGTTATATATATTTATTAAACCTAATTGGTCAATATCTTGTTGTAGATATTGGCTACCCCATCGTCTATGATGGTATAATTTACCCTGGCATGAAGGACTGCATAACTACCGCTATTTTAATTCAACAAAATAAAGTTTTACGAAGAAGGAATTCTTTTAAACTATGTAGAGGAGACTTTATCTTAACAGAAGATTTTCAACCATGGTTACTGAAAATAAACGATAATCCCATTTTAAGTTCTTCAACTTCCTATGCTTCAAAACTCTATCCAGTACTTTTAGAAGATGTAATAAAAGGTAATCTAGTAATTTTATTTTTGTCACATCATCTTTTTGTCTTTCCAATTTGGACATATACTTGCAGACATGTTTTGGTTGAATTTTTACATGGATTTTGTTAACTTTAATAGACCAAGATCTACTGAATTTTTCAATGAACGTCTGAGAACCTCCTTCGATCACTTTTATGGTGCGGTGTCCTGTTTATGGAGAGAACCTTCTGCTGAGTCCGAGTTGTGGTGGCGAGGGCTTTTTCATATTAGACCTGGAGCTAGCGACAGTTCGGAGGATCATGATAGTTTACCGTTTGTAATGCCTGTATTTTTATTAAGTCATAGGAGACACCCTAGTCGTATGCCTAAAGACATAATAAATCAGCTCGTATGGCTTAATAAAAAACAGGCATTACAAATGGTAAACTATCACGACCCTTCGAACTGTCGCTAGCTGCAGGTCTATATAAGGGCCATTTTTCACAAATTAATATCTTTGGCGTTTAAAAACTGCTTCTACAAAACGCCAAAGCATTTGAACAGTACACTAGAATACACTACTTGACAATTTATGCTAGCATCATCAGAAGATGATTTCAAACTGAAAACCAATCTTATTCATCTCCTGATGATGTTGATATGGTTAGCGAAACTTATATCAAGTAGTGCATTCGAGTATAGAGTTAAAATGTCTTTGTTGTTTGTAAAAGTGGTTTTCAGACACTAAATATGTGATTTGTGAAAAATAGCCCTCATACGGAAATGTCCCCACCGCCAGGACTCTTGAGTTTGCCTAGGGTTGTCTCCTTAAACAGGACTATGGCCCATAAGGAGGTTATCAGATGCTCATTCAAAAATTCAGTAATCTTGGTCTTTAAACCTTTATGGTCAGAAATTTTCATGTAAATGGGGTTTTCCATAAATTCCAATAAATAAACAGATTCGAAAATTTTGCAGCAAATTTATTATATAACAAATTTATATATCCACTCACATTCATATTAACTCTTTCTGTTATTGACAAAATAGATTACAACATGATTGTTAACTTAATTTTCGTTTTACAGTTGTAGTTGATTATGAGAAAAATAGCACAGCCAACACTGGAGGATTTGAACTCATATACGAGGAAAAATTCAATAAGCCGCAAATGAATGAAGGCCTCGCTTGTATTAAAGATCACGCTAAAACTGGTTACTTCTACACACCACCCATAAAGGAAATATATAACTTTATAGAGCAAAGGTCAATCACACCCAATTTAAACACTGTAATAGAAGCGGAAACTGCCGATTGTATAAAGCAAATTGGAAAGGGAATTCAAAAAACACTTGAGGATTTAGTACCGCTGTTGGCGCATAAAAAGAAGAAAAGGCTTAAAATGATGGAAAGTAGGAGTGTTGAGGTTGCTTTAATAAATGAAGTCAGTGAAACACGAGAAACCCAAACTATAGAGGCAAAACCGGTCGATTTTTTAAGAGTAAAAAACTCTACTAAACTCTCAAATTTACAGTTGGAGGCAAATGATAATAAACTTATCACGAAAACTTCTGTTGGAACCGTTGTTACTATGCCAGTTAAAATTTCACATATTTCAAAATCGAGCTAAAATTCCTTTGAAAAACACTGAATTTCTATGGTTAATTCTAACCATAGAAATCAGTGCTTAGAAAGTTAACTAACAATGCTAATTAATATAAACAGCACTGAAATTTATGGTAAAAAAATATGAATTATTTGATATAATTTGAGGGCCTAGTAAAATCCAGAAGGTGAATGTAGTTAATAAAGTTGGCTAGATATGGAAAAAACAAATTGTAAAATTTTTTCTACAACAATCTTGTGCAACACAGAATTCCTCATTTAAAGGTTATGAGAAAATCAAAAAATTAATAATAAAACCAAAAGAAGTATTATACAATTATTAAAACACAATAATTTATTCTAGACACTTGTACTTGCACTTTATATAAAATACAACAGTTACTCTTTATACTGTTTAACTTAGTCTTATTAATCTATTTTAAGAATAAATGTTTTTGTGAATTGTTAACGTTTTAAACAATGTCCATGTCACATGTTAAACACTAACACTAGCTAAATAACTGGCTTCAAAGAAAATGATAATTTAGGCCTTGAATTATTTTTCCCTAATATTTTTTTCTGTTCCTCTTTTGTCCTTTTCTCCTGTTCTTTTCTTAGCCTCTGCCTCTCCTCATCAATTTTTCTTTGTTCTTCCACCATTGCTAACCTTTCTTCTGCCTAAAATAATATTTTCAATCACCATATATAAAGGGTGGGTCAAAGTTCCAATAAGGACGATGCATGAATTTTAAAAATGATTAAATTTATTATTTTTCCATAATATGTACTATATAGGTTGATATAATAAAAGAAACTCATAGAAAAAATTCACGGATAATGATTTCATAACATGCTTAGTGTATTAATCTATATATAGCCACAGCATTTCTTTTAGATGTTTCAATTGTTTTAAATTCTCGGCCAAAATAATGTTTTTCACCCTCAACTATAACAAAATAAAAGGAAAAATACCAGGAAGCATATGTTTCTGTTGTCTATCTATCTGTGATATAAAAAAAATCATACAACTTCCTCATTGTGGCTATATTTTAAATGGTACAAGAAAGACCCCGCAGTTTTTTTATAGGAAAATGGCTTTCGGTTGATTGTTTTGAAACTTCAGGAGAATGTTATCGTGGGCTCCCTGAGATCTTGCATCATAGCGTTTATTTCTTCTTTATACATATAAATATGAGCGTGTATGTGCGGATGTTATTGTGTGTGTAAATATGCGTATATATACTATAATATTTCTATATGTATGTAATATATACATATATAGTGTACGTATATTATTATCTAATTTCATATCAATGTACTTTTACATACCCATACGTATCTCAAGTATCTGAGGTTTTCAGTTTCAATCGCCTGTAGATCAAAAAATCGAATTCAGTTGGACTGGTGGCCATGGAGACTTTTAATCAGGGAGCCCAGGAGAACTTTTTTTTTTATACATTTATTTAACGTCGGCCTATTTCCGCTACTGAGGCCTAGCACCGACGCCTGTAGACGAGCTACCCCCAACCAGGAATTTTTGCCGAACTTCTTCCCTTAAGAAGAGTAGGGATCTTTTACTTGCCTAACATTTAATAGACAAGGGACCGACGGCTTTACATCCCCTCCGAAGGATGGTATATCCCCTATACAACCCTCGCCTAAGGTTGTATAGCTTCCGCGCATACACTGATATACAAGCCGCTGGAAGATGTGTGAGGCGAGAACGCGGTTTCCGTTGGAATGGTCACCCATCCAAGTACTAACTGCGCCTGTCGTTGCTTTACATCGCATACCGAAGTATGTACATAGTAAAGACGCACCTACGCTCGCCCCCCAGGAGAACATTCTTCCGACGTTTTAGAACAATCGACTGAAAGCCATTTTCCTATCAAAAACTGCGGGGTTTTTTGTTGTACATTTTATTTATTTAGAATCATACAAGATTTCCTATTTTTGTTCGCCGAACGTCAAATTCTAGTTTTTCACCTGTCTGTAGAGACGTTTTTAACCAACTTCATTTTCATATGCAAGAGATTTTTAAAAATTCTGAATGGACTGTTACATTGGGCATATTAAGGGGTAACAGTGTCTAATGAAAAGGATGGTTGGAGGATGATTTTGATGATACCTAATCTATATATTATGTTGCTTGATGTGAACTTTTGATTTATCAATAAATTATTTGTTGACTCAATAGCACATATTTAATTTTCCATTACTTTTGAAATAATTAGGGGACCCCACATCATCGTCTCCACACCCTTAAATAAATAAGTAAGTAATAAGTAAGTCACTACAAACTTCATAGAAGCTGATATAATATGTCAGTTAGAACCTACTTAACCACATTTATCTTAGTACAAAATCTTAAGGTTTTAGAGCTATTTGCCAAATTGGGGTTTTTGGAAAAATCCTGCAGATTCAGTGTGATTCGCTAATTATACAATAATGGATAGGTTATCCTTATTCTTTCAGTTTGTTCTAATGTGTGTTTGTTATGTTCAATACATTAACGATTATCTAAAGATGAAGTTAAGCTTAATATCACAAAAAGTGTCAATGCCGTGGCAAGTTATGGTTTTCTATGAAAATTTATGAAAAAATTCGACCACAGAAGATGTTCAAATATTTTCTGTAATAACGATACAGGCCAAGTAAAGATATATACCATGAAATTTTGTTTTAATTGCCATACAAAGACGAAACAAATTGGCAAATGACTACTAGTGCATCTGTCAATCACTCTCAAGCAAATTGGCATTTACTTGAGCATTAAATAAATCGCCAATTCTTTCCTTTGCCCCACTGCTGGTTGAGTATTAGCTGTATGTGCATTTGTTTATCACCAATGTTTTCTTATTTATTTCTACTGTATCTACTCCAGTTGGCAAAAGTTTATTTTTATATATATGTCGTATGTACCTAGGCACTAATGAAAAACCCACGTTTTCAATCTCCCAGACCCTGGGCCCACTTCAAAAAAAAAAAAAAACTGCAAAATTTTTTGCTTTGTTCAGTTTTTGCTCAAAACTCTTTAGCCATTCGCCTTACAAAAAAAGTCATCCTATCATTTTTTGTACAGCATTGAATATGCTATATTTTTTATTTAAACAAGTTTTTCTAAATTTCATACCTACTGTAATACAGAGTTTCAATGAGATGATTGTATGACCGATGGTCGAGAGGTTGTTGTAGTGCCTACCTTGTATTAGAAAAAATTAACTCGAAAAAATCACAGAATTTGTCAAATTAGTCGAACTTTCGTCCGACTTGTCAAAACATATAAAATAAAGAATCTATCTACTTTCAATTATCAAAAAATCTAATAAAATTCAGCCCCACTCGATAATTCACAAATATGCTTAAACTATCGCCAAAACATTCAAATCAATCACTCCACTCTTTACAGACAAAACTTTCAAAATTTTCAACCTTAAAAATATTGCCTCTGTATATTTTCATTCCGCTAGTAATACTCTCCACAATCCCCAAATATCAAATTTTAATTCATTCAAATACATTTTTTACATGCATTCCTATCCGTGTTCAGTCGCAAGTTCCAGCCAGTCTACCCGCATATACGTAGTAAACAAGCCTACGGTTATTTCTTTCTGCACATCACTCCACAAAGCATATCGATACTTATTTTTACTTCGTAAACATTCAGTACACTTAGCCAGGCATGAAAGATAGGCTTCCCAGCAATCCAAGACCTACGTACACCTTCGTGGGTAAGCGTAAACGAGGAAAACAGTACGGTCGCTTACCGACATTTTTAAATTCAAGCTTTCATAAATCTTTCAATAACTCGTCAGGGCTCGTCAAAAAACCAAAACACGTTAAATTTTAAACTCTATCTAATGATATAATTTTCAGAAAGGATTTCTTAAGAATTCGTTAATTGCGAATTACGTGAGTGCACAGAATGTCTGGATCCGGCAACCGGTTTTAGACCAAGCACGCATGCAGTCTGGAGACCTATCCAGCTTACAAAAAACGTCCCCGCTTGACTCGGTGGGGTACGATAAACGAAATTTCGCGAGAGTATATAAGCTCGGGCGAGGCGAATCTAGAGCGGGTCCCGTCAGTGCCACGTTCTATAACCGTACTCATTCTTCCTTGGTGGTTCAAATAAAAACATCCATAATTTCTGCCCTAGTGCACCTTTTAATATTTTTAGTGAATTTTAATTATTTTTAATCGGCTCCTTCCCCAACAAGTGAACTTTAAAACTTTTTTAAATAATAAATCAAGTTAATTTTTCTCTTCTACGACGAAACTTCGCTATTTGAAAAGTTTACCAACCAGAATGTTATTTTAGTTATTTTAAACAAATTGTGAAGTGAATTAATAAATTTTATTATCTTTTTTTTTAAAACAAGTGTGTTTCAATTAACAACTGTATACAGGGTATATCACAAATACCCCTCCAAGAAATTCTAAGGTGAATTTTAAGCCTTTAGAAGGAAAAGTGAAGTGGCTAGACGTCTCATACAGGGTGAAGCTTTGGCCCTGAGACAAAAGAAGTCATTTCTCTGAAACATTTACCAAACTAAAAATAAGTACACGAACACCCTCAGGGGTCTCAGGCGAGCTCCCTAGCAAGCCAAATTTTTATTTTCCCAAGCGAGGTTCTTCATTCGTGTTCAAGGTAAGCGCACTTGCCTCTCATCCAAAAGTTCAGGGTTTGATCTCCGGTCGTGGCAGTGGAAAATACTGTGTGAGAGATTTTTCCACTATACATGGATATTGGGTGTGTGTCCCTTGTCACTAAATATATAGCCTCCTCCCACACAAGGCTCTTCTAGAGCCTTCCAGGTTAAAGGGGATCGTAATTACATGTGGTGTTGATATTATTATTATTTTCAAAAATTTCAAAGAACTGTGAAAAACAGCACAAAAAATTGTGTTAAAACAATTTCAACCAACAATAGGTCATTACGCGCAGCATCATTTCATTTATGACCACTCCCCCGTAGTTTTTTCCATTTTTTTAATGTATAATATAGCTGTACGACATATGTACTGTTTCAAATTTCCAATTTACCAACTTCAAATTGCAACTTTTTTAATCAAATTTCCAACTAATATTTTTTAAATACATGAGTTAACACTTTCTTTTACGTCATTTTCAAACAAAAAGTTGAGTAACGTTTATGAAATAAATCGTTACCGTGCAAAATTCGCAAACATACTGTGTTTTTTTAGTTTCCCATAAGTTCGGAAATTTTACCATTTATCTTTGTATGTCTCTACTTTATGTATCTTTATATATGCAAATTGTAGCAAATTTAATGCCCTACAAAAAAAGCATAAATGATTTTTTTCTTTGTAGCATGCAGGATAGTTTTTTTTTATATACATTTATTTAACGTCGGCCTAACACCGACGCCTGTAGACGAACCAGGAATTTTGCTTAAGAAGAGTAGGGATCTTTTACTTGCCTAACATTTAATAGACTCTGGAGGATGGTATATCCCATATATAACCCTCGCCTACGGTTGTATAGCTTCCACTCATACACCGATATGCTGGAAGATGTGTGAGGTGAGGACGCGGTCTTCGTTGGAACAGTCACCCATCCAACTGCTAACCGCGCCTGACATTGCTTTAGTATGTATATAGTAAAGACGCACCTATGCTCGTCCTTCTGATAAAAAGTTATTTAGCACAGTTTTTCGAAATTTTTGAAAATGTACGGTATCTTTGAAGCTCTGTATTTCGGTAAGTATAAGGTTCAAAGTAAGTAAGTATGAGGTTTAAATAAAAAATGTAGAGGTAAAAAGATAAAATATGCTTGTCGACTGAACCAATCAAGTTGAAGACTCAATTTTTGAAGCTGCTCGACCTATCACCTTTCAACATGATGGTTGCCCGAGACAATTCTGTCTTATTGTTAAGAATTATTTAAATGACGTTTTCTCCTCTACAATGAGTACACTATCAGCGCACGTTTTGCTAACGCATCGTCAGGAGATGGAAAATCAGTCTTATTTAGTTATATGGGAACGGTAGCTCAGTGGGTTAACGCATCTAGCTTTCTCTCTGTGCATACTTAGTGAAGTGAGTTCAAACCCCACCCACTGCGAAGTAATTTTCAAATATAAATCATTATAGAAGAGGTTAGGTTTGGATCTCACTTTAAATTGTAGGGCCCCGTCTCTTTCACTCAGACAAATCTAGATCTTCTAGACTTAAGAGGGTTACTCAGGTGATTTAAAAGGCGGTTAATGAAACATTTTATATTTATTCCTCTCCCAGTGATGGTTTGGTATTTTATAAATTAGAGGCAAAACTCCAGAAGACGACGTGCTTGACGCCCACCCTGGGCCCCAGGTGCCTCAGACTGCATAATCGTGCTCAGAGACCCCCAAAACCCCCCGAGTAAGTATTTTGGCTCCATGTTTTTTAAATTGGAGGCAAAACTCCAGAAGACGACGTGTTTGACGCCCACCCTGGGCCCCAGGTGCATCGGACGCCGTCGCCGACTGCATAATCGTGCTCAGCGACCCCCAAAACCCCCGAGTAACAAAATTGGACTTATTTCTATAATAATTGACCGAGTTGTAAGATAGTTATTTAATGCTTCTTAGCGTTGCTTTTCTAAAATCAGTATTTTTATTGCAATAATTTATTTATTCAAAATACATTCAATAACTATCTTCACAAAGTTTCGGGACGGCATTACGAATCGAATGCAAAAAATCTCATCGCGATCCATCTTACTGCGCCAATTTCAGCTTGTTTGGCCTGATTTTGTGCTTTATTTCTTCGACTATTAAACTTAAAATAAAAAACAGATTAAGACACAGAAACAGTATATCTAAAAAGCACATATAACAATTATAGAGGATTGCATCAAGATATACAAACTATTCTAAATTAGTCTGAGATCACTGGTTAAAAATTCGTCTGTGCTGTAAAAGACGCCATAAAGTAAATAATTTTCTATTTTCGTTTTGAACTATATTTATTTCGTTTAAGGATCTGACCTTAGGGGAGACTGGGGAGGGTATTAAAGATTTGAATTCCTAAGTAACCAGTACTGCCACGTGTTTTATTTAGTCTTGGAATATTATTATTTAAGTTATTTTTAGTTCTAGTATTATAATTATGGACTTGGCCTCTAGTGCTAAAAGAGTCTTGGTTATTTTTTATATATAGGAGACACTGAATATGTAAGTACAAGTCACAGTCATGATCCTCAATTTTTTAAACTGTTCTTTACAGTCATCCCTATATTTAAATCCTGAAATTACTCGAATTATTTTTCTTTGAGCAGAAGACATGTTAACACACATTGTTGCATGCCCCCCGACTAAGATTGCATAAGATATATTAGAGTGGATAAAGCTGTGATGTGCGGTTATTAAGGTTTTTTCAGATAAAAGCAACGTCAGGCGCAGTTAGTAGTTGGATGGGTGACCAGTCCAACGGAAACCGCGTCCTCGCCTCACACATCTCAGCGGTATATCAGTGTATGCGCGGAAGCTATACAACCTTAGGCGAGGGTTGTATAGGAGATATACCATCCTTCGGAGGGGATGTAAAGCCGTCGGTCTCTTGTCTATTAACTGTTAGGCAAGTAAAAGATCCCTACTCTTCTTAAGGGTAGAGGTTCGGCAAAATTCCTGATTGGGGGTAGCTCGTCTACAGGCGTCGGTGTTAGGCCTCAGTAGCGGAAATAGGCCGACATTAAATAAATGTATAAAAAAAAAGATAATTTCCCAACAAGGTTTCGAAGCAGGTAGGTGTATTTTGCAATTTTGTTAGTCGTGAGCCGTATGGTTTTCCCACGATAACTTCGGGTCCAAGTACGCCCCCAGGAATTTAATAGATTCAGGGTTATTTATTTCTTTCATATTACGCAAACTGAATATTATAGTTTCTGTTTTAGTTTCATTAAGGCATAAGCTATTAGATATAAACCAGTCGTGTGTGATTGATTCGATCTGTGGTGCCTCGTTTAACATTGTCTTCATTTCAGTACTGGAGAAGGTTAAATTAGTGACATCGGCGAATAATATGGCTAGTGCTTTATCTTTAACGCAGGTTGGGAAATCATTAATTAAAATAAGGAAAAGTATGTGTCCTAGAACAGAGCCCTAAGGTACACCATGGTTTAATAATATTGTAGGGCGGATTTAGTCCCATTATAGATGACAAATTGTCTATCATTTTTTTAACTCCTTTTGGTGGGGACAACCCACTGAATAATTTTCCGCACGTTTAGGTAAATCTCCTGTATTATTGTTCTCTCATTCATATTTTGGATTGTAGAACAGTAGAGACTTCATTGCAAAGACTCATAGATTGTGTGTCAATCAAAATGGGTACGTGGGGCACTTTATCACCATATGATGCAGGAATGAAAAACCAGCATTTTTGTGTATGTACATCTCTATCGCTATTTATTTTGAAACCATTTCGATTTATTGAGCAATAAGTACAAAATTCAAAAATAAACTTAAGAAATTAAGAGGTTTTTTGCTTACTGATTTTTTACACCCACTAAATTTTTGTGGAAAACTGTAATTACTATTAAATTCTATCCCAACCTGCCTACCCACAGCTAAAAGCCACGGGCTGCCATTGGTAGGGATGTCATAAGCATCTTTACTTTTTTAATTTTTTAATTGGGTAATTATATTGAATACTTCAAGATATGTAGTCTGAGTAAAATGGAATTGATGGGGTTGGCTAATGGGGTAATCAGCATAGCCAACTTTACTTGGAGGTAAATTATCAACAATTTCATCAGCCACACTTACGAAATAGTTATTGAATCCTTGACAGGTGATATTGTTAGATATGTTGTTTGATGCAGACTTGTTATTGTTGACAATTTTCCACATTGCTTGCTGGGGGTTACTATGACTATTTTTTACAAAGTTATCGTGTGAAACTTTTTTAGCTATATTTAACGGCGATAATTTGATCTGTAGTTATGTAGAATAACCTTGTTGTTGTCTGTGGGATTTCGTGTATAGATCTATAATTCATTCTTTTTAAGGGGATATTAGGGTCAGCATTTGCCTCTAAGTGTATACCTAGGTGATCTGATAGTTCGGCGTCTACTGATCAGGTGCGCAAATTATTAGGGCTAAGGTTGGTGAAAATATTGTCCAGGTAGTGGTTATTTCTTGTAAATCCAGTGAAACTTAACATTAGGCCGAAAGATCTAAATGTTTTTAAAAGAAGAGAGGTTCGGAGGTCATTTTGATTATGAAGATATACATTGAAATCACCAGAGACAAACATTAACTTTTACAGAAAGCTACGAGGGCCAGCGAAAGTGTTTCTAAGAAAAAATCATAATCACCAGTAGGGGATCTATAAATTGTCATCAGTCTGTAGTTAGCTATTTCAATGGCAGCTTATTTACCCGCTCCAAGGTTATATAATTCGCATAATTAATACATGCATACACACACAGCCACTCCATCATGAGCAGAATTAGATCTACAGAATTTTGAGATAAGGATGTAATTGTCAACAGTTATATAATTCAGTTCATCGTGTGTACACCAGTGTTCGTTTATTAATAAGAAATTATATTTATAGTCATTTAGAAAGATTTCAAGTTCACTTGATTTATTTCGTAAACTTTGTAAATATTCAGGTGCAATACTCTAAAATTATACAAATCTTTTTTGTCTTTGGAGTTTGTTATTGCTATGAGTTAACTTATTTTTATTAGCATAGGATGGATTGAAGTGATAATCGTTACTTGCGCTTTTGGAAGTGAGGTCTTGGTTGAAAAAATTCGATTTTGTGTATGACTATGTATTTGGGCCACAGGTCCGGATTTAGCGGCTGGTCTTCAAGACTCCTTTTAGGGTCTATACAAAAGCTGACATATTCACCAGATTTTGCAGGTAGTTCTTTGATGACAAATGAGTCATTTTTAAAATTGCACTGTAAGTAATCTTGCATATCATCGACTGAAATGTCCTATGATACCTTTACCAACCTCTATCCTACAAAACACCCTGTACATCAGGGGAAACGTAATTTAACACTTCATCAGAGGACATCACTGAAAATAGTGTGTTCCTTTTGAAAAAATTAAATTATAGCATTTTTATTAGCGGAAAAATTTAGTGCCTTCTAAAAAATTCATGTTAACAATGTTATCTTCCTTGCTAAACTTTTCATAGGCTATAACAGTGCATTCTGAATTTTCAAAAACCTCGTGTATGAAGTATTTAAAAACTGCTTCGCAAACAACTTTTTTCAAGAAACCGCTTCTATTTCATAGATGGTTTATTTTAAGTACCTATCAGCTTAATAAACTCAGAAAGACAATTAGATGAGTCATGCAAAAAAATTAAAAAATATAGGGTGTCGTATAAGTTGTCGGCCAGTAAGGAAAGGAACATTACATGCCAAAAATATTTAAATTAGATTGGCTGATATTAAAATTTTATCCGCCATCTTGGATTTTGCAGATCAAGGCCCCTGGATAAGTTTTGAAGTGGCTAATATGTTAAAATAGCTTGCAAGTTATGACCATTCATCAGAACTTTTATGCTGTTATACAAGTATGAACAATGAGGAAGTTTCATGATTTTTTTTATATCACAAATAAATAGACGACAGAAAAATATGATTCCCCGTATTTTTTTTTTAATTAAAATTGAGGGTGAAAAAATATTTATTTCGTCTGAGAATTTAAAACCTTTAAAATGCTCTATCCCTAACAAATGACATCAATCATAACTGGTAGCGTCACGTCATTATTGTTACAACGTTGAAACATCTAAAAAGAATGCTGTGGTTATAGATCAATACGTTAGGAATGTTAATAATTAATAACAAGATTAAGAATAACAACGTAAATTAGCAAATTCAAGTCAAATTAGTCATGTTAAAATGACGTCAAAGCAATATCATAGCATTATCAGTCAAGTGGTTTCGTTTACACAAAAGTTCAAATTTTAATGTGGAATATTTGCGAAGCGAAATTTTTCTATGAGTATCTTTCATTATATTATCAACTTATATAGTGCACATTATGGAAAAATATTTTTTACACTATTGTTTAATTAATATTTTTGAAATCGAATGGTCAAATTGTCCTACAAATTTTCTGGCAGGTTTTCCAGTCCTACACCATGAAAGTGTCAGTTTCACGATCAACATGTTTAGTGGCTGCGTAGAACTTTATCTACCTCTACCGAGAATTTTCGCAGAGAAAAAATTAGAGGACTCGTCAAAACGAAGCCACTCACGAAAATTCAGCTTGTTAGTAATCACTTTAAAAAAGAGGCATGGGACTTCGGATCATAAATATTAACTCTTTTCAAATATAAAAATTGTATTTACCAATTTCTTTTGGGCTTCCTCAATCTTTCTCTGATTCTCTTCTAATATTTTTTCCACCATTTCCTGCTTTTTCCTCTCTTCTTCCTATAAAACATTTATTCAAATTAATAATCGCACACAGCCATATTGTGTCCGCTCCTAGCTCACTTTCAGTTATACATATCCTTGCATTAGAGAATGTAGTTAAATAAAAAGAATCAATGCAAAGGTATGTACAATCATTTCTGGCATAACAATGGGGATATAAAGATTGAGCCTAAACACAATTAGCAAAAATATAAAATTTTGTAATTACCTACTCAATCTTTTATTGAGGAAGTTTAAGAAAAATCAATAAATAAATATTGTCACTTTTAAGTATGATGTGTCAATAGAACAAATTCGAAGTCCAACTGCTTTCATCCTCAAAATAGTACTTTAAATATGATATATTGCACAATTAAAAGACATGAGCACATAGAATTGTTTAATATGTGAAAATTATTTACTATAATTTCATCACCCAATTGTGTCAACTATAAAAAGAAAAAAGTATGCCAAATGATTATAAAAATGCAAGATCAATAGCAAATTTCCATGTTAGGAATTTTGTGTGTTTTTATTGCTTAAATCTCTAAGTACATAAATGAATACCTTATTATGGTTACTATTAATCTATGTAAATAAATGAAATTGAAGTATCGGCATGTTCAAATTCTCAAAAACTATAGGTAGGTTCTGATGTAGCTATGTTATAAAGGGAAGTGTTATAATTATTTTGCCCTATTTCATTATGGCAGAGCGAAGAACATTAGCAATCAAATTAATTAAGCAGTTCTGCATATATCGTACTGTACAGTACAATAGGAATGTTGGGGTCGGTCAGGTAAGTAGGGTGCTCTGAGGTGTATGTGAGATGTTTAACCTGACTCTGTTTGGTCTTTACCACATACTACATGTTTGTATGTGAAGCAAAGTATTGGGGCAAAATTTGCTAAAAATACAAAAATATACTCTATGTAAACCATATTAGTGATTGATTATAAGTATTATATATTCTGTTCAATCGCCACTATTCGGCACATTTGGGGTATCAGTTGCATTAATATACTGCCATGGCTCTTCTGCACTGTGAGAACCTTGTATACTGGTACAAAAATACTGAGGATTTGTGCAAGAAGATCCAGATAGTTCACCAGCTGTTAACTCGATATATTGAATGTTTATTTTAGTGAAGAAATAAAGTGTAAAAGATAGCAAATTAGTATCACTGTTATGATTTCCAGAAAAATCTGTTACATGTAATGATTGTAAAATTCTTCAACTAGTACCTACCATTGCATAAATTGCCAAACATGTGAATATTTTCTTGTTCATTTTTTAATTCCAATTATACATCCACGATATATACTCAGGATGTGTTGGAGAAATTAAAAATAACAATTAAAATTTATTTTCACATAGTAAAATGCCCCAAAACTTTAACTTTGCTATAGTTGAAATCACGAATGTTGTCATTCACGTCAACAATTTATGCACTTAGTAGTAGTGACAGGTGACAGCTTATGTAGTGTAAAACGGAGACTTCTACTGTGAACATTGTACCTGAAACTGAGTTTTACTCTTAAGATATAGTGGTGATGAGGTATTCAGCAAAGAATGCATAAAACTAGATAGATGATATTTATATAAGTTTTCAACTTAATTCAATTTAGGTCCTTCATTTTATGAGATATATGGTCAAACTTGTTTAATCAATACATATCTACAACTATTCATTATTTTTTGTAAACGATATATTTAGTAAGCTGGTCTTAACATGAGTAGGAAACTATGTTACAGTACTTTAAAATGGGTAAGACTAGACTTTCGCAAAGCTTTTTTCTCATTTTAAAGTTTATGATGCTAATATTAACATATAACAGTTTTAGACTAACATAACATTTCTTGGCAGAGTTTACAGCCACTAAAGGCCTATCTTCAATTTTCAAATTCAAATTTGATGTTAAGTTTTGCCTATACTTATCAGAGGTGAATACATATTAAAAATAGAAGAGGCCCCAAAACGGAACCCTGTGGTACACCAGAAGTGATATTTGATATGTCAAAATATTCATTATTTAGAAACACCATTTGTTTCCGATTTGCAAGATAGGATGAAAAGAAATTTACCGATGTGTTGTCAAAACCATAAAAATTTAACTTTGCGCATTATCAGTGTGTGATCAAGAGTATCGAATGCTTTTGAAAAATCTAATAAGACTAACGCGCATGCCTCACAATTGTCCAGAGCATTAGTGATGTTGTTGGTTATGTTTAGTAAAATTGAGATACTACTGTGCCCCTTTCTGTAGCCAGACTGTAAGTTGAAACTATATTGTTTATTATGACAAATTCATAAGTTTGCGGGTAATTACTTTTTCTATGAATTTTGATTTGAGGTGGACATATCCGAGAGAGAGAGAGAGAGAGAGGTCCAATAAGGAAATATTTCTTATTTTTGGCCATAACTTTTTTTTATTACATATATTGTTAAAAAAATATATAAGCTTACCTAAGTAGAACTACGACAGGTGTAGTGATATGAATCTCCACTCAATAATTTTAGTCATTTGCAAAATTAGTTCATTTAAAACTACAAATTATGAAGATTGGCACTCATTTTTAATTTAAATTTACTGATTTTGCAAACAGCTGAAATTATTGAGTGAAAATTCATATCACTACATCTGTTATAGTTCCACTTAGGTAGGGCCTATACTTTATTTTATTAATATATGTATTTAAAAAAAGGTATGACCGAAAATAATAAATATTTCCTTATCGGATCTCTCTCTTGGATATGTCCAGCTTAAGCTAACCTGTAACCACGTATATTCAATACTCATCTACAGAATTAAATTCACTTAATACAGTTTTAACAGTTAATACATTATTTATATAGATACCAACACCACAACTTCTTGTTAATTGATCTTTCCTAATAAAATTATATCCAGGAATACATATTATTTCAGATCAACTAATTTCACCACCATGTCTCTGGTAATTGCATTCAGTCTTTTGCTGAA
This sequence comes from Leptura quadrifasciata, assembly GCA_963675555.1. NCBI lineage: Eukaryota > Metazoa > Arthropoda > Insecta > Coleoptera > Cerambycidae > Leptura > Leptura quadrifasciata. The sequence continues at coordinate 103,512,956 of OY776676.1, forward strand.
ATTTTGAGGTTAATTTTTTTACAAATAGTAATACTAAAGCATTCACAAATTATTTACCTAATTACAGGAAACTTAAAACATCTCAATAAGAAACACTAAAAAACAAAAGAAACCAATAAATTTGATATGGTTATGTGTCCACTGTACGCTACTGAATTGACAAACAACTGACAGAATGCTGAACGTTGGGTGTAGCTATAACTAGCGGCTGTATTATTCATTTGTAAAACGAATCGTTGGAACTTCTGTCATACCCCTAGCAGATGTGACTTTCTATTATTTACAAACAGAAAAATCTCATGTCTTTGAAAAGTACATAAATTGATAACATGAACAACATTTGTTATTTGCATTATATTGTTAATTAACTAATCTACACTAGTTTTGAAAATTAATGATTACCTACCAAAATAAAGTATTTTTTTCATTTCCTATGGTTATACTTTTAAAAATTATTGAACATAAACAGTTACTCCATTCAAAATGTTCGAAATATTTTAGGTAGGATAAGAGTTCTTTTATTTGTTGCTTGGGGGGGGGGGGGCTGCTCTAGTTTAGCATTGAGTTTTCGGGGCCTGCAGCCACCCCATTTGGCCGCTATCTTAAAAATAGAAGTGCAAACACTTTTTGTGCAATATCTCTTTAACTGTGTCTTGCAAAAAAATTTGTAAAAAGCCTTTATGTTGAGAATCAAATACTCTACAGCTTTACATGAGTAACTTTTTCCCAAAAATTCAATAATAAAAAGATTATAAGTCAGAGAAGACAGAATTTGGTTAAAAAATTATCTTTTAGGCGCTATAATTATAATTTTTAAAGAAATTCTATCTTCTTTGGCTTATAACTTTTTCTTATCAAATTTTCGGCGAAAAGTTACTCATGTAAAGCTGTATAGAAATATAGAATACAATTTTCAACAAAAAACTGTTTTACAAACTTTCTGTGCTAAATCTTTGCACCTATTTTCAATAAGACGGCCAAATGGGGTGGCCATCAACCCCAAAACTCAATCTTAAACTTAGAGCGGCCTCCCTACGCAAAAAAACAATGTAACATTTCCATGGACTAAGTATCCAATCATATGCTTTTTTAGAAAAAAATAAGAAGTAAAAGTTTGGTTATTTACGAATTTTTCCAAATTTTTATTCTAACATCATGATTTCTCTTTTTCGTTTGAATCTGCCCTTTTAATTTACTGTTATTATTATATTCATCTACTGAAGTACGAGCCGAAGTCATATATATGTAAGTGAAAGTAATAAGATATTTAAAATAGAGACATTCAAACATCTTTTACAAGTCACACACAAATTATGAATGTTTTGTTGCTATACCATAATTCAACATTAAGTTTTAAACTCAATACATTTAGTTAATATATTAAAGGAAGGTCCAGGCTTACATCGACACTGTTTCTTTTTCAATAGTGTCACTACGTCAATAACTTCGATAAAGATTATATACATTGTCACATTGGATGAACTATGTTCATTACTCATTGAGATACTGGATTTTTATTACTAAGCAATATGTATCCATATAGCCATTCCCTAAACACTACTTTAAAAGTGACAAAATCCACACACAAACTAAAAATATTCTAAACTTCCTCGTATCATTGCGTAGAAATCAAGTGTTTTCATTCATAGCTAGGTATGGACCAGTGAGGAATAAATACAAATACAAATCCTGAATCATAGGTCTTAAGAGGTAAAAAATACACAACCCAAAATTAAATAGAAACATTACTAGATAATTCAATCAAGTCAAATTTATCACAAGTGTATTTTGAAAGTAAACATTTTACGTATTAAACCCAAGGGCAATTATTTTATAGAATTTAAAGGAAATTATAAATCCTACATTTTGTTTCAAATATTTAAAAATGTAATTAAAGATAATATGAAAAATTGTGCAATTTGTATATGGTTTTGTTAATAATTCATGTTGATTATAATTTTATAATACCAATTACTTTCATTTTTTAAAATTGTCTTGATTTGTAAAATATATGTTGACAAAAATTTGTAATCATATTATCATCGCTAGCAATACATTTAATTGTACTTTACCCCAGCAATATTTCTATTTTAATTTGGGTGGTGTAAAAAAAAGATTTGATAATACCTGATCCGCGACGTGTTGTTCCACTGCTATGGCTGCCAAATCGCCTTTGCTTCACTATGCTCACTCATGAAGACCCTTTAGCTTACATGCTATTGGCATATTAATTACATAACTTTTCGGGACAAAATGTAGACGAATTTATCTACATTCTACCTATTTTATTTAGTTTGTTTTATTCTTTGAAGTTGCCAGTCGAAAGTGTTTTTCGTCAAAACAGTTTAATTTATTGGAAAATTTCGTTATATTTACACAGCCTGTTCAAGAATAAATAATATATTTGAATTAGTAGATGAATTTTTAAATTGTCCTAATAATTTTGTTTCTAAATAACTCTATAGTTTTACCACCACATTCACAGTTCATCGTTTCACAGATCGTTCTGAACGTGCCTTTCTTAGTACTGAATAACACTTTTTGATGGGCATAATATATATTATACAGTGTGACTGATTTGATGTATCCAAACAGATATCGTCAATCTTACGAAGAAATCAGCCAATATTTACCAATGAATGTTATTAGATTTTAACACGTTGGATACCACCGGGGCCCGCCAGAGCACTCTGTATCAAGAGTGGCTACTGTGCCACACTACACTGGCACGCCGTTACAAAATTGTATGCACTTTTGCGACAAAAAATGAACTAGGTGAGTAAAATTTGTTATTCCCTCTGTAAATATGTTTAGAGCAGTTTTAACTATAAATTCAGAGTATATTTAAAAACATGTCTTGCTTCTAATAAATGCATATTTGATTACAGTGACATCTTACAATAGTTATAAATTATTGATGAAAAAGTGCTTACCTACAAGTAGCTTTACACAATGGGTAGTTTCTAATTTTCACAAAAAAAAAAATCACTGGAATTTTAGTTTTTCAATGGAATGCTTTCAACATATTTGCATATACCAAGAAAACAAAATGTCCTTTAAAAACGTGGACCTGTATTTTTTTATTTTAAAAATTATTGATATTTAATCTAGAAAAAATAATGCAACTTACTGTGGCATCAGTGGTTTTTTAAAAATAATTTTCATATGTCGAATTGATGGCGACTGCGAAAATAGTGAAGTTCAGAATAAGTCTAAACTTTACAATGGTTTCGTCACTACCCAAATTTTACAAAGCCAAGAACGACAATTGAAATAAGCTAGAGATGTCATCACATTACAATAACTTTTTTTTTTAAACTGTTCTAATTATTTAAAAACAACGAAAAACTTAAGGATTAAAACATAATATTTTTAGTCGCAAACTCCTCTATAAAATCCTTATTTTACTATAAGGAACATAACCAGACTGCAACTAACAGCTACTCTCCGGGCTATGTGCCCCGCCGAGCGCTGAATTACAAGTTACAAGCCTGGCGCGTTAAGTGTAATAATTGCATATTACCATCAAACCACTAATGCATTCCATTGCAACAAACACTAGCCGAAAGATAGATCCTACTTAAAGGAGCTCTCATGCCAGTCGCCACACACCACTTGCAGACTGCAGTTTCGAGCTGTTGGCTCTCGTCAGTGCAAGGTAGACCTGTGTAGAGCTGTTTGTCTACCTTGCACTGACGAGAGCCAACAGCTCGAAACTGCAGTCTTGTAACTTGTAATTCAGCGCTCGGCGGAGCACATAGCCCGGAGAGTAGCTGTTGGTTGCAGTCTGGTTACATTCCTTATAGTAAAATAAGGATTTTATAGAGGAGTTTGCGACTAAAAATATTATGTTTTAATAGTCCGCCCTCTAAAAGCACATTTAAACTAAACTTAAGGATGTTGACCTTGATGTTAATCTCGCCATGATAGAATGAAAATTGATATGGAATGCCAAACACCCCATTGGCAGTGTTGTTGCTAATAGCCATTATTTCTAGTTTCTATAGTATATAGAGTGTTTTTGAAATGCAAGCATATATTCAGATTCATCAATGGTCATATTTTTAAAATCCGTAAAACTATATTTATTTATCCAAAAACCAAAAATAAATAAGAAAATAAATTTTTAATATTGCAAATGATTATCGGATTACGCCACTGATCAGTTTTCCATATGATACTTGAACGTGAACTTGTTGCTTATTTTTAGTGCGCCATCGTCAAGTAGCAGGTAATCTAGCAGCGGCCGTCGATACTTTACGTACAGTTAATACAGTTTACGTATTAATAGCGGATGTGTTTAAAATTTTTTTAATGGAGACTTTTACAAACATTAAGTGGACAAATATTATACTTTATTATGGTATGACAGGTGAAAATCTCAGGCTTGGAATTGGGATGGATAAAAGTGTCTAGAATTTCTTTTAAATTTTAAAAACGGTGTTAATCTTCACATTCCCATCGGAAGCGACAGAATGTATTTCAAAAACTCGAACTCAAGTCACCACTATACACCTTTGTCCAAATGAGATAATAAGACAAGACATTGTTAATCAGGCGATCATCATTTTCTCCGATCGCCGAGCAACGATAAAATCAATTGCTTCCATGCAAGTCAATTCAAGACTAATGTGGGATTATTTGATGGCTCATTAGACCTATAACGTCAGAATAGAATGAGACAAGGACGCAAAGTACATAGGAAATGAAAAGGCAGATGAACTGACTAGATGAGATACGTTAAAAGCCCTAATAAGTCCCCAAACTTTCTGTGGCATAGCAAAGCTATGGATATAAATAGCTTTTAACAAATAGGTGAAATATAAATCTCTGGAATGGTGGAAAAATCTTCCAAGACAGAGACAAGGCAAAAAGTGCAATAAAAAGTAACTGGCCAAGTTTACGGAAGACTTACTAAGCCAGGACAGTAAGGCTATTAGGTCTTCTAAGTGTACATTGCCGGCTTAATAGACATACGAGTCTAATGTGCCTGGCAGAGGATGCAACATGTAGATTCTGCCAAGAGGAGGAAACCTCAGGTCGCAAACTGTACCACGATGAAGGCCTAGTACGGCTGATATTACAATTATTATTTGGAAATGGCAGGTTCCAATTACAGCAGGAGGCCATTATCAAAGCTGCGAAGTCTGATTCAAAGGACAAATCTGGATGACGTGTTTTAAGGAAAATTGCCCACCATGTTAATTCAAATGTTGTAAATATTTCTTCTACCAAATCTTAATCCAACTACGATTATTATTTTCTATACGATGTATCTTAATGTTCCAAGCAAATATTCATTTTGTTATATCAATATCATGAGAATGCCACATACTTTCGGGATGTCTAATAAAGATAATACCCATTTTTTAAATTATACTGTTATAATGGAAGTACCAATTGCGGCATATTGGGCGGTACACGGTATGCGCACAAATTGCATATCACCGGTGTCAGAGATTATTACACCTATGGTGTACGAGTCACATACACCTCTAGAAAGAACTGATAGGAGTACTGCATCAAGTGCTTCAGGCGGCTTCATCATAATTGACGATTGCTCTACCACTTTCATTTGTCATCGTATAACAATTATAACCAAGGTAACTGTTTACACACATAAATCGGTCCCACTGTATAAAAATAAGAAATAAATTTTAAGTTATAATTTATATTAAAAACAGTGACCCTTTAGTAGCAAAATTCGTAACTAAATGAATTAATACAATAGAATACAACACAAAAAAATAAGTATTAAGCATCCATCAAAATTATTTATCAAAGTTTATAAAGTCATTTTAATGTTGTATGCAAATAATTTACCACTTGAACAGTCTGTATAAACATTTTAATTTATAATAATGATAAAAAGACAAATTGACCTTTCATCAATAATCTAGGAATATATAACAAAGAGTTGCTTTTGATAATCAATCTAACTTATTTTATAAATAATCTATTTACACAGCTTGACAGACAAAACACTGCATATTTAAGTTGACTTTGAAAACAGTGAAAAAAAACGATGGTCGAAAATAACAACTATACAAATTTATAATTCTCTATTTATCTTTTTATCATTCAAGAATCTCAGAAGTATTTATTTGTATAACTGATGATATAACTTTTCCAAAGTGAAGTATCACTATGCTAAAATTAAGGTAAATGGGAAAAGGTACTATGCCCCTGTAAGTTTCTATTACACTTACAAAAACATGATAAATGTTGAGTAGAATATTTCAACAAATACGACATACTTTTACGAAAGACAATCTATTTAGATTCAATGTAAGTAACAATTATAAATATAGTTTTAAATAAAGTGGTAAATTACTTTAGCCTGGGGCCAAAAATTTTGATCTTACCTCTCTACGTTTTTCTTCTTCTTTCTGTTTTTCACGTCTTCTTTCGAGATCTTCCATCATTTGTTTCTCCATTATTCTCTTGGCCTCTTCAACCCGCTTAGTAACCTCCCTTTCGATTTCATCTTTCCGTTTCTCTAGCTCTTCCTCCACCCGTTTCTTTACAAGATCTTCTATTCTTTTTGCTGTCTCCTCTTCTATTAATCTTTGTTCGGCTTCTCTCTGCCGCCTCTGCCTTTCCATTTCTGCTAAACGTTCTACTTCGTCCATTTTTCGCAATTTATTCTTTTTACCAGGATGCCTATCGGTCTTTGTTAAGTCTATCGATGCCTCGCTGCTGGATGTTGAAGATATGGAATGTGAACGCTTTCTATAAAAAAATAATATATGTACACATAATATATAGGTGTAGGTAATTTAATAAAACGATCGATTTACCTAGGCTTAATACTTTTATCTTTAACTTTGTCAGTCCTCTCTGTTCTCTCCGCATTTTTATAACTTTTGTGGCAACTAGTACTTCTCTCTCTAGATTTACTTCTTTTGTGGTGTTTACTTTTGTGGTGCTTCCTAGGAGACCGACTTCTAGACCTAGATCTGCCCATTTTTAGAAAAATATAAAACAAAATCACAAAATGTCTGTTCCTTATCAATTAATTGTCACTACAAAACACGCCATTAAAAATAGAATTATTTTGACAGAATAGAACAAGAGAACAGACAAGTAATTTTAGTTTGCGCATGCGCCAATCAAATGTAATCAAGTCGATATTTAATACAGGCCCAGACACAATAATCTGCTATTGTTTTAGTTAACTATGTAATTTTATGAGATTTCGGTGGTACTAATAGAAAAAAACTTAAAATTGCGTTTTGTTTTAACCTCTAATGAAAATATCTACAGTTGAAATCATGAATGTTACTTTTCCATTACATCATCATCCTTTAATTTCCGAAGCAAATCATCTCAAGGTCACACAGAATGGCATGCATGGGCGTATCAATGTTTGCAAAACACAAGTATTTTGTAATGAAAATATATGGACAATAATAGCATGCGATACAATCAATTTTAACATCCGTTGCCGCATATAATTTTACAATTCACCTCATGAATTTCTTGCAAAGGTAAAAGGGAACATCCGTTACGTTTTCCCTGATAAAAGTACTCATTTAATTTTACAACCATGTCTTTGGCTACTGCATTCAGTATTTTGTATATTGCACGCTACTGAATTGACAGTGAACTGACAGAATGTTGAATGTTGATTGCGGCTACGACTAACACGCTTGTAATATTCATTTGTAAAACCTCAAAACGAATCGCTACGCTCGGAACGTCTGTCGTAGCCTCAGTAGACGTGACCTTCTGTTATTCACATCCTATGCAATTCATATAGGGCAGGGCCACAGAAAAATGTAGAAAACCAAAATATTTCCGCTAATGTTGATCCTCCATCTGCAAAGTTTTCAGCGTAAACTTTTGGGTCTATTCTTGACTACCGCGATGCGTGATACTCGAAGATGGGCCAATGTGTGGATGGTATAACAATGGTTCAAACAGTGGCCGATCATGGTGATGGCCAAACTTGGAGGGGCTCGCAAGCACTTTTAAAATACTTTCAAATTGTAAAATAAACAGAACCCTCTGTGTTCCACAATTTTATTATTCAGAAGGAGATTGCTGGAATTGAGATTCTATGGATGGGTAAAGACACAGTTAGTCAGTTACCGACGCTCTAGTCAACTTTTTGTTTTGATCTTCAGGGTTTTCACAACAAAAATGTGTTCAATAAGCACACAATAAAATAAAAAAGACTTGTGACATCATATAACCTAACAATAGTTTTATAGTCAGTATTATTACAGATTTTATTTATTTTATTGCTTACATAGTTGATAGTTGAACCCCGAAGAAAGTGAAAATATAGGATTCATCGAATTGTTAGTAAATGACCAAATAGTTGTCTTTTAATTCGGCAGCCCCGATTCAGGTAATATTTTCACTGTAGTACAATGGAGGATTAGTTTTAACAGATCTGGACTTGTCTTTTTATGAGTATTACATGATATTTTATCGTCTGTTGTATACGGCATCTTTATTAGCAAAGATCAATCACTGTGACGCATCATATGTCAAGTGTCAACTAGATCAGACTTGTACAATATGGTCTATCTGTTGTTTACAGAATAAGTTTCGCCTTTGACAAGGTTAATGTTGAGTTATAGTATTTTTCAAAGCCTTATTGCAAATAAGAAATGCAACAAAAACTTTGCGAACTAATTATTTACGCCGGCGAACCAATCAGTTGGTACGGTGTCATCAGAAACAAGCCGACCGACGTACCTAAAGGTAAGTGATTCAATTTGCCGGCGGAATGGTATAGAGAGTAACGGTGTTTTAATGAGGCAAAGTTTTTATTGCTTTTTCTGAGTGCACCGTAAATCTGAGCTCGACTATACCGTGGTTGCTCTTACTCTTACTTCCTGAAGAAACAGCATATAATTGTCGCCAAAATGTCAAGTTTTACTTACAAAATTATAATCCAGATCTGGAAGCACCAATATAGACGCTATTAGTGTGACGTTTCATCCCTACCTCAATGTTTCCATACTGAATTAATAGTGAACCTTATTGCCTCTAACATACAGACACATAAAAATATATTTAAAATTTTCTTACTCAATAAAAATATTTAAGTATTGAAATATTTTTTTTTATTATTGCCAGTGAAATGTATTTGTTCCTATATTAAAACTGTAAAAAAGTATTTTGGAATAAGATTTAGCAATATTGTAATTTTACTACGCACGAGCTTATCAATTCGGACGTGAATCGAAGCTTGTTCACGTTGTTTTCTGGCGCAGACACTGCGGAAAAGTTGTTATTTAACTTATTTTTCTACCCTATTATGTAATATGAGCATTATGATGTCGATTATAAATAAAGAATGGCCTATATTCTAGTGGCTGATATGTAATATTTATTACATGCCTCTAGAATTTAACAAGCATAGGTGGTGACATCCAGGAGTAGTGCAATTTGTAATACTGTTTGCATTTCTGTTGACAGTTGACGATTCTATCGACAGTTAACCTTTCACGTTTCACCGTTGCAGTGGTAAAACAAATAGACATATCGGCACAAATAAACCTAATTTATAGGCGTAGAAGTAGTATAGTCTGTAATTAGTTTGGAATGGCATATTCAGCGCTCGCGGACCGCCCCCCTCGCTTTGCTCGGGTGACAAACTTCCACTTGCGCAGAATATGCTTCATTCCAAACTTATTACTTTATGGTCAATACTGTAATTGTTTTGAATATTAAAATTGCAGAGAAACATGTTATAAAACTATATACTATAATGCAGTTTTCTATAGAGTACACAAAAGCAAAAATTAATCCACGAAAGAAGTTTAACCTCAAATCACCACACAATGTTCTGTGCCTCAACTACTCTAAATAAGAGTATACCTGGAGCTTACAAACAGAAACAAAATAAGCTAAGACGGACGTTCGATCTTCGATCGTACACATATGTGTATAGTCCATTTGAAATATAAATAATTATTTTAATTATTATTCCAACAAATTAAAACATTTTTGACTGAATATTTGTATCAATCAGTTATAGTTATATAAAAACAGGTGTCAATAGTTAAATATGAAAAATAACGCCAAAATAGCCATATTTAGAAAGGTGCTCCTAATTTTGACCCTAGCTAAGGATCGCTCTTAAATGGCTAGGAACGCAATTCGTATTTTACCGCGTTATGATGACGTCACCACTTTTAGAAACCTAAATTTTTATAGATTATAGAGTGCAGTCAGTGGAATCGACAGTTCATTTTAATATGTTATACTAAATGAGCTACATTATTCAAACGACAATATTTTCGAATTCTCAAATTAGTCCCTTCAAATTAGTAAAAAAATCGCTGTTTTATGAAAAATTTTCCCACAGTTATGAGACTTGTAAGAAGTTAAGTATTCGGGTTGTCTAAACATGATTTTCACCCGCCGCAGTTCCAAAAAAGGGTTGTTTTTGAGAAATATTATATACATATACATGCGAATTTTGGAGGTTTTTTGCGTTTTCCTCTATATTTTCAGGAAAAACTGTGCTATGCATAGTTTCCGAAATTATGCGGAATTCAAAAAAACAAAACTTGTAGGAAATTTTATACTCTACAACTTCGCTCTCTTGATATTTTTCACCAAAATGCACAGTTTTTTCTAAAAATAGAAAAAAATGCGAAAAAACTCAAAAATTCGTATATGTATATATTTCTCAAAAACAACCCTTTTTGGAACTGCGGGGGGTGAAAATCATGTTTAGACAACCCAAATACTTAACTTTTTACAGATCTCATAGCTGTGGGAAAATTGTCTTTATTATTTCCTAACTTGAAGGAACTAAAAATACCAAAGTGTGTTAAATTTAACAAATGTTTAGACTCATTCATTACTGTGATTACACACATATATTTTTTATGGAGACTAATCGTTGATTATTTTTAATTAAGATTAGTGTCTTATTTTAAGAAGTATTCCTCGATATACCTACTAGTAATTTAACTTATATTGGTTAACCACTATTATTAGGAGCCTACGCTCCCACTCTGGATGCAAGTCACGAAACCAAGGAAAGCTTCTATCAACAGCTGGAAGAAACCCTCTGTAGAATACCTAAAACGGAACGACTCGTTATTCTTGGCGATTTTAACGCTAGAGTAGGGAGAGATGCAGACACCTGGCCAGGCATCATAGGCAAGAACGGTTTGGGCAACATGAACGCTAACGGTCAACTACTTCTAACTAAATGCGCCGAACATGATCTAGTTATAACAAACACCATTTTCCGACAAAAGGATAAATTTAAAGGCACCTGGCGTCACCCCAGATCAGGTCACTGGCATCTACTGGACTATGTTATCGTACGTAGGAAGCATCTCAAGGACGTCCAAATTACAAAGGCGCGCATTGATAGCGAATGTTGGACCGATCATCGTCCTGTTGTCTCTAAAATGAAAATTGTTATGAGACCCAAACACCGAAGAACTCAAGTAAAACGCAGACTCCGTCTCTGTATTAGTAAATTGCGTGACCAACAAACCGTCGAACAGCTAAAGCAAAAAGTTCAAGAGAATTTGAGTGCACTAGAAGAAACCAATTCTGTCGCTGCTACCTGGACACAAATTAAAGACAGTTTAAAAAGTGCGAGTGAGGAAATTCTTGGCACTGCAGCAAGTAAAAAACAGGAGGACTGGTTCAATGATAATGAAGCTTTTATACAAGAACTTCTTGACCGCAAACATACTGCCTTCCAAAACGCTATTAACCACCCCAACGACTCATCAAAAGCAGAAGCTTTTACCCAATCTAAGTATGAAACGCAACGCGAAATCAGAAGAATAAAGAACGAGTGGTGGGCAAGTAAGGCCAGAGAAATTCAAAGGTACGCCGATTCACACGACTACAGGAATTTCTTTCAAGGAGTAAAAGCAGTGTACGGCCCCAGTAGGAAAAATATGTGCCCTATTAAAGATTTAAATGGAAATCTCCTCAAAGAAGACCAGGAAATAAGAGCCCGATGGAAAGAACACTACTCTAGCATTCTTAACCAGCAAAGTCAAGCCGATCACGATATTATAAATCTTATCCCTCAATATGACACCTTCGAAGACTTAGATAAACCACTAACAACGGAAGAGATCTTAACCGCCATTGGGCAGCTAAAAAATAACAAATCTCCCGGCGCCGACTCACTCCCAGCTGAGATCTTTAAAGCTGTGTCGTCAGAGCTCATACCCTACCTCAAAAAACTGTTTGATATCGTGTGGGAAAGTGGTCAAGCTCCGCAGGAGTTTCGTGATACACTTTTAATCAACCTCTTCAAAAACAAAGGGAGCGCTGCGGACTGTGGAAATTACAGGGGTATAGCTCTCCTGGCTGTTGGAGGGAAGATACTCACTAAAGCGATGGCAAATAGGCTAACACCTGTTATGGAAAAGTTACTTCCTGAAACACAGAGTGGCTTTAGACCAAACCGAGGCACATCGGATTTAATCTTCACACTTAAACAGCTTCAAGAAAAAGCACTCGAACATCAAGGAGAAATTCACATGGCCTTCATTGATTTAACCAAGGCGTTTGACTCGGTGGACAGGGAAGTGCTCTGGAAAATTATGTTCCGCTTAGGTATCCCTAGAAAATTTGTGGAAGTATGTCGCAGTCTACATACAAACAACAACGCCCAGGTTATGTATAATAATGAGGCAACCGAACCTTTCCAAACTCTCACTGGAGTTAGGCAGGGATGTGTCCTGGCACCCCTACTCTTTAATTTGTTTACCACTGCTCTAACAATTATTGTTGACAACAAACTGACAGTCAGAGGAATAGGTCTCAGATACCGTTTTGATGGCGGTCTCTTTAACATAGGGCGCTTTAGAGCTTTCACGAAGACACGCACACGATTCATTTGTGATCTCCAGTATGCGGATGACTGTGCACTTTTAGCCTCTACGCCGGAAGAGCTTCAAGAACTTTTAGATGTGTATGCCCAAAGCTATGATTCTTTGGGACTTAAAATCAACATTGGAAAGACTAAGATTATGTCAACTCCTCATCGAGTGAACCAAATAGACATTACACTTAACGGAAATTCTCTTGAAGTGGTGGATCAGTTCAATTACTTAGGCAACGTTGTTAATGACAAAGCAAACATGGACAGCGAGATTCGCAATAGAATTAACGCTGCATCTAGAGCATTCTGGGGACTTAGAGAGAGAGTATTTGACAACCACGACCTTGCTTTGTCAACGAAAATGGCTGTCTACAGAGCAGTTGTCATTCCAACACTGCTATATGGATGTGAAAGCTGGGTCACTTACCGTCGTCATGTGAAAGAATTAGAACGTTTTCAGCAAAGACACCTCAGAAGTATGATGAAAATCCGTTGGTTCCATCACATATCAAACGTGGAAGTACTCAGGAGAGCAAACAGCCTTCCAATTGAGGTGCTTATTTCAAGAGCACGCCTAAGATGGGCAGGTCACGTTCATCGTATGCATGATAACCGCCTTCCTAAATGTACACTTTATGGTGAATTGCTAAGCGGTAGAAGAAAGCGTGGCGGTCAACGAAAGAGGTTCAAAGACACTCTCCATGAAAATCTAAAATCCTGCGGTATTGCAGACGAGCAATGGGAACAACTTGCAGCGGACAGAACTGAATGGCGAGGGGTTGTGGCCAGCTATCAAGGAAATGTTGCTGCAAGAAGGCCGAATCCAAGACCTAACCAGGTCTATGTTTGTCCTGATTGCGGTCGACATGTGCTCTCCCGAATTGGCCTCTATAGCCATAGTCGTGTGCACCGTAGATGAATGGGAATTACAATAGACTACACCTTTTACTTGTTTTTTATTGTACGCAATTTATCGACTGTAACATTTCTATACTCGGACTCGAGTAACGGCTAATATAATATAATATTATTAGGAGCGTTTTTTAAAATAAAATTTCACTATTTTTATTCTCAAATTTTTTATTACATCATATATCCTTGTAACTGAAGATTTAATATAATAAATCTGAGGATCCCCAAAAATTAAAAAAGTGTTTCATTGAACAACTAATCTATTTTATTATTCTTATTGACATTTCCACTAAAATAAAATAAAAGAAAAGTATAGTACGTGACGCTCTTTTCGTGCATTATTGTCACACTAGGTTGATTTTTATAAATAATACTTGAGAAGTGATATACTCTATTATTTAAATTTTTAAAAAGTGCTTAGTACTCGCGAATTTCAAGCACTTCTTCAGAGAGTGTTTAGTAATCGCAAGCACTTCACTATTAACAGTGCTTATAATGTTCGAAAAATAAAAGCACTTTTAATAGAATAGTAGAAGCATAACACACCGAGCTATGGCATGCATGATGTAGATAAACAAAAAGAATACGTACTGGAAGTATTTGATTATTCATAATTCCTGTCATAAAAAGTTAAGGTAAGTCCTCATAACGGCGATTTGCGAAAAGCGAAATTTTATACGTGACTATAATTCACACAAAATAATTTGCCATTACTCACTTCAGAGGATTTCGCGTTTTTAAGTGTCCTTTATTTAGTAACTATTTAAAATATCTCCAAAGGAATTTTGACAATTCACTGACGTCTAGGTGTCAAAAACCAAGTTTTAAAATGGACCAAAATACAAAAACAGTATGCTTATTTGTTTATTATGTACTTAAAAGAAAGAATACAAGGAGACCTCGCAGATGGTGGATATGGGCATTCATTAATTGCCCCATTAGTCATCACACATAAAATCCTACAAATAAATATGTTACAAACTACACACGAATAACATACAATAGTCCATTATACACTAAGGGAGAGAAACGTCTTATTTTTCCTGAGGTGTAATTTGAGGCCCGAGGGCGAAGCCCGAGGGCAACAAATACATCGAGGGAAAAATGGCGGTCTTTCCCGAGGTGTATATACTATTATTTCCACGATCGGGAGTAGAAACATTTATTTCATAAATAAAGAATTGCAATAAATTGGAGCGAAATTACAATATTTAGAAGCCTTTGGGATATTTCCATTCAACGTATCATGGCAACAGATATTTGTTTATAAATACATTTGTCAAGTGCAAAAGTTGAGTTTTTGGTATGGAAAACCAAGAAGAACCGCAAGATATCGTTGAAGCTGCCGGTGCGGCAGTTTTAAACTTATTACCCACAAAATCAAGAAATTTGTATGATAAAGCGTACAATAAGACGATCGGGCATGAAATAAAAACTCCCCTAGGGAAATTATCGTCTTATTTCGTCCCTAGGGAGTAAATGCTTTATTTTTGTCACAATTTTGATGCCATAGAAATCGATTTCTACTCCCGGTCGTGGAAAAATAATATTTTCATACTTGACATTCTTCATACAGCATTTTAAACCATAACCTACAAAACTAATAAGACAAAGACGGAAACACAAAATCCGCTAAAAATTTAAAACAAGTTGAACTTTTCAGCGGCATCGCAGAAAGTTAAAATATTCGCGGGAATTTCGCGGCTCTGACTTTTTGATAATGTTCACCAATCACATTAATTCTGCAGAAATAAATCCGCAATTCGCCGTTATGAGAACTAGGCTTGAGGCACACCAGCGGTTTTATATTGATTTAAATTTGTTTCGTACTGACATCTTATTACGTAGGGTAGCCTACGGTCGCCGATTCCTAGCTATATGTAAATATTTCGATACCTCAGATTGTGTCCAGGCCTGTTGGGCAGTAATCTATATTGAAGTAGTGGCGGTGGCGTCACCCAAACCTCCGTCTTGCATCCGTTGTTCTTACCTTATATGCAAGAATAGATGGATACAAAACGTACAGGAATAAAAGAGAGCTTTTGAAATAGTTTATTTAAAATATTACGCAAATGTATTATAATTTACTTCTATTTTTTTGCGATGCTGCCGATGCTTGTATCATTTTTTTTATGTTGACGTAACTTTAGATACAGTTTAGTAAAGTCCAGTCCAGTGTATGAATGTTTATAATAAACAACTCTAGTAAAATAAAAAAATAATGAAGGGATTAAATCAATTACGGTCATTTTTATTTCGAAATGCATTTAGTTCAAGCACTATTATACGACAATCATATATAAGACATGTTTCATATATTCAGGGTCAAGAACCTGAGCCAAAAATAAGAGAATATTTTTACTACATCGATCATCAAGGAATGGTAAGAAAAATAAAACTATTGTTTCATATTTTCTTTAGTTAAGGACGCCGTAGTATTATGAATACCAATGATAATTGATAAGTACATAGTCTATTCTCTGCTGTGCATATACCTTTACCACGCCAAGCCAATGCCAAGTCAGACACAAAAATAGTAAACTTTACCATACCATCCTTGAGTCAAACCGACCAGACGAGTCATGGTCGTAATATCAGCTGATTAATGTTTTGTTTCGTCACAATCGGAAGGGAGGAGTGGGTGGGAGGTGAAGGGGATAGCCGATATGTAATCACTACGGTGTCACTACTATTTAAAAATTAAACTTATAAAAAATTATAAATATAAAACAAAAGACTAGCATCTAGCTCTTTGTTTACGTACCTATCACGCTGATGCCACTTAACTAATATTCAAATTAAATTTTTCCGCCTTCAGAATCAAAAAATTCACAAACAGTGGCGGGTTAAGACACTCGGGGGTCTTAGGCACAATTGATTAGACAGGGTCCCCTAAAATTATAATGTTTCCTTTCATACCTATTACAGAATAAAATGAAATTAATAAAAATAAATGTTAATCCCTTTATACATAAGAAAAAATACCTATAGGCCTTTAGGGGCACTATAGGTAGTTACTATAATTAACTTACCTACACAATAAACAAGTAACAATTTATAAATTAAATTTAAAAAAATTAAGAAAAATAATGAACAGGTATTAGTACAGGTACCCTTTTGTATTAACAGACGAATACTTTTCTGATTTTATTAATCATAATAAGTTTATTCCTAATACTGAAGTTTTAACATTTAATAATAATAATTTAAGATAATTCATCTTCAGCCACTGTACTTCAGATAGCTTTTGATCGTATGCAATATTAACGTATTAAAAGAAATTTGGAAAAGTACAATATCAGTGATATTATACATGATGACTTATCATGGTTTGCTACAGTATGTTTATTTTAATAAGTTATAAACTTTTTCGCTTGTCTTTGACCTGGAGTATTCCTCCAGTAGGACTTTTTCTATTCCTTTTCCCATTTTTGGATCTCCTCCATTATGTGTCTCTTGGATAGGCCACAAAACGGTTTGGGTCCGAAGAATGGTATGCCTTGGCACCCACATCAAGATAACCTTGTTGTTATTAGCCAGTTGCTTCAGGGATTGTCTACATTCCCAGGCAATTTTAGATTCAATTGTATAGGACCTTAGAGCCTTTAATGCTGCCTGGTTATCTGATGAAAGTATATAGATCTTTGCCCTTCGAATGCCTTTATTTAGGCATCTCTGGGGACACAGATATATAGCGTACATTTAGGCCCTGCTATGCCTACTCCTACTCCTTTAGCCATCTTAGGTCCATATGTGTACCAGATGTGACCCTTGCTTCAATCAAAGTGCTTCTATCCTGCTCATCTGACAGATTTCAATTAGTACATCAAACAGGCAGTCAGTCCTTGATTGGCATCGAGTCAGTGGGTTTGATCAACAACTCAAAATGGCCAAACTCCATTATTTATTGTAAGTTTGACAACAATTTATAAGACAAACAAAACTTTTTATAAAGATTGACTTTTTCTCGGCAAATAAAAAATAAGAAAGTTTACAAAAGTGCGGTATCCCATCTGGGGACACATTGTATATCTACGCTTTAATACATTGATAGTTTTTTAAAGATATATGCAGAGATTTAACTATCAATCATACAGGGCCCATCAGCTAAGAGAGCTTACTGGACTGCTGATGTTTGAGACCACTATGGTTCCCCACAAATCCTGCCCCTCCCCCAATAAATTAGTTCTGTGAAACACCAGTTTTATCGAAAGTGTTTAATGCAGGGCTCATTCATTGCTACTTATGCCATACATGAGCAATTTTCTCTATTGGTTTTGCATACACAAAGACTACGAGTATATTCGTTAACGACAAACTTAATATTTAATTGTTATTTTCTTTCGATACCAATTATAATATGGTAAATAAAAACCTTATCTTTATTGCAGCTGCAAGGAAAAATGGTCTTGTATAGATTTGAATTAAAGCACCATCTGGTGTCACCTGGCTCTACCCAGAATTTAATAGTTTTTGTCTGCTGAGTTTTTGTGGCTTCCCTGGGGAACATAGTATAGCTACATTCAAAATTTCATGTTGATCGATCAACTGGTGTTTGCATAATTAAGTAATAAATAAACTCAGACCATTTTTCATTTTTGTATATACAGTACGGGGATTGCTACTAGGCAAATCCTATACACTTATGTACATGTGCAATATGGGTGAGAATGTCATCTAATAGAGTGTAACTGGGGTGGAGCGGTCCAATGGGCTGGCACTGCTGTGATTGTCGATGTATGGATTTATTTATTATTTACTTAGAGTCCGTTGGGCTTAGGTCACAGATAACCTTACAACATTTAAGTATTATTGCACTCAAAATAATAACCTGTTAAAATGGATATTTATTTAACAGAAGAGAAAGTACAAATAATTAAATTGTACGCAGTGAATGCCCACCATTCACCGCATGATACGATAAATTTATTTATTATAGTGTACAAAATCGACCCACTCCACTTATTTTCAGAAAGATAGTTTTGTTTATTTTGGTTATTTATTGACCACCATAATTAATTTCAACAGATTAATATTTTGGGATGACATGTGGTAATTCGTATATTCCTTATTTGATGACCAGTCACCTACAAACACCTTTCGTTCCAAATACATTTACATTACTAACCCCAGCCATCAGCAAATCGACCGCTGTCATGCCTATGCCCCACCATCCATTTCATATCAGCTTATGATTCTAACCCATATTGCACATGTACATAAGGATTTCCATATATGCCTAGAAGCGATCCCCGCACTGCATGTAGGGAATTGATTGAAACAGTACAATGGCATAACTATCACTGAGTGGGCCCTCCATCAAACATTATTAAGTAGGTCTCTGCAAAACTAATAGAGGCCAAGTAATTTTTTCGTTATTAAAAATATTTTAATATAAAATCAGTTGTTTCTAGATGATGCCCGTATGAAAAATTTCACATCCTGCTTCAAAGAGAAGAAATTTTTAAAGTTCTTTTTCAACCAATTAAGACTTAACACCACTGGAAGGTACAGTGAATTTCCATATGTTTCACTTTGTGGCAAAGAAAGAAATTTTGTTAGATGTGATGATTACCCAATTGTATTTACTTATGTTATAATAGTACCTATAAATGGGCGACAAGAAACTCGCTTGGCTTACAATCATGCTGGAGATTTATTATCATTAAAATTCCAGCCAGAGAAATTATTTATGTCCCCAAAAACAGGAAGAGTTTATCATCCAGCGCCAGAGAAAGTTGGATCTATCGGCTTAGTACGTTCAAAATTGGCCATAGAATTTAGCAAATTTTTTCAGTTTGATGAAGGAGAAACCAGTCCACCTACAAGGTTTATGTTTGATGATAAAACGTATATATTAGACTTAAGTTGGTATTACGATGCTAAAAAAAATAAACCCAATCAAATTCATTAATTTTAATTTATTAGAAAAATAAAATATTTTATAAGAGGTTTGTAAATATTTCTATAATAAACATAATAAGTTACTGTAATATGTTCCTTATTGCACTTTTTGGAATTTGAAGACTTGAAATAAGTTTTATAATTTTAAATAACAATAAATAATAAAAATCGTTCTCAGCAAAAATATTAGGATACTAACAATAATACAATGTGTTACCAAACCAATGATTTAACACTAGTGATAAGTATTTTTTTAAATAAGTAATTATTTTCACTCATTCTCAATAACAAGATATAGTACAAACTTTTTCATCTGGTTGTTTTACTAATTAACAAACCCTAACATAATTGAACAGTCCAAATTTAACAATAAGGCGAAAAATCGGTACTCCGTGATTTTTTTTTTTATTTTTCTTTATGAGTTGATGGGATTACTTTCAACATTTATAAAATATGACTTATAATCCAAAACTCACTTTATTGGTAGTATAATATTTAGGCATTTTCTGGCGATAAATAAAATAAATGACAAAATAATACTCAAACATCAAACAGAGATATCCCAGCCAATTAACAAACTAATCAAATACTCATGTAACGGTTGTTATAAGATTATCACTATGAATAGTAGATGTATACTGTGGTCCATTTTTCATGTATGCCCTTGTAACTTGGGAATTAGATTGCACCAATTTCAAATTTGGAAAACCCAGTCTTAATCATCTCCCGATGATGTTGACATGGTTGGCAAAACGCGCATCGAGTAGTGTATTCTAATGGAATTGTCAAAGTTTCGGCGTTTTGTAAATGTGGTTTTTAGACACCAAAGATGTTGATTTGTGAAAAATGGTCTTTAAACAAAAACCCAAGGCCCAAACCCAGCATAGGGATGTCTCCTTAAACAGGACTACACACCATAACAACATAAAAGTTGAAGGAGGTTCTCACCTTACACGCTCATTGAAAAATTCAGCAGCTTTTGGTATATTGCTTGATGAGTAAATGAGTAATTCTTGTTTCAAGGGAATGGATTTGATTGTCGGAGGTAAGTGGGATATTACATTTTAATTATTTGTTATTTTGTATACATCTTTGCATTGCTGTGATTGCAGAATACTTTGAATTTGGGATATATTATTAGGCCGTGTTGGTGTTCTATAATCTAGAGCAAATAAGACTTTTACCACATTGTTCTGCAAAATTTTCATTCTATCGAGTAGTGGTTTAGTACAGCTAGTTTAAACTTGTAAGATATCTGAATACTGAAAGGAAATATGAATGGTGTATTAGGTAGCAAGTTTTGTTAATTTGAATTTCTTTTCATTCTTTGTTATTCTGTTTAAACACCATGGAAGTGTTTTTTACATTTATTTTCACTTCATTTCTTCATACTCAATATGTAGGTACAGTGCTGAAGATTTTGATTAATTAATGTTTCTAGCATGGTTAAGTCAATACGTTCATAGACTAATATTTTATCATGGGCAAGTGTATAATAGCGAATTTGCAGATCTGCACATTTTAAGCTTCAAGAGCCTTGTGGATTGGTTTGGTTCTCGGGGAAGAACAGCCCATGATTCAACTTGCACCGAGCTGCCGGTTTGTAATTCTTGAGATGCAAGGGTGTACTCATGAATAGTGAATCATAGTGTATGTTAATTAGGTTCATTTTTGACTTAGAGCACATTGCAAGATGACAATTTTTATATATTATAAAGATCTTGTAAACATATATCACACATCTAATAGTTATTTAAGATACAAGTGTGTCTTACAACATTTTATCTTCGATCGTGCCAATTATTGTAAGAAATTTTTCATGAATGTTTGTAAAACTGTATCAACTTTTTGTAAAGTCACTTTGATAGTTAGTACCTATTATTCGAGTTGCAGTTCAAGTCTCCATTCTAATTATGTTGGTCGTGACTGAAAATCTGTGATGATAGTAACTAAGGAAACGATATTATAAATAAACTGGCATAGTCTTTTTATTTTTTAGAAATCGTGCAATAAAAAAAGTAACAGTTTTTTTACATTATTTTTTTTTTATACATTTATTTAACGTCGGCCTATTTCCGCTACTGAGGCCTAACACCGACGCCTGTAGACGAGCTACCCCCAACCAGGAATTTTGCCGAACCTCTTCCCTTAAGAAGAGTAGGGATCTTTTACTTGCCTAACATTTAATAGACAAGGGACCGACGGCTTTACATCCCCTCCGAAGGATGGTATATCTCCTATACAACCCTCGCCTAAGGTTGTATAGCTTCCGCGCATACACTGATATACAAGCCGCTGGAAGGTGCGTGAGGCGAGAACGCGGTTTCCGTTGGAATGGTCACCAATCCAAGTACTAACCACGCCTGTCGTTGCTTTACATCGCATACCGAAGTATGTACATAGTAAAGACGCACCTACGCTCGCCCCCTTTTTACATTATTTCCAGTGTAAAAAGTGGCCTTTTATAAGAAACGTGCAATAATAGTACATTATACACTAAGGGAGAGAAACGTCTTATTTTTCCTGACGTGTAATTTGAGGCCCGAGGGCAACAAATACATCGAAGGAAAAATGGCGGTCTCTCCCGAGGTGTATATACTATTTTTTCCACGATCGGGAGTAAAAACCTTTATTTCATATTTAAAGAATTATAATAAATTGGAGCGAAATTACAATATTTAGAAGCCTTTGGGATATTTCCATTCAACGTATCATGGCAACAGATATTAACTATTATGTTTAACTATTGGGCATGAAATAGAAACTCCCCTAGAGAAATTATTGTCTTATTTCGTCCCTAGGGAGTAAATGCTTTACTTCTGTCACAATTTTGATGCCATAGAAATCAATTTCTACTCCCGGTCGTGGAAAAAATTTTTATTGCACGATTTCAAAAAAATTACGCCAGTTTATTTATAATATCGTTTCCTTAGTTACTATCATCACAGATTTTCAGTCACGACCATGAGGTAACATAATTAGAATGGAGACTTCAACTACAACTCGAATAATACTAACCGTCAAAGTGACATTCGCAAAAAATTTATACAGTTTTACAAATATTCATGAAAAATTGCCCATTTCTTACAATAATTGGAAAGATCGAAGATAAAACGTTGTAAGACACACTTGTAAAAAGCCTCTTTATTGCACTCATGGCAATAAAGCATGGTTTTTACACTTGTATCTTAAATAACTATACTGCTCTCAAGTGTACTATATGCATATGCAATATGAAAAAAGTCGACTATGAAAAGCTCCAATTTTTTTTTTTTTTCATTGAGCATTAAAATTTAAAAAAGGGGTTGAAATGCACCATGCTAATGGAAACTAGTTAAAAAATAGATTGCTGTAAAACTATCTGAGCATACCTAATCTAACACCCATTACGAAATATATTAGTAGAGATGTAACTGTTTAACTAGGTCTTTTTTGCCCTGGATAACATCCATCAAGTGTCATTTAGCAATGCAGCGGTCCAAAAAAATAATAAAACAACATAATTTCACCTTGCCATGGCGCCATTTTTCAATATGGTTTTAAGCCAACAAATCAAATATAGCTTCGAACCTAAATTTAGTATTTGATATCTTATGTTTTGATGTATGCAGAGGGAAAATTTCCTCTCAAACAGTATGCGGCTAAATGGTAGGTAGACCTATTGTTATACACCATGTCCCACGTAAGAGTAGAACACCCAATTTTCTTGATTTTTATTTGATTTTAATCAAACGTTCCTCAAAGATGGAACCTCCTTCCTTAAAGTCTACTGATGGCCAAAAAATATTTGATTAGTTTTTTATCAGGAAATTTTACTAACGAGTGTTTAGAATTATCTAGTCAGGTAATTTTCCAGTGCTTTATTGCTTCTTCCGGGCTTTACATTTTCTCCAATTTCAATGTTTTCTAGATTTAATCAATCTTTGGATTCAAGTTTTTTTGGGTAAATCTAAGCAACTTTTTTTAGTAAAATTTTTCCCATAAAAAATTACTCGTATCAGATGTGTGACGTACTTCCAAAGAAGAGGGCGCAACGTATCACTGACCAAAGAGGGCGACATCTGAGTTGAGTAGTCTACGCCGGCCCGCTATGATTGTTACCATGCAACTGACTATAGAGAAACAATTAATTGTCTGTAAAATTATATGTACTGTGTATATCGAAAATATTATCTGTAATAAAAGCCAGTGTGTTGAAAACTTGTTTCTATTGAGAGAAAGCTGGGGACAAAACAAGAGTTGCATGTGAGGGACGTGAACGAGTTTTTGGCTTATAAGAAGATTGTAATGAGGAAAATTTGATTCAAAAATTATAAGGATGCTACACTCTTAAGAAGAACACACAGTACACAGCAATGTCCATAACAATTCTAGCATTTTATAATGACATAACGTGAAGAAGTACAAAATGTATTATTTATAAATATATTTTAAAATTTTAGAACATTCTTTTATAAAAAATTTAAACTCAACGCAAATTTTATAACAATTAAGTAGTATAAAAACAGCATTTGATACATATATGTCTTAAAACAATAAAAATAACAAATTTACAACTACGTGTCATGATTCACTTTCAGATTGAGGAGATGGAGGTCTGCCTAATGATTTATAAGTACCGGGTAGGACCCAGGAATGTCCTACTTTGTTGGTTTGTTGACCTACTTTACTAGTTTGGTCTTCTTTGAAGTTGATCATTGATGCTCTTATTTCGTCATGTACTTCTGGGACATACAGCTCAAAATGAATATAATGTTTATCATCTGTAGGAGGCTCATCATATAAACGTTCTTTACTTAGTTTCACAACTTCCTGCGCCCTAGCTTTAAAAGTATTTTGGTTGGTTTTATACCTAAAATTAAAAATTTAGCAAACTACAACTTTAAAACTACAAAGGATGTATTTATAATACTTAAACCACTATTACTATTTATTTATCGGAAGTAATTTAAACTAACATTTCGGCAGCTTCTATATTGATAGCATGTGCGAGACTGGCATCAACATTGTAAAAACTCCACTGAATAAATTTCAAAACTTGCCATAAGTGTTGTTCATTTTTATTCCATTTAGGAAAAGCATTTAATAGATTTAGTTCATTACCTACAGGATCTATCACAGGATGAAATATCTCAGACTGAAACACGACTTTCTAAAACAAAGTAACAAATTATATTTAAATTATCAAATCTAAAAAAGTATTCTTAAAATTATGTCCTGATATATTTTCATCATTTTGAAATAATTATTTTTGATACCCCCATACTAAACCCTACATCACAGCCAGCTGAAATTAAACATGAAACAATAAAACTGTTCTTACGGGATGTTCTGAGTCTGGAAAATTTTCATCTAATATCATATTAAATCGAAATACTCCATCTTCATAAGGCCCATATCTGACACAAATTACTCCAAACCATACTGAAATTATAAATAATGAGTAATTTGATACAATAAAATGACCAGAAATTTACCAAGAGAATCTTCATTGGACGGAATCACATAGACACCATGTATATTTTCAGTTTGAATCATCTTACTGAAAAAGTTTAAATTATTAAGACAAATCTCAGATATACAGGGTGTTCCAAAAGTCAACTTCATCCCTTGTAGGGATGTTAGACCAACTCATCATAGGCCAGAATATCAAAATATGACCTTAGTAAAAAGTTGTTAGTTTACGAGAAATTACCTTTGGAAAAAAACATTTTTGCCCAATTCATGAGTTAATTTTTTTTATTAGCGAACTTAGACTCTTCATACTGTAAAAAAAATTACCACGCCAACTTGGCAAGTTATTTTTAAAAACTGCTCATTTAGTGTTGTTTTTTGTTTTATTTTAGAAAAGAAGATATTGCTATTTTACTGCAAAAGGAGGTCATTGTGAAATTATTTCAATAATTAGGAATTCAAATGAAAACACTTGTTAAATTAAAGTGACAGGTATTTATTAAAAACTAAACATCGTCACAATGAGCTCCTTTTGCAGTAAAATAGCAGAATCTTTATTTCTAAAGTAGAACAGAAAATGTTATACTATTTTAAAAAATACACTAAATGAGCAATTTTTTAAAATAATTTGCCCAATTTTTTTATTAGCTAACTTAGTCTAAGTTCATACTGTAAAAAACCGCTGCCCAAGGAATCACTACTTCCACATCCAGATTTTGTATCCAAGTCTTTTGCACACTAAATCCCAATGTAATATTTTATTCCCTTTAATAATAGGGTGGGGGTGGTAGAGGGGGTGGCTAATGTAAAAAAAATTAGAAGTCTGTGGTTCTCGTATACACACTAAATCCCAATTTATTTTTTAATTTCCTTAAACAATAGGGTGGGGGTGGAAATGGGGGTGGTAGAGGGGGTAACTAATGCCAAAATAAATTTTAGAGGCCCTTGGTTTAAATCCCAATTTAATTTTTTACTGCCTTTAATAGTAGGGTGGGGGTGGTAGAGGGGGTAGCTAACGCCAAAAAAATTTGTTTAGACGCTTCGTTCTTGTATACACGCTAAATCACATTTAAATTTTTTTTACCCCCTTCAATCATAGGGTGGGGATGGTAGAGGGGGTAGCTAACGCAAAAAAATTTTTTTAGACGTTTCGTTTTGTATACACAATCACATTTTTATTTTTTTTACTCCCTTTAATAATAGGGTGAGGGTGGGAATAAGGGGTGATGGGTAGCTAACACCAAAAAAATTTTTTTCGACGTTTCGTTCTTGACAACCTAAATCACATTTTAATTATTTTTACCCCCTTTAATAATCGGGTAGAGGTGGCAATGGGGTGGTAGAGGGGGTAACTAACGCCAAACAAATTTTTTTAGACATTTCGTTCTTGTATACATACTAAATCACATTTTAATTTTTTTTACTCTCTTTCATAAGTGTGGGGGTAGTATTGGGGGTGAATTTTGGGTGAAAATTTTTTTTAGACCTTAACTTTGTCGTACATGCCTTAAATTGCAATTTTATGAACTCTTGCTTGCTTATTTTACCTATTTACCCCCAAACCCTTCAACGGAATTAGATCAAAATATAATCTAGTTCCAGATCTTGTTACAACACATAAGTGTACCAAATTTCAAGTCAATATCATAAACGGTGCCAGAGTAAACGTGCGCACAAAAAAAATTACAGACAGACATATAGGAAATTTTTTTTCGCTCAAATTTAAAATCTCGACGTTTCATGACATTTTAAGCCTATTTCAACAACAAAAAAAAATAATTATTTTTTTGCGTTACTATACTTTCACTGGACGCGGATGTAAAATTATCACGCTAACCTGTAAAGAACCATATACAATTTTAATTTTTTCTTATTTATTTTCCAAATTCAAGTACTAAGTCATTTCATTTTTACATTTATTTAACCGTTTAATATTGAACACAGTAAATTATCTGAAATGCATTTAAATTTACATTCTTTTAAAGCAACATAAACGCTACCTTTTTACCAAGGAATTTACCTAAAATCGAGTCTAGTAATAGTGTTTGTTTATTATGGGTACGATAAATTTCAAATACTTCTGTCACATTACATAGGGTGAAATTGCCTAACTTTTTCTATCTTAAGAATGCAAAGGACAGAAAGATAAAAGTTTGGAGTCTAGGGAACATGAGAAACTACGAACAAGCCAGTGTGGAATTTGGATAATATAAACAATCCAGAGCATGTGACCAAGAGAACGAAGTAAAAGCCTGGAGGCTCCAGGTACGCTGTGACGTCTCTGCACAATAAAAAAATCTACGCAGCCCAACAGAGGACAGACGGCACCTGAAGGCAGAACACTTTAGGCTACGTCGTGACCTTTTATAGTTCGCCGAGCTTTGGAAATAAAATTGAAAACATCATGGAGTTACGTCACGACCTCTTGCAGTTCGATGAGCTCCTATACTTGCCTTTGAAATACATTCTAAACTTCGTCGCGACCTTTTATAGTTCGCCGAGCTTAAAAAATTATTTGGTGGTTATTTTTCACAAAATCAGCCGTCTAAACTATGAGCCAAACGAGACTTCGAACTACATATTATTTTTAACTAATTCATCACAGCCACAGACATCACTTGCCAGAGGAAAGTTCCAAGCTTAAAGAATTCTTTATGAAGTGCATTTTTAACGGCTCAACCATTCCCTATGATGAAGCTAACCACACTTGAGCTGGGGGAGGGTAGAGTTACGCTGTAGAACTTTAGACTGTTCGCCGGACTCACTAGATTATTTTGTGGTCATTTTTGCCAAGTAATGCCACACAAAATGCACTCTAGGTCTACACAAACTTATCTGACTGTTTACCCCACAATTTACACAACGATAACATAATTTGCTAAGTATTCTTTACTTGATTAATTCTCTGCTTATTATTGAATCTGCATTTTGGTTATGGGCGGGAAAAAAGGTTTGAATTGTGGATTTGTGGTACCAAAATAATTATCAGCTTTTTACGAAATAGTTTGATTTGTTTTGATTAGGAAGTAAAATAACTTTATGTTTCAATCTTTCCAGTTTCTAGCCTTATATTTGAACTAAGTAAATTTCACTTTCTGAATATTTAACTAGGTAGCTAATTTACAAGTTTATATCTACAACTATAGATGCGCCAGAGTAATGCAATGACAAGCGACTTTTAACTACAATTGTATTTCAATTAGATTGCTACCAGTGGCTTATCGTGTGCCTTTTTTGTAAGATATCACAAGGGTGTTTTATTTTCAAGGATTTCTCACCGGCAATAGCCTGATTTACTATGACTGCTTGATAACAATCCATCCACTTAATTACCTTGCGGACTACAAACAGTACATGCCATCGGTCAGTACTGGGTCAATTGTTTCATAAACTTTCTCTAATGAGGAAGTTGCATGATTTTTTTTTTATATCACAGATAGATCGACGACAGAAAAATATGCTTCCTCAAATTTTTTCTTTTTCTTTTTTGTTAAAATTGAGGGCGAAAAAAAATATTTATTTCGGCTGAGAATTTAAAACCATTAAAACGCTCTATCCCTAACGAATAGCGTCATTCGTAACCTGTAGCGTCACGTCGTTATTGTTAAAACGTTGAAACATCTAAAAAGGAAACTGTGGTTATAGATAAACACGTTAGGGATGTTATAAAATGATTATCCGTCATATTAACCAATAATTAATAACAAGATTAAGAATAACAACGTAAATTAGCAAACTCAGATCCAATTAGTGACGTCAAAGCAATATTATAGCGTTTTCAGTCACGTGGTTTTGTTTACACAAAAGTTCAAATTTTAATGTGGCATATTTACGAAGCGAAATTTTTCTATGAGTTTCTTTTATTATATTATCAACTTATATAGTACATATTATGGAAAAATAATAAAATTAAGCATATTTAAAATCCATGCATCTTCCTCATTCTGAGTGGTTTACTTTGTCGTCGTGTACTGAACCGGGACGTCTCGCCTATTTGAATTACATCTACCCGCCCCGTTCTACGTTGTTGTGCAGTCGTACAACATTTGGCAGTTGCGTTGCCGCTTGTTTAATTAATTAAAGGATATTTTCTCAACATTCAATGATATTTTACATGAGTATTTAATGCTAATTTTTCAACTTAATTTTGATAATGTATAAACATGACATGATTCTTGTCCTCTGTTTTGCAATCGATTCATTATTGCTATTGCTAACAACTTTAATTATAAACCATTATTATCTAGCGATTGCTAACAACTCTAATTATAAATTATCATTACCAGGCCGTTGCCACAGTTCTCATTACTATTAAAATAACACGGAATACTATTGTATAACTCAGCTCTTGTTATTGCACCAAATCACTCTGGATATCTATAGTATGGTCACTACTATAGCAGCATAAATTTCCTATTGTAATATTTAGACAATTGTCTCAAATATTTGGATTGTTTTTGATGTCAAATAGCCATACATGAAGGCTATTTGACACATCAATTATTATAAAATAAAATGAGTTTTTTACTATTAATATTTAGATTGTTTTTGACTTCATGTCCGGCTACTTGCCGCATCAATTTTTTATAAAATAAAATGGGGTTTTTTGACTATTTTTTCCTATCGATACTATGTGTTTTCTTTCAACTTTACCTTCCTAGCCATACAAATAATAAACTACATAAATGGTTTCATTTCCATCAAATAAAATAGAAAACAAACTTCAACTATAAATGTACAGCACAATCTTGAGAAATAAAATACCACATAAATAACATATATAATTAACTAGGTATCTCAATTAATAGACAACAGTGTGTTCAAGCTTAAGAGGTATTTAAATTAACAGAGTATGATTAATTTTCTAAGGTATATAGTACCAGATAGAAACAAGTAGTATTAAACTTTATATAAAAGAACCCGGGGTAATTAAAAGAGGGTTACTACATACACAACGAGATTTGGGTCCTAAATTAGTAAAACTAGACGATCACGCAAATGACGAATTTTATTCATTTATCCTTCAGATAAATAAATAGTAATTAATTTATTGGTGACAAAATGACCAGTACTTTATGTGTAATAAAGACATATACCCCACAAACGTCTCACCTGGCAAGTTATTTAAAAAAATTGCTTTTAGTATATTTTTCAAAATGGTATATTTTTTTTTACTTCAGAAAAAAATATTGCCATTTTACTGCAAAAGGAGCTCATTGTAATTTTTTAAAAGATGAACTACCAAATCATTTGGAAGATGCATCCATGGCGACACGCAGGACAATGTGGTTTTAAAATGGCGGCTGTCCAGCTCTTTACGCACTAGGAGTGAGAAGTTATTTGAACCAAACTTATCCACAGAGGTGGATCGGCTGTCTTGATCCCATATTGTGGCCTCCCCAATCTCCCAATTTAAATCCACTAAATTTTTCCTACTGGGGTTGCATAAAGGCAAGGTCTATGCAGAACCAATAAATAATCTACATCAATTGAGACACAGGTCACAGGAAGTGCAAGATGGGTAAAAATATCTCTTTTAAAAAGATGCCAAGCTTGCATTCAGCTTGGTGGCAGGCAATTTAAACACATTCTTTAATTTCTATTTGTGGTTTGTTTAGTTTTTAATAAATACCTGTGTCATTTTAATTTAACAACTGTCTTCATTCGAATTCCTTCCTAATTATTGAAATAATTTCACAATAGGTTCCTTTTGCAGTAAAATAGCTTTTCTAAAGTAAAACATAGAAAATGTTATATCATTTTAAAAACTACACTAAATGAGCAATATGAAGTCTAGGCTAAAAAAAAAAAAATTTACTCATGAATCGGGCAAAAATGTTTTTTCTCCAAAAGTATAGCACTATTAATTTTATTTTGGACTGTGATCAATAGCAGGGCTATTCAAGGCTACATAAAAAAAATAGAATCTTAAAATATCGAATTTTGTACCTGTGGTACTCGAAAAACTGATCTAAGGTGTCGATTATCACGAAATTCATAAAAGTGCCAATATCTCAAAAAGTAGCAACTTTTTACTAAGGTCATATTTTAATATCCTGGCCAGTCATGAGTTGGCCTATCATCCCTCCAAGGGTGACGTTGACTTTTGGGACACCCTGTATATGAACTACTTTTAAATAGATAGGGCTAAGTCACAAAGGAATAACTCAACAACCAAGGAGCCTAATGACCGGGTTACAAGACAGAAGCAGCAAAATATTAACTCATAAATATACGTAATTGTAATTTCATAATAATTTTTTCCTTTTCATATCTCTTCTCAATTATATGAAATAATATGTTGGATAAAATAAACATTGCTCATTTAAACGTAAGATCTCTCTCTGATCAGTAGCTTCAACGAGTTTAACAATGCAGTAATTGCTAATAAATTTGAAGTAAGTGTCACGAAGACGTGGTTAACGGAAGATCTAAATTCCAACGTAGTAAATATACATGGATATACACTTTTTAAATGAGATCGGTCGACTAGAAGGGGAGGTGTGGGGGTGTACATAAGTGATCATATTAATACTCAGGTGATAAACGTAGACATACAGAATAACAGTTCTATTGAAAGCCTATGGTTGTAACTTCGAATCCACACGAAAACTACAGCAGTAGGTATTATTTATCGCCCGCCTAAACTAACCTCCATGATGGAATTGAATACATTGAACAGCTATTATCTATTATAGTTCCTACAGTAGACAATGTTATATGTCTAGGAGATCTGAACATTAACTTATTTAACTTAGATAATTTACTTTTGCAAACCCTAGAAGCATATAACTTCGCACAGATAATTAATGAACCCACCAGAATCGCGGATAATGGTACTGGTACCCCAGTAGATCCAATTTTTTTTCGGATAAAGATCTAGTAAGTAACAGCGGAACAATTAATTGCGATGATATATCTGACCACAGACTGGTTTTTTGCGAGTTAAAGATGAAGCACATTAAACTTAAACAAAAGATAGTAAAATTTTGTGAATATGCCTTTTCATAATATTTTAGGTGTGATGATAGACGCTAAAGTTCAATTACTTAGCACCTATATTATAAATGTCTTTATATATCTTCACGGCCCTTTAAAAGAAATAAGGGTAAATAAACCTAATGACCTTGGTTGTCTGATGATTTACTTGCCTTAATTAAGAAACAAGATAAAGCTTATGAAAAATTTAAAAAACAAATAATCCTGCAGACCTTTTCACATATAAAAATCTTAGAAATCGTACTCTCACTGCCACCTGTAGAGAAAAGAAAAAATACATTAATAGTATTTGTGACCAGGGCAATTTTAAAAATACACGGGCAGCTTTGAAAAATTTTAATATAAGTAAAACCAAAATTAATGTAATACCTAATGGTTTGTCTATGCCTTCCTGAATAATACCTTTTTTGCCTCATCATTTGAAATGAATGATAATCTTAATAAAATTCAATATTATGCATACAACAATTTCACTGATCGTAATTTGTCTTTTCAATTTACTGATATTGAAAGTGTCAATAATTTTTTAAATGAATTAAAATCCAATGCAACAGGATATTGTGATTTAGTCATTCTTAACAATGGAACCAACACCCTTATTACTCCTCCACATCAAAACAAAAGCACACCAGATCTAACTTTGTGTTCCCCTCAGTTTGCTCTACGTAGTACATGAAATATCATTAAAGATCCAGGAATGAGCTATCATTATCCAATTAACATCACACTTCATTTTGGTCTGGATCCAGGTGATACAATCAGGAAAACTAATCATAAACCCTATAACTGTAATAAAGCCGGTTGGTTGAACAGGGACATTATTAGTACATACATGGATACTAACAGAGAATTAAGTTATGGAGAGTTCACGAACATTATTACTCATTCTGCGAATGTGTCTATTCCTAGAAAAAAAAGTTTCTCCTCATCCTGAACTTCCCACCCCTATCCCAGGCTATCCAAAATCGCAGGGATACCATCAAATAATTTATTAGAGAAGCATCACTGGTTAACTACGTACAGGCGAAAAAACCATAGCCAAAACAAGAAAAATACTCAGATTGAAGAAAAAAGAAGAATTCAAGAAGTTCTGCGAAACGTTAAACATGGCAACACCCACTAAAATAGTATGGAGAGCTGTCAGATGCTACAATAACAACAAAGCTCCTCCTCAAACTGCAACTCCAATTGATTCAAACTGAATATATGATTTTCTTCACTCACTTACTCCCCCTTATGCTTCAGAAAATTTACCAATTAAAAGTGGATCTTTAGAAGAAATAAATTGTTTTTCAATAGAAGAAATCGAAACAGCATTACTTCAGAAAAAGACTCAGCTCCAGGTTTAGACGAAATTACTTATTCTATGATTAGAAACCTTCCGGCTTGTGCACTAGAATATCTTATTACCTTTTTAATAGATTAATTATAGGACAAGAAGTCCCAGAAGAATAGAAAATACAAATAACCTGTCCGGTATCTAAGCCAGGGAAAGACCCCACTTTAATCTCTAATTACCAATTACCAATCTCTTTTCTGCTTTTTCAAGGTTCGGATTTACTCTATCTATTAGCAAATCAGGATTGATTTTATTTCAAAAACGTAACATTCGCCAGGATCTCCCAAATATTTATTGGGGAACTAATGCTATGCAATGGACAATGAACATTAAATATCTAGGTGTGGTGTTAGACTCAAATCTGAAATGGAAATAGCATATAGACTTCTTAGCCAAAAGGGCTATAGAGGGAATTAATGCCATGAGAGCTATATCTCGAGTTTAGTGGGGGGCTCACCCCTCTACACTAAGTATGATATACAAGGGAATCGTAAGGTCATACTTAAACTATGCAAGTATTATAATGGGAAATTGTAGTAAAAAATTATTGGAAAAATTAGACAAAATACAATTTCAAGCCCTACGAATTATTATCGGAGCAATGAAGTCGACCCCAACTAATGCTCTCCTCGCGGAAACGTGTGAATGGCCTTTGAAGTACAAAAAAACGTGGTTGGCATGCAAATACTGTTGCGTTGTTTGTGGAAATAATTTAGGTCAATGTAAAGTTGAAATGAGTACTTTATTGTTAGGATTACATATAAACAGTTATTACAGTTCCGCCTTATACAACGGGCGGTGTTCGACTATATTATGTTAAGCTTATTCATAATCTAAGTAAGTGAGACGTGACAGAAGTATAAACAATATCGCTCGAAGCGTAAGATGACAAAATATTGAATTTCTTTCTATTTATATTCTAACATTCATTATTTTCATTAAACTTAATAAACGATTTAAAATTACACTTGTTAACGATTTTGTTAACATATCTGCAACTTGATTCTTAGAATCAACATAAAAAATTTTAATTTCACCTTCGGAACACATGTCACGCACAAAACGAAACTTTATATCGATGTGTTTGGTCCTCTTGTGAAATTTCGGATTCTTTGCAAGTTTTATCGCTGATTGATTGTCCACGCTGATTTCTACAGGGTGCTGGTCGAAACCTAGTTCATGCAGTAATGACTTTAGCCATATTGCTTCTTTTGCTCCCATAGCAAAAGCAAGATCCCTACTCTTCTTAAGGGAAGAGGTTCGGCAAAATTCCTGGTTGGGGGTAGTTCGTCTACAGGCGTTGGTGATAGGCCTCAGTAGCGGAAATAGGCCGACGTTAAATAAATGTATAAAAAAAAAAAAAAAGTAATTGGTGCATTTGCTAACATAAAAATGTAGCCGCTGGTTGATTTTCGAGTTTCGATACAACCCGCATAATCTGAATCGGTATATCCAATTAGTTTAAAAACACTGTTTGATTTTTCATACGTAATTGCGAAATCGATTGTTCCTTTTAAATAACGGAGAATACGTTTTACAGCTTGCCAATGTTTTTCATTTGGATTGTTTATAAATCTACTCACTTGATTTACTGCGAAACAGATATCCGGGCGACTCACTGTTGATAAAAATATTGCCGACTGCTTCACGATATGGATATTTTGTTTCAGTTTTAATGTTACCATCGGAAGTTTGTAAACATACACCCGACTCACTTGGTGTTTTTACTGGATTAGCATTACTCATATTGAATCTTTCTAATAACCTTTTGATGTATGGGGCTTGATTTATTTTTATTTTATTCTTTTCACGCACTATTTGGACACCTACAAATTCCTCAGCATTAAATGCGTTTATAGATGAGGATAGAACTAAACCGGCATCTACGTAGAGTGCTAAATAAATCACTGTGTTGTTTAGCTGTCCGAGAAACACACATTGGTCACTTTGTATTTGTTTGAACTTATATTCGTTTAAGAATTTAACAAATTTTTGATTCCAGCATCGTCCAGCCTGTTTTAATCCATATAAGCTTTTATTAAGTTTGCACACGTGATTTGGATATTGCTTGTTCTCTAAACCGATAGGCTGTTTCATAAAAATTGTTTCTTCTAAGTCTCCATATAGGAAAGCTGTTTTCACATCAAAATGACGAATTTCTAAATCATGTTGAGCCGCTATCGCGAGTAATACGCGAATTGAATCATATCGAACGACAGGGGAAAAAGTTTCTTTGTAATCAATGTCTCTTTGTTGCGAAAAACCTCTGGCCACGAGTCGCGCTCTAAAACGATTTACGTTACCGCTCACATCCGTTTTGATACGAAATACCCATTTATTGTCTATCACTTGGGAACTTTGTGGTAAAGACTCTAGTGTCCAGGTTTTATTGTCTTTTAGAGCCTGTATTTCTTCTTCCATAGCACTTTTCCACTGCTTTGCATTTTTGTCTTTCATTGCACTTTCAAAATCTTCGGGCAATATAGTTGCACAATACATAGCTGGTCCATAATAGTCTGGTCTTTTTATTGTGTTTCGATCTCTCAGTTGACGAGTGTTCTCCTCTTCTCCTTCTTCATTCTCTTCTTCTGAAGTTGACTCGATTATTTCCTCGTTGTTTTTAGCTTGGTTGGGCATTTCATTTTTAAAAGTTACTGGGAAAATTGCAGTATTTTTGTTATCTGCATTATCCACAAAAACTTCATTTTCATTGAAAGTGACATTACATGAAATTTCAATTCTTCTTTTCATTGGATCCCATAATCTATAATTATTGGAATTTTCGTTGTAGCCGACAAACATTAGTTTCTTACTTTTTGGATCAAATTTCTTGCGAAATTGCGATGGAATACACATATACGCTGCACAACCAAAAACTTTAATGTGTTTAATTTCTGGTTTTCGTTTAAACCATAATTCAAACGCACTTTTGTCTTGCTGTTGGGATGGTAATGTTCTGTTTAATATGTAAACGGCAGTGTTTACAGCTTCTGTCCATAATTCGGTAGGTACATTTTTGTTTAGCATCATTGAACGACCGAATTTACAATTGTTTTTAATTCTCGTTCTGAATTCCCATTTTGTTGTGGGGTGTATGGAGCAGAACATTCATGAATAATGCCTACCTTTTTCAAATATTCTTCGAAAATATTGTTGACATATTCAGTACCATTGTCGTTTCTCACGACTTTGATTTTATTACCAGTTTGATTCTCTACTAATGCTTTGTACTCTTTGAATTTTTCAAATACTTCAGATTTATGTCTTAAGAAATAAACAGTTCTGTAGCTGCTTGCGTCATCTTTAAACAAAACAAAATAGCGAGATCCTCTTGGCGATTCAACGTTCATTGGACCACATAAATCTGTGTGTATCATCTCACCTATCATTGTTGTTCGTTTGGAAGATGTTGGATGCGATTTTCGAGACTGTTTACTTAATTGACATGTTTCACAGAAGTTGTCGTCGTCATTGGTTATTTTCAAATCATTTATGCTGCTTCTGATTGCTTTTTCTGTGGCCTTGAAATTGATATGACCAAGCCGTTCATGCCATAATTTTAACGATTGTTTTGCAACATGACACTCTAGCTTACGCTTGATTCTAAACTTCATTACCCATAGATTGTTTTCACGATTTCCAACACATGACACATTTTCTTCTGCGTTACGAAATTCACAAGTATGTTTCAAGGCACGAAATGTGAATCGTTTATCCGTCATTGCTCTCACTGAGAATAAACTTCTATTCAGTTCTGGATCTCTCTGTCATGCCATCGACCTTGAACATTTGCTTGAATTTCAATGTTTCCAATACCAATGGCTGATATTACTTTATCGTTTGCAATTTTTTCAGAAATTGGTTCCTGCAATTCTTCAATTTTTGTAAACCAATCTCGCTGATGGGTCATGTGAACACTGGCACCTGAATCACAAATCCATTTATTGCTGTCGCAGTTCAAGCTAGCTGAATAAAGTTGCGAAATGTCGCTGACATAAGCGTTGTTGGATTTCGATTTCTGTTGTTGTGTCACTCTTTTCTGCCTCTGCTATGCGTTTTCTACATTCACGTGCCCAGTGACACTTTTTCTTGCAATAATTGCATGTTGTTTTCTTTTTTAACTCTGCAATTTTGCTGCTTTTCTTTTCTTCTGTGCGTGATTTACTGTCGAGTTTTGCTTGTAGCGCTTCAACTTGCAGGGCTAGTCGTGAAGTTTCATCATCTTGTGTTGACATTCTTACTTCCTCTTTTAAAAGCCGTGCTGTGAGATTTTCGAGATTTTGCTCAGTCGATGCAACTGAATCCCATGCAGTTCGGAAATTGTTGTACTTTGGCGGTAGACCGTTGATTATTTTCGAACGTATTGCACTATCACTTATGGATTCCTTCATGTCCCGAAGCTGTTTTACTATCGATTCAACATTTGCTAAGAGGCTAGAAATTGACTCACCATCTGCCATGCGAAGTTCATAGAATTTTTGCCATACCAGTTCTCTCGATAGTTCTGTTTTCTGTTCATGTGTTGTTGTTAGCTTGTTCCACATTTCAGTTGCCGTCTTGCAATTGACGAGGCACTGAATCATCTATGGCCTAATTGTTGTCAGGAAGATTACTTGAGCTTTCGAATCTTTCGAATCCCAGGTAGTCCATTCAGGTGACGCTTTGTTTTCTGGTTCTTTTTCTGTTCTGTCGACAATGGAAATTAACTTTTCTGCTTTGAACACAATTGATACACTGAATTTCCACAATTGAAAGTTGGAACCATCAAATTTTACGATCTGTGCGAGATCGCTTCGCGACGCGGTTGCCATTTTTACTTTCGCGCGGGAATACTGACACTTTTTACACTTGCTCTACTCACTTTACTGTTATCAGGCTGAGTACTGATTTTTGACCTTTGTTACTGAGCACATAACCTGTTGCGTTGTTTGTGGAAATAATTTTGGTCAATGTAAAGTTGAAATGAGTACTTTATTGTTAGGATTACATATAAACAGTTATTACAGTTCCGCCTTATACAACGGGCGGTGTTCGACTATATTATGTTAAGCTTATTCATAATCTAAGTAAGTGAGACGTGACAGAAGTATAAACAATATCGCTCGAAGCGTAAGATGACAAAATATTGAATTTCTTTCTATTTATATTCTAACAAATACATCTTCAAATCACTTTCATTTGAGAACAGCCCTTTGACCTCATTGATCTATACCCAATTCGCCAATTACAATCACAAACAAGTACTACCAATTCCTTCTCCTATCATAGAAGCAACAGATCTGTTTATATATTTCAAAGATATAATCCAGAAACAAAATATAATCCCATGTTATAGATATGGGCATCAATTACAAATGGGAGAAGAAATATCATATGTAGACTCAGGACTCGATAAATCATCCTTAAATAACCATCTCGATTTTAGCCGAACGTTGAAAGACAAATGGCCATCTTCAACTTACATATTTACAGACGGGTCGCTGGATTTATTCCAAAAAAAGGTAGGCATAGGAGTATATATTCCAGAAAAAAATGTTTCTCTAGCATTAAGAGCGCAAGATTATTATTCAATTTGCTCTGCAGAAGTCATGGCAATCCAAGTTGCTATTAAAAAAGCTCTCCTTTTAGAAATAAAAGACTTTGTAATTTTTTCAGATTCTAAAAGTGCTCTAGATAGACAATCAAGAAACGGTCTAATAACAGACAATGACTGGATTACGTTAAGCACCAGAAAATCATACTTTTTGGCTAAAGCTCAAAACAGGAAAGTGCAACTAGTCTGGATTCCTAGCCACACAAATATTCAGGGCAATGATAAAGCAGACCTCATAGCGAAAACAGGAAGAGAACTCACCAACATTAACCTAACTAAAGCAGATTTTAGAGATATTTTACCAGACATTAAAGAAAAAATACACAAAGACTCTAAGATCGAATGGACAAATATATCGATAAATAAAGGGTCTCATTATGCCAGTATTTCTGGAGGAATTAAAAAAAAAACATGGTTTAATGACTTGAATCTCACCAGAAAAGAAATCACAACGTTCTCAAGAATGAGAATTGGACACTGTTTAATCCCAACTCACCTTCATAAAATTGGCATAAAGGAGAGTCCTAATTGTGATTGTGGAGAATTAGGGTCACTAAGTCATGTTATATTCTAATGCCAAGTATCCTAGCAAAATTCTAATAGGCTATATACTTTATTAAGCCAAAATAATGAAATTCCAATGAGTATCATCTCAGTTTTAGCAAACCCTACTGAATATAATGCTAAAAGTTCCGGATTCCCTTCACCTCAAAATTCAGGACATTTTATTCTGTGATTAATTAGAATCTAAAACCTCAGCCTTATTTCCAATTCCCTCTAGGGTGCTTGTTCCCTTTTTCAACAAGTTACTCGATATAGAAACGGAAGATTATCCAAATAAATACCATAGTGAACTACAAAAGTAAAAGCAAGGAGTAAACTAGAAACTGGCTAAGTAGCCATGCAGCTAAGGCCAAGATCGTAAAAGAAGAAGTGCATTACAGTCTCTGGCACCCTGCGGCAGGCCCTGCAGCTGACATTAGGGACCTCCATACCCATGACACGACTTCAATAGACAAGCGTGTTAAATGCACATACACCATCCTGGCAAGCCATTCTGAATCCCTCGGTCTTCGACTTCAGCCTGGCTGATCTTATAAAGGCGAAGGTCAGCTTTTCGGATAAGTTGAGGTCTTCTACATGTTTATAGAAGACTCCGTGCAATGGCTTATCCTTATGGAGTTGCAGAAGGATGTTGTGTTCTGCAGCTCTAATGTGGGTCAAACGGGTTCCAACTCGGTGACAGAGTTGGGGTTTACCCGCTCGACATCGAAAATGAAGTTCATCGTGCTGCCTTAAAGAGAAAAGCTCCTACCTCTGTATTTTATGGTCTCGGACCATGCAGAGGAGGGGATCCGAACTTCTGATGAACTTACATGCTCCATCCAGAACCATCCTACTATGGAAACTCTCCAAGCTCAAGAGTCCACGACCTCCCCGATGTCGTGGGAGATATAACTGTCGAACGGACGACTTAGGATGCAAACTCCTATTGAGATGCATTTTCTTGCGGGTTACTACAACGAGTTGACGCAGCTCTTCTCTAGTCCATTTCACTACTCCGAAAGAGTAGAGAAGGATCGGAACGGCAAGCATATTTGCAGCAGACACCTTGTTCTTCCCCGACAGTTCTGAAGACCATATCTGTCGAAGTAGATGCTGATATTTGCCGCAGAGAGTTTTTTCACTACATTCACGTCTTGGATGGAGCTTTGCTCGGCACCCAAGTAAGTGTACGACTCTCCGGCATTATTATTATTAATAAGAGATGGTATTAAGTTTTTAAATTTGATTCAAGCTGAATTTCATTTGAATATTGTTATGTGCTGCCCTCTAACAGAGAGGAGAGTTGTAATTACTCCCTGGCCAGAAGGGTGGCGCCATCTGTGGGCCAACTGGCGAACCACCATTTAGTAGTGCCTAAGAAAATTCTAGAGAATTCCAGTATATTTGTGGAAAGTTCTACAATGATATTCTGGACATTCCAAGTGGGTATATAAAGAGGTGAAGCCAGCAGATGGGGGAGGAGTACAGTACAGTTTAGTGAAGGATAAACAGTTCAGTTTAGCATCCAGTACAGTTCTGGGTAATCTGTGGTTCTGGTTACAGAGACAGTTTGTAGAAGAACAGTTCAGTTGAGTGAAGTATGCAGTTTAGTGAAGTAAACAGACAAGAGAGTTTTTAGGTTAGACAAGAGTTGACAAGTTTAAGAAGAAAAGTAAAGTGCTTAGTGTTTTAAAAGTAGTGAAATTATATTAGATTAAGTTATTATTAGTTGTGTGATTTTTAAGTATTTGCTAGTGTACTTTTAGTGATTAAATAAATCAGTGGTTTGTGAAAATTCTTGTTGCAAGTTATTTAAACCCACAGAGTGTTTACTGAAAATTGTAAGCACGTAACAATTGGTGTCGGAAGCGGAATTGCAACAGAATTTCTGAAGAATTCGACGAAGTTCCATAGTGTTCTATTTGGAAACCACTGGAGATATTGAAGTGAGTGGAACTGGAAAGTGATATAGACATTAGACAAGATTTATTTGTGCTAGTGTGAGGAAATTTCTGGGACATCCTGTTTAGAAATTAGGGTAGTTTTTAAGTGGTTTCAACTGAGAAGCGATATAGACTTTAAATAAGACTTGTTCGTGCTGTTTCGAGTTAATTGTTTGGATGGAAACAAGAAGCATGGCTGCCGAAAAGCAAATGCAAGACATGTTCGAGCAATTTAGAAAAATGATGCTAGACCAAAAAGAAGAACAAGAGAGACGCGAAGAAGAAAAAGAAAGGAAACGTCAGGCAGGAAAAGAAGAACAAGAGAAACGACGCCAAGAAGAAAAAGAAGAACGAGAAAAACGACGTCTAGAAGAGAAAGAAGAATTAAGGAAAATTATACAGGGGCAACAAGATGTTATCCTTTCAGCCACTGAAGACCTCAAAAGCGAAATTAAAGAGGATATAGGCAACATAAAGACTGAAGTAAGTGAAATCAAAGGAAAAGTTACTGGCGTCGAAGAAAAAGTTACTGGTGTCGAAGAAAAAGTTACTGGCGTCGAAGAAAAAGTTACTGGCGTCGAAGGGAAAGTTACCGATATAGAAGGAAAATTTCAGGTAGTTAAGGGGGAAGTAGAACAACTTAAGCGACAGTTAAGAACGCAAGGAGGCCAGCTAGTATTATCATCGTCAGGCCCTCGATTACAACCGCCTTCCTTTGATGGTCAAACTTCTTGGTCAACCTATAAAAGACAATTTGAGGCAGCGGCATACGCAAACAATTGGAGCAATGAAGACAAGGCTATGGCATTGGTGCTAGCATTAAGAGGTCAAGCATCAGAGTTGCTTCAGACTATCCCAGTGACGCAGCAACGAGATTTTAAAGTTTTGGAGGCTGCACTAGATCTAAGATATGGCGACCAACACCTCGCCCAAGTATACCGGACTCAGCTCAAATCACGCACACAAAAGGCTGGGGAAAGTTTACAAGATTTTGAAGCAGCTGTTGAGCGACTGACATACCTGGCTTACCCGGATGCGCCCAAAGAATTCCAGGAACAATTAACAGTTGGTACTTTCATCGATGGCATAAGAGATGAGGAGATCAGGCGAGTCCTTAGATTATCCCGAGATAAGACTGGTAGTGAAGCCTTGATCCATGCCCTCGAGGTTGAAGCCGCTTACAAAGAGACTGCACGTCCGAGAGTACGAACCATGAAGGTAGAGGAAGAGGACCGTTTAGAAAAATCAAATATGGAATCTTTGATGGCTGACCTGCACAAAATGATAAGCCAGTTGATGAACAAACCAGATGCTCCAAGGAAGCAGGAAAGAGAACAGAGCGATGGACAGCCAAGGAAGGTGATTCGGTGTTATCAGTGCAGCAAACCAGGACATATGATGCGGCAGTGTCGAGAACGGAATCCTGGGGAAGTAAACACTGCAAAGAAAGAGGAAGTTCGTTCTGATAAGATGAGATTGATTGTTATGTTAACAGACATACAGAAAATGGTCGCACAATTACTAAACGAATTAAGTTCGCGACCGGAGCTGAAACAGGAACCGCAACCGCCGAAACAGGAGCCGAAGCAGCAGCGAAGTGCTGGAGGTCCGACAAAAGTAATCCGCTGTTATAATTGCGGCAAATTGGGGCATGTCAAGAGGTACTGTCGCCAGAGGAGCCCTAAGGAAGTGAATGCCGAGAATGTAAAAACGCAGCAGGATATAGCAGAAGTGAAGGCAGTTAAGATAGAGGTTCCGAAGGATTGGACGAAGGAAGTTCTAAGAGAGGAACAACTGAATGACGATGAAATTGGACCAATGTTGAAGGCGAAAGAAAAAGGAATCCGCCCGGAATGGAAAGACGTTTCCAGTAAAAGTGTTGGACTGAAGGCTTTATGGGCGCAATGGGATTCACTTAGGGTTATAGATGGCCTATTACGGAGAGCATGGGAGAGCCCGGATGGGAAAGAAGTTATCATGCGGTTGCTGATACCCAGGTGCCGAGTACCAAAAGTACTTCGGGAAGTGCACGAGGGAATATCCAGAGAGCACTTTAGCAGAAATAAGACTTTGGCTAGAGTACGGGAGCGATTTTACTGGGTAAATAGCTGTCAGGATGTAGAGGCTTGGTGTCGCAGTTGCAAGGTTTGTGCAAATGTGGCTGCCAAGAGGTCACCTACAGGGAGTGGTGATCGAATGAAGGCTAGATATGACCGCAATGCCAGTTCAGCAGGATTCAAGGTGGGGGACTCGGTTTGGCTGTATAACCCACAGCGGAGTGAAGAAGGATTCTCGAAGCCTCGCTCACCTTGGGAAGGACCGTATTCTGTCATCACTCGGATCAACGACGTTGTTTATAGGATTCAACGTAGAAAGAAGTCCAAGATGAAGATCGTGCACCTGGACAGGTTGGCAAAGTATACTGGGGTATCTGAAATGCCTGACCGGGACGTTCAGGCTTAAGGAGGGGGCAGTGTTATGTGCTGCCCTCTAACAGAGAGGAGAGTTGTAATTACTCCCTGGCCAGAAGGGTGGCGCCATCTGTGGGCCAACTGGCGAACCACCATTTAGTAGTGCCTAAGAAAATTCTAGAGAATTCCAGTATATTTGTGGAAAGTTCTACAATGATATTCTGGACATTCCAAGTGGGTATATAAAGAGGTGAAGCCAGCAGATGGGGGAGGAGTACAGTACAGTTTAGTGAAGGATAAACAGTTCAGTTTAGCATCCAGTACAGTTCTGGGTAATCTGTGGTTCTGGTTACAGAGACAGTTTGTAGAAGAACAGTTCAGTTGAGTGAAGTATGCAGTTTAGTGAAGTAAACAGACAAGAGAGTTTTTAGGTTAGACAAGAGTTGACAAGTTTAAGAAGAAAAGTAAAGTGCTTAGTGTTTTA
The DNA here is from genome assembly GCA_963675555.1 of Leptura quadrifasciata. Taxonomy (NCBI): domain Eukaryota; kingdom Metazoa; phylum Arthropoda; class Insecta; order Coleoptera; family Cerambycidae; genus Leptura; species Leptura quadrifasciata. Next base: position 103,557,373 of record OY776676.1, read on the forward strand.
AAAGTAGTGAAATTATATTAGATTAAGTTATTATTAGTTGTGTGATTTTTAAGTATTTGCTAGTGTACTTTTAGTGATTAAATAAATCAGTGGTTTGTGAAAATTCTTGTTGCAAGTTATTTGGAATCCACAAAGTGTTTACTGAAAATTGTAAGCACGTTACAATATTTTATCTTTGCCACCTCCTAAGTTCTGATTCAGAAACACAAAGTTGATGTTATTTCTTTACATTGCCTAGTTAATGGAAATCAATTCTTAAATTTTCTTGTAGGCTTCAATTATAACATTTATTTGAAAATGTAGTTTTTCTACTGCATCTAAGTTTTTAAACTCATTGGCAATTTTGATCTGGCTTTCACCTTCCACAAATAATAAATGCTGGTTCATTCCTAAGAATAAATTATAGGCGGGTGTGCACTACAATTACAATAAATTTTTGATTGAAGTTTAATAATCACCGCAGTGGTGTAGCAATCGTTACGCAATAGGCCTTTTCAATTTTTGCATATAAAAACAAAATTTCATTTTCGCAGAAGGATCTTTCAGTAAGTTGAAGATAATGAAAGAATTTCTTAGAAATTCTATATTACAACAGTGTCAGCAACTAGATCTTTCATTGATAGCTATCGAACATGAGGAAGCTTTGCTATTAGATATCACTGAACTGCAGTCAACAATTTTGTAAATGCGAAAGCTCGCAGAATTTTTTCTTTATATTTAATAATAATTATAATTACCGTTTCGCCGTTTCAATATGATTTTGTTTTGTTTCTATTTATAAAAATGGTTGTACTATTCCCCATACCTCTCTCCCTATGCGTATCCCAAAAAGAGTTGCCCATTTTAAGTTTTTGCCCAAAAACCCTACCTACACCACTGAATCCCAGCCTATCTGCAAATAATTCTGTACATGGTTAGAGTAGTTAAATTGCTGAACTTGGGATATACTTAGGTTAAATATAATAACAGTTAAGTTGGGAGGCTTCAAAAGTTGGCAACTCTAAATTTATTACATATCTGACATAGAGCTAGATGTAGATATAATTTCTATAATTATCTCAAACATTTAGATCTATTACCATCTCGTTTATCACGATTTACTTACTACTCGGCTAAAATTACATATTCTTGTCGATATATTTTATATACTTTGTTCAGTTCAGCATTTTGTCTATCAAATAAATTTTCTTTATGATCCGGTGGTATGACTTTTCTTAAGGAACCTTGTCTTTGAAAATTTTCATTGTTTCCATTCTAAAAAAAAGAATCATAATTTGTCTGCGATATATCTGAATTTTCTGCAAAAAAATTTACCTTTGGGGATCTTATAGGTGTATACATAATTAACTAACTAAACGCAATCAGTAAATTATAATTGGAAATATAATAATTGTAAAACACAATCATTAATAGATATATTTGTGTTATCATTTGATAATAATCCTAATAATCTCCCACGTAAACATCAAAAATTTTCAAATTTATGAAGTTAGCAGCACATTTCTTCGTTGACGTTTGCAATAAGCGTTTTCTCGCGAGTAACTTTAGTTGAATTTTTGCGATCTCGCGGCTTATACTAATGTTTTTAAGCGCCTTGAAGCGTGACGTCATTTTCTAGCGTACTCCTGAAGCCGCGCGATACCGCTGCAAGTGCCTGTAAGCGTGACGTCATGACTTATACGCTCGAATGGCACCGCTTATCGCGTCTAATGCGCAAGAATATAGCTTTTTGTTACTTTATATACGTCATTCGTCAGGAACTAATACGTACTACCTACCACTGCGTTTTCGCGACGGCTGGAAGAAAGGAGAATACACAAGCTGACGTCATTGCGTGAAACCAAAACATACTTAACGCCCATATTCACCATCGTTAGTTAAATAGGTAACAAGCTGTTAAAGCGTTAACAACCTGTTAAATATTTGTGGACGTATTCACCAATCACAGTTAGGAGAAAACAATCTGTTAAAGCTAACAGGAAATTATTGGGCTGTTAAGTTCACATAGCTTCTAAAAGATAAATGGAAACAATGGAAGGGATAACAAATGTCAGTTATATGAGTTGTACGTATACCATAACGTATACCTATATAAACCATGCGCGCTCTGATTTTTATTATTATAGGTATTTATAAAAAATGAAATATTGCAAATTATTATTTCTCTGAAGAAAATGCGCAAATTCCAATTGTAACCGTATATACAAGAAAATGTCTTGCAAAGTACTATTTTCCTGTTACGGTTTAAAAAGCCGCTTAATCACATGTATCACATATATATATTTTTACATATGCTTTATAAATTTACTATAGCAAAAATGTAAATACCTGAATGAAATATACACAAGTTTTGAAAGTTATGTACAGTACATTTATTTACATATTTTTAGGCTGCGCTGGATTCTGTAATTTTATAGCAAGCAAATGTAAACACCTGAATGAAATATTCACATATTCAGTTTTGAAAGTTATGTACATTTATTTACACAGTATAATATACAGATTCGGAAATTGTAGTGCGTTATATGTAAACGTGTAACAGCGCAGGTAAACTACGCCTTGTCGTGAATCAACGCAGGGATTGGGTATACATGTTCTGCGCCACGAGGTCTTAGTTTATTTTTATAAGGGGAGGTTATCTGCGTGGTGCGTTCAAGAATTATGGGGAGACTGGGAGCGTGGCCGATATTTCCTATATCACCAACTTCATTTTCCGAATCTGTGTATTGTATAATATATACCTAGTTATAATGTGCGCTCTCTGATGTGATTCTCTAGGCTACTAGGCTAGCTACAGGGTGGCTACACCGGGCTACACCCGTTACGAACCACCTCGATATTTTTGTTTTAGCCTAGCACAAACCGTCCATCTCTTATGTCTGATTTTCTGAAAATGGCTTTTTTTTTTTATACATTTATTTAACGTCGGCCTATTTCCGCTACTGAGGCCTAACACCGACGCCTGTAGACGAGCTAGCCCCAACCAGGAATTTTGCCGAACCTCTTCCCTTAAGAAGAGTAGGGATCTTTTACTTGCCTAACATTTAATAGACAAGGGACCGACGGCTTTACATCCCCTCCGAAGGATGGTATATCTCCTATACAACCCTCGCCTAAGGTTGTATAGCTTCCGCGCATACACTGATATACAAGCCGCTGGAAGATGGGTGAGGCGAGGACGTGGTCTTCGTTGGAACGGTCACCAATCCAACTACTAACCACTGAAAATGGCTTGTAAGTAAAAAAAATATTCTTTTCACCTACAAGCTTTTTTTGACCGTTTTCAACAAGTTTTCAAGTGAAAATTCCCTAACCCTAAAAAATTGAAAAAATACCAATGATTTAAAAGTTATTTTTTTACCCGGGATACTTTATAGCATAAAAATTAATCTTAGGATTGAAGTTTAAGGTATAAACAAGCTATATATATCTACAAGGATTTTTTTTTAAATAGTATTTTATTTAATATTTATGTTTTAATAATATATAGAGTGAAAAAAAATGGTAAAGCTTAACTTTCACATGCAATTTATAAGACATAAAAATTAAAAGTAAAGTATATCACTGGAAAGCTGAATTCTCCCTCTTTAAAATGCTACTTTTTTTTTCGTTTTTAATGGGTACAAATTGCCTTTATTATGTAGCGACGGTCGAGAAATGCTTCATTTCCCTATGCGACGCGCTTGAAATATTGAACGAACTGTAATAATTTCTCATGCTAAGAGAAAAAATTATTTAAAAAACTGTTATACTGTTTTTTTGTAAAATTTCCCGCTCTTTCACGTGATGCTATCCGTTTTTTATTTTTCATTATTTTTTGAGATATTAGCAAAAAACTAAATTTTTCCGTTTCAGAAGGTTGTTTATAAGGGTTCGCGGGGGTAAATTTTGGTAAACTTTTTTGTCACCTTCTACTAGTAAAAACTAGCTTTTCATGAAAAAATTAGCGGGGTAACAATTAATTCTAACTTTTCATCAAAATTAGTCTCTGACAAATGGGTTATTTTGAAATATGCCCAAAAATATTGGTGTAATTTGAAAGAGTTAGGGGTAATTTAGCCAACATGCATCGGCATATTGGCAACACTGATGCGGAAGCAACTAATTACTGATGGCATAACTGATTATAGTTGCAGTTGAGGCAGAACGAGTTGAGGTTAGGAAGGAAAAACGGAAAGCAAAAAATCGTTTTTATTTTAATTGTTTAGAATGTTTACTGAAAAATCATCATAGTTCCAGTAAACTTTATATCATTAATTGAGTCGAAGGTGTTATTCCACAAATTAAAACTTAATTAGGGAAGTCGGGAACTGTGAGTTAATAAAAATGGAAAATCAAAAACAAGTAGTATTGTCAAAAGCTATATTAGAAATGAAATTTATGAAAAAGACGAAAGAGAAAGTTCAGAAGGAAATAGAGGATGCTGAGGGGCAAGCTATGTATTCTAATGAAATCACCGAAGAAATGAGACGTACTGGAAACTTAGTATTTATTGAGACTAGTATAACGAACTGTAAAAATCTCATTGAAGGCAGATTGTCTTTTGGCGGAATAAATCCTGAAATAGAAAAAATGATGGTTAATGAATATAATGTGTTGCTGGAACAAGAAGAAAAGCGTAAAGAAAAAGACATCACAGATGCTGAGATGGCAGAAGGCTATTCATCTGTAGTCGACACTATAGGAAAAAAATTTGCTACTCCAAAACAAAAAGTAAAATACACAAAAGAAAGAAAAAAGAACTTTGTGAAACCAACCGATGAATCATTGTATTAAATGAATATAATTTATATAGTAGATTTTGTGTAACTCCATAACTTACTTTGTATTAAATAATTTTTCTTGAACAATAAAATCAGTATTTTGTTTAAAAGTTGATTGTGGCATTGACGTAATGTTTCTGCGTGGGATTATCTGCTTTCAGTAATAATCACAGAACAAGTGATCTTTTAGTTCATCTTTTAGGCTGCTCATGTTTTAGCCATGTCAGAGCCTTCCATACTAGGGGTATTTTAATTCGTATATATCTAAGATTGCGTTTTCAATTATCTTTGCTGACGGTTTATTTCGATGAAGTTACACGAAATCTCGACAGACCACACGGTTTAATTGGCTCTGAAACTGAACACGCCCAGAGGAACCAATAAGGCAACGGTTTGTCTACGGTGAATATTTAGCACTGTGCAGCCTTCTTGTAGGCGTATCCTAACATTTAATTATTTATTTTAATCTGTGAGGTCATATCATAGATGTAATGATAGTGTTTTGGTGGATATTGCATAATTATCGGTACTTTTTCACACGTTTTGAATTGTTGAAGATGGATCATTGACATATTCATTGCAATCATGCATCAAACAATTTATGGGAAAAATTTTTTAATGCAAATATTCCATATGACACATTTTTAAATCGTAAATATGTACTCGTTGATCGTTTTGCAAAGAAACACTGCCTTTGCAAGGGAAAGTCCTCAGGTAGGTCAACTGTTTTAACTGAAGTGGTTATGAATGACGTTCGAGAAAGAATGAATCAAAGTCTATACCAAAGTTGGTTCAAACAGGTAGGTACTCTTACACTAAATTATTTAATGACTGGATACGTTACATACCATTTAAATTTGGTTTCTTGAAAATTTAAATATGAAGTGCTTTAGTTAAAATTGTTATCAACAACTAATAACGATACCTACCAAAACTCTTGTTTATATATAAAACTTGAATGCAAATAAGAAAATATATAAAACTGGGAATCGGTTCTCTTACAATGTCTTAATATAAACGACAAATCAACGAAATTTATTTTTTTTTAGGTCTTTCAGTTAGAACAATCTATAAAGCGCTCAAAAAATTCCATTTGCATCCATACAAGGTAACCGTTGTTCAAGAATTATTATCCCCTGATTTTGAAAATCGAGTGAGATATTGTCGTTGGTTCAACTGAAATTTAAATAACAACGATGTATTGGATTTAACCTATTTTACTGATGAAGCATGGTTCCACTTAACAGGTTATATCAACAGTCAGATCTACAGGACATGGGCTATAGAAAATCCTCACACTTACGTAGAAACAAGTTTACACCCCTTAAAAATTGGTGTATGCATGGGTGGCATTATCCAGAAGGTGAATTAGAGGCCCCATATTTTTTGTGAAACAATTAATGCCCAAAGATATCAAACTCTTATTTTAGAGCACTTTTTGGTGCAGTTGCATGATAATGAATTGCAAGATGATTACTTCCAGCAAAACGGCGCTACTGCCAATACAGCAAGAGCTTCGCTTGATTTTTTACTGGAGTTTTATGATGACCGATTAGTCAGACAGGGACTATGGCCTGCATGCTCTTCAGATTTAACACCCTGTGATTATTTCTTATTTGGACACATGAAGAACAAAGTTTTTAAAAATAGATTACATACCATTGACGAATTACAAGAGGCAATAGAAAGAGAAATCCGCAATATTACTGTTGATCTTTTAATTTAAATGTCATGTAACAAAAGTTTGTATTATGTAATTTCTTTTATTCGCTGTGAATTGTTCGATTCGAATGTTTATATTCATATTGTCTGTGGAATTAAAGATTATTTTGAATTAGGTGTAATATTTATTTCTTGCAAACAGTTTTTTATTTAAATAAAAGGCATTCGATTCAAATTTGTTTTTAATAAGGTAGTAATACTAAATTATATATTTTTTGTAATATTTCACATTTAACTAGAACGCCAATGAATTTAGGGTATTTCTGTTTAGTGCAATACCATTGTGTATAGTTGGTTGTCTATAATTTTGCGGTCACGTGCACTGTGAATAAAGTCTGGGAATGGAAATAACCTCTTAAAAGCGCTTTCTGATCTGTGCTTGTGATTGTCTGAAGCAGAGAGTTTGAATACTATCTGGTCTGAAGTATGTTTTTTTATAAAAAAAAGAAATATTTCACTACATTTCGAAAATAAGCTTATGTATATATTATTATTATATATGTAATTGTTGCATTACAGTGATTTCAATGGGGTCATTTCGACTTATTCTAAAAATATCATTTTCTTAAAGATTTTAAGAAGTCAACAAAAAGTCAAAAATGACGTTTATATTTCTTGACAAGTCCAATCTGCCAAATGAGATATTTTAATTTTAATTCTACTTACCGTTCAGACGTCGGTAAGTAAATCACTTACCGACGTGTTAGGCCTAGCAACCAGTAAACATAATCTACCGTCTTGGAAACAGATCTTGTAAATAAACAAAAAAGCTTGATCGTGCAAAGAATTATTTATTTTTCTACATTCTTTGTTGTAAATAAGATATTTTTTAAATGTTTTAGTTTAACAAACCTATTTTGTATTTTCTGATATAATATGCTGGACAATATGTAATTACACATAATAAAAAAGGTTTTATATGGAGTATTTTTAAAATTAAGTAAGTAAAATTTTTGAAGAAAAGGGATTCGCAAAAAAAATGTTGGGAGATTATATGAAGCCGCCTCTGGTGTTTTTTTGAGAAATTTGAAAAATAACTTTTCGATATAGTTTTCGAGGTAATATAGACACAAAATTGTTTTTAAGCCCTCTTTTGGTGTGCTCTTACGAAAAATTCGCAGAAGACCAATTTTTATTAGAAATATTTTTTGACTCGACTGATGCTGTGACGAGAAAATCTAAAAATACATTTTATGTATAATTTTCTATCCTGAACAACTTGATAAAAAAATCATTTTTAAACCCTTCCTAAGGCCGCTCCTGGTGCTCTGACGAGAATTTACAAAAAATTCGGTGCAATTTTTCACACTAAAACAATTTTTATTATAAAAACGTTCGATTCGATGAATACTTTGGTGAGTATTTTTGTTGCAATTTTCAACTTTAAACGATTTTATTTTAAACATTTTTTACTACTTTAATTTAAAAATTAGGTTATTATTTTGGGCCCTCCCTGGAGCCGCTCTTGCTGGTTTGGAGGAAAATTACGGAACTCTTCGCAACAATTTTCCATTATAAACAATCCTTATTTATTTTATATATTATTTTAACATTTATTCAACGTCAGTCTATTTCCGCTACTGAGGCCTATCACCGGCGCCTGTAGACGAGCTACCCTCAACCAGGAATTTTGCCGAACCTCTTCCCTTAAGAAGAGTAGGGATCTTTTACTTGCCTAACATTTAATAGACAAGGGACCGACGGCTTTACCTCCCCTCCGAAGAATATAGTACCTATATCACCTACACAAACCTTCCCTTAAGTTGCATAGCTTCCGCGCATACACTGCTATATACAAACCGCTGGAAGATATGTGAGGTGAGGACACGGTCTTCTTTGTGAACACGCAGGGCCTTCTGTTGTTGGGAAAATAAAAGTAATTTGGCTGGCTATAGCTTCGACTGAGACTCCCAGAGGCCACCGGTGCACTTAATTTCTTTAAACGTAAGGTCGAGGTGGTATGTCCTTAAACGGAAGGATTCGGCCAATAGGTACACCCTGTATAAGGTTCAGAGCGTAAGTATGCTTTTTATTTATTGTAAGGGTCTAAAGCTTCACCCTGTATAAGCTTTCTGTGATTTATTCACTTTTTGGTTTCTCGGGTAGGGCCTACGTGATGAGTACCCTGTAGGTATTTTTCTTCTAATAATAACACTGTATTTAGAACACGAAATTAACAAACTTTTTATTTATGCAAAAAGCACAGAGTTGAATATTTATATTATTTAAATTAAACAATTTTCTTTTCAGGTAACGTATCCACACTTAGAATTTTGCCTTAGATAGTGCGGGTTTCGTTTTAATTTAATCAGATCTGAGATAAATTCACTTACAAACTAGGGTCACGAAGACGATTTATTTTTACTAAAAACTAGGGCCGCGAGGGCGATTTAAAATGTAGCACTGAGGTTGAATAAAAAAATATAAAAACCGATTTTTTTACTAGGGGCTGCCTAGGAAGAGGACGCGGGTACAACTTTAGGTTTTGTTAGATACGCCGGAAAACACAACTTTGGGTTTAGGCTCTGTGGCGACCAAAGGGTAACGCGGGTAGTAAGAACTTATTCGTAGATACACCGGGAACACAACTTGCCGGGGGCTTGGCACGCTTCTCCTTTTAAAAAAATGACGGGGCACGAATTAAAAGGGTACCGGACATTCATTTGGGCTATTATTATGAAATGTTGTGCAATACTTACTTAAATTTTTGAATTTCTAATTGAAAATTATACTGCTAAATCGGCTATGAAAAATATTTTGATATGAAAATGTCATGGAAATCTAATTTTTTTTTGGAAATATTCAAGATAACTGCGGATATGACTGATGTCTGGAAATGGTCCCGTGAAGTAACGTTAAGGGTTCTACTTTAATCCATATTAGTGTTATATTTAATGTTATATGTGATGCTATGTTTGGTCATGATAAATTTATATAGGTCATGCTAAATCCTATTTAGGGTAATGAAGTGAAGTTGGCGACGGGTTGCCAACATGCAAAAGGGAACTAGTAAATTGGACTTGGAGTTTTTTAATTAAGAAAAGAAGCTGAATGTGGGATAACTAAATTAAGATAGTGACGAGTGGCCAGCAACTCATGGGGAACACGTAAACTGGTCTTGATTTTGAGAAGATGTTTTATGGGCGGCTCGGGGAGATAATTAAAAGATGTTTAAAGATATTTTATGGAAATTGAATTTGACGCGAGAATTAAGAGAAGAGACCTAGTAGAAGGTTTTGAGAAGCGAACTAGATTATGATAGATTGAAGTTTGGGAAGTAAATTGAAAATGATTTGAAATGTTGAGAGGGCTATATTTTTGAGGGGTGTCGTTTGTAAAGTTTTGTTGTTAATTTGACGGAATTGGGTGTTTTGACTAATTTAATGATAGAATATGAATGTCGATGAATTATCGAGGATACTTGAAATTTTCCAGATTTTTTATTTATAAATTGTAGTTTTTTGGTATGGTAGGTGTCTTAAGGACTTTTTTAATGGTGTTTACCAGATTGACCTTGACAAACGATTTATTTGTCAAATTTTGACTATTTTTTGGTCGGCCATTTTGGTAGTATGGGGAATATACTACAACACTTGAAACGGTCGCCCATCCAAGTACTAACCGCGCCTAACGTTGCTTTACATCGCATATCGAAGTATGTGCATACTAAAGACTTATCTACGCTCGCCCAATCCTTATTTATATTAATACACTTTTTGATTCACTCAAACACAATTTTTGGGCTTTCGCTATAGCCATCCTGGCCCCCGACGAGAAATTTGCAGTGGGCCATTTCGGTATGATTCTCCATGCTAAATAAATTTTTATTTCAGATATTTGTAGGTTGGACAAAAAATTATTTTTGACCCTTTATATTTTTATATCTAATATCAGATTTCCACATTGAACCATTTTCGAAAAAAAAAAAACGTATCAAACATACACGGAATGTCAATTTGCATAATTTGGTACCTATATGGTTTTGGCTAAAACATCTGCTTTTCATTTCAACAAAATCTGGAATTTGAATTTTTTCACGACGTCAATACTTTATCTATAGATGAGAAAGTAAAAAATAAAAATGAATACGGACTTTACGAAAATATGAGACGGTTGTTTTGTCAATTTATGTCCGATATATTTATTGGCGCACGATTTACATATGACATGCCAATTACGTATTTAAGTTGGCAGGACCTAAAACTGGTTATTTTTTTAATAATGGCAATACTGACGGCTGCATACAAATGCAGAATACAAAATTTTTGACTCGGTCCATTTCTTATCTGATATTTGGTCAATCAAATTTGTCTCTAACGGCGATAGTATTTCTCTGAAGAGATGGTTTGTGCTTATTCTATATTGTTTGTTCGTTACGACCATTTCCATTTAAATTTTAAAACCAACAGATGACGCAAATATGCCTATAGCCATAGGCGTCGAGTACTTAAGCACATCAGGTAATTTATTGATCAGTTTGAATATACATATAATCAATATTTTTAATTTTTCTCCACATAACGAACTTGTAAGTGTATAAAAATGATACTTTACCATGTGGATAGGAAAATATACAATTTCCTAAGAAATATGCTCAGACATAGTCAAAATATAACTTTTTCGTGCCTGCAGGGCCTAGGGGCGGGTCCCTATTTGGAGAGGGGGGTGAGGTGGCAAAATTTACCTGGTGCTGGGGACAATTTATATCTAAAACCGGCACTGTTTTCCTGCACGTCACATATCGGATGGATATTTCCTCTCCATGTGACGTTTATTCAAAAGTTCGCGTATTTTAAGAATCCGCCAGTTACATGTTCTGTCAATATTGAACTACCTTTCACGTAATTTAAATTGATTTTTAAGAAAGGTATCAAAGTTTAACACCAAAACATTTAGAACAATTATTAATAATATGTATTTTTACTCTCGTGGTTGTATCAGTAGACAATTTAAGCACCAATGGACGTAGACGGAAATGTATAAAATGACGTAAAACTTGTGTGTTCGTCCACACCAAAGAAATATGTGGGGTTAAAGTTAAGCTGAAGACAGCGAACAGTTTGTATGACGTACGATGAAGTGTAGTTGAGTAGATAGGTACGTTACGTTTCAAATAGTGCTTTATCTTAATTGAAGTCCAAGTACCGTAAGATGAATTTACATGTATTTCTGCGTTTACTCCAAAGAGTTACGTACATGGTGCCAGTGACGTGAGTCGGGAATTTTCCCAGTGAAACTGACATTTACTAAATCTGACTTAATTTGACCTGACCAATATGTTAAAATGTAGCATTATTTTTTTATTTAGCTTTTTTTTGTTAATTGTTTATTTGTTAATTTATTAACGTACGTAGGAAGCATCTCAAGGACGTCCAAATTACAAAGGCGCGCATTGATAGCGAATGTTGGACCGATCATCGTCCTGTTGTCTCTAAAATGAAAATTGTTATGAGACCCAAACACCGAAGAACTCAAGTAAAACGCAGACTCCGTCTCTGTATTAGTAAATTGCGTGACCAACAAACCGTCGAACAGCTAAAGCAAAAAGTTCAAGAGAATTTGAGTGCACTAGAAGAAACCAATTCTGTAGATGTCGCTGCTACCTGGACACAAATTAAAGACAGTTTAAAAAGTGCGAGTGAGGAAATTCTTGGCACTGCAGCAAGTAAAAAACAGGAGGACTGGTTCAATGATAATGAAGCTTTTATACAAGAACTTCTTGACCGCAAACATACTGCCTTCCAAAACGCTATCAACCACCCCAACGACTCATCAAAAGCAGAAGCTTTTACCCAATCTAAGTATGAAACGCAACGCGAAATCAGAAGAATAAAGAACGAGTGGTGGGCAAGCAAGGCCAGAGAAATTCAAAAGTACGCCGATTCACACGACTACAGGAATTTCTTTCAAGGAGTAAAAGCAGTGTACGGCCCCAGTCGGAAAAATATGTGCCCTATTAAAGATTTAAATGGAAATCTCCTCAAAGAAGACCAGGAAATAAGAGCCCGATGGAAAGAACACTACTCTAGCATTCTTAACCAGCAAAGTCAAGCCGATCACGATATTATAAATCTTATCCCTCAATATGACACCTTCGAAGACTTAGATAAACCACTAACAACGGAAGAGATCTTAACCGCCATTGGGCAGCTAAAAAATAACAAATCTCCCGGCGCCGACTCACTCCCAGCTGAGATCTTCAAAGCTGTGTCGTCAGAGCTCATACCCTACCTCAAAAAACTGTTTGATGTCGTGTGGGAAAGTGGTCAAGCTCCGCAGGAGTTTCGTGATACACTTTTAATCAACATCTTCAAAAACAAAGGGAGCGCTGCGGACTGTGGAAATTACAGGGGTATAGCTCTCCTGGCTGTTGGAGGGAAGATACTCACTAAAGCGATGGCAAATAGGCTAACACCTGTTATGGAAAAGTTACTTCCTGAAACACAGAGTGGCTTTAGACCAAACCGAGGCACATCGGATTTAATCTTCACATTTAAACAGCTTCAAGAAAAAGCACTCGAACATCAAGGAGAAATTCACATGGCCTTCATTGATTTAACCAAGGCGTTTGACTCGGTGGACAGGGAAGTGCTCTGGAAAATTATGTTCCGCTTAGGTATCCCTAGAAAATTTGTGGAAGTATGTCGCAGTCTACATACAAACAACAACGCCCAGGTTATGTATAATAATGAGGCAACCGAACCTTTCCAAACTCTCACTGGAGTTAGGCAGGGATGTGTCCTGGCACCCCTACTCTTTAATTTGTTTACCACTGCTCTAACAATTATTGTTGACAACAAACTGACAGTCAGAGGAATAGGTCTCAGATACCGTTTTGATGGCGGTCTCTTTAACATAGGGCGCTTTAGAGCTTTTACGAAGACACGCACACGATTCATTTGTGATCTCCAGTATGCGGATGACTGTGCACTTTTAGCCTCTACGCCGGAAGAGCTTCAAGAGCTTTTAGATGCGTATGCCCAAAGCTATGATTCTTTGGGACTTAAAATCAACATTGGAAAGACTAAGATTATGTCAACTCCTCATCAAGTGAACCAAATAGACATTACACTTAACGGAAATTCTCTTGAAGTGGTGGATCAGTTCAATTACTTAGGCAACGTTGTTAATGACAAAGCAAACATGGACAGCGAGATTCGCAATAGAATTAACGCTGCATCTAGAGCATTCTGGGGACTTAGAGAGAGAGTATTTGACAACCACGACCTTGCTTTGTCAACGAAAATGGCTGTCTACAGAGCAGTTGTCATTCCAACACTGCTATATGGATGTGAAAGCTGGGTCACTTACCGTCGTCATGTGAAAGAATTAGAACGTTTTCAGCAAAGACACCTCAGAAGTATGATGAAAATCCGTTGGTTCCATCACATATCAAACGTGGAAGTACTCAGGAGAGCAAACAGCCTTCCAATTGAGGTGCTTATTTCAAGAGCACGCCTAAGATGGGCAGGTCACGTTCATCGTATGCATGATAACCGCCTTCCTAAATGTACACTTTATGGTGAATTGCTAAGCGGTAGAAGAAAGCGTGGCGGTCAACGAAAGAGGTTCAAAGACGCTCTCCATGAAAATCTAAAATCCTGCGGTATTGCAGACGAGCAATGGGAACAACTTGCAGCGGACAGAACCGAATGGCGAGGGGTTGTGGCCAGCTATCAAGGAAATGTTGCTACAAGAAGGCCGAATCCAAGACCTAACCAGGTCTATGTTTGTCCTGATTGCGGTCGACTTGTGCTCTCCCGAATTGGCCTCTATAGCCATAGTCGTGTGCACCGTAGATGAATGGAAATTACAATAGACTACACCTTTTACTTGTTTCTTATTGTACGCAATTTATCGACTGTAAAATTTCTATACTCGGACTCGAGTAACGGCTAATAATAATAATAAAAATTTATTAACGTAAAATATTATGCATCTTTTTTAGTCTTATAATAAAACATTTAAAATCACATATTATTGTTAATAATAAATTTATTAATACATTTACTTTAATAACATTAATAACATAATATTTTAATAGTACATTTAGGACCAATAAAATTGGCATTATTATTATTATTTATTCAGGGAAAATATGCGGGAAAATATTCGGGCATTTTCCCTCAAAAATAAATTTCGGGAATTTTACATCACTGCATGGTGCTGGTTTATATAAGTGTCTAGTATCACATATTCACCAATACTTTCAGCTCTCCATGTATTAACTTTGCATGTTACATAACTAGCCAAAATAAGCACAACGTGAAAGATTTTTTTGCCATATACATGTCTGAAAATTCAATCCTGGTATTGGACGTCATTTATCGCTGAGTTTCAATCTCTAATTATTAATAAAGATTTTCTCAATATATTTTTCTGTGTTGAAGAAAGATAAAATAAATATTTGCCAACCATTAGGTGTTTTCTTTCCACTAGTGAACTGAGCTAAACTTAAGAATCTAACTTAGTTGGGCGGTCTGTTTTCATCTCAGATAAGCTCAGTTAATTACCTTCCTACGCCAAGTCTACCTAATTTCTTCCTAAACTTTAGTTTGCTAAGTTGATTTGAAAGTGACAATTGTAAATAAGGTAATCACTCATCTTATGATTTTATTTTCTTGTGAATACAACAATTTTACATAATGATTTATTTCAGCTAAATTCCAAAATTTTTCGTTGCAGACGTCTACATATTTTATCAAATTTCTTGAATGCTTACGTAAAATAATTTTAACTTCAACTTTTCAGTACTTTGGATACCTATCTAAATAATTTTGACGGTACGCCACTGTCACTCTTTTGATTGGCATCACTTCATTCGAAGTCACATGTCTGTGGAAGTTGCGCGTTGCGCGTGTGTTTTGCGTTTCTAACATTCTTTTGCGAGAGTCAGTTCGAGAGTATTGGTAGGTTTAAAATTTTTCTATACTTTCTATCTTTTTTTAAATATATTTAGTTGCTATAATTAAAATATAAAGCCATCTATAATCTGTAAATTTATTATATAAAATGAATATATGAACCGCAGGTAACAATTCGAATTTGAGGTTATATTAAGATCTATTTTAAAATGGTTTGGTAGAATAGAAAATAGAAGTAATTTTTATGTAAATATTTGCCGTTAGTATACATAGCTAGTTATTTAAATTTATTTTTAACATGCGGTGCCATTAACTAGGCGCCATCAAGGTTATTAATATCCAAGACGTTTTCAAAGGTTTGTCAGAGTTGATAATTATCTTCTGTTTTATAGGGTTGAGACGGTCGGAGAATGAAATTGTCGCAAGCCCGTTACCTCGCATTGCGCCTCACAGTTCCACAGGTATGTTTTAGTTATATGTATTCAAATATTTGTTATGCATTACATAATCACTATAATCAGATAAAAGTATAAAGATAACTTACTATAATTTGATTATCGAATGTATGTAGTTTACTTAAACGTTTAAATTAAATACCAATAATACGTTTATTAGTGAGTTTCATGGTGTATTTGATTCAGCGTAGCGTTTAAATTTATATCCAACTTAAATAAGCCTGCTATACCTCCAGTAAGGACAAGACTGTACCTTGTTTTGACCTCCTTTTTCAGCGTTCACTTAACTTCAACCAGGGCGGCTAAATAAACCGTATTTTGGGTTGCCCTTTTCAATACCAAATAATATGTTTTATGATTTGGTTACCTTATAATTTGTTTTTTAATTGTAGTGTTGTTTTGTAAAGTAAATATTTCTTAATATAAATCACAGAATATTACGTTTCATTATGAACCTTGAATACAGTGCAACTCACCACATAAGGCAAAATGATAATTTTTCTCCCGACCCATATATTTTGATGAAAAAAAAAAAAATGATAGGTTTAAACTTAAATGGACGGACAGTATAATTTTGTAATGGAGATAAGAATGAATACATAGAATACAGGTAACATTATATTATATTTTCATGCAGAATTATCTTTGAAATTCATTCATTCATTCAATTCATAATGTAAATTAAACATCCATGGCAAATCACATTAAAGGACCAAATTGTTTATTATGAATTGAAATATTAATAAGAATAGGTCTTTCAGTTAGATATTTGAATTCTAATAAGAGCTTAAAAAATAATTTACCCACTATCTATTTAAATTTAAAAGTATGGCCGTAGACAAAGGTACAAGTTTAGTAATTTGTTATAATTTCAATATATGTCAAGTAGTATGCAAAATGTATTTTTGATGTAGCTAGCGTGTTAATTTTAGCAATAATTGCTTGTTGAATAATTAAATATAGAAATATTCCATTTTATTATAAAAAATCTTTGTTTTTCTATAGTTACATTCCATGATGTTAATAAATAAATATAGGATCTATTTACTGCATGGGGTATGACTAAATCCGTTGAATGAACAACAGTCGCTCACCACAGTATATACAGTGTGAGTCATAAGGAACGGGTAATGTTTTACCTGCAGATTCTGTAACCGAAAATATTAATTTTTTGTTTAATAACTGGGAGTCAACTATTAATACTTACTGAGATACAGGGTGTCAAAGTTATAAAAATAATTCAGTAATGTTATACTTCAGTTATTTTTTCACACATAAACATGGTACAATTTGTTTTTTGACATGAGAAAACTGAATAAGCTCTCGTTCTTGGTGTATCGCATAGAAGGCGTTACGTCAGCTATCTTGGTTTAACAAAATTCGGCATAACTTATTTGTACTTCGTTCTTTTACAATGTCATTACAAATTTTTTTTAACCATCATTTTTAGACAAAAAAAGGATACTTGTTTTATTTTCAGAAAATGCACCTTAATCGAAATATTTACATTTTAGAAAATCCTGCACCCAACTTGAAGAATTTAAAGAGTTTTTCTACTCCCTTATGTAAATTGGTTGTTGCTGTTTTCTGTATAGTCTGTAAAAACTTCAAGATAGTGCGTAAGCTGTCAAAGTACTTGTCAGATTGTATTTGTGTAGTTATTGAGCTAAAAAATAATAAAGAATTAGTGATTCCAGTTAAGAATCAATAAATGGTACATTACCTAAAATTTTACTAAAATTGTTATAGGTATACAGACAAATTTTAGAGATATATGGCAAAAAAGTAACTATGTAGGGGGGTTTAAACCTACAATCTCTTGCATATGAAGCGTAAATTCAGCCACTAAGCTCGAAAGATTGATGACTCCTATTACAATGTCGTGCTCAAACTTCTTTCTTGTGCGATATGGATATCATATCAACTATTATTCCACAGACTACTATAGTGACAGTGATATAGCGTTAAAAAAGCCAATTTTTAACTGATCAGCCACAATTAAGTAATAAATTACAAGAAACAAGTTATATTGTATCCTGTGCTATCTACTAAACATTAAAATGCTTTTACAAATTTGTCGAAATATTTATACAGGGTGGACCATTAATAATAGGCCATAGTTCACCGGTAGATTCTTTGGGTCAAAATATGAGGATATAACCAAGTATGCTTTAGTAAAATGTTGCTGTGGAAAAAGATACATGGTGTCAAAGTTCAAATTATTTTTTCGTTTTTTTTGCGATAACAAAACAGCCTCTCGACTGATCTTCGCCAAATTTCCTAGAGGAACTTTTTATTCTAAGAAACAATAATTTGTGTATTACATCATGTTAGATCATAGAGGGCTTCGCATGACCTGTATCTGATGATGAATTTTTTTTCATATTTTTTTTAACGGAACGTTGTACTTTTGACCAGAAAATCTGAGGAGGGCGTCATTTCCACGTATAAAATGGCACTTGGTACAACTTGATAACTCCAACCATTTTCGAGGAAAGTGCCGTTAAATATTTCAATAATTTTTTGAAAGACAAATTCAAATTTAATGAAACAAAGTGTATTTATTGAAAAGTGTGCTTTGGTTACGTTTTAGTTCTGTCATTTAACCATTTTATTTTGTTCGACTGAAATAAATTACTCCAGATCAAGAACGAGAAATTTTAGTTTGTGTGGATGAAGATACTCAAGTCAGCTCAAGTCGTTAAGCAGCGGCAACAGGGGTGAGTAAACAATCTGTCCTAAGAGTCTTACGTAAAGAACGCTTCTACCCATGTCATCTCACTGCTCTACAGAACTTACTTTGAAGGGATCTTCCACAAAGGCTACAATTTTGTCAATTTGTTCTAAATAAACACAACAGGGATCGAAATTTTGTTAAGAAAGCAACTTTTACTCGCCGAGGCGTTTTTAACTGGAGAAATACCCATTACTGGGAAGTAGAAAATCTTCATGCCGTTAAAAAAAGGCATTTTCAGCAAGAATTTAAGATTAACGTTTCGTGTGGTATCATCGGCGATCAATTATTGGGACCATTTGTCCTTCCTCCAAATTTAAATGGACAGCATTATCTGTTTTTTCTTCAAAATACTCTTGCTGATATATTACATGCTTTCATGCTAGACATATGAAATAGAATGTGGTTCATGCAAGATGGAGCTCCCCCTCATTTCTCCATTGAAGTCAGGAATTATCTTGTTGGGACTTTCCCATGCAGGTGGATCGGTCGAGGAAGTGAGTTTGCTTGGCCACCAAGGAGTCCTGATTATAATCCTTTGGATTATTATGTGTGGGGACATATGAAGTCCTTAGTCTATGCAAATACTATCAACTCAAGAGAAGAACCGTGGGATAAAATACAAAACGCAGCGAATTTTATGAGAGGACAGGAAAATGTATTTTTCAATGTAAGAAAATCTTTTATGAATAGAATTAGAAAAGGCATAGAAGTAGGTGGAGGCCATATCGAACATTTACTCTAAGTTGCAGCAATGGGGTTTTTGCATGGGGGGAAAGTTTATAATGTCATTAAGTCAATTTTTACGTTATTTTTTGGTCTTCTAATAGATTGTAGATTGTTTTACGGGGTCGTTTGGCTTCGAACAGCCTTACTTCACTTCGACCTGAAAGATCTTTTGTGATTTACCCTACACGTAGTGGTTATCCCAGGATTCCCAGACTTTTTACAAAGCTTGTGATTTTCCTGGGGGCTAATTTTCCTATGTCTTCCGGCGTTAATTCCGCCTGTTCTAGGAATTTTAGCCTAGTGCGGACTAACACCTTGCATTCACAAAGTATGTGTTCCGCAGTTTCAATTGCAGTATCGCAATATCTGCATTTATTATCTACTGCCTTGCCCACATTCTTGAGATGGTATCTCAAGGGGCAGTGGCCAGTTAGAATGCCTGTGATTAGCCTTAATTCGGACTTTTAAAGTTCGAGAAGCCTTGTGGCATTCTTTGTCGAATAAGTTATAAACTTTTTCGCTTGTCTTTGGCTTGGAGGATTCCTCCAGTAGGACTTTTTCTGATCCTTTTCCCATTCTTGGATCTCCTCCGCTATATGTCCCTTGGCTAGGCCACAAAACGGTTCGGGTCCAATGAACGGTGCTTCAGCTCCTTTTTTTGCAAGGCTATCAGCAAGTTCATTTCCTTGTACTCCCTCATGCCCTGGCACCCACATCAAGGTAACCTTGTTGTTATTAGCCAGTTGCTTCAGGGATTGTCTGCATTCCCAGACAATTTTAGATTCAAAGGTATAGGACCTTAGAGCCTTTAGTGCTGGCTGGCTATCTGATAGTATGTAGATCTTTGCCCTTCGGATGCCTTTATTTAGGCATACCTGGGCACACAGATCTATGGCATAAATTTCTACCTGAAAGATGGTTGGGGTGTTTCCGAGGGCTTTGGATAGCCTACAATTCGGCCCTGTTACTCCCACTCCTACCCCTTCAGCCATCTTGGATCCATCTGTATACCAGATAAGTGACCCCTGTTCCAATCGCAGTGACTCCATCTTGCTCGTCTGACGAATTTCAATTAGCATGTCAAACGGGCAGTCAAAGTCTTGTTTGACTGGCATTGAATCAGTGGGTTTGGTCATGGACTTCAGATGGATTTCCTCCAGAATCCTTAAGTGACCAACCAGATCACCTGGTTTGAATTTATGTGCCTGATGCAGTCGTAAGGCACTGAGTGCCGCCTCCTTCCTTACATGTAAGTGCAAGGGAAGTAGGTCAAGCATAGCCTCCATAGCTGCTGTGGGACACGAGTGCATTGCTCCTGTAGTCCCTAAACAGGCAAGGCGTTGCAGTTTCTGCAACTTTCCCTGTGCTGTTTTTTCTTCTGTTTTTGGCCACCATACGCATGATGCGTAGGTTACCATAGGTCTGACAACCGAAAGATAAGACCAATGTGTCATTTTCGGTCTTAGACTCCAAGTCTTACCAAACAACCTACGGCACGTCCATATTGCCGCTGTTGCTTTAGTAAGAGTCCGTTCCAGATGTGAGTTCCAGGTAAGTTTTTGATCCAGGATTACTCCTGGTCTTCTAATAAGATTAGATCCTTATTTTAGTCAATCTTTTGATTTATGTATTTATCTCAATATCATGAAAATAGTCCATTATAAGAAAGTGAGAAAGAATCTACGCTGTTATTACGATTTTGTTTTCCCTTACGTTTTGTACTTTTTTCAATAAATAGACTTTGTTTCATTAAATTGGAATTTGACTCTCAAAAATTATTGAAATGTTTAACGACACTTTCCTCGAAAACGGTTGAAGTTATCAAGTTCTATCAAGTGTAACCTTTATACGTGGAAATGACGCCCTCATCAGATTTTCTGGTCGGAAGTACCACAATGTTTCGTCAAAAAATAAAATATGAAAAAAATTCATCATCAGATACAGGTCCTGCGGCGCCCTCTATGATCTAACATGATGTAATACATAAATTATT
Organism: Leptura quadrifasciata; assembly: GCA_963675555.1. NCBI lineage: Eukaryota > Metazoa > Arthropoda > Insecta > Coleoptera > Cerambycidae > Leptura > Leptura quadrifasciata. The sequence goes on from OY776676.1 coordinate 103,578,633, forward strand.
GTTTCTTAGAATAAAAAAAATTCGTCTAGCAAATTTGGCAAAGATCAGTCAAGAGCCTGTCGAGTTATTTCAAAAAAACGAAAAAATAATTTGAACTTTGACACCCTGTATCTTTTTCCACAGCAACATTTTACTAAAACATATTTGGTTATATCCTCATATTTTGACCCAAAAATCTACCCCTGAACTATGGCCTCTTATCAATGGTCCACCCTGTATATTAAGGATGGTTTCATGCTCTCAAGAACCCACTGATATTAATCTCTCTAGATAATAGGAGCTTTAATATGACATGGAAAATAATATTATTAAAACATTTGCTGAATGAACACAAAAGGCCATTGACTCAGGTTCTTGAACCTTATAGCATAATATTTATTTGAAAATAATATTACAATAATGATTTATAAACTGTCTCGATATTTATGTATCCTCCACTCCACAATTTATATTGAAACTTGATTGTTAACAAATCTTATTAAAGGACTCTGTTTTAGAGTGTGGATATTAAATAAAGGGCCTTGAGATAATATTCGCTTATAGAAAAAGATTTAATGAGAATATTTCAACTTGTTGAATGTTAAACAAAAAAATTTTCTAAACGTTTTCATTTTTATTTACAAAATCTTGAATAATCTATTACCAGAGCATCTATTAGAAAATTGTCAGTTTGTCAAAAATATTCACAACTATTCTACTAGAAGCAGTGTCACAAACAATTTTTATTTAAGAAAAGTTATTAATAATAACACAAAACCAATAGTTCCACAATTGTCTCCTAATGTATAATAATCTACCCTGTGATATCAGACGCTGTATAAATTTCAATGTCTTTAAAAAGAAGTGTATTTATTATGTAAGCAATATTATTAGATGTCTAGAGTGTTGTATCTGTTTTTATATACTTTTAGAAATTGTATATTTATTAATGTTGTGATTTGAATTGTTTATGTAATGAATATGTTTATAGAGTAGCAAAGGCTAAATAAAGATTACTTACTTACTATACCTATAATTTATATACAGGGTGATTTACACCAACATGCCAGAAATTATATGGTAGGTTGTTCCTGTGAACGATACATCTTTTTGCCTCTGAAGGACTTCTATTATATTTTCCAAAAATGAATATTAAACGTTCACAAAAAGGGTTCAAAACGACTGTTTCAGGCGGAGAATAATACAGAATTTATACTTACTGTTCGTTTATGCTTAACTGCTTCACTGATGGTACCAATTGGACGTTGTAACACTATAAATTTAACACAGTAAGTACTAACACTTTCTTAGAATTAAACCTGAAAAGGAATTTTGAAAACACAAGAAAAAGACAATATACAAGACAAAAAAATGTATATTAAATCTCTTTTAAAAAATCATGTTTTACAAAAACTTCAAGAAAAATGCATTGTCAAACTATAGTCTGACCCATGTACAACACATGGTGAGGAACGGAACGACTTATAATGTACCAACTACCATCCAATATGCGGTTTATAGCTAATGATTACACAAAAAGATTCAAGAAAAGTTCAATGTTTAAAAATTTTTGGTGGGCTTTTGCTTGCCTGTCTGTTTATGTACTATCAGTTCAATTATAATTTAGTTCGCTCCTCAGAACTTAAAAATGCTTGAATTGCAACGACTTTGAATTATATTGTAGCAATTATAAATTCATACGTTCAGGCAAGGCGGTCCACCATGCACATATGAGTACATGGTTATTATAATTTTCTGACACCGAATCACTGAGGAACCGGTTTAGGGCAAATCCCGTTAAAACCCATCATTTTCCCGTCAAAATCGACTGCTAGAAAATGATAGGGCACCCTTGTCGCTAAAGGCTATTTTCGCTAAAACTCTCGATATAGACTAGAGACTGGATTAACTTGGTCTTCATATTTAACACAAGGCATGAGTTGCATTGCTGCACAACGTGGATTCGTAAAAGGGTTTTTAATTTTGAAATTTCGTGATTCATGAGCATGATTTTAATTACACTTTCTAAATTTTGGTGGTCGGGGCGACATTACGTCCCTGTGCAGCGACATTTGCTACACTTTCTAAAATTACACTCCTTGATGAGTTTTGAAATTTTTGCATAAAAAACGCTCCGTAGAGCGAAAATATGATTTAAAATATAAAAATCTCTTCCAACGGCATTTTTACGTGAAGCACGCTTTTCATGCGAAATGTGTCAGATTTTATTACAGTTTCGAAAAGTTTATCGAGGGTTTTGGGTTGAGTTCTTTAACATTCCCACCAAAATAACTTTAAAAAACGAAAAATCAAAAAAAATTACCTTATTTTTTTGTGTAGAAATAAGCCCGTTTGGCTTTAACAGATCTGACATAACGTAGTGCAACAAAATCACTTAGTAAAACTAAATAAATATTTCTTGCAGAACACAACACATCACAAAATGCAAAGGTAGTTAAAAGTTAAAGGAAGTGTTCGAATATTTCGCCATTACATTCAATACACTGTTCTAAGCAACGAATAAGATTTTCGTGTATGCGATCAGATTTCTTCTTTTGCACGTGAATTTGACTCGAAAAAATGTGACACTGGCTGCGCCTCGAGTGCACATTTTTTTTCATAGATTAAAGGCTTCTTAATCCCTTTATATAATTAATAACTATTAGCATTCGCGAGTAAGTAAATCTTTAAGCTCATTTTTTATTAGTGGCAAATAATATGGTAGGGACAGGTTACATATATTTAATAATGTTATCCTTATACAATGTGTCCACGGATGGACCTAACCTGTAAAATATCTTACTAATTTTTTGAGAAAGTCATCGTTTATAAAAAGTTTTGCTTATTCTGAAAAGTATTTAGCCATAATTTGAATATCGGTATAATGTACAGGGTTGTTAAAAACGGAAACGTAAAATTTAGTCAGGATTAAACTACCAGTTATTTGCCTTAAAATTAAAATTGGCATCGGAAAATCTAATTTCTAATTTCAACATAAGCTCGAATATGAAATTAGAACATTGTATCTCAAAGTTGATATTTGCCTATCTATCTCTGTATGAACATGCTAATCTCAAGAACTATTTAACCTATTTTGATGCAAACTTCCCCATTCTAAAGCTTATTTTTTGAGGAAGGTTTAAGTATGAAAAAATTCCCTGGTTCTTTTTGAGGATAAGTAGTGAACACAAATGGGCGGGAGAAAAATTGCTATTGATGCATTAGATCCAAACAAAATGTTTTTGTGTTATTCCTTATAAACAAACATTAAAAATGTGGGCTACAATGAAGTCCATCTGTCATAGACAAAATGGCATTAAACCAAGCTGAGACACCGACAGGTTTCATGTCGCATAAAAAGCATGACGTTGTGGAGAGATTAAAAAGTATTTTAACATTTAACATAACTAAAGGATTTGAAAATGTGTACAAAATTGGAAAACAAATTATGGCCATATATTTTGTCGTTTTGTTGAAGTTTTGATGCTTTCGATGTTCCGTAGTTTTTGAGATTTCATTTAGTTCCAGTATTGTTTCATAATAAAATGTCCCAAAGTTAGCCGTATGATTAATTATGTAATTGCTTAAACATACATGAAAAATTGTGCATTTAGATTACATCCAACTTACATTATTTTTTTATATATAATCAAGGTATCTTCAGTGTCTAACTGTTGCAACATGTAGTACAAAAACTCTTTTAAAAAGATGATTTAAAAAATGTGTAAATATTCTTTAAACTGTATTTTCTAAAAAAGTTTTAATAAGGTTTTCTTGTTTTTTAAATATTTATTTGTCATTTATTTCAAATAACATTGTATGTAAAACTTCCAAAATAAAGAGTTTGTTTAAATAAACATTCATAAAAACTCAAAAAAAATGTTATAGGAGTTTTTATATAGTAGTATTATTGATGAAATTTTGAATGTACCACCTATTAACTAAGTAATAATTTGGAAACAATTATCAGGTGTAAACTGGTATATAAAATAAAAACGTATATTGTGCCAATCGGCTTTCGATTTGGCACAAGCACAGTTATCATTTAAATGTGACCGCTAGAGAATGTCAGTCTATTAATAGCAAGAATATTTACTATTTATTCAGTGATAAATGTGTAGTATTTATTTAATTTCATTATATTTTGAACTTGAAATCAACTTGGATGATATTTTTTTCAGTTCATAATTTTGACGCGTATAATATATCGATTCAATAGATTAATTTTAATTATTTGCATTATACACAGTGTTTCCTAAGTGTATTAAGGAAATACATTAAGTGATTATATGGCCAATTTCAAGCATAAAACTTCTAATAAGTGTTTGTACTAAAATGCTTCGTAAGGAAGCCACAATTCTATAAAGATGGCGATTTACAAAAAAACTTATTTTAAAATTATGTTTGATTTAATTAATATTATTGCCGAGAATATTTATTAATTCGTTTTGAATGGTTTTTCCCAGATAATGATTATGAATTCCTTTTGTCTCAGTTTTCCTTAAATGTTCTTTCATAACAGGATCATCTGGAATTGGTTGGGAGGGTGGTCAATAAAATTATTGAACCACAGCACTTAGGCCCCATTGGGCCCCTTGTACATCCTTCCTGTAGGCAGACCCTCGCCTAGGCCTCCAACCAACCTAATCTTGCGAAATAGGTGGTGATGCTGCCTAGGGGCATCTCCCTTACATCGGCCGAAGTAGGCCAACGTTCTCCCAAAATGGATTCTCTGATTGATGAGACAGCAGAACAGTCACAGATTACATGTTGAACCGTCTCATCTTGTTCACAACATCTACAGAGAGGTGTTTCACTTAATCTCATATTATGGAGATGTTTTCTTAGCTGACAGTGTCCAGTCTGGATTACCGTTATAAAACGAAGGTTCCTTCTGGACATTGCCAGGTAGTCCATTGCTGTGCTCTTGTTGGGATATTTTAGTATTTCCCTAGCAAGCTGACAGCTGTTTGTTTCATCCCACAGTTTCTTGAATTTATTGTGGGTGTTCTCTTTAATTATTTGTATTATCGCCGTGATCGGCAACAGACTGGCCGGGCCTGGTCCAAAGATATTTAGGCCTGCTGCCTTCTTAGCCTGTCGGCTACTTTGTTGCCACTGCACTGTGCGTGTCCTTCCACCCAGCATACCAGTATGTTATTCATGCTGGAGGCACCCACAAGTACTTGGTGACATTCCCATACTGCTCCTGTGGTAATTTTGTAACTTCTCAGGGCTAGTAATGATTGTCTACAATCTGGGTAGATCCTGATTGTTTTGCCTGTAATTTGTCTATGGACAATCTCTTTTGCAGCTATGGTTATGCCCGCCAGTTCCGTTTGTACTACGTTGGCTCGCACATTCATAGCCCATTTATATTGGATTTCCAGATTTCTGGAGTATATTCCACATCCTGCCCCATCCTTCTTTTTTGATCTGTCTGTGAAGATGTTCTATTCTTGATTTTTTTGTCCTATTCTATTATTGATATTTTCGGAGATATTAAAAAAAAAAACGCTAAAATTTACCCTTTCAATTGTTTAAACAATATGTTCCGAACCGAATTGGAGGGGGCATTTTCAATAAATCTCTTTCTAAACATAAAAAGAAGAAAAAAGCTTCCTTAGGAATTATTCCATCAATCCGGTGATATTTAACCTCTGATGCCTAGACTATTATAGCTTATAGCCATTATATGAGACATATTGCTTCCTTTGACTTAAATAAGAAATGTTTCCGCTGAAATAGTAAAACCAAAATTGCCTAGTTTATTTAAAAGATCACAATTGTCAATCTTGTCGAACACTTTTGCAAAGTCAGTGTATATTGCATCCATGTGCCCCTGACTATCTAGAATTTCACATATAAACTGAGTGAATGTTAAATTGGTCATAGCTGACCTATTATTTAAAATCCGTGCTGGAATGATGATATTCGATCCCGTACTGATAAGTATATACAATTATATAACACGATTTTGATTAAAAAATATATCTTTGTGTGACATTTTACCAGGTATTCTACTAGTCTTATTTTTTGAATGAATAAAGAACCAAAATTGCTTAGTATTATACGGATAATACGGAATCGTCGATTGCAGTTCATTAATATAATTTTCATAAGCAATTCTTGTTTCTTCTTTAATAACGCTTCTTAGTCTCTTAAACTCTTCTAGATGTGAATTAATACCTGTTTTTTTATACTTTTTAAATAACTTAGCTTTTTTCTTAATGTTATTTATAATTTGAAAGTTGTACCAATAAGGATACTTATGTTTGAATGATTTATACAAAGGTACATGAGCATCAAAAATCGCGTAAAGCCTGGTGTAAAACTCATGCAATGCCACATCAATATCATCCAAAATCAACAAAAACGACCAATCCACTAATAATGTTGCATTATAGAATGCAGGAGAATTGGCTTTTTTAAAATTATAGCATTTAGCATTTCTATTAGGTAGTATGTCAGATTTTTTCAAGATATATTAGTTATATTTATTAATTACGCTGGATGATACAAATCCTCTTCACATTTAATATTAGACAACAGCAAATCAAGTAATCTGTGAGAAACATTTGGTATGTTGTTAAATTGTCAAAAGTCAAGGAAATTCGTAAAACTATTAATTGCAAATGTTTTTCGCTTGCAAAAAATCGACTTGTTCAAGATTCTCAAAAAATAACTCAAATTCCTCAAATGAGAATGTGGAATATAAAGTGACAGAACATAAAATATATTATGTGATACAATACATTTACACGCTAGTATATCAATTGAAGGAAAGTTAATATTGAAAAATGTAAGATCAACTTCTTCAGCTTCAGATTGTACAGAATTTTTTATACCCAATAATACACCACCAACAGTTTCTTGACCAGTCAAGGTGAAACTCCGATCCTTTCGGTAGACTTCATACTCCCTTGGAAACAGTTCACTACTTAAAACATCTTCACGCAGCCATATTTCGGTTAATGCCACAGTGTCGAATTCTTCACTGGACACAGCCGTGAAAAAGTCTGAATCTTGGAATTAAGTCCACACAGATTTTGATAACAACAACATATATCAGTGGTTTCTGTGGACTTAGCTAGGTTAACAAAGTTATCTTAGGAATTTCATTGACATATTTCATTTTAATATTGTTTCGTCCGATTCAATTCATCTCTTATCATCTTGAAGTATTCGAGCTGTCTTGGGGTATGATCCATGGAGATAAAGACCTTATTGTTAAATCTGCTGTTTTTCAACGCATTGGAATGGCGAATTACTTTAAGAACGTCAATTTCATTATCAAACAGTATTTTAATTGGACGAGTCTTATCGGCAGTAAATCGCCCTAATCTTGTGGGCTTAATGTCATTAGTATTCATCTCAGGAATAACTGCATGTAGTGTATCAGAGACTTCAGATTTATCACTATTTTCATGTGCTTGAGTAGATAAATTTTGATGTTGTAATGTTGTACTTGTGTTATTATTATTTTATTATATGTATAATGGGGTTTTCTCGTGAATAAATAAATAAATAAATATTTTAATATTTTTGAAATTGAATGGTGAAAATGGCCTACAAATTTTCCATTCCTACGCCATGAAAATGTCAGTTCCACGATCAACATGTTTGGCAGCTCTGTACAACTTGGCATACCTCTACCGAGAATTTTTGCAGATAGAAAAATTGAAAGACTCGTCAAAAGGAAGCCCCTCACGAAAAATCACCCTGTTAAGTAATCACTTCAAAAAAGGGGCGTCGGACCCCAGACTATATATAAGAAGCAGAGCCAGCATACTGGTGCAGTTTTAATTTCAAGAGTAAAGCGTTCTGATCAAGAGAAGGAACAAGTGATCCGAGTAGTAAAGTACAGTAACGAGTGATTTATAGTAGTTAAAAGTTGTAATTAGTGTGTAATTATAAGGACTAATAATTGTAAGTTAATTTAGTGTCAAAATAAATCGGTGGTTAGGGACAATTCCTGTTGCAATTATTCAACCTACATTCGAGGTGTTTACTAGGGCATGTAAACATGTAACAGTATCATATGCTAATGTTATAAAAATTATGAATCTGCACAATCAGTACAATAACAATTGAAATCATACAATTGATAGTTTGAGATTAAAAATTTCTTGAATACAATGTACCATAGACAAATATTTAAGTATTACTCACATGGAAATATTTATATTTAAATAGCTAATTAACTTTTGTTTAAATGTGTTTGAATTCTTTATATTCTATATTTTTTATTTTTTTTTTTTGAAAGCATTACCTACCTTTTTTTAGTTTTTAAAGATAAACGATTGAAAGGAATATCCTATATATGAAACAGTTGGGACACACTTATATGGAAAACTAAAAATTAAATTAAATAACGTAATAACGACGTTTGAAATGTCGCTTATGTGGCACACTGGAAGTGAAAAAAAGCCATTTATATGTCAAAAAGTGATGTTTAGTAAGTTCAAGTCTCGCAACGTAGCTTAATACTTAATATATGAATGCGCCCTGGTGAAATAGTGGGGACAGATCTCTTCATATAGATTCTCCGCAGTGGTTACGTATAGGTATAGTCCATAAAAAAGTGTTTTCTTGTGCTTTATATTGTTTGTAAAATTTTGGGCCGCCAAGCTAGAGAAATCGTTAGTTCTGTGTTAAAGTTTATGCAGCAAGAGGCGAAGTCACCAGCACTTACTACTTACCATTGATAAAACAAAGTATGTTTACTACTACTTAAGACTATCTACAATGTAAATGATTTGCTTTTTACTTAATGGTTCAAGAACGTGTTACCACGGCATGCTGTATAAGTATTTGCGATGTAAAACGTGTCCCACGTAAGTGCAAAGACGTGGACAGTAGAGTTTACTCCACTGTTCATGTCTTTGCGTGTTCTTTAGAACTTGTTTTCAACTTCAAATAAGAAAAAACCAAATAGAGAGAGCAAAGCGTGCTTGGATAATTGTGACCTTTCTATTTTGCGTCGAACAATACATGATTTTCACATAACTGAGAAAATGATCCTCACAATGCAGCGAATTTATAAGAAGTTTTGCGATGGTGTTGGATATCAAGGTTCAATTGGGGGGAAATATCAAATAAAATGACACCTGGGAAATATTTTCATCATGGCACGTCAGTTTCTCGTATAATTACATGTTTTTTGATGACCGGGAACCGAGGAAAAATATCAACTGACTATATGGCCATTGATTGTGAAAGGTCTGGAGTTTTTTGTTTTAAAATTTTTAAGCACTCTCGAATTATAGCGGCATGTCTGTTTCCTACCTCATAATGCTCGGAAAGGGGTGACAAAAACAATAACTGGCGTCTCTGCTTTTATACAATAAATATAAATATATTGGTCTCAGTTTTTACAGTCATTAAAAGAAACCGATAAAAATGGCACTATGATTGTATATGAAATGAAAATACTCACATTTGAAAATTTCATCGATAAACAGGGCATGCTTTCTTATGCTTACTTGTTTATATAAATTACACAAAATATTGAGTTTCATATTTAATTGCAATTTTTTACATATTGAATGGATGTAAAGAACTATATGCTTGATAATTATATCTATTTATTAAATGTATATATTCATGATTTTCAAATCATCGTCATCAGTATCTTCATCGAAATCGTCTTCACTATCGGTGCAACGCTGCAAACGTCGGTTATTATTTTCAGTGAAGGTTTGAGAGCCTAGGGAATCATTTGGTGAAGGTTTTATCGATGCCGGTGTAACTCTATCGCGCCTTTTTTTTTAACAACTGATAAGGGTGTTATAAATGTTCTGCAAAGCGCTAAATGTCAGTTCTATAATTCGTGATCTGTTTTACTTGTTTAACAAGATTCCATCAAGAACTGACGGATCGCTGTAACTAAATGATATCAATTTTTTTGACAGACTGAAAATGAGTTGTCACCCCTTCCGCGACACTTTGGGACTTTGCTGCAGAAAAAAGTTGTTTATTTTTATTGGAACTAAACATTTTTCATGAATTTAGTCAGGCCGTTATGACACGAAATTTTGGTTGAAGGCTCCCCCCCTTTAATAGTTTTCATTGGAATGCACTGTATATTTAATGAAATGTCCAATTTACATCCATAAGTTTACTTTTAGCTAATCCACATTTATCAATACTTTTTTTCCAGGATGTACATCAAGTAACCCACAGTAGAACCACGGACAAACTGGTGTTTCCAACTGCATTTTTGCTTGCTGGCTTAGGAGTTGGAGTATCATCTTTCAGTTTAAAGCAGTTACTTTCATCAAAAAGATTGAAGTGAAATATATATAATATTTGTATCCCATCCATTTTTTCCTCATGTTTAAAATCTTTGTATTGACCATGTGCTGTTAGAATACAACACTATTATCATTATGTGTAGTTTTAAACAGATTACAGTATATAGTTATAAAAGATATTATTTTAAATTTATTTTTACTATAAACCTGGACATTTACTCTAGGTGTATGATAAAGTAGCTAATAAATTTTTAAATTATCTTTATAAATGAGTTTATTTTTTTATAACGTTTAAAAAGAAACAGACTAGGTATGCACGAAAATATACTAAGTAGAGTTGAAGTAATGGCATTGGCCCAATACCAGTATAACAATTGCGGCTGCAGTAATACAAAAAAATATGTATTTTCCTCTTATGGGTACATGAAAAAGTTTTGCATTGATTTTTAAACTTGCAGTATACATTAAAATGGAATCAAGTTGATATGATGGCGTGTCTTGATGAACGAAAGGTCGAGTCCTCACTTCTTGACCTACCGTTTTTAGGAGGTCACAAGAATTTGACAGTCTGGAAGCCTGAAATTAAATAAAAAATATCAACACTATACATTATTAAACTAATTAAAATAAATAAGTACGAATCAATTTTTAAAATTCCAACTTTTATTGTAAATTACATTCAACTTGAAAATCTGATGGAACAAACATAAATTTTATTTTTAGAAATATATTGAAAGTTGACCGATTTTTTAGGTTAATATTTGATATGGAGTAGTAAAGAGCGGAACATAATATACATTTTAAATATCAAAACATTGTTTCATAAATAAATTTTTATATACTTAATTTCGGGGAAAAAAAATTATAAAGGTTCACAAGATTACAACAGTCTTATGCTTTAGCATCTGGAAAACCACCACACCAACAAAGGCTTAAGAATGATATGAAGAACCATTTAGTTCTTAGCTGGTCAGAATTAGATGAAGACAGATTGCAGGTTTTGATTTGTTCTTCCATATTTTCAATTTTGGTTAAGCCACTTACTGGAAATTTCACTACACTACATAAATTTTCTGTTTCATAAACTGCAGAATTTTATTGAAATATTTAGTGAAAATTGGAATAAAAATTTCTATAGATATCTTATAAAATATTTAACGAGTTTAGCAATACTTGCCAAAAAGTATTTTTAAGTGCGGAAGCATTTGGTAAACAGTATTTCGTGAAAGTGATAAAAATAATATTGTCGGGTATACACATTTGTTAACATATTTTAAATCAATGGTCAAAATTAGAGCCAAGTATCTATTTTTGAAACACTTAAATAACTGCAAAATAACAATAATTTGATACAATTTGAAAACTTTTGATTAGTTTTCCTCCTGATTTGAAAGATCTTTGGAAATATTTGACATATAGTGGAGTAAGGTAATCGAAGTGTTATACATTTTCGTAGAGATTCCAAACTTTGGGTAGTTGTTAGTTGTCTTAAAAATAAGATATTACTAGAATATCCCTTTCTGTAAGTGTCGGAACGTTGTTTTAAACTCGAAAAAGGGGTAAATTAACCCTTTTTTGGGGCAATTTTCGATTTTAATTTTTTTTTGGACCCCTTCAACTGTAAATTAAGCAACGAAAATGTGGTTCTTTTATTGTCAATGTTCAAGGAACCTCCACTTAAATTTTCGTGATGTTACGTACCCCTCCCCCCTCCTGTACTTCATAAGTATGTCGTTTGGTACGTTGGTTAAAACAACGTTCCGACACTTGCAGAAGGTAGATATTCTTTAAGACAACTAACAACTACCCAAAGTTTGGAATCTACGAAAAATTGTATTATTTTCCGCTATTTTCTGTTTGCCTTACTCCACTAATATACCTTTGGGAGGCAACCTAATTAAAAAAAAATTCACGAATTTTAAATTTTCCAAAATATCTCATAACTCTTGGTACTCATGCCTGTTTCGGTCTTATTTTCTAATACTATGTTAAGGCATAACCTAAATTTCCCCAGCTACTACTGGTTCATAGACAAATATAAAACTTAAGTCTGTGGTATCTACAGTGTGCTGTAAGTATGGATCAATTCTTAAAAAAATCATCGAAGTACATGGAATAAAGGACCCCACACCAAATGCATAGGTAATTTGTTGTCGGCGGAATCGTTCCAAAATCTAGGAACAGAATCTTGAGGTACATTCTGAGTAAAAATTGTCATATACATAAAATCACAAAATGCCTTTATTTCAAAAATACAGCAGATCGTAGTTCCGACATTCGAGATTTTAAAATCGCGATTTTACGTATTTTTTACTATAACGAACGTATTTCACATAAACCAATAGGTTTATGTGAAATACTGTGTACTTATAAATAAGTATAATAATTAGTCTGAACTCAGTTCAGTCAGTTCATTTCGAGCAACGAGGAGCAGCAGTAGGCAGTTTTCAGTGAGAACCTGAAGATGGCAGATGAGATTCTGCCGAAACGTCGTTCAGACAACCGTGACTCTTGGAGAAGTCGACCATCGACGCGGGAGAGCACCCGGAAGTACAATAACACTTCATTTAACACCCGCGAAAACCTAAAAAACAACATGTATATCTTTTTCCTACATTACATTGCACGTAACTAAATATTAGATTCTCTGAACACATACAGAATAGAATAGTATATTTATCATGTTAGATATACAGAGTATATATATATGAACGTCACAAAAGTAATAAAATAATTTCAAATAGTTCAAAAATTTACAAATAATAATCGTAATACACTTGATGCATAAAATAAACAAATAATCACAAACAGGTAAATATATAACATTAAAATAATTACAGATTGTGTACATGTTTCAGCATCACTGTGGCTCATAGTTCAGGTACTCCTCAACCAAGTAGAAACTGTTTGTAGCACGGAAATTTTTCAGACAAGCAGCCTTTGCGTATAAATAGGAAAAACGTAATATTATACTTATTTATATAAGTAAGTACATGTATTTCACATATAACTACTTCATATAAACCAATACATAAGTTCGTTTTGGTAAAGAAATACGTAAGATCACGATTTTAAAATTTCGAATTTTGGAGCTATGATTTTATGCACATGACAACTTTTATTCAGAATGACCTAAAGATTCTGTTCCTAGACTTTGGAACGATTCCGTCAACAACAAATTACCCATGCATTTGGTGCGGGATCCTTTGTAGACAAGTCTGTAGAAGATCAACTCTGGTGCACATACACTTAAATATGTAGATTTTCATTGCGCTGGTTAAAGTCTAAAACCTTTGTGTGTGTGGTCCGCTATTAAATAATCAGTTTCCAGGTATCATTTTTGCAAGTAGAATCTGCATCAAGTTTGTATTTTCGGATAGCCTGTGTATGGGGTTAAAGTCACTATTTTATAATAATAGGTCTTTGGTCTCTTTCGAAAATGATGAAAGTTTTTGCTTTCAAAAATATATCATCGGGATGGGGTTGAACGAAAAGTAATTATTAAAGATCTTAACGTTGAACAAAAAAATTCAAATCAGATCAAATCTGTGGCTAGGTGTCAACGACATAAGCTCTGCCCACAGAATAACATAAATTATCAAAAGAGGTTATGTTCCAAGGAAAAGTAACTTGTTATTTAGACACATTTTCGGAATATTGTGAAACAATATTGCAAACATTTCATTTCACAAGAAATGCCCACCTATTCAAAGATTGGGTCAACCGCAGAAGCTTGCAACATATTTGCATAACCACATATTTATATTTCTGCAATGGTTGAAACTATTATATACTCTAGGTAATGTTTTAAGCTATGATATCCTTAAAATTATATTTTACCTGAACAAATGGAGAAATCGAAATAAACATCCATAAAATCACATTTAATATGCTCAGACCAAATATAGGCAATGTTTCTCTGTCAATACGATCATAGTTGAAAAGCCACAATATTCCAGAGAATGTAAAAGATAAATTGACAATTGTAAATAAACAAACGGAGGGTGCTATTTCATCATTTAAGTATCGCAGTAATTTTTTGAAATCCTCGATGTCCTAAAAAGTAATACAAGTTAATTTACATATATTTTATACTTTATTTTATATTTTGGTTCATTCAAAACTGAAATGGAGTAAGTTAAACTGTTCACAACTAAATTTCATGTCAGTGTAATATTAAATTTGACTATTTCTTTTTTAAACACGTCTAATATCTACCAAACTTTATAACTTCATACTTTGTTAATGCCATCTAATAAACACATTGAAATGAGAAAAAAATTTTAGATTTAAGAATGACACTTAATGGTAGAGTGAAAATAATTTAAGGAGACAAAATGTGCAATAAAGCATCAGACGAAAAAGCATTCTCTCTTTTTCCTCGCAAATACAATTAAACAAAGGCTTCAGATGTGCTCATAAATTTTCCTGTACTCCTACCCATGAGTCAAGTAAGGATAATTTCTGAAATAATCGATAATGCAAGTAAATCACAAAGGCACAGGAATTGATTAAGGATAGAAATTGCCACTAATTTTTATTGTTTCAAAACTGCCACGAGAAGTGTTAAATTGTCAAAGTCGCCAAATTAGTTTTAAATTTATACTTGCATTATTTTTTATCTGTTTCTGCTGAGAATAGTATAGTAGTTGAAACTCATTGCATTTACTTAACTAGAAATATACACACTACATTAACACCAACATTAATGGTAACTTAGAATAGTATAATTTTAAACAAGCTATAATTGTCTACTGTATAGTTTTTAGTTCATTGAGGAAAGATTTTTGTGGTAGTGTTTTTGATTTTATTGGTAATATATAGTTTTGGGCCTAGGTAGCTAACTGATTTTCTGTAAAATTCACTATTACATCTTGGAATAACTAAGTGCTGGTTTACATGTTTGTGTTCATAACAACATACTGTATGAGAAAATAATATTCAGATATTTACAACTTCTTTATTATAAAGGAGATATGTTTGGCATATAAAATGTATTTTCCATACACTACCTGCATAATTTTTAAGACTATTTTGTATAATTTGGAGTGGCCTCAGCATTATTCATGTACATATGCTGCTCCTAACCAGAATTCCATAATGGAATACTGATGCAATCAAGTCGTGGTTCAGGGTTATACCAATACATTACAAATAAAAATTAATCTCATATAAAACTTGTGGATGAGGAATTTTAATTTTTTTGTTAGGTAAGAACATTTTAAAAGTCGATCATTTGTAATTTCAAGATACTTAGTGCTTGCCGTTTCATTAATTTTTTTTGTTAAACTATCAACTTCAATATATTGGATAGATGGATTTACATCTACTTTAGAAAAAGCTAAACCATATGTTTTTTTGCATTTATGCGCATCAAGGCATTTTGTGATCATTCCAATACTTTTTATTGTATTTTCTTTGGTCTCTTTCCAGATTAGACCGCCAAAGATTATTCATGTTTCTTTATTACATGTATTTTCTACAATTTTCCTCTTATAAAAAACATTTATTAAGATTATTTCTGTAGGTTTTGTATTCAGATTCCTTTCCTCGTATAAAGTTTTATAGCAACTGGTTTTTTATAGAAATACTAAACTATTTCGTAATTTCCCAATTAACAACTATTTAATAAAATTAAAGGAACATTCCTTTAAAAAATAACCTATCTTAAAAATAAACAAAAAAAGACAAATTGCTGCTGAGTATAGTGAGTAGTGATAATATTTTTTATCCCTTTTCGAGGAGCTAAGTGATAAAATATTGCTCCCAACATAATTTCCTTTATTAATAAAATCATTGTATTGTAAACAATGAAAATGAGAGTAGGATATAATTTAAAACTTTTACCCTCATCCACTCCAGGGGTTGAACAGGATTTTGCAATAGCTTCTCTCTTAAAAACTGCACATAAGAAGTTAAAAGTTGTGCTTGTAGACAATAGTTTGATATCACAGTAGCTTGTACCACATCATGCCATAAAGTGCATATTACCAGTAATATTTTCATCACTAGTATTATCCATGCTGAACTGAAACAAGAAATTATGTAGATAGCCACCTGTAATGTGAATAATTAAAATATATTTATTTATGAGAAGTCATAAATCAAGTGTCCACGCTAATTAGTTGAAAAAATAACAAATAGAAGAAAAATTTCTATATACAAATTATATTTATTGTATATTATAATAAATATTATTTATTATAAATGCAAAAAACATTAGTTAAGTTCCACCCGGGGGTAGGTTTTCGCGAAAAAAAGGGTGGTTGCGTCCATGGATAGGGTGGGAACTTTTCGGGTTCTTATTTCTACTCCTACAACTAATTCTAGATGGAATATAATTTGTATATAAATTTCTTCTAAAAAGTCTAATCGCTGTGGACTAATAAGGCAATTATTGACAGTATAGTACACAGAATGTGCAGTTCCCATTAGTTTTCAACAAAAGTTAGGGTGATATATCCATTAGGGTGGAACTTAAATGTAAGGTGAAAATAAAACTTTTTGTTTTGATATGTAATATGTAGTGAAATTAGTTTTCCTTTCTGGATTCCTAACTTTTATGGATATTTATTCATTTTCCAGTGCCGCTCTTAGCTCAAATGTGTTATATATTAAACAAATTCTACCCAGAAGTTACCATAAGGAGGTGGCTGCGTGTCGACTTCCAACCTCCCTCCCACCCTTTGTTATATTAGCTATTCAATCTATGGGCCTATATTCCTTTTTAGTATTAAACTTTGGCATAACACTGCAAGACTTCAACTTTCCCAAGATAAAACCATCTCTAGCTTGAAATTCAGACAGGACTGACGCGGCTTCCGCGACAATTTTGACGCACTTTTCTACTACCTGAGTATGACACGGAAAATCAGGTGTTTCTCCTGTTTGTACCATTTTTTACTTCTTCGTCAGATAAGTCTGACAAGACAGGAGGTTCCGTCAGTTTACAATCATTTCAATTTATTAGATCTATATACTCAGGAGCTTCAAAGTTAAGGGGAGGAACTTCAAAACTCTTAACACGTTTATTAGGCTTTGATCTTGCCGCAGTTGTTCTCCTAAGCCCAAGTTCTCTAATATATCACCGGGAATCAGTTATCATTGCCAAAAAAACGCATTCCTTTGAATAACCGGATCGATGATATCCTTGTGCTGTTTCTTGAGGTATCTGGAACACTTAATCATTTCCCACAAATGAATAGATACATCCTTGCAAGAAGGTTTTACTTTAATTTTGAACCATATATAACTATAAACTTCAATAACATATTTGGCAAGAACCTCTAAATTTGGAGAAGGTGTTTCACAGGATACATATAAAACACAAAATTCTGTCGGCTGTTGTTAACTAACGAGAATGAAGTTAACCAACTGCATTTTTTTTTGCTAAGTCTTGCAGAAATATGCCACTTGTCACCGCTTGACAAATTTCGAACAAGTACTTTTGGTCCGTACTTAAATTCTCAAAATTAACTTCTGGCAGCTGAGATTCAATTCTTTTATAATGTAATATATTATATATTGTAATTAGCTGATGTTAATAAAGGCTATTATTATAATTTCCATATCTTCGCATTTTTCAAGTTGTTTTCCTATTAGATCAGAAAATCCTTTAGGACCCATAGTTTGTCCATCGAGTTGCTGAAATAAATGCCTTAAGGGAAGCTCGTTTGCATGAAGTAAGCAAATTTCCATTGTAAGGGTATTTTTAGTCTTGTTTCCAATATTTTGATAACTCCAGATTCACATTCCCGTATCGACGCCTTCGTCGCATGCAATAAGTTTCAAATATGAAATATTAATATTATTATTTTGAAAATACACCAAAATTTTATTGGCTATATCATTAGCGCAGGAAGATCTTGGTGAAATATAACCAATATATTTTGATCCTGGCTCTTGCACTAATACTGCATGTTCTTCCTTAATGATTTTTCGATATACTTTCTTTACCTTTGCTTCAGTTAACATAGTGCTATCTTTTCTACCGTCAAAATACAGGCCTTCTAAAATTAATTCATTGCACCTTTCTTGCTGTTTCAAACTCTTTCTTTTCTCTTTGTCTTCTTAAAGTCATTCTGTCATATACCTTTCCTTTAATTATTATCATCAGAAATAAGACCTATAACTTCTAAAGTGGCATTTGCAATAATTGTTGCTGGTCTGTCTGATACTCCTGTTCTTTCAACTGCCAGGGCCAGTGCAGGTAAGTTAAATTTTTTAGTTCCTTTCTTTTCAGGTCCACTCTTAGTTGAGGTAGATGGTTGATTGTCAACTTCAGGTTCGGTAGAACTACCGATTGCACTGATATCTTCTAGGCTGTCATCTTCAGATGGCGAATCATTCATCAAAATGTCACTTTTTTGTTTTAAAATATCTTTTTCTTTCCTTGATAATTCTTTTTCCCTGCTTTCGGCATTGCACATCATCTTCTTTGTAGTATTTATATCTATTGATCCTATTGCCATAATTTTTTTACTTCTTTGGTCTTTGAGAAAGGTACGTTCTTGTTCTGGTATACGGAAAACTTTGGTGCATTTACATAAGGAAAGTCTTTGGATTTACACGAGCTCACATCAAAAAGTTCCTTTGCCGATTGCCTAAAATTTTGCAATTTTATATTGAATGTGGGATTATTCTTTCTACTCTTAATACTTTTCTTTAAATTTCTACATTTGTCATGTTAGTCTCTAATCATTTTCATGCTTTATGTATCAGAAACCATTGGAACGGAAGCTCTGAGCCATATATTTTTAACTGCATCAACAACAACCTGAGATATTTCAGAAACAGTAGGTTCCTGATTCCAGTTGTCAGATTTTAAGTTGAACTGCACACATAAATAATGTTTCATAATGTCTTCATACGTTGGCAAAACACGACAGTCAAAAGTTAATTGTTTTGCTTCACCAAACACAGGCAGACATTGTCACTGTTTGTTAAAAATAATCGAAACAACTAAAAAACACACAAACAACACTTTATGTTAATTCAGGACACTAACCAAAACTCTGTTATGACTCGCACTCAAGTAAAACAAACACAATTATACGTCAAATAGATTCAATGCCTGCTATGCAGGCTAAGGTCAAATATAGTCACAGTGACGTGGCGCCATCTTTTGCATAGGATCCAAAGTACATTTTTCTGCATTACGGTACTTCAACACTTCTTTATTTTATGTTTTGCATAATATAAATTTATCGACATTGTTAAGATAGCTTTAATGCAATGATTGTCTTTTTTTTCGTTTTTTTTTACATAATAGGCTTTGCGGCACCGGTAAATATTATTTGAAATTTAAAAACTAAATATTTTTGTTATACGAAGTTAAAAAAGAAAAGTATTTTCACTATTAGAAAATAAAATCTGAAACTTTGTTTTTAAGTTCTACCCTAATACGCATTAATACCTAGGTAAAAATTAAGAAATATGTAGGCAATGAAGGAATGAAATATATTGAGTATTTAAGTTAAAAATATGACATTAATGGAATTTGAAACACAAGCACGTAAAAGCAGTTTCTTAAAATGCAGGTACAAGTTTATATTTAAATTCGCTGAATAAGATTAGGTCATCTTAAGGTTTCTGTGTACATAAATTTTTTTGTCAATATCTGCCACATAAATATTTTCATACACTTTTTTAAGATGCTTTAGATTTAACAATGTAAAAATGTAACAAAAATGGACAGGCTAAGTTCTTGTGTTCGGCAAGGAATTCGAATCACGGCTAAGTTATGGATGTTTAATGGGATTTCTCATGTGTTACTAAGCTAAACCATGGTTGTTGAGAGGCAATACGATCTGTGTTATCTTTCCCAAATTCATATCTCAGCTGTGATATATGGTAATGTGGCTGAGAATGGTTATGTATAATTGTCTGTATGTGCATAAGCAGTGGCTGAGTGATGGCATAACTTATGCTTATTATTTTTAAAATTTGGACCAGCAGTTCACGAAGATTTTTAGAAAAATATAAATAAAATTTCACTTAGTCATTGCAAACTGTATATAGTATGCAAAAAATTTCATAGGATTGCGTTAGCTAACTCCAAGTAATGAGTGAACCACCCACAGAAACAAATCACATTGAGAATCTCCTTTCTTTTAATCACCTTATTTAGATTACCATCCTAGCAGTACCACTCAACCAGGACACATACACACAGCCATTTGCACAATGACCATTCCCTACCACATTGCCATCTGTCACAGCTGAGACTCCATCAAATTCAGGAGTGGCACAGCTGTTTTGTCTCTCACACAACCTCATCTAATCCACTATTACCGATTCGGTAACACATGAAAGACACCACTGAACATCCCTATCCTAGCCAGGATTTGAACCCGGAACTCCTTGGTCTTAAGCCTAATGCGTAATCATTCAGCCACTGAGTCGGTTTAATGACAGTTTTGTCAAAATTATGTAAATTGTGGGTAATTATTTAAAAAGTGTGAATTTTAATAATACTAACACAAGTAGTACCTGTTTTCCATCCACTTAAAAGTAACTTCTCCTTCAGCTATCATATAATTGACTGATATTAATGAAAAAATCATCCATATTATACTAAAAATAACAAATAACCACAACATTCTGACCAACTTCTTTTGACTCATAAAACCATTGGACAGATTTGTAGATGAAATAAATACCTAGAAGATCAAAATAATATTAAAATGAAAGTAATCTACTAGATATAGTTGAGTTCATCCATTATCAGCACTCAAAAAACTCAACAAAACGACATAATTATTATCACCGTGGGCCAAGCGGCTTGTGTTATCAAACAAGCCGACGCACGTTAAAAACCTACAAAGGTAAGCGAGTCAATTTGCAAACAAATAGTACTACAGAGAGTACGAGGTCGTAAAGTTTTTGTTGCATTTTTTGAGTGCCAATAACAGATGAACTTGACTTTCCATTATAGAGGTTTGCCAGGATAAGCAGTACTGCACCATGAAAGAAAAAGGTGAGAGAGACAGAATTGATATGACTTCAAAAATGAGATAGAAATTTTATATAATTTGATGAACTTATCCTAATCTATACGAGATGTTTCTAAAATACATATTTATTAAAATAAGTCACATAAACATTTGACATAGAACGTACCCAAGGGGTTTGGCTGGTTTTTTAATTATTTGAGGAATAGTAAAGATAAATAGGCGAGAGTTTGCGCATTCACTTAGTTCTTCATGCTGAATAAGATGTGCTAGTTCATTTATGACCATTAACATCATGGACGTCTTTCCGAATTTCTTTTATTTTTTTTTATAGCCACGAGTCCTGATAATGTTCAAATTTCATTTGCTCGGAAACAAATGCTGATATCATGTTAACCAAAGTGCCGTTTTTATACAAAAATATCCAAAAATTTATCATAAAAATACATGAAAGAACATATGGTATATGAATACTATACTTTTCTTATATGTATTTTATAATGTAATAAAGAAGAATTAGAAGTAATTAGAAGAAAAAGAAGAAAGTTGAACAAAAAAGGTAACAAGGTGTTCTGAATCTTCTAAGGGTATGTAACTCTGTAGGGTATGGTTTATATCAGATATAGACTTTTTGACGACTAATTTTGACAAATACTACACAGTAGAAGTTTGGAACCTTTATTTTAATAATACTGTATACTTTGATTTTGAGAATAAATTATTATAGCATTCTGTCCTAAATTATAGCTTTCTTGACCGAGCTGCTGTAAACAACTAATGAATAATTAAATTTTATTTTAGAAAAGATATGTTATGGAATTTTAATACACGGCAAATATGCAAAGGCTAAAAAATATGCCTGGTCAAAGTATTAGTTTTGTATTGGAATCTTTCAAATGTCGATATCGTAAAAATATCAGAAATATTGATGTTTACTGTTTAAAACTATTCGAAAATTTCCATAATGGGAGGTAATCACTTCATTCAACCATTACATGTCTGGTATAGGTGGAATTTTTCATACATCGAATCAATTTAATCAAATAATCTGAAGCACATTAAACCTTATTATAATAATAATGATTATAACAATCAGTTTATTCACATAAAATCAGTTCATAGGCATACACATATCTTGGATGTTTGAACTTGACCTCAATATATATACAGTGCTGTTAATGAACATTATTGTTGTTCAAAAGTCATTCTACAACTTTTGAAAAGCTAATGACTATGGCTCATTTTTATAACTTATTAGAAATAGGATTCATAGTAACCTGAAAAAGTCAGGGAATCTGGAAATTTTTTTAATAAATCAGAGAAATTGAATAGTTTTTCAAAAGGGGAATGTGAAAATTTTTAATCTTTGAAAAATAAAAATATGAATTATCGGTTTCAGCATCTTGGGTCACTGTATGAATTCAATTGTCCCACTTTTAGCAAAGCTACAAGTATTATAACTACAACACCGTGTCTCTTTATCACACCTGACAACAATTTGAAATCATAATAGATCAAGCAAGCTACTACATTTTTCAATGAGCATCTGAGAACCTCCTTCAACTTTCATGGTGCATAGTCCTAAGGAAACAACTTTACGTTGGATCTGGGTCCTGGCGGTGGAGGCGCTTTCGTATGGGGATTATATTTCACTAATCAATATCGTTGGTGTTTAAAAACTACTTTTACAAAACACCAAAACATTTGAACTCTGCAGTCTAATACATTGTTTGACGCGCGTTTCGCTTACTATGCCAACATCATCGGGAGGTTTTCAGTTTTAACCATCTCCTCATGATGCTAATTCAGTTAGTGAAACACGCGTAGATTAGTATATTCGGGTGTAGTGTTCAGATGTTTTGGCGTTTTGTAAAAGTGGTTATTAGATACCATATTTTAGACCGCCAGCCCGCTGTACCCAAATCGGCAATGATTTTAAGCAGTGGACTCTTCAGGCTTATGATATTTTGGCATAAAACTGATTGTGAAAAATGAGAATTAAAATGTCTCTGTGGACCATTCGCCGGAAAATGTAATTGTTATTTGTACAATGATAACCGTTTTTAAAACGATAATAGTCAGTATGCCAGGCATACCACACGATATAAAATAATTAGAGAAGCATTTGAAGTAATTGGTAATAGATAGATTTGTAGATGTCATTAATGTGTCACTTCAATCAGGTGTTTTCCCAAACGTATGGAAGCTGTCGACAATCATACCAATTGAAAATATTAATAATACAATCATCAGCTCTGAGTTTAGATCAGTTAATTCTTTACCAATTCCCGATAAACTATTAGAATTAGTTGTTAAAAACCAACTAATGAAATTTATTCAGGAGAATGATATCTAATGATTGTTCACTTTATAATTAAAGTAAACAATCTGGCTTTAGGAAAAACCATTCTTGTGAAACATCACTTCGGTATGTTTTAAACCAGTGGAAAATGGATATCTCTAATAACTTAATAATCGGGGTAGTATTTTTGGATTTCAAAAGAGCATTTGAAACTGTAAATAAAGATCTGCTTATATTAAAACTAAAAAAGTATGGAATTGAGGGGACAGTATTACAATGGTTTACATCATACCTTGACAGCAGGGAACAGATAGTTAAATTTAATGACTTTTATTCAGAAAAAATGAATATAAAGCACGGAATCCCACAAGGGGCAGTACTTGCTCCAATACTGTTTTTATTATACATTAATGATATTAGTAATTATTGTAAAAAATGTAAACTCAAACTGTTTGCGGATGATACAATGTTGTATGTGACAGGCAAAGTAGAAGATATTGAGAGTAAATTAAATGAGGACTTAAAAAATGTGAATGAATGGACATGTGATAATAATCTTAAGCTGAACTTGAATAAAACTAAATTTATGATTGTAGCATCCAAACACAATTTGAAGCAGTTAAAACTGAATAAAATAAAACTTAATATCACAATAAATCACTGCATCATTGAGGAGGTTACCAAATTTAAATATTTAGGAGTAATTATTGACTCTGAACTGAATTTTAATGCTCACTGTGAGTATATAAAAAATAAAATGGCAAAAAGATTGGCCTGTTGTTTCGGTTATCTAATGAAATATCAATGTTCGCTAAATTAACTATTTATAAGTCTATGATTTCCCCACATATCGATTACTGTGGAACTACACTTATTTTCCTCAACAAACAACAAATTCAAACATTACAGAAAGTTAAGAATAGAGGCATGAGAGCCATACTGAGTTGTAGTAGATATACACCAATTAATACTATGCTGAGTGTTCTGAATTTAATGAATATCGAACAAAGAATTATGTATAATACATTGATATTTATATTCAAAATGAAGTATGGAATGATGCCACCTTACTTGACCAATAAATTAGATTATGTCATTGATTTTCATTCGTATAAAACACGGGCTAGAAGAAATAATGATTTCTATGTGAAAATTGAATATATAAAATCCAATGCCATACTAGGAAAAGGTCTAATTTGGTTTAATGACTTACCATGTGCGTTAAAAAAATGCAGGAATATATATATCTTTAAGAGGCTTTGCATAGAGCACATAAAGAATACCTTTTAAATATTTGTCTGTGTAATTTTAATATTAGGTTATGTAATGTATGTATGTTATGTAAGATTGTATTGTATTTTTGTTAAGAGCTCTGCTAATAAAGTATAAATTAATAAATGAATATTTCATTAAAAAAATAATTAAGCAGAAAACGATCGGCATACAGGTAGGGTGAGACCTAAGCGCACGTATCGGTCTTTATATGGATAAATAATATACAACATTTTGAATGATAATAGTCAATCGAAATCTATGAAGAAATCGTGCAAGTTATGAACTTGCACGATTTCTTAAGAGCATACATATCGGATGCAACCAACTATTTCCGCACTTGAATAACTTGGTAAAAATTCTCACACATTTTTAATGGTAATAGCAAATACAAAAACTATTGCAAAACGAGTGGTTTACCTTTAAATCTTCAATTGTGAAAAGGCATACTGTTCTCAACTCAACCTTAATAAAGTGCATCATCAAAGTAGTCAAATTTTCAAGGCAATTTTTTACAACAATAATCTGTATGCCCTTGTGGTTTTTGTTTAATAATCATATAATTCGTCAGTTTCTCGAACGACATACTGATCAGTTGGACCAAACCAGCAAAATCATTGAATTGAAGAGCTGACGTACATGTAATCGCTTCTCCAGGCCAAAGTTGGAGAGGAGAGAAGATGATTCGACGAGCACTATGGGTTTTAAAACTATTATGAAAAGCGCAACTATAAGTTGCCAACTGCTTTGTCGAATTTCTAAAAAATTATTACGAAAATTAATAATCTTGTGATTCATTATGAAAAGATATGTCAAACATGAAAATCGTCGCGTAAAAAGTTTCCTCTTCAAGGAAGCAGAACTACATTGAAATGAATTTTCTACAGTAGATGTAATTCCTCAAAATATAGCTGGAACAGTGGATCAGCATCAGATGGCACAAGGCATGGTAGACGATGAACATGGCAGCTCTAGTGAAGACAGTAAATACATTTTTTTAAATATAGAATATTTAACATACATTTTCTATTAACATTTATGTAGGTTATCACTGTTTGATTTTGTTTTATCTCAATAATCAAAACATATTTTAAACTATTTTTGAGATGTGCTTCCGGAATTTTGTTGAAAAAATTTTGGTTTTCATTCTACAGCTCATTCAATATTATATGAGATAATGTTTGCAATTTCAATACCTACAACATTTTTTAATTATATTTTATCATTAATAAGTTCCAATGAGAGCGAGGTTGAAACATCTGATGACGACTGGAACGACGATTTCAGTGATGTAAGCGAAGACTGTAAGACGATGCGAGGCACATGGATAACAGTGATGAAGAGGGAGAGAAAGAGGATGAATTGCCCGATTGTGATGATAGTGATGAAGACAGTGTGAAGAGGAAGAATTGCTGGATTGTGATGACAGTGATGAATACAGAGGGAAAGAGGGATAAACAGCGCTGGATTTAGTCGACAGCGAACAAAAATAATTTGTGAACTGTTCCAAAGATAAAGACGCTTATTTTTTAAATCTTATACACAACTAGCCATACGTTTATTTTTATCATTCCTATATGTTTAGATTTGTATAAACATGTTTAAATTAATTGGGAAGTAGCATTACTATGATTATTTAATAATGATGATTTATATTTCTCCCCTAGTGCCCACCAAATCATCCTCTCCCATCTTCTCCGACTTTGGCCTAGAAAAGCGGTTGCGTGCGCATCAGCTCTTCTGGTGATTCAATGAGTTTGCAAGTTTGTTTCAACCGATTTGTATGCCGTTCGATAAATTGACTATTTACATCATTATTCAACAAATACTATAAGGGCACACAGATTATTATTATTACAAACTTGCACATAACTTTTGTATCGACACAATGGCAAGTTTGTCCCAGTCAATCAGTATGCCGTTCGATAAATTGATAAATTATAAGATTATTAAATAAAAACCACAAGGGCATATTATTGACTATTATCATTTAAAATGTTATATATTATTTACACATCATGTAAAGGCCAACACGTGCCCTTAGGTCTTACCCTACTCGTATGTCGATCGTTTTCCGCTCAATCATTTTTTAATGAAATATCATGTGGTATGCTTGGCATACTGACTAAAATCGTTTATTTTTGTACAAGTAACAATTACATTTTCCAACGAATGATCCACGGAGACATTTTAATTTTCATTTTTCACAATTATTTATATGCTAAAATATTATAATCCTGAAGGGCCCACTGCTTATAATCATTGCCGATGTGGATACAGTGGGCTGATCATTTATTTGTGATCGTACGAAAACGCCCCCACCGCCAGAATGTACATACATCAGATATACAAAATCTCTTACCCTTTCCATAAGTACAGGAAGTTGGTCATCATCAGAACTTCTAAAAATTAAAACTGCATGTAAATATCCTACTAGATGTAATACGCTAGGTGCGACAAAACTGAAAATTATTGAACCATCACATGTTTGTTCATAAATGGCCTTTAATTCTTTGCCTATATATAAGTTATCAGTTTTCGTTTTGTAGCAAAATCCTCGGTCTCTTCTTAAACAAGACATATATTGCAGGAAATATCCTACAATCATGAATCCCACAACTTGAAATGTATATGCATAATTAAGGATTTGTAAAAAGAGACAAGGTTCCTGTTCATTTATTAAAGGTCGTAATCCCATAAAACTCAACAAACGCATGTAGGGATTTAAAATTTTACTCTTACAATAGTTTAAAACTGTTGTAACACTTAAGTGAGTGGAAACTTCTGGTATATAATCATTACATGCTTCATTTTCCTAAAACAGAAGGAATTATCTGGTTAACATTAGTTAATTCAATTTACTGAACAAGTGTGGAAATGCTTTAAATATGTCAGTGAATATGAATAATGATGTGCGAATACCAATAATAGTACTCTTGGTATTGTGGAAAACTTTGTGAGGAATGGATTCTTAAACGTTATCTTTGTGGCATTAAGGCTCAAACCATACAGCCAGTCTCAATTTAAAACAAAGAAATATGTATACATTAGCGTATCCAATAAAATATCTAATATAAATGAAGGATGCACAAGGGTCACACACTTCTTGTGCAGGAGTCTTTCAGGACATTTTTCAGATTAGTAAGACAATACAATAAGAAGGTTGGCTGAACACAATATATTTTACCCCCAGTGAGGTTTAACAGATTCCCAACTTACTAGGGACTACCTGCGTCATTTTTTTTTATTGGATCATCGGAAATATTTTACAATTCTAAGAGTCTGTGCAAAAGAAAAAACAGAATTCTGTAAGGCCTATAAATACCCGCTTTGTTGAATCTCTAGTATGAGGTCACAGGAGATGTACATCTACCGGCCAGCGACAGTTATTACTGCTATAGCAAATGTAGCACAAGCACAGTATCCGTTGGAATTTAAGTGTGTTTGTGTAGAATGTAAGCTTTTTAAATAATTTTCAGTTTTTTAATTAACAGTGAATAACAGTGAGGACAAAAGGAATTATGAAGAGAATTGTGCCTGAATATGAAAGCATAGTGAAAATACCTACTAAAACATTTATTAGTGTATCTAAAATTTTAAACCGCAAAAAAAGTTTACTACTATGATAATATATTATGTCCGTGAAGACCATTCCGATGTAAATATCTATATGTTAAATTATTCATTATTTTCTGACTGCATTTTTACTTCATTCAGTAACCAAAGCAAAATATTGTAGGCAATTCTGAAATAATATATGGTATGGAGATCGCTACTAGGTGAATAGGGAAATCCTATACCTTATGTACATGTACAATACGGGTGAGAATGTTATCTAATGAAATGTGATTGGGGTTGGGTGATCCAATGGGCTGTAACGTTGGCGCCGCTGTGATTGTGGATGTTATAGATTTATTTATTATTTACTAGAGTCTGTTGGACTTACGTCACAGGTAACCTTACGAAATTCAAGTTTTATTGCACTCAAAATAATATTAACCTGTTAAAATGGATATTTATTTAACAGAAGAGAAACTACAATTAATTAAATTGTACTATGGTGGGCATTCACTTCGTGATACAATAAATTTATTTATTGTAGCATACGAAAATCGACCCACTCCCATTTATTATGAAAAAGATACTTTTGTTTATTTTGGTTATTTGTTGACCAATTAATTTCAACAAATTAATATTTTGGGATGACACGTGGTAATTCGTAAATTCCTTATTTGACGACCAGTCACCTACACCTTCGGCTACAAATACATTTACATTACTAACTACACAACTGCAGCGGATCGACCAGCTATTATGCCTATGCTCCACCATCCAGTTCATATCAGCTTTTGATTCTAACCTATACTGCACATGTACATAAGTGGATAGAATTTCTCTATATGCCTAGTAGCGATCCCCGTACTGTATTAGATTCATAAAAGGTAGGAGATTAGAGTGGCAGCTTGGACATGTACAAAGGATGGGCAAGGGAAAGAACAATAAGAAAGGTAATACAATGGAAGTCAGTGGGAAAGAGACATAAACAAAGGCTACATAAAAGATGGATTGCAGATGTGGAGTAGGATATAAGGACAATGGAAGTGAGAGGATGGAGAATAACCGTTTCTGAGAGGGTAGAATGGAATAAAATTGTCGAATAGGTGAAAACTCACATAGGGTTGTAAAGTCGTAAGAAGAATCGTGAAATAATCACTCTCGAAATTTCTTCGGTCTTTCATATTTCAGAATATGTAGATTACGAAAATTAATTATTTTAATTAATTCCGATTGGAATATGTTCACATATGGTCTTATTTAATATTTAGCTAGAGAATATTGTGATAAGTCCATTGCTTTCCTTTATTTTATCTAAATCAGAGTTGATTTCATGAACTGCATATAGTGCATTGTTAGGTGAAGAACTATAGCTGAGCGAAATATCATCAGCAAACATATAAATATTATAATATTCAACATGTTGCAACTCAGAAATAAAAATGACGAACAGTAAAGAACCTACAATTGACCTTTGAGGTACACCAGAATTAAAGGTGGAGAATAATTTTTGAAGTTTGAACAACAGTATATTGATAGTTGAAATGTGCTTTTAGAGGGCGGAATATTAACCATAATATTTTTAGTCGCAAACTCCTCTATAAAATCCTTATTTTACTATAAGGAACGTAACCAAACTGCAACCAACAGCTGCTCTCCTGGCTATGTGCCCCGCCGAGCGCTGAATTACAAGTCTGGCGCGTTAAGTGTAATAATTGCATATTACCATCAAAACGCTAATGCTTCGATTGCAACAAACACCAGCCGAAAGACTAATCCTACTTAAAGGAGCTCTCTTGCCAGTCTTCACACACCACTTGCAGACTGCAGTTTCGAGCTGTTGGCTCTCGTCAGTGCAAGGTAGGCATGTGACGACCGGCACAAGCATCCTTTGACTATTTGGTACATCGAGCCAACAGCTCGAAACTGCAGTCTGCAAGTGGTGTGTGACGACTGGCAAGAGAGCTCCTTTAAGTAGGATCAGTCTTTCGGCTGGTGTTTGTTGCAATCGAAGCATTAGCGTTTTGATGGTAATATGCAATTATTACACTTAACGCGCCAGACTTGTAACTTGTAATTCAGCGCTCGGCGGGGCACATAGCCAGGAGAGTAGCTGTTGGTTGCAGTCTGGTTACTTTCCTTATAGTAAAATAAGGATTTTATAGAGGAGTTTGCGACTAAAAATATTATGTTTAACAGTATATTGATGTCTGTTGAATAAATAACTGTCTAACCATTGTAAGCAGTTATGTCTAATACCATAACAATGAAGTTTAGCTAAGAGGTAGTTTAAATCAACTGAATCGAAAGCTATAATAGTCATATCAAGGAGTGTTAAAGAATTATGTTTAAAATTATCAATATATAGCCATAATGAAGTCATCAGTCAATGAATCAAGAGCGGTTACTGTACTAAATCCTTTTCTGTATCCCGACTGTGTCAGTGGTAAAATATTCAAGGTTTTAGATTCTCAGATAATTGAAAATGAAGAGAAGCTTTGTCAATTTTAAGAGGTATGAGCAATAAGCTAATAGGTCGTAAATATAAGTTTTCAATTATAGAATTAGATTCTTTAAGGATTGACTTAATAATTGATGTTTTCCACATATCAGGCACCTAACCGATTTCAAATAAATAATATTAGTAAGAGGCATGACAACCCAAGTAATAGCTAGCTGCAACATTCTTGCAGAAATCATATCACTTCCCATTGTAAAAGGTTTTTGTTTTAAAATTAATAGTTTGATAAGGTCAGGTTCTGCAGGAACATATTCATTCACAGAAAATTTCTCATTATAAAACTTGTCTGCATGTCACAAGTTTTTCAGCAGCTACAGATGCTGTGGATTTGAAATTCAGCATAGTTATAAGACTTGTTTACTGGCTTCCCCTTTTAACCTCTTGAGACCCAATCCAGGTTTCCCATCATTCTTATATAGGTATACCAAGTTTACGGAAAAAATGAAGTTTTCTTAATTCGATTTTGTCGCATACTTTTCTGTTATATCTTATAAAAGGCTCAATTTAAAATGAAAAAAAACATCATAGACAGCGTAATTAAGGGGTCAAAGGTGTGTTTCTTATTGACCAGTAAAAATGAGGACCATTGAAGACATGAGGATGTAATAAGTATAAACATTAAAAAAAAATTTCATTATCGGGCAAAATGGGGGCTGATTGAAGTAAATTAAAATAATGTACATAGAACTATTATAGAAAAATGCACAAGCAAAAAATATATTCGGAATTTTCGGATTGCAACGAAAAGCGATAAGGATCTTAGCAGGCTTACATTAATATGGAAGATTGCAGATATAGTTTCATAAATTTAAAAATTCTAACATTCCCTGTAACTATATACTAGAAAATCTAGTGTATATAAAAAACAATGATAATAGGTACAAAACGCACAAAGACTTCCATGAGTACGATACTAGAAACAAAGAGAATTTGGTGACAATGTATTGTCGGCTAAAGAGATGCCAAAGTAGACCGGATTATATGGCTATAAAACTTTTTAATAAATTGCCAACACAGATAAAAGAGATGCAAGTAAAAAAATTTAAAGAAACAGTAAAATGTTTTCTTATAAAAAAAGCCTTCTACAATGTACAGGAGTACCTAAATTATAATTTTAGTTTTACAGATTTTTAATATGTTGTGTAATTGTCAGTTTTTTTTTCTTAATCCTTTTACCTTTAAGACAATTTATTGCTCTGAAATTTAATGTGTATGTATCGAAATGTTTGTTAAATTTTATTTATTGTACCTAACTCATGGGTGACTGCATACCATGACTTGTGTAAATACAACGGTATATTTGACACCAATAAACTATTTTGTATATTTAGTTTTACATAAAAGTTCTTTCTAAATAACTTTTTGCATAACCCAATTCAATGTAGCTGTTTAGAACGCCAATACCAAGTTTATATTTCAAAATATCCTTTTTCTCCACATGTTGCACTACTGGTATACAACGGTACATTTTCCACGCTGTCACCGTTGGCGAAATAAGACTCAAGGGGTTAAGAGTCACATAATTCCAATAGTTTTTTCTAATTTTGGCAAGGCCAAAGATTGAAAAAAATTTTTTTTTTGCCAGGTAAAATGTTTTATTATATGAAAGGGTATTTGCTGCAAATTTCACGATATTTCTTTTATTTTAGTTCACATTTTTTAATATAATAGCGAAAAAGTTTGCTTGAAAGTGTGTCCCTCTCTTATATTTGAATTATGTAGGCCAAAAAAGTTGAAAGACACTGATAGAGCAGCTAGTAAAAATTACAGGAAAAATAAAGTAATGTCCCTAACCCTTATAGAGGAAAACATATTATCAACAAAAACTTAATTAAAGATCGGCGAAATTACTACTAAGTTGTGTTATTAGTAACTTTTATTAATTCGCTTCATGCATTTCCTAATCATCACAAAAAACAATAAAAGATATTACCTAATTTAACCCGCAGAACCCTGAGAAGAGATTCGACAATCTCAAGTTGATTGTTCCATTTCATATTAACTCATTAAAAGTCATGTAATAAAGTTAAAATTTTCAGTGTTGCCTAATATTAAGTATTACTTTGGCTACTTGAAGTGACAACTGTCAAATAAAATTCACTGAATGTGTCCATCTCAGTGGCGGAGTATTCAACACCAAATCCAAAGGCTGTCCAGAAGGGGGCTACACGTTGAAAAAACAGACAATATCCCTTACCCACCAACATTGCCAATGTCAGTGTCGGGGATCGAACCCAGAACACAGCGAATCTTACCAAAGAGAATTTGCCGCATAACACACTCTAGCTAACTCAGCTACCATGCCAGTTACATACATAACAAATTTGAAATGAAAATTTTAAGTCTAAGAGATGCCATCATGTTTATAAGAAACTGTCTGCACACATATGTATACAGATTTTTAAAAGTATTTTATTCCATACTTAAGTTCATTGTGTCCAATACAGTTATAATAGTATGTCGAAATATTCTACATTGGAAAACAAAGTTTTGCGACGTATTTTCTTTGAAAGGTTGATGGGGGAATGAAATGTGAGCAAGAATTCAAAAGTGTGGAACTTTCCAAGCGTTGTCCGACATTTATCAGTTGTCCTTTCCTATTACTATGCTCAATTTTTTTCCCGGGTGAAGTATGGCATTGTGTTTTGGGGTTCATCTCATTTCCTTGAAAGAATATTCAAAATTCAAAAGATGGCATTAAGAAATATATGAGGATTAAATAAAACTGTATCCTGTAGAAATGTTTTCAGGGAGCTTGATATTCTAACAGTACCGAACATATTTATTTACGAAATTATTACATTTGTAAAGCTGAATTTGCATGAATTTTTATGTAACAATTATAATCATGTCTATGAAACTAGGTACAAAAATGAATTAGCAATTCCAGTTCACACGTTGTCGATTTACGAACAAAGTCCTCGATATGTAGGTATTAAGCTGTACAATAAGCTACCACAAAAAATAAAGGAATTAACTAATATAAGAGCATTTAAATATGAAGTTAAGAAATTACTTCTAAATAATGTATATTATAATGTACGGGAATATTTAGAATCACAATTTTAATTGATTAGTCTTACTTTTCTGTATAAAAAAATTTTTTGTAACTGTTTTGTATTTTTTTTTGTTATTTCCATTTATACATGTATTTTTATTTTACTAACAATTGTATTTGACGAGTCCGATACCATCTGTTGTAATATGGTCTATGGATAATAAATATTATTATTATTATTATTATTTTAAGAAAATGGTTAAGCACTTTCGTGCACAAATATCTTTGCACTCATTCGACAAGATGGGACTTTAAAAAACCTCTGTACACTGCTTATAATGCACTACATTTTTAGTCCTATTCATATTTTTGCAAAATAAATATTTGGCCACCATTTTTTTCAAAATGGCGGGCGACGCATGCATCGGAAAATTACACTTTGTTCAAAAGGACAACGAATTTCTATGATGATTTAAAGATTGTTATATGCCTATTTGATTAAATAAAATATTATGTATAATAATTAATAAGGTTAAATAATATTTGGAATAAATCTAGTTTTTAATTTACCAAGCTTGTTGAGGATGTAACATTATTAATAGGACGTGGCCTGTCAGTTTCTCTTTCCATGCTCTTTATGTTTTGTTTAATTTTCAATCCTGAAATATCATAGGGATTAACCATTTTATACAGTTTGTATACACTTGAAATGAAAGAAAAACAAATACTAATTACTTACCTATTTAATAAAAACATCACTGCATAAAAAGTATTTTAAATGCATGTTTTTATGGACACAATAAGGAGGTAGATACACTACATATAAGTAAATACTGATAAATAAAAGAAATATATGCGAAAACAATCATTTACAATGTATTTTTTTCATTACTGATAACCCTTTAATATTTATTTCAATCAGAACTAGTAAATAAAGCAACATTGTAATCTTATTTATAAATATATTACATCATAATAATAAATAAAATATCATTTTCTTTTATTACTAAAAAATTTTGATTTAAATTTAGATTTAATTCCATGGGTGGGCCTAACCAACTTTTTTCTTTCATCTCTGTGCCTCTTGTTTTTCTCTTCCACTAATCTATCTTTTTTCTTACGAGTTGAAAAGGTCATTTCACGTTTTCCAATTGAACCCAGTAATCTAACAGAGGAATCTTCAGTTTCAAGTCGTTCACCCAAAGTTGCTCTAAAAATAAATTGGTAAACATCATTCTACTGCACAGTAGAATTAACAATTAACTAATATGACGTTTAAATATAAATGATCGATGTTTAATGATATTTCTGTTAATTTTGAGGCAAAATTAACTTGTTAAAAATGAATCAGTTATCAAATAGTTTTTTAGTTACAAAGGTATTTATTTATTGTTAAGCTGTTCAGTTATTTATAAATATGGTACCAACATACAGGGATTGGTCAAAAAGTTCATATCATTCATTCATTCAATCAACAATTCTTGCATTTAATGTGTCGTCCTTTGGAAATCGTAAATTCGCATGGTTTTTCTTAAGATCAACCAGCGTTTCTGTTGTCTATATATCAATATTCTATAGTCACACTTACTTGTTTACTGTCCGTTTAAGATTATGAATGCCCTTAAATTCTTCACCTTGCCTAAGTTCAAAGAGTTTAGGCTGGTTTCTACTTTCTTCCTCTTTTTTCATTTCAGCTTCCATATTTTCCCTCCATTCTTTCTGTCGTTGCTCCCTTTGTATGATACGATGTTGTTTCTTGACTTCTTGGGTCCAAGTATGTTCATCATCCGAGCTTTCTTCGTTTTCAGACTCCTCAGATGATTCTTCAGAACTGTTTTTGCCTTCTAATTCTTCCTAGAATAACCACACAACAATTTAAAAAAGTGGTAACTTCCAAATGTTAAAAATAAAAATACTATCAGGTGCTACTTAGGAATGTGTACAATTATTAACTAGTCACTAAGCTGATAGCTTTGGTAGCGAGCTAGTTGTTAGGAGAAAGTGACAAGTTTATTGAAGCATGGCACAATGCACTGTTATTAAATTTCTGACTAAGGACAAAGTGAAACTTTCAGAAAAGTTGACATAATTATAAATTAGCGATTTCGGAAATGTTGGTTGGTCGTTGCTACTAAACCAATTCGAAAAATTTCACATTTACATTTATCGTATCGGTCTATTTGATTGATTTGAGTGCATTCATTGCACACTCTAGATGCAAAAATAAAAATAGCCCTGAAAAATTAAGTATATAGTCTCAGAAATGTTTTTAAAATTATGCAACTGAACTTAAAATCATCTCCAGAATCAAAATTGTTAAAATATACAGGCTATACTACCTAAAATTGTTTATAATGTACAAGACAAACATTTGTTATAATATTAGACAGAGAAGTAACATCTCCGCAGATGCTGCCCCGATAGACTTATTTTTTATGCATATTTCTGTGTTTTATTTCTATACCCTATACATTGGTAGTATATGGTGAAACAAAATCAGGTGGAGCAGACCTGTCAAACAGCACAATATTGTTTTTCATTACCCATTGATGTACAGCAGTGCATGTGTACAAATAAAAATTATGGAAAGTAATTATTTGAGCGGATTTTCAAATACCCGGGCGGTTACATCTTGTAGTTTGAAATTCAAACGGCCAGTATAATTTTTTTTTTTGCCAGTAATTCATTAATTGTGGTAGTAAAACGAGGCCAATAATATAAAACAATTTGGTCGGTTATTTAATCCTACAGCAGCAGTACAAAACTTATGGGAGCTGTACATTAAATAAATGCCCAGTTCAATTATTAACTGGGTAGTAAAATGTTTGAATAGGCAGTTAGGAGGGATCTCTCACCCCACATCCAATCATGACTTCGACCTTCGACTGTTGACTTATTCATTAAAACGTATTGTTATTGATATAGCAACATGTATGTTGGTTCATCAAGAACTGTTCGTAGTGATAGATTCTTTTTCTTTTTCACGCGTTGACGTTTTTTTTTTTACTACATTTTGTACGAGATGTATTTCGGCTCGATTAGCAACTGAAATACGTAATACAAATATTTCTTTAGGTTAGTTCGGTAGGTTAAATATGTTAATATTATTTGATGTAGTATAGTTGCTTATGATAGATAATTTCCCTTGCCATTGACGACAGCCAAGATCGGATGTCGTGCGAGATGCTCGTCAGTTAGGTTAGGTTACTACTACATGTTTTAATCAATAATGAAATATGTAAAAAGTCTGAAGAAAAAATACGACAATAAGCCTCTAGGTCTAAATAGTTCTTAATTTTTTCTTAGTATCCGCTGTTAGTTTTCATTTGCCTATATCTTAAAAATTATATGTGTCATATAGATAACAGGCCGAGCATATTTTTTTATTGTGTAAGTACTTATAGAACCATTTTTTGAAGATTATTTACCGGATCGATTCTGATTTAATAACTGCACGTGTTACTGCCGATTTATTTATTTTACTGCCCAATTGGATTTTCTCATATTCAAATATTTATTGAACTACGCATTTGAAGATATATTACTCCTCGTTTCCTTTTTTTTTTTACTGCACATATTTTACCGCCCAATTTGTTATTGAACATACAATTTGTATTTTTATACTGACCGAAATTACAATATATTAATGTCCCCTTAAACTACAGCCAAACATTATTATCAGTAAATTGAGAAAATGCCTACCTACACAGTACTATATACATACCAGGTGTCAACGGATTATGGTAGACCCCCTTTTTGCCTTATTTTTAAGAATATCGGAATGAAACTTGGTAGATATATTATATGACCAAGAAGATACTTTGTGCCATAACTGTCATTTGTTTCCCAATTCCGGTCTCACCGGAAATGACTCCAACTTTTGATTTTTAAATGGAACACCCTGTATATTATTATATTTTTGGAATCCTTGAAAAATTCTGAGTACGGTGATGACCTATAAGTGACATTTCGACACCATGAAAAAAACTTGACTTAAAATTTAAAAAAAATAAAAATAAATAAAAATAAGAAAAAATTGCTTTTGGGCACATCCACCAATTCCCTAGAACATCCGCTATTTTATGGTAGTACTCTACCATTATGGTTCCATTTGAAGAAATTAAGTTTTGGTAAAAAAACCGTTCAGGCCAAATCGGATGGCCGACAAAATACACATTTACAAATTTTTATGCTGGATTTGATTTTTATGACATCACACCGGTCCATTACAAGCAATTTTTTCTGGTCATGGCACTCTAGATGTACCAACAAATTTCGAGTCAAATTTTTTTCACGGAGTCGAAATGTCACTTATAGGGCATCACCGTACTCAGAATTTTTCAAGGATTCCAAAAATATGATAATAGACAGGGTGCTCCATTTAAAATTCAAAAGTGGGAGCCATTTCCGGTGAGACCGGAAGTGGAAAAAAAATTACAGTTATGCCACAAAGTGTCTTCTTGGTTATATAATATATCTACCAAGTTTCATTCTGGTATTCTTAAAAATAAGGAGAAAAAAGGGGGGTCTACCATGATCCGTTGACACCCGTATATTAAAATTGATATATATGTATCATAATTGTGTCAATTCACCATATACTATTAGTGGAAAGATAAGCACGTTTATATTATAATTTATCATCATCTTAAGGACATTCCCAAAAGGCAGTCGTTCTCAATCTACAAAAGGATTTCCCCTATGTAAACTATCACGCTTATAATAAAAACTAATTTACAAGTACTACACTTTTTAGATTCATTGACACAAACTGTGCTTTGACAGCATTTTTAAACGTTCCCAAGTAATTGCAACATTGCCAAGTCGAGAACTCCTGCTCGCCAACTTATCTGAGGCAAGTAGAGGGCGACCGAAAGTCACGAGTTTTCACATATTTTATAGAAAAACGAATACCGCTTGCAGTAATTTTTTTTAGAGAAAATAATTCTCTAAAAATAAAATGTAAGTGAAGACGGCATAAGACAAGTTTTTTTTTTGTTTTTTTAACATTTATTTAATGTCGGCCTATTTTCCCTACTGAGGCCTAACACCAACACCTGTCCACAAGCTACCCCTAACCAGGAATTTTGCTAAACTCTTCTCTTTCCAAGAGTAAGGATCTTTTACTTGCCTAACATTTGACAGACAAGTGACCGACTTTACGTCCCTTTCGAAGGATGGTATATCCACTACACAATCCTTGCCTAAGATTGCGTGCATGCACTGATATACAAGCTGCTGGAAGATGTGAGACGAGGACGTGAGCTTCCTTGAAACGGTCACCCATCTAAGTACTAACCGCCCCTGATGTCGGTTTACATTGCATATCGAAATATGTATATAGCACCTATACTCGCTCTTCACATTAATATGTTAAAATGGGGATTTTAGGTGCTAATATTTACAAATTTAGTACTGCAGAAGCTATTTAAACTTTTTGCAGATCATTAATAAAAATATATGTATAAATTAAGATAATCATAAGAACGTCCTTAAAACAAATAAAATTGATATTCAATCTTACCTCTACTGGTTCAAACACCTGTGAGATTAGTTTCTTTTTAAGTTCCTTTTTCTTGGCACTATCTAATCTCGATAAAACAGGATTGAGCAATCTGTATTCATCTGTGTTTTTGTCAACCTCAAAATCTGGATTTTCAAACAGGGCTTTGAACCTATTATCATTAAGGAGTGTTGCTGCTCCCTCTTTCTTTTTCTTATTGTTACTCTGATCACCCATAAGTTTGAGAGCAAGGTCCTTGTTAACTTTCGGCAGTTTATTGACTTGTACTCTGTTCGTTCTGTCCTTTTCAATAGTCTCTCTGATTTTCTTTTTACGGTATTCCTCAAATTCAAATGGATCCGCCACAGATTTGGCCTTTTTGTAAAGACGGACGTCCATAAAGTAACTAAAATCATTTAAAATATTTAAATATTCACATGTGCTTTTAAACCATAATATTTTAATTTTAAATCTCCACTATAAAATCTTTATTTTACTATAAGGAACGTAACCAGACTGCAACCAACAGCTAATCTCCGGGCTACGTGCCCCGCCGAGCACTGAATTACAAGTTACAAGCCTGGCACGTTAAGTGTAATAACTGTGTACTACCAACAAAATGCTAATGCTTCGATTGCAGCAAACACCAGCCGAAAGACTGATCCTACTGATAAGTCTTATGCCAGTCATCCCACACCACTTGCAGACTGCAGTTTCGAGCTGTTGGCTCTCGTCAGTGCAAGATAGGCATGTGACGAACGACACGAGGATCCTTTTACTATTTGGTACATCTCGGTATTGTTAGGATAGCGACATGTAAAATAGTAGCGCTTTTAATATTGATTATTTATCTGATCATGATGAAAAAAAGAAACTATTATGTGACGTACGTGAGGCTTCTGAATTAATTCAAACTGGGTATTTAAATATATAAGGGGGCACATTAGCTCAACATGTATTGATTACATGGTAACTAATTTACCCCTTTTTACATATAAGATTAGTGTTGTAAACCCTGCGCTTGGATATCACTATGCCCTCATACCAACATATACGTTTACAGGTACAAATGGTAATATGAACATTAATATACCGACATATAGATGCACCATAAATGAAAATAACTTAAGAGGACTAAAATACCACTTAACCTCCACAAATTGGAATGATATATATTATTTAGACATAAATATAGCTTTTGATTTCTTTGTCGAGATATTAATGTGGAGCTTTAATGTCAGTTGCCCTTATAAGCTTGTAAAAAATAAAACGAATAAATTGGACAAAGGCTGGTTAACACAAGAACTAGTGGCTGAGGGCACGGCTCTGAAAATCTTGTTCTCAGAAATGATACATTCAAATGCTCCTGATTTGGTTAAAATATACACAAATAGAAAAAATGAATATAAAAGAAACATTAAAATTGCAAAGAAAAATTATTACAGTAACAAAATTACGTCTGCCGAAAACAAATCTAAAGAAACCTGGAAGACTATCAATAATAATTTAGGTAGAAACAAAAATAATCAAAATAAGGAAGTAACTCTAAATATTAATAATAATATATTATCTGGAAGGAATGTAGCTAATTACTTGGCGGAGCATTTTGCATCTGTTGCCAGTGAGAAAATAAATGAATACTTTGGTTATAATATGTCCCTGCCTTGCACCATTGCTAACTATACAGAGGAGTCAATATTTCTTCCTCCCAGTCACTGTAAATGAGTTATTAGATACTATTACTAACTTAAAAAATAAAAAATCATCCTTTGATGAGCTAACTACCCGTGTCCTTAAAAATATTATTGATGTAATAGCTGATCATTTATTATGTCTAATTAATTTATCGTTGGAACAAAGTGTGTTCCCTAATATCTTAAAAAAGAAGGCTTGCGTCATACCGATTCATAAAAAAGGCAGTTTGACAATTACGATATTGACAATTACAGACAGATTTCTCTCCTAAGTTCAATATCTAAATTAATTGGAAAAATTGTATCGGTTAGAATAGTGTCTTTTGTTGAGAAGACAAATATACTGTCAACATATCAGCATGGTTTCAGGACAGGAAGTTCTATCGAAACGGCATCTTGTCAATTTCTAAATTATGTTTACCAGAAGTTAGATGAAGGCAAATATGTTGTGTCTATATTTTTTGACCTAACAAAGGCCTTCGGTACTGTTGACAAAGATAGACTCTCAACCAAGCTATCCAATATTGGTATAAGGGGAAACCTATTGAAATGGATAAATTCCTATATGGAGGGGGGGAAACTTGCAGTTAAATGTAAAAATACACTGTCAGAAACATATGATGTAAATTTAGGAGTCCCTCAAGGCTCAATATTAGGTCGACTGTTATTCACGTTCTACATTAATGACTTGCCAGTAAACTTAAGAGATGGTTTCACTATAATGTATGCTGATGATACAACAATAATCTGCTATGTCAATGAATGAACTGAAAAGAAAAGTAGACTCTGTGATTGATAGTATGAAGGCATGGTGTGATCGAAATAAATTCATGTTAAATGATAGCAAAACAGTGTTTATAAACTTTAATATGAGAAGACCTATAGAAAGTAATTCACGTTCAGAGATCACTAAATTTGTAGGGACCTATGTTGACAACAAATCAACTTGGGTGTCCCAGGTTGAACATGTACATAAACTATTAAATAAATCTTATTATGCACTGTTACAAATGAAAGGTACCCCTCAATGAATACCCTCAATGAATCTGATCTGTTATATCTCTTTCAATATACTAGCATTGTAGTAGAGTTTTTATTATACAAAAAAGAATACTGCGGTTATTATTTAACATGAACTATAGAGAGAGCTGTCGAAATATTTTCATTGAAAAGGAGATTCTCACCACCTAT
This sequence comes from Leptura quadrifasciata, assembly GCA_963675555.1. Taxonomy (NCBI): domain Eukaryota; kingdom Metazoa; phylum Arthropoda; class Insecta; order Coleoptera; family Cerambycidae; genus Leptura; species Leptura quadrifasciata. The sequence continues at coordinate 103,620,856 of OY776676.1, forward strand.
TATATCTATATACATATAAATGCTCGTTATTTGTTAAAAATAATTCCCAAAATTTCACTAGTCTAAATAGTGGACACTTATATAATACAAGAAAAGGTAACATCTGATCCCTAGCCATAAAACGATAACATTTAAAGATTCCCCTTATTACAACTGCATAATATTAATCAATAGTCTGCCACATAACATAAAGGACCTCTCACCAAACACATTTAAGAAAGAGATAAGGGCAATCTTACTAAGAAATAGTTTCTATTCAATGAAAGAATTTTTAGACAAGCAAAGCAATCATTAGACTTGTTTTTATTAAGTGGTTTTTCCGATTTCCCCTCTTCCTTATTTAAGCATGTGTATAATTGATTAGGACTCATTTCATACACATTGTATTTCATATATTTATTTGACTGACTATGTTAACTTCCTAATTTTTTCGGACATTGCTCCTATAATGGACATTTCATAAATGTCCCTGTTTTTCTTTGTTCTGTGTGTTTTTTTACTTATGGTATTATTTTATTTATACATTTATGTGTGTGTGTGTGTTTGTTTTTTATATGTGCATACATTCCTCCTTTATTTGTTTTTTATATTGACATGCCAAATGTACAAAATGTATCCATTATTGGTGAATAAATATCTATCTATCTATCATTAACGTTCTGTCGGTAATACACAGTTATTACGCTTAACGCGCCAGGCTTGTAACTTGTAATTTAGTGCTCGGCGGGGCACGTAGCCTGTTGGTTGCAGTCTGGTTACGTTACTTAATAAGGATTTTATAGAGGAGATTTGTGACTGAAATATTATATATTAATTTAAATATTAGTTAGAATATTGATGGTCCTAGAAACTAAAGGTATAAAGAACGTAGCTACCAAAGCCGTGAAGGCTTTGGTAGCTATAACTATGTAATCATTATAAAGCAATTTTCTTTTCCGGAAAATGATATTCTAAGAAAACTACTTGACCATGAAATATTGTAAATATATACAATTAAAGACCAGTTACAGTCTAAAAAATGACTTTTTCCAACAACAAAATAATTTGTCAAGTATTTTTAGTTTTATAGGAATTAATATCTTTTGTTTTCATTTAATTAAAATAATTCTATTGCACATAAAAATTACTGTTAAATTTAAATTTTGAGGGCAATTCTACATAATACCCCTCTTTCATTAAAAACCATATCCAGAAAAGAAAAAAGCAAATATTAGCTACTCTATGAAGAAAATAAACAAAGAAATATACCCATGCATGTATGCTCTTAATAAATTAGTTCCTATAAGATGGTCTAGACCCAGATTCTCCAATTCAGCTTTAGTGACGAATTTATAATCATCATAAACATTTTCAGTATTGTTTTCTTCCAGTTCCTCTGTGAGTGAATCCAGGAAACTGGCCCATCTAGGAGCTGGGCCAAGGGTAGGTATGTAGTATGTTTGCATTTTAGTATTTTCATTTGCAAGGAAAAATAAACCGGAGTTTGGTACAGTACAGAGATTATTAAATTCTGTTGAGGCCTCTATCGATGTGTATAATTTGCCCTAAAATATTTATTGAGTATAAGTTTGTAGAATAAAAATAATATAACTTTTATAAGTATTTTTTGTTACCTTGGCTGTATGGTAATAAATAAATGTAAAAGGATCTAGTGGAGTAAAGATAGATTTTGAGAGAAAATTTTACATAGGGCAACGCAACATATAAAAATAAGTTTGTTATGGTGAAACTAAAAAAAACCCTGAGTTTTCTACATCGAGTAGGTGTGGAACCCCTTTTTCGCGAAAAAGGGGTAAATCGGTCATTTCTAAGGGCGGTCTTTCAATTTTAATTTATTTTGGACCCTTTAAAATGTTAGTTAAGGAACGACAACGGTACCCTTTTATAGCAGATCTTCAAAGAACCTTCAGTTCAAATTTCGTGAAGATCGGTTGGCTGCCCCCCATGATATGTATGTATATAGTTACTTATATAACCGAACACAATTTGTCAGATGCTCTGGAGCCGTATCAGATTCTATTATAGTTACTGCGGGCGTTCTGCAAGGATCGCATATTGGTCCATTATTATTTAACTTGTTTGTTAATGATATTAGTGAGGACCTCATTAACAGTTATTATTTAACGTTTGCTGACGATTTGAAGCTATTCAGAATCGTTGACAACTCTCATGATGCCTCTCTTTTGCAAAGTGATCTCGATAATCTAGTTCGATGGTGTGACATCAACCTATTGAATCTTAACCCTGCTAAGTGTAATCAAATTTCTTTCATGAGAGGCAATAATCCCGTAATATTTGACTACCATCTAAATAATGATACCTTAAACAGGGTAAACTCTATAAAAGATCTAGGTGTAATATTTGACGTCGAGATGACATTCAAACCACATATATCAAAAGTTATATCACAAGCACTAAAAGTGTTAGGTTGCATCAATAGGGACTCTACTTTTTTTTCTATTAAAATATACAAATTGCTGTATTCTGCACTGGTAAGGAGTCTACTAGAGTATAGCAGTGTGGTATGGAATCCAGCATATATGTCGATAAAGAATCCATTGAGAATGTTCAAGCAAAATTTCTTGGGCAATGTGCAGTCATGATGGGTCACCCGATAGGCAAATATTAAAATGCTACTGTAGGAACAGTGGCATCTTACGGGAACTCAACCTTCTATCATTTGAGCAGAGAAGAATTCAACTTGAATTATTATTTTGCATAAATTAATTAATGGTAATATTAATTGTCCTGAGATACTTCAGTTGATTAGCTTTAATTTAAATAATCGTAGAACAAGACATTCAGAACTTTTTAAAATACCCTTTCATCATACAAATTATGGTCAAAACGATCCTATTAGCAGATTACTCCGAACAGCAAATTCATTCCATAATGATATTGAACTCTTTGGCTTGTCACTATACTCATTTAAAAACTAAGTTAAATCTTATATAAGTAATTTAAATTAGGTCCGAATACATGGTGTAGCTGAATTTTATTGTACTTGTAATTATTTTCTTGTTGTTTTATCTATGTATTATTTTAAATTACTCTTATTAGATAATTATTATGTTTTCATTTATTGAACTGTATAATTAACAATAAATAATATGAATGAAATATAATGAAAAAATATAAAAAACTGAATTACGGTTAACTTGGACAAAATTAAACCGAATTTGACGAAATTTCACATGGAAGTAACCTATATAATCAAGAAATAGCCTGCCAAATTTTAGTAAAAAATATCCAATAGCTTGGCCGCAATTATTCTTAGTCCAAATTCCACAAAATTTTCGAAACATTTCGTTTGTCCAAATGGTTGTACGACATTTTTCTTTTACCAAATTAAGGTTTTTTATGTAGTTTCACATAATGTAACTAAAAAATATATATTTTTTTAATTTAGCCGATTTTTTGTCATTTTGGGTCTATATATATGCACACGGTGATTTCCCGTCATTTTCAGTATTATACGTATGCGTGCACAAGTATATGTGTAATTATTCATTATAAAATTTTAAATATTAATAATAAAAAGTGATTGTGAGCAGGTTTTAAATATTTAGATAAGAGATTCTCGAAGGCAGATTTCATTTCTTTTTCTCGAAATTTTACTTGATTTTACTAATTTTTTTACATATATTGATTATTGTTTTATTTTATTCATGTTTTCTTTTTCTAGTAGTTGTATTAGATGTGCTACTGCAAGAAGTGTCTACTTCCGAATCAGTAACTAGAGATAGCTAAAATCATATACATCTGAGATATTTTCTGAAGTACCAAAATTGACAGGATTTTGGATGGCAGCAAACAACAGATAATGGACTGATACCAATAAGGACTGATAAAGCTCCTCTTCCTAATGAATTATACAATATAATTGCTTGTGATTGTAAGATTGGTTGCTAAACTTTGCTCATACAAAACCATTGGCATCACATGCAGCAATTTATGCCACAATGGAAGGAATACTTTGTGTCAAAATGCAGATAATATTGTTGACGAAGCTGTGGTTAATTAAGAGTCTGATCAATTAGAAATTAGTCCTGATATTTATCATATTGAAGATTTTAAAGAAGTTGATAATTAGGAAGAAGATGTTTCTACTTCAGAGAATATCTCAGACGTATACGAATTTTAGCGCTGACGAGGGTGAAGAAATATTCCAAATTCCAGTTACCGATTCGAAGTATACACTTCTTGCAGTAGCACATCTAGTACCAACTACAAAAAAAGAAAACATGAATAAGATAAAATAATTTATTTATTAATAATTATACGGCTAAGCCATTTTACAGTTCAATAAATGAAAACATAATTATCTAATGAAAATAGTGTTACGTGCTTATAATTTTCAGTAAACACTTCGTGGATTCAAATAACTTGCAACAAGAATTTTCACAAACCACTGATTTATTTAATCACTAAAATTACACTAGTAAATACTTAAAAATCACACAACTAATAATAACTTAATCTAATATGAATTCACTACTTTTAAAAAACTATGTACTTTTCTTTTCTTCTTAAACTTGTCAACTCTTGTCTAACATAAAAACTCTGTCTGTTTACTTCACTGAACTGAACTGTAGTCTTCTTCACTCAACTGAACTCTTCTTCTACAAACTGTCTCTGTAACCAGAACCACAGACTACCCAGAACTGTACTGGATACTAAACTGAACTGTTCCTTATACTTCACTAAACTGTACTGTTCTCCCATCTGCTGGCTTCACCTCTTTATATACCCACTTGGATTCCTTCCAGAACTCTTTTCTAGAATTCTCCATAGTTTTCTACTATGTACTAGATGACTGTTCGTCAATTGGCTCATAGATGGCGCCACCATACAGGTTTTCTTTCATCTTGAACAGGAACTTAATCACATCTTTCCTCGTTAGAGGGCAGCACATAACACTGCCCCCTCCTTAAACCTGAACGTCCCGGTCAGGCAATTCAGATTCCCCAACATACTTCATACTTCGCCAACCTATCCAAGTGCACGATCTTCATCTTGGACTTCTTACTACGTTGAATTCGGTAAACAACGTCATTGATCCGAGTGATGACTGAATACGGTCCTCCCAGGGTGCGTGAAGCTTCGGAGATCTTCCCTTCTTTCGCTGTGGGTTATATAGCCAAACCAGATCGCCCTCCTTGAATCCTGCTGACGTTCCCTTCTGGTCATTGCGAGCCTTCATTCTGTCACTAGCTATGCTAACTTGGTTTTGAACCAATTCGTGGACATTCCTCAGCTGTTGACTAACTTCGTCTGCATAGTCATCCACGGACAGTGGCTTCTTATCTGGTGTACCAAACATCAAATCACATGGCAGTCTGATCTCGTGCCCAAATATTACACGAGCCGGTGTCTGTTTAGTAGTTTCATGAATGGCAGCCCTGTATGCCATTAAGAAAAATGGTATATGTCGATCCCAATCTCGCTGGTTCTTGTGAACTACCTTAGAAAGATGTTCCTTCATGGTTTTATTATGTCGTTCCACCATTCCATCTGACTGGGGATGAAGAGGGGTTGTCCGAGTCTTGTGAATGCCCAGCAACTCACAAATTTTCTGAAATACCCCCGACTCAAAGTTTCTCCCTTGATCGGAATGTAGCTCCAGGGGTACACCAAATCGGCATACAAGGTTATCCACCAGAACTCGAGCAACAGTAACTGCTTCCTGATTCGGAATGGCATAGGCTTCCGGCCATTTACTAAAATAGTCCATAGCGACCAGGATGTATTTATTCCCATCATCTGTCACTGGGAATGGGCCCGCTACATCTATAGCAATCCTCTCAAAAGGAGCTCCGACGTTATATTGCTTCATTTGGCCCCTGCTCTTCGTCTGTGGCCCTTTGGTGGCTGCACAAGCCTTGCATTTGCGGCACCAAGCCTCCACATCTTGACGGCTATTGATCCAATAAAATCGTTCCCGTACTTTAGCCAGTGTCTTATTCATACCAAAATGTCCCCCGGACACTCCATCTTGTATTTCCTGAAGTACTTTTGGGATCCGACAGCTGGGTATCAGCAACCGCATGGTAACTTCTTTCCCATCCGGGCTCTCCCATGCTCTCCGTAATAGTCCATCTATAACCTTAAGTGAATCCCATTGCGCCCATAAAGCCTTCACTCCAACACTTTCACTGGAAACGTCCTTCCATTCCGGGCAGATTCCTTTTTCTTTCGCCTTCAACATTGGTCCAATTTCATCGTCGTTCAGTTGTTCCTCTCTTAGAACTTTCTTTGACCAGTCCTTCGGAACCTCTATCTTAACTGCCTTCACTTCTGCTATATCCTGCTGCTTCTTTACATTCTCGGCATTCACTTCCTTAGGGCTCCTCTGGCGACAGTACCTCTTGACATGCCCCAATTTGCCGCAATTATAACAGCGGATTACTTTTGTCGGACCTCCAGCACTTCGCTGCTGCTTCGGCTCCTGTTTCGGCGGTTGCGGTTCCTGTTTCAGCTCCGGTCGCGAACTTAATTCGTTTAGCAATTGTGCGACCATTTTCTGTATGTCTGTTAACATAACAATCAATCTCATCTTATCAGAGCGGACTTCCTCTTTCTTTGCAGTGTTTACTTCTCCAGGATTCCGTTCTCGACACTGCCGCATCATATGTCCTGGTTTGCTGCACTGATAACACAGAATCAACTTCCTTGGCTGTCCATCGCTCTGTTCTCTTTCCTGCTTCCTTGGAGCATCTGGTTTTGTCATCAACTGGCTTATCATTTTGTGCATGTCAGCCATCAAAGATTCCATATTTGATTTTTCTAAATGGTTCCCTTCTTCTACTTTCATGGCTCGTACTCTCGGATGTAGAGTCTCTTCATAAGCGGCTTCAACTTCGAGGGCATGGATCAAGGCTTCACTACCAGTCTTAGCTCGAGACAATCTAAGGACTCGCCTGATCTCCTCGTCTCTTATGCCATCAATGAAAGTATCAACTGTTAACTGTTCCTGGAATTCTTTGGGTGCATCCGGGTAAGCCAGATATGTCAGTCGCTCAACAGCTGCTTCAAAATCTTGTAAACTTTCCCCAGCCTTTTGTGTGCGTGATTTGAGCTCAGTTCGGTATACTTGGGCGAGGTGTTGGTCGCCATATCTTAGATCTAGTGCAGCCTCCAAAACTTTAAAATCCCGTTACTGCGTCACTGGGATAGTCTGAAGCAACTCTGAGGCTTGCCTCTTAATGCTAGCACCAATGCCATAGCTTTGTCTTCGTTACTCCAATTGTTTGCGTATGCCGCTGCCTCAAATTGTCTTTTGTAGGTTGACCAAGAAGTTTGACCATCAAAGGAAGGCGGTTGTAATCGAGGACCTGATGATGATAATACCAGCTGGCCTCCTTGTTCTCTTAACAGTCGCTTAAGTCGCTCTACCTCTCCTTCAACTGCACGAAATTTTCCTTCTATATCGGTAACTTTCCCTTCGACGCCAGTAGCTTTTCCTTTGACTTCAGTTACTTCCTCTTCAACCTTATTTACTTTTCCTTTGACATCACTTACTTCTTCTTCGACAGCAGTTACTTTTCCTTCGACGCCAGTCACTTTTTGTTCAACTTTATCTACTTTTTCCTTGACCTCATTAGTGGCTGACAGGATAGCATCTTGTTGCCCTTGTATAATTTTCCTTAATTCTTCTTTCTCTTCTAGACGTCGTTTTTCTTGTTCTTCTTTTTCTTCCCGACGTTGTCTTTCTTGTTCTTCTTTTTCTTCTAGTTTTTCTTTCTGACGTCGTCTTTCTTGTTCTTTTTGACGTCTTTCTTGTTCTTCTAGCATCATTTTGCTAAATGCAGCTAACATGTCTTGCATTTGCTTTTCAGCGGCCATGCTTCTTGTTTCCATCCAAAAACTAACAAACAACACTAACAAGTCTTATTTAAAGTCTATATCTGGTATACGTCAAATATGTCCACAAAATTCAGAATAGAATGTTCTATAAATTTTCTCACACTAGCACTTGTCTAATGTTTATATCACTTTCCAGTTCGACTCACTTCACTATCTCCAGTGGTTTCCAAATAGAACACTATGGAACTTCGTCGAATTCTTCAGAAATTCTGTTGCAATTCCGCTTCTGACACCAATTGTTACGTGCTTACAATTTTCAGTAAACACGTCGTGGATTCAAATAACTTGCAACAAGAATTTTCACAAACCACTGATTTATTTAATCACTAAAATTACACTAGTAAATACTTAAAATCACACAACTAATAATAACTTAATCTAATATGAATTCACTACTTTTAAAACACTATGTACTTTTCTTTTCTTCTTAAACTTGTCAACTCTTGTCTAACCTAAAAACTCTGTCTGTTTACTTCACTGAACTGAACTGTAGTCTTCTTCACTCAACTGTACTCTTCTTCTACAAACTGTCTCTGTAACCAGAACCACAGACTACCCAGAACTGTACTGGATACTAAACTGAACTGTTCCTTATACTTCACTAAACTGTACTGTTCTCCCATCTGCTGGCTTCACCTCTTTATATACCCACTTGGATTCCTTCCAGAACTCTTTTCTAGAATTCTCCATAGTTTTCTACTATGTACTAGATGACTGTTCGTCAATTGGCTCATAGATGGCGCCACCATACAGGTTTCCTTTCATCTTGAACAGGAACTTAATCACATCTTTCCTCGTTAGAGGGCAGCACATAACAATAGTTTAAAATAATACATAGATAAAACAACAAGAAAATAATTACAAGTACAATAAAATTCAGCTACATCATGTATTCGGACCTAATTTAAATTACTTATACAAGATTTAACTTGGTTTTTAAATGAGTATAGCGACGAGCCAGAGAGTTCAACATCATTATGGAATGAATTTGCTGTTCGGAGTAATTTGCTAATCGGATCATTTTGATCATAATTTGTATGATGAAAGGGTATTTTAAAAAGTTCTGAATGTCTTGTTCTACGACCATTTAAATTAAAGCTAATCAACTGAAGTATCTCAGGACAGTTAATATTACCATTAATTAATTTATGCAAAAAGCATAACTCGAGTTGTATTCTTCTCCGTTCAAGTGATAGAAGGTTGAGTTCTCGTAAGATGCCACTGTAGGAATATTCGCCTATCGGATGACCCATCATGAATGCACATTGCCTAAGAAATTTTGATTGGACATTCTCAATGGATTCTTTATCGATATTATATGCTAATAATCAATATATATAAAAAGTTTAATAAAAATCAAGTGAATTTTTGAAGAAAAAAAATATCTTACCTTGGAGAGGTTTTTTTTAATCTAAATACTTATTTAAAACCTGCTCACAATCACTTCTTATTATTGATATTGAAATTTTTATAACGAATAATTATATACCGAAAATGACGGGAAATCACCGCACCGCGCGCATATATATACCAAAAACCGCTACCCAAGGAATCATTACTTTCACATCCAGATTTTGTAGCCAAGTCTTATACACACTAAATGCCAATGTAATACTTTATTCCCTTTAATAATAGGAGTAGCTGTTGGTTGCACTCTGGTTACTTTCCTTGCTATTTCTTGGTTATTTAGGTTAGTTCATCTAAAATTTCATCAAATTCGGTTTAATTTTAGCCAAGTAAAAGGTTCAAAATAAATTAAAACTGAAAAACCACTCTTGGAAAAAAATAAAGTCCCCCATCTACTCGATGTAGAAAACACAGGTTATTGTTAGTTTCACCAAAACAAACTTATTTTTCTGTCGCGTTGCTCTATTTAAAATTTTATCTATCGCCTTATTTTTGGCTATTTTTACTCCACTAATAATAATCCAGTAAAATTAGATTTTACATTGGAAAAAAATAATAAAGTTTTGTAACTTGGTAAAAATATCATCAAATGCATCAGAATGACAATAAATGGAAGTTACCAGCCCTGTCATGGATGCATCATCATTTAATATTGCAAAAACTACTTCGAAATTGGATTTATCTTGTATATATGCTAAACTGTTCACTTTTCCACAAAAATACCTCTATATAAAAGTAATGGTTATAATATTCATTAACTGTGAAAAATGTTCTATTTGGTTTTTCTATGGAATGAATAACATTTGTGCAAGTACAGCACGAAGACGTATAAGAAAGACAGAGTGTTCTGTTAAATGTATGTTATGTGTCTATTATGTTTGACTGTAATTAACTTATAAACTACTAATTTTATGCAAAAGTTTAAAGGAGTCGAAATGTAGAGCAAGAAATAGGCTATCGAATATGGTTATTATGATTTTCTTTTTTACACGTCTTCTAAATTTATAAAATTTCTGATATAAATGTAATATAATTATTATAAAGCTATATATGCCAGATACGCAGTCTTGAAGCAAAATAATTATGGTGTAAAGTTATATAGAGGTTTAAACTATCCAACTATAGTGGTAGTAAAGGAAATGACTGCAAAAAAAGGGCTTAAGTTCTTAATCATTACTACTTCAGTGTAAAAGCTTGAAAACTTTTGCATTATGTTAAGTTTCGGCAACATATGAAATGTATACCTTTGAAAATTAGTGCACCCACCGCAGGGGGGGTTGCAGCCCCCATTTTTCACCGCCCATTCAATAACTCGCAAAATTTTCAACGAAATCGGCTAAAATTCATATCATGAAGGTTTTTAGGGTCGCTGATTGCAAATCCGAAGTGAAAATTGGAAAATTCAAAATGGCGGACTTTAAGATTTAATTCCTGATTTACTCCATTTCTATTGATTTTACTGAAAAATACGCAGAGTAAAAAAGTGTTTAGAATGCCATTTTGCATAAGAATACACCATTTTGGTAACCACATTATTTAACCCTTTCGTTTCTCCCCCGTTTCGCAAATATTGCGATAAAAACTTTTTAAATTTTTTTAATATAGTTTGATAATATTGGACTAATACAGTTGAAATAACCAAAAAAAATTAACGCTCATTGTTTCAATTCTTTACTGGGGTGAACATAGAGCGACTTCCCAAAAAATGCGATTTTCCCTAAATTTTTACTACAAACTGATGGGGTAAAATATGGAAATATTACTAATAGTGCCGATTCTTATCAAATTATAAATAATAATGGATATACACCGTTAAAAATAGTTTAAGTTTTAATTTAAGTTTTTAAGGAAAATATGATAATTTAAAAAATGCTTAGAATATGTTTTGCACAAGAATACATAATTTTAAAAATGTTAGTCCTTAACCCTTTAGTTCTGTCCTCGTAGGTAATCATGGTAGTCAAAGAATTATATTTTCAAAACGCAAATATCTTCGTTAGTATTGATTTTTACCCCATACATAAGATTAATGCCATTTTGTATCAAAATACAAATTTTGGAATTACCGTCAATTAACCTTTCCGGTTTATCGTCTTGAATCACTTCTTTCAGTTTTAAAGATTCATCGTCTGGTCGATAGCCGGGTGGGTAGGCACGAGGTGACAATCGTGATTAATCACACGGACATCGCACCACCGGGTTCGAATCCTGGCTCCGGCACTGGCACTGTAGAAGGAAATGGTTGTATGTTCGCGTTTTTTCGATGTGTAACCCCCTTCTGCACAAGCCTCTGGCTTCTGGAATTGGGGGTTGTCTAATTTCTGTGGTGTTTATTTATTAATTATTTATTTATTTATATAAAAACATGATTTTCGTCGTTTTTATTGACTTTATTGAAATGCCTAGAGTAAAAAAGTGTTTAGAATGCGATTTTGCATAAGTGAAAAGAGTTTCTCCCATCAGTTTGTAGTAAAAATTTAGAAAAAATCGTATTTCTGGGAGGTCATTCTACGTTCACCTCCCGTAAAGGGTTGGAAACGATTAGAATTAGTTTTTCTTGTTGGTTATTTCAACTTTATTAGTTGAATATTATAAAGAATATTATCAAACTATAATATAAAAAAAGTTTTCATCACAATTTTTGCAAAAGAAAGTGTCAGGCGTAGGAGGTTTTCCACAGGGGTGAAGCGAAAAGGTTAAATAATGTGATTACCAAAATGGTGTATTCTTTGCAAAAGGCATTCGAAACACTTTTTTACTTTTTGTTAAATTAATAGAAAGGGCATAAATCAGGAATTAATTCTTAAAGTCCGCCATTTTGAATTTTCCAATTTTCGCTTCAGATTCGTAATCAGCGACCCCAAAAACCCCCATGATATGAATTTTAGCCGATTTCGTTGAAAACTTTGCGAGTTATTGAATTGGGGGTGTAAAATCAAGTTCAAGTCTATGGTATATAAGATATATGTATATGTAAATTACACTTACGTTATTTTTGTCCCAAATCTTTAATATAGAACTGTCCAAGGAAAACACCAAATCTTGTTGATAGTGAAAATCTATATCCTTAATAGGCAATCCATACATATGGTCTTTAATATAAAACGGTTTATTTGATCTTATATCGTACAACAATATTTGTCCAGTTGCAGTTCCTACTCCTAGTTGTAAACCACCATTAAACTGTAAAGCCGATATAGACGGAAAACCTTCTAATCTAGTAAGAAGAAAAATGTGTTAAGATCAAGTATAACAAAAACAATATAATTTGGTACACTTACTCTTTATTTTCATTAACACAATTAAAAGCGCAGTCTAAGGTACCCACTATCGCTTTACTTCTAGGATCCCATGCTTCTACTCTCCCTTCTTGTGTTCCACAAACCAACAAATGATGCGTGGGATTTATAGCACATCTATTTATCGCAGATGCACTACTAGTAAAAGGAGCCATGAATTGTCCCCTTTCTAAATTTAACCTATAAATATCAGAGGAAGCACCAACAACAAACAAATCACAACTAGGAAAATGATATTTCATGTCTCTTCCAAATTTTGGTATCCTTAATCTGTAGTATCTCCCATATGATGCATGAAATTCAATATATCTGTCGCATTGTAGGAAAACCAACTAAGTCAGGATACAAATAAAAAATAATTAATAAATGTTTACTAAAACGAGTGCATAAAATCTAAACAGCCCTAAATTTAATATGAGTCGTAAGTGTTCACTGAAAAAATTTACAAACACTCTAAAGGTTGTGTTCTTTTCTATTTATGGCACGAAGGTGATTGACCCAAAGTCAGGCACTAAACTGCTAAATTATTAATTAATCTTTCAAACACCGAGTCTTGCTTAAAATTCAACAGGTAAGACCAGACTACCATATCTTGACATCATGTAAACTACTACACAAGGTACGTGAAGCTGTTTTATATTATTTCATAGTAGTAGTGTTGTCACCTGTGATGTCGCATCATATTCATGTATTTTTATAATAATTACTAATCTTTGATAACATCAAATCTGTGCTTCTCTACAAAAAATCATAAAAGTATTAATGTAGAAATTTTAAGTTTTGTGAATCAAAGTTTGTGCCCTATTTCTTGGCAGTATTAATATTATAATGAAGGCTTACTGATGCACCTCACAAACTAAAAGGGAGGCATGAACTAGCAGATTGCAAATGATTGGTCACATTATAAGAACATTTAACGACTACACTGCTGAGATAGCATTGGAATGGGATACACAAGGGAGATGAAAAGTGGGAAGACTATGAAATACAATTATTTATATTTTATTTCCAGTTTTAAGTACCTGCTATTCTACTGCATGTAACTTTATTATCCTGTTAGTTGTTGTAGTTTGTGGTTTTTAGACAGTAAGTACTCTTATAATCTCGATGCAAATGGGAAAATAAACTTATCGAGGGTCAATTCTGACGAAATGGAGGTCATAAGAAATATCATAGGAAAGAGATACTGAATGGCACAGAATAGGAGCCCATCGAGCCTTCAGTGAAACTGTATGCTCCCTGTAGGACATTACATAAATAAATAAACACCACAGAAATTAGACAACCCCCAATTCCAGAAGCCAGAGGCTTGTGCGGAAGGGGGTTACACATTGAAAAAACATGGACATATAACCATTTTCTCCGATAGTGCCAGTGCTGGACACAGGATTCAAACCCGGTGGCGCGATACACGTGTGATTAATCGCGATTGCCACCTCGCGCCTTAACCAATGTGGCTATTGGCCAGACAAGATATAATTAAATGAACAATATACTAGTCAATTATTACTTTGTCATCTATAGTTTCAGCTATATTTTTTAGAATACCAATTTAAAATTCATTGTAAAATAAACTTCAAAAACAGTAATAGATATATCTGAATGTGTTTGGAATATAACTATCAAATTAAATTCTGGACTGTTTGGGTTTCACACACAAACTATTACATTAAATCTCCTAATTATAATATAAATTACCTTGCTATAGTCATCACTCAGTGTTTCAAATGTAACTGCTTCTGAATCAAAGCAACGCTCAAATTTTAGAGACAAATTATTTACATCAAAACATTTCACTCTAGGTTTGTAGATACCTGTTGCCAAAATATATTGGCCATCTCGAGAAACTTTAATAGTTGTGCTTAAACCTGGCATGTCGAAGTCTTGAATAAGCTCAATTCGTCTTCTAATATCCACATTTTTCTTTAACAGAGCTCTTCTTTTTCTTTCTGACAACCACTATTACAGAAAAATATATTTTTGTAGGCATGGCAATAATGAATTAACTCAGCTTACCTCTGGTAGCGATTTTCCAGCACTTAAATTATATATTTTCACATTATTTGGATCAGAAACCTGCATGTTTTTAAATTTTTATAAAACATGGATCATAGGCAGCATAGGCTATAAAAATATGTATTTGTTAGGTTACCTTCTTCTTCTTCGACGTTTATGGCCTTTACCAAATAGGTTCGGTAGTAGTGCGTTCTGAATGCTAACAAGCGGCAAGAGTGACTGAACGAGCGACAGACTGTATACACCAATGAAGTAGAGGATCCCCTCTACCTCATTGGTATACTCTAGTAGGACTTTTCATTTACCGGGACACTTGTCGATTTCGACAAATCTGCTTTCCATTTGATTTGTATCGTGTCGCTGTGGCGAAACTCAACTTACGGCAAATAACATTACAACCAAGGATGTTATAGCTATTAATTATAAGAACCTTGACTACAACGAGAAGTGAAGCTAAAGGAAACTTTAGCGTTGGGCGTGTTTTCGTATCAGGGCTATTCCTGACACCTAACAAATCAATATCTTTAATGATGTCTGAAAACCACTTCTACAAAACTCCAAAACATTTGAACACTATTCGTGTATACATGTATGATATTTAAATGTGGTATTTTGTGAAAAAGACAAGAAAGATATTGATTTATCAAAAATAGCTCATACGAAAACGTCCCACTATCAGGATTCAGACGCAGCGTAAGGTTGTAAGGTTATCTACTTAAGCAGAATTAGGGAGGTTCTTAGATATATTTTCAAAATGTCGGTGGCTCTTGGTGTATTAGCGCACACTTAAATATAGTTTCGTTTGTAGTATTTTATATCCCATTTACAAAATATATCTGGTGTTAGTGTTGTGTAGAACGAAACCTCTCTGAGAACTAAATTGATCTGTTTACATGGGAACGTACTTTTGTTAATTTTTAACAGAAACGGGAACACTCCTCCTATGATTGCGTCTGCGCACTTAAAAATTGATTGGTCATCTTACGCCATATTATTTTAGCTGTCAAATTGTGAAGAAAGAACTGAAAGAAAAAGAAGCAGTAAAAATGCCGAGTCAAGAAGTAACCACCACAAAAGTGGTAGTTCACCCTTTAGTATTGTTAAGTGTAGTTGACCATTTTAATCGTATGGGAAAAATAGGAAACCAGAAGCGAGTGGTTGGTGTTCTTTTGGGTTGCTGGCGAGCTAAAGGGGTACTAGATGTCTCAAACAGTTTTGCAGGTTAGAATTTAAAACAGAATCCTTTGTTTTTTCTTTTAAGATCTCGTAAGAAATGTTTAATTGTGCTAATAAGAGACTAGATTTTTGTGTCAATAATTCTAAACGTAACTATTTTTTTTAGTACCTTTTGATGAAGATGACAAAGATAAATCGGTGTGGTTTTTGGATCACGATTACTTGGAAAATATGTATGGTATGTTTAAAAAAGTAAACGCACGAGAACGAGTAGTAGGGTGGTATCACACTGGCCCAAAACTACATCAAAATGATATAGCGATAAATGAACTTATTAGGAGGTATTGTCCTAACTCGGTACTTGTCATTATTGATGCTAAACCTAAAGATCTGGGTCTGCCGACTGAAGCTTATCAAGCTGTGGAAGAGGTGCATGATGATGGTTCACCTACTTCGAAAACTTTTGAACATGTACCTAGTGAAATAGGAGCAGAAGAAGCTGAAGAAGTGGGGGTAGAGCATCTTCTTAGGGATATTAAAGACACCACTGTAGGAACTCTTTCTCAGAGAATAACTAATCAGCTTTTGGGACTGAAAGGACTGCATTGTCAGTTACGGGACATAAGAGACTATTTAATTCAAGTTAGTGACGAAAAATTGCCTATTAATCATCAAATTATATATCAGCTGCAAGATATATTTAATCTACTACCAGATATTAACCAAGAGACATTTACTAAATCATTTTATGTTAAAAACAATGATCAAATGCTTGTAGTATATTTGGCTGCGATGGTTCGTTCAATTGTAGCTTTACATAATTTAATTAACAATAAATTAACTAACAGAGATGCTGAAGAAGGTAAGAAAGAGGATAGCAAAAAAGAAAAGGAAAATAAAGATAAAGAAAAGGATAAGGATAAAGATAAGGATGGAAAAAAAGATGAGAAGAAGAAATAATATTTATTTTAAAACACATTATTGCGCTAATTTGTAATTATATTTCATTAAGATACAGTGTGTATAAACTTACATTAAATAAACTTAACATTTTCTAAAAATTTACATACATATATTTACATCCACGCCTTTCATAATATTTACAACAATTAATAACATTTCTTTCAAAATTAGTGTTATTAGGTGAGAGTTTAAAATATTTTGATTATATTTGCTCTTTGGAAAATGGTATGTGATCCTTACATGTTTTCATAATTTGTTAAAGAGAAGATACATTCTTATAAGAATTTTTATTATAAATATAGTAACCATAAGTTGTGAATACTGCCGAATGTGTGAGACACTGGAAGCACAATATTCATGAAAATATTTGTCACTTGCCTTTTCCCACCGCCTGTGGGTACATGTGGCACAAGTCAAAGGATGACCAATATTTGCGTCAGTTGGTAAGTCATAATTTGTAGTTGTGCTGTCACTACTGGTTTGATATTTGGCATATGTATTAAACCAAATTGGGTCAATACGATCACTACCTTAAACCGCAAGCACATTACGTGCTTGTTGTTTAGGGTAGTGATCATATCGACTCAATTTGTTCTAAGAACAACTAGCCATTTGGAATAAAAACTTGTCCAATCCATAAAGCGAGAAATGCAGGGGTGCAACTATCTCTATATCGGCTGTATGAAAATGATACAGGGCCAACCAGCTGAAGGGGCCCATTAGCTGATTTTTTTAATTGTAGGGGTCTACCTGATGATGTTTGATACATTGATGCCAGTTATATCATTGGAAAAATATTATAAATGATGCATGCAATGACAAGACAAATATTTGGCAAGCCTAGAAAAGTAGCACTATTTGCCAAATAACTTACATGGTGGGATCAGCTTGAAAATTATTTACTCATCCCTTGTAATAAGTGATTAAATATTGGAGGAGCATTTTTGTCAAATACCTGAAGCAGGTATGTTTTTATTAAACATAATATTTTTAGTCGCAAACTCCTCTATAAATATAAAAATATTATGTTTAATATTCCGCCCTCTAAAAGCACATTTGAACTATGTTTTTATTAGTTTGCTGGCCTCCTAAATATTTTCCCATTTCGGCACATCAGTACTCTCATTTCTTACCCACATATTTCTTTATTTTTATATTGGATGCACTAGGAAAATCTCATATAACAATCAATGCTTGGTTAAGAGTTGTTCGGAGTGTATTAGTCATCCATGCTTCCAATTTTAATTGTAAATGACTTCACGTCAATAAAATGACGCAGCCTAATGTACGGTGTGCTTGGAAAGAGAGTGATAGAGATGTAATAGAATATGACATTGGACAAATTTAATATACCTAATCTTTAAATTTCTCGGTGCATTTGAGGACATTAGGGCTAATTTTATTTTAGTTCTACAAAAAGGAAAATGTTTATTTTAATAATACCTATGTGAGATGATACGAATTATTTTTGCAATTTTTTATATATACTTTTTTTTCTCTCATCGTCCCACATTGTAACATGTTTTTAATGTCTTTTAGTGAAAGCCGTTTTTTAAAATAATGATTTATATGAGAGTAAATTGCACCGTCTTTCCCGCTTATATCCGGAGTGCTCTTAAGTTGATAAATTAAACAGTTCCAAAATTATGTACTAAAGAAATTGCCCAATAAAGTATGTATTTTTTGAAGCATATAAATCAACATACATATTTAGATATTTTCAAATATTTTAAATTTTCTGATTACAAAAACCTCTACTTCTCTATATAGTCAAAAATATTTGAATTTCGTGTTTGTTAATGCCTTGTAAGGTTCAGAAAGTCCTTTTAAATTGTAGTTCATGGAGCAAAGGGATATCAGTATGCAAATTTGACAATTTTTTTTGGGCCCCCATAGGTTGCTTCCCCAGTTGACTGATAAAAAATTGACAGTAGACTCGTTCGATACAACTTTTCACATTAAATATTTTTTCTTTTTACTAATATTAATTGTGTTTTACCTTGAACGCCCAGATCGTATGTCTAAAATTTAAAATTTCTCCATTGAGCGGTATTGAACTTGAAGAAAAACGTATCAATAACAGACAAACTGCTGGACTCACAGATATACAGAATATCTACCGAATACGGTATATTCGCTGCTTTTGGGCTTCAAAACATTGAGTATCATATAGAATTTGAATTTGGAATTCGGGGGAGGGTGGTAAAAAAAAATATTTAACCACAGCACTTGGGCCCCATGGGATCACTTGTACTTCCTCCCTCACCTAGGCCTCCAATCAACCTAATCTTGCGAAGTGCTGCCTAGGGGCATCTCCCTTACATCAGCCAAAGTAGGCCAGTCGTCTCCCAAAATGGATTCTTTCACTGTCTGGCAAGAACAGCAGGCACACAAAAATCACTTTACTTTACATATAACATGCTATTATTTCTTCAAATACTGTTAGTGCCGCTCGTTGGCGGCAGTAAAAGACTTTTACTATCTCTCACAACTCTTTAGCGGCAATAAGAGACTAAGTAAGCCGGTCAGATGAAGTGTCAGAGTTAAAGTTGAAAAACTTGTTGATGACAAGTTTTTTTGAAGTCATGCTTTCTTGACGTTTGGAGAAAATAGTAATGAGGATGTACTTAACAGACGAGCGAAGTGAGTCCGGCAAGACCAGCTTAGACACAGAAAATCACTTTATTCCACATATAACGTGCTGTTTTTTCTTTAAAGGTTGAATATCCATTAAATAATAATATATTGTTTTATTAGGAGTAAAAATGGCTTTTACTTCTATAAACGTCGATTAGCTATAAAAAAATAAAGATACAAAATTTTGCTGTGCATTGCCATTAGCAACGGAAGTAAAAGTTCGCTTGAGCGGAAGAAAAAGTAATTTTACTTCCGTGTTGCTGATGGCAACGCACAGCCACCTGAAATGTCAAACTTTAATGTCATAAAATGTGTAAGAAATGCCATGATTCACTGATATTGGAAGAAAATAGTATATTGTTTTATTAGGAGTAAAAGTGATACTTTTGTAACGAATCTGTTATAGACGCTAATGGCAACGCACAGCGGTCTGAAATGTCAAACTTTAATATCATGAAATGAGTAAGAAATGTCATGATTTTCTGACTTTTGAAGAAAAATACTGTTTTTCTTATTTTTAAATTACAAACCTTCCTAAAAAAATTTACGTAAGTTAAATAATTCAAACCAGATTATTTTATTATGGAGAATTATATTAAAAACACTCTTTGGAAATATTTCCTCGGGTTAAAAGTTGCTAGGAAAAAATATGTCTATGTTAATAATTTTACGTTCTACCAAAACGGTTTAGAAACTGAAAAATATGAACAGGATGAGGAAATACTATCAACATGCATCTAACAGACCAATTTTTTCTTGAAAACTGTCAAAAATAGATTGATTCCAAATCTCTCTCACAGTATAATGGGTTTTCTTGTGGCATACCATTCCGTGTGCAACGTTGTCTTAAACTATTGGGCCTATTGGGGTTTCTGCCAGTCAGTTTCTTGAATGGTAGTCTGTCTATGATGGTAGAAAAATCAGAAAGTGATGGTGATCATGTGTGATCCGTTGCTGGCGACTGAAAGGGAGTGGGGTATAGGGGAGCTAAAAAATTGGCCACTTGATCTTATAAAGTCAAATTTTAAGAAAAGAAATGTGTCATACAACTAATAGTTAGTAGACTTCGTGTTTGGAGTCCACGCTAAACTGTAGATCCCTGGGTATAATGGACCCATCTGCGGCCTAGTTGACTAGTAAAATAATACAATAGTAGTACAATCTACATCTCGAGATGATTTTTCGTAAATAATTGAAGACGTATCAAATAAAATAAAATAATGGTATGTTACAAGAAAGAAGCTTGACAATTATTTTGTCTTTTTTATTTTCTGTGCCGTTCTAAAGCTATCGCAGGCGGCAGATGGCGCTACAACGTTTATAAGTAGAAATAAAATCATAATGTTTAAGGCCAAGCTGTATAAAAGTGGATCAGCTGAAGTTCAGTTGAACTTGGTTTAAAATCCAGGGTTACAATTGCGGATCCACGGATTTTTAACCAAGTTCAACTGAACATTCGTTGATCCATTTTTATACAACTGGACCTTAATCTCAAAACAAGAGTTTGACATTAAAAATGTATCGATGAAGATTGAAAGTATTGAAGTTCTCTTTAAAATGGGTTTTTAGTCCCTATGGTTTTACAAATAACGGCGTTAAAAGAAAACCGATGAGGATTTCGTAAAGTTTTCCTAGTATCATTAGAATGAAAATAAAAAAGCCCGCATTGTATTTTGTTAATATTTTTTTTATTTTTATTTTTTATTAGCCTTTACTCGAGTCCGAGTATAAAAAAAATGTTACAGTCGATATTGTGTGTAATAAAAAACAAGTAAAAGGTGTAGTCTATTGTAATTCCCATTCATCTACGGTGCACACGACTATGGCTATAGAGGCCAATTCGGGAGAGCACATGTCGACCGCAGTCAGGACAAACATAGACCTGGTTAGGTCTTGGATTCGGCCTTCTTGCAGCAACATTTCCTTGATAGCTGGCCACAACCCCTCGCCATTCGGTTCTGTCCGCTGCAAGTTGTTCCCATTGCTCGTCTGGAATACCGCAGGATTTTAGATTTTCATGGAGAACGTCTTTGAACAGTGTGCATCGAGAGGTGACCGAGTGCAGACGTACCGAGCCAAGAAAGTGCACAGTGAAGTGGCAGCCCCACAGTTAGTGTCGTCGTCGACAGTTCTAAGAAGAGGAAGTACACACGTCTTTTTCAAGACGGTGTACTATAAAAGATAAATAAAGTCTCCCTCCCTTGGAGACACCATTTTTACTGTTATTAATCATAACTTTTTCCCATAATATTATAGGTATTCCCTTGCAGGACACCCACAGCGACGTTACCGTGGAGGACGGTAGCATGGACTACAGCGAAGACAAAACGTCCCAGAGCGGTAGCTCCCGAGGGGGTACCCCAACCCCAAGGGATGACAAAGAGACGATAAAACGTCTCACAGAGGAGAACAAAACCCTCAGAAAGAAAATAGAGGAGCTCACCGAGAGGTTGTAGCTAATGCAGAGGGAGCAAAAGTCCCAGCACGAAGAACTTCTGCGTGCGATTCGAGGAGAATCGCAAACGCGGAAGCGGAAAAACCCACCCGCCACTAATACGGACTCCGACGAAGAGGCCCCTAAGGCGGCAAAGAAGGTGGCTGAAGAGCCCCTCAAGTGCCCCCCAGAGCCATCCAGACGAAGCAGATCGGGATCTAGAGCTCCCCAGCAGGAGGCTAACGTCCCCAGACAAAACGCCAGGACAGAGGAGACTGAGGCCCCTCAAACAAAAACAAGAAGCCAGCGCATACCGCCGGTAGTGCTGAGAAACAAGGAGACATGGACAACGGTGAGCCGTCGTCTAACCGAAACCGGCATTAACTTTAGCAAGGCTAAAGTTACCGCGGAGGGAATCTCCATCGAGCCCGCGACATCCGAAGATTATCGCAAGATGACTAGGATGTTCGCAAACGAGAAAAGGGAGTACCACACGTACGCCCTGCCAGAGGAACGGCTGCTACGTGTAGTCATCAGGGGGATCCCGAGCGGCGTTACTTGTACAGAGGTGGCAGAAGACCTCCAAGACCAAGGTTTCGCACCTACCGCAGTGCAACGGATGACGTCCAGACGGACGAAACAGGAGGTGCCACTCGTACTTGTCCTAGTCCCACAGGACCAGGACAAGATACTCCAAGTCACGAGGTGCTGCTCTCTAGTCGTAAGGACAGAGAGACAGAGAGCCAAGGTAGCGGCATCCCAATGCCACCGCTGCCAGCGTTTCGGCCACGGACAATCCAGGTGTACCGCGCAGCCGAAATGCGTGAAGTGCGGCGAGGCACACCGGACGACTGACTGCAAGAAGAAGGCAGACGAACCGGCCAAGTGTGCGAACTGCCAAGGGGCCCACCCGGCCAGCTACAAGGGGTGTCCAAAATACCCCAAGCAATCAGCCAGCGCCACTCAAAGGCCGGTACAGAGGCCGACGACGTCCTCAACAAAGAAGGGCGGCGTAGCGCCAGGCACTAGCTACGCAAAGGTAGCCCAGAGCAAGGCAGGACAGAACACCGTCCCTGCCTCAAAACAACAAGCATCGCCAGAGGCCAAAAACCTCACAGCGGTGCTAGCACAGATGCAACAAATGTGCTCAGCGATGAGTGCATTTTTTGCTCAAATGCCAAACTTTACTAATCTGTAATGCCTTTACAGATTAAACCGGAATTCCTGCAGATGGCGGCCTGGAATGTAAACGGCCTGCAACAAAGGAGACTTGAAGTCGAAGAGCTCCTGACCAGGTACGATATAGACGTCATGGCACTGCAGGAAACCAAGATGACCCCGGCCAAGGAGATCAACTTCCCAGGATACCACACGTACAGGATGGACTGGGTAAACATACCTCGGCGACCCGCAAGAGGAGTGGCTCTACTCGTTAAAAAGACCATAGCCCACCATCCGACGGTACTACCTGAGCTAGAAAATATGAATGCCACCGCCGTAGTAGTGTCCACAGCACGAAACGGCGACGTCCAAGTGGTTTCATGTTACCAGCCACCCCACAGCACGCTAACCGAGGGGGATCTGGACGCAATTCTACCCGCTAGGACACAAGTCGTCGCAATTGGCGATTTTAACGCCAAATCCCAGCAATGGAACAGCGGCGTAACCAACACTCGAGGACGAGAACTGCTGCGGTTCCTGGGACAGCACGCCGGCGAACTGCTGGTGGTAGGACCAGTCCAGCCCACCTTTGACAACGGTAGAAACAGGCCAGACGTACTGGACATAGCCATCCTAAAGGAGATGACCCTCGAAGCGGAGATCTCCACCAGAACGGAGGGATCTACCGAGCACAACCCGATCTTCCTAACTCTAGGAGGACAGGCGGGTGACGACAACGCTACCTTCACGAAGCGACGAACGGACTGGGAATCGTACCGGCTGCACCTGCAGCAGTACATTGCACAAATTCCCAGGCTAGATACCGTGAGGGACGTTGAGAGGGCCGTTATTACCCTAGAGGAGCAGATCCTGGGAGCAATAAGGGCCAGCACGACAGAAACAGAAGTAAGAAGACACCCAGCACCGATGGCGAACCTACAAGAGGTCACCAGGCAGCTGATAAGGGATAGAAGAAGCGCCAAGAGACGGGCTCAGAGGACGAGGCTCCCCGCCGACAGAAGGGAGTATAACGTCCTCAGCCGAAGAGTGAAAGCCGCCCTCCAAGAACACCGTCAGGAGGGGTGGCAACGCCACCTTGAGTCACTCGATCCACAGGACAGAAGTATGTGGAATACCCAACGTGCCCTGCGAAACCGGAGGAAACCTATACCCCCGATTCACGGAGAGCGAGGGAGGATCGTCTACACTAACCAGGAAAAAGCCGAGGCGTTTGCCGACAGCTTAGAACTGCAGTGTAGAGAGAACGAGCTCGATGACGAGGACGAGGACTGGGTGGACGATGTCGAGCGCAGAGTACGTAGGATCCACCGCCTGCCTGATGACGACCGAGGAAGTCAAGGAAATCCTTAGGAGCCTAATGCCGAGAAAGGCTCCGGGATGTGACAAGATAGGAAACATCGCTCTCAAAAAGCTACCCAGGAAAGGAGTAGCGGCGCTAGTCAACATCGTAAACGCGATGTTAAGGTTACGGCATTTTCCAGCCAGGTGGAAAAAGGCCGACGTCATTATGATCCCTAAACCAGGGAAAGAACTAATTCTCCCGTCTTCTTACAGGCCCATCAGCCTCCTCCCAGCCATGAGCAAGGTTGCAGAACGGGTCATCTTGAAGAGGCTCACAGAAAAGACAGAAGAGCTGAATATCATCCCGGATGAACAGTTCGCGTACCGAACAGGACATTCCAC
The DNA here is from genome assembly GCA_963675555.1 of Leptura quadrifasciata. Taxonomy (NCBI): domain Eukaryota; kingdom Metazoa; phylum Arthropoda; class Insecta; order Coleoptera; family Cerambycidae; genus Leptura; species Leptura quadrifasciata. The sequence continues at coordinate 103,645,519 of OY776676.1, forward strand.
CGAACTCCAAGTACTTCGCCTCACCGAGGAGATTACTAAGGGGTTCAACCAGCGGCAAGCCACCGCGGCGCTGTTCCTAGATGTTGCCAAAGCGTTCGACAGGGTCTGGCACGACGGCCTCCTAGCTAAAATGATGAGTATGGGTTACCCCATCGAACTCGTCAAACTAGTGAGGTCCTACCTGCGCCGCAGACAGCTAAGGGTCAAAATCTCGGACCAACTCTCCACTTACAGGACCGTGGAGGCGGGAGTCCCGCAAGGTTCGGTGCTGTCACCGCACCTGTTCGCTATCTACACCTCAGACCTCCCCAGGACTGACCACACAGCCCTGGCCCTGTATGCAGACGACACAGCAATAATTGCCAGATCCTGGAAAGCCAGGAACGCAACCAGAAAACTCCAGGAAATGGCCACACTCCTGGAAGAATGGTGCACGAAGTGGAAAGTCGCCGTCAACGCCGACAAAAGCCAAGCCATACTCTTCAGACGAGTGCGGAAAGAAATTCCCACAGGACACGTCTCCATGAACGGCGAGGACATCCAATGGCACGACACCGTCAAATACCTTGGCGTGGTCATGGACAAAAGCCTAACGTGGAGACAGAACACGGACGCTATTACAGCCAAGGCGCGGCGCACAAGAGCCCTCATCTACCCGATGATGGGAAACGGTAGCCGTCTCAACCTGAGGAATAAGCTCACGCTTATCAAAACCCTCATCAGGCCGCAGCTGACGTACGCCTCTGTAGCGTGGGGTTACCAGGCAAAGTCCTACATGAAGAAAATTCAGGCAGTGGAAAACATCGCCCTCAGGACGGCGGTCGACGCACCATGGTACGTGAGAAACGCAGACATCGTCAGAGACCTGGAGTACACCACGGTCACTGAAGTCATCCGGGAACGAGCGAAGAAGCTGTACGCCCAAGCAGAGGAGCACGGGAACCCGCTAATCAGACAGGCCACTGATTACGACCCTGCCGACGCCCCGAGGCACAAACGGCCGAGGGTACAGCTTCTGGACAACGGGTGAGTATAACTTATATTTCCCGCTAACCGATCTGTTTCAGATACCCCAGGACGGACCACCACTACCAGAGACATGACGTTTTTCTACCCAAACCCAACCTCCTTGCGGGCGTCGGACAACATACCGTCCAACGCCCGTTGTCCTACCTGCTCCGTGGAGTCCGAAAGTGCTAAAAAAGCACTTAGGGTCTCCACACTCCCGAGCTACACAGCTCATATCCTTACCTTTCCGATGATCCGGGGTAGGACACACCTTTACTGTGTCCTACGTACCGGCAGTCAATCCCAGCCAAAACTTCCTAAAACCCAACTAGACCGATGACTACCCACGGGGGTGACAAGCTGGCGAAGAAAGAAAATATCAAGAAAAGAAGAGCGCCAGAAGAGACCTCTGCCAGCGAGGTTGAAGAGCCAGGACCAGGGGAGGTCCGCAGAAAATACCACGACACATCTCGCATTTGCGGGCTGGGTCTGGTAGAAGTAAGCGGGCCCACCTATCACGAAGGCCGGTCCAGGTCTACAGAGATAATCTAGGAGCAAAGAGTAGTAGTCCTACTCGGCCCTAGTTATCGAGACCGTCATCAAGCCAATGGATATTGGCGCGTCTTTGAACCTCTTTCGTTGACCGCCACGCCTTCTTCTACCGCTTAGCAATTCACCATAAAGTGTACATTTAAGAAGGCGGTTATTATGCATACGATGAACGTGACCTGCCCATCTTAGGCGTGCTCTTGAAATAAGCACCTCAATTGGAAGGCTGTTTGTTAATATACAATATTCCTGACATGCTCAATGTTAAACTTACTTTCCGAAACCTAATAAGTTATAATATTTTATTTCACTTCACTTAAAATTTTATAACGAATTTTCACTTTCAGATCAACTTCTAATTAAATCTCCCATCGTTGTGTTAAATTAAAATCAATATTTACTTCCACTTCGTTCACCGCGTGCCTATTGAAACATTCTTAATACGACATTAATATGGCTTAATGACTTCTAAATATACTTTACGGAACCGGTTCAAATTCAGACAATTATTCATGCAGTTATCGCCTACAGCTCTAAAATTCAAATCGATTTAAACTTAGTTCATATATCAAAAGTTCTCCTTTTTATGGTCGACATTGTATAATTTTCATTTCAAAATATTAACTTTTTACAAAGATTGCGCAATGCGTGCCGAAAGGAATGGGCGGTTCCTTTTCCAGGGGAAAAACACCCCGGCGAGGCCAGGTCCCGCTAAAAAGAAACGCCACCAATCTATATAAGCTCCAGCTAAAGACAGCCGAGCTAAGTCGAGTTCGATACGTGCGCCGTGAAAATCAAAACTATAATCGTGCCACTACAGCTCCTGCCTTGTTTTTAGAATTAACTCTGCCTCAGACATTAAACTATTGACTTTTTTAAATAAATATTTTAAATCCGTTTAAACCAAGTGTTACTACATCCAAAGAAGGACATATACAGGGTGTAGCATTGGACCCTGCCCACTGATATTACAACTTTATAAGTGCTTTGAACTCTAAATTAAATTAAAGTGAAATACCAGTGCCAAGAAGACATATAGGGTGCAGCAATTGAACCTGACAGCAGTTTTTTGAGCAACCCACAAATCTTTCTTAAAAATAAATATGTGATTTTATACCGATCTGCTCATTGAAAACTCATTAATTGCGCTAAAGGCGTAGTAACGAATTTCCACTTATTTCATTGCAGATGCGGTCATCTCCAGCGTTTCCGGGATTTACCTATACCTATACTCTCCAACAACCATATTTTATTTCTGTATACTTACATTAATCATTGACATTCCCACGACTCCGTTGTTAAATACTTTCAAGCACCCCTGGAGCGAAAACCACCGAGATTATGGACTCTTCGCGGCGCCATGACAAATTTTGATGAACTTGACTTGAATTTGCAAATTAGCAAAGTTTTAGATGATTCCACCGGAACCCCATTTCTATTAAGAGTTATTCCAGGGTGCTTTAATTCAAATATGAAATACCTCTAACAGAGTTCGCTCGTGTATTAAAAAATTGGAGATCAGTGTTTTACTTAATGGTCATTACATAACGTCTGGTTATAAGTTATGTATGCAAAGTGAATAAGGAAGTCGATTTGTTATCTATTTATTTACTTACAGTTTATTGCACAAGACCACAAGTAAGTGTATTTTAAGAGGAAAACTCTACTCAAAGCTTAAAATCGATATAGTACACACACTAAAAAAAATCAGTCATATATGAAACATGTTACAGGCACTAAGATCAATTTAATGAATCAATCGAAATATGATATTGATTTAAGTATTTTAATTTTATACCTGATTACAATACTGCCAGAATAATTTTTATATAAAAAGTAAACAATACGACATGCAAAAATTGATGAATGTCAAACTCACGAACAGCTTTATTAGTATTTGTAATTCGTGCTACGTATGGTTCCAAGTTGGACTTATTGTAATTTGCAAAGTACCAGTTGGTGTCATCATCACTTATTATCTCTTCTGTTGTAGAACTAATCTTGTAGTCTTGGGTGTTCTTTCCTTCTCTGTGAGGTAAGGGATCTCGCGATAATTCTAAATTTGACTGTAGAAGATCATTTGCTGCAATGTGGGGTGACGGAACTTTTGTTATGGTTGATCTTCCACCATGTTTAACTTGTGACTGTAGTTGGTGTTCTCCAGGAATCAACAATGCAGATAAAGGTGTTCCGAGACCTCTATCATTTGATATCTCTTCCTCTTTGTGATCAATATGTACTTTTTCAACGTCATCTGAGGTTATATTTGAAGACACGACTTCTGCAGGTGCTATTGAAATTTTCGGACCGATTGTACTATATATTTGTGTTACTTCTGTTGTGATAATTGGAACTGTTTGAATATCATCGCTAGATTCTGTTAAAATACTATCAAATTTCTCTATATTGGAAAAGGTTTCTGGTTCGGGAATTACTGTTGTTTGTTCGATCGTTTCGGTTGTTATTTCTTCCACTAATACTGATACTGTTTCGACAAAATCATCTGTAGTATTTCCGTTTTTATTTTCTGAGTCTGCTTGAATTTTGGTTTGTAAATTCTTACTCTTCTCTATATCGATTGATTCTGTAGTTATATTTACAGGATTTGGTGGTCCGCGTTCTTCGTTTTCATTCTTGGCGATTGACATATCCGGCTTCATAGCAAGTGACGGAGGTATTGAAGCCACAATATGGTCATTCCTCTGAACCGAATTTGGAGGTACATTTTGTTGTGCAAATAATGTAGTAGGAATTTGTCGATTTATGTTATTCTTGTCCAATGTTGACAAATTAATACTTGCAGGCACAGAAGTTGGACTTACATTTGTAGCTTCTGTTGGATTTTCTGTAGGTGAGTTATTTTTTATATTAACAACAGAGGGAGTACTTATTGGTAAATGGGGATTAGGAATGGGTTTAAATCCTCCATAACCAGGTAAAATTGGAACAAATCCAGATTGAAGTTCTGGCAAACTTGGAGGTTGCATGTATGGCGGTGGATGCATTCTTAAAGGTAAATTAGAGGGTACATTTCCCATATTACCTCTGCCTGTGCTTCGTGTAGGGTTATTGACAATTGCAGTTTTTCTTTCAGCTAGGATGGCGGTAGACGGACCGTTTTTTTCCACTCTTCCAGTTACTCCTCCCAATAAACTGTTTAAATTTAGGTTAGACAGTGGAACTCCAAAGAATGTAAATCCACTTGTACTAGGAGAGTTACTGACTTTTTGTGGTATGTCGGGTTTTTTCGTCTTGTTCTTTGAAGCTGCGTATATCGTCGGGGTGTCACCTAGGAACATTAAAAATCATTACTCAACCTTTTGCTAAATTACATACAGGGTGTAAATGCGTTAAGAAAATTCATTGCGAGAGAGGGTTAAAAAATATGAACTATAGATACATCCAATCATTTGAGTGACCTTATAAATTAATATATCACGAAATCTGTATTTCATCTTACCTGCTGTATAATGTGAAGATTTCGTAGTTAGTGGAATTTTTATTGTGGCAGTTTCAATACCTTCTTCTTTATCTTTGAGTTTCTCGTTAGGAAAATCATGAGGATCGACAAAACTCTCATTGTAAGATGGATAATCAACGTACTCGTCATAAAAGTAGTCGGATTCTTCGGGAGAGGGTGCTAAATTATTTTTGTTCCCTGAAACCTGTTTCGTAATATTCTTGAATGATTTCAAATTCATCCAGTGATGAGAGAAAACCTGTGAAGTTGAGTATGCGCCAGGGACAGTTAGTAATTCAGCATCACAACCTGGAGCCGTTACCTCGATGTTCTTCTCTTCTTCTTGACACTCTTGACGAGAAAGTATCATTTCACGTAGAAGTGTTCCATCTACACAACGAGGTCCAGTTTGAGATGACTCTTTTAGCCACGCTTGTAACCACAACATGTTACAGGTACATCCTAGTGGGTTTCCTACAATAAAGCTTGCTGACTGTTGGTTTGTTTTTATTAATTTTTATTATTATTCTACTAAAACACTGTCCGTCTAAAGAAAGTTGTAAAAAATCTTTATTACATTAAACTAGCTGATTGTGTGGCTATATCTGGGTCTAAGGAGGGGGTGAAACGGTGGAATTGGACCCCTACAGTATTCTTTCCAAGGTGCCAAAAAATACTCATGCCAATACATTTTTTGCAGATACTTTGAATGAAAGAAGCCTTTACTTGAACATACGTACATTTATTGAATTTTTCTTAACATTATCATCCACAATATTCAATTTTTAATTCGAATTACCAAAATTAATAACGCTACTCTTATAACAGCTATAAAAAGGCAATTTAAATGAATTATAATTTTCTTAAAGCACCTACATTTAGTCCTTTCAAATTCCAATAAAATGTTCTAAAGATATCCACTAAGAAATAAAAAACAATATTGCTAGAGAAGTTAGCCAAAAACTCTGGAAACTGGGGGACTATCAAAAAGTCCTCACGGAGTACAACAAAGGATTGATAAGGTCTAAGAGAAGATCATGGAGACGGTTCTGTGAAAGGATAGACGAATTAGCCCCAGCAGTCCGTCTACAAAAGGTCTTCACAAAAAAACTTTCAAATGGAATAGAGCTGCTTAAACAGCAGTAATCAAAAACTCGAAAAGTCAGAATTAGGGCTGATCACAGGCCACTGCCCCTTGAGATAAAATCCTCAAGCACATCGGCAAGGCAGTAAATAATAAATGCAGATACTGCGTTACTGCAACTCAGACTGTGGAACATACATTGTGAATGCAAGTTATTAATCCGCACTAGGCTAAAGTACAGGAACAGGAGGAATTCACGCCTGAAGACATAGGAAAACTAGCTCCCAGAAAAATCACAAGCTTTGTAAAGGGTCTTGGAATCCTGGGCAACAATTAATTGTAGGGTAATTCACAAAAGATCTATTAAGTCGAAGTGAAGTATGGCTAACTCAGAACCAAGCGACTCGTTGAACAATCTACAATCTAATGACAGAAATAACAGCATAATATAGTTAACTTACCATCTATGTCAAGGACAGCAATGTTACCCCTAAGTCTTTGAACAGCACGTTCCGGGAATGATATCAGCTTATTGTTCTTTAAACTAAGTACTCTTAGACGTGGCATTCCATTGAAAGTCGATCCTCGGATATCACATATATTATTATTATCTATCCTTAGCTCAACAAGCCATTCCATTTTTTCTAAAGTAGGGCCAGCCACTCTGGAGATTCTGTTATTACTAACATCTAGCATTTCAAGGGACCTTAAATTACGTAAGCCTGCTTCTTCAAGACCCGTCAGCTGATTATTGCTTAAATTTAGCATGAGTAAATGGGGCACTAAATTAAAAGACTCTGGATCAATATTTCCCAATTCATTTTCTTGTAGTTCTACTATTTGCAATGATGGAAGTTTATTAAATACTGATTTCGGTATTTCCTTAATTTTATTTCTGTTTAACTTTACAGACTTTAATACAGGTAATGCTTTTATGGAATTCGGTTCAATATATTCCAGTTCATTATTATCTAAATGTAATGTTTTTAAATGCTGTAAATTATTAAAAGCACCATATTTAAGCTCTTGAATGAAATTTTTGCTGAGTTTTAATTCCCTTAAATTGACTAAGCTGCCGATAATTTCAGGGTTTATATTTTTTATTCTATTATCTGTTAAATCTAAATTTCGTAAGCTTTTAAGTCCATGGAATGCTGGAGGCAGTTGAACCAAGACATTGTGAGAAGCATCTAAAATTTGCATCTCTAAGTTTTTCTCCAAAGTACCAGGTAAAATTTCAGCAAGTTGATTTTTGCTAAGATCTAATTGTTTTAATAGTGGAGTGCTCCTGAAAATACCTGGTATTAAAATATCTAAACGGTTGTTGTTTAAATTTATTTCCTTAAGGTCAGTCGTTTCCATAAATGCATTTTCATGAATTTGCACCAGTCGATTCTCCTGCAAATCTAGAGTTTCCAGGCGCTTTAATCCAGCTAAAGAGTTTTCTTCTAGATTTTGCAATAAATTTCTACCTATAAAATCAAAGTTCATATTAAACAGAGCAATTGAAGATAAAATTAGCTTATGGAATTGACATATAATTAAAATAAATCTTGAAATTTATTTAAAATCCGATAACAGTATTTTTTTATATTTCTGAAAAATATTGTTTATTAAATCATTTATTGGTCAATAAATGTTCAAACGGAAATTAATGTGTGCAGAAGAAGAGAATTGTAAAAAATCAAAAGTGTTTGTAAATTGGAGGTTTTTAGATTAAATCTAATAATTTGAGTTTTATATTTGTATAAAGAATAGTATTCGGTTTCAATAAATAGAATTTCGAGGGCAGATTCCGCGACACCCATTGAGGTCATAGATTCCGATTAGACCAGATTCTGATTGATCTCACCCAGATATAGCACACGACATCTCATGGATGTCCACTATCCAGTTTTGATCCCTATTTGATCTGAACGTCCTAAGACCTAACATGAACATCCTCAAGATTTCCAAAGCGGGATATCTTGGAAATTACAGAATGTAGGCCTTTAGTGTCCGTATTAGGTCTTGTGCTTTTATTTTTGAAACATAATACATTTGTATCTAAATCAATCATTCTTTTCAAGAAATAAGAGTTACATGGCAAATGTAAAACTTTTCAAGTATAAAAATGTACTAAATTAGTAACATCCAATAATTTTGAATTTCCCACTCTTCTATCTACATGACACTCTTGACAGCGGTGTTAGCCATTCGCGTAGTGGGATTTTATCATAATCATTTGATTCCCCTTTTCGGGTTAATAATTTTGTACCTTATTAATATTATATGATGGAAGTTGATTTGTTTAAATAAAGGTTTCTTTTTTGAATTTGGAATGTGAAATAAATAATAACTAACAACCGATATTATGGTGATGTGTCACATGTAAGTGTCTCTTGCTATCAGTTTTGTTATTCCGAAAGCGTATTTTGCGATTTTTGTGTGGTGTTTGAAAACTCAATATTGTAAACGTTTGGGAGTTTGGAGGATGTCTTAATAAAAAATTCAAGTGTTTGACTCAGTTGCAATTCTGTGTGCATCGCCATGCTAGAAAAATGACTGAAAGAAACGTTTTTGCTGAAATTGAAAAAGCATGGTATAGTGTTGAAAAAAAAATCACATTTTTGGTTAGAAACCTAGCAATAATAGGCTTATTTCTATCAAAACTTCAGCGGATCTAGCACTTAAAACCACGCCGTTTAATGTTGTGTCATGCAATTGCACAAAAGGATGTAGAGGGATATGTGGCCATAGGCAAGCTGGATTAAAGTGTTTCGTTATCTGTCGATTTTGCAATGGATAATTGAGGAGGAGCATTCGTGCAAAACCCGATAAATCCAGTTTGGATGGAAAATAAGTTATACATCTTTCTTATTCTTACTAATTGAAGGGTCCTCTATCGATATATGAAACCAGATTCGAGAAAAAATCGCTATTTCCCGCATAAAATAAACTTGATCATTTCGAGGAAATACCGATAAATCCAAGATTTCGAGCAAATACTGATAAATCCAATATTCAGAGACAAACTTGAAACATTTATACTATATTGTCATTTGCAGTTTTTGTAATGATTTAAAATAATGAATTTATATAGTCAACTAAAGAAAAATCAAAAGAAAAAAAAAATGTATCATTTCAGAAATTTCGTGCAAAAGCCGATAAATCCAACAATTTTGTGTAAAAGCCGATAAATCTAATGATTCTTGTTTTTTTAAAAGAGTTTTATACATTGAATTTAATCAAAATGTTCGGATTCCTCAGTCTAACCCCTAAAATTCAGAATATTCAGAATGATGGTAAGAATGTAGGGTATCTTAGGCTTCAATTTTTTTGCGTGGCAATTTTTTTTATTGAAAACCAAGGTGCGAGAAAATGGGGAAACGCCCAGTATATAGGGCATTTATAAATTTAATTTTTTCCTATTGATGTTTCCAAAGTCAAGCAATTATTGCAGTTAATTTGGTAGCTCAGTGTGTTAAAGCGACTTCATGGTGAAACGGCTGGCTATTCCATAACAAATGGAAAATTAAAATAAATCGAGACAAAACGGATATAATTACCATGCACAGGAAATTTACAAATATAAAAACATTTAACAAACTTAAAATTAATAACAAGGTCATAGGGGAAAAAGCGCGGTTAAGTACCTAGGGGTAACCCTGGATACGAGGCTGCACTTCGGACCCCATATAACCAAAACAATAAATAGTACTTATGCTGCCTTAAGTCGATTATATCCGTTAATCAACAAAAGGAGCAAATTAACTAAGGATAACAAATTGTGCATTTACAAAGTTATTTTAAAACCGATCCTTACTTATGCATGCGCGTCTTGGAACACGATTTCAGACGCGCAATGTAATAGATTACAGAGGACACAGAATAAAATCCTTAGATTACTGACAGAAACAAATAGGTATATGCCTGTGGAGATCTTTCACCGACAGTATAATATTCCTATGATTAGGGATTATATATTGGAAACCGCTAACAAATTTTTCAAATTTAAAATTCAAAATTCGACACACAAAACATGACAGATATTAGAGCGCATCACAACATCGTACATACGCATAAATTTATCTATGAAAATTTACCCATTTATAATGAAAGATAACATTAATGTTTTAACGTATAGTTTTTGTGGTCTTGCAGATTATGAAATAAGCATACATAGTTTGATTTATCTAAATGAAATGTAAATATGTACTTACATATAAATTTTATTTTATAGAAAACTTTTCGAAGAATCATATATTTTGTTTATTTTACATAGAGAAACGGTGTATTTTTAGGTTGTAAATAGAGATTGTTTTTAAGCAGGTTTTCACTTTTTTAAGTTTCCTGTAAATATATTTGATAACATGTTACACTCTTTAAAATGTTATATCTTTATTTATCATAACCCAATGGGATTAAAAAAGTTAACTAACTTTACAGTAAGAAAAGTTAGATTTATTATACAATTTACGAATTTGTATTTTATATCGTTTGGCAAAACATCGGCCTACCGAATCGTTTCGTTGCGTAAGCAACCTGTGACGCGTCGGGGAATGATAATTATTGTTAACACTATATCATGATATAAATGAAATACAAAAAATGAAATGTAAATATAAGTTTAATAAAGAATTTTAAATGGTAAATGGTAAATGGTAAATGGTTAGCAAACTGAGTTGCCTAGCGAAGTGGGTTCGATTCCCGCAAGGCGAAACAATTTTTCATTAAAAAAATTGCCCCAAGAGTGGTTCGGAGTCCACATTAAACTGTAGGGCCTCGTCTATCTTTGCCTAGCACAAGATCCTTGAGATCTTCCAGGGGGTTGCTTCGGTAACTTGAGAGGCGGTTAAGAAAACATTTTAAGAAACATTTTAATTCATTTCATTTTTACATTTATTTAATATTGAACACAATAAAGTTACCAGAATGCATTTTAAAATTACATTATTTTAAAGCAACGTTAAACGCTACATTTGTACGAAAGAATTTACTTAAAAATCGAGTCTAGTCAGAGCATTTGTTTACAATGGACACGATAAGCGTCAAGTACTTCTGTTCTGTTACTTCTCACAGGGTGAAATCGCCTGTCGTTTTCTATATTAAGTTAAGTTAAAGGACAGATTCTGCAAACTACGACGCAGGTAGACATTGAAATTTATAATGTAAACATTTTCCAATCGTGAGACCACAAATCCAAAGCTTTCATGTAATTGTGACGTCATTTTTACCATATAAAAGGAAGACGGCGTTGTATTTAGAGAAGAGAAGACTGACAGCATCTGAAGGCAGCACCTTTTAAGCTACGTCGCGATATTTTCGCCGAGCTTTGAAAATTAATTTGGAGCCATCTCAAAGTTACGTCGCGATATTTTCGTCGAACTTTTATATTTGCATTTGAAATCCATTCTAAGCTACGTCGCGAGTTTCGCCGAGCTTAATAAATTATTTTGTGGATATTTTTCACTAAATTAGCCGTCTAAACTACTAGCCAAACAATATTATAACTTACATCTTATTTTAACGAATTCTTCTCAACCACCGACATGCTCGACGAGGACGTTAAACATGTAGAATCTGGGGGAGAGCATTCACGGGCGACATAATGCTATACAGAGCGCACAGAAATTCAGCTGGCATACATTTTTAAAGGTGATTACTTTCTTATTTCGAGACTCCACTTTATTATTTGCAATTGCATTCATATTCTGGTTTCGACGGGGTGTAATAGGGTAAATTAACGCATTTGTGGTACTAAAAGAATATTAGATTTTTTTTAAATATTAACTTTGATTTTCAACAAGAAAATATAATATTATATTACCAGTTATCATGATTTCATTCACAAATTTAATTCATATAATTTCACTTTCTGAATATTTTACTAGCGAGATTTGCGTTTGCAAAATAACAAGTTTATATTCAAGCACTATATATTTTCTGCGTTTATGCAATGACATGAAACTTTCACTTCCATTATTTTTCATTTGATGTACTTATTAAGGCTACTCTGTGCCTAATTTTGGACATGTCAAATGTCATGGTAATATTTATCTTTCAAATGATTATCTGAGATTTCTCACCAGCGATCTATTTGGTTTTCTATGATTGTTTAATAACGATCCATTCACATAATTACCTTGTGCTCACAAACTGTACAGGCCATCGGTCAGTGCTGGGTTAATTAGCCCGTAAACCTGTTCGTATTAAGAAGGGTTTACTTTTCGTCGAGTACTCAACCGGGACGTCTCGTCTGTTTCATTTACATCTACCCACCTTGTTTTACGTTGTTGGACAGTCATACAAAATTTGTTAGACTGCTTGTTTTAATTATAATCAAAGGATTTTTCCTCAACATTTTCCTCATTCTTTAATTATAAACCATTATTACCTAGCGATTGCTAACAGCTTTATTATAAATTATCATTATCAGGCCATTGCCACAACCCTAATTACTGTTAAAATAACACAGCATACTTTTGTTTAACAAAGTTCTTGTTATTGCATCAAAACACTCAGCATATCTACAGTCTGGTCATTACTATAGCGACGCAAATTTCCTATTATAATATTTAGACAATTGTTTCAAATATTTGGATTACTTTTGATTTCATGTTCGACAATTGTTGCATCAATTTATATAAAATAAAATGGTTTTTTTTTACTATTTTTTCCCCATCAATTATTGTCTTTTCTTTCACCTTTACCTTTTCCATCATACAGTTAACAAAGCAAAATAGAAAACAAACTTCAACAATAAATGTACAGTGCAATCTTGAGTAATAAAATACTACATAAATAACATATATAATTAAATAGGTCTCTCAATTAATAGACAGTGTGCTCAAGTTTACCAGGTATTCAATTAACAGAGTGATTAATTTTCTAAGGTATATAGTATCAGATAGAAACAAGTAATATTAAACTTTATATAAAAGAACTTGGGGTAATTAAAAAGGGTTACTATACACACATCGAAATTTGGGTCCTACACTAACAAGACTAGACGATCACGCAAATGGCCAATCTTATTTGTTTATCCTTCAGATGAATTTACTGGCGACATAATGAGGAAGATGCATGGATTTTAAAAATGCTTAATTTTATTACATTTTCATAATATGTCTTTGACGTCATTTTGACGTCACTAATTTGACCTGAATTTGCTAATTTACGTTGTTATTCTTAATCTTGTTATTAATTATTGGTTAATATGACGGATAATCATTCCATAACATCCCTAACATGTTAATCTATAACCACAGCGTTCTTTTAGATGTTTCAACGTTTTAACAATAATGACGTGACGTTACGGGTTACGAATGACACCATTCGTTAGGGATAGAGCGTTTTAATGGTTTTAAATTCTCAGCTAAAATAAATATTTTTTTTCACTCTCAATTTTAACAAAAAAGAAAAAGAAAAAATACGAGGAAGCATATTCTTCTGTCGTCTATCTATCTGCGATATAAAAAAAATCATGCAATTTCCTCATTACCAGTACTTTCTTTAGTAATTAAACAGGGTACCCCATAACCATTACAATGGTTTTTTCGAGTTTCAGAAGAAATTATTGATTTAAAAAAAAGTGTTTCTCAAAAATTGTGCGCCTTGAAAAAAACCTATAAAATAAGACCTATTTCATCAAAATTGGTTAATTTGTTTATGAGTTATTGCAAAACAAAATGCTAAAATGGCTGTTTTTTCAATTGTTAACAAAGAATAGAAAAACATGTTTCATATACTTGTTACCACAGGAATAGAAGGCTCTTGTAGCATAGAAATGGCACGCGAAATTATATATAGCCATATGGTCGAATAGTTTCTGCACAATCAAATTGTTAATAACTTTTTGACTTTTTTTTAACACTTAATTCTCAGCGATGTGGCGGTTCTACAGTAATCTGCAGGTGCGCAAATTAAAGTTCATGATTTATAGTAACAATATCAAAAAAGAACCAAATGAAGTATTGGCATAGTCTATAAGTATACATATAGTAAGTCCGATCACTCGTGAAATGCAATAAAAATCCCCCTCCTGCCGACACCCGTCTCTCGCCCAGAGATTCGCTTGCTCAGGAAGCAGCCTCTCTCTCTACAGTATTAAACACAGTCTTCTCGCATAGAGTTGTACTAGGTGCGCCAAATAACGTGTTTAAATTAATATTGATAATTATTCATGATTAATAATAAAATATTCATTATTGATAATTAATCATGGTTATTATTGTTGTGTCAACGATTGTATATTAATAATATACGAAATAGTTTTTCGTTCAAATGTGGTTTTTGGAGGGCGGAATATTAAAACATAATATTTTTAGTCGTAATCAGACGTAACGTAACCAGACTGCAACCAACAGCTACTCTCCTGGCTATGTGCCCCGCCGAGCGCTGAATTACAAGTTACAAGCCTGGCGCATTAAGTGTAATAATTGCATATTACCATCAAAACGTTAATGCTTCGATTGCAATTGCAATTGATGGTAATATGAATTTGCAGCACCCGAGACTTCTTTTCGGCAGTGCGTGGTTGACTTCACCCCTCCTCCCCTCCCCCCAGCTCCCACACTGACTATCAGAGTAATGGTAACTTTAAACAATTGCCACATCAATAATTTTTAAATAATCGAGTAGAAAACTTTTGCATTGGATCCTTTAAATATTCCCCTGTGATTCCAGCTAAAATTATTCCTTAATATTGATAAACAACTTTTTTTATTTTATCTCAGCTTCTATTGGTCGTAAAGACTTTTTTAATTCGTGAAAAAATGTCCGCTATCAGATGCTTGTGTCAGCATTTCGATACCATGCATCGCCGAAGAGATATTCTATTCGCTTATAACGAAAAAATTAATGCTAACTTTGATAATTGTTTTCAAGAATTTAAAATCAATATTTTATTTGGTTCTTTTTTGATATTGATAATATAAATCATGAACTTAATTTGCGCACCCGCAGATTGCTGTAGAACCGCCATATGGCTGAGAAAGCGTTAAAAAACTCAAAAAGTTATTAACAAATTGATTTTGCAAAAACTATTCGACCATATGGCTTCCGATTTAGCGTGCCATTTCTATGCTACAAGAGTCTTTTTCCTGTGGTACGAAGTCTATGAAACATGTTTTTCTACTGTTTATTAACAAATAAAAAAACAGTCATTTTAGCATGTTTTTTGTAATAACTTATAAACAAATTAACGGATTTTGATGAAATAGGTTTCATTTTGTAGATTTTATCAAGGCGCACAACTTTTAAGAAACACTTTTTTCTAAAATCTATAGTTTTTTTCTAAAATTAAAAAAAAAAACAGTTTCTCACACCTTAATTGTTTAATAACAAAATTTGCTACGCAGAAAAATTGAAGCCTAAGCAACTCTACATTCCTACGATCATTTTGAACATCCTGGATTTAGCTTATAACTAGAACCATTTTTTTGTCAAAATCACTTCATTTTCATACTAATTCGACTGGAGTAAATCGTGAGAAAATGTGCCAAATCTCCCGATCGATGGAAAACGAATAAGAAGAAGAATCAATTATTGAGTAATTAACCAGACGCTTGAAGATTTTGAAACGCCATAAACCCAGAGGAATATTTGTGAGGAAGTCATTCGTGACTATCAAAGCAGCAAAAAATACGAATATTTTTATAAACCGCATTTAATTAATAAATACTGAAACAGTAATAAAACATGGTGTAAAATATTTTATGTATATAAATTCATACCCATTCAATCTCACTTTCCCTTCTTAAAATTCTTGTTAGTATAGAGAGTAGTAAAATGAGTTAATGACAGTTATTATGTATAATAATTAATAAATGAATAATCAATTGAAATTAATGGTAGTCAATAAACTATGACTGATGACTGTAATCTGTAATAAAATATGTTCTAAATGGGGCGTTTTGTGAAGTTTTCATAATTTGTTTCACTTTGCAGGGGTGCGGCTCGTCATTTATTAGACACGCGAGAAAAATATTTTAAACAAAATTTGTAGGAAATTATAACTATATAAAATATGACTGTTTATGTTCTAGAAACAACAAATAACGAGATATTTCATAAAAAAACGCTTTTGTAGTTATTTTTCTAAGAAGAACAACAAGGTTGAGAACTTGGATTTTTATTGGAACCTCATTGTATAAAACATAACTAAACATCAAAACTATACTCGATCTTTTGCAAAGTGTAACTACCCTGTTAATTACTAGAGTTTAAGTTTAATCACATGCCGATGATGCTTACTTGATTAGCGAAATGTTTGTCAGTATAATTTTTTTTTGCACAATATTATCAAATGTTACAAAATTTGTTATGTCAGCAGGGACAATTATTTCATTAAAACGTTTGACAGTTTTTATAAATACTAATCAATTTTTAAAACCAAATTCCCACGAGACCAACATTTCTAAGACAATATTATTTTAAATAAAACTACTAACTTTTAACTTAAGGCCGTTTGACCTTGAAAAATCTGAAATTTTCGCCTGCGGCGCATTTTTTGACCCTACAATTTCAATTTTGATAAAAAGCTACTTTCATCGTTGTAGTTCTTTTTTTGAAAAAAATATGGTCACCCTAAATTATACTTCTATAATTTCATCAACACCAGTAATCAACATTAATAATGATGAAATTGTTGTGCCTAAAGATGTTGCATTATAACTATTAAACCTTGAAGAAGTGTGTGCCAAATATACGAAACGCCGGCAAAATAGTTTTTTTTTTGTATTTTCCTGTCTCCGACTATTTAAGTGTTAATCGTTAAATCCTCTTTCAGCTGACGCTACGTGTAGAAAGTTGTGCTGCCCATCTTCGATGCCCCCCCCCCCCATTTCTGGGACCGCCACTGTTTTTTCGATATTTTATCGAATGCATTTACGTTCTAATGCTTAATTTGAATTACTTAGAGATTGCAAATAAATTTCAAGGATTTCTGATATTTTTCATTGACAAAATTGTTTATATTATTGCGTGAAATATTACCTAGATATAAACGCCTCAATTGCGGCAATGTTCTGAAGCATCCATTAGGAATATTTTGAATCTTGTTATAAGACACATCTAACATACGAAGAAAAGGTAGATCCAAATTTGATACCGGTACTGATGGAATTTCCGATATTTTATTGTGGTGTAAATGTAGGTATTCAACGCTTCTCGGAAGTCCAGATATAAATTCAAGTAAATGGTTATGGCTAACATCCAGTTCATATAAATTTAAAAGGCTTCTGAAAGCTGTCGGATGTATAGTTGTTAAATCGTTAAATGAAACGTTGATGTGTTCAAGAGACGGTGTTGGCAGAAATAAAGTAGGATCTATAACATTTAAATCGTTATTACTTAAATCGATACGTCTCAGGGAAGGTAAATTAGCCAAAAAACTAGGATCAAGTCTTTTGAAAAAGTTTCCGGATACATCTAAACCTTTTAACGCCGGCGAATTCCAAAACGGCCAATCCAAAATATCAGATAGGGAGTTATTTTTCAGTCTGAGTTCTCTAAGCGCAGGCATTGCCATAAATGCTTCCCTGTCAATTGAATGTAATTTATTGTAATCTAAATTCAAGTGCTCCAAGGTGGGATGTCCACGAAGTGCACCAAATGGAATCGTTTCTAAACTATTGTAGCTCATATCTAAAAAGACAAGTCTGGGCAAAGCGTCTAAAAGTGACCTTAATTCGGCCACGTGACTAATATCATTTTCTACAAGTGACAATTCTTCGAGTCCACTACCAGAATGTTGCAGGAAACTTTCAGGATGGACACGTCTTAACATATTTCTATTCAAATCTAAACTCCTTAGTAAAGGAACTCTATGAAATGCTCCATGGTGGAGTTCAGTGATGCGATTATTAGACAAATAAATCTTCTTCAAAGCAGGCAAGTCAACAAATGCAGCTTCGCTGATCTTATCTATATAGTTATGATCTAGTTTAATAATCTCTAACTGTGGTAGATCTCGACTTCCTCTTCCTATCATACCGGCGTCTGTTATTTTGTTTCCTACCAGCCAGAGTTCTTTTAACATTGGTAGTCTGCTGATGGCTCTTGGATGTACCCAATTTAATCCGCAATAAGATATGTTCACTAAATTTAAATAAGGCAAATCTTGTAATAAATTAGCTTCTAACCTAGTAAGTCGAGGGCTTGACGTAATATGCAGCTTTTCCAAACGTGGATTGTTTTTAAAATTTATTGGAGATAATTCTACAAGGGATTCTGAGTCAATTTGTAGATATCTCAGCTTTGGAAGACTAGAAAATAAAGGCAAACGTTTTAATAAATTTGTTTGAATAGTGACAGCTTGCAACGCATTTAGTTGGGATAAAGAGTCGTCCGGAAGGCTTCTTAATTGCGGTTCGACAATGAAAATTTCCACTAAACTTGCTTGTAATCCGGCTAACCAGTCACTAGATACTCGTTCCAATCCATTGTAGCGTAACATTAAGCGGAGTATTTTTAATGGAAAAAATGTTCGGCCAGGCAAGGCTGGTAGGAAATTGTTTTCTAAAATTAATTCATCTATTGGGTTGGTTATATATTCTCCTACTGCCCTTAAACCATCTAAGACCCTTGGAAGATCACTGTGGGAACACCTGAAAGTATAATTTGATATTAAAAGTACTCTCACATTATTCAAGTATACTGCCAATAGTATTGGAAAGTACTCCCAGCACTGGATTGATTAACGTATACACAGACACTTCTGATGTTATGTTTGGAGTACCTCTGTCTGAGTACCTATAATCATGTATTTTAGGTATACTTTTGGAACTCTGTGATTTAGTGTAAGGTGCTGAAATGTCGCGTGTTCGATACCGGCCGCGGCCTAGAATTATAAGTGATACATTATACAGGGTGTCTCACCGGGAACTGAATCGATCGTTATAGAGAAAAGTACGCATCAGAAAATATTGAAAATTTAAATAATTACTAATGTCGGTGTGGTCAATCCAACTAAAATAATTACAAGCAGCTTGCGCTTCCGCTTATACCGGAAGTCGATACCAACTTGCTTATTTCAAATGGAACACCCTATATATTTTAGAGTTTTCGAAAAGAGCATAAAATTCTGAATCGAAAATATGTGGCATATCATATACCTAAACCTAGCCGTCTCAGAGATATTTAACATTTTATAGAAACTTTGACAGGTTCAACGGTTTGCAAGAACCGTTATAACTTTCTTCGTGTAAAAGATCCTCGTTTGCTTCTTGTCACATAAAAAGAACACAAGGAGAACTACGTTGTACAACTGAAATACATTCAATATCATACCAAGTGTTCCGTTTTTCGCGTTACATTTTGTCAACTTCAAACCGCGAAAACTTGTTTAGGTTAGATGGAACATAATGTATTTTTTACGTCAAGTTGTGTAAAATTGAATTCCTTTTTTTATATAAGCATTGTGGGGGTTAAAGTTACAACTTTTTGAAATATTTGCGATTTTATTAGAAATTCATGAATTGTTGTAATCATTTGATCAAAATAGCCATGATTAGAAATCTTATGTCAAAGAATGCCAGCACGTTTAAATTATACCAACGAAAACTTTTTAAATTTGTTTATTATTTATGGGGAATGTGATAAAGTAATATCAAGAACTTGCAGCACATTTGCTACTCGATATCCACAAAAACGCAAAATAACACTAACACTGTAACATGTGTATTAATCGAATTGAAGATATGGCATGAACTAAAACAGCAGAGATAAGATCAATTTAAAATATGATTTCATTTTAATTTAATAATTACTCAAAATTCCGCCCTCGAACCTCGACACATTTTTCGCACCTTCGGATTAGTTCCTCATGGGTAGCTCTTCTAATTGAATCCTGTGATATGTTTTGAAATGCATTTCTTGCTCTTTGCATACAATCTTCAATGGTTGTTAATGTTGTTAATTACTGATAAATCGGGCAAGCGAAGAGGCCATAAGAAAGGTCCATTATTGACAATTCATTGATCATAAAAAGTTTCTTGTAAATAATTATTAATTAAATATGCGTTATGTGGGGGAGCACCGCCGGTGCCGTGCCGGTAAATTTTCTAAATAGTTATTATTAAAATTTTGTAAGATATTCAGATATCTTTCACCTAAAAAAAAAACAAAAATTTACCTATACATATTAGCAGAAGAAAAAATTTAATTTACCGTTTAAATTTTCCTGATAAAATTGCAGTGCCACCACTCTATCGTTTCTTATGGCACAGTAAATATTGAACTGCCAACTTCCAAGCCCAATTTTAGTAAATTTTGTTTCATCTGTCCACATAATATTTCCCAAATAAGAATCGTGACCCTCAGACCTTATTAGAATAAACTCACAAAAATTCTGTCTTCTCAGGAAATCTGTTTCTTTTAATCCTTGAATCATATGGAATGAAAACGGGTGAAACTTATGTTTTAATAAGATTCTGTGAATTGAATCCTTGCATAGTCCCCATTCCAGAGCAGCTTGTCTTAATGACATCCTTGGAAATGCATGAAAATATCCCAGAATGACTATTTCAATGTTTTCGTCATCAACAATAGGCTTTCTTCTTTGCATTTTTGCCTTGACAGAGCCATAATTTTTAAAATTTTCCAGTATGCGTTTTACAGTGTTTGGTGACGGTTTCCGTTTTTCTGGATATCGAGTAGCAAATGTGCTGCAAGTTCTTGATATTACTTTATCATATTCTCCATAAATAATAAACAAATTTAAAAAGTGTTCGTGGGTGTAATTTAAATGTGCTGGCATTTTTTGACATAAGATAATGGCTGATTGTTTCTAATCATGGCTATTTTGATGAAATGATTACAATTCATGAATTTCTAATAAAATCGCAAATATTTCAAAAAGTTGTAACTTTAACCCCCACAATGCTAATATCAGAAAAAAGGGAATTCTAAATTTTCAAAATTTTCTGATGCTTACTTTTCTCTATATCGATCGATTCATTTCCTGGTGTGGCACCCTGTATACCATGTTCGTGAATCTCTGTTACTGCAACCCCTAATTTCAAAAGCTGATTTCTTGAAAACATCTGTTCTAAACAATTTAGGTAATAAACACTTTTTATGCAGAATTTTATTGGGAATAATTCTTGTAAGTGTAATTTTTTTGTAGGAAAAACGGTTTTTCAGAAAAATGCAAAAACTACCGAATTGCATTTTAGGGGTGAGTTTTAGGGATGAAGCTCCCACTTGTTGCTTGGAAACTCTTTTTATTTTGAAAGTACATCCCTTGACAAGTTTAATCCCCAAGTGGAAAAACTTTATATATATATATATTTCTATTGGGCTATTTTTAAGCTAATATGAATAGCCTTTCATATTATCTATATGTTTTGTAAACTGAAACTGGATTATTTCATACTATATACAAAGAACGTATATCACAGTTGTCCCGGGAAAGGAAAAAATAATGTTTTTTGACTATTCTATGGAAATTGGGGGACTGGGCAACAAAATGCAAAAGACTAAAATTTATCAATTAACAGTGAATATTGGTATATAATGAATATTGTGTCTAAGACTTTGAGGAAAGGGAATTTTATTCAGTTGAATCAGTAATTTGTTAAATCCATATATGTATAACTTTACGTTTTAAATGTGAGCTATATTACCATATCTGATATTCTTCTCCGCGTATCAAACATCGGCAGGGCAATATGGCTTCTAGAGGAGGACAGCCCTTCTGTGCACTGGTCTGCTTATCCCGTATCCATAATATGGCTATTATGAATATGTATTTCCAATTAAAAATCATTTTGATCAAGTCATGTCAATATCTTTGCTCCGTACTTTGGTTATTTATATCGTTACATCCCATATTGGTTTACTCATCCCTGAAACTGATGAAAACTTTATTAAAATTATTTCTATAATAGTTATTTGGGTACCTGGAGCACTAAAGTTCAACTTTTTATCATGAATGTGAATGAAATTTAGGCCAAGGCCCGTAGAGCCAAGACTAATAATTCACGTGAGCGATGAAAAGATGAAATTTTAGTGCTGAGGAGTACATTCGATAATTTTTTTTGTCCCATAACTATTCGACAGATTTTGATTTCTTTCTCATTCCCTAAATCGAAGCACGCCAAACCGAAGTTGCAAGCTTCTTGAAAATCGGTTCAATAGTTTCCAAGAAATTCAAGGACAAAGACGTTCGCATCGATTTGATAACCTTTTTATTTTTTTTTGCAATCCCTTAAAATCGCGTGGACTGGAACGAATACTACTTTCCGTTTGTTTCAATAAACGTTAAAATTCAGTACAGCAGTAAAGTGGCAATACATCATTTGCTCTTTTGACTTATATGTTGAATCTATTAAAAAAATATTAAAAAGAAAATGTTTAAAAACATTGCAATTATTACAGTAAACGTTTTATATAAGTTTCTAACTTTAATTATTGTTTACACTCACTGGGCATAGTGTCGATGGAAATACTTTCCCCATTATGTTAATTTCTCTTGCTTTAACAGAATAATTGCCAACCTAATTAATGAATATTTTAAAGGCTCTTCGTATAGTTATGTAATATTTTTTGCATAATTCAAGAAATATGCATACATTTCTGTTATTTATGGTAAAATAATTCTGTTAATAATACGTACTTAGTTTATATCTATTAAATAAAAGTATTATAGCTGACGGACAATTATTAATTAGTGCGACAGATGGAAATCAATTCATTTCTGTCTAAATTTTCACTTAAAAACATATACTTGTTTCATTAAAAAATTGGGATATAAATATTTCGAAAACTTAACAATCATCAAAACGAAACAGGATTCTGTCTAGTATGCAAGTTATTAGAGTAAAAAAGGTATGAAAAATTGCAAAAGTTTTCAAATTGGAGAAACCCTTTTTCGCATTCGCACATTGTTAAATTAACAAAAAACGTGAATTAGTAATAACTTTTTGAAAAAAATTCCGAAGTTTATGCAAACCTTGGAGAACATTGGGGTAAATGGGGTAAATTTTCAGGTAAATTGTATTAGGGATTTTTTAAAAAAAGATTACTACCATCGCATAGGGCATCTTTTAAAACCCCAAATTTTGTTAGTATATCTCTAGTACTTTTGGAGATATAAACAAGTACGTTTTGTCAAGAATTAATGTCCTTTAACTCGCAACGAGGTGAATTTAGAAACAAAGATATTTCACATTTTTTGCTACAAATTTGAAGTAATAATCAAAAATATCTTCGTACTCGCCAAAAATGCTAAGAAAATTCTGCCCATTTATACGTGCCCTATACAGTTTACTTGTTCTAAATCTAGTCACATTTGAAATCGTAAACAAAATTATTAACTTGACAGTAATGGCAGCTTAATGCTTTGTAGTTTACTTGTGTCATTATTTGTTGTTTAAATAATTATTCAGTTTCTTATTTAAAATGGAATGCATATCTTTCTGTTGCTGATAAAATAGAATTAATTCTGATAGTGGGTGAAAATAGAATTTCATGTAGGAGAGCGACAAGAATTTTCAATGCAAGACATCCAGATCGAAGAAATCCCATAGCAGCAAAAACTGTATATAGTATTAATAGACTTGAGAGAATGAGACTGGTTGTATTAAGAAGCATGGATAAAAAATATATCAAATATTAAATAATAGATATGCTGACGATCCACGAATCATAGCGGCATTCAGAAATGACCCAACATCTAATATTCGCTCAGTTGCTCGCATTTTAAAACGTTAGTAGAAATAAAGTTTGACATCGTCTAAGAAGAAACAGACTGAAAGCTGTCACAAGCCGAAATTTTTACACACTCTAAAAGATGGTGATGAGGAAAGAAGGCTAGAATATTGTTTATGGTTACAAGGGGAATATTTGAATGATCTAAATTTTATTTAAAACATCATCTTCACTGACGAAGCCACATTTTCAACTAATGGGGTTGTGTCGTCACAGAACACTCGTTATTGGGTAGCTGAAAACCCGCATTGGGTAATAAATTGTAAGGACCAATATGAAGCCAAAGTCAATGTCTGGTGTGGCATATTGAATAATAAAATTTTAGGTCCCGTTTTTTTTTTTTGGAAAATTTAAATGCCGAAACTTTTCTCAAAATCTTAAATAATTATCTTGATGGATTTTTAATGGACCTTCCACTGTTGCAAATGGTAAATTTAATATTCCAGTTAGATGAGGCGCCGGCTCACAATTCAATTGTTGTTAGAAATTAGCTAAACTTTAATTTTCCTCAAATGTGGGTTCGAAGGAACAGTCCATTACATGAGTGGCCCCCGCGGTCCGCAGATATCATGCCGATGGACTTTTATTCTTTGGGAGTAATTAAAAATCGCGTTTACAAAACCCGTCCGAGAAACAGACAAGAATTATGTGAGAAGATTACAGAAGCTTGTCGAGAGAGGACACCAGTAGAATTACGCAGAGTTCTAAAAAGAAATAGAATCGAAAAATGTATTATATTAAATGTTGGCTTAGTAGAAATAACAAATATTTAGTTTATGTTATTAAATATTTATTTAAATCATTTTGCTATTAACAATTTAAATGTATTATGTATTTCTTTGTTTATTTTATGTTAATTTAAGACAATTTTAATGTTCTGATCAATTTCTTAATGCGCTGCCCCACTTTGTTGGAATTAGAGTAATCGGTTGCATAACCTAAAGGTCATTCATATGTATCTGTTTATACCCACAAAACTACTAGAGATATTTTAACAAAATTTGGCACAAAGGGGTTTTAAAGGATCTTTTTAAAAAAATCCCTAATACAATTTACCTGAAAATTTACCCCATTTTCACCCCCTTAGTCTGCACGTCTGTGGAATAAATTAAATAGGTATATGCGCTTTTAGTTACCTGCAAGAGGTGTATAATTTAACCAAATTTAAAATAAATCGATTTATTAATAACAATTGACCTACGTAGGTGTTACCGTGAAAAGTGGGACACACTGTATATGGTGTGTAGTTCAAAGTTCCCAGACTATTATCTCGAAAAATAATAAATACATTTGATTTTTGTAAATGGAGGATCATCGATACCAAAACGACTTTAAGAAACTGCAGTTAGAATTTTGCATAGAGATGATGCTGCTATGCAAAATTATTTTTCGATGATTGGAACCTTGAAACTGGACTGATAATTTATGAATAATTTTGATTATATAGAAAATTTTGTAAAAACCAGGTGTTTTGGAGAAGCACATGAATTTAATCTTTCAGTACATATTAATTTTGATTAACCTTTGTCATTATGTGATTGTGGAGAAGTAGGGGACATAGTACACAGCTAGACTGTAAATTAAATTCAGATAATAATAAAATATTTTTAAATGAAATTTATAAATTAAAGTTAGTACCATGTCCTTTTAATCTGGCACAACTATTATCATCAAAAAATGTCACTATATATCACCATATGATTAATCATTTAGAAGGAATACAATTAAATATATAGAAAATATGTAATTAGAAATAAGTTTCCTACTGTCTATCCTTTTTGTTATACCATCCCATCTGAGGTCCAGTCAGTTTGTGAATAAAAATCGTCTATATGAATCCATAGACGTACTTGTATCACTGCCAATTCCCATTTATATCGAAAAAAAAAAATTGAAATAAACAGAATGAAAAAAAGTAAAAAACAAAAAAAAACAATAAAAAATGGAAAAAAAGAAAGAAAAAAAAAGAAAAAGAAAAAGAAATGTAGAAAAATTTAAAAAAGATATCAAATAAAAAAAGTATATATGTCTATAGGTTAAGAGAATATACATGTCTGTCTGTCTGTCTGTCACTTGTTGTATAATTGGTATACATAATAACATTGCAATAAAATTTAAGACAATAGAACCCAAGGAATAATCTAAAGAAAGAAAAAAAAAGGAAGTTTGGCGAATGGTCTTTGTAACCGTAGACATTAACCCGAGGCACACACACACATTAACCTTGTAACTTTTCTATTAGTAATTCTAGAATTTCGGAAATATGCAACTTTTACTTCCGGTTAAACCGGAACTAATACGATCCCGCCTCATTTTAACTATAATATTCCGTATATTATTACATATTTCGAACTATCTCATATTTTCCAATAAGTCTTGAAATAAAACTTGAAATTAGTAAGATAATAAGAAAAATACTTAGTAAGTCTATGATTAGGGAGTGAATATAGATTTGTAGAGAAAATTTTACATGGAGCAACGTCACATAGAAAAATAAGTTTGTTTTGGTGAAACTAAAAATACCCTGAGCTTTCTACATCCAGTAGGTGGGGAACTCCTTTTTCGCGGAAAAGGGGTATTTTTAAGGGTGGTTTTTCAATTTTAATTTATTTTGTACGGCGATGTCCCATAAGTGATATTTCGATTCCATGAAAAAAATTTCACTCGAAATTAAAAAAAAAACAAAAAAAATAAAATAAGAAAAAATTGCTTTTGTGCACATCCACCGATTCCTTAGAACATCCGCTATTTTATGGTAGTACTCTACCATTATGGTTCCATTTGAAAAATTAAGTTTTGGTAAAAAAATTGTTCAGGTCAAATTTGATGGCCCACAAAATACACATTATCAAATTTTTATCTCGATTTGATTTTTCTGATATCACACCGGTCCATTACAAGCAATTTTTTCTAGACGTGGTACTCTAGATGTACCAATAAATTTCGAGTCAAATTTGTTTCATGAAGTCGAAATGTCACTTATGGGGCATCACCGTACTCAGAATTTTCCAAGGATTCCAAAAATATAATAATATACAGGGTGTTCCATTTAAAATCAAACGTTGAGGTCATTTCCGGTGAAACCGGAAGTGGGAAAAAATGACAGTAATGCCACAAAGTGTCATTTAAAAGGAACGAGAATGGTACTTCTATTGTCGATCAAGGAACATTCTGTTCAAATTTCCTGAAAATCGGCTTACTGCCTCCCACGATATGTATATAGCTAGCTAGACATTTTTTAAAAATTGCAAGTAAACTAGATAAAAAAGTCTATAACTGGAAATTATTTTCGAGCATACAGGGAGACCCAAGACGAAATTACAGAACCAAGTGCTTTTTTTAAATGGAATGCTATGTATATCAGTACATTTTTTGAAGCCTCTTTCTTAGGCTCTATTCATTCCTATATTGGCATTGAATATCTCCCAACCATTTGGATGGAATGAATTTTTTTGTTGAAATAATGCAATCTACAGATAGATATTAAAAAATCACCACAGTCACAATTATGGATTTTAAGAAAAACTTATGTGAATACCAGTTACGAGACATCTGATTAATGTTTTTGAACCATTTTCATTTCCTAAAAATGTACAGGGTGGCCAAAAATTATTTTTTAATTAAGAACATTTTAAATTGAATTTTCTCAATTTTTTCAAATGGAACAGCCTGTATATTTTTAGACGATGTGATGTAGAAATGAAAAACGGACATTTTTTGTAAGTACTTCCCTAGGGCTAATTGCAACCAATTTCGTTTTATTGAGCAATAACTACAAATATCAAAATTAAACTTAAAAAAAGAGGTTTCTTCAAATAAATCGGTAGAAAAAATTATAATAAATCTTCCACATGTTGCCCATTTTGATTAACACACACCTCTATGCGCATTTGAAATGAGGTTCCTACTGTTCCTAAAACTGCCGGTATGATAGATGTAAAGGCTGTTATTATTCTTTCCTTCATATTTTGTACTGTTGTTGATGTGTCTCTATAAACAATTTCCTTCACGTATCCCCATAAAAAGAAATCCATTTTTGTAGAATCTGGGGATCTAGCAGGCCATTTAGTGGGTCCATTCCTTCCAATCCATTGATTAGGGTAGGTATTAGTTAAGTGGTCTCTAACTGCATTTAAATAATGTGGTGGAGCACCACCATCTTGCTGAAACCACATCTTATTTCGAATTCTTTCAGGGAGATTTACCAATAATTGTGGCAGATAGTTTTCAAGAAAATGAAGATAAATAGCTCCAGTCAATGTACCATCAAAGAAATGTGGCTGTAATAATCCCTCCCCAAACGTTTATAGACCATCTGTGTTGGTTATCAACTTGCATAAAAAAGTGAGGAATTTCCGAAGCATAATAATGGAAATTGTGCCTATTAACAAATCCATTTTTATGAAAAGTTGCTTCATCACTGAATGAAACAGTATTGAAGATGTTGACATCATGTTGCATCTCACCTCTGACCCAATTACAAAATTGTAGGCGCTTTTGAAAATCGTCATTAGATAATTCCTGGTCCATTTGAATATGATATACATGCAACTTATTTGTTTTTAAGATTCGACCCACAGACGGTCACTTATTCCTACTAATGAGCTTACTTCTCTTTGACTAACATGGGGATTCTGAACCGTTGCCAGCACCACAGAAAACTCATTTTCTTCGTTCCCAACACGTTTTATTCTTTCACTTTTTTTTATATTCGACATTTCCAGTTTCCAGAAATCTATAGAGAATAAGGTTTTGGAAGCTGCTAACATCAGGAATCCTTCTTTCAGGACAATGTTGGTGATAAATTCTATTGGTAAGTAAACAATTTCTGTCTGACTCGCTCAAAACAAAAGTCATATCTACAAGTTCCGCTTTATTAAAATTCATATTGTAAAATTCCCAATATTTTAAATTCAATATAAATTGTAACGACCGATATGTGTGGTAAATGCTCCATTGTACACGACATGTTATACCAAACTGAGGTTTCATTGCTTGTCGAATAACGAAAACAGCAAAAAAATGTACAAAAACACAGTACACACAGTAAAGGACCGGTTAAATACTATTTACTCATTTCAATGGATTGAAAGAAGTGGTCCTACTAAATGGCCTCATTTCAAAATTGCATAAAGACGTGTGTCAATCAAAATGGGCAACACGTCAAACACCTATTATAAATTCTTGTAATGAATTATTTGAGGGAACCTCTTTTAGTTTATTCTTGAATTTGACACTTATTTATTTATAAAACGAAATTGGTTGCAATTAGCCATAGGGAAGTACTTACAAAAAATGTTCGCTTTTCATTTCTACATCATATCGTCGAAAAATATACATGGTGTTCCATTTGAAAAAATTAAGAAAATTCAATTTAAAATGTTCTTAATTGAAAAATAATTTCTTGCCACCCTGTACATTTTTAGGAAATGAAAATGATTCAAAAACATTGATTAGATGTCTCGTAACTATTATTCACATAAGTTTTTCTTAAAACCAATAATTGTGACTGTGGTTATTTTTTTAATATCCATCTGTAGATTGCATTATTTAAAAAAAAAATTCATTACATCCAAGTGGTTGGGAGTTATTCAATGCTAATATAGGAATGAATAAAGCCTAGAAAGAGGCTTAAAAAATGTAGTGATATACATAGCATTACATTTTTTTAAAAAGGCACTTGGTCCTATAATTTCGTCTTGGCTCGCCCTGTATATTCGAAAATAATTTCCAGTTATAGACTTTTTTATCTGGTTTACTTGCAATTTTTTAAAATATATCTAGCTATCGAGGTCCGACGCACTATTGCCCCACCCTGTATACATACTGAAGGAACGTTAAAAATTGAATAACGGCTAACTTGGCCACAATTAAAACGAATTTGATGAAATTTTAGATGAAAGCAACCTGTAAATTTTTTTTTTTATACATTTATTTAACGTCGGCCTATTTCCGCTACTGAGGCCTAACACCGACGCCTGTAGACGAGCTACCCCCAAGCAGGAATTTTGTCGAACTTCTTCCCTTAAGAAGAGTAGGGATCTTTTACTTGCCTAACATTTAATAGACAAGGGACCGACGGCTTTACATCCCCTCCGAAGGATGGTATATCTCCTATACAACCCTCGCCTAAGGTTGTATAGCTTCCGCGCATACACTGATATACAAGCCGCTGGAAGATGTGTGAGGCGAGGACGCGGTTTCCGTTGGAATGGTCACCCATCCAAGTACTAACTGCGCCTGTCGTTGCTTTACATCGCATACCGAAGTATGTACATAGTAAAGACGCACCTACGCTCGCCCCTTAACCTGTAAATGGTCGTACGAAATTTTTTGTTTACCAAAATGAAGGTTATTTTATGTACTCTCACGTGATATAACTAAAAAATAACTTTAATTTAATTTAGCCAATTTTTTGTCATTTTTGGTATATATATGCGCGCGGTGATTTCCCATCATTTTTGGTATTATACGTATGCGCGCACAAGTATTCGTGTAATTATTCGTAATAAAAGTTTCAATTAATAATAAAAAAAAACTCTCGAAGGTAAGATATAATTTCTTTTTCGAAAATTCGCTTGATTTTTATTAAACTTTTTACATATTATTATATTGATTATTACTTTATTTTATTCATGTTTTATTTTTCTAGTAGCTGCACTAGATGTGCTGCTGCAAGAAGTGTCTACTTTCGAATCGGTAATTGGAGTTTGGAATATTTCTTCTCCCTCGTCATCGCTAAAATCGTATACATCTGAGATATTCCCCAGAAGGAGGTTACATAAATGTCTGCCAGTGTCGGTTCCGAGGATCGAACCCAGAGCACAGCAGTGTCACTCCAAAACTAATTTTCCACATAACGCGCTTTAGCCCACTGAGCTTACCGCGCTTGTTTAATTTTTTAATCAAGAATTGTGCGTCTGACAAGAAAAATGCCAGGACCGTTTTCATGTGGATTTGACCAGGCTAATTAGAGAAAAATACCCACATGAAAAAATGTCAGTGGCGTACCATTTTTTTGGTAAAGAATATCAGAGGACATATTTGCAAGGACGCCACTGGTGAAGAGATAAAATAACTTTTCTTACTAAAATATGTGGTTTTATATCCTATTAACACATACCACAATTGAAGAAAATATATGAAGTACTTTCTGAAATATTAAAAATAACGATTTAAAAAGAAAATTCAACACCCTGTAGCGAAAAATTTAAGCCGTGGTGGGCATAATGTGTTCATATAAACTTTTCTTCATAAAATGATCTAAGGAATTACACCCTGAAATATTAGCACGTCATTAAGGAACACCCTGTATAAACTATTCTTGATATGGCACGCATTGTCTTTGAATAAATGTAAAAAGAGTAAATTCAAAGCGCTGCATCTATCATTTTTTTTTCGAAATGTGACTTAACAGGTCTATAACCAACGAAAATTTCTTAAAGTAAAGAAAATATTTCTTCATATCTTTTGCAAGAACGATTATCAGATATTTATAAAAACGCTATTCTGCACCCTTTAAAAAATTAATCTTATGGCGACTCATGGGATCTTGAAAAAGTAGAAGTGAACATTTTTGAAGAGATCCATGAATCGCCTTTTTCCATTATATTGTAAATTTGTGTTGTGCTGCTATTGTTATTCTACCACCTGATTCACACATATTTTGATCTTGGGATAGTTGTCAACGCGTGACTGCAAACTCCACTCATTTAAATTAGCATGTGTATAATTTATAGACATCTAAATTATTACACAGCGAAAGTGAATCTACTTATTTCTAAATTGCATTGCTTCACGGTATTAATTCGTAAGTTCCGCACTTTGTTCTTTATAACAGTAGCACACATTAAATTGAGAAAGCCTTATAGGCGCCTATCTTGTTATTTTACTTTGACGCAGTAACGTCATGAATAATGGTCGTTTTTGATTTTCTCTCAATGTTTTAACACAAATGATTATATCTTAAATGTTACACAGATCATTACCTCACCTACAAAAATAAATATTTAATTTAATATAAACTTAGAGAAAAGGCAAATTAACAAACTAGATGTTTTCACAAAATTTCAAAATTTACGACTTTACTAGTGCCTACAGGGCGATTCACGAAAAGTGGACACTGTATTTCCTGCACTTATTCTTTCCTATTATTTGGGTTTTCTACCACATGTATTATTATCCCCTTCAAAAACAAATCACCGCCGAATCTACAAAATATTAGAATTATTGGAAAAAAGCCTCTGCGCCCGTGACGTTTATGTCAAAGGACCAGTCAGAGGTTATGTTTTGCAAATAATATAAATCGGAATAAACACAGAAATAATGTATTTGCTGACGTTTTCGAAAGTAGTCTCTTTCCGTTTTCAAAGCTTTTTTTGGAAGAACTTTATTTTGCGGTGTATGTCAAATACACAGCTTTAAGATTCTGTTTATGTTATTTCCATAGATACTTACTACTTACACAGAACACAGAACTGATGATATTTTCTTTTAGATAATGTTGAGTTTGTTAAGTTCTTCTTTTAACATTGGTAGCCAGGTTGTACAAATTCATTTAATAAGATTATTGCCGATTCTTTAATTTTTCTTTTTTTGGTATCTGCTTCTTTTGTTAAAATTGTTGCCGAGTCCCAGTTTATGCTATGTCCGTTTTCCCAAGCATGTTCACAAATCTTTAATTTATGAATTTTATTCTTTATAATGTAATTCTTGTGCTCATCCAACCTCACACTGAAAGGTCTGGATGACTCACCCACATAACATTTATCACATTCGCACGGGATATTGTAAATACAGTTTTTTGAATTCTGCTCCCTGTTTATCGGTTTTGTTTTTGTTAAAATAGATCTTAAAGTGTTCCCCGTTTGAAATATCGTCCTAACATCAAATTTGTCACCTATACGGCGTAGATTCTCCGATAGTTCGTATACATAAGGAATTATTGCTGTATAATGACATTCGGGTTTTTGTCGTACCTGATTGTCCCTATTTTCAACATTTATGAAATCTCTATCAACAAAGGCTTCAGGGTATTGATTTTGTACTAGAACCTCTTTGATAAATTTTTTCTCGTTATTTAATATTTCATTATTAGATTAAATTATTTTGGCCATTTTACAATAACCCTTTTAATATTTATTGATTGATTTGAGTTAAAATTTAGATATCTATTAGTATGTGTTGGTTTTCTATAAACGCTTGTTTCAATTGTATTATTTACCCTTTTAATTAAAACATCTAAAAACGATAGTTCATTCCTACTTTCTACTTCTAATGTGAAATTAATAGACGGTTCTTTACTATTTATATTTTCCAAAAAACTATCTAGTAAATCGACACCATGAGGCCAAATTGCAAAGATGTCGTCAACATATCTCTACCAGTCAACCGGTTTGTTTATACAATTTTGAACATGTGTGTTCTCAAAGTTCTCCATAAATATGTTGCTTGAAATTGGTAATAATGCAGACCCCATAGCCATACCAAAATTCTGCTGATAGAACTCATTGTCCTATTGAAAATAGGTTGTTTTTATACACATTGTTAAGAGTTCCATTATGCTATTTATATTTAATTTAGTTCTAGTTTCCAAATTATTATCATTTAGCAACTTATCTTGAACTATTTTTAAGGTTTCATCTACCGGAACATTGGTAAAAAGACTAACTAACATCAAAACTAACCATCAGGCGTGATTCATGAATATCGTTTTCGTAAATTTTTTCTATAAAATGTTTACTATTTTTAATATATGTATAATATAGTACAATTATAAGTAAAAATTTTGCCAAATTATGACATGGTGAATTAATAGAACTAACAATTGGTCTTAAAGGAATATTTTGTCTATGTGTCTTTGGTAAGCCATAAAAATGAGGAGGCTTACTATGATGTGGTGTAAGGTTCATACCACTTGCAGACTCTGCAAGTGGTATGGACGACTGGCACGAGAGCTTCTTTAAGTAGGATCAGTCTTTCGGCTGGTGTTTGTTGCAATCGAAGCATTAGCGTTTTGTTGGTAATATGCGATTATTACACTTAACGCGCCAGGCTTGTAACTATCTATCTTTAATTTTGTATTACTTCTCTAAAGCAATTTTTGCTCGTATACGATATTCATTTCCATTATCTGTTGGTAAATTTTGAGCCGTTTTTTCTATTGCCGCTACTATATCAAATTTTGGAAAGATTTCGGGTTTATTGCAAAATTTAAACTTTTTGATAAGCCCGTCTGAAATGGACAAAAGTCTTTTTGACATATTAATGACAGTCCTGTCAATTAAAGGATTATTATTTATATTTTGTAATTGCCTAATCTGTTTTTCCCTTATTAAGTTTCTAAATTTATGCAAATGCGTACCTTATTGCAAATTAAAATATTTTCCATAACTGAACCTGATAATCCTATTCTATAACGTTCCTGTTTAGTTCATTTTCTCTGTAAGTAATGTCACCAATAGCTCGTTTTTTTTGATATCTACTTATTATTGAAACAAATGAATCTTAAAAATAATACATGAAATTTTTGTCGTTAATTTCATGTTTGATAAAAAAAACTTAATCAGACTTCAATTATTAAAAATTGAAAATTCATTTTATGCATGCCTTGCTGTATATAATGGATGAAATCAATAGTCTCTACTATGTTCAATTGTTAAGGGAAATATATAGGTTTGAAGGTTTACTTTCAGTTAAGCCGAAAACCCGAGAGCCGGGGTGGGCCTTTGGCACCCTTCATCAATAAAAATAAAAAATAAAAATACAGTGGAAAACTTTTAACACAAGGTTTATCGCAGACTAAAAAAATGTATTTATTGTACTGCCTTTGTACAGGGCCCGGGATAATTACCCCGGATGACTTCCCCTCACAACAGCCTTGCGAGATACAGGTTAAGAAATCTACTGAAATGTACTGTCTGTATAAAATTCGTGGACAGTGCCCTTTTTCTTTATTTTTTCATTAAATGTTTAAAAAACGAATGGATCTCACTCTGCATTTTATGCTCAAGCGTTGAAAGGTACACTTGTTCGTTAGATCCTTCTCTTTGATATAAAAAAATGTTGCCACGGTGGAGATCGCCTCGGGGGGCCTGTTATAGCGTGGTTGCCTACCTTCAGGGGCAAATCACCATTTTCGCTTGTTTTGAAGCTGAAAAGTGTCACAGAGGGCTGAAATTTGGCAGACATGCAGCATTTTGGATGGTTAAGGTCACAAGCACGTGTTCCAGGCCCACAACCCTTTTTTAATATGTTTTAAATGTTTTCGGGGTCATTGATTTCGAAAAATCACGTTTTTAGTACGTGCGGTCGATGAATACTGCACTCTGTGGTTGTCCAGCCGTATAATTTAATAAGTACAATTCGAATTTCTGCCACAAATCGTCTTTCCGCAGGCCTGAGATCCACCCGCCGCGCAACCAAAGTGCCAAAGGGATGGGAAAATTTTTTCCGGCATGCAAATAACAGACGGCACTGTTTCACTTGCTTGC
Source organism: Leptura quadrifasciata (assembly GCA_963675555.1). Lineage (NCBI taxonomy): Eukaryota > Metazoa > Arthropoda > Insecta > Coleoptera > Cerambycidae > Leptura > Leptura quadrifasciata. Next base: position 103,680,806 of record OY776676.1, read on the forward strand.
CATCAGCATTGCCGATTTGAACATTTTGGAAAAGAATGTCATTAAAAGCCCGCACGATGCTGATTGCTCCTCTCTGGTACCATGCAACCACAAGGAGGTGGATACACGCTTATTTGTTCATCTGGCAGACGCTGTGAGTAATGGCTGTGAAAAAATTATGATAAGAACATGCAATACGGATGTACTGGTGCTTACGGTTTTTTGTATGCAACACTTGCCTAACCTTAAGGAGCTTTGGGTGATCTTTGGCATGGGAAAGCACGCAAAATTTTTAGCTGCCCATGAAAATTTGTCGTTTTAACGTACAGCAGGTAATAAGGAGCAATTTTAAAAACTCTTCAGAATCGTGTCATGTGACACTGTGGACAAATACCGAAAGTGCTATTCACCAGAAACGATCGACAGCTGGTATCGATCAGATTTCGGATGGAAAAAATGTGACAGTATTTGGGAACTCATGTGGCGCACAAAGCCTGTAGCCTCAGAAACGTGCGAAGCCTTAGTTAAGTGTAGCTGTAAAAAGGGCTGTGTTGGAAATCGCTGTAAATGTCTCAAAAACAATCTGAAATGCTGTGATCTATGTAAATGTAGTTATGACACATCTAAAAGTATATAGTAGTTCTATTTGTGCCACTCGGTTTAATGCCCAGTGCGCAGGTACTATTTATCATTATTGGTATTAGAGACGGTAGCACAGTGGTCAGCGCATCTAGCTTTCACTCTGAGAATACCTAGCGAGGTGGGTTCAATCCTCACCTATTACAAAATTTTCAGTTGAGAATTACCCACCAAGAAGTAGTTCGGATCCCACTATAAATTGTAGGGCCCCGTCTCCTTTACTCACAGAAGCCTAAAGCTTAAGAGGGTCATTCAAGTGATCCGGAAGGCGGTTAAAACATTTGTAACATTGGTATGATATAAAAGTGTTATTCCGTCATTATTATAAGGAAACTGGTATATTAATTTATTTGCCCTGTCATTATTTTCCTCACGTACTAAAAACATGATTTTTCGAAATGAGTAACCCCAAAAACGCGCGAAACGAGACCTCACTCGAAAAAATGCGATATAGTAAACTTTTTCGGAAAATAACGATATTTTGTGCATTTCCCCGCAGCCATTTAAAAAAAGAGCCGTGGACCCTGAGATACTTGCTTGTATTAAACATCCAAAATGCCGCATGTGTACCATATTTCAGTCCTCCACGACCCTGTTTAGCCCCAAAATAAGCGAAAATGCGATTTGCCCCTGAAGGTAAGCAACCATGCTATAACAGGTCCCCCGTGGGGTCCCCGACCATGGCAACATTTCTCATATCGAAGGGCAGGGTCTAACGAACAAGTGTACCAGATTTCAATGCTTGAGCATAAAATTCAAGGTGGATTCTCTTAACCCCCGGACTAATGTACTACTGCGGAAGAATTAAAGTAATCGATTTATCAAGTAGTATGTTTTTTTTTAAGAAAAGTCTGTCGTAAATAAGGAGTTTTGTCAGTTGTCAATTAAATTATTTTGACAAGAAATTATAGGTGGATATCACAATGACATGGACACTAATAAAAATAATAAAATATGATTGATGCATCACTGATGCGAATCATATTTACAACGGGAAAATCAATCGATTACTTTTTTTCGGCCGCAATAGTACTTATCAAACGTCACTTTTTCAGAGTTTCATCAGAAGTTACATCAGCAGACGACTTTCAAAGGCAATACCCTGTAAATTATACATTTGAAGTTTATAGAATTCTTTCGTCTCCGGTGATATTTCACAAGTGTCATTTCAACCGCCAAAAGAATTTTTATTCCTAATTTAGATCCATGATGACCATCTGATTAATTCTAACCAACCGCAATTATAGGAACTCTAGAAAAATTGAGGTTACGTCAAAAATATTCAACTGTTTTGAATAAAGTGCTAAAGTTTACCAAAATAAGTTTCGGGTTAAAAGTAATTTTTTTTCAAATGGTATCATAATAATGCTAAACTACTATCAGAGAGTGCATGCAATAAATAAGGAATCTCCCTTGTTCGAATATTGTCTGTAGAATTACATACAATACATACATACAACTATTCCAGTCAATCGGTGTTCAAAACCGCCGTTTTCGTAACAAAATTACGAAAGTTTTTTCTCAACGGTTTTACATGTTTTTTGGAGTTCTGAATCCAAATTTCAAGTTTGCTGCCTTGTAAGAGGTCGGCTCCACAATGAAAAACGCAACAATCCTCAAAATTTTCTCACTTTTTATCTCGAAAACTATGCGTTTTTCAAAGATGTCCCTTTTACACAAAATTAAAGTAGACAAAATCTCTTACAAAATACACTCAACTTTTCTTTTCTGACGAGCGGTTTAGGCGCTAGAGTACGCTGAAAACGGCAACAAAAACCCTTATACCACGTGAAAGTACATTAAATGCTTTTGGAATTGGTTGGGAGGGTGGTCAATGAAAATTATTGAATCACAGCACTTAAGCCCCATTAGGCCCCTTGTACTTCCTCCAAAGTAGGCCGACGTCCTCCCAAAATTGATTCTCTGATTGATGAGACGGCAGAACAGTCACAGTGCCGTCTCATCTTCTTGTCCACAACCTCTACAGAGAAGTGTTTCACTTAATCTCATATTGTGTAGATGTTTCCTGAACGCACAGTGTCCAGTCTGGATTTCCCTTATAAAACGTAGGTTCCTTCTGGATATTGCCAGGTAGTCCATTGCTGTACTCTTGTTGGGATATTTTAGTAGTTACCTAGCAAGCTGACAGCTGTTTGTCAAAGGAAAACCGGGGAGAAATGCCAATTGTGCACATTTGTAGAAGATGCGTCTGCTAACAGCAGACAGGCGACTTCTGGCCTCTCCACAGTCTACATTTGATTCTATGCCAATGGATTTGAGGCATGCCATTGTTGTCAGAGCCATTTCTCCTAGATATATATCTAGTGGTGGCAGACACAGCATTACCTCCATAGCTCTCGTTGGCGTTTTTCGCACAGCTCCGGTTATGCTTAGGCTGCAATTGGTTGAGCTTGACCTTAACTGTAGACTGTTTGTTCTTAAGCCACCAAACCACAGCTCCATAGGTTATTATTGGTCTTCTGATGGGAGTGTATATTCACATGACCACTTTGGGTTTCATTCCCCAGGTTTTCCCCACAGTCCTGCGACACAGCTCATGAGAAATAATGTAAGCCTTCTTTAGTATTCTATCTATGTAAAGATCTCCTGACCCTGACCCTTTGCCTGGACCTTTCATTGCCCAAGACCCTTTCCCTGGATCCTCCATTTCCCAAGACCCTTCCCCTGGACCTTCTAGTGCCCAAGAAACATTGCCTGGGCCATCAACAACCAAACGGAAATAACTAAAGCAACTGTGCACATGACATTAACTACCTATTTCTTCATACATGATTACAACTTATCTGTCTTTTGTAACCATGTTCTAACATTAAATGCCTTCTTTCTCCTGGGCTCGAATTTCATTCAGTTCATGACACATGGACATTACTACATACAGATTTCATATTCAGCTTTATATTCAGTGTCATGCACCTAATACGTTGTAAAGATAATTAATTTGTTAATGTTTTCATCAAACATGCTTTGCCTTTCATAACAACCTCTTTAAGTGTAATACATCGAAATTATAGTGCCGATAAGAGATAGACAGGTACGAGGGGTCGTTTTGGCTGTAAGACGCAGAAGGCATTTTCGTAATTTTCTCTTTGCTCCCTCCTCCCTTATGGGAAAATTGAATATTAGAGACGTCTCTTGTAGGACATTTAATGTACTTTTACGTAGTATGAAGGTTTCTGTTGATAACATGAATATTTTTCTAGTTTGTAGGGGATGGGAGTGGACGTTTTTTACGTTATCGCAGAAGGGTCAAAAATCGCTGTTTTTCAGCGTGCCCTAGTGCCGAAACCGCTCAAAAGTTGACTAGTGCACTCTGCAGGAAATTTTGTTTACTTTAATTTTGTATAGAATGGTCATTCCCGGAAAACGCATAGTTTTCGAAATATAAGCGAAGAACTGTGAACTGTGAAAAAAGTGAGAACATTATGAGGTTTATTGTATTTTTCGTTGTGAAGCCGACCTCCTACAAGGCAGCAAACCTGAAATTCGGATTCTGTGCCGCTGAGAAAAATACTTTCACAATTTTGTTACGGAAAAACCACCATTTGATTGGACTAAACCGAAATTATAGTTGGAAGAAAATGAAAAATTCAGTTTCATTCCAACAAACAACAATAACAAAATTTAAAAGTTGGAAGAGCAGTTGCAATCAATAATATTACGGCAGAGTGGCATAGGTTAATCGATGAGGATGCCAAAAAATATGGAAGACAGAAATCTAGCCTGATGACTAGAGAACCTTAAACATCATGCCTTTGTATAAAAAGAGAATGACAGATAGGAGTTGCAGTTCCTTCACTGGGTCATAGAGTCAGTGACCTCCCAATAAAAATAAGGACAACTTTACTATACTGCAATTACTTGTCACAATATTCGCAATATATGGCTGTAGATGCATACTGAGGAGCCAATCTATCTAAATTTTTGCCGTATATACAGCGTGTCCTATTTTGTTCCGAATCACCACTATAAAAAGTTTATTCAATGTCCGGTTTAGATAATTTTTTTAAAATATAGATCTTTGAAAAGCGCATCTTTGTATTATATTAAATTTTACAAAACATAATAGCGTGGCCTGCTATGATTTCTTTTCGGGTCAGAAAATGGTGGTCTTATTAGCGATTTTTTATTTCAAATCTAAGTGCGCCACTGGATTCAGCAACCCCCCAAATGAGTTTGTAGCAAATTTAGTTGATAAAGTCATATTTTTGGATTTTTCCTAAGAGAAATAAAAATTCAGAAATTGCTGAAGAAATTTAACTGTTGCATGGGATTGTGTATTTATGAAAATAGTGCCTTGACTGAAATAACTGTCCATTGAATGATTCATTTTTAAAAAAACAGTAATACTCAATTTAGAAATTTTTAATTAACAAACAATTTTTATCCTTTCACTATAATGATGAACAAACAAATAATTAAAAATAAGTGACACAAAAAAGTTTACCTAAAAATATTACAAAATAAATAAATAAATAAATAGAACAATTAAATGTAGGTTCTCTCTACTAAACCACCTTCAACTTCTATACAATATCTATCTATCCTCTCACGATTATTATGAACGACATTTCTAAGTTCTTCCTTCGAGATTTCTTGACAAGCTAGTGGAATTCTGTCGCGTAGTCCCTGCCTATTTTGTGGCTTTTAAGAGGACCCCACAAACAAAAAACAAGGGGTGTTAAATCTAGCGATCTTGGCGGCCAGGCTATCAATGGGCTACTAGGTCCAATCCTCCTTCCAGGAAAATTTTGGTTGAGCCATCTCCTGACAATGACTGCATGGTGTGGGGTAGGGGTACATCCATCTAGTTGGAAATATAACTTTTGTCTTCCCTACAGGTTTTGACTCCCGTTCCAAAATTAATTCTTCAAAAACTCCAGAGAATTTAAAGTATTTAAATTTTCATTTAAAAAATCGGGACCAATTAAGCGCTCGTTCAAAATACTACATCAGACATTTATTTTTTGTGAATATTAACTTCTACAATTGATTGCCCAATTGGGATTTTCCTCTGCCCAAAACCTAAAATTCTGTAAGGAAACCACACCGTTTACGGTAAATGTAGCCTCATCCCTATAGATGATTTTTTCTTAAATTTGGGCGATTCAAATACTCTCCTTGAGCCCACAAGCAATACTCAAACCTTCTTTCTTCGTCACCTTCTTGCAAAGTATGCAAAAATTTAGGTGTGTATGGTTTTCGGTTATGATTTTCAAGGCACTTCTAAATGGTATTTCGAGATTTGTTCAAACTTATAGCAGCATTCTTCAAACTTGAACGAGGGTTTTCGTCAAAATAGCCAAAATATCGAGATCATTAAGCTGCCTATAGTGGCCAGATCCTCCAGAATTTGTTTTTGAAAAATACTACCGGTATCATTAAACCATTTTATTATTTTTCGAATGGTGCTGTCGTTAAGTGGCGCTCGTCGATTTAGACTTCTTCTATAAATTCTCGGGCAGCTTCTCTTGACGATCTCACATTATCACCCACAATTTTAATAATCCCTATTTTTTCTTTGCGCGGGCATAATTATGATAATAAGCAGGAATATAAATAAGCAATATCTACTCATCAACAATGAATCATTCATTTGACAGCTATTTCAGCCAAGGCACTCTTTTTCCCATGCAACAATTAAATTTATTCGGCAATTTCTGAATTTCTATTTCTCTCAGGGAAAATCCAAAAATACGACACTTATTCAACGAAATTTGGTACAAACACATTTAGGAGAGGGGGGGTTGCTGAATCCAGTAGCGCACTCAGACTTGAAATTAAAAAATTGCTAATAAGATTCCAGCATTATCTGTCCCGAAAAGAAAAAAACACAGTAGGTAACGCTATTATATTTTGTAAAATTTAATATCCCACTAACACTAAATACTTTTTATAGTGGTGGTTCCAAGAAAAATGGGACACGCTGTATAAGGTAGTCCAAAAATAATAGTAGTCTGTTATAAACTTATTTCTGAAAATGAATAATAAGAGAGATATAATAAATTTCAGTTCCTCTACAATATCTTCTGTATAGGCCGTCCGGACACTTGTTTACATGGTATCAGTTAAATCCTCTCTTCTGCTTAGGGGGTGATGACTGTCATTTTGCAACTTTCTTTTAAATCTTAGAACTCTGATAGCACTAATAGTAATAAGCCACATTTTTGCTTTTAGCAAAAGCCAAAGAGTAATGTTGATTTGGGAGAATTTGAAATTGGAAAAATAGTGTTTTTATCAAAAAAATGTTTTGCTTATTGTCGAAAAATTTACGTGAAAACCTAGGATCTAACACCAAAAAAATTTATTTATTGTGAAACCCACTTACAGGATTAATAGTCGAATTTTCAAATTTATAATTTGTTACAAGGATTTTTTTAGCAAATATTCTTCAAATTTATTTTGGTGTAAAAATAAATTTAAAAAAAAAAGATGTTCCGTAAGGCCACAATTGGACAAAATGTTTTTATTTTATTCTAAGTGTATCGTGTGCCAAATTTGTTAATAGCTGCACTAATAATAACAAAAAAAAACGAAGAATTTTTCGATATCTGTTTGTATGAACTTTTTAGCTTTAGCTTTTAATTAGTTAATTCCCGAAATATTTTAACGTATTTAGTTCTTCTGCTCAACATCAACTTTAACAATTAGAAATATAAGCAATGTCTTTAGCCTTCTGGCCATGCAACTAAGCGTAAATGATACACGAATGTCAAATACATCCAGATCTTAATCGTAATTGCATTAATTACATTTAAAAGATGCATCCTCAATTAATAACACTCATTTAAAATATGTGAATATAAAAGTAAAATCACATTTATCAATCAAACCTTCGTTTTCAAGATTGAATTACCATTATTTTCTTTAATGAATATTTTAGTGTTGTAATATTAAATAAGGCATCCGGGATGTAAACTAGCATAGGTATTTAAATTTGAAATAAACAGTTTTAAAAAATTAAAAACACGCCATAGCTGATAATATATTTGCTCAAAATTAGTTCCTTCAGTATCTTATAGATCAACTTATTCATAGCCGAATATCTAATAAACGAGCATAGAAAGGTGGAGTTGGAATCTCTGATACGAATTGACTTTTACCAAAATGTAGATAAGTAGACACAGAAGTATATTTAAATTACTTTATTATATGTGGGTAAGGAACAAGATTTTTTTTACTTTCAATTGTAACTCTTTTGAGATTTGTCAAGTAAATATAAATTAACTACAAAATTAAATAACTATTAACCTAACAGAACAGATGTCTGTAAAATAACAGAAAATTTTTATCTTATAACAATCAGAAAAATATGTCGTGTTTGTTGTCATTACTTACTACGGTACTTGTTACACACTTCATGTCACTTTACGGTAGACAGACACGGATCTTGATTTTAGCTACTTTAGGTTATCTTAAAATTATTATACGACTAACATTTAAAGGAGAAATTATATTCAAAATAATATTCACAGATTTAGTTAAGAATATAGGCAGAATTTAAGTCCGATTCTTATAGGTTGCGTAGTTGTGTATAAATATAGGATTAGTAGATAAAAATCTAGGCATTGCGATCTGATTTAGGCACATCATACAAATTAGCGGACATCCATATTGAAACAAGACTAAAGAAAAGCGTTAATTTCAACATTTCCAATTTTATTAATTTTACAAAAACCATTTGAACTTGTATAGTTCGTAATAACTAAACTAATATCCGCAGCGCCAGTTTCTAAATTCGTATTTTAGCAGAAACCCTAATCCTGTCGAATTAGACAGACGCTAATTCACCGACTATTTAATTAGGGCAAACATCACACAGATCGCTGGATAATATTAAAAGAAAGACATCAAATATAATCTTTTAGAATATTAACAGTTCTGTGTAAGCAGTAAGTATATATGGATATGGACAATCTTAAAGCTGTGTACTTAACATACACAGCATATAAGAATTGCTTTCATAACTTTGAAAAAGGGAATATAATTAATTTCCGAAACGTCAGATAAATACTATACGGGTGACCCAGAAAGTACCTAGCGCCTCACTTTCTTCTACAGTATTAAAAATAAAATTCTAAAATTTGTGAAAACAAATATAGGTATCAATGACCACATTTTGACCAGTAGGTGGTAAAAAAATCACTTCATGTTACAAAGTGGTATGAGAGCCGACAGCGATTAACCTCGGGGTACATGGCGCACCTCGTTGTATTAATTCCTTGCACGTACGCAGGGGGTTCCGTGCGTGTGGACCACCCTTTCCCCTTCACTCGTGGGAATAAATATGGACCAACGAAAAACACAGCCAAACGTAGAGGCAGCCTCCTTAGGGAGTGGGACCTCTAAACCCACAGTACAGGAAGCAATGGACTGTACTGTGACCGAGAGAGCAAGTACCAAACAAGTAGCCCAGGCAGGCTTGGTGGGGAACGGCTCAAACACAAAACGACTTTCGGGAACTCAAAGAAAGAAGCTCACGAAAGCGCAGAAATTAGCTGCGGGGACGTGGACAGTGGAGAAGCCACGGCGACCGCAGCCAACAAAGAACATGGGAGTAGTTCCGGCAAAACCCTCAAAGAGGTCAATGTTGGAGTCTCTCAGGAAACCAGGTCCCAAAAGGGCGAGAGGTGTTACTGCACAGACTCGCTCTTACAGGGATGCAATCACAGGCATCAGGATGATTGTAATTGATGTCAACCATCCTGACATCTTACTGGATCAGGATCAGGAACAGTCAGACCTAATCCAGAAAAAAGACGCCATCCCTCATGGGGGACAATGACCGCTGTCAACAGCAAAGACCTCCCGAGGCGTACTAAGTTCCTCTTCTGGGCTCCCGAACCAGTGGAGGAGAAAGTTTTCAGGGACCGGCTCAAGAAGCAAAATGCAGGCTTGAATACGGAGAAATGGTTACTGATGAATCCAAGAGTCGAGGAGAAGGGGCAAACCTGACCTATTCCTTAGACAAGAAGTCAGTTAAGGTGCTTGAAGGTTTGGACTTCAAGCCCTATATTGGACTGGAGATAGTAACCTTCCGAAAGCTTCAGGAGAAGGTGTTGCAGATAAACCTGCATCATAGCAAGGCGGCCACGGCGATCCTTCCTAAAGCTATGCAGTGGTGTGATGTGGCACTGATCCAGGAACCTTGGGTTCAGAAAGGACAGGTAAATGGTTTAAAGGGAGTTGGCGGTGAACTCATTTATTGCAGAACCGCTGCAATTCCCAGAGCGTGCATATTAGTTAAAAATAACTGTAAAACAATGTCACTGTTCTCTGTTCTAGGGATCTGGCGGCAGTCAAAATCAGGACCACGTGTGGGAGTACCTTCCATATGATGACCCTGAGCCACCACCAACCAGAGCCATGGAGGAGCTGCAGAGGAAGAGGATCTCAGGTCATCAGCGCTGCAAACGCGCATCACATGATTTGGAGAAGTACCAACACCAACACTAGAGGTGAGTCAATTTTTGAATTTATTATGGAATATCATTTAGACAGCAAATGTAGGCATACTCCGATCTTTGTACCTACACAAAGGCAAGAAGTGATAGATATAACCATAGGAACAACGTACGCGTGTAACCTAGTTAGCGACTGGCATGTGTCTGAGGAAGAAAGTTGTTCAGACCATAGACACATACGATTCAATATAACGGGCATGGACCGTGTGACTGAAACATATCGTAACCCACGCAGGACGGACTGGGAAGGTTACAAAGCAAACCTTGCTCAGGAACTTGCCTGGGTTATGAACACTGTTAAAAATGAGGAGGACGTGGAGTTAGTTGCGGAACAAATACTGAACGCAATAATCTTCGCATACGAGAACAACTTTCCTCTGGTGGTAAGGAAATCCACTAGGAATGTGCCCTCGTGGAACAATGACCTTGCCATAATGAGGAAGGAAGTGAGCAATAAATTTAATATTCTGAAAGGATTAGCAAACTGGGATGATTACGGATCTCTTTGACTGAGTACAACCGAGCACTGAGGAAGACCAAGAGAGACGCCTGGAGGAAACATTGCGAGTGCACTAAAGGTATCTCGGAATGTGCCAAACTCCAGAGAATTATTTAAAAGGACAATCGGTGCGTAATAAACTCTCTCTTAACCTAGAGGAGGAGATATACCGAAACAGGCAAGGAAACAATGGAGGAATTACTTCTCGTGCACTTTCCTGGTTCCACGATAATTGGAAAATCACCAGTGGAATGGCTAGAAACAGAACTGGTGACAGCTGGTAACAGGGTCACCAGGATTGTCTGGGCAGTGTCTAAAAAGATGATTGATCAGCCGAAAATCAGATGGGCAATTAACTCATTTGAGCCGTACAAATCTCCGGGATATGACGGAATTTGGCCAATAATGCTTCAGCAAGGTTTAGACTTGCTAACATTAAAGCTATGCATGCTTTATAGAGCCAGTCTAGCGCTGGACTGTATACCAAAAATCTGGAAACCAGTTAAGGTGGTATTCATACCAAAGGCAGGGAGAAACTCCCACACCCACGCCTTAAGACCTATAAGTCTTATGTCATTCTAACTTAAGATGATGAAAAAAATGCTTAAAAGACATATCGGGGTGATGTATTGGTTAGAAGCTCACTGCATCAAGACCAACATGCATACAGAGCAGGCATGTCTACAGAAACGGCACTTCACCATCTAATCAGGAGGGTGAAAAAGACGTTGGAACATAAAGAGGTGGCACTAGGTGCCTTACTCGACATAGAGGGGGCATTCGACAACACCTCCTTTAACTCCATCATCAGAACTACAAGAGGGCGTGGCGTTGAGGACACTTGTTGCAGGGGGTTGTCCGCAGGGAGTGTGCTATCTCCCCTGCCATGGAACCTTGTAGTTGACGATCTATTAGTGAAACTTACAAACGAGGGGTTTGAAGCTCAGGGGCATGCTGAGGATATAATCATCATATCAAGGGGAAAGTTTAATAACATAGTGAGGAACCGTCTACAAAGGTCCCTGAATATGGTCAAGAAATGGACCGATGAAGGGGGGCTGAGAGTAAGTCCCTCAAAGACCAATATCGTTCCATTTACTAGAAGGAGAAACCTGGAGGGATTGGGTCCTCTGGTTCTTCAAGATACACAACTTAGGATGTCGGGGGAGGTAAAGTATTTTCGAGTTATCATAGACTCTACTCTACCTGGAACCAACATCTAGACAGGGTAATTCATAAATCGGTAGCCACATTAGCTACTTGTAGACGATTATATGGCAAAACATGGGGGCTCAAGCTTGGTATGGTGTATTGGCTCTATACCAGTGTAATAAGACCCTTCATTACATACGCTGCCTTAGTTTGGTGGCCCAAAGCCACTCAAACAAAGCTAACAAGCTAAGCAGTGTACAGAGACTGGCTTGCTTGGGAATCATGGGTGCTATGAAAAGCACCCCCACAGCAGCCATGGGGAGTTTATTGGACCTCCCCCCACTCAGCGTGGTAAATCAGGGAGAGGTAAGAAGCGGGTATAAAACTCACGTGACTTGGCCCTTCACACAGGGGAGTCAGGACATATGAGGATAATCAACATTGTAGCAGATTTATTAACCATGAGGTCAGACTACATGGTCCCAAAAATCACATTTAACAAGCCCTTCGGTGTCTCTATTGAAGAGAGAGGGAATTGGTCAACAGGAGCTCCTGAGATATTACGCAAAGGCCTGGCCTGGTATACGGACGGGTCTAGGATGGAACGAGGATGGAGTGAGACCGAGGGCAAGTATAAGCTTTTCTCTTGGGCTCCACGCCACTGTATTTCAAACTGAAATTATGGCTATACTTGAGTGTATACGTGAAAATCTTAACCGACGATATGTGAACCAGCAAATCTCCATCGCATCGGACAGCCAGGCGGCACTAAAGGCATTAGCCTCTAACAAAGTGTCTTCCAGACTGGTGTGGGACAAAGAGCTGGAAGTTCTGGGTGAGCAGAACAGAGTTAACCTACTCTGGGTGCCGGGACATGCCAGAATAGACCGCAACGAAAAAGCTGATGAACTTGCTAGACAAGGAGCAGCTAATACATCCTATGGCCCAGAGCCCGTGCTGGGCATTACCAAAGGCTCAGCTAGAAGGACAATTAAAGGCTGGGTCAGAAATAAACACAATTATTACTGAAGGAACACTCCAGGTAACCGACAGGGGAAAACACTTATTAAAGGAACATGCCCAAAACAAACTGCAGAACTGCTCTCAAAGAACAGCTTACAGTTGAGAATCGTAACAGTTCTCTTGATGGGGCATTTTCCTGTTAAGAAGCACCAGCACAGAATTGGCAAGTTCGATGGACCTTGACTGTAGATTATGTGGCAAGGTACCAGAGACAGTAAACCATATTATATATGAATGTGAGGCATTGGCCCGCAGAAGATATAATATTTACGGGCAAATACAAACAGACGCGCAAAGCATTAAAAGTCGCTCATTCTCAGACCTGTATCACCTTATCAGTGGCACAGGAGTATTAAAATGGGCAGTGTAGATTGGAACAGGGAGTGCATAATAAGCCCAAGAGGCTGCAGTGCCCTCGGAGTGTTTACAGACGACCCTGTGAGGAGGAAGTTTTAGTCAGTAAGTGTCTGATACTGACCCAGCTTCAGGTTGGGAGCCCATGAGGGTTTCCTCTCCTAGTCAAAAAAAAAGTTGCTGCCAGATAGGTATCATAACTTATAACTTAGTTTTGATTGTGTGAATTTTTGATTTTCGCTAATGATTCATCAACATTATTGTTATATTTATCAAAATAAATTTTTTCTAATTACAATTAACTCATCTGTTTTTCGTAGCTTACTGCAAGATATTTACACATAATTCGAAACGCTTCTACAAAAAGCTTAATATTTATTTTAATTTATATTCAATTTTTAATCGGGAAAAAATAATCTAAAGCAATTTTACCACTCTATCTGATAAAAAAATAAAACATACAGGGTACTATTTGAAAAATTGGAGTTATGCAAATTGAATTTCCATGAAATGGAAAAATGGGAAAAACATTTCTAAATCCAAGCAAATGAACAAAATAGGTCAATTTTACATTTAATTGAGAAATACCGTTTTATTAAATTCAAAGTCTACTTCGAGATTTTTTAAATTTGGTCCTGAACTCCAAAACCAACTAGAGATAGCAAATAAGTGCCATTTACAAAGTTATTTTTCATCGGATTTTAAATCTGAAAAAAGCGTTGAAGGAAGAAATTACAGCTTTATGAGAAAAGTGACTGAACTATACAGGGTGCTACTTAAAATAAGAAAGTTGTGGCAATTTCCGACCATACTGGAAGTGATTTTTTTACCGCCGAATGGTCAAAATGTGGCCATTGATACCTATATTTGATTTTCCAATTTCTTTATTTTTAAAACTATAGAAAAAGTGGGGGGGGGGTACTTTCTGGATCATCCGGTATACTCATTTTTGTTAAATTTGTATTAGTTGGCAATAAATAACCTCTGACTGATCCTTTGACATAAACGTCGATGGCGTAGATGTTATTCTTCCGATATACTGATTCATTTAGTTATTTTTGTATAATTTGTAATCAGAAGATTATTATTATTATTAGCCTTTACTCGAGTCCGAGTATAGAAAGATGTTACAGTCGATAGATTGTCTGTAATAAGAAACAAGTGTAGTCTATTGTAATTCCCATTCATCTACGGTGCACACGACTATGGCTATAGAGGACAATTCGTGAGAGCACATCTCGACCGCAGTCAGGACAAACATAGACCTGGTTAGGTCTTGGATTCGGCCTTCTTGAAGCAACATTTCCTTGATAGCTGGCCACAACCCCTCGCCATTCGGTTCTGTCCGCTGCAAGTTGTTCCCATTGCTCGTCTGGAATGCCGCAGGATTTTAGTTTTTCATGGAGAACGTCTTTGAACCTCTTTCATTGACCGCCACGCCTTCTTCTACCGCTTAGCAATTCACCATAAAGTGTACATTTAGGAAGGCGGTTATCATGCATATGATGAACGTGACCTGCCCATCTTAGGCGTGCTCTTGAAATAAGCACCTCAATTGGAAGGCTGTTTGCTCTCCTGAGTACTTCCACGTTTGATATGTGATGGAACCAACGGATTTTCATTATACTTCTGAGGTGTCTTTGCTGAAAACGTTCTAATTCTTTCACATGACGACGGTAAGTGACCCAGCTTTCACATCCATATAGCAGTGTTGGAATGACAACTGCTCTGTAGACAGCCATTTTGGTTGACAAAGCAAGATCGTGGTTGTCAAATACTCTCTCTCTAAGTCCCCAGAGTGCTCTAGATGCAGCGTTAATTCTATTGCGAATCTCGCTGTCCATGTTTGCTTTGTCATTAACAACGTTGCCTAAGTAATTGAACTGATCCACCACTTCAAGAGAATTTCCGTTAAGTGTAATGTCTATTTGGTTCACTTGATGAGGAGTTGACATAATCTTAGTCTTTCCAATATTGATTTTAAATCCCAAGGAATCATAGCTCTGGGCATACACATTTAAAAGTTCTTGAAGCTCCTCCGGCGTAGAGGCTAAAAGTGCACAGTCATCCGCATACTGGAGATCACAAATGAATCGTGTGCGTGTCTTCGTGAAAGCTCTAAAGCGCCCTATGTTAAAAAAGAGGCTGCCATCAGAACGGTATCTGAGACCTATTCCTCTGACTGTCAGTTTGTTGTCAACAATAATTGTTAGAGCAGTGGTAAACAAATTAAAAAGTAGGGGTGCCAGGACACATCGCTGCCTAACTCCAGTGAGGGTTTGGAAAGGTTCGGTTGCCTCATTATTATACATAACCTGGGCGTTGTTGTTTGTATGTAGACTGCGACATACTTCCACAAATTTTCTAGGGATACCTAAGCGGAGCATAATTTTCCAGAGCACTTCCCTGTCCACCGAGTCAAACGCCTTGGTTAAATCAATGAAGGCCATGTGAATTTCTCCTTGATGTTCGAGTGCTTTTTCTTGAAACTGTTTAAGTGTGAATATTAGATCCGATGTGCCTCGGTTTGGTCTAAAGCCACTCTGTGTTTCAGGAAGTAACTTTTCCATAACAGGTGTTAGCCTATTTGCCATCGCTTTAGTGAGTATCTTCCCTCCAACAGCCAGGAGAGCTATACCCCTGTAATTTCCTCTCCCTTTGTTTTTCAAGAGGTTGATTAAAAGTGTATCACGAAACTCCTGCGGAGCTTGACCACTTTCCCACACGACATCAAACATTGAACCAGTCCTCCTGTTTTTTTCTTGCTGCAGTGCCAAGAATTTCCTCACTCGCACTTTTTAAACTGTCTTTAATTTGTGTCCAGGTAGTAGCGACATCTACAGAATTGGTTTCTTCTAGTGCACTCAAATTCTCTTGAACTTTTTGCTTTAGCTGTTCGACGGTTTGTTGGTCACGCAATTTACTAATACAGAGACAGGATCTACGTTTTACTTGAGTTCTTCGGTGTTTGGGTCTCATAACAATTTTCATTTTAGAGACAACGGGACGATGATCGGTCCAACATTCGCTATCAATGCGCGCCTTTGTAATTTGGACGTCCTTGATATGCTTCCTACGTACGATAACATAGTCCAGTAGATGCCAGTGACCTGATCTGGGGTGACGCCAGGTGCCTTTAAATTTATCCTTTTGTCGGAAAATGGTGTTTGTTATAACTAGATTATGTTCGGCGTATTTAGTTAGGAGTAGTTGACCGTTAGCGTTCATGTTGCCCAAACCGTTATTGCCTATGATGCCTGGCCAGGTGTCTGCATCTCTCCCTACTCTAGCGTTAAAATCGCCAAGAATAACGAGTCGTTCCGTTTTAGGTATTCTACAGAGGGTTTCTTCCAGCTGTTGATAGAAGCTTTCCTTGGTTTCGTGACTTGCATCCAGAGTGGGAGCGTAGGCGCTTATTAGATTTACCGCGTTCCCATCTGATAGCTTATAGCGTAGCAGCATTAGACGCTCGGATAGGCCTTGTGGTACTTGTGTTAAGTTGGATACAAGTTGATTCCGAACGGCAAATCCTACTCTTGTTGTCTTCTTGAATTGGTGGGAAGACCCTTCCAATAGAAGGTGTAGACTTTTCTGTGAGAGAGCCTTCCTCCAAAAATCGAGTTTCGCTGAGAGTTGCAACGTCAACATTGAGTCGGTGAAGTTCTCTATCTATTAGAGCAGTTCTTCTTTCAGGCCGATCGGTGCGAGTGCTGTCGTTCAAAGTACGAACATTCCAAGCGCCGTAGATGAAAGAATTAGTTTTCTTGGATTTAACTTGTCGGTGTTTTTTCGACATTCGTTGAGGTGTCCCTGTGGGCACCCTCCCCCGGAGATCCGATCGGAAGGGTATTTTACCTCCGGATGATTTTGTCCCACTTGAACGCTCCATCATTTTTTTTCTTTAAGCCTTAATCGACTGAAGACGAAGCTGCATTTGAAGTTTTAGCTGGAGCAGGTATGCAACTGACCAGCTCGGTTGCGGAAGGCGAGTGGTGTGGTCCCATGGCACAGAAGGAGACTGCGACGATGGGGTAACCAAACGATTCCAATAGCAACCTTTGTGTGCGGTGGGTTATTTTTACCGCACTCTTCGTGAGAAGGTGGATGTGCTCACGGCAAAAGGTAAGGATTATTCCACCCTTACTCGGTCGTTAGAGCCTCGTTAGTAAAAACAGGGTGCACCAAGTTCTAATTGAACTCATCGCGAAGGTGAGGTTAACAATTGAGTAGGAGAGGCTATAACTTGCGCTTCACTACCCCATTACACCCCCATTACCCCATTATCAGAAGATATATGTGGTGGAAAACCTATAAAATAAGATATGAGCATAAAGAGATATCATTTTTGATTTCTCCAACTTTGTGATTTGAAAACGCGATCTGTATAAGATACAAAGGTTAAGAGCAAAATAGTCCTATTCATGTGAATTATAATTTTCATTGCTGATATTCTACAATGCTTTAGTTGTTGGCGAAGTGGTTTTGCATATAACAAACTAATAAGAAATCCTAAATTAAAATAAACTAAATTATTTGAAACTCCTTCGATAGTTTGATTCAACTGAAATTTATGCATTCATCTAGTACTTATTGCTAAAGAAAAATATGTTGTTTTCGGCACTGAGGGATTAGGAAGATACTTCCATTATGAAATGAGGTTAAGATTGTCGTTGATGAGAAAAATTAACCGATTAATAATAAACAATAACTATACTTCATTCGTCTTGTTTTGGTCTAGGCTAATTTATAACGTAGTGTACGTATGCATTACTTAAGCAGTTTATGTCAATTATTACACGTAACACTTAGTTTTTACGTGATCTATGGCTGTTATTTAAATGAGCGTATGATATGTGTTAGTAAGTTAATCTCTGGTAAGATTGTTTTGTCATATATGTTTTAAGAAAATAATTCTTTTATTTAGACTGCTTCATCTAACAACGCTATTGTAATATTAGCCAATATCCGTACTATTTTAAAGAAAAAAGTACAAAATTTAAGCCATTAGTTCCATTACATTGAAATTGCACATGCGACTTTTATCTTGCGTTAGAAACAATGAATTGCGTCCTAAATATATCAATCAACCTTGCAACTGAATTTAATAGACTGTTTAACATATAAGTTCTTTATCCATATCATATGATGGTAAGTGGGTTTTATTACATTAAAATTGTTTTACCTATCGGGTTATATAAAGAAAATTAAGATGATTAATGTATGACATTTAATAATTATTTATGCAACGCGTACATAAAATAGTACTATTTGGGAAAATTTGATCACACACACCATATAATAGGCAAGTGCAGGAATTCGATGATTGAAAAAAAAAAAGATTTTTTATAGCGATAGTTTTGTTACGAAAATTACTGTATTAGCTAATTAAGCCAATGCACTACAGTTACGAACAGTGTCGCGCTTTGTGGGGGAATACCATAAGATCTGAGTGGAGCGGCAGTTCCTGGGGGTATATCACGGTATTTTTTTAAAAATTATAATAGTCTTGGACTCTCCCGATATTTCAAAATATTTAATACAATTATGCCACCGAGTATAGCAGACCTCTTAAAAGGAGGTGTCACTGGCTATAGTCCGTGTGACATCTAGTAGTTTGGCATCTGCCGTCTGTTATCTGTCGTCTGTGGTCGCACCTATAGTGGAGTCAAATTGGGATTTGAAAAATACGTAATGTGGATTATCTCGTTATGGCTGTTTTTACTTGATTACTTTTCTTTAACTCACAATGTAGTATTTCTCATGTTTGTGTTCAAATCTTGCATCCTTTATTTAACGCAGTTCCTGGCATAATCGACTGATGATATTTCACACAATTACTAAGATCGGATGACAAAACAGCATTCCAGCGTTACTTTTACAAATATCAGCACGTAGGGGGCGCGGTTGAAAATTGATTAAATATATTATCCAGCCGGCCAGGCACCTCCGGCAAAACATAGAATACAAAAGGTTTCTCGCTTTATCAGAGACTTCTACGTCCGTTTCTTCCCGTACAAATGGTACGATATTAGTTTCGGTGACATAATGCAATGCCGTTAGGTTTATGCCTCGGAACCCAGCTCCAATGAATGAATTTATGTAAATTGGTTCTATATGTTATAAATAATAAAAGTTAGAAAACACAAAAATTATATATTTTTTTAACTTGCTTTTCTTTATTTTAACTTGTTTAGAGGGCCAAGTTGTACTATTTGTAAGTCGCCGATATGGTGTTACTTGCAATATATATATATATATATATATATATATATATATATATATATATATATATATATATATATATATATATATAACATCAGGAGTCCGCAGCATGGTCTGCTCTGCACTGATGAGAGCCAAAAGCTCGAAATCGGTCTGCAGATAACTCTGGATATTGCCGATGCTGCAGAACTCCTCTGTATTAATAATGGGTACCTTCACCGGTATCTGCTATAAACACTTTATTGCGTTTCTAGTAATTGGTAACTAAAATACCATTCAGAGCGCACATCCTAATAAAAATATTACCTACCTAATAAGTACCTACCCCCCCACTTTTTCTACAGTTTTAAAAATAAAATTCTGTAATTTAGGAAATCAAATATAGCTATCAGTGGCCACATTTTGACCATTTGGTAGTAAAAAAATCATTTCCGGTATGGCCGGAAATTGCCACAACTTTCTTTTAAATAGCACCCTGTATATTTTAGCCACTTTTCTCATAAAGCTGTAATTTATCTTTCCAACGCTTTTTTCAGATTTAAAATCGGATGAAAAATAACTTTGGAAATGGCATTTATATGCTATATCTAGTTGGCTTTGGAATTCAAGAACAAATTTAAATAATTTCGAAGTAGACTTTTGAATTTGAATAAAAGGGTATTTTTTAACAAATTAAATGTAATATTGGCCTATTTTGTTCATTTGCATGGATTTAGAAATGTTTTCCCATTTTTCCATTTCATGGAAGTTCAATTTGTCATCTCTTCAATTTTTCAAATAGTGCCCTGTATGTTTTATATTTTCATCAGATAGAGTGGTAAATTTACTTTAGATTGGTTTTTCCCGATTAAAAATTGAATATAAGTTAAAACAAATGTAAAACTTTCTGTAGAAACGTTTCGAATTATATGTCCATATATCTTGCAATAAGCCATGAAAAACAGATGAAAAATTGCACCCAGCATCTGTCAAAACGTTATTGTTGAGTGAAGTAGAGGCGTATTTATTATTTGTAAATTTATAAGTAGGTGCTTTATTCAAGATGAAATACGATTTACGATGCAATATACACAAAGTAAAAAGATAGATTTACTTTTAATTTACGGCGAATATAAAAAAAATGCCCATGCGGCCGCATATTTATATTATGAAAGATATCTCGATCCTCGTCAGCCATACCGGCAGTATTTTAAAATTCTAGAAAAGGCATTCCGAAATGCAGAAAATATTGAGGTGGCAGAGGACAGATTTATAAGCGAAGAAATTGAGACAAATGTATTACCTTATACACATGTGTACCCAAATGTTTCTACAAGAGAGCTGACAAAAGAGATAGATATTGGTCATGAGACAGTAAGACGTATATTAAAAAAAACATGGTTTTTGCTACAAATACCAATTGCATCAAGAATTATATGAAAACGACGGATACAGAAGATTAATCTTTTGTAATTGGTTTACTTAACATGTATACTTAAACAATAGAATTTTATTCAGTGATCAATCTCGTTTTACGAATAACAGCATATACAATAGACATCTGCAATATCGGTCTAAAGAAAATTTACACGAAATGTTTGAACTTAACCATCAGGATAGATTTGGAGTGAATGTGCGGGCTGGAATATTCGGTACAAAAATTATTGGTCCCGTACTATTTCAAGGACCACTAACCAGCGCGCGTTACTTACGCTTTTTGCAAAGTGAAATAGAAAACAAACTGGATGAACTTTTCTTGGAAGATTTCAGAAATATGTACTTACAACAAGATGGAGCACCGCCGCATAATGCTGGTTTTGTGGGAAATTACCTTAGTGCAAAGTTTGACAATCAGGTAATATCTACTAATGGAACTATAGGTGACCTGCTAGGTTACCAGAACTAACTCCACTTGATTATTTTCTTAGGGGTTATCTGAAGGACAAAGTATACTCAACGCCGTCAGCAACATTAGAAGAACTCCAAAATAAAATGCCTTTGAATCCATAACTCAAGTAACGTTACAAAGTGTTATGAGAGAAACTATTCGAAGAATCAACAAGTGTTCTGAAGTGGGTGGGCGTCATTTTGGGCACCTGTTATAGGTTTGGTATTTAGTTGTGTTATATTGTTCTAATTATAATATTTATACATTTAGTAAGTTGCTGTCCAGATAGGCATCATAACTTACAAATTGGTTTTGATTGTGTGAATTTTTGTTTTTTTGCTAATGGTTCATCAAAATTTTTGTTGTATTCGTCAAAATAAATTTTTTCTAATTACAAATAACTCTGTTTCTCATAGCTTGTAGCTGTTTATTATAGCTTACTGCAAGTTATGGACACATAATTCGAAATGCTTCTACAAAAACCTTAATATTTATTTTAATTTATATTCAATTTTTAATCGGGACAAACCAGTCTAAAGCAAATTTACCAATCTATCTGATGAAAATATAAAACATACAGGGTATTATTTGAAAAATTGGAGTTGTGACATATTGAATTTCCACGAAATGAAAAAATGGGAAAAACATTTCTAAATCCAAGCCAATTTCGCATTTAATTTGTTGAGAAATACCCTTTTATTCAAATTCAGAGTTTACTTCTTAAAATTTGTTCCTGAATTCCAAAGCCAACTAGAAATAGCAAATAAATGCCTTTCCAAGGTTATTTTTCATCTGATTTTAAATCTGAAAAAACCATCGAAGAGAGAAATTACAGCTTTATGAGAAAAGTGACTTAAATATACAGGGTGCTATTTCATACCGGAAGTGATTTTTTTACCACCGAATGGTCAAAATGTGGCCATTGATACCTATATTTGATTTCCCAAATTTCAGAATTTTATTTTTAAAAGTGGAGGGGTGGGTACTTTCTGGGTCACCCAGTATATTAAAAAGAAATATTGCAAAAAATTAGGTATTTCTAAATAAATTATTTCTCTGAAGAAAATGGCCAAGTTCCAATTAAATTTAGAGAAAATGTAAAGTACTATTTTCAATTAAAATTTAATGCCAGAATAGGCATTGAAATAGGTGAAAACCGTAACTGTTGCTAACACTTTACACCCTTGTGAAATCCTGATAGACTGTAGCATATTAAGAGCACTTAAAGGTAAACGAGAGAGAGAGAAAAAAGCTTTTTTCAATTTTTAACTATTATTTGTTAAAAAAAATTGTTATAAACAAATAACATTTTGACATGCAAAGAGACTTCATGCAAATGTAAAATATTCTTATAGGATTTAGAAGCATATGATAAAGCGAACAATTTGAGAAAATAAAGTTTTTTCTATAATACACATTTGCCAAAATATTTTAATGTTTGCGTTTTAGGATTTTATTAATAAACAAATTAACCTTTTTAATTTGAAATTTGTCATGGTTATTGACGAGAGCAAATGTCAAGCCAAAATATCGATTTGTTTATTAACAATATGTTAAAACTTAAAATATCTTGACAAATATGCATCATAGAAAAAACTTTATTCTCATAAATTGTTCGCTTTCCGATATCCCTAAAATATATCAACAAAAATCGAAACCAGCCCTGGAAATATGCTTTAAAATTAAAACAATCCTGATTGTCTAAAATTATGGAAATTGTCTAATTTTAACAAACTATATCTCAAAAACTGTTCCTTTTTGGAAGTCGTGACCATTGAGACTTTTATTTGGGAGGTCAAAGTCTACAACACATAAGAAAATTTAGAAAATTTAACCGTAAGTCAACTTCTATCAGAAATGTGCATGGTCCTTTTTTAGAAGCATTTTAAACAGTTTGAATTTTAAAAATGACACTGATAAAGACAATTTAAGCTTTGGAGAAAATTCATAATACAGCAATAAGTTGAAATTTTGCAAATCTTTAACATATTTTGAGACCGCTGATTTGACTACTTACAAATAATATTAAATTTATTTTCTTCTAATTTGTAGATGAATTTTTTAAACTTTTAATTTAAGTCTTCCTTCAGAGAGTAAATTAAGTCTATGATTTAAAAAATATTGAAAAGAAAATTCTATATTTAAACATATATTGTCACATATCTTTTGTAAATATGAACTATTTGAATGTAATGTACTGCACATATTTAAATGTTACAATTTGATGAGGTGAAAAAGATACTTTTTGCAAATATTAAAATTATTTAATATATTATGTGATGTTCAAATTTTAAACTTACCCTCAAAATAAGATATTATCCGCTGGGTTTTCTACTTTTCGCACACAAACAATATTATTTTTAAACTCTTACTTGCACGAACTGAGAAGAACAATAATAACAATGCAGTGAAGTAAAGAACTGAAACCGTTCTACTAAATGGATAATTTTGAGAGCCTCGAAGTCACACTCCGATAATCGCCTATGGCAGAGTACAAGAATCTTCATTGAGAAAGGCGTATGTTACCTATTGCAACATGATGATAGTCATTTAGATAGACAATCTAACTTTTGTTTGTTTTCATATTTTTAGGAACTAACGTTTTTTATTACTAGGCCATGACATGGTGAATTTTTTATATTTCTTGAAATTTAAAATACAATACGCGAAAATTAAACGAATAAACTCAATAAGGATTCACCATTGTTTACCAGTGAGTACTGGAAAATTCAGTAATTATGTGAAGTATGGACAAGTGTCTGTTTACACTAATTGAAGTTTTGTCATGCGTGAATTAGTATGTATCAAAGATAACATCCATTTCCGAAATATTAATTATGATAAAATTCAAACAGCTGGCATATAAGGTGGGTGATTATATAATTGTATGGATCCTAACACTCTGTATGTGTATATACATTTTATTCATAAATAAAGTATTAAATAAAGAGTGTTCAGAGTAATTAAAAATAGTGCGCCCGTCCAAGGAATGGCTCGATTTAAATAAATTTAAAATGACGAGTGACTGAAAAATAATATAATAAAAAAGTAGTATACCATTTTCAACGAAAATTGACGCGAGTTTTACATATGATAGAAATTGAAAGTATTGAAATTACCTTTAAAATGGTTTTTATCTGTTTTTATTATTATATTGATTTTCGGTAATAGTGTGGTGGCTTAGAGCAAATATTAGCTAGAATATTAGAGAAGAGATTCTGCGAAGAGGTCAGTGATGGTCCTGTAGCTTCCAGAATCTATAGAGTCCTGGCCAAGGACGGTTGTACTGCAAATGAAGTAGGTTTTATCAAAAAAGAAGATGAAACCTATACGGAAACAATGACGGAAAGTATCAAATTGCTCATGGAGGCACACTTTCTGGGGGCTCAATAACAGACCTAGAGGACAGGCATTATCCAGACCAAAGGCCAGAACGGCCTAAACTCGCGGACTGGAGGTTGACCACCGAGGTTATAAAACCTTACAAAATCAAATCGGCAATTAGTGAGTTCCAACCACTCAAATCTACTGGGATGGACGGAATATATCCAATCTTGCTCCAAAAGGGGCTAGAGGTATTAATACCTTATTTATGTAAAATATTCAAGGCTTGCTTACCCTGGAGATACATACCAAACAAATGGCGGAAGGTGAACGCCCAAGTCATATAGGCTTATAAGCCTATCCTCTTTCCTACTTAAAACGATGGAAAAACTGTTAGATAGGCACATTAGAGACGAATTACTAAGGGAAAACCCCCTGAGTGAACGTCAATATGCATACCAGACGGGAAGGTCAACAGACCTTGCGCTGGATGAATTAAACAGACTACTAGCAAAGTCCTTAGATGACAAGGAAATGGCAGTAGTAAAAGGAGCGTATAATAACGCGACAACGCACTTACTAACGAGGGTACTATCAAACACACGAGTCCCAACAGTTATCTGCCGATGGATTAAAGCCAGCCTAGGTAATATGATTATAATATCTAATGTAGGCTAGGCCTCCATTGAGGCAAAATGAGCACAGGCTGCCTCCAGGGAGGAGTTTTACCTCAACTGCTGTGTGGCTGTTGACGAACTCCCCTGGAAATTGTCCACGGAAGGCTTCTATTGCTGATGATCTAGCATTCGTTGTCAAGGGGCGAATCGCGAATACTATTACGGAGCGTTCGCAAATAGCCCTCGACAAATGGTGTTGTAAAGAAGGACTCTCTATAAATCCCCACAAAACCACAGTCGTCACTTTTACACGAAAGAGAGCACTGGAAGGTCTAAAGCCCCTAAGGCTCAACGGAGTGGAAATTCCATTTGTCAGTGAGGCAATATATGTAGGAGTCATCTTTGGTCAAAAATTAACATGGAACAATGGAACTTCCACATCCAAAAAGTCGCACAGAAAGCAACACTCTCCCTGGGAAAGTGTAAGCAAATGTGTGGAAAAAACTGGGGGCTAAATCCTAAAATGAGCTTGTAGTTATACACCAGGTTAGTGAGACCCATGATAATCTATGGGTCAGTGGTATGGTGGCGTACAAAGGCTTGCTTCAGACTATAATACCAGACAAGGATGACTGGAAAAACGGTCCTCCCATAACAGCACAAACAGTCTGGTAGACCGACGGCTCCAAGAGAGAACAAGGAGTCGGAGCCGGGATTTACGGGACAAGGTCAAAAGCCAGTATCCCGATAAGTTTATACGCAACGGTGTTTCAGGCTGAAGTGATTGCCATACACTGTTGCGCAAGGAAGATAATAGGACAAGGCACTGTTAACCAGTAGATTGCCATTTTCTCTCATAGCTAAGTGGCTATAAAAGCAATCAGTTCCATGCAAATCAACTCAAGATTGGTGTGGGATTGCAGAGCTAGGAAATCAGAACCAGTGACCTTAGTATGGGTACCAGGACACGAGGGACACAGAGGAAATGAAAAGGCTGATCAACTGGCCAAGGAAGGCGCACTTGAAGCTCCAATAGGACCCGATCCCTTCTGTGGCGAGGCGAAGCCGTGCATACGAGCATCCATTAAGGAATGGGTGCAAAATAAATCTCTGGAATGGTGGAGGAATCTCCCAAAACAGAGACAGGCCAAAGAGTTTATTAAAGAACGTTCGGCCAAATTCACGGAAGATCTACTAAGCCAGAATAGGAGGGCCACCAGAGTAGTAGTAGTAGGAGTAATTGGGCACTGCCGGCTCAATAGACACATGAGTCTAATGGACCTGGCAGAGGACGTAACATGCAGGTTCTGTCAAGAGGAAGAGGAAACCTCAGTTCACGTATTGTGCCACTGTGAAGGCCTGGCGAGACTGAGATTCCAAGTACTGGGAGAAGAAAACCAAAGGCGGACAACTATACAAAAGGGCCTTTATTAAAGCTGTGGAGTCTAGTACAAGGGACAAAGCTGGATGAGGTATTATAAGGAATGTATTCTAGGAGCACCACAATAGATCTGAAAAGGTCGCGGTGGTAAAGGCTAAATAACCAGCTCCTTTGTTAATCTATCTATCTATTTACCTTTATTTCACGAATCTAGTGTACAATAGATTATTTATTTCAACGAAAATATCTAACCATTTTAAAGAATAATTTTGGTGTACAAGTAATATAATATCCTTATATCTCGGGACATTTAACATTTGGTAACAATCTGGCAGCTAGAAAACAGTTGGAAAACAACTTCAATAAAAGTACCTTCATGAGCCCTTAATGATAGAGATCTTTATTATTATTCCATCGTACAGGTAGAATTTCATAACGCGCATACGTTGTTTAAATACCTTAACATAGGTTAATTATTATATTACTTATCTCACGTACTTTCAAGTCTTTAGTTAAAATATTTTGCAGTTTATCTTACCTTCGTAACATATTTCCAGCTTTTCCCTTGTGTGATATATAACTTAGCTGTCTCTACCGTTGATAAACCTGTTTTATTTTAACCAATTTGAAACATACTATTTGGGGGGAAATTAGTCAGTTTAAACAAGTTAATTTAAAAGAAGAGTTTCGTAGTTTCCTGGTCATGAGGTGACTTTATAATAATTTATACTACGTGGCGCTCAAAAGGTCATCGTAAAATTGTGTCGTTGGTTAATACACACTGTATATCGAGTTATTCAGTATCTTGTTTTAGTTTTCATATAAAGGAACCATCTCTAGCTCACCGCAGATTAGCCAGCCGGCTCGTGCGTAAATTCTTTTGAATATTTGTTCTTTGGCATTTTACAACAACGATAGGTATTCATTTCAGTACGATTTTATAACGTATTATTCCTCGTATTGCAGTTTTGAGGAATTAGCTTTATAAGCTCGAGTGTTTTTTGGCAAGACAAATTAACGACAGAATATAAAAATTATAGCTGACAGTACAGATTTTAAAGTGACCTGCGACTACTAGATGTACTTTTGAGAAACAGGCATTTTTATCAGTGATAAAGAACGATGCACCTTTTTTATCGCTGTCACTGATGAGTTAAACGTTGCATTTTACAGTAAGCAATGACATTTCTTTAAAGAACAGAAGAATTTTCCATGTAATGTGCAATGCTTTGGGGTAAGGTTCAGTAAACAAACTGAATACGAATAGTTCACTAGAAACTACGTGTAAGTTGTTACGTTGCCACACTCATATACACGCACATATTTAATGATTTTTCTAATTATTTCATCTATTGTTCCTTTTTATATTTTATTTATTTTATTACATTGTTTAAGGACTATATTTTTATGTAATATATATAACAATACTAATTAAATGTGTTATACGACTGTACGCAATTACAAAATGAAATCATTACATAAAGTTTTCATCTCCTACTAAATGATATTTTTAACGACTTTGTATGTATTGTTATATATAATCAATTACAACATGTCAAGAATTATAGTTTAAAAAACTAAAAAACGCGCTTTAATAGCAAAACGAACTAAAAAGTAAAAAATAATGTTTACATACCTATTTTAATTATTTTATTGTAAAAAACGTAGGATGCTTTTTACTATATTTTTATTGCACCCCACCCTTTTTACAATAAAATATTAAAAATATGTAAATATTATTTTTGACTTTTTAGTTCGTTTTGCTATTGAAGCGTGTTTTTTTAGTTTTTTTAAACTATGATTTTTTTAGTCACGCTATTCATCCTGCTTTTAGAAACTGCTGAGTATCCGCTAATAGTACATAATTAATATTACATCATAATATATGTATTAAAGTTGGAACTAGCGTTTAACAAGGGCTTTTACAACGGCAAATACGTTATATTATTAACTGCGGCGCATCCGCCAAAATGTCGACAATAGATTAGTCATTCTTAAACATTTATTTTATCCTGATGATCCTGGTGAGGATATTAGGACACAGTTGTCAAATCATTGTATTGTCATCGGTCCTTGATAAGTGTACAAAGTTTCAGTTTAATCTGACGTTTTGAAGTGGTTGAGAATCACGTTCAAAGATTGAAAAAGTTTACATATAAACATCCAGGTGAAGCTAATATAAAGCGTGTAAAAATAGTTTATTTAGACTACCTACTTTACGTTATTTTTTCACAATCTAATAATTATTTTTTTTTATACATTTATTTAACGTCGGCCTATTTCCGCTACTGAGGCCTAACACCGACGCCTGTAGACGAGCTACCCCCAACTAGGAATTTTGCCGAACCTCTTCCCTTAAGAAGAGTAGGGATCTTTTACTTGCCTAACATTGAATAGACAAGGGACCGACGGCTTTACATCCGCTCCGAAGGATGGTATATCTCCTATACAACCCTCGCCTAAAGTTGTATAGCTTCCGCGGTTACACTCATATACAAGCCGCTGGAAGATGTGTGAGGCGAGAACGCGGTTTCCGTTGGAATGGTCACCCATCCAAATACTAACTGCGCCTGTCGTTGCTTTACATCGCATACCGAAGTATGTACATAGTAAAGACGCACCTACGCTCGCCCGCTAATAATTAATCTAAATGGTAAAATGTATCTAAATAGTTTACACTTGCTCTGAACTAATACAGTGTGCCCTCGGATTGAGTTTGCGATAAGTGTAATATACCAGAAATTAGTGCGGCTTTCATTTTCTGCAGTCTCGGTCTACTTGACCTAAAATAGATTTTTACCGAATTACTTCAAATGGGATCTAACTCGCGGAGTTAACCTAAGAAGAAAATAAATCAATGTAGACTGATCTTTCTGTTAATTTTGCGGAATAATTATATTTGAATAAAATATTTTGCACTGAAAGTTAGAGCCATATGCCAATTTTCATTTCATTTGAATAAAAGTACAAATTAAAGTAAATAGCTTTTGTTTTCTAACACAATTAACAATTTCAGCGAATAGATTGTTTAATCCAGACTTCTTGTGAGTATGGCTGTGGCCCAAATCTACCAATTCATTTTTCCCCAAATATATTGTTCAAAAAATAATTTCTTATCAAAAGAGTTGAGTGAGGGCTGCAACCGTCTTGCCGATAATACATTTTTTGTCTCTTAACCAAATTCATTTTATCAAGATAATTTTGCAAGTAAACAACTTCTACAGCAGCTTTAAGCGCTCAACGCTTTTTAGTTTTAATAATTTATATAAATTTAAAATATATTTTTATTTTTATAAAAGCGTTGTTCTTAAAAGTTTTTTAAATACATTTTATTAAATTTTTTATAGCTTTTGTGATAAAATATTGAAGGTATATATAGTGTAGTAGTTAATTTCGTAATTTATTTTAATTTTAATGACGTCACATAGCTAATCGCATTCTACTCGTCGAACCCTTTCATTTGATATCCATATTAAGAGGTTGTAAAGGAAGAGGTAATCCGTCATCTTGGGACGTCCACCATATCAGGTTTAGAATGGTGTCACATAGTTTATCGTATTTTACTGAAACAACTTGTATTTTTACTCTAATTTCTTTAAGAACGTTTGTACCTAAATGGCCTTAGCTAACTCAATATCAAGGGTGAGGGACAGATTGGATTAAAAAGAAACAATGTCAAATTTAATCCTATATTACAACAATAAAATTCATGACCCTGAGGCTGTTAAAGAACGCTATAACCCCGATATACTTTTCGACGTTGTAACAAAATCCGACTTAGGAAATACTTCGTAAGAAAAGCGTGCTTCATGTAAAAACGCCGTGGAGGAGGTTTTTAATTCTTGGAAATATATTTTTGCTCTTCGGAGCATTTTTTATGCCAAATTATTGCTAACTCTTCAAGGAGCGTTAATTTAGAAAGTGTAGTAAATGTCGCTGCACAGGGACGTAATGTCGCCCCGACCACCCAATTTTAGAAAGTATACTAAAATTGGACTTCCAAATTTCCAAGATTAAAAACCCTTTTACGAATCCACGTTGTCCAGCACTGCAACTCTTACGAGGTATTGAATATGAGGACAAGTTAGTCCAACGACTATTCAAAGTATATCGGAAGTTATAGCGAAAATAGCCCTTAGCGACATGGGACCCCCATCATTTCCTAGCAGTCGGATTTGACGGGGAAATGATGTATTTTGACGGGGTTTGCCCTAAACCGGTTCCTCAGTGATTCGGAGTCAAAAAAGTATCTATACCATGTACTCACACGTGCATGGGATCTGCCTTGCCTGAACGTAAAATTTGTTGTTGCATAATACAAACGAAGTAGAAACGCTTCAAGCAATTTTAAGCTCCGAGGAGCGACCAAAATTTATGTGAATTAATAAATACGTTTAAAAGACAGGCAAGCATAAGCCCACCAAAATTTCAGTTACATGAAACTTTTCTTGAATCTTTTTGTGCATCGTTAGCTTATCAAACTGCATATTGGATGGTAGTTGGTACCGTATGAATCGTCCCGTTCCTCACCATGTGTTGTACACGGGTCAGACCATTGTTTGTTAACATTTTCTCTGAAGAAGTTGTTGTAAAAACATAAATTTTTTAAAAGATTTAATATACATATTTTGAACTTTATATTGTCTTTTACTTGTGTTTTCTAACAAAATTCCCTTTCAGATTTAATTTTAAGAGAGTGTGAAACAGACAGTGTTAGATTTATAGTGTTACGACGTCTTCCAATTGATACCATCAGAGCCGCAGTTAAGCATAAACGACAGTAAGTATGATTTATCCATTAATCTCCGTCTGAAACAGTCACGTTGAACCCTAAAAATTTTGTGAACGTAATATTATTATTTAGAATTTAAGAAAAGGTTGAGGAAGAAGAAAATTAATTTTTTCTTTTTCCTATTTTTTTTTAATTTTTCGAGCAGAAAATACGTCCTTCAGACTTCCATCAAAGCATGGATCGTTCACATGGCGCCCGAGCAGGGACCATGCCGTCCCCAAACCCAACTAATCCTTTCTCATTTATGGCGGAAGACTCCGAGGGGTCGACCCCAAGAGAATTTTACGAGCGAGTCACCGCACCGCTCGTCGACGACGGTTCTAGAGGGATAGAACCACAACGACTGTTTCCAGAGGGAAATAATGCAAATTTATCTGCTTCACAGCCACAAACTGCTAATTCGATGGAAAGTATGTTTCTGAAAATGGCAGAGGGCTTCGTGCAGGCGATACAGAACGTGTCGACCTGTACGCCCCATGAGAGACAAAGATGTCCGAACGTGACGTTCCATGGGCTTGATCATGAAGATCCAGAAGCTTTTCTGAAAATTATGGAGGAATATTTCGACAGAGCTCGCATAAGTCACGATTATGATCGCCTCCATAACGTAACCGGCCAACTCCAGGGCGAAGCTCAACGATGGTCCGAACAGTTTAGGACGTTGACAACTTCGTATACCTTATTCAAGGAAAGATTCCTTACGAGATTTAATTCTCCCGACATACAGTCACGAGCTATTGCTCAACTGTATGCCGTCAAGCAAACGTCTTTAGACGACACGGCAGTGTTTATCACAAGGAAAACCTGCCTTTTCGATCGTATTGATCCCTTCAAATCCGAAGCCATCAGAGCTCGGGTCATCATGGACCAATTGCGTCACGCTTGAGAAGCAACCTAATTTCATCCACAGAGATGTTAATAGCAGCGGCTACTAACGTCGAGCGGGATTCAGCTGGCGAACAGACGTCGCTAATCCAGCTTATCGATCAACGTCTGTCCCGCGCGTCTTACTATCAAGAGCCGGGACACATCAGTCAACAAAATTCTAGTAACAGGAGCAATGGAAGCCCAACTCCGACAGCACCGAGGGTGCACTTCCGAGAGGATGTCTCTCGACAGGACGGTCCAGGCAGAGCGCCTGGTCGTCCTTTTTTTATGCCTAATTCTTCGAGCGGATCAGTGAATCCTGACCGCAGGCAAAACAATTTTAATGGCGGATCGGGGAAATTCCGAGTACCCGACCGACCGGCAACCCCGTGCCGATACTGTACAGACACAGTGCAGTGGCACTTCCATAGCCAATGCCCGAATAACCCTCATCTCAACAGGAGACCGGGAAACTTTCGAGGGGCCAGAGACCCAGGCCAGGGTCCATCTGCAAGATCCCCGGCACAACGGCCGAACCAAGGCGGCAGCAATGTCCATTAAACATTTCTAATACTCATGACCACTACGACGCTCCCATGCACAAGACAAGGGAGTCAATAAATTATATGAGCGAAGCGTTCCCTTTGCCTCGTATAAAAGTTCAGATAAATGAACATGCAGTCGACGCTCTGATTGATTCAGGCTCGACACGAAACGTTATCCATCCGAGGATGTTGGATAATTTTAAAAATCTCACGACACGTCGATCATTTGCTATGGCGTGCGGAGATCGAATGGTGGACTCTCTTGGAACGACAAAATTAAAAGTAATAATTTCAGGCACTTCTTTTGAAATTGATTTTCAAGTAATCGAAAATTTGAATGAAACAATAATATTAGGATCACCATTCTTATATATGAACAATGTCGCATATGATTATGGCCGAAAATGCCTATATGCCGGCACGGAAGAGCGTATTACCGTCTTCTGGAATCAAGCTTCTCAGAGGGAGAGACAGCAGGCAAAGCTTCCTGAAGAGCTTGTTATTAAAGACAAAATTCTACGGCCGCTGTTCGAAGAATTTGTCGATCTGTTCACTGCGGAACCGACTCAAGCAACCACAGTGACTGTTAAACACAAAATTATAGTAAAAGACACGAAACCATTTAATATCAGACCATATCCGATGTCTCCGAGTACTAAGAAAATTATGTACGACCAAATCGAAGAGATGTTGAAAGCTGGCGTCATCGAACCTAGCACTGCCCAATATAGTTCACCACCCGTGATAATAAAACGCTCAGACAAGAAACCACGTTTTTGCATCGACTATCGCCATTTGAACGAAATGACTGAAGACGAGGCTTCTGTCTTACCAAAAATACACGAAAGTATTAAAGATTTAGGCAATTCGAAGATTTTTTCTGTGTTGGATTTAAAAAGTGGATATTGGCAAATACCGCTCGATGAAGCATCAAAAGATTTCTCGACTTTTACCACTCCTGATGGGGCAGCTTACAGATTCAATGTCATGCCTTTCGGCCTCAAGACAGCTCCCTGTACCTTTCAGAAATTCATGGCAAAGGACGTTTTAACGGGTTACCTGCACCATTTCTGTAAAGTGTATTTAGATGATATAATCGTTTACAGCGTAAACGTGAAGGAGCATATGTCCCACCTGAGGTTAGTCTTTGAAAGACTACGTCTGCACAATCTAAAAGTGTCACCGGAAAAGTGTGTAATAGCGACGAATGAAATCCAATATTTAGGCCACACCATTAGAACTGATACTTCCCGACCATTAGAAAAACATGTCTTACAAATTCAAAATTATCCCGTTCCAGTCACCAAAAAGCAGCTACAAAGTTTCTTAGGACTTTGCAACTGGGTAAGAGAATATCTACCAAATGTGGCGATGATCACAAAGCCACTAACGAAACTTCTTTCACTGGAACCATGTATGCGATGAAGCATTTAGAAAATTAAAAGAATTATTAACCGGACCGCTGGAACTCCATCGGCCGGATTTTTCACGTCAGTTCATTTTGCAAACAGATGCATCCCTACAAGGCCTTTCGGCCGTATTATATCAATTAGGCGACAACGGCGAAAAATATATAATTTCGTATGCAAGCAACACGTTATCTCCAGCAGAGAGACGTTACCACATAAACGAGCTGGAATGCTTGGCGGTGGTGAACTATATTAAAAAGTACAAGATGTACTTAGCAGACAAACCGTTCTTGGTGAAGACGGACAACAGGGCGTTACTTTGGTTAAACAAACATAAGGACGACAAAACAAAATTTACACGATGGTCATTACTATTGCAAGAATATGCATTCAAAATTGAACACTGTCCAGGAAAGGAGAATTTATTAGCAGATTTTCTCAGTCGTAACCCACAAAATCAGTATGTCGAGACAGACGATGAAGAGGAAAGAATGTTCCTACCAAATTACAAGTGTCCAGAACGTATTTCTGTTTTAACGCACTCAGAAATATACGAAGATATCGTACAGGCTCAATTGAGTTCAAGAGATATTCAAGACAAGATCCGCCGTTGGAATGATCTATTTCAACAGGAACAACGTTCCGATGCGGATCTTATTTTTATGAAAAATTTTCACGTCCAAGACGATGTACTTTTTAAAGATTGCGATCGAAATTTTAAATTGATAGTTCCAAAGAGGAAAATTAAGGAATTGATTTACCATTATCATGACCGAGATGAAGCATGTCATCCAGGAAGAGACGAGACTCTCAGGAAAATAGCAAAACGCTACTATTTCAATAATATGGCCAGGATCGTAGGCAGATACATAAACGACTGTCTGATATGCCAGTCTGTAAAGACAAGACAAGCCCAACCCAATGCTCCACTTAGAAGTCATGCACCACAAAATGCATTTGAAACCTTGAGCGTCGACGTAATTGGCCCGCTGCAGAGGACTAAAGACGCCGAAAACAGATACATGATTATCGTCGAAGACGTTTTCAGTAAATGGATAGAGGCAAAGGCATACATTCAGGTCGATGGCAGAACGATAGCCAAATTTATAGACGAAGAGATAGTAGCAAGATTCGGAGTCCCTCGAGTCATAATTTCAGACAACGGTGGTCATTTCAACTCCGAATGGTACATCACGTTTTGCGAAAGAAATGGTATCGAACGATACTTAATTCCGGCATATCACCAACAGTCCAACCCCGTGGAACGACGGGTTCAGGAATGTAAGAAAATTTTAAATACTCTTTTATTCAAAAAGCCAAACGGCACTTGGGATCGCTACGTGCATCAGATGACATACATCTTAAGAAATCGTAGGAACGCCGCTACAAATCAAACACCTAGCATGATCGTGTTAGGATATGATCCAGCCGAAAGAGGCGAATGGGATTTGTATGCCTGGAGGCAAGAAAGAGCCAAGCAACAAACGCTTCCACGATACGAGCGAGTAAAGGAAGCCCGTCAGGCCCAACAAAATTACAAGCAAAAATATGCGCCGAAAGAGGCCGTCACTCCAATCGTTTTCAAAGTAGGAGACAGAGTCATGAGTAAAAGAAAAAGGAAGGTACATACCTTCACGCCGTCTTGGTCAGGCCCGACCAGAATCTTAAAGAAGTTTTCAGACGAAGTGTATCTCGTGCAAAAGGGAAATGTAACGACAAGAGTACATGTGAATGATTTGAGACCAGCCCCGCCAGAGGAGCACAACTTGGAAATCGAATCTTCCGATGAAGAAAATGCTAGTCCAGGCGGAACATCACTCGATGGAAATGATTCCCCGTTCTCAGACGATTCCACAGAACCTCCACCGCCGGAGCAAACGGTTGTACAAATCCATGCACCGCCACGAGACGCTTCCACTTCTGATTCAGAATCAAGTTCTGGAGATTCTATTATATTTTTATAATATTTTTCAACCTAGGCTAAGTTTTAACTTAGTGCTAGGTTTATTTTATATCAAAATTTCCATACCAACTTCTTGTCGTGTCAGGCAAGAGTTGGTATTTTTTATGCATTTTTTACAAGTTATTTTTATCGAGGATATTGTATCGTCCATACAAATCTTCAAAATTCACTGCAGCAACTCTGACCGTGTCCGGCAGAGTTGGTATTTTTTATAATTTTTCTAAGTCCTCATATGTTAATAAACATACATCTGTAAGCAGAGTCCGACCCAAAGGGTCCAAACAAATGTTCCATTGGCACAGCATGGAAAGACGACGACTCTGACGCAAGGGCGCGATTCAGATGAGTCTAGCAACTCAAGGGCGAGATGCCGCCACGTCTGCTGGATGGGCAGATGCAACGATCCGACGGATGCAGATTCTGTCGCAGATTTCTCCTAAGAAGAGATTTTAATAAAAAACCATTTCAATCAGCATAAGTCAACAAAATTCAGTGTTCCTATTCTCAAAGACGACGATGTGATATCGGTCGCAGATTTCTCCCAAGAAGAGAATTTTATCTACACGGAAACATTTCAATCAATATAAGTCTACAAAATTCAGTGTTCCTATTCTCAAAGACGACGATATGTTATCGGTCGCAGATCCCCAGACGGGATATGAACAAACATTTTACTAAAATTTTGTTTTATATTGTTTCATATAAACTGAGCAGAGCCATAGTATAGCTGGAGCCAAGCAGTCCGAGGACCACCTAAGCTGTTCCAGAAGGCAGTTCGACACCGAAGGTGATCGACGAGGCATAGACACGAGGAGGAGCAGACGCAAGCCCGCATTAGTGGAAGAACACTAAGAAAGATAAGTGCGTCGAAAGTGTTTGTGTTGTGTCATCGAGAATCCGAGGATTTTCGATTTTTTTTTTTTTTTTTTTTATGCCATTTTGAAAGCCAATGTTCAATTATTCAATCGAATGCTATGCATCGATATATGTTCAAACTTATAATCATTTTTAGATTTGCATCTATGTTATGTTCAGATAGGCCGGTCTGAAATATAACCGAATACAACACATGGGAGACTACATCCAATGATCCATTTTATTTTCAAAAACCAATTTACCAAACGTTGCACAAAAAGATTCACGGAAAGGAGGGGAGTGTTAAAGAACGCTATAACCCCGATATACTTTTCGACGTTGTAACAAAATCCGACTTAGGAAATACTTCGTAAGAAAAGCGTGCTTCACGTAAAAACGCCGTGGAGGAGGTTTTTAATTCTTGGAAATGTATTTTTTTTTTATGCCAAATTATCGCTAACTCTTCAAGGAGCGTTAATTTAGAAAGTGTAGTAAATGTCGCTGCACAGGGACGTAATGTCGCCCCGACCACCCAATTTTAGAAAGTATACTAAAATTGGACTTGAACTTCCAAATTTCCAAGATTAAAAACCCTTTTACGAATCCACGTTGTCCAGCACTGCAACTCTTACGAGGTATTGAATATGAGGACAAGTTAGTCCAACGACTATTCAAAGTATATCGGAAGTTATAGCGAAAATAGCCCTTAGCGACATGGGACCCCCATCATTTCCTAGCAGTCGGATTTCACGGGGAAATGATGTATTTTGACGGGGTTTGCCCTAAACCGGTTCCTCAGTGATTCGGAGTCAAAAAAGTATCTATACCATGTACTCACACGTGCATGGGATCTGCCTTGCCTGAACGTAAAATTTGTTATTGCATAATACAAACGAAGTAGAAACGCTTCAAGCAATTTTAAGCTCCGAGGAGGGGGCGAGCGTAGGTGCGTCTTTACTATGTACATACTTCGGTATGCGATGTAAAGCAACGACAGGCGCGGTTAGTACTTGGATTGGTGACCATTCCAACGGAAACCGCGTTCTCGCCTCACACATCTTCCAGCGGCTTGTATATCAGTGTATGCGCGGAAGCTATACAACCTTGGGCGAGGGTTGTATAGGAGATATACCATCCTTCGGAGGGGATGTAAAGCCGTCGGTCCCTTGTCTATTAAATGTTAGGCAAGTAAAAGATCCCTACTCTTCTTAAGGGAAGAGGTTCGGCAAAATTCCTGGTTGGGGGTAGCTCGTCTACAGGCGTCGGTGTTAGGCCTCAGTAGCGGAAATAGACCGACGTTAAATAAATGTATAAAAAAAAAAAAAAAGCTCCGAGGAGCGACCAAAATTTATGTGAATTAATAAATACGTTTAAAAGACAGGCAAGCATAAGCCCACCAAAATTTTAGTTACATGAAACTTTTCTTGAATCTTTTTGTGCATCGTTAGCTTATCAAACTGCATATTGGATGGTAGTTGGTACCGTATGAATCGTCCCGTTCCTCACCATGTGTTGTACACGGGTCAGACCATTGTTTGTTAACATTTTCTCTGAAGAAGTTGTTGTAAAAACATAAATTTTTTAAAAGATTTAATATACATATTTTGAACTTTATATTGTCTTTTACTTGTGTTTTCTAACAAAATTCCCTTTCAGATTTAATTTTAAGAGAGTGTGAAACAGACAGTGTTAGATTTATAGTGTTACGACGTCTTCCAATTGATACCATCAGAGCCGCAGTTAAGCATAAACGACAGTAAGTATGATTTATCCATTAATCTCCGTCTGAAACAGTCACGTTGAACCCTAAAAATTTTGTGAACGTAATATTATTATTTAGAATTTAAGAAAAGGTTGAGGAAGAAGAAAATTAATTTTTTCTTTTTCCTATTTTTTTTTAATTTTTCTAAGTTTTTCGAGCAGAAAATACGTCCTTCAGACTTCCATCAAAGCATGGATCGTTCACAAGGCCCTGGAACATAAAGATACATCTATGTCAAAAACAAGAATTCTATAAAATATACGGTATTCGAATACGCAAAGTCATAGAAAAATAACTAAACTAATACATGGAATTTTTATGGTACTTAACAAAAGGTAATTTACAAACATGAATAAAATCCGGAGTATAACTGGAGTCAAAACTCATTTAAATATTCAGACATTAAGACACAATTATAATTTTTAAAGTCAAAATCTCGAAAAGAAAGTTGGGCGCCGCGGATTTTATTTTTTGGCAAAAAGCCGAAAACCATTGAGTGAACTTAACAAGAGCGTACTTACAGTTTATGATGAACTTTGTCACATGAAGCAATAATTGGCACTGACGGAAATCTTCCAAATACCTACTTGGAGGGCGTAGTGTTCGAAAATTTACAATTTAACGAAGGGTTGCACGCACTAGACAAAAGAGTTTATGCACCAAAAAGTTTTTATTTCACTAGGAAAGTTTCTAAGGTTTACACTTAACAGTACAGTATACGGACCAATACCGTAAATATAACAGAATTTAACGTGGTAATCTTGTAATATGGCGTACTTGCTGTTTACATCGTCAATAAATGGCGTCTTTCACTAACCAAATAAAACTTCTCTCTAAAATTGATCAACAACTATCTAACACAACTTTACACATTAATTCGCGGTACACCAATTGCAATATTTCTTTTTACCCATTGTTAATCGCCGTTCTGCCTTGTGGCTCTCAGCGTACCATCACATCAACGTGAATGTCACTCCGCGCATCCGTCATCTTTCATCAAAACGAAGTTAACCAATCCTATTACCTAAACCAATCAGGGAATTGGATTCAAAAAAGCACCAATAATAGCCTTAGAGTTGAATACGAATATGCCGCGCGGCTACAGGCTTTGTTCTTACCGATTTATATATGACAATTTACTGATATTTTGCTAAATTTACACACGTTAAAAATAGCCCGTTACATTCTCATCAAACCCTTTCATTTGATACCCATATCAAACGAGTTGTGAAGAAAAAGCTAATCTGCCATCTTGGAGCATCCGCCATATTAGATTTAGAACGATATTAGATATATTATGTTGCATTGTTACCAGACTTATACACATGAGCAAAATTTCAAAGCTCTAGCTTAATTAGAACTAGTCGAAATTTTGATTGCAAGATATGATCAAGCCATTTCGCATTTTGGCATATTTGCTGGATCTTATCAGAAATAAAAATGAATGCCCACCAAATGTCGAAAAGAAGAAAAAAGGGCTGCTTTAGATATATAGTTTCCCAACATTTTTCTGGCACAGGGTTATTACCGTCAATTGAAAGCGACAACCGATCTGTTCCAAAGAACAAGGTTTGCAACAAAAATGTTAGAGCAGTGGTGAAAATCTCAAAAAGATAATCCAAAAATTAATAAAATATTGGATCTGATAATTCCCTTTCTGTGTGCCGTTACTTCTTCTGCAGACGTGGAAATAATGTTTTGTTCATATTGGCTTTTCATTCAGATATTAGGAATAGATTGGGCAATGAAAAATCATCTAAATTAGTAATTTTCTTTAACAGAGCCGAATGCATGGCGAGGCAGCTGGGACCCCCACACATTGAGACCCTCCACAAAACTTGGGTTCAAAAAGTTTACGGCAATAAATTTTTTTAAATTTTTGAGAAAGTAACGAGTAATGAAATATATCCAAACAAGGGATATTTTCATCCTACGTCAAATCTATTGTGGTGAACTTCAAAATTTAGGCCTCTTGCAAAATTCAATAGCGGCAAAATTCAATGTTTATTTATTGGATACGAAACAAAATGTACGCTAGTTAAGGGGCAAAATAACACCTAAATACGAAGTAAAATGCAAGCTGGACACGCGGCGAAATATCAGTAAGACACAGGGCAAAATATTAGCAAAACTCGATACAGGTAATATTTTGTACAGTGATCAGCTTACGTTTTACCCCGTGTCACACTCGCATTTTGTCTCGTGTCAAGAAAAAAAATTTAAAAAAAATTCTTCACACGGCTCTGCTTATCACTGATCAGAAAGTAATAAATTTTTTTTAAAAATTACAGAAAACAGTAAGAATGTATCTTAATAGTGGAAATTTGTTTTTTAAATGTAAAAATATTTATTCATTGATTACTTTCTTCTTGTCCCGGATCCCCACACGCCTGCATCCTGCCCTGTTCTTTAAACATTATAAGTCATACTTAATATTTTGTTTTGTACTGTTTTCAAAAATATATATTTTTATAATATGTTATATGTTTATTTTAGTTTAAATTCAGTGCTGTTTAAAGTTTTATTTCTGCAAATAAAAATGTTTACTAATATTGTATTTTTTATTTTAAAACATGTAAACTTGACAAGAAAAAATCACTAATTTTAAAATAAAAATTGCCTGATTAAAAACATGATTTGAATAGTAATTTTAATCAAATGATTTAAATCAGCTCAATCTTGCTTAAAAATTAGTTGGGAATTTTAAGTTATTAGTATCATTTGAGAAGACATTTGGCTCATAAGTTTGTACTGAAAAATTTAAGTATTTCCAACAACAGTATATGCATCAAATTAGCTACTCTCGCCTCCCTTAGTCTCAAAATACCATACTGGCAAAATAAAAGAAGTGCTATTTTGGCTGAGGTTTTTGCTGATATTCCAAATCACAGCTTTATAATCGACGCAGAGGCTCTTCTATTCTTTCAGACTCGTTATGAGGTTTCGCTCTGTAAACCCAAAGTTACCTTCCTTAAATATGAAAATTCGACAAGCAACAACCAACTACTCCAAGAAGTCACATCTAAATACCCCAACTCCCATAAAATGTTCACTGATGGGTTCAAGTCTAGGAATAGTGTTAGTTGCGCCTGTCTTATTAAGAACATCGTGCTAGCCTTTAGATATCAGCTAAACCAAAATTGTTCCATACTTACGGCTGAATCCTTCGCTATTGATAAAGGACTAGATTGGGCAATGGAAAATTGCAACCCTTTTGAGACAATTCTTGTTATGTAGACTCTCAATCTGTGCTAGTCCCACCAAACATATTATAACTAATAATAACTAACATTTTGGATATAAAGTTAGAGAGCTCAAAATATTAAACAAAGAAGTTGTTTTTATTTGAGTTAAGGGACACTCTGGAATACTATTGACCTAGTAGCTAAAACGGCTAAAGGTCCGGTGCTTGTTTAGTCATGGCGCCTTCAAATCTTTATTATACAAAATGAAAATTGTTGATAACCCGCTATGTGAATATAATGGGGAAATTGGAGATATCAATCACTGGCTATTAGTGGGGTCGATTTGGATTTGCAAGCGGACTCGTTTTTTTAGATTTTTTTTTGTGATGTAATTTTCCGGAAAATTTTCCGGTCTAACTTTTCACGAGGAGGGAGGGGGGAGATTACATGTAAAGATAGGGAAAATCAGTTTTTCGGACATAACTGGTTTAGTTTGATTCGGATCGAAAAAGTGTAAAAGGGGAAAAATGAAGGGCTCGCGAATGCGCGTAAACTGAACGAGTACGGCAATTTAACAGCCGTGCAGCGAGATGCTGGGGAAGGAGCCTAGCGCTCCCACTTCTCTCCCTTCTTTAAATCAAAGAGAAAGAAATTCCACATTCGATGGTGAAAAAAATCTTCCCCACCCCTTTCCTTCCTGGCAAAAAATGACTTTTTCTAAAAATAATAACAACAATAAATTGGTTATTTCGCAACCATTTGCTTATTTAGGTCCTAAATGTCTGTCGGGGGAAGAAACAAAAAGTCGCAAGTCACTTTTTTCTCCGAAAAAATCGCGAAAACGGTTCTCGCCGCAGAGAAAAATTCTTATACAGATCCGTACTTTCAAATCGCAATATCTCGGGAACCGCTGGACCGATTTCGACGAGTCAAAATTCGATTTACGCGCATTCGCGAGCTCTTCATTTTATCCCTTTTACACTTTCTCGATCCGAATTAAGCTAAACGAGTTATGTCCGAGAAACTGATTTTCCCTATCTTTACATGTAAATTTTGCCCCCCCCCTCCTCGTGAAAAGTTCGACCGGAAAACTTTCCGGATGATAGAGGGGGTCCGGTTTCACAACATCACAAAAGAAATCGAAAAAAAACGAGTCCGTTTCAAACCATTTCTAATGCCAGA
Source organism: Leptura quadrifasciata (assembly GCA_963675555.1). Taxonomy (NCBI): domain Eukaryota; kingdom Metazoa; phylum Arthropoda; class Insecta; order Coleoptera; family Cerambycidae; genus Leptura; species Leptura quadrifasciata. Next base: position 103,723,905 of record OY776676.1, read on the forward strand.
TCGACCCCACTATATTCTTGTGTACTAATAATAATACGGCCATAAATTTTCTTTCAAAGAAACTGCTGGAGAATGGTATTGCTCTACCAGTGTCCCTATCTACAATCCTTGAATAGTAAATAAGTGGATTGTTGGTTTTGTGTATCAGGTTAGTTATTGAATAGTTCATGGCTATATCAAATAGATGAACATGATTTGTAAGGATAGAACTAGACTTAATAATAAGTTCGTGGCTGAATGGAGACAACCAAAGCCAGGGAAAGAAAGTAATTACAAATAGAAGAAAATGTTTTTCTTACAAATTTTATTAAAAAAAATTACTTTAATAAATATCAATATGTTTTTGATCTAGTTCTTCAATATTTTCGACTAGAGGAATATCTTCCCAAAATTTAAATCTATTTTTGTAAAATCCGTGCTCCATAATAAGTTGCGGTGGATCGGCATCCTTATAATTACCAACAATATTCAAGTAACGTATCTTCTTTTTTAACTTGGTGTATAAGTTGTTATCTAGTCGTAGCCACTTCGCAGTAATTGAAGTTGAATGGGTATCCGGGGTGGGGCTCCTAAAATAATAAAATTAAGGAATTCATATTTTTTCTTAGTCAATACAATTAATTTCAAACATTTACATTTCCAGATAGTTACAAAGACAGAATATATAAAATCAAATGTCTCAATTTTGAGATTATTAGTTATCGCTTATTTATTTATTTCATTACATTATATTGCTTATTTTATTAGCGCACTATCATTTTATACTAAAAGTTACTGATTTTTCAATGAACGTCTAATAATCTGCTTCAACTTTAAGGGCGCATAGTCCTGCTTAAGGGTATAACACTACACTGGGTTCGGGTCCTGCTGGTAGGGGCCTTTTCGTATGAGAGCTATTTTTCGCAAATCAATATCTTTAGTATCTAAAAACCACTTTTACAAAACTCCAAAACATTTGAACACTATACCCGAATACGCGGCTCGCTAACCATGTCAACATCATCGGGTGACGAATAAGACCGGTTATCAGTTTTAATCATCTTCTGATGATAGTTCGAGTGTAGTGTTCACATGTTTCGGCCCTTTGTAAACGTGATTTTTAGACACCGAAGATATAGATTTGCGAAAAATAGCCCACATACAGAAGCGCCCCCGTCGCTATGATCTCAGACGCTCATTGAAGAATGTAGTAGCTCTAGGTCTATTTCAAATTATATTGAATAGTAGAGAGCCTAGGTTCGACCCCTAGGGACACCTGAAGTAGGTAGCATATTATGTTAAATTCTGTTGCTAGGATATCGTGGAAGAACTCGATAAGACCGTTGAGGAAACAAAAATTTAGTAATTTTTCTAGTAAAATACTATGGTCTAAAGTGGCGAAGTTTTTCGAGAAACCTATGTAAATGATTTGTTGCAGACCATTCATCGTCAATTGCTTCCGAAATATATTTAAAATTCGTTTAATTTTTTAATATTTATTTAATGGCCTATTTCCGCTACTGAGACATAACACCGACGCTTGTAGACGAGGTACCCTCAAGTAGGAATTTTGCCGAACCTCTTCTCTTTCAAAGAGTAGGGATATTTTACTTGCCTAACATTTATAGACAAGGGACCGACGGCTTTACATCCCCTCCGAAGGATGGTATATCCACTACACAATGCTCGCCTTAGATTGCATAGCTTCCGCGCATACACTGACACTGATAAGCCGCTGGAAGATGAAGCGAGGACACGGTCTTCTTTGAAACGGTCATCCATCTAAGTACTAACCGCGCCTGACGTTACTTTGCATCGCATATCGAAATATGTACATAGTATGCTCGCCCCCTTTAAATTCGTTGCCGATTTAAAAAACCAAAACAAATGTTCGAAAATAACAAAGTTTATAAATTATAATAATCGAATACAAATCTTTAAAAAGTAATATCATTACTGATTTGCATCGAAGATTACTAGTATTTTGTCGTCTTAATATTGAAATAGGTATAGTAAATTATTTTAAGTAAACTTCTTGTGTCCTTACGGTATATAATCTTGAAGCAAATCGCCGGTGTAGGACAGGATTAAAAACTCAATCGGCTCATTAGCTAACGTTTCGACTTTATTATATCAAATCTTCTTTAGAGCTCTACAACAATTAGATATAATGACAAATCCGATGTACTCATAAAAAAGGAGTTTTTTACAATATCAGTTGGATAATATATAACTAAAATTAATTCAAAAGACATAATTGCAATAACCGAAAACTAACAATTTAAAATATAAATATAACTGGAACATATTACACACTTAATTAAAGTTCAATAAACTTATACATATATTTATAACTAATTAATCATTATTGACATAAAACATTCTACCTGAACCATAAATTTTTGGTAGCACTCTTGTAGCGGACATTTGTTTAGCATTAGATATGATAAAAGATATTTTGAAATCTCCAGATTTTAAATTCGCTTGTAATTTTGAAAACCACTTATTTAATGCACACATCTGTTTGCTTGTTTCTAGATTAATGATATGTATATAGGCATGCCACTTTTTTAAATTCATTCCGTGCGTTTTTTTGTTGTTTTTTTTATATATATAAATCTATTATTCAAAATTTCTTATATAGTTAGTTAGATATTTACACACAAAAATAATTGTCATAGTGTCACATATGATTGAATTTTATGAGGTTGTTGAAAATTATGCTAAGGTTATCAATATCTGTTTTCAAGTTAATAAAATTATTTCTTTATCTATAACATTTCTAACAACCTCTTGTTTAAATTTATTTCTTGATCTAAAATAGTGACATTACTAAAATTAAACCTGTGACCAGTAGTAAAAGAATGTATAGCGAGGGCAGTTTTATTCTGTTTATCTATATTTATTATTTTACAGTCATTTTTGTGATTAGAAATCCGGTTCTTAAGTTTTCGTTTAGTTTGTCCTATGTAACAGCCAGAACATCCCAAACAATCTATCTTATAAATTAAATTAGATTTATCTAATAATTGTGTTGGATTCGTAAGTGGGGTGTAAAGGGAATTAATAGTTTTTGTTGGATAAAATAATATCTTCAGGTTGTCATTTTTTAGTACTTTTTTAAACTTTGACTCAGGCCCTCTATATTAGGTAATCTGAAGTATTTGATTGTATCAATATTAATATTTGGTATAGGACTAATATTTGGACTTTGTGTGAATAGAATATTGTTTATTATATTATTGGGGTAATTATTTTTTGAAGCTACAGTTTTAATGAGATTTTTTTCGTGATAGCAGGGGTTACTTAGTGTTAGTGCTCTATGTTTTAGAGATTTAATTACAGATATTTTTTGTTGTAATTGGTGTTGTGATAAGTAGTTAATTATTCTACCAGAATTTGTTGATTTCTGATACCAATTAATCACAAGAGAATTATTATGAGTTTTTGATATGGTAATATCTAGGAACGGTATGGTTTTATTATTTTCAAGTGCAATAGTAAATTGTATATTAGGAGAAAATGATTGAAAATGTCTACACTACTTCTATGTATTGCCGTTAAAATATCATTAAAAAAATGTACTAAAAAATGTACTAAAAAATGACAATCTGAAGATAGTATTTTATTCAACAAAAACTATTAATTCCCTTTACACCCCACTTAAGAATCCAACACCATTATTAGATAAATCTAATTTAATTTATAAGATAGATTGTTTGGGATGTTCTACAACCTGTACAACCTGGCTACCAATGTTAAAAGAAGAACTTAACAAACTCAACATTATCTAAAAGAAAATATCATCAGTTCTATGTTCTGTGTAAGTAGTAAGTATCTATGGAAATAACATAAACAGAATATTAAAGCTGTGTATTTGACATACACAGCAAAATAAGAGTTCTTCCAAAAAAATAGCTTTGAAAACGGAAAGAGATTACTTTCCGAAACGTCAGCAAAATACATTATTTCTGTGTTTATTCCGATTAATATTATTTGCAAAACATAACCTCTGACTTTTCCTTTGGCGTAAACGTCACGGGCGCAGAGGTTTTTTCCAATAATTCTATTATTTTGTAGATTCGGTGATTTGTTTTGAAGAGGATAATAATATATGTGGTAGAAAACCCAAATAATAGGAAAGAATATGTTCTGGCGGTTACAAACTAAACAAAAACTTTAGAACCGCATTTCTAATCACAAAAATGACTGTAAAATAATAAATATAGATAAACAGAATAAAATTGCTCTCGCTATATATTCTTTTACTAATCGTCACAGGTATAATTTTAGTAGTCACTATTTTAGATCAAGAAATAAATTTAAACAAGAGGTTGTTGATCTTTGAAATGTTATATACATATATATATATATATATATATATATATATATATATATATATATGTTAGATAGTGGATTACTTGATTAACTTTTTAAAAACTTTATTTTATTTAACACTGGAGTCAACGTTGACTCGTTAAGAAAATACAATAATAATTTAGACTGGTTTATTCGAAAGTGAGTATAAGACTGATTACAAAAAGGTTGCTAGTAATATTTATAATGTTTCGAGAACAAAGGAAACAGTGTTGCTGATTCAACACAATCAGAATTACTGAGAATTGAAATACAATGCTCATGCAGCGTGAGCGGTTATTGAGAAGAGCTGTTAAGCAGTATTAATACGATATGTTTGAGAAGGTTAAGCCTGTCTCGATAATATTATATATCATAGTATATTTCTAATATAACAGCTTCCCCCTTATAAAAAAAGTTGGTGTTTTATGCAGCAACTTTTGAAATGAATATAAAATGTATATAAAAGGTAATGGTACAATTTGGAAAAATATAAAGAGTACAAAAATACAGAATATAGCCTTAGCGTCTAAAATATGAAATGCAAGCACAATAAGCTTGATTCATAAAATAATATAACATAAAAATGTTAGAGTTAAAATATAGCTTTAGCAAGAAAGCGTAAAATACAAACATAATAAGTTTGTTGTAAAATGGGATAATATAAAAATATTCCCAGGGTTAAAATATGGCTTTACTGTGAAAGCCTAAAATATAAGCATGATAGATTTAAATGAAAATGGTATAAAAATGTTAATGCAATTGAAATTAACAAAGGATAAGTAAAATAATAAAATGTAATGATTAAATGAATAAAATATGGTTCACTGAAGAGTCCAGCACTAAAAGTCAGTAAAAGGCACAAAACAGTTCATCTTTATGTAAGTTCTATGTCTTCGGCTTCGTTGTCTTCTCTCCTTAAGGTAGGTCGTCTTCGTGAAGGGAATAGGTTAGCAAATGTCCTGTGGGGTTTGCTAGGCCTAGGTGGAGATGGGAGTGATGCAGAAACATCGATGGCTAGTCTTCGTCTTTTTGTTCTGCACTTACAAAATAGGTACAGAAATAACAGTCCAAATATTAGCACAATGATAAAATAGGTGAACCAGGATATGTGTTTTGTTATAAAGGGTTCGTTGATCAAATCATCTAAATCTCTGGAATATTGGTCCAACTTGTTTGTGTTTGGCAACTTCGAGGTCTTCCGTGTTGAGATTGTTTAATTTTAGTGGTTTAAGATTTGGAGCTCGGATTTTGTCTGGAATATGTTTACAACATTCAAATGGAATTTGGATTGGATGAGTGTCGTCTTTTACGTCGGTTACTTCATTGGTACTGACTTGAATTTTTGTGATGCCTATGAAGGCGTAACAATTAGGTTGTAATTTTACTATTGAATTTTTGTAGATGACTTCAGTTTTTGAATTTCTTTCTGGACAGTTGATGGTTGTTTGTAGAGGTTCTGCGTTAATAACTAACCATGTGTTTTCGTCTATTTTTTGGAAGTTGTAGCCTTGGCTGATGATGAATGACGTCCGGCAATTTTCTGGCAGAGTTTTGAGGTTCTTGAAGAGACGGGCTTCGCATATGGCATTGTTGTCAATAGGGTATGCAAATAAATTTGGACATAATTTGGTGTTGAAATAAAGTGGTTTGCATTCTTCAAGGTTCGAGATAGGTATGTACATTAATGAATCATCATCTCTCGCGATATATTTTTGAGAAGTTGATAATACATGATATAAACCAGTTCTATTATCCAAAATAGGAATAGGGTATAATTGAAATACTGAATATGTTTGAGGGTCTATTAAAGGTATGTCTAACACAAATATTAGATCCGAATTTGTTTGAAAAGCTTTTAGTTCTATAATGTCTAAGTACTGTGCAACCTTTGATAGTTTGATTGGAAGCGGTAAATTGTTCCTTTGTAGGTTTTGCGAAATTTCCTGTAAAGAATTTACTAAGTCCTTTGGATTAATAATTGACGTGTGAATTATTTTAAGCCTCGCGAAAGTGATAGAATTTAGGATGTCATTTAGGTTATCCTCGATAAATAAGTAACTTGCCATAAGTTGTTCGCAGATTTCAATAAATTTCAGTTTTGCATGGATGTTTTCTGTGTCTTTAGTCATGTCTAAAATTGAAGTTTCGATTTATTTAATATCTTTATTGAAAGTTTCTTCATCAACTTGCAATTTTTGAATAGTTGCGTTGAAATTTTTGATTACTGAAGTTGTAATAGATATTTGGTTTTTAATTAGGTTTTCGAGTTGATTGAAATGATTAACTTTGAAAAGAACATTACTTTTTGAGAGTACCGTTGTCATTAAATTGTTTTGCAATTTATTTTGTCATCTGAGATTATTTTTAGAAATAGGAGTTATTGTCAGTTTGGTATTTGGTCAATTTTTGAAACATGGTTATCGAAACGATTTTTAACATTTCTTTTGTTTTGGTCTGGACGCTAATTAATACACGCTATTTGGTAAGATAGTGTACCAATCATGTATTGAGTTTCCTGTATGATCGTCATGTAGTCGGGTATATAACTTTATTAGGATAATAATCATATTTATAATGTATTATCGCAATATTTTAATATTTCGTTTCGAATGTATGTCACAATAGTTGCTATTCATATGTGGAATAGTTTTAACAGGGTTGTACACCTGGAAAATAACCATGAGGGGTTGCTGTTGTGAAACACAGCGTAGAATGGTATTGCCAGAATAATGTGTGGGTTGAGAAAAATGAATTATTATCGATTTTATTACTGCCATTTATTGTTAATATCATTTTTAATTAAGTATTCATTTCTCTTGATTACATAGGGCTTTAAGATTGAGTTTCATAGGGTGGACTGAATTATCTGAATGTTAAAAAACTTCGGGATGTTTTTCTTGCGTGACAAATTTTTCTGAGTGGGAAAATTAAACTTACAGAATTTCAATTTCTGGAGTAGCGTTGAAGATGGGTAGTTACCGCGTGTTCATTTGATATGGAGTTGTCAATATAAGAATAAGATAATTCACTTATTAGTTTATAATGCGTACATAAATAATTGTCATAAGTCTATGCGCATTATATTTCCGGGATAGTGAAGAAATTGACTGACGGAATTAGTCAGAAAATTACATAAGTGAGATTTTTGATAGAAGAACTGTTTGGAATTAAATTTATGAAATAGTTACTATTTGTCAGAATTAGGGTGATGAATGTTTCGGATAATAATTCTATGTAAATGTTATGAGAAAATAATTTCCTTTTATTTAAGAAGTTGGTCAGGGAATGAAAAAATGTAAATGTTTCTCTTACATGATTATCGTATCACGAATATAGTGTTGGAATTATAACATAAAAATGTTTACGATTGATTTTGCAATCTTGTGTAGGACAGTGTAAGCTGTGTGAATTTGTCAATTTTTTTGTACGTGTCAGTGTATGTTTTGTGTGAGAATTGAAATGGGTCGATATTGATTTTTCGAACGGTGCTTTTTGGGGTTTTGGTGATTACCAAAGGATTGTTAGGATCCTTGCGATTTGGTTTTCGACAAATTTTGCATTTTTTTTTATAAAACTTGACGTGGTTTGTTAGTTCTTGCCAATTATATTTGTTTTTGATGTAACCTATTTTTATAAACGGAATCTTATTTATCAGGGGTTCTTGTTAGGTTCTGATTAATAGTTGAAGTATGATAAATTTTGTATATTCGTCTAACATGAGTATTGGAAATTTTGAGGTATTGTTTTCAACATGTTTTTCTTTTGAAATCCCTAAATTGTTTTGATTTTTAAAATAATGTTGAGAATAAATGTCTTAACATTGATCCTAAAGAGAAATAATTCTGTCCGTCTGTGTTTTTTTTTTGAGTTAATGTTGGTTTTGTTATTACTAAACTACAGAATAATTTCGTAGTTTTCTTTTTATAGGGAGATATTTTAGTGAAATTATTGTGTGGAAGTTAGTTCACAATTTTTCGATATAGTAGTTGTGTGAAATTTGTAGTTTTACGTTTTGTTTTCGTAATCTACTAGAAGTTTTGTCTCGTGTAAGTATAAAAGTTGTCAAATGGTGTAAGGTGTAGGGTTTGTTTGTAATTTGTATTTTAGAGTAATCTATTAAAGATTTCGTTTTGTAAAGTCAAGAAAAATGTGTCAAATTTTTGGGCAATTTGTTCGTTTGTACTTCATACAAATTTAATTCTGAACATTTTTGAAGAAAGATTAATTTTTATGTACGTCTGTATGTTTGTAAATTTTCAGGGTTTTCGAGTAATTCAATTTTTTAATTTGAAAAGGTATGTTATTCTGAATTTAGGTTCTAATTTAAAGTTTGAAAAATTCTTAATGTATATTATTTAAATTTCTGCCCTTGCTATTAATTAACAGCTGTTATTACTTGTGCTTGTAAACCGTTTATGTTGATGTAATGAAACATCATAATGAGTACAATGCAATATTGAGGTGTTGGATATCAGGCATTTCTTGTTAAAATGTTTAAGTTCATAAACATACAAGACGTGCTTCTGTGCAAAAGTTCAAGGCACCGTTATCAAAGTAGTACTACTATTATGAATTTCTTCGAATTAAATGTAAATATTTTATGTGCATTTATTTAAATGAACAAAAGTATTTCCTTATGATTAAGGTTTTGTAAAATTTATTGCAGGAGAAGAAATGTCGAAATGTCCTAGTAATAGAGGAAAGGAATAAAATTATTTACATAAGAAGTGTTTTTGATCAATAATCGATCTATGCAGTTAGTTGATATATCGTACAATTATTTTTTAAAGATTTTTCTAGTAATATTAATTTAGAAACGTTTGAGAAAAGTGGAGAATATCTTTAATATAAACTGTTAATTTTAAGTAATAATATTCTAAAAGTTTTCGATTAAGTGACTAAAAATTTGTGAGATAATTTTGAAAATTATTTTGGGTTGCAAGTTTTCGCGTGTTTTATTTTGCAGGGTCGGCATATGGTTGAGACGAGAATCGGTATTATCATTTTCAATTAAGTTTAAATATAGATTTGAATTTTTGGACTGGTTCAAATTTTAAGTTTGAAAATTCAACGATTTTTGGAATTGTTTTTTCAGGAGACACAAATGGATTTTGTCGGTACATTTTCCTGATTGTGTGGGGTGTATAGATTTTTCTTTTGTTTTGATTACGCAGGATTGTATGCGTGTTTCTTGAATTATTCTTTACCTTGTTTGTCTTTCGAATTTTCGATTTCCTGAGTATTTTATTACTAATTTTAAATAATGTTTGTGAAATAAACATTTTTCTGTTTAATGCTTTTGGTTTTACTTGTTTCGAATTATTTTTTGAAATGTTTAAATTTAACTTTACCAAATTAGATTTATCTATACGGCATGATTTTGTTTTCGAAAGGTTTATTTTTTGTGGGTTAACGTTAGGGATTACATTTGAAGTTTTTTCTGTTTCTTGTACTTGTACTTGTACTAAATACTTTTTTGATACGTGATTTGGTAAGAGTAGAATTTTGATTTTTGTTTTCACAGGACATGTCTAAAAGTTTAGAACTTTTGTCTATTTGACTGGAGACTGAATTTTGATAGTTTTCATCAGACGTTGTCTCGAAAAATTCGTTTTGTATATTTGTTTTTGCAAAGGTGTCAGGTAAGTGTATTTTTTCTTGTTCCTGAGCTAGCGGTATAGCGTCAGTGTCACAATAAAATTCAAATATTTCTTCAGTATCTGGTTCGAGAAAATTAAGATTTTGATTAATGATGTTGCCTGAAATGTGATGATTAATATTTTTGTTTGAATTTGTAACTGGTTGTAAGGTTAAATAATCTTCAAATAGAGGTATAGTTTCAAAATTGGTAATTAATTGATTATTTCCGAAATCTATCCTACATTTATAATGTTGTAGAAAGTCGTTACCTACAAAGCCATCAAAGTCTGTATCTAAATCGTATACATAAACTTTGTGTGGATCGTTAAAATTGAATGGTACAAGAACAGATTCGGTGGTATTAATTTTTTGACCTGTTACTTGTATATTTAAATTTTCGGGGTGTCTTAGATTATAATTTTCTGTTGTTTTGGGTTTGAAAATGGAAATATCTGCACCTGTGTTGATTAAAATATTAAATTTGTTTGTTGGATCTTTCATGAAATACAGGTTTGCTGAACTTACTTTAAATGGAGGGTTAGATGGTAATTTTACATGAAACATTGTTATTGGAAATTCAGGTTTGGGTCGAGATTGTCTTTGAGGTTCATTGATAGGACTTGATGAGAAATTTGGTCTAGTTCGTCTGTTTGTTGTGTTGGAGTATTCGTGGAATACTCCGGGCCTGTGCAAAAATCCGGAGGATTAGCAGTATAATCCTCGTATTGCTGAGAATTAGCAGTATAATTCTCATGTTGCTGGGATTGGGAATTAGCAGTATAATGCCCACGTTGTCCATTTTCAAAATCGTAGTCATAATTACTTTGAGATTGGTAATCAAGAGAATAGTTGGTGGAATAATTTACGGATTGATTTGCAGAGTAATCCTCGTATTGGTTTGAGCTATTTGAATAATTATCATAAGGTTCTTGATTTAAGTGATGTGTTTTTTGTTGATTGAATCGATTAAAATTTGGGTTCGGTTGTATGGCAGAAGGTCTCTGCTGGTGGAAGTTAGGATTTGGCCTGATAGCTGAGGGCCTGTTTTGTTGCGGATAATTACGTTGTTGATTTTGGAAATTCTGCGGTCTAAAGTTTGTTTGGTTAGGTACACTCTCGAAGTGCTGTCTAGGAGCTTGTGCCTGATTGGAATAGGCGTTTGGTGTGAAATTGGGGTGTGAAAATTGGTGGTTTTGCCTCGTGCGGCATTCGTTAAAGCTGTGTCCATTCCTTTTGCAGAATGTACAAAATGGTGGGAGATTTGGGCGTGTTTGCTGATTTTGAACGGGATTTTTGTTTAAAGTCCTATTTCCAAATTTTTGGGATTCGAAATACGATAATTGTAATTCTCGTTTGATGCGATTTATTGCATCTAGCATATTGCCGGGGTTACCAGCCCTAATAATTTGACCTAATTTTGGTTCGAGTCCAGTGAGTAGAGTAGTTAACGTCATATTTTCTATTAAAGTGGATTGCGCGGTTTTTTCCTCTAAAGTTAAACTTTGTTTTTGTATTGCCGCGTGCATTTTTGCATTATGTGTTTGTAACCTGGACACAAATATTAAAGCTGTTTCGTTAGGTAATTGACGAATTGTTTGCAAGTCTTGTATCAAGGCTGTCAAGTCACGAGAGTCACCAAAATGTGATTCGAGCAAATTTTTTATTTCCGCCCAAGTGACGGGGTTTCGTGAATTTATCAATTCTGCGGCTTTTCCGCGTAGTTTATTTTTTATGTGAAGTGTTAATAAGATGCGCTGATCATCGACAGCGATCCCTTGTGCGAGTATATAGGCTGTAATAAATGTCTGCAAGAATATGGGGTTGCCGTCAAATTCGGGCACTATGGAAAATATTTCGCTTTACCTATATGGTTCAATATTTATGGTTTCATTTACAGCGATTGAATTGTTAGCATTGGTAGTGATTGAGTTGTTAGTAGCATTTGCGTTTGTAGTGGTAGCCATTCTATTTATATTATTTAGATATTTAAATAACTTAAAACGCCTTTTTCCAATTTAAGTTAGTACGCTACTGGTGTTTAATAAAAATTTTTATATGAAACGTGCAAGAGTGTGTTATTTATTCTGTAATATTTAAAATTTATATTATAGAATAGCTAGATTAATTCGAAAAACGCGTTTGGTTTAAAAAGCGTTTTGAGTTTGGAAATAGTATATCTCTGATATTTTATATTTTAATGTAAAGGATATGCACTTTAAATAGTATTGTAGAACATAAGCTTTGTCTTACGGCCTTAACTTTAACCTTTTATGTGGTATGCAATATTATATTACGATAAAAATGCTAAGATAACAATGGTACGTGATTACCGTTAATTAGATAAATTCGCACTTAAAGAGTATATGATATTACCATAAAAATAATGTTACGATAGGAACAGTATATGATTACGGTTATTTATATAGGTCACATAAATTATAATCAAGATATTTTGTTTCAAGTTTAAATAAAATTACTACCTTAGATATTAGAACTGTATGTAGCAATGCAATGTATTTCGATAAAATATAATGTAAAATTATGCCGTTGAAAATCAATAATTGCGAGACGATTCAAAAATGATTTACCCTAAATTTTTCATTCCTCGTGGTCCAGTTGAATGCGACTTCGTGAGCTTAGCTTCACCAAAGGTCTCTCTCTGCCAGGGGCGTCACTGGGTGTTCCTTCCACAGGGTTGCCTTTGATGCCGAAGACACCAACGATGGGACGGGATGAAATTCTTACTTGCTAATTGTTGAATCGTGTTGATTTGAAATGTTGCTTTGTTGCTTGTATTTCTTGATAATTATTATTGTTTTGCTTCTTTTGCTTTTGAGCATGTAGGTTCTTCTGAACAAAGTATTGGAATCCACCACCACAGCTAAGAAGTTCTCCTTGTTCCAGAAGCTCTTTTCGTCCGGTTAGGCACCTTTTTCAGATGGACTCCTTGTTCCCTCGGATATGTTTGCTACTGGTTAGGCTCCCGAACTGTGCGTGTTTTTCAGATCCGCCACGACTGCGCCAATGTTAGATAGTGGATTACTTGATTAACTTTTTAAAAACTTTATTTTATTTAACACTGGAGTCAACGTTGACTCGTTAAGAAAATACAATAATAATTTAGACTGGTTTATTCGAAAGTGAGTATAAGACTGATTACAAAAAGGTTGCTAGTAATATTTATAATGTTTCGAGAACAAAAGAAACAGTGTTGCTGATTCAGCACAATCAGAATTACTGAGAATTGAAATACAATGCTCATGCAGCGTGAGCGGTTATTGAGAAGAGCTGTTAAGCAGTATGTAATACGATATGTTTGAGAAGGTTAAGCCTGTCTCGATAATATTATATATCATAGTATATTTCTAATATAACATATATATATATATATATATATATATATATATATATATATATATATACATATATAGAAATTTAATAATTGTGACACTAATGACAATTATTGTTGTGTGTAAATATCGTATATACGTTAATAATCAGACCTGGGTACTATATAAAAAATTTTGAATAATAGATTTCTATATAACAAAAAAAACAACAAAAAAAACAACAAAAAAAAACAACAAAAAAAACACACGCAATGAATTTAAAAAAATGCCATGCCTATATACAATATACATATCATTAATCTGGAAATAAGCAAACAGATGTGTGCATTAAATAATTGGTTTACAAAACGCGAATTTAAAATCTGGAGATTTCAAAATATCTTTTATTATATCTAATGCTAAACAAATGTCTCTTACAAGAGTGCTACTAAAAGTTTATGGTTCAGGTAGGATGTTTTATGTCAATAATAATTAATTAGTTACAAATATATGTGTAAGTTTATTGCATTTTAATTAATAGTGTAATATATTCCAGTTATATTTATATTTTAACTTGTTAGTTTTCATCAGTTATTGTAATTATGTCTTTTGAATTAATTTTAGTTATATATTATCCAACTGATATTTTAAAAAATTCCTTTTTTATGATTACATCGGATTTGTCATTATATCTAATTGTTGTGGAGCTCTGAAGAAGACTTGATATCATAAAGTCGAAACGCTTAGCTAATGAACTGATTGAGTATTTAACCCTGTCCTACCCCGGCGATTTGCTTCAAGATAGTAAATTATTTAAAATTTAAAATTAGGGTTGTTTTAATATCCAATGAGGGGTGTTGCTCAAACCATCAAGGATGGATGAAACGATTTTTTTTTCAAATATATGCCTAATGTGTTTTTTCATCGTTCAACTCAACTGTACATTGAATATTACCATTGGTCATACCTTACACACTTATGGCCCTTAAATGAGTTTTGCTATGAAACATGATTGCATAGAATAGTATTGTTACACATACACTAGCCTACGGATACCGATCATTCGACGTAGAAAAATAACAAAGAAAAGAACAGATACTTGTGAAATACATTTTCTCTAACACTATTTTAGAAAGTACACGTTCCACAACTGAAAATTATTTTGGAATAAATGTCATTCCAGCACACTGTGTTGAAATATTACCGCACGCATCGTACGGTCGTGAGCAAATAGAAATAGGACAAGTCTTATAACGGTATTTTGCTAAAATATAGTTGTGTACATCTAACTTTAATTTTTGTGACATTATCAGTTAGTTGTCATAATTTATTGCAAATGTGTAAAAAACTAATATGCCTCATATAAGCGAGTTATTTAAATCTGGAGTTATTGCTAAAGCAGAAGATGGATGGTCAAGGAGACAAATTGCACAGCGTTATAATATTGACAAAAATTCGGTGTGTAACATTTTAAGAAAGTAGAGAATAAACGGTACGATTAGTAGAAATCATGGATCAGGACGACGAAGGATATCAACTCAACAACAAGATTTGCAATTGGTAAATGCTTTAGTAGAAAATCTATTTTACTCAGTTATTCAGGCTGGTAAAGAAACGAGTTTTCCTGGAGCGAGTAGTACTGGTCTCCGGCGAGTAAGAGAATCGGAAATACTTACATGATGTAAATTTTTGGAACAATGTAATCTTTACAGACGAATAAACTTTTCAGTCAACACACAGCGGTCGTATTCGTGTTTACCGCCCTCCGAATACTCAATTCGATGAGAAATATATATCTAACAATGAAACGTATATTAGGATTTTAGACAATATTATGATCCCTTCTGTGTCACAATTATTTCCTAATAAGGAGTTCATATTTCAACAAGACAATTGTTCCGTTCATATTGCTCATACCGTAACTAACTGGTTTCAAGATAACAACATCAATGTTCTTAACTGGCCCTGTCATAGACCAGATCTTAACCCTGTGGAAGAAGTATGGGGACTACTCGTAAGAAGTATCCAAAAACGAAATGTGAGACCACGGAATGCCGAAGAATTACTGGAAATAGTAAATAATGCTTGGGAAATATTACTAATGATTATTGTATAAGGTTATTCAATCCTTTGCCAAACAGACTTATAAATAAAAATGGTGCAATAACGAAATATTAATAGTTAGTTTCTTGTTAAGTAAGATATCCTTTGTCCTTTGATCCAGGATTTCTACTAATCGTACCGTTTATTCTCCACTTTTTAAAATGTTACACACCAAATTGTTAATGTTATAACGCAGTGCAATTTGTCTCATCAACCATCCATCATTTACTATAGCAATAACTACAGCATTAAAATAAAAAATAAATTAAAAGTGATATCTGTTTTATTTCGGCTACTCATTGCATATTCAAATAGAGACAGATTTACATTAGGAAAAAAGTTGTCCTATTTTTTCTGCTCACGACAGTACCGTACCTCGTACTGTATTATTCCAACACAGTATGCTGGAATGACATTCTACAACAGTATGTTGGAATGACATTTATTTCAACATAATTTTTCTAATAAAACTGTTGTATAAATAAGCAACTTTTTTGTATATAATTTCTAAAATATTGTTAGAGAAAGTATAGTCTAAAACACGTTACACCACAACTTGTTGTGGAATATACTATACCCCACTATGTACGGTAGAGTATTACTTACTGCACTCCCAAAACCAGCCAGTGTAGTAAAAATTGCTTTACCAAACTGATGGTAAATTCACCTTTGCGCATGGTCGTAGATAAACACAATTAAACAGTAAACTGAGAGCATTTTCAGAAAGGTCGCACGGACTATGTGATTATATTTTAATTTACTATATATTATTTAAATATCGCCTAAAAGTTCATTGTAGTATTCTCTTAATATCCATTCTTTTGTTGAGAGGATTTCTACCACATATCTCTTCTTTTGAAATTAACAACAATATCTACCAAATAACGGAATTATTAAGCATATTGCTGCAAAATAACCACTTTGCCTGTAATAATTGCATCGAAGGAATAAATAAGAATGTCTTTTGTTGATGAAATCCTCTTTGCAAAGCTTATATGTATATAGAACTTTTATTTTCTATGTATGTTAAATACGGAGACATAAGATTCTGTTTATGTTGTGTTCATTTCTGCTTGCGCAGGTAATTCAACAAAAATAGAGGAAAATAAGGAAAAATTAAAGAATTAATAAATATAAATGTGTATTGTTCTGCAGATTTTTGCGCGATGAAGAATTTAACAAACTTAATATTATTTAAAATAGAATACGAACAGTAGTATGTATGGGTAACAAATAAACAAAACTTTAAGGCTGTACACTTAATACATAGCAATTGAAAATTCTTTATGACACTTTAAAAAAGTAAACAGATTTCGTTTCCGAAACATCAGCAGAATACATTATTCTTGTTTCCCTTCTGACTCGTATTGTGTTGGCACAATATATCTAACTGTTTCTTTGACGTTAACGTCACATGCATAAAGGTTATTTTCCAGTAACACATTGGATAATCCTGTTATTTTGTAGATTGCGTGATTATTCTCAGAAGGGGAAACACAAAACAGAAGGGAGGCGCATTTATTATTTAAATTAAAATGAGCCTATATGTACTTAACAATTCAATTGTAATTAATTAAACGAACTATTGTTTATCAGACCAATTATGAAGATAGATAATAAAATAAATAGTTACCCATATAATGCAAAATTCGTCCACAACTCTATCATAGTCTCTATCATAATTTTATCATTAGTATACGTGAGTTCCTGAAAGAGGGCTGGAGATTTGAAAAGGTACAATAAATCATCACAGTGGCTAACACCTACAACAAATTACAAAAATATATATAATAACGACAACTGTACTATATGTACTTGTTAGTACTAGCTAACAATACTTTTACATTTCCCAGTTTTCATCTATAAGCATCCTTATCAGTCAACATAGCACTTCTCTTTCACAGACAGACACACCTATATTGTTTTATTACGCTTTCCAATTTTATTCCGTTCAAAATCACCTGCCACTTATACATTATACTTAAATTACATATAAACATAGTGTCTTGCAATGGAAATTTTATTCTTCAAATTTATTATTCGTCTCAATATATACTTTTGATATAAAATCGCGCTACTTACATAACAAAAATCGGACCGGGACAACTCGGATAAACTTATTTATTTAGGAATAAGTAAATTTTGATGTTGATTTCAAATTATTATATATCTGCCGAATTTGCATGCTCTGTTTCCACAAAAAATTTTATTTCGCCAAATCGCCGTTATTTTTCAAACAATATTGATAAAATATTCAACGAAATTTTAAAAGACATCAAAGTGAATTTCTGTACCCACAATAATTTTTTTTATTATGTTACTAATTATTTAACCCCTCACTTCATAGATTCTCTCCCTGCATCTTGTAGGAGGGATTAGGAGGAAATGTAATTATTTATACTCTGCCCATCATAACCTCTCCCCGCACCTCCTACAATATTCGTCACTAAATTTTCTAGAAGCAACTAGTCATGTCATCTTATCCTTGCACTAAGGAATATTTATGTGCCAAATTTGATTAAAATCATTGAACCGTTCCAGAAGTTTTTGTCTTTTAACCTTATCCCTCCTAGCCTCCGTTCCTTCATTTTTTAAGGATAACGGGTCATATCATCTCATACTAGTACTAAAAGAGTATCCATGTGTTAAATTTTATCAACATCGTTAGAGCAATTTTAGAGAAAAAATGTATTTCATTATTTAACCACACCCCCGCAACATTCCACCCTGAATTTTCTAGAAGCAACTAGTCTTGCGATCTTATACTTATACTAAGGAACTGTCTCGTGCCAAATTGATCAAAATCATTAAAACCGTTTTAGATAAAAATAATAATTTAATTCTTTTATTTTACCCCCCACAGCATTTTCAAGGAGTAATGGGTTATGTCATCTAATACTAGCACTAAGGCAGTATTTATATGTTAGATCAATATCCTTGAAGCCGTTTTTGAGGAAAAATTTTTTGTCGGTTTCTAGATGTGGTCGTCTTGAATACGCATATAAAATCTGAACAAAGTCGATTCGGTAGTTTTGACTTTAGGTGCAACACCACAGTCAGCAGATTTTTTTGCACGATCACAATACTTTCCTCTATATTACGTATATGGGAAAGTAAAGAACTATCAATGTTGACCTTTTAACAACAATTAAGGGTGAGGGCGTAAGTTCTCCTGATGGCAAGTGAACTCTGTGTTGCCCCTGAAATGTTAGGCAATATGTACACATACACATATATACCGGTACGGTCGTGAGTAAAAAAAATAGGACAAGTCTTATAACGGTATTTTGCTAAAATCTAGTTGTGTACATCTAACTTTAATTTATGTGACATTGTCAGTTAGTTGTCATAATTTATTGCAAGTGTGCAAAAAACTAATATACCTCATATAAGCGATTTAGTTAAATCTGGAGTTATTGCTAAGCTAGAAGATGGATGGTCAATGAGACAAATTGCACTGCGTTATAATATTGACAAAAATTCGGTTTGTAACATTTTTAAGAAAGTGGAGAATAAACGGTACGATTAGTAGAAATCCTGGATCAGGGCGATGAAGGATATCAACTCAACATCAAGATTTGCAATTAAATACATCATATAAACTAAGCATAAATAACACAGATGCACTCAAACTAAAAATAAATAATGAGGAAATTCAATGGGTAAAAGAAATTAAATATTTGGGGGTTATAATTGATAATACTTTAAAATTAAAAAATCACTTTGAATATATCCAAAAGAAAATCTCGAAAAAACTATTCTTTTTTTCGAGAGTTTCCACTTATCTCTCAACACATGCAAGAGTCACAGTTTATAAAACAATTATTCAACCGCATTTTGATTATTGCTCTACAATACAATGTTACAAAAATTGCAAAATAGAGGCATGAGAATAATTTTGAGATGTAATAGATATACACCGATAAATTGGATGCCTCAAGCGTTAAATTGGTACTCTGTTGAAAAAACGATATTTTACATGTGCATGACCTTTATTTTTAAACTTTCTAAAAATATGTTACCAAATTACTTTGATGGTTTCACAATAAGAAATAATTTTGTACACCAACATCATACAAGAACAAGAAATAATTTTCACATAAATAGAACTAGATATATGAAGTCAATGAAATCATTATTCTTTAGAGGTTTGAATGAATTTAATAAATTACCCAATAATATTAAAAATAGTAATAGCGTGAACATGTTTAAGAAAAATTGTTTCATACTTAAAAATAGAAATTAATATTTAAATGTTATTTAACAAAATTTATTTTTAATGTTTATCACTGTAGTATCTAACATTCACTGTTATTTGTATTTCTTTTAATCTATATATTTACTTATTTATTTTTTAAGCTATATATTTATTTGTTTAATCTATATTTATTTATTTATAATTGTTATATCTCTTTATGTATATGTGTATAACCAATTCATATGTAGCGTTTGTATAATATTATTAGGGTTTCTTTCCTACTTAATAAACATATTATTATTATTATTATTAGTATAGTAGAAAATCCATTTTACTCAGTTATTCAGGCTGCTGAAGAAACAAATTTTCTGGATCGAGTAGTACTGGTCGCCGGCGAGAAAGAGAATCGGAGCTACGCTGTCATGCAGCAGCACAGAAATACTTACTTAAAGCTGAACATAAAGAAGCTCGAGTAGGATTTGCGCTTGAATTTTTAGCGCATGATGTAAATTTTTGGAACAATGTAATCTTTATAGACGAAATCTCTTTCCAGTCAACACACAGCGGTCGTATTCGTGTTTACCGCCCTCTGAATACTCGATTCGATGAGAAATATATATCTAACAATGATAAAAGTGGTAGATTTTCCGTCAATATGTGAGTTTGGATATCGGCACGTGGTCGTAGTGTTTTGTGGCATATTGAGGAGCGATTTAATAGTGAAACGTATATTAGGATTTTAGACAATATTATGCTCCCTTCTCTGTCACAATTATTCCCTAATACTTCAACAAGACAACTGTTCCGTTCATACTGCTCATACCGTAACTAAATGGTTTCAATATAAGAACATCAATGTTCTTAACTGGCCCAGCCATGTCCAGATCTTCACCCTGTGGAAGAAGTATGGGGACTACTCGTAAGAAGTATCCAAAGACGAAATGTGAGACCACAGAATGCCGAAGAATTACTGGAAATAGTAAATAATGCATGGGAAAATATTATTACTAATGATTATTGTATAAGGTTATTTAATTCTATGCCAAACAGACTTATAGAAGTTATAAATAGAAATGGTGCAATAACGAAATATTAATAGTTACTTTCTTGTTAAGTAGGATATCCTTTGTCCTTTGATCCAGGATTTCTACTAATCGTACCGTTTATTCTCCACTTTCATAAAATGTTACACACCAAATTTTTGTTAATGTTATAACGCAGTGCATTTTGTCTCATTAACCATCCATCATTTACTATAACAATAACTACAGCATTAAAATAAAAAATAAATTAAAAGTGATATCTGTTTTATTTCGGCTACTCATTACATATTCAAATAGATACAGATTTACATTAGAAAAAAAAAGTTGTCCTATTTTGTTCTGCTTACGACAGTACTAAGATAGTATTCAAGTGTTAAATCAAGACTGTTGAAACCATTTTGGAGAACAATTCATTTTTTAAAACACACCCTCTCACAGCATTCCTCCCTGCATCTTCTAGGATCAACTGATTATGTCAACTCATATTATATAAATGTGTCCACGGCAAAGCGGTATTATAGGTTTAAAGGACAACTTTTTTTGGACTACAAACACAATTTTTTGTATTAAAAAAAACTATTTTTAGTATGTCAGACTACTTTTAATGGTGCATTCTGTAAGTCGGACAGGAATATGAATTTTTCCTAGCCTAACGAGACTACCCCGCCCCCCCTGTTTTCGAGGATGCTGAGCACAATGTTGGTGGTTAAAAATATCTTCGAGTTCACCCCACCCCCAAACAAAAACCACCCCCGGAAGGGGTAAACCGCGTATCCGCCATTTCCTACCAACCAAACCTGTGAGTGTTTCCCCCGTTTTGAGGATGCTCAGCACGATGGTGATGTTGGATACACGGTTTTATGAAGTAGGTGCACCGGATAAGAGAAAATAAATCATTTGTTCACAAATTATTGAATACGTACCGGATGCTGTCTAGGTTTTGGGTGGGAAAATCAGGTATATGTAATCATCGGCATAATTTCATTTATATTATTATATGAAATAATGAAATTTTTTATTGGCGCAAAAAATTACTTATTTATAAATATAAAACATTTTTATTGATACACACAATTATTTATTCATTATATATAAATATAAAACATCGTCGTAAAATCTTTTTCCAGTGAAACATTAATCAAATGAATATAACCTACATCGCTTACAAGTGGAATTCCAAGATTGGTATTCCGCATTTCACCTCGTTCGGGGGCGGTTTGACAATTTGGCAAGTTGTCGGAGGTCGATGGGAGGTCTCGAGATCACCATCGTGCTCAATATTTATTTATTCTACCCATGTTCCTCCATTTTCAGCACACATCTTAATTCTGTTCTTAAATTATTCTGACACAAAGACGGATCACTTTTATTTTTGTTTCCATGGCATATTCTTTTTAAAACATTAAAATTTTATAAATAAAAAAAAAGTAATTTGTTCTGTAATTTGGTACAACGTCATATTTTTTAATTCGGAGCAACTTTTTCTAACACAATTTTCCAGTATATCGCACAGAAAAGGCACTTTACCTTATGCGAGTTTTTATTTTTAAGCTGTTACCAGTTCCTTCTATAAATTTTTTAAAGTTTAACATACTAAAAATAGTTTTTGGGTGAAGCAAGAGCAGAATACAAAAAACTGTGTTTGTAATCCAAAAAAAGCTGTAATTTACACCTATAATACCGCTTTGCCATGGACACATTGTAGGTACTAAGTAATACACTTGTGTTAAATTCAATCAAAATTGTTAGGGCTGTTTTAGAGAGGTTAATATTTATTAATAATGTTATAATTTCAGCAGAAGGTTCACATACCCCATTCAAAATTAATATCTTCATCGGTAGCTGCAAAAACATCTCCATAAGAATATTGGCCAGTGTAATTAAAATTGTAAAACCATATATTCTCATGGCCTCTCAAATTGTGAAACAGTGCAGCCTGATATGAAGAATAAACAAATGATCGATCTGAGTATAGCTGAAAAATATTTTATCAGGTTTAGTGGTTTAATAGTTATGTATCAGTGTTAAAAGTGATATTTTATTTTGTGAGCGGGGAAGTTTGCGGAATGAACGAAGTGAATGCAACAACCTCACAAACAAAATAAAATCAATTTTAACACGTATACCGGGTGGCCACGAGTCAATGTACGCCCCCAATATTTTGGTTGTTTTTGTATTTCAAAATTTGGTTTTTGGTACACATAAATTAGACAATAATGGGCTACTCTTATACTAACAGGAATGAAAATATCACTTCTGGTTGAAACGGAAGTGACATCAACATTTTTTTCTTAAATGGAATGACTGTAGTTTTTTAATGGTTTCTAATTAAGCATAAATTTCTAAGTGCAAAAGTTTTTTCAGATGTAAAAAATTCCAAAAAAGCGAGATATGAAGAATTTTTTAATTTTTTCAAAATTGTGGCATCAGGTGAATGAAATGTAAGAAAATTACTAAGTAGGCTATGGAAATTATTAGTAAGGTTGTAGACTTGTCTGTAAAGAAGAAAATAGTTGGTTGAATTACTGATAGATACCAGTACTTTTACGTTTTTTTCAAAAAACGGAATTTCATTTTCATTTCCGTAGGGGTCCTATGGAAAATTCTTTAATGGAACTGTGCTATTTTTTTTATTAATAAGAAATAATGATTCATAACAATAATTTTTTCGCCATTAATCATTTCTTAACGATATCCTTCGTAATAATGGAAGAATTTTTAAAAAGTAAGCGCCAACAACGCATTTTAATAAGATGTAATCCAAGTAAGGACTTCCCGAGATATAAAAAACGCAACAAAAAGTTTACGTCATCATTATTATCGCCGTGGACCACGGCGACATACCTGCATCAAACGACTCGACGCGTATTAAAAACCTATAAAGGTAAGCGAGATGATTTGCGGTCGAGGTAGCACAAAGAGTAATGGTGTTTTAATGAGGTCGTAAAGCTTTTGTTGCGTTTCTTATGTATCAGAAACTTATTACTTGAACTATACCTATCTACATTTAAATCCAAAATTGCAGATAGCCATGAAAATGACAGACATTCGCAACAATTGAATTATTCTTGACTTACTCACTAATTTTCTGAAGCAAGTTTATTGAAGTTGTTATAAACAAGAAAATTAATATAAAATGGCTGAAAAATATTCAAGAGATGAAAAGGTTGACATGTTCATTATTTATGGAGAGACTCGACGTAATGCAACTAGAGCACAAACTCTGCATGGACAGAGATATCCGGAAAGAAGACAACCTCCGAGAAATTATTTCGCCCGGTTGGAGCATCAATTTAGAACTGAACCTAATATAGAAATTGAAGAAAGATTTATTGTTGATGAAAAAACGGAAATTGATGTATTAGCTTTGGTGCATGTTGACCCAACCATTTCGGTAAGACAAATTGAACATGAATGACCAGTTTCCAAAGAATCAGCCAGGAAAATTTTAAAGAAACACAGCTATAGTTCTTATAAAAATATCAATTGCATCAATGTTTGTATGTGAATGATTGTCAACGAAGAATAAACTTTTGTAATTGGTTACAGTTACGCCAATTAAGAAATGAGAATTTTATCAAAAACATTTTGTTCACTGATGAATCGGGATTTACAAACCTTGAGTTATTTAATCGAAACAACACTCGATATTGGGCAATTGAAAATCCTCACATTATGAGACAGGGGCGGTTTCAGGAGCGGGTTGGCTTCAATGTTTGGTTAGGCGTACTGGGCGACCATATCATAGGACCAATAATTTTTGACGGAACTCTAACTGGACCAAGATATCTAGAATTTTTCTAAATATAATAGTTTCACAGATTAATCAAATTCCCATTACCAATATTGACGAGGTTTACTTCCAATAAGACGGGGCTGGACAACACAATGCTATTATCGTTAGGGATTACTTAAATCAATTATTTCCAGATCGTTGGACTGGGACCAATGATCCAGTCAGATGGCCTGCAAGATCGCCTGACTTAACTCCACTCGATTTTTTATTTGGGCGCATTTGAAAAATAGAGTCTACATGACTGCTCCAACCACAGGGCAAGATCTGGAAGAAAGAGTTCGACACGAAATTGCACAAATAACACCTCAACAGTTACAGAATGTTAGACGTGCAACGATAAGTCGCGCTACTCTGTGTATTAATCATGACGGTGAACAGTTTGGACAATTTTTATAATGGTTTCTAATAATTTAGGTTTGAAATAGTTTTGTTATTATATTTATTCATGGTTGTAAAGTTTTATTAAAATTATCTCTTGTTTAATTTGTGATTACTTTTTAAAAATACTTCTATTATTACGAAAGATATCATTAAGAAATGATTAATGGCGAAAAAATTATAGTTTATGAATCATTATTTCTGATTAATAAAAAGAATAGTTCCATTAAAAAAATTAAATTCCGTTTTTTGAAAAAAACTTAAAAATACTGGTACCTATCAGTAATTCAAACAACTATTTTCTTCTTTACAAGACAAGTATACAACCTTACTAATAATTTCCATAGCCTACTTAGTAATTTTCTTACATCGCATTCATCTGATGCGGCCATTTTGAAAAAATTAAAAAGTTGTTCGTATCTCACTTATTTTTGAAATTATCTACATCTGTTGCACTTAGAAATTTATGCTTAATGAGAAACCATAAAAAAATATAGCCATTCCTATAAGAAAAAAAGTTGATGTCACTACTTCCGGTTCAACCGGAAGTGATATTTTCATTCCAGTTAGTCTAAAAGTAGCCAATTATTGTCTAATTCATGTGTACCAAAAACCAAATTCTTAAATACAAAAACAACCAAAATATTGGGGGCGTACATAAAGTCGTGGCCTCCCGGTATTCAGATAGTTATTTTTGTAAAACGTATCTAAAATCACGTTCTTTGGGACTATTTGTTGTATCATGCTTTTTTTGTATAAACACCACTGAAAATCTGATTTTAAGAACATAATATTATTGCAAAATTTTAAAATTTTGCAGTTGTATTTGTTAAAAATGACATTATGTTGTGAAGCTAGACAGTGAAGGTATTCAGACAATTTCACAAAAACCAACGCAATGAGAATTTCATTTATTTGCTGTGGCAAATCCCTGGAAAGGGAACCGGAAGAGAACAGACTAGCAGTGTTTTAATCACTTGCATTATTAACTGAGGGGCAAAGAATATTTTGTTAAGAAAAAGGCCTAGTGGGGCACAACTATTTTATTTACTTTTTTTATCTGAAATAAGTTACAACAGATATCTATATTACAGAAAATTAATGAAAACATAAAAATTTCGCAGTTTTTCTTGCACATTTTTGAAAAAAATATATGATACAAATAATATTATTTTGTAATATGGCTACCGATGATGACCAGTTTGATTCTGATAGTCAGAAAAATGCTGTTTTCACTTGTTGCAAATTGAAAAAATGTGCTATTGCTGTTTGTATAAACTGTGGAGTTGTTTTTCACAGGTCTTGTATACAAAGAATTAAAAATATTGAAATCATCAGTGAAACAATAGTTAAGTGTTGTAAATCTAACCTATCTCTGGATTCTCCTAATGCACATCAAGGGCAATCTGATGAGGCAAGTAACAAAATTGAATTTGAAAAGCTAAAAATTGAGAACTTAATGCTAAAAAGACTTTTGGAAGAATCTGAAATTAAAAACAAATTATTAGAAGGTAATAATAAACTATTAGAAGAAAACAAAAAATTACTTGAAGAAAAAATTGAGATGATAAAGAAAGAGCAAGAAGTTAATCCAAAAAAAGCAACTAATAAAAATGTTCATGAAAAAATTCGTAAAGCTGAATCTTTTAGTTCAGTAACTAAAAAACAGGTGTCCAATGCACAAGCAAATACAGAGCAAAAAAAGGAGGGTAATTTGAATTTATCAACGAACCTAAGGATGCCCGAAATGGAAAATAATCGTAGACAGTTGGAGGCGGCTCAGTTAAATAAAATGAACGAGATCATAAACCTATCTAATGATAAAAAGGAGGAAGAAGACTTTAAAATAGTAACTTATCGTAAAAAATCAAGAAGACCTGCTAAGAACTTTTTTGGAGAGAATGAAGACAGTGAATTTGCTATTGCCAGAAAAGTTTGGCTCTACTTGTATAGAATCAAGAGACATATTATAGCTGAGAGAATTAAGGAATTTATCACAAAACAACAAAAATTTAGAGATGCTGATATTTGCATTAAAGAACTACCGACTCGAGAATCTCAAAATAAATGTTTTATGTTCGGAATCGACTGGAATCTAAGAGATGACATATACAATCCCTCATCTTGGCCTACAAATATGGCATTCAAGAGATTTGATTTTGCGAAATATAATAAGTATAATAAACAAGCTGGTGAGGATTTTTAAACACTCATTTATCTAGCAGAACAGAACTTCACCACAACAAATCAATAAATATCTGTAGCTCAAAATTACAAGTAGCTGCTCATGTGAAAGTTCAAAATAGCCCAATTTGTATTGATAATCAAGTAAATGAAAATGTACCTAAATCTGTAAATGTAAACATTTTCACTTCAGAAAAAACATCAAAAATAAAAAATGAAACCATTAATTTTAATATCTTGCATTTAAACATCCAAAGTATTCGTAATAAAACAAATGAGTTTGAAGCATTGATGGATGAAAATTCCTTATTTTATGATTTCCTACTTTTTAACGAACATTGGTGCACACAGGATGAAATAAAATTTGTAAACATAAACAATTACAGTCTTGTCTCTGAATTTTCTAGATCTAATTATTCCCATGGGGGTGTAGCCATATATGCCTTAAATAAATTTAAATGCTCAACAATAATGCAGGTAAATACTTTGTCCGACGAACTAAACTGCGAGGTATCTGCAATTGACATAGAGAGTTCCAGAATAATGACTGTATATAGATCCCCTCATGGAGATCTTGATGTATTTTTTGAAAAAATATCAACTGCATTAGAAATACTTGCAAAAGGTAATAAATTATTATTCGTCTCTGGGGATTTTAATGTTCAGTTTCAAAACAAAAATGATCGTAATGCTCAAACGTTAATAAACATATTTAGTTCTTTTGGTCTCTCACCTACAACTCAAGAAAACACTAGGAAAAATCACTGTCTAGATAACATTTTTACTAACGTTCATCCTAACAATTATGAAGTGAATATTATTGACACTTTTTTGTCTGACCACTTAGGCATTCATTTAAAAACTAATATTAAAAAAATGAGTAACAACTTACGAGTGAGTTATCGACTTTTAAGCGATGAAGGCCTTACCAACTTAAATAATTACCTATTCTACACAAACTGGAACTTTATACATAACATACATCTGGACATCAATAAAAAATTTGAAATGTTTATTGGCGTTATAACTGATGCAATTGATAATTTATTTCCCGTAAAGACAAAAATAGTAAACACTGAGAATCGTCATCGAATTAAGTGGTTCGATAATGAACTGCGCGAAATGAGAAATCGACTTCAATTTTTGCATGAATATGCAAAAAGAAATCCAACCACGGATAATATTTCTGTACTGAAAAATTTTAAATCCTATTATAATCTAGAATTACGAAAACACAAAAGACACGCTCATGATAATTACATAGCTTCACACAACAATCCCCAACAAGCAATGTGGAAACTGATAAATGATAGTAAACCCGGTTCTGTACAAGTTACTGATAAGATTACGTCAAATGATTTCAACAAATACTTTGCTAATGTAGCTGAAAATATAGTGAATGAATTACCACCAAGTAACAATGTCTACACTGATTTTCTGGAAGACTTTGTAACACCTAACATATTCAATTTCGCTATTGTTTCTACAGAATCCGTACTTATGACAATAAATAACTTAAAAAATAAAAAAAGCAAGGATGTGTATGACATGAGCACAAAAATAATAAAGGCAATCAAATGTTCTATATTGGAACCCCCAACGGCATTTTTTTTTTTTTTTTTTTTTTATACATTTATTTAACGTCGGCCTATTTCCGCTACTGAGGCCTAACACCGACGCCTGTAGACGAGCTACCCCCAACCAGGAATTTTGCCGAACCTCTTCCCTTAAGAAGAGTAGGGATCTTTTACTTGCCTAACATTTAAGAGACAAGGGACCGACGGCTTTACATCCCCTCCGAAGGATGGTATATCTCCTATACAACCCTCGCCTAAGGTTGTATAGCTTCCGCGCATACACTGATATACAAGCCGCTGGAAGATGGGTGAGGCGAGGACGTGGTCTTCGTTGGAACGGTCACCAATCCAACTACTAACCACGCCTAAAGTTGCTTTACATCGCATATCGAAGTATGTACATAGTAAAGACGCACCCACGCTCGCCCCCTTCCCAACGGCATTAATAACTATAAGTATTAGCACCAACATATTCCCAGATTGCTTAAAAATATCAAAGGTTGTTCCCATCTACAAAAAAAATGATATAGACGATCCCACTAATCATCGGCCTATCTCGGTCATACCATCTTTAGCTAAAATATATGAGTTAATTTTAAAAGTTCAGTTAACCACTTATTTTGAGAGTCAAAACCTATTTAATCCAAATCAATTTGGATTTAGGAACAAATTATCAACTACTTTGGATAGTTGTTAATTTGTCTATAGCCAAAGTAGTTGATAATTTGTTTCCTAAATCCAAATTGATTTGGACTTACAATAGATTTGCTCTCATCTTAGTGATTAACTGAACTTTTATTGTTAAATCAACTCATATATTTTAGCTAAAGATGGTATGACCGAGATAGGCCGATGATTAGTGGGATCGTCTATATCATTTTTTTTGTAGATGGGAACAATATGTCTTTACCAGAAATATCAAATTTGTAAGCTTGGTGTGAATCTGGGAATATGTTGGTGCTAATACTTATATTTATATCAATGATTTGCCCTTCCGATGAGGTTCTAGCGTGGGTGCGTCTTTACTATGTACATACTTCGATATGCGATGTAAAGCAACTTAGATGCTTTATTGGAAGGAATGTTGAGAACCGAAACAAAAATACAAAATTGGTTTCTCTCGAACCAACTGAATCTTAATAATTCAAAGACTGAGACAATGGTGTTTGGCCTTAGAAATTTGAACCAGATAGAAAATCCAGATTCAGTAAAGTTTCTCGGTGTTTACTTGGACTATAAACTATCATGGGAAAATCACACAAACTATATTTGCAAGAAAATTTCAAGAAGTATATATTTACTTCGCAGTTTGGCTCATCGGGTATCAACAGAAACCCTCGTCACTGCTTATCACAGCCTTATTCACTCTGTAATATCTTATGCTATCCTTGTATGGGAGCATGCTAGCTCAGCATCTAGCGTGTTTTCCATGCAGAGACGAGCAATAAGGGTAATTGCAGGACTCAAATTTAGAGACGACTGTAAATCCAAACTAATCGATTTGAAAATTTTAACTGTCCCCTGTATATATATTCTGCAATGCTTAATTTACACAAAAAACAACTTAAGCATGTACACTACTCATGACGAATTTCACTCATACCCAACGAGACACCGACATAACTTGGCTATTAACTATTTAAGACTGTCAAAAACTAGAGACGGCAACTGCATACTGGGGCCTCAAGTTCTATAATGCTCTACCTCCAGAGATTAAACTCCTTACGGAGATATCATTTAAAAACAGGATTAAGCAGTTTCTTATACGTAATGCTTTTTACTCTATAAAGGAATTCTTAAATAATGACTTAACAAGAATATAACAATCACTTAGCTGAAGATGAAAATGTTTATTGTTTTTTTTACTTATTAATTTTGTGTTCAAAAATAATTTTATCATTTTTACCTATATTTTTACCTAATTTTATTATATATATGTATATTTAGCTTTTTACAATTTTAGTGTTCTTTAAACTGTTTTATATTTGTAATTATGTGTATTGCTGTGTTCAAATTTTTGACCTGTGTAAATACTTTTGTATGTTTAACACCAATAAATTATCTTATCTTATCTTATCTTATCTTAAATATATGTTATGTATATATTATGTATTTGTTATATATATGTTATGCATATATGTATGTATATGTTATGGTATATGTTATGAACCACTGCCCCATTAAATACACAAACTTCATGGCACATTTTATATATCAGTGCCCTTCAAAGAGTTGAAGCAAAACTTCCAAAAAAATTAAAATGTCGATAATTTCATCAGTTAGTCGGCGCTATTTAGCTTTGTTCGATAGAACTCACATTCAGTAGGAATTATTATTTTATTGAATGGAACAACTCTAAGTAGTGCTCCAGAACAAGTTGAAAGTTTAAAAACATGGGTCACCTTAATGTTCACATAGTTCTGTTTTTGTGCACATGTGTATTGAGGGACCATACTGTACTGGGTCCTGACGTAGGTACCGTGGCATATATTTAGTATGTACCTGTCCTTAAGTGATATAATGTTTATAGAATTATACCAGCGATATGAAAAAAAAAATAGATTTATAATCTCACATTCTAAAATCATTAAAACATGTGCTCTTAGTTCTATTTAAGAACTTCTAATTTTTTGCAAAGTAAAATTTGCTGCTTATTCATTTCACGTGTGGGTTAAAAGTGATTCATGAGTTACTGTTATTCCTAAATGAGATTAATATCTATAAAATATATATTTATCTATTCTTAGATATACTTACATTTATAAACGATTTAATACTGTAGGGATCCGTAATATTGACTTTGCCTCCTCCAATAAAATAAAATTCTTTTATTTTGGTCCATACGTCGGATATATTATGACGAGGTGAGCTCATCGGTAATGCAATTAAATTAGGCATTAAATTGTTAAAATTCTCATTTAAGGCCTTCCTCGTCTTTGATTGCCGTAAAATAGCTGTAAATAAAATAGTTCTTGGATGTTGGATTTCTTTAAATTTTGCATTTTGAAACAATGTTTCTATAATATAGACAAATTACAAGTTTAAATGATAATGCTGACTGCGAAGAAACAGGCAAAAATAGACGATAAAATAAATTTAAATGGATTTTTGTTTGGTTTTGTGCTTAATAAACAGTATTTGAAAAATATTTTACGTCATGTAACAGATAATATGGTAAATTGTAAATAATTCTAACAATACACGTGGACATAAAATTTTAGGATTGTTTATGAAAATATTTATACTAAATCAATGAAATAAATATAATTTATTATTAATAACTATAATCGCAAATTAAAGTTTAAAGATCATTTAAAAAATAGAAAACTGATTCTTGTCTCGACTCTTGTCTCGAATAATTTTAAAATTTAATGGCAATATTTCTAATTTGAACGCTTATTATTCTCATGAATAAAAAATGTGCTATTTAAGATTCCAAATGGCACGCTAGAAATTGTAAATGTCGAAAAACTATTTTTTAATGACTAATACCTTTTTTTAAAATTGACTTCAGCTGTAAAGCCTATTCCTAATAACAAACCACTGAACTTCATTTTTACCAATTTAATCTGAACAACTCAATATTTGGATGTTTATCAGAATATACAGGGTGTTGGGGAGCTAACTTGTCCATTTAGGAGCTTATTTAAATTCAAAGAAAAATAAAATTACGAAAAAAATGTTTTTCTTTTCTTGAGCTTCATCAAACTTATCTGTTGCAAGTAGAATACTTGTTTATAACACAATAATTCAACCACACTTTGATTTTTGTGCATCTCTACTTTATTTATTTGATTTAAATAAAATAAATGCACTACAAAGACTACAGAATCAAGGAATGAGAATAATACTACAATGTAACAGATACACACCCATATTATTAATGTTGTCAGCTTTAGAATGGATATCAGTATCAAATAGTCTTTTCTACATGGCTATGATATTTATTTATAAAATTATAAATTCTCTTCTGCCATCATACTTCAATGAATTTCTATGTACTCAAATCAAATCCATCGATATAATACTAGAAACAATGAGAATTTTTACATAACAAGAACTAAATATAAACAAACTATGAACTCTTTGTTTTTTAAAGGCTGTGACCAGTTTAATAAACTACCAGAATATGTAAAAGATAATCCTACTTTTATTATTTTTAAATAAAAATTAATCAGTCACATAAAAAATAAATCTATGATATAAGTGCCTCAAATTTAATTTAATTAATTTAACTACATAATCTCTATATTTTTTTTATGTATGATGTATTATATTTATTTATTATTCATTAATCATTGTCAAGTGTATAATAATTCATTGTATATTAGGATTTTTCTATGTTCAATAAAGGCTATTATTATTATTATTATAAAGATAGTAAAAAAGTTCTTATAAACGTACGTTCGGAAATGCTTCCTTCTAAGGGAGCTATGGTTCTCAGCGAATGGCTTCTTTATCATGTTTAATTAAATGACCTTGGTTGTCGTCATATCGGTATTTCTTTGCATTTGTTTGTTTATTTGGGTTCCTGTTGCTTTATTCGTTATATTCCGAATTTGTTTATTAATCTTTATTTGCATCTCGAATTTTAACTTTATAATAAATTATCTTTGCCTGTTTTGCAGCAAATTTCTATATTATTTTTATTTAATACTAAGATTAGTAGAAAAGTGGCTTAGTCAGTCTTTTTCATTTTCCCAGAAGCATTTTCTGCTATTTATCTATAGAACATTCCTTCCTATTTTTGCATGTAGAATCAGCTTTTAAACCGATCAAAGTTACTTCATTGCCGCCCTATATATTGCAATTTAATATATTTTCATCTACCTTTATGTGCAAAATAACCTATTTTGTATTTTCACAATTTACAAAATGTGAAACAAAAAACATTTTTTTTACTTTACAATTAACGATCTAGAAAAACTAAGCTACATTAACTATTTCAAAAAATCTTTCTTTGCACGAATAGAAATATTTAATATACTTACGCTCAGCTCGTATAAGTCCCTCTTCATTTACAACTCCAACAATCCAGGGAACATTATGAAATTCCTTATTTCTTATATATTCTATCGGTTGTTTAGTGATGAAGGGCTTTGGATTTCTTTCGGTTTGTTTTTCAATGGACGGTAAATAAACATTAAGAGGATCAATAGAGAAAAACTAAAAAGTAACAATTACTAAATTAGTTTTATTATCTGCCATTATAACAAAAAATCTTCTAGTTTTTTAAAATTTTTTGAGATATTTTGAAATGATAAGTATATCTGTCTTATAAAATGGCGAACAAATGCGTGGTTTTACGTGATACTAATAGAGACATAAAACTTGAAGTGGAAAGAGGTAGAGTAAAAGAACTCTGAATAACTTTCAAAATGTCCGTGTGTCCTTGTAAGTCAAATAAGTAGAGACGCAGTAGTTCGATTGTATTGAAATATAGACAGTGTTAGCCAGAGGAAGAACTCCATTGTTTTTTTTTTAAAATACAATGCATTGGAACCATCTCAGAAAAAATGAAGTAGTATCGAAGTAGTTCATAGTATACTGATGATCATTTCGCCAACCCAGCTGGCATAATTTGAAGATGATTAAAGTTACAAACGAGCAATTATAACTTACTGTTATGTGCTGCCCTCTTACGGAGTGGGGTTTAATCTTTGATAGCAGAGTGAAATTAGGCCTGCCTAATTAACTACCAGTTAAACGGTAGTTTGCCAGTAGACCAGAGATGGCGCCATTATCACGGATAAGCTAGAATCATCCCGAATGACAGTCTGAAATAACCTGGAGTGAAATGGAATGAATCGAGAATAAAAGCCACGGATATATAAATAGCAGAGCCAACGCGCTGAGTTTAGTACAGTTCTGAATGAGTTAAGTCCGTTATGTATTAGATGAGCAAGTGATCAGAAAGATAACGAACGGTAACAAGTTGTGAATTAAAGTAGCGAATCTATAGTAGATTAAACTTATAATTAGTGTGTTATTATAAGAACTAATTACTGTAATTTAGTGATTAATAAATCAGTGGTTAGAGGCAATCTAAGTTGCAATTATTGAACCTACGCTTGGAAGTGTTTACTACAGGGTGTATACACATAACATTACTTTCAAATAATCTTCAACGGTCTAAAATTAAAGATTTCTAACCATCAAGAATTGCAACTGAAAACCCATTGGTAAACAGTTACGTTGTTCATCAACAGGTGCGTAAAGATTTATACTACCCAAACAACATTGCCACATGTTTCATCAAGAGATGACAGTAAGCTAGCTTTGAGATAATTAGGAATTATTTGAATAAAATGTATACTATAAAATAAGATAAGTATAGATTATTATTAAGAAATTAATGCGTAAAATTGTTTATAAGGTGATATTATAAAAAAGTTGTAATGATCCAAAGTCCATGATGTAAATTTGTTTTTAAAATAAAAAATTGGTAAAACTTGTAACGAAGCGTTTTACCGAAATATATGTATATTGGTACCGCCTTAAGCAAATTAAGTCTGCGAATTAATAAAAGTATCAATTTATAGATGCACCATATAACACTATGAATTGTAAGTACAGATGAACTCAGGTAAGGAGAGAGCGATGAGAGAAGATTGTGTAGTCGTGCGTGCTCGACAGCAAATCATTTAATACGTATCCAACCGTCTCGCGAATTAGGTGTGTGGAGGGAGCTCTCCGTCTTGTACCGATCTATACGAAGTATCAAAGTAAGGTAATAAAAATGTTTTCAAGTCTATCTGACGTTACTTATACAAAATCGTTCATTCGGTAAAGGGAATAATTGAGAATATATCTGACAGTCAGTTCACGAGTTGCTGTTCGACACGTTAGACGTGCCTAGCTGCCTCCTCCGATCTACGAGGAAAAAATTCAGGCGATTGAATTATTTTTACTAAGTGGAAAATATTCCAACGTCATGTCGATCTATTAGCGCCGCTTTTCCCCCTTGTATGTGTTCGAAGGAGATAATTGAATTCATCCCGTGTTGACAGTCAACCAGAGCGACTCATGGGCAGCAGACGTATCCACTCCGAGAACCAAAGACAGGTCCCGGTGGCGTCATATATCATCGCTAAGCAGCAGGACTTTGGCAAAGTCCGTACTACGTCATTCATCGACCAGCAGCGCATGCGTCTGGCGTCTACTCCCTCTCTTAGTAAGTTGTTTCATTTCATAAAAGGACCTGGGACCCGATTCTCAAATGACGATCAAAATTGTCACTTGTGACAAATTGTCGGTCACTCATGTCGAGTAACTTATGAAGAACGTATTCTTGAGAGCTCTGCGACAACAAACTTTAGTAGACAATTTTTTCTCGATGATTAGCAAATGGCAACATCGCATTCAGATAATTTTGTCACATTTTGTGTCGATTCCGAGTGTGCCTGAGTCCCGACGATTACATAAATCAGTGGGGGAATGTATTTAATTTTTTCCTTGAGGTTAGGTCTTTCCATTCTTTCAAATATAGATAATAATAATTGTCCTACTGCTGACAACAGCAAAAAAGCATGGTAGATTTATTGAAAGGAAGGAATATGAGATTCTAATTTCGGGGAAATTCTCCACAAATTTTTCATCACTTAAAGACGCTAAAAAAAAAGGGAAATAGCAGTGATCCTGAATTCAACACCAGGATTGAAAAAAGATTGGAAACAATGGAGAAAAGTAAGAAGCCAAATCTTGATATATGTAATTAATTTCATAGAAAATTGTTTTGTTAAAATTGGCAAGATTCTTATACACATGGGTTTCTCTCTGATTTTGTAGTGCAGCTTCATTATTTTTCACATTTTTAAAAAATTTCTATGCCTTCATTTATCATATTTGTAGAAAATAATAAATAATTAAACAGCGAAAACCAAAAAGGTATGTACTGAGTTAAACATAACCACACAAACACAGATGTAGAAACGTTTTTGACCCCTCTTCCAAGCACAGTAGAGAGAGCACGTCAATTATTATCCTTTTTTATCTATGGTGTCGATCATTGACATTTGATTGTCGACGGATTATACCCACTCTCCTTTTTGTCTATTAAAAATTGTCTACTACGACATTAGAGAATAATATTTAAATATTTCATTATTCTCTAATGGTATTTGTCGTCCACGATATCGGTGTGGTGACATTTGAGAATCGAGTTCCTGAGAAGCCCTACAGATTTCATTTCGTTTCGATCGCTCCACCGCAGCAGACGTGCCCGACCGTAATCACAAGAGTAAGTAAGTTCATGGAGGAGTAAGTAAACTGATGTATTAGGTAAGTACTATATCAAACTTTGCTATAATTTGGCATTGTAATTTTATATATTATCTGTGGTCTTGCTTCTCACGCCTGGTATCCGTGATTAGGCTGCGCTTTGCTAGTTACCATATTATCTACCGCTTATTCTATGCTAACGCTTTTTCACCTACTTTGTGCTTGCTATCCCTGTTATTTGAGTCATTTGGTACTAATATTTTCGTGTAACGCTTTCTCTCCTCCCGGTAGATAGTAACCTATAGACTTTGGTTGATGATTGAGTAAACAAATAGAGTATATAGTAGGTTAATTTGAATAAATTAGCATTATTTATCAAATTCTGAGTTTTACTGTTTGTGTGTGAACGTCTAATTTCCCTAATTGACTCACTGGAGTACCGCTTCTTCACTTGAGCTACTCAGCCTCGCGTATCCGGCTTGTGGGTAGTGTGTCCTATCACTTAAACTGGGACTGGCTCCCGCGCTTACACCGAAAACTCGTTTCCGGGACTCGAGTGTCAAAGAGTGGCTCTTTTTCTCGTAGCTGAAGTGGAGAAAACGAGTCATAAAGTGTTTTATGTCTGTCAAACGGAGTCTATTCATCATTAGATATTTCATTTGTGAAATTGTAGTGTATAAAAATACCCAAACTGTGAACCTCATCCTCATTTTGAATTAAGAACTCGATATAGGATTATGGGTCAACTTTAACACAAAATTCAATTAACATTTTGGTAATTAATTTAATATTAATTTTATGTCGGATTATCGTCTAAAGGAAAAATTGGACGATTTAAACAGGGTGTTAGAACCAGCACCAACTATTTAGTATAGTTCTTATGGTAATTTTGAATATATATTTTGGACTTTTGCAACTATTTTGGTACACGATTTTGGTTTTACGATATTGGAAGACTTTTGAAAATTTAAAGGCTCCCGAATTAGGAGAACGTGCATGAAATCTGAAGCAGCCATTGTATCTCCGCAAAAGCCGTTTTACACTTTGCAATTTTCATTACCGGCGAGGGATTGTGGACATATCTTTCTGTGAAGTTTAGATTGTAATAAATTGCAACGTGCATTCTATATAATGATCAACAATTATATAAAACTTCAATAAACTGATGAAAAATATAATGTTTAGTTCAGTTATTTTAATAAACCTACCTTAAAACTATCCCCACTCTCAATGAGATCTTTTGCATTTACGTTTCTTAAGCAGTCGACCAAAATTGTAGTGTTGGTTAATTGCTTGTGACATCCTACAAGTTTAGCTTGTGCTTTTGCTAATAATAATTGAGCTTTCTGAAGAGGTTTAGCCCATAATGCAAGGGATGTGCCACTCTGGCTAATACCTTGCTGAAATAAACCTAAAATAAAGAAGTGTCTATTAAAAATCTTGAAAGAAATTGATTATTATTTTTTAAATATCTATTAGTTGCTCAACTCCTTTATAGCAAATTGATATTTTACGGCATATATTTAAATCAGTTCCCCAGTTAAATACACATTATTTTTAATAAAGACGCATATTTCAAAAAGTAAACTGTTGCATAGCTAAAGTGATATACAAATAATTTCATTAACTTAATGTAAAGTTTATTTAGATATAATAATATGTTAATTAATTTAATTAATTTAATAGGATAGAATCATATTATTTAATTATGAAGCAAATTAAAATCGCACTAATTAGTGATACAAAAATGTTTACATCCTACTGATCAGAACTCAGGAGTTTGAAGGAACTTGTACAACTTTTCTAGAGCTGTAAAGTTACGGTTATTAAGAATGCCTGATATAAAAAAAATATTTAAAATATGAATCTCTAAATTCATTTTTGGTGATTTTATTTTTTTAATTGAATATTTAATAGAAGTAACTAACAAATTAGATATTTCTTCAACAATGTGTGTATTAAACTGTTGTTTATATTGTCTCTAATCAGTATATCAATACGCCCAAATTGTGGAAACATTATACATTAAAATCGATAATTTTCTATTATGTACAAAATGCGTGAAAGGTTTTCATTTGTTGCATACCTAAAAAAAAGTTTTATAATCATAAATATAATACAATAAAAATCTATCTCGGTTGGATGCACTTGACAGTACTTTTTATCATACCATATCCTAAATATGTTTTTAACTTTCTTCAACGCCTCGATACAATTTTCCATATTACAGAAATTTACAGTTGAAAAGTTTTGAATTTCTTTAAGTCCGTTTAGCACTGGTAAAAATACGTTTTTGATGAAATTTTTTATCATGAACAATATTTACTTAAAACAGTTTCTTATTTGACCGTTTAGACCTTCCACGAAGTCGCCTTTAACTGTTCTCACGGGAACATTTTTCACCCTAAACGATTTTTATTTGAAAAAATTTTTGATCTGACTGAAATTAATCTTTGGGGCTGGCCCCTGGCACCCTGATGAGAAATTTAAAAGAAAACGTCTTTGACAGCCTGAACAATCTGCATTATTTGAAATATTTTTTGATCCGACGATAAATTCGTTTGAGCCCTTCCTGAAACTGAAGTACAAAAAAATAAAATACGGAATTATTTCAGGTATGGTGTTCACACATCGGACAGTGTTATTTGATATTTATCGTAAAGAAAAAATATTAGTACGGGTGGATTGAAACTAGAGAAGGAAAATAAATTTGAGAATGCTTGTATTGAGCAGCTATCTAATAATTCTACTAGCAAAATTTCGCAAAAATAGCAGAATCTCAATATTGAATAAAAACCATCTGCCAATACTGCCGACACTATTTATAGCTTTTCCATGTCTTCTGATCACCTATTCTAAAGTTTTGTAAAAATCGAGTGTGTCGTTCTTAAGATATTTTGGCTTCTTCGGGCTTTCCTTAAACTGTATTTATAGACTGTTCTCAAAGGAATTTAAGTATATTAAATATAATTTAAATTTGTTAAATACAATATATGTTAATATATTGTAATGAAATTAAAATTGTGTTTCACTATGCCAGTGTCTGTTTTGATCACTGTGCATCATACATGAGCTTTATTTTGCAAGAAATACGAAGCAAAAACGAATCTCTAGTATAGTATTCCCACACATTTTTTCATATTTTTCTCTCTGAATAGTTGAACTAATGTTACCAAGAAACTGACGGGAAGAAGATTTGTTGAGAACGTACGCCTAACAGGCAACCGCGACAGGTGGCGTGGTGCTATTAAGCGTATTACACGGCAAAGGGAAGTCCAATAGAACAATTTATATCAGAAACGACTCAATGCCTGCTAAGACTCAATGAATACGAAGAAGAAGATTAAGAAGAATCATGATTGGCAATACATAAAATACAATTGAATAATTCAATTGAACTTTCTAGATTAGATAATTTTTTCAAACTGATATAAAAGTTACTAATATCTTAGAATAAGAAAACGTTTTCTATGAAAGTACTTTTTAATTTTTTTTTGTACGCAAAACATGTTTATGATGATAGCGAGGAAAAGTTAAAAGCGCGAAAAAGAATGCCATTATTTCACTCTGGTGCATAGCCGAATCATAAAAGCACATTGAAAATAAGGGAAGTTGTCTGGCAATCCCTGCTTTAGAAACGTCAAATATTACAATTACATTTTGATGTCTCTGTAATTAGTTTCTGAAATTTGTTTAACTAAATATGAAAATTGAAAGTAACTGTAGAAAAAATATTATATGAAACTCGTGGCATAAAGTGTCATTTCTTCACTCATTGGGATTCCGGGAGTCGTCTAACACTCGTGTGGCCAAAGTTCTTATTCGTGAAAAATGTACAATATCCACGTATTGCATAAGTAGTCTATACGATCTCAATTGAAACATCGGTTGGAAAACTATAAAAATGCCGACAAACGACTTCAAAGTGCCAAATACTGTGAATGTAGTACTTGTAAACATGGAACGCCGGTGTTCCAATTGATATAAGATAAACTCTAACTGAAATTTAACGTTGTCAGTGACTAATACATTCATTCTTAAAAATATTAACATCTATTAATTATTATTAACCACGATAAAGTATCTGTGTAGTCCAGTGGCGGTCCTAAGGGGGGGGCATAGGCCCCCCCCATAGACACATGAACTTTGTAAATCTACCGATTACCAATTATTAAGATCTCTCTACCCTACATTTACTTTCAACAGATCACAATAAAATATGCCCAGTAGTGCTCTGTATTATTCCTGTTGGAAACAGGACAATAAAAAAGAAACACACTATTTTGCCGACATGTCGGTTATTTGGCACATACTTCTTCAGAGTTTAATAGTTATAATTAAGGTGACCATATGTACTTATTTTAGTTAGACAGTATTTTCTTTTCGGGTAATAAGTTTCATGAAGTCAATTTTTTTTTTGTTCATGTGAGGCTTTTTTGGACTACATAGGTCTGGCATTGAATGAAGATGAACTGATCGGAACAGTTGGTCTAATGCAAGCCAATGTTACAGAAGATAAAATTGCCGACTGGAATTCCGAAAATATTTGCACTATCGCACTGAAGATCGCTGGTCTGATTCGAGAGTCTGGATAAAGTCAAAATAAATTTAAAAATTTGGAGATTTTATGGGAGTTTATTTTTTGTTTTCATGAGACAAATGCGTGGATTAAGCGACTGTTCTCCAATATTAATAACTACTGGAGTTCAGAAAAATCGTAAATGGAGATATTCACACTAAAGGCTGTGATGCAAGTTCGCACGAACATCAAGAGTTGCAGCGAAATGTTCCAGTTTTCAAAATACAGACCGCAAATTTTGAAAGCAATGCTAAATTCCCAATAGTGTGATTGGTACCAACGTGATGATTGAAGTGCTGTAGTTGTAGGCACGTCGAGGGCAAATTGAAGAGCATGTTTGTTAATTTGTTATATTTCGCATTAAAATATAGAATACTTGGTGTTTTTACCTGATACAAATATATTTGGTATTTTATATTCTTAAGCTTTGCGCCCATGAGACAATATTATTTTAAATAAAACTTCTAATTTTTAATTTAAGGCCGTTTGACCTTGAAAAATCAAAAATTTTCGCCTGCGGCGCATTTTTACGCCCTGCAACCTCAACTTTCATAAAAAACTACTTTCATCATTGTACTTCTTTTTCTGGAAAAAATATGGCCACCCTAATTATAACGCAATCTGTAGACATTTCATCAACACCAACATTCAATATTGATGATGATGAAATTGAAAGATGTTGCATTATAACTATTAAACCTTGAAGAAGTGTGTGCCAAATACACGAAACGCCGACAAAATAGTTTTTTTTATTGTCCTGTCTCCGACTATTTAGGCGTTAATCATTAAATCCCCTTTGCAGCTGACGCTACGAGTACACAGGTATGCTGCCCATCTTTTGTGCCCCCCCATGTCGAAATTCTGGGACCGCCACTGGTGTAGTCAGTCACATCTGACTAAGAATCTGAAAGTTCATTTAAAGTAATAAGAAATACAAACTTGTTTGTTTTCATTGTAACTTATTGTTATCGCTTTGCTGTTTATGTCTCGAAAATTTTTCATTTACATATAGTTAAACATATTGATTATGACAGATGTTATTAATTAAACCAAAGTATTTATCAACATTGGTCATGGTGATTAAGTTTAAAGCGGTTTAAAGGCGATATACCTATCTGAACTAGAGGAACGATAGGTCGTATAGAAATAAACTAGATCAGAAGAAGCTTTTAAGAAGGGTAAAGTATACAGAAAAATATTATTTGGATATTAAGAAAATGAGACCTTCAAGTTTCTCTTTATTTAATATGAAAGTATATAAAAAAAATCGGCAGCTACTGGAAGCGGCTGGAACCTCCCCACTCGGTGGATCTTTGAAGCCGAAAAGAACATTAAATTGTGTGACAAAACGGCACTAAACGTAATCCGATCTCATCCAAAACCTTTTCAGATCTTCTGGGGCACTAAAAAAACCCTCAATGAATTTACAATCATCTATGCGAGTTATTACCTACATTATCGCTCGTTGAATAATATACTATTAGGATATTAACAACTTTAACATCACTTGAACGACTAAGAAAGTCTAGTTATCCTAAATACTACAGGTTTGTAAAGCAACAAACTGAAAATTGGTAAAGTGATAATCTATAATAAATTCACCAACGAAGGTACAGAAAGCATATGATATTGATATTGTTACATCTACCTTTAAAGTTTGTGACAATCCACTAAAAGTTAGAAATGTTCCGAAATCTTATTAACATGACATGACACCAACGTTATCGGATGACAAACGATGACAATGACAATCATCAAAATTTGCTCATTGCAATCCGATCGCTCGCGGCTGTCTTTGTTAAATCAAATATTAGCATTTCAGTAATTTTACCAGATTTTAGAGGAATATTTGTAGTTTAATTCTTCGATTTGTCTGTATATATATTTAAAAACGGCACTAAGCGTAATCCGCTCTACTCCTAGAGCAGTGAAGAAACCCTCACACGTGAATTGACACGTGATGTGACGAGTTTCACCATGTAACGGCTACGCGCATCGATCATGTCATGCGAAATGCGATCTATGCCATATTTGCTTTGTTTTTAATTTTTTTCACGGAAACCAAATCGAAAGGGTGGAAGTGTGATATATCGTTAACTGCTTTTCAATGGTTCCATTGCAAATTGAAAGTAAATATAAAATAAACAACTTGTTGCGTCAAAATGGCACTAAACGTAATCCGATCTCAACCAAAACCTTTTCAGATCTTCTGGGACACTAAAGAAACGCACACGCAAAATTTCATTCAAATCCGTTCAGTAGTTTCGGCGCTATCGTGCTAACACACATACACACATACATACACACATACACACACACACAGACATTTTTCAAAAACCACTTTCTTGGGTTCCTAGGACCTCAAAACGTAAAGATTTGATGTTATCTCAATTTTTGTTTTTGAACCAATTTTAGTAACCTCTCACAATTTTATTGTGGAGAGGTTAAAACCACCGCCCAAAGAATCACTGCTTCCACATCCAGATTTTGTATTCAAATCTTATGCACACTAAATCCCAATGTAATATTTTATTCCCTTTAATAATAGAGTGGGGGTGGTAGAGGGGGTGGCTAATGTAAAAAAAACTCCTTAGTTCTTAGTTCTCGTATACACACTAAATCCTAATTTAATTTCTTATTCCCTTAAACAATATGGTGGGGGTGGAAATGGGGGTGGCAGAGGGGTAACTAATGCCAAAATTAATTTTAGAGGTCCTTAGTTCAAATCCCAATTTAATTTTTTACTCCCTTAAATAATAAGGTGGGGGTGGAAATGGGGGAGGTAGAGGGGGGTAGCTAACGCCAAAAATTTTTTTTTTAACGTTTCGTTCTTGTATACACACTAAATCACATTTTAATTTTTTTACCCCCTTTAATAAGAGGGTGGGGGTGACAATGGGGTGGTAGAGGGGGTAGCTAATGCCAAAAAATTTGTTTAGACGTTTCGTTTTTGTATACACACTAAATCACATTTTAATTTTTTTACCCCCTTTAATAATAGGGTGGGGGGGTGGCAATGGGGG
Source organism: Leptura quadrifasciata (assembly GCA_963675555.1). Taxonomy (NCBI): domain Eukaryota; kingdom Metazoa; phylum Arthropoda; class Insecta; order Coleoptera; family Cerambycidae; genus Leptura; species Leptura quadrifasciata. The sequence continues at coordinate 103,768,313 of OY776676.1, forward strand.
TGGTAGAGGGAGTAGCTAACGCTAAAAAAAAATTTGACGTTTCGTTTTTGTATATATACTAAATCACATTTTAATTTTTTTTATTCCCTTTCATAATAGTGTGGGGGTGGTATTGGGGGTGATAGATGGGGGGTGGCTGATGCCAAAAAAAAATTTTTAGATCTTAACTTTTCGTATATTGCAATTTTATAGACTCTTACTTGCTTGTTTTGCCTATTTGCCATTATTTATCCTATTTACCCCCGAACCCTTCAACGGAATTAGATCAAAATCTAGTTCCAGATCTCGTTACAATACATACGTGTACCAAATTTCAAGTCAATATCATAAACGGTTCCAGAGTAAACGTGCGCACAAAAAAGTTACAGACAGACGGGAAATTTTTTTTCACTTAAATTTAGAATCTCGACGTTTCATGACATTTTAAGCCTATTTCAAGAAAAAAATAATAATAAAATTTTCTTTTACGTTACTATACTTTTACTGGACGTGGAAGTAATAGTGCATGGGCGTGAAGTCTATTTTTGGAAAGAACCTTTTGATTCGCTTGGATCGATTCCTCTGCTGTCGAGTTAAAACAAGAGAGATTAAGTTGCCCCCCCCCCCAACATTCCGACACATTTTGCGGGGGATGTCAAAGTGGCGAAAAGGATTTTTCCCCGACCCTTTTCCTTCATGCCGTCAGATCAAAAGCCGCCCAGTTATCTTCGAAAAATCATTTTCCCATACATTTAATATGTCATTTCTCCCTCCCCCCTTTGACATCCGCTGCACAAATGTGTCAGAACGTTGGGTGGACCCGACTCTATTTATTGGAGAAAAAAAATCACAATCGGATATTTCCTTATTCGAGTGTGGTCTATTAATTTTGAATATTACTGAGGATAGTTTTTAGCTTACTGTTAAAAAAATATTTTTTCTTCAAACGCCAGAAATACATATAGTCCATTGAAATTTTACATTTAGGGTAACATTTTTGGTAGGACGGGATATTTAGGGGAGGTTGGGGGCGCTAGTTTAAAATTGAGTTTTCGGGGTCGATGGCCACCCCATTTGGCCGTCATCTTGAATAGGGGTGCAAATAGTCTTGCGTTATTATAGTTAGGAAATATTTCTCCTAACTATGAGAACTTTTTCTATCAATTTAAAGAAATAAACAGTACATGCTTTTTTGTAAATGGTTTTATGGATGCAGATAATTTTCACTATTTTTAGGCCTAATCCACGAAGTATTTTTGTATTATTGTAGAATTTATCATTATTATTTGATTTAGTGTATTATTTGCCCTTTCGAGGAGTCTGGCCGCGGCTCATGAATGCATGATCGATCACGGGATTTATATCGAATAACAGAGGAGTCCTGGAAGAGTCTTAACGTTACTAGAAATCTCACCAGAACAATTTTGGTACACTGCGGAACATTTCAATCCGACCTTGTGACACCCGCAAGCTACACCGCAGTTGCCTTTTCAGTGGCAAAATATTAACTTCAAAAGCTCAGGAGGAGCTGGAGCCTTTGTATTCTGCACTGGCATAAACAAGCGTGATGATTAAATTCAAGTCCATTCTTCTGGATCATTATTCTACCGAGCCAAGTATGAACTTAATAGTACACTGGGTGCCTGTGCCTGTGTGCAGAATCTTGTGCTGGTGGAAGTGAGGATAAATTGAATTCATTTTTTGTAACTGATTTTGGAGATCTTTTGAATCGTAATCATTATTATCAGTGTTTGTAAATTATATAGAATATAATATAAAATTTTTATATACATAAAAGTACAATTTGATTAAACTATGCACCTTAATTGCCCGTCAGTTCTTTATATTTGGAAAACACAAAATAAATCATTTGTCGAAAATTATATTAAGTGAACATTCTCAATTAAATCGGAAAGATTCTTATTTACATTATTGATTGTAATGAAAAATTATGTTATTACTTACTTACCTTTCGATTCTGGACTAAACATATGTAAATTAACACTAGCGCCTCCGGCACTTTGTCCAAAAATTGTAACTTTCTGGTTATTTCCACCAAAATATTCAATATTATTTTGAATCCATTTCAGTGCTGCCACTTGATCTTTTAAACCATAATTTCCGGGAGCCACATCGTCATTTGTACTGAAAAACCCTAAAATATATTTGACTTCTCAGATCAAATTTTTCAACGTAATTATCTAATCTTATAAAAGGCTTTGATATGTAATTTTAAATTGCGTTTAACAAAATGAGTAATAATTAATAACTGACAGAGGAATACTGTAGAGAGAGAAGCAATCATTCATGAAACATCATGAATTATTGCTTCTGGAAGCCCTCCAATATCTACTTGTTGAAACTATTCTTAATATATTTTATTCTTAAAGTACTGTAATAAGTTTGACGTTCCTCTTGCGCCAAATTAAATAAAACAAATAGTACAGAATAAGATGGGCAATACGGAGTTTTTCCCCTTTTAAGTCGCCAGGCATTGACGGTATCTATCCTGCCCTACTGTAACGGGGACTGGATAAATTACTGCCGCATCTGGGTGGACTATTTAGGGTGTACTTAGCACACCATTATATTCCAGAGACATGAGAGAAGTGAAAATTGTGTTCAGGCAGAGCGGATGAGCTATACCACCTCCAAAGCCTATAGACATATCAGCTTAATCTTGTTCCTGCTCAAGACGATGGAGAAGCTATGTGAACGATACATAAGGAATGCTGTAGTGAAAGACAATCCTTTACATCCTAACCAGCACACATACACTCTGGGAGGATCCACCGACACCGCCCTCCATGCAGTCGCGAGTCGGATTGCGAGATCCTTGGACAATAAAGAGTCCATCTTAGGCGTCGTCAAAGATAGAGAAGCTGCGTTTGACAGAATCATCTTTGCAAAAATTACAGCGGCCCTAGTGGAGAGGAACGTCCTTGCGATCTTGGGAAGCTAGATATCCAACATGATCTAGAAGAGAACTGTACAAATTAATGTGGGAGATACTTTTGTACGATGAATGGTTGCGAGAGGCTGTCCACAGGGAGGTTTAATATCATCACTGTTGCTATAGAACCTCGTTCTTGACAGCCTCTTGTGCCGTCTCAATTCAGAAGAATTCCACACAATTGCCTACGCAAATAATTTAACAATAATTCTTAGCGGATAATTCGAAAGAGTAGTTTGCGAAAGAATGCAGGAAGCCCTAAGAATAGTTGAAAAATGGCTCGGAGAACACTCCCTCTCTGTTACTCCCAGGAAGATGGAGATGGTTTCTCTTCACAAGGAAAAAGAAACTAGGAGCACTGAAGGCGCCTGCCCTCCTGTATACAACACTAAGGTTCTCATCAGAAGTGGAATACCTTGGGATAACCTTCGATGCCAAACTAACTTATACTTCGGCCGACAACTCGAGTCAGTAACGCAAAAAATAAGCGGCACTCTCGTGAAAGGATAGTAGCTTTTATTTGATACTAAAGCGACACTTCGTTCTACCATATAATCCCATTAAATCGAGCGAAATATATTAAGTTTTATCCGCCTACTAAAAATGGAAACCACGACTACCACAAATAATTTTAATGACCTAGTCGACCGCATAGAGTAAATGATTTAACGTACTGGCTTTATACCTAATAATTTGCTAGACTAACTATTCAGTCGTAAACAAACTTGGAAAGAAAGAAAGAAATCGTATATCCCGGGCACTCCGTGGTGCCACATACGTATTTATGTGGGTATATATAAAATAATAATATTTTATAAAATAAAAAAATAAATATAATTAAATTTGTTTTCACGTTCAACTCAGCCAAAAAGAAACACTGGTGTTCTTTTAAGAAAATTTTTAATGGCAGGCATAATTTCATTAGGAGTGGAATACTTACGTAATCCGACATTAAAACTGTAGAATGGTTGAAGAGCATTCGTGCAAAACCCGATAATTCCACTTTTTACATTTCTCAGCAAATAGGCGAAAACGTATACTACGTAATCGGTTGAATATTTTTAAATACATTTTTCGCCAACATATGTCCTAGAGAAACATAATATTTCTAGTCGCAAACTCCTCTATAAAATCCTTATTTTACTATAAAGAACGTAACCAGATTGCAACCAAAGCTACTCTCCGGGCTATGTGCCCCGCCGAGCGCTGAATTACAAGTTACAAGCCTGGCGCGTTAAGTGTAATAATTGCATATTAACATCAAAACGCTAATGCTTCGATTGCAAGAAACACCAGCCGAAAGACTGATCCTACTTAAAGGAGCTCTCTTACCAGCCGTCACACACCACTTGCAGACTGCAGTTTCGAGCTGTTGGCTCTCGTCTGTGCAAGGTAGGCATGCGACGACCGGCACGAGGATCCTTTGACTATTTGGTACATCCCGGTATTTCTACAATAGCGACATGTAAAATAGTCAGCAGGCGCCATCTAGCGGTCCGGTGTCTATTGCAATCGAAAAATAAATAGCCTGACTGGGCTTAGCATAGTTCAATAATAATTGCATATTACCAACAAAACGCTAATGCTGCGATTGCAACAAACACCAGCCGAAAGACTGATCCTACTTAAAGGAGGTCTCTTGCCGGCCGTCACACACCACTTGCAGACTGCAGTTTCGAGCTGTTGGCTCTCGTCAGTGCAAGGTAGGTATGCGACGACCGGCACGAGGATCCTTTGACTATTTGGTACATCCCGGTATTTCTACAATAGCGACATGTAAAATAGTCAGTAGGCGCCATCTAGCGGTCCAGTGTCTGTTGCAATCGAAAAATAAATAGCCTGACTGGGTTTGAACTATGCTAAGCCCCTCGTGCCGGTGGTCACATGCCTACCTTGCACTGACGAGAGCCAACAGCTCGAAACTGCAGTCTGCAAGTGGTGTGTGATGGCTGGCAAGAGAGCTCCTTTAAGTAGGATCAGTCTTTCGGCTGGTGTTTGTTGCAATCGAAGCATTAGCGTTTTGATGCAATTATTACACTTAACGCGCCAGGCTTGTAACTTATAATTCAGCGCTCGGCGGGGCACATAGCCCGGAGAGTAGCTGTTGGTTGCAGTGTGGTTACGTTCCTTATAGTAAAATAAGGATTTTATAGAGGAGTTTGCGACTAAAAATATTATCTTTTAATATTCCGCCCTCTAAAAGCACATTTGAAATATGCCCTAGAGGTTAGACTGAGAAATCCTAAAATTTTGGCAAAATTCAGTGTGCAAAACTCCTTTTAAAAAAACAAAAATCATTAGATTTACCGGCTTTTGCACGAAATTTCTGAAATGATACTTTTTTCCTTTGATTTTTCTCTAATTGACTAATTAAATTCATTGTTTTAAAACCATTACAATCATTACATCATTCATGAAACATCATGAATTATTGCTTCTGGAAGCCCTCCAATATCTACTTGTTGAAACTATTCTTAATATATTTTATTCTTAAAGTACTGTAATAAGTTTGACGTTCCTCTTGCGCCAAATTAAATAAAACAAATAGTACAGAATAAGATGGGCAATACGGAGTTTTTCCCCTTTTAAGTCGCCAGGCATTGACGGTATCTATCCTGCCCTACTGTAACGGGGACTGGATAAATTACTGCCGCATCTGGGTGGACTATTTAGGGTGTACTTAGCACACCATTATATTCCAGAGACATGAGAGAAGTGAAAATTGTGTTCAGGCAGAGCGGATGAGCTATACCACCTCCAAAGCCTATAGACATATCAGCTTAATCTTGTTCCTGCTCAAGACGATGGAGAAGCTATGTGAACGATACATAAGGAATGCTGTAGTGAAAGACAATCCTTTACATCCTAACCAGCACACATACACTCTGGGAGGATCCACCGACACCGCCCTCCATGCAGTCGCGAGTCGGATTGCGAGATCCTTGGACAATAAAGAGTCCATCTTAGGCGTCGTCAAAGATAGAGAAGCTGCGTTTGACAGAATCATCTTTGCAAAAATTACAGCGGCCCTAGTGGAGAGGAACGTCCTTGCGATCTTGGGAAGCTAGATATCCAACATGATCTAGAAGAGAACTGTACAAATTAATGTGGGAGATACTTTTGTACGATGAATGGTTGCGAGAGGCTGTCCACAGGGAGGTTTAATATCATCACTGTTGCTATAGAACCTCGTTCTTGACAGCCTCTTGTGCCGTCTCAATTCAGAAGAATTCCACACAATTGCCTACGCAAATAATTTAACAATAATTCTTAGCGGATAATTGCAGTGTGCAAAACTCCTTTTAAAAAAACAAAAATCATTAGATTTACCGGCTTTTGCACGAAATTTCTGAAATGATACTTTTTTCCTTTGATTTTTCTCTAATTGACTAATTAAATTCATTGTTTTAAAACCATTACAATAATTGCAGATGGCAATATAGTATAACTGTTTCAAGTTTGTCTCCGAATATTGGATTTATCAGTATTTCTCGAAATCTTGGCTTTATCGGTATTTGGTCGAAATGATCAAGTAAGAAATGATATATAACTCATTTTCCATCCAAACTGCATTTATCGGGTTTTGCATGAATGCTCCTCGGTTGACGTTTATAAAAATTTGAACCATGCCAGTTGTTTCTTATTGCCCAGCAAGGACCAACGTGGAGGCGTGAGCATATTCCTTGCCGGGAAAGGATGGTAACAGGGTTGTTAATTAGGGAGTAACAGGTTAAAAAAGAAAATAAATGAATCAATATACTCACAACTTAAAAATAAATAACTGTTCTAACAACATAAATAAACTTTCTTGTTAAAATAGAATAAGTAAAAACAAAACATGCCAAAGTTAAAAATTAAATACCTGTTCTAACAACATAAATAAACTTTCTTGTTAAAATAGAATAATTAAAAACAAAACTTACCAACAATAATTTTCCCCAATAAATAATTCATAATATCACAATCACTACATGACACTATGACAGATTATCACTTACTCACCACTATCACTGTCACTATCACTGTTGGCATATTTAATCATGTTGACTGATCTTCCATCTGGTCTTGACGAACACTTTTTACATTTCTATTTTGCCAAAATTGTGTTATAGTATGTCCTTCATTTAACCACGTCTCATCTAAATAATAGCATTTTCGTCCTCTTTCGCGGGCAGCTCTAATTGCCCGAATATAATTCTTTCGCCAACAAATAATATCATTTTTCTCAAGTAGGAGACTATTTCTCTTTCCTTTTGCAAATACAAAGTTCAAATCATGCAAACATTTTTTTAACGTCAATTTGCCCATTTTGGGTATATGTTCATCATCATTCAGGGACTGTAAAACAGTAGGGATTCCATTATCATAGAAGAGTTTATGAACTTTACGTCGAATTTAATTTTTCTGGAATTTGTCTAATATTATTTTTTTTTCTTCCAGACTTCGCTTTAAGTTTCTGATCATCCTCTTAATTTTTTTCTTTTAAAATTCTGTAAATGGTCCGCTCGCTCACACCGGTATACCTTGAAGTCATGTTAACTAAACCTGTTGATCCTGATGTCTCTACCATGGGATGATCTTTCTCCAATGCATGTATACATTCAAAATAATTTTCTTCTCCTTGAAGCTTAATGGAGACTTTCTAGGGGTATGAACTTTTACCACTTCTTTTGAACAACCTGGAACCGCTTCCATTTTTGAACATTTAAAAATATTATGATATCCCACAATTACACTTATTTTCACTAAGGCACTAACAAAATAAAACTTTAAGGCACTGTGATGCAACAAATACGTAATTTATAAACAAAAAATGATGCCGCCCAATTCACACTATAAACATTTCACATAAAATAAAATTTTAAGGTAGTATGATACCACAAATACGTAATTTATAAACAACAAATGAATACCTACCAACTGATAAACGAGCGCACTCTATGTACACTGATATTAAACTGAGTTATAATGGTTTAACGCACCAAACACCGCTGAATACGTGGAGAATGTTGCCAGATTTAAGCATAATATTTGAAATTTAAGATATGGTAGTTCATGCGTAGTTAACTCAATCCGAGAACTTTGATTCCTTCGAAATTGATGTTATTTGTCAAAATTCTCCAAACTTAAGGAAAATAAATGAGCAACAGCGTAAACATATTATATTAGGGAATTTATAAAACTCGTACATTTAATATTCAGAAAGTCTGGATATCGCGTGTGGGCATAAAACTTTTTCATTTTCGATTTTTTCTCGAAAATAGATCGTTCATCATTTTATAATTATCGACTCTTAAGTCTATGACATTGATGAGGCCTAGAACATGACAGAGGGATTTTTATAAAAAAATAATTAATCCCAATAATGATAATTCCATTATCTCAAAATCGATAATGTTCTCTAGCATAAGTTTACTCTTCTTAAGCCTCGAATTAAGCTATATGTCACATAAAAAATGGGACAAATGGAATTCATAATGTAGTATAATTTTAAGAAAAATAATTATATTAAATCCTATTTGCACATCTAATTATTTAATAATTATTTAAAACAAATATACGGTAATTTAATGCAAATGAGTGAAATCTAATATTGTTTCATATTTGAATAGGAAATTAACCGATAAATTTACTCGTTCTACAAATTACCCAGTACTCCTAATCTGTAGTTAAACGTTACCAAGACAATATTTTTTTCCATAAAGTATTCAGGTCCCAAGTAATTACTAGTGGCATATCCAGTAAAGAAGCCACCCCAATGTATAAAAACCATGACAGGCAGAAGTCTGCTTTTGGAAGCTTGTCTTCTAGCTTTCAGCTGAAATTTAAATACACGAAAAAATAAAATATTAGATTACCAATTTGAATGTGGGTATTTAATAAATAATAAAAAAAAATCGAATAGTTATTTTTAAACAAAGTAACAACTTCACTAAATATGAGCTCTCTGAGGAATTTCAGTTTTTATCATGTGTATTGACTAGAAAATCAAAATCAAAACAGGCATTGTATTCCTATTTTAAATTAAAAAGGTCCTAAAAATTCGGCATGGAAACCATCTTACAGAAAACTGCACATCGAAGTATCATTTATTAGTAATATATAAAGATATGTTTTGCATGTAGGAGCTAATTTTAGAAATTATTGAACCGGTTCCAAAGAAACTTTTACCGTTCAATAATTTGAGGTTTAGGCTATGTAGCTATAATCAAGCTAATTCAAGAAGTGGTGGAGTGTGTTGAAGGGAGCGAAAAAATACATAGCCTTAAAATTTTCTACATGTATTTGTCTTCAACACTATTTTGAATTTAGATACTTTTCCTATACTTGTCTTAATATGTCCCCGAGATAAACACAGGCAACCCACTTATTCTACTTTGGATTTAACTTATATTACCCGCTTGAAAAGGTTGTAGGGGCTCTCTATTATTTGACCGCCTTCGTTAATAACTAAACACAGATTGGAGGGAGAACCGAGTTTGGTATGTAAAATTTTTTTTAACGTGAATGTGTAATTCTTTCAAAAGTATACATGGATTAATAAGGACATATTTTCAAAGCTACCACATGAAAATTTTCTCAACGATGATTTTGACAAAAAATTTTCAACTTACACTTTCGTCAATAAATATAGGTATAAAAAACTTACCTTAGGTGTATATACATTCAAATATAAACAGTCTTCAGAACCTACAACTGTAGGATTAGAAACAAGATAATTCTTCTGTAAACAATAAGGAGCATTTTTATGTGCTGTTAAAATATCTGACCATTTTTTGGGCTCTAAAGGTGCCTGGAATAAAATATATTATCAATAAATTATTTACTGATGACCAAGATGAATTGATATATTTCTTTCACATCGCGTCGGCGGTTAATAATTAGCTTTAGAATAAAATTAATAAATCTATATTAGGGGACGATTTAATTTTGCGTAACTTTTACAACTCAACGCGGGTTGGAGCAAGTCGAATATCTGTTAAGTCCACTTATTTTAAACACTAACAAGGCAAAGTCAATAATTGGAATTTCAAAGTACATCTAGTGGAGTTAATTTGCGAGTTAATTCAGATTTCGAATGGAATGGTCTGGAAAGATAAATTTTATTAAAGTAATGAATACTTCTAGTAGGTAAAAATTGTGGAAAAATATTTTGTCCAATGCTAACCTTACGGAACATTTTTTTTAAACAATTCATTTTTTGTTAATTTGTTAAGTTGCAAGAAAATAAGAGTTAAAAAAATAGCTTATCTTAAATAATTGCAAGCCAATATTTATTATATTTACAAAAAAATATGCTTCCTATTAATACAAAATAACGTGCCAGAAGTCAAAATATTTTGTTAGAAGCCTTATATTATAACAATTTGAAAATTCAACTCTTAATCTTGTAGGTGGACTTGACAGTAGAGAGATTTTTTGGGCTTAGATTCTAGGTTTTGACGGCATATCTCCGCATAAGATTAATAGCGAAACTTTGATCTATGTACTTGAGATAGAGGCCGCCTATATGAACTCACCATGGCATAGAATATGAGCAGTCTCTGTGGAAGAAGCCCAATCTGAGAAAAAGAATTTTGACACAAAATTAAAGGACATGTACATGATGTTTACTCAATTAATGACCAAAACAAGTTTTCCAAGAAAACAGGAAAACCGACAAGTAAGTGTAAAGCTTAACTGAGGTATCCGATGTTACCGGTGCAGCAAACCAGGACATATGATGCAAGATTGTCGCCAATGAATCCCTGGCGAAGTAAATGCTGCAAGGAAAGAGAAAATCCACTCCGATAACACGAGATGGATTGTTATGCTAACGAACATACATAAAAAAATGGTCGCGCAAGTACTGAGCGAATTGAATTCGCAACCGAAGCCGAAACAGGGACCGTAACCGCCGAAACAGGAGCAGAAGCAGCAACGAAGCAGTGAAAGACTGACTAAATAAATCCGTCGTTATAAGTGCGGCAAGTTGGGACATGTCAAGAGGTACTGTCGCCAGAGGCACCCTAAGGAAGTAAATGCCGACGATGTAAAGAAACAGTAGGATGTAGCAAAACTGAAAATGGTTAAGATAGAGTTTGCGAAGAACTGGACACAGAAATTTATAAGGAAGGAACAACTGAACGACGATGAAATTGGATCAATACTGAAGACGAAATAAAAAGGAATTCGCCCGGAATGGAAGGATGTTTCAAACAAAAGTGTTGGACTAAGGGCTTGAAGATAGACTACTACGAAGAGCGTGTGAGAGCCCGGATGGGAATGAAGTTACTACGCGTCTGGTAATACCAAGGTGTCAGTTACCAAAAGTACTCCTCCAGGAAGTGAAAGGGGGAATATACGGAGGACATTTTGGCAAAAACAAGGCCTTGGCCATTATACGGGAACGATTCTACTGGATAAACAGACGTCAGGATGTAGAGGCTTGATGCCGCAAATGCGAGGTGCGAATGCGGCTACCAAGGAGTCGTTTACTACAGGGAGTGGTGACCGGATGAAGGCGCTCGATATGACCGTAACACCAGTTCAATAAAATTCAAGGTTTGGCTGTAGAACCCATATCGGAATGAACCCTAGAAGTCTCTCTTACATTGGGGAGGACCATATTCCGTCATCACTCGGATTAATGGCGTTGTTTATCGGATTCAACGTAGTAAGAAATCCAAGATGAAAATTGTGAACCTGAACAGACTGGTGAAATATCTTGGGGACTCTGAATTAACTGACTGGTATGTTCAGGCTTAAGGGGAGCAGTGGAGGGGCACACCAAACATATTTTAGAACGCAACAAGGCAATAAACAACCACACTAATATAGAAGATTTAAGTGAGACATATTTCAGTTTGTTAAATTGAATATAAAGAGGTAGATATGTAACCTATTTATGCATCTTGCCATAAACTTTACAATAATAATAATAATAATAATTCGACCATCAATTCATTCAGCAAAAACATCAAATCTGTATACATATATAGCAAACCTTATCAAGCATAACATAAACAAAATTAATGCTGGTAGTGAAGTACTTCAGTTTCAGTAGACAGACATAAAATGTAGAAACCAGTATTCAATAGATTTATTTAAATTAGAAATTGTAAGTACATAAAATCGGTGTTGTATAAAAACGAAATAATCTAATTTGTAGATCTCTGACGATGGTTAATAAAACTGAAACGTCAGAAAATATAATAACCTTTAATTTACTGACCAAAATATCAAGAACATGCACATCAAGTAACACAAGATATATGGTTAGGCTAGTGCAATTTTAAGTTAAAATATCAATTTATTTATTTACCAACAATTAAAATGTAAAAAGTTCCATACTTCCATTCCAAATTAACATATTGAAATTATGTTTCTTTTAAATTGTATATAGGTCTCTCAAGGTCCTAGTAAGCCGTGTTATTGATTTTCATTTTACTCGAAAACCCAAAGAGTAACCTTAATTTGTTCGTAACGAAAAAAAATAAAATTTAAAAAGTAGCTTTATTTGCTAAAGAAATATATTTCTTTGTTATTATCATGAAATATACGTCAATACTTAGAATCTAGAACCAAAAGTATCTCTCTACTGTCGAATCAACCTACAACAGTTGAATTTTCTAATTTATAATTTGTTATATAAGGGTTTTAAACAAATATTTTGACTTAAAATTTAGCACAATATTTTGGTTTAACGATTGGCATATTTTTACTAAATATAATGAATATTGGTTTGCAATTATTTAAGATATGATAAATGTTAAAAACCAGCTATTTATTTTAATTTTAATTTTTTGGTAACTTAAATTAACAAAAGCAACTTTTTCTACATTGGCGTTATGAAAAATTTAATTGCCAAGAAGCCTGTATTTTTATTTTCTCGATATGATAAACACAACCGGAGATATTCAACGAAAAGTAAGGAAAAACGCGACTCAAAAAATAAATTGTTTAAAATAAGATTTTCGGTGGGGTCAGCATTGGACGAAATGTTTTTCCACAACTTCTACCTTTCCAGAAAGTTCCATATACGGCAAAAATTTGGATAGGTCTACTCCTCTGTTCATATAATTTCACAATATTAAAACGTTGAACATAATTAAGATCAAACGGGGAAATTTAAATGTATTATGTGAACTAACATGTATTTATAAATACTAATTACAAATGCGACATTAAAATATCATAGTAATATTAAACCAAACAAACACATAAGTTGTTAATTGAATATACTTACAATATCTCTCATGTCATTTATTCCTAAATTTCAGAAAAATAACATAAAAACAGCATCAATAAATTGACCGGTATTGGCAAATTAATACAACATATTTTTAGGGTTAAGGGAAACTTATCATCAGAGACCGAGCTGACAATTTTTTTCAATTTTTGATAACATTTGTTACGACATTTTTAACAAATTTTTATTACTGTGGTAATCTGGAAAACTATATGCACATTAAGACAATATTTTGAAGCACAAATATTGATGATATTAATTTCAAAATCACACTTGAATACATTGATACACAAAAAACCACTCATGTGAACAAAAAATTATTGTTCTGTACCTCTGATAACATTATTTTACAGTTATACCGAATTTTTGGTATAAATAAATTTAAATAATGTAGAATAATTCTTTTATTCAGAGATTAATAATTGTAAACATTCTGAAGTCTTACATATCATAATAATAATTTTTTTGTTTTTTTGTGTCCTAGATACTACTAATTGATTTTATTTAAAAGTTGGCTATTAAGTCAGTAGTCTGTATGTAGTGTGAGAATGCTACAACAGTCTTTAAAACCTTTCAAACATAAAAATTAAAATATTAACCTTAAATCTTAAATCTCCTATTGGTGGTCTGGCATATGGTATTCCTTTATATGAATAATATGTTCTACCAGATGGGGAAAATTCCTCTTTTCCTTTTACAATACCATATTTAGTTTCCACAAGAGGATCTTCTTTAGTCATTGCTTTACATAATACTAACAAAGTATAAATGGTTATAATTTTGATGGTATTCATTATCTGAAAATAAAATAGATTTGAATTGTAAGAGTTCTCAACAGGATTTGCTTTTTTCAATGCCTGTGAAGTACTTCCACACCAAAACACTTCGACTATATACTCGCTTTTCGCCTACTATGTTGTAATCGCCTTTTGAATTTCAATCATCTCCAGAAATATCAACATGGTTGACGAAACGGCCATATATGTAATATATAAAGAAAGTATTGTTTATGATCGTGCAAAAAATCGATTTTGAGTTTTTGGAGAATTTCCATATTTTCAGGTTCCCTAAAGCCAAAAAAGTGATTTAAACAATATATTTGCCTGCCGTTTGTGGTCGCACCTAGTCCAAATTTTGTATGCATATTCAGGACGGTCACACCTCGAGGTGAAATCGCAAAATCGATCCTAACTCAAATGTGGGGCAGTAACCCCTAAAAACCGATAAAAAAAGCAAAATGATATTTTTCTTTAAAAATGGCTTAACGATTTTGATTAAATTTATCATATGGATATTCACATAGCACTAGTATAAGATGACATAACCCGTTACTCTCTAAAAACGCAGGTACGGAGGCTGTGGGGAGTAAGGTTCAAATAATTAAATTATTTCCTATTAAATTATATCCCCAAAGATATTGAAGTTTTTGAATACAATCGTTGCTATGTTACATATTTAACTTATGTTTTGAAAAAGGTTTCTTTCTAAACATACTAAAAATATCAATTGTGACGTCTATATACAAAACAGGTGATAGGACACTAAGTAACTACAGACCCATCTTGGTAATCAACAATATTGCAAAAGTTTTAGAAAAATATATAAAAAATAGAGTAGTAGAATATTTAATTTATAGTAAATTCCTTTCTCCCAATCAATATGGCTTTAAGGAAGGTATGAGTACTGATGATGGTATGCATGAGGTAAAAACTATTTATAATTCTGTAAATAATAATAAAAAACAAATCTCAATAATTCTTGATTTGGCTAATTCCTCGATACGGTGTCGCATGACATTTTACTTAACCAACTCAACGAATATGGTATAAGGGTTACAGTTAATGACTTGTTCAGAAGTTATCTTCAATACAGGGAGCAATGTGTTAACATTGGTGAAAATAGAACTAATTTAAAATTAATAAAACATGGCATTCGTCAAGGAACGGTTTTTTAGTATTTATGTCAATGAATTACTTCAACTTCCAATTAGTTGAAATAATAAAAAAAATTAACCCTAATCGTTTCAACCCTTTACTGGTGGTAGTGGCCTCCAAAAAATACGATTTTTACTAAATTTTTACTACAAACTGATGGGGGAAAATCTTTTTTCTGTTAAGCAAAATCGGATTCTAAACTCTTTTTTTCCTAGGTATTTTTCATTAAAAGCAATAAAAACAACGCAAATTGCGTTTTATATGAATCCTTAAAAACGAAAAAATTTATTCAAGACGATGAAACGGAAGGGTTAATTGATGGTGTTCCAAAATTTGTATTCTGATACAAAATGGTATTCTAATAATTTTTTTTCTCTTGTGTAAAGGGTAAAAATAAATACCAACGGAGATATTCGCGTTTTGAAAATGTAATTTTTTGACTACCATGATTACCTATGAGGACAGAACGAAATGGTTAAGGACTAATATTTTTAAAATTATGTATTCTTATGTAAAAACGTATTCTGAACATTTTTTTAATCATCATATTTTTCTTAAAAAGTAATAGAAACAGCGTAAATATCTTTTGTTCTAAAGAAACGTTTTTGAGGACATATTTAACTCTTCCATAAAATTGATCAAAAATGAAATAAAATGTTGAAAATTCCCTGACATGTTCAACAACAATACAGAAATTACATATAACCTCTATGGATCTAAAACATGATTTTCACCTCTTTGGTAGCCAAAAAACATTTTTTCCAAAACGAAATTGTGCGCTTTTCCGTCCTTTAAACACGATTTAAATTAGTAGAATGCATGTGTATTTTAACTGGTAGACACCGTTTGATAACTGTTTGGGGACAGGGTCTTTGTTTGAGGGAAGCATCTGCTGTATTTTCTTCACTGTTCGAAACAGTACACCTATTTTCTTTTTGAATAAAATCTTCTTCAGCCTATCTGTGACTCCCGCGACGTAGGCATGCATACGTTGTTGGTTGTTGCTGTTCTTCTGTTGTTCTCCTCTGATTATTTACTATTCGTTGTATATTACTTTGACTGTATCCGTTCTTCTCTGAAGCTTGTTGGACATTCTGTAGTTCCTCGGGTTTGTTATCATCATCGCATATTGTGTTGGCTCTGTGGACCAAGGTTCTAATTAACGCTCTCTTCTGTTGTGGATGGTGGTAAGATGTCGACTGTAGGTAACGATCGGTGTGCGTTTTCTTTCTGTAGACGCCGTGGGCTAGCTTGCCATTGTGTGACCTTTTCACTAATACATCTGAGAAAGGTAAAGCTCCATCTTGCTCGGTCTCCATTGTAAATTTGATACTTGGATGCTGTTTATTCAAACGGTCGAAGAAAACAGATAAAGATAATTCTCCATGTGGCCATATGATGAACGTATCGTCTACGTAGGGTAGCCAGCACTTTGGTTTATTCTCACTGCAACGTATAGCTTCCTCTTCAAAAGCTTCTATGGATAGGTTGGCTATCACAGATGAAAGTGGTGATCCCATGGCTGCTCCTTGCTTCTGCTCGTAGAAGTCTCCATTCCATAGAAAGTATGTTGTAGACAGGCACAATCGGACCAGATCAAATATGTCTTCTCTCAACCCTTTAGGTACAAGTTGTTCCACTGTTTCTTCAATTGGTACATTGGTGAACAAAGATTCGACGTCAAAACTAACCATGATATCATTACTCGTTATTTCCAAGTTTTCTAAAATTTCTACGAAGTATCCGGAGTTTTTTACGTGGCTACTAGTCTTACCTATACAGGGTGTTGCATCATGAGAGGGACATAGCTTAATAGGAGGTAGAGAACATCAGTGGTAACCGGAACCTCCCATAGAAATGTCTCATTGGGCCTTCACTACGAAGTTACAGGGCGTTTTATAATTTTTGGCCAAACCTGTTTTTTGTCATAACTTTGACAGGGAATGAAATAACGGATTCATATTTGGTATGGCTAATGTACTAACGAGCCCCAAGAGGTACATGTATAAAAAAAATATATCCAGGTCCGGACTCACTATAATTTATGTTTCTTCTTTGCATCAATAAAACATCACCCTGTATATATTTTTTTGAAATTTCGATACAATATTCGGAAAGAGCAAGAAAAAACAAACAAAATGGCCTATTTCATTTTTTTGTTACACCTTGGTGGTTATTTAAATACGTTGTTAAATGTGCAAGAAAGTGGATTACAGAACCCTATTAAATGAGAGGCACGTGAAATAAATAGTTTTATAACTAAAATTTGCAAAAATTCTATTGAGCCTAGGTGGTCTGGGTGAATCCTAATTCCGGCACGTTTTAAAGGTCCATTTTGGTAAAAAACTGTGGTCCTAATAAGTAATCGGGTATGAAATAACAAAATTTTTAATCAATCACAGTAGGCTTGTTCAAAGAATAAAAGTGACAGATAATTTAAACCATTTAGGCCTAAGCAACCAGTTACTTTGGTCAAGAAAATCATCAACATTTTATACTTAATAAAAATTGGAAAAGAGAACAAACTAAAATCTAAATAAATAAAATATTTTCCATTCAATTAACAACAAATAACAAAACAATAACTAAATGTGTTTAAAAATAAAACGTAATTGACACTAAAGTAAATTTCCAAAATGTCCTCCCCCACATTCTGTGCATTTTCTTGCGCGTTTAGAAAGGTCACCAATTGCTCGACGTATCATTTCTGGATTATTCCGTATTTCGTCGCAGGTTGTAACGATGCGCTGGATTAAATGTTGTCTACTTTCAATTTCAATGCTATAAACCTCGTTTTTTAAGTGGCCCCATAAAAAGTAATCACAAGGGTTACAATCAGGAGATCTTGGTGGCCATTAATGTGGACCCCCGCGTCCAATCCATCTATTAGGATACACATTGTTTAAGTGTTCTCTTACTTGAAGGTTAAAATGTGGTGGGGCCCCATCATGCTGAAACAACATGCCTCTTATACCGATATTTTCTAACATATTCGGTAAAATGTTTTGAAGAAAATCAAAGTAAATTTCACCATTCAATCTTTCTTCAAAAAAATGTGGCCCTATCAAATGTCTATTCACAAGTCCGACCCAAACATTTACAGAAAACCTGTGTTGCGAACGGCGTTGGCGTACCGCATGTGGGTTTTCCTGTGCCCATTTATGATTATTTCGTGAATTGTTTACTCCATCCCTTGTAAATTGTGCCTCATCCGTAAATAAGGTTCTGTAAATGACTGGGCGATGGTTAGACAACCAATGACAAAATGCCAGGCGGGGGATATCGTCGCCTTGTTGAAGACGCTGTACCTGCTGGATATGATATGGATGGTAACGTTCTCTTTTTAGGGTTCTCCATACTCGCCAATGAGGAATACCAGCTGCCAAACTGATTCGTCTAGTGCTCATATTTGGGTTTTCTTGAACTACGTTTATAATATTGTTTTGTTCCTACACACCTTGTTGTAAAACACGCTCCACAACTGCAGAATTAGGAAACTTTCCGTGTTGTCTTGCATACTGGAACACCGTACTAAAGGTTTTATGATTAGGGCATCGACGACCAGGAAAACGCAGCCGATATTCTCTTTCCGCCGACCTACCATTTCCATTACAGAAACCATAGATGAATATTATGTCAGCATATTCCACGTTTGTAAATTTTACTGGCATAGTTAAAATATTTTCACAAGTTTTCACTAACTAAATGCGGATTATTGACACATTAAATTACTAACAAACAATTATTCAACTGTTTAGGAGATTTCTTTTTATTATCTGTCACTTTGAACAAGCCTACTGTGATTGATTAAAAATTTTGTTATTTCATACCCAATTACTTATTAGGACCACAGTTTTTTACCAAAATGTTAAAACGTGCCGGAATTAGGATTCACCCAGACCACCTAGGCTCAATAGAATTTTTGCAAATTTTAGTTATAAAACTATTTATTTCACGTGCCTCTCATTTAATAGGGTTCTGTAATCCATTTTCTTGCACATTTAACAACGTATTTAAATAACCACGAAGGTGTAACAAAAAAATTAAATAGGCCATTTTGTTTGTTTTTTCTTGCTCTTTTCGAATATCGTATCGAAATTTCAAAAAAATATATACAGGGTGATGTTTTATTGATGCAAAGAAGAAACATAAATTATAGTGAGTCCGGACCTGGATATATTTTTTTTATACATGTACCTCTTGGGGCTCGTTAGTACATTAGCCGTACCAAATATGAATCCGTTATTTCATTCCCTGTCAAAGTTATGACAAAAAACAGGTTTGGCCAAAAATTATAAAACGCCCTGTAACTTCGTAGTGAAGGCCCAATGAGACATTTCTATGGGAGGTTCCGGTTACCACTGATGTTCTCTACCTCCTATTAAGCTATGTCCCTCTCATGATGCAACACCCTGTATAGGGTTGTAGTGTGTCTGCGACGTATCTGGCCAACTCATTGGTGATCCACATGTGCTGACGATTGGTCTTAAAGGATTACCTGGTTTATGAATCTTAGGGAGGCCGTAGAGTCGTGGTACTGGGATTCTTGATAGCTGTTCTCGTTTGTCTTTTAACCCTTGATGTCAAGAACAAGATGACAAGAAACTACTTCATTACGATTTATACTGTTTTTTAAGGGTGTATGTCCATCATTACTGATAAACTGATAAAAATAGACACTATTTGTAATATTTCCATATTTTCCCCATCAGTTTGTAATAAAAATTTAGAAAAAATCGTATTTTTTGGGAGGTCACTCTATGTTCACCCCCAGTAAAATGTTGATACGATTAGGGTTAATTTTTCACTTGGGAAAAGCGAAGGGGTTAAATAATGTGGTTATGCAAAATGATATTCTAAACATTTTTTTACTCTACATATTTTTCAGTAAAGTCAATAGAAACAGCGTAAATTAATTCTTAAAGTACACCCATTTTGAATTTTCCAATGTTCACGTTGGATTCGTAATCGGCGGCTCCAAAAACTCTCATGATATGATTTTTAGCCGATTTCGTTGGAAACTTTGCGAGTTATTAAATTGGGGGTGTAAAATTGGGACTGCAGCCACCCAACATAATGCAAAAGGCATAAGGCTTTACGTTGAAGTAGTAACGATTAAGAACGTATACCCTTTTTTGCATTAATTTTCTACATTAATGGATATTTCCTTAGTTTCAGTATGGCGATGACGAAACTAATTCTAGAAAACTCAGGGAGAGATGTTGCAGGGGGTGTAGTTTAAAGAAATAATATTTTTTTCCTCTAATATTATTGCTCTAGCGATTTTGTTAAAACATCTTTCTGTCATTGTTCTTATTAAAACTGATGACATAACCTGTTATACGAAAAAAATGCAAGGACTGAGGCTGTGGAGGATAAGACTAAAATGATTATTTTATTTCTGACCGATTTCCATCGTATTTTCTTGGTAGAACTAGAACATAAGTAAATAAGAGAAATACGATTGAGAGTTTTTAATCTGATGCTGTTTCTAATGACTAAAAATTTTCAAATTAGACAAGCTACCAAACATTGACTGTCAACTGCCCGTGTTAATCACAGTTAACAAATTCATAAATGGTAAAGAAACTATTGTTTGCCATGGTTCAGGGATACCAACCTGCTTTTCGTGATGACACTTTTCACCAAACTTTCTTTTGTGCAATAAGTCAATTCAGGTTTTTCAACATTGTTACGTTGCCTAACCTCCAAAAACTACGTTATTTTTGCCTTTTTTTGCAAAATGCTTCATTTTACTATTTCTAAGTGACATATAATTAACAAACGTTAATATTTTTGACTAGCGCAAAGTATATGTTTTTGGTAGACTGATTATCAAGAATTAAATATTCTCAAGAATGACGTATGAATTTTATCTAAGTTAGAATTAAAGTAGACGTCTTCAATCAATAGCTTCTTGTTGGTTTTTATATTTGTCTAATCTTAGTCAAGCAACTAAATATACATCTTCAATGAGTATCTTTCAAATAGAGTCTAATATGTTTTATCTAGTCACACTACATGTAGACATTTTCAACTTAACCTGTTTTTGGTATATTTTGTGTTAGTTTAATTTCTGTCTAAGTTTGAAACTAAATAGACGTGAAAGGCAAACTGGCTTCCGGAAGTGGGAATGTAAAAATATCATTTACGAGTCCCTGTGATGGGATTCTTAATTTCCTCCATTTAAAATATTTTCGGTAGTACTTTCTTTTTATGGCATCAAGGCATAATACATCCAACCATAATTTAAAAAAAAAATTACACATATATTAACCTATCCACATACCTAATATAAATGTTTATACAAAACGAAGAATGCACGAGAGTCACGCGCTTCTTATCCAGGAGTCTTTCAAGACATTTTTAAGAACACACAAGATCAGACTACGGTAAGGAAAGTGTATATATCACACATAGGTGTAAGATTTATTAAGGAAATAAAGCTAATCTATACCTTGTTTTCGTTTCTTCTAAAGAACCCATTTAAATGACAAGAAATTTTCTTTTTATTTAGGGATGAATGATGAAGTACATTAAAGGGTGTCGGAATGTAATTTATTAAATTATTATATAGTTTATCAGTGGCCTGTCTATGCTTCTTATATTAAAAAAATATATGATTAAGATCTGCGGTAACATTGCAATGTTCACGAGATCTGAGTCGTAAATTTTTAGTTTTCAGTATATAGTTATTTTTCTATAAATCTAAAGAAAATCAATAATTTAAGATTGTAAGTATAGTATCCTTGGTAAATTTGGACAGTTTTAGTTTTATTCCTCATAATTTTTAGATCTTCATAAATATATGGTTAATTTGGGTTAAATGCAATTACCGATTTATTTTATCAACTCTACACACAGTTTAGTAAAAATAATAATAATAATATAGTACTATCAGTAAAATTGCTCCTATTTAGTTAATACTAGACTCACCACAGTCAATAAATAATATTTAACGGAAAACTTCACTATGTGACTGAAAGTTAAATCAGTAATTGACGAAAATTGAACCCAGAGAGCTAAATAAGCAATATTCTATACTTAGCCCAGATAATGAATGCAAATTTTACTCGTTTAGATTGTTTATATATTCTTTGAACAATTTTTTACTTATCGTAAAAATAATATTATTACTTTTATAAATATTTGTTGCGTACTTGTCATTATGAATTTATTGCTGAGCGATTTTGATTACATTTATTAATTAACGAAAAAGTGCAATAAGTTATCTATCTGTTGCCAAAATTGACAAAAATAGCATCCATGTGCATCTTTATGCATTAATTAATTAATAATAATAAATTATGACACGGCATTATTCTTGATTCTTTGTATAAAAACAATTATTTCTCATGTGTTAATAAAAGATGTTATACAACTACCTCAAAATTAAATATATTTCCGATCAGAGCATAACTCAAGCAAAAATTTCTTTGAGTAAAATAATGTTAGACTCATCAAATTTCATTTAAAGTATTCTTAGAAATATGAAATTTGATTAAAGACACTGCGAAATATTATTGTATCTATTTATTTGTGGCATATCCATATTAAAAAATATATAATGAAAGCAACCTCTGTGTCAAATAAATCAGATAGCAGTTGATTTTTCAAATATTTGTTGGCTGATATAAAATATTTGAAGGTAAGCGATTGAAATTTGGAACATTATATATAGTGAAAGAAGAACAAATCTATATCTCGATCCCTTATCAAAAAGGGCTTTCAGAACAATTAAAAAATGCATTAAACATATACAATATTAATATTTGTCATAAAAGTAGTAACCTACTAAAGCAAAATTTTTCAAAACTTAAAGCAAAACTCCTAAAAACAAAACAACACACACTGTTTATGAAATTCCCTGTAAAGATTGTGATAAAGTATATATCGGACAAAGTACCCAATATTTAGAAAACCGGTTAAAAGCACATAAGTACACTAAAAATTGTAGCACTGCCCTAAATAAACACAAAAGACTAACAGAACATGAATTTAACTATGAAAATACAAAAATTTTAGCTACAGAAAATAATAATAAAAAACGACAAATTCTGGAAATGATTCACATTCACAAACATCAAAATGCTGTCAATGATAAAATCGAAATAAGCCACCTTAGTAAGATATATCACAATGTTTTGTCGCACCTGTGGGGGCCCCCAATATAGTTTTTTTCTATATTGAGGGTCCCCACAGGATTGTTGCTCTATACATTGTTATATATAACTCAATAAGGTTATCAACAATACATAACGAACACACACCATACATAAATCAATAAATATCATTAAAAAATTATGTGTTTATACCACTATCGTCATCTATCAGCCAATAATATAATATCCAAATATCGACGAGTTAGTTCTCTGTTCTTTCTTAAGCTTCTGTGAAACTTGGCGAGTCATTTGTCATTCTTCCGATCAAACCACGAGGTACAATTGCATGGTAAAATATTCAAATATAGCAATAATAATTGTATAATGAATAGAAGGAGGAAGAAAAAGAAAAGAATAAATAACACTATAAACAATAACAACTTGGCAACTTGGTTTGGGTAAGCAAATATAAAAAAACAATAAAATAAAATTATAACCTAACTTTACTGATAAAAAAGTTATTGTCTCTCTATTACATTTTAGATTACATTATTATGCGAAATTGTATACGAATATTACGAATATGGATACTTATTAAAAACAAATTTTTTCTGATGAAGGCTAGGGCCCCCCAGCCGAAACGTTAAAAATAAGTTTGGTGCTTCATTGATGAACCTAATTCCCAAGAACAATAACCCGTCGAGTCTACTACATAAATTCAAAGGTTCAAGAAAAGATTCCACGAATATATATATATATATATATATATATATATATATATATATATATGAGTGTTAGTTATTTACAGTGTTATATTTAAGGCAGTACCATTCAGTGCCAGCAGTTAAACAAAAGAAACAGTAAGTATAAGTTTTGTATTTTTCGTCTGAATCAGTCGCATAGAATCCTTTCAGGTGAACATATTAATATCCATTTTAGGCAGGGTAATAAAAAGTCACTCAGACACGTTATCATGGATCGTTCACGGTATTACCGTATTCCAAGTATTGAAACCGAATCGATTTTGATAATTACCTTCCCTTAACAAATTTTGATTTTGTTGTGACCAATATCTCGTATTTTGTCGGTTAAATAACCCCAAATTTGTGAACTTAATCTCATCCAAAAATAAAATTTTTCCCTGGGTTCATTTAAAGAAATTGTGATTTTCCGTTTTGTGCCAAAAACCATTTTGAAGAACTTTATTTACATAGTTTAGTACTTTCGACGGAATTTAGATTTTCCTAGCGTTAAACGGATCGATTAGAATAAATCAGTACAGTTAAGATCTAAAATAAATCTCTTTTCAAGTAGTCAAATGAAGATGGAAATATTTCAAATACAAAATGTAGAAGAAAATAATAAATATTTAACATACACAGCAATTTTTATATGAAATATTTAAAATGAATAGTTAATTTGGTATAGAAACCATAACTTTCAGTACAATAAACCAACCTTGTGAGAAAGGGAATAAATCGTCATAAAACAGATAATCCAGCGAATTTAGTGAAAAATGAGCCTAATCTTCAGACCAATTCATACAAAAGCAAATTATGGTTTTCCAGGTAGGTTGTGGTGTCCCGAATAAGGTCTCAAATGTCCCCGAAGTGGGAGTGTAATGATACAATTTGGCAACGCTGTAAAGGACTAAAATCGTGCTCTGAGAGCAAACTGAAAGTGAAACTTCTTTACCGATCCCTTTCTTTTATTTTTCACCTCCACTAATTGCAATAGGGGTTACTGGTGACGGAAAAGTAACATGTCATAATGCTCATGGGATTGGAACTGCTACAACGGAGAAAAGAATTGTCAACAATTTTTATGATATTAAATTCTCACGTGCAGATAGAATGCTTCCACTATTAATTGTCAATAGCAATGTCATAGTCCATAATACCACAATGCATTGATCCATTATTGTTGTTTCAAAGGATTACTGTCATGAAGAGAACAAATGAAGAGCTTCGCACATACTTGGAGTATGAATTGGCTTCGTATCAAAGTGTCAGTCACTCTTTGACGAACCTGGTAGCCCAAGACTAACAAGCCATCTTTCTATGATAATTTCCGGCCATCTGAATGTGAACCAGATCTCCAAAATGTCACTTTATGTTGTTAATGGGGGATTTCTCTGGCACCGAGTTATATAACATCAATAGGAAACCTACGGTGCTATTTGTCAAGCATATGTTAATTGTGTGCAAAATCACTTTGGATCAAACTCCATTATTGTTTTTGATGGTTGCGGAAGTTTTCAATAAGATTGGTACTTCTCCTAACATAGTTACTTGGAATGGGATAAAATTTTTCCTCGCAATCTATAACGCTACAATTAATTATTAAATCTGTGAGCAAAAGCAAACCAGTGAAATTGAATTCATTACCACCCACTTATAACGCAGCTCAACAGCATCAATTTCGTGTTTATTTTCAAGTACAGAAATGGTTGGGTAATGTATTGAATCCTAGTGGTGGATGTTAAAAGATACCATATTGTAACCAAAAACAACATCCCAACTTTCCGCACCTGATTGCCTTTTGAAGATGATTTTCTACAACTGTACGAAAGGCTGTGGATCATTGTCTGGCTGTCGGAGGTTGGGACTTAATTGCTCACCAGTTTGCGGCAACTGCCATGGACAATCTTGCTCGAATGCTGAACCGATTGAAGACTCGTCAGAAATAGAAGCCGTCACTGAAGCAGAAACTCAAAGTTCTCAGATTGGCTCGGATTTCCTCGCACAATGAATCGATGAATTTACAGAAAGAGAAAACGGACAAGAAGAAAATTATTAATTTAACAACATTTTAATAAGTATGACGGTCGTGGATTAGGCCTTCCGGGGAAATCACATTAAAAAAAGACGCCTAGTACTCAACCTCAAGGGTGGTGTGGAATAGAGTATTTAAATTATTCATAATATAACATAACTTCAAATTCAATGCAAGATATTGAAAAAAATATTGAGTATACG
The DNA here is from genome assembly GCA_963675555.1 of Leptura quadrifasciata. Classification (NCBI taxonomy): domain Eukaryota; kingdom Metazoa; phylum Arthropoda; class Insecta; order Coleoptera; family Cerambycidae; genus Leptura; species Leptura quadrifasciata. Next base: position 103,794,490 of record OY776676.1, read on the forward strand.
AAAAAAAGACCCCTCTATCTTTTTTATAGAGAATTTCCATAGATTTTTTTTTGGGCCGATGTATTTTTGCCGTAGAGAAAATGAAAACCGAGATATCTCGAAAAATTCGTTTCAGAGCAAGATTTTAGCTCTTTACAGCGTTGCCAAATTTTATCCTTTACACTTCCACTTCAGGGAGTTTTGAGACCTTATTCAGGACACCACAACCTACCTGGAAAACCATCATTTGCTTTTGTATGAATTGGTCTGCAGAAAAATCCTAAATGCAGTGGATTAAGATAAGTTTTGAACTTTTTTTTATTGAAAAGACACATCTTATAAGCAATGCATGCAATAGTTTTAATTATCGGAATGTTTACTGGTTTAGAAAATATAAAATTTAGCCTCTTAGAAGAAAACCTCAGGTGTGTTTATAATGAGTAATAAATTTCATATTATAGTCCCAACCTAAAGCTAACAGCCATAATAAATGTCACAATAATTATAACCGCAATTTCGACCGATAAATTTTTGAACGAGTTAGGTCTTCAAGCACGGAAGATGCGTTTTTAAAAACCAAACAAAACTTGTTGTTCACAACAAGCTAACTTTATTACGATAATAAGTTACAAGTTGCTAGCTCGAGCTTGGTAACAATCTGAATAATAAATGAGCAGCACTCCTATTTATAAACTAACAATAGTCTACTAAGCAAAAGATTATATTAAATAGAACGCCATAAAGCTGCATCAGCAAAGATAGCGCTGTACACATAACTAACAAGATACTTTATCCACAAATATAATCTAAATCAAATCCAAACTAATCGATAACGAGCACAACTACTAAATATATAATACGAAATCTGTAGTTCTTTAGTAATAAGAAAGTCTTTCAAGAAACATTATGAAATTTTTTCATCAAAATTTTTAAAAATCGTTCAGATAAATATTAATAGTAGTAATAACAACGCCTTCATAAAAAACGTGAAATGAATGGATCTATTACAGAACGTAGGAACGAAGACACACCAATTACTGTTACAAAAAATCGATGAGAATGGGCATTGCAGATGTGGACTATTGAAACAAAAGAAACAAATAACAAATATGAACAGATAATCAACAATGATCGTTCTGTCATCTCATCAATCAGAGAATCCATTTTGGTAGAACGTTGGCCTACTTTGGCCGATGTAAGGGAGATGCCCCTAGACATCATCATCACCTATTTCGCAAGATTAGGTTAGTTGGAGGCCTAGGCGAGGGTCTGCCTACAGGGAGGGAGTACAAGGGGCCCAATGGGGCCTAAGTGTTGTGGTTCAAAAATTTTCATTGAGCACCCTTCCAATCAATTCCGAATTCCAACCAACAATGAGAGAATTGTTTCTAAGGAGTATTCAGATTGAGGCCTTAGATACGGATTACTGTGAGACCTGGGGAGTAGGGAGATTGAGATCTGGAATCGAACCAGTCCTAAGAACTCAGACGTATCCTGACAATTGTTCCCTTAACAATCTTCTTGGCCGTTTCTCTCTTGACCATTTTCCCGTGACCTTCTATTCTCTTGAAACTTTCCAAAACAGGAGTTGAAACATCGAGACTTTAATAATTTCAGATGCGGTTCAACACGAGAAGTATTTTTCATACCAATAACCTCTCCAATTGGGGCATCAGAGACGGACTACGTAATTTATTTATGACGAAGAAAAATTGAAATTGAAGAAATATTTTTATTTGTAAACGTTCTTCAATAATTATTATCGGAAGATATTATATGTCAAGAATCAAGTATCCGAGACTAGATCTTTCTACCGTCAATCGAGGTTGCTCATAAGCACTGTGCGTACCTAATACTCGTTTAAGCACTCCACAAAAGGGCTCAGTGCTTAGTAATCGCGCAAAGTCCTCGTGAGCACTCAAAATAGCCCGCAAGCACTCCAAAAACTTTCAAGTATTTTATGGCGCTCGAGCACTCTTAAAATACCTTAAAATTGTACAGTAGTCAGAAAGTATTGTGCGTTGTTATCCAGACTAAAAAGATTGCCAGAATTGGAGCTGTATGGATGAATAAAAAAATAGTTGTAGTTGCCTTAGTTACCGACGCACAGTGGAACGAAGCCCCACTCTACCATTCAAATCAGTCTACAAGTCAAGTTAAAGTTATCAGAAATTTTTTATTTAAATGTTCATTTTGAAATACTCTATCAGTCTGTCGAACAAGATTTGCGATTTTTAGCTATAATTTTTTTCAATTTTGATCCAGCTTTTACTAAAGAAATATCGTTTCTTTTAAATTAAAATTTCAGTTTTAATTCTTGTCTTAATGTACACATATGGCTCTGTCAGGTGGAGACGTTCTAGAGTGCGGCAGTAGTTTGAAAGCAATAACGCTATCAGTTATATCTAGTGCAGTGGTGTATGTGCACTATTGTTTCATAAGCCGCGTATAAATTTATCACAGAAAGAATTGACGCTTCTGCTGGAAAGCATAAATTTAAAATGGCTTTGTGAAGCATGCAACGCTAGTACATCAGTTCTCATAACTGTGTTTAGGACGGTAGAAAAAACAATTAACGACTTGCAAAAAATTGTTAGTAATCAGAGTAATAAAATGATCGACAAAGTGAGAAAATAACATTGTTGGAGAAACATGTCTATGACCACCAAAGGCTATGTACATAAAATAACTCTACTACAATCATCTCTAATGGTAGTGTGAAAGATTAAAATGTAAATAGACGGGAGCCTATATAAATAAAGATTAATAAATAAAAAGCTATAACCGAGATATCAAAATGTGACGGGATTTTTATGTAATAATTAAAAATAAATAAAGAAATAATTAATTTTATTTTCCATAAAATTATACACGTTTTTATGCACTGATAATGAGAGAATGTGCTGAGACTATAGGTCAAGGGGGTATTCTTGTTTTCTATGATCAGCTTGATTCAGAACAAACAGCTTAATATACAATATAAGTTAACAATATCGAATAGTAATTATTAGCTAATATAAAATAAATATTTTACATTACAGTAAATCGACTTTGTGGTTATTTTAAGTATATTTCTCATTTTATTAGCAATGTATCAAGTGTGTATTATTTTTAAATATTTGTTCAAGATATTTTCCAACTTAATCCAAATTTTTAACTTTGCAATTCTATTTCTTAAGATATTCCGCAAATTTTGTGATAATGAATGGAAAAAGGCTTTATTGGGTACATCTAAGAATGTTTTTAATTATACGAGAATGAGCAAACGCAGTTTATTCATTCTTGATAAGAAAATAGTCTCTGGAAAAATAAAACAAGACCAGTTCCTAAACACTGTGCTTAGTGCTTGGGATCACCGTGCTTAGGGTAAGTAAGTACATGCCGAAGATGCCTCGATGGCCGATGAGCGATATAGATATAGCGAACACAGATACTTTCGATGTGCATCGCGGATGATTCATCTGCAGTGAAATGTGTAAAGATTGTTTTCATCTGCGTTCCATCTAAAGTGATCATCCAAATTGATCAGTAAACAAAGTAGAGGTACTCTCTACTTCAGATGAAATCATGTTCACTGCAGATGAATCATCCGCGATGCACATCGAAAGTGTAAAGTCTATATTCGCTTTTAGCAATATGGTAGGTTGATGAAAAATGATTGGTGTATATGCCAGAGATATCTACCTCGATGGCTACTGGAAGATGTAGTTGATCTCTCCATATGCACAGACAGTTCATATAGTATCTTTAATCTGTGGACAGTATTGTTGCCGCTGAGTTGACGAGAAGACGACAAAATTATTGCTTAAAGATTTAATAATGATTTCGAGTGAAAGTGGCATTGATTGTCTGATGTCCTGTGTCCCATTTTGCTGGACTTCTGAACACCAAGTTTATTAACCCTTCTTTCTTCATTTTCTTCCAGAGATCGAGAATACAATACCCAATATGTAGGTCAAACTGATGGTTCATTTAAAATTAGATATAAAGAACATCTAAATTTTTTTAGGCCCCACAAAACAGAATCAACAAAGAAGTATGTCTATAGCCTATTGGTTGTACTTAGAGCACAAATCATCTATTTTACTCAAATTTTGTTCAGGACGACCACATCTCTAAGTAAAATCACAAAATCGGTCCTACTTTACGTGTGGGGGGGAGTGAAACGCTAAATACCGGGGAAAATAACCGATTAAATATACCATAATGAATTCGTTCGTTCTAATATGAGATGGTATAACTAGTTGCTCTTAAAAATTGCTCGGAGAAAGGCTGTAGGGTGTAGAGCAAAAATAATTAAATAATTTATTAACAGAGATAGGTTAATCTTGTGTGAGCGAAGGTTCACTAAGTTACTTAACGATTAAGGGAATGTATGTCGAAAAATCTGGTTATCATTTAGTATAACCTACAGCCATCAGTCCTGTAATGATGCAATAGTAAAGAAGTATAGAAAAATTATTCAGAAATTAAATTATTTTACGTTGAAAAATGTTATCAAATTATTATAACATTTATAAAGTAAAAAGTAAATAGAAATTTAAATAACCTTTTGGTTTATTAAATAACAATGTTAACTGTATAAATATAAATATCGTGAAATAACAATAGAAATAGAATTATGACAAATTCCGTTCCTATAATTATAAATGAGATAAAATTAACTCAATACTTTGTTTTGGTATAAAATATAATTATGGACTATACACTTTTAATAAGATAATTTATATTAAGTAGATATTTATTTACTATTAATATATTCATTTTGCGTAATAATCAGGTACTTACAATCTAATTCAGTATTATAGGTTAGTAGAGTCATTGACGTTTAATGGATAATACTTTCATGATCCTTTGTACTTATACTTCATTCCACAATATCTGTGGATACGATATTGATATTTTGCTCATGCATGCTTTGCTATTTTTAATTTTTCCTGGATGAAAGCTGCTTTGACCGAAAATAAAGTTTATCGTCCAAAGGTCTATTCTGTAAGGCAAAAGTTAAAATTTAAAGGAACTTTAAAATTTTAACCATCCTAAATGTGGTTTGGTATTCTGCAGCAGAGAAAGTTAAAATTTAACGGGGTGTTAAAATTTTAACCACGCTGATTGTGGTTTGGTATTCTGTAAAACATTTTTTTGTTGAAATCTTTAACCTGCTCCAGTAAATTCATCAGTTAAAACATTATTTTTAGCGGTGGGTGAACAGTACCCCTTAAAATTTTATTTTGATGGTTTATTACATCTTTTAATAGTTGACAGCGCAGAAAAAGAATTATAAAGGTAACTCGAGGAAATACATATATCCCATTTCTAATAAATGTTTCAGTAATAGACAAAGGTTTTAATAGTATATGAGAACATAACCTCAGTTTGCGACTGCTTTCAAAAATATATATATAAACACTTATATACACCTATATCTATATCTATATTTTTGTTATGGGCATATAACTAAGATATTTCTTATTAATATTATTTTACAGTAGATAATTTCGAATCCGGCAATGAGAATTACGAGGCATGAGGAATCCCTTTAATAACCCAAAGGAGATGTTCCTTAGACTGTTCAGACTCGATAAATATTGCTACCAAGAACTCATAAATAGTATAGGGCCCTATATGAACCAACCATATAGCCAAACAAGAATACAAACACATCTGCGAATTTTGGCGGGGTTGTACTTTTTTTTATCAAGGGAGTTACCAGATAGCTACTGGTCATGGATATTCAATTGCCCAGAGTCAACCAGCTGTCAGTAGGTGCATAGCTGAAGTTTTTGATGTTATAACCGAACGTCTTCTTATTACTTGGATTAAATTTACAAGTTCAATCGATGCCAGACAAGCCGCAAAACGGGGATTAGCGGAAATAACTGCAATTCTCTCACCTTACTGGTGCAGTAGATGGCACATAAATACGAATAATAGCACCAAGTGCAAATCATCCAATAAATCTTGGACAACCTTACTATTGCCGGGAGAATTTTTATGCCATTAACACTCAAATTATTAGAGATTCTGTGAATGATACGGCTATCTGGATGACGTCTATAAATTTTCTTTGCCAACTGATTCCAAAACTTCAAAGTGAATCTTCGTGTTCATCAATTCCGGCTTCTGGTACAGAAATGCCTTCAATTCTATTCTCTATTCTTCTATTCTCGCAAACACTACTACAATTCGCTTTTCTAGGGCCGTCAGATGTTTATATTTCTTTGTTGGGCCCCCACCTGTGCCCACCTCGTAGTAGTGCAGTACTCTGTAATTATGCTCAATTCCAAAAATGATTACGTCCGCACTTACCTCTCTCCACTGTTTTGCTCGTTTGCTGGCACCCTCAAGTCTATTTAGCTTGTCCGCCAAAAAGCAACAACAAACTTCATACTTGGCGGTGTTAGTTTATCTTTATTTAAAAGAAACTTGTTTTTCTCTTTATAATTGATCATATATTTTTTTTATACTTTTGTCACCCTTGGGACCCGCGATTTTTTTACTCGTATTTTGCATTACAAAACACAAAAGATAAATAAAAAAACGACCACAAGATGACAATAACTCATTGACAATTGACGGCTGCTGAAATGATTATTACTCTCGGCGATTTGAGTGCATTTGCAACTATAGCTGGGTCTATTACGCCTACTTATACGGATATGCACGACTATTTTAGAGGTTTCCTCTAAGTTTTATTTTTTAACGGTCGGGTTAAATTTGAAGTTGTAGAATATGAAAAAAGTTTAAAGACATAAATTTAACGCCCTGTTAAATCATAACTTTTACCTTACAGAATAGACCTTAATAAAGTCTATTATGTAAGGCAAAAGTTAAAATTTAAAGGAACTTTAAAATTTTAACCATCCTAAATGTGGTTTGGTATTCTGCAACAGAGAAAGTTAAAATTTAACGGGGCGTTAAAATTTTAACCATGCTGATTGTGGTTTGGTATTCTGTAAAACATTTTTTTGTTGAAATCTTTAACCTGCTCCAGTAAATTCATCAGTTAAAACATAATTTTTAGCGGTACGTGAACAGTACCCCTTAAAATTTAATTTTGATGGTTTATTACATCTTTTAATAGTTGACAGCGCAGAAAATGAATTACAAAGGTAAGTCAAGGAAATATATATCCCATTTCTAATAAATATTTCAGTAATAGACAACGGTTTTAATAGTATATGAGAACATAACCTCACTTTGCGACTGCTTTCAAAGAAATATATATAAACACTTATATACACCTATATCTATATCTATATTTTTGTTATAGGCATATAACCAAAATATTTTTTATTCATGTTATTTTACAGTAGAGAATTTCGAATCGGGCAATGAGAATTACGAGACATGAGTAATCCCTTTAATAACCCAAAAGAGATGTTCCTTAAACTGTTCAGACTCGATAAATATTGCTACCAAGAACTGATAAACAGTATAGGGCCCTATATGAATCAACCACATAGTGAAACAAGAATACAAACACATCTGCGAATTTTGGCGGGATTGTACTTTTTTTTATTAAAGGAGTTACCAGATAGCTACTGGTCATGGATATTCAATTGCCCAGAGTCACCCAGCTGTCAGTAGGTGCATAGCTGAAGTTTTTGATGTTATAACCGAACGTCTTCTTATTACTTGGATTAAATTTACAAGTTCAATTGAAGCCAGACAAGCCGCAAAATAGGGATTAGCGGAAATAACTGCGTCATTGTCTCACCTTACTGGTGCAAGTAGATAGTACATACATACGAATAATAGCACCAAGTGCAATCATCCAATAAATTTTGCCCATCACAAAAATATAGATATAGATATAGGTGTATATAAGTGTTTATATATATTTTTTTGAAAGCAGTCGCAAAGTGAGGTTATGTTCTCATGTACTATTAAAACCTTTGTCTATTACTGAAATATTTATTAGAAATGGGATATATGTATTTCCTTGACTTACCTTTGTAATTCATTTTCTGCGCTGTCAACTATTAAAAGATGTAATAAACCATCAAGATTAAATTTTAAGGGGTACTGTTCACCCAACGCTAAAGATAATATTTTAACTGATGAAATTACTGGTACAGGTTAAAGATTTCAACAAAAAAATGTTTTACAGAATACTAAACCACAATCAGCGTGGTTAAAATTTTAACACCCCGTTAAATTTTAACTTTCTCTGTTGCAGAATACCAAACCACATTTAGGATGGTTAAAATTTTAAAGTTCCTTTAAATTTTAACTTTTGCCTTACAGAATAGACCTTATTGGGCCTCTAAACTCATAACAACATGATTTTGTAGTTTTTCACAATCTAGACACATATTGTCATTATTTGCGTACTTTGACGTTTCACATAATTTTTCATTAAATGTGAATTTAAACCAAAATTTGGAATCAAAACAAACAATAAAAGTGTAGAATAACAATAAGTTGTAAACAATTGTAATTCTGTGGTGCATAAGTTAAAATGAATGACAACTCAGACAGTGACGAAGATTTTACGAATACTCCACCGGACTTGCAAAATTCCAATGAACCTTCAACTTCATCTATAGAAATAAGTCACCATGCTACTACCACTTCAAACACTTACCGAATGCCTACAAATTCTGGTATTACTATCCATAACTGTGCTCAAGGGATAATTAATATTAATTACTATAATAAATAAATTCACAAATTGTTATTCTTAACTTTCTTATAAAATTCTGTTTGTAATTATAAAATTAAAGATTTTTGTTGTACTTTTCCTTTTTTGGTTTTGTTTAATGCTAGGCGAAAAACAGTTGTGTGTCACACATGCCTAAAACGCATTAGCAGCCCTTAGCTATCAGCTACCCTCGCTTCGCTTCGCTCGCTCGGGCAGCTAATATCCGCGGGCTACTAATGCTCATTTTCTGCCCTTGTGACACAATATACTATAATTTCCCCCAAATTACATTTCCGCTGCTACTTTATTGCACAGATAGTTTGGGGTCCGACGCCCCTTTTCTAAAGTAATTACTAACAGGCTGAATTTTCGTGAGTGGCTTCGTTTTGACGAGTCTTCCAACTTTTCTGTATGCGAAAATTCTCGGTATTCCAATTATTTAATAAGTTCACAAAATACGATGTGACGAAATTTTATTGCAGTTTCTGAAAAAATTTAATTTTTGATGTGGCTTGGTCGGTCGGCTTCTTATGATTTATAAGTAATTAATTTAATTAATTCGGAAGAAAGAGATATCGTCTAATAATCGTTAATACGTGGATACAATAAAAACTTTATGTGCTTGTATCAATAATAGTAGCATTAGCTCTAACAGTAGTAGTGCTGCTAGTGTACTATATGCTGAAGTTGTTACATTGCCTATGTATGTGTATAAGTAAACACCATAGAAATTAGACAACCCCCAATTCCAGAAGCCGGGCTTGTGCGGAAGGGGGTTACACATTGAAAGAACGCGGACATACAACCATTTCCTCTGACAGTGCCGCAGCCAGGATTCGAACCCGGTGGTGCGATGTCCGTGTGATTAATCGCGATTGCCACCTCGCGCCTTAACCCACTCGGCTATCGACCAGATGTATGTTTAACAACTTTGATTTATAAAAATAACTGATATTTATTTATGTTTAGCATGATCTGTATAGCATGTTGATTTAGTTCTTGTAAGTGGGACTACTTCAAACTATACCTTTTGTATAACTGTTAAATTTCTTCATATTTTTTATATAGTTAGTTTTGTATCTTAAGAACTCATCCATGTTTTTTATACTAAACTATGTACTTCTGCTGTAACACTTCAGGTTACCAATTGTCTCTACCATACCTGGAAAACATTTACATTTATTTAAATTTTCATTAGTTTACTTTGTTTACTCTGTGCAACATGTAGTTATTTTTCTTACCTCAAAAATTTCTTCCAGGCACACCTGTTATATTGTGTGCGATATATAATGTATTTACTGGATCATCACAATACAGCTTGAAAACAATTTACTTTATTTGGACAGTTCGTACTTATTTGGTTATGTATGCAATTTATTTACTGTTAAACCTTTATATGGAATATTAAAGATTTCTTTATCGATTCTATATCGGTTCTGTAATTTGGTAGAGAAAGGAAACCTAACTTAAAAAGGAATCCGTTATGGTACACTCCTATATTAATTAAGCCACTTATCACCAGATGGCGTAACGCTCGTAAAATTTACAATATTCATTATTTTTAGAAAATATATATAGGTACTTTTAAGTTTGTATATTGGTACCACAATTAAAATTGTGATATAAAAAAGTTTGATTTTTTAGTTAAATATCCGAAGTAGCCATCTGCCTTCCAAATCTGAACTGATTAACATCTATACCAACTTTTCTATTGTGAGATCCTCGACTAATTACACTTATTACATTCATGATCCACATTTTTTTGTGTTTGAACACCACACAGGTAAATTTTATTTACTAATTATTTCAATTTCAATCATTTTCAATTATTTTATTAATGTTCTTTCACTTTTTAAATAAAGGAAATTCAATTTGTTTAATTTTATTTAACTAAAATTCTACATGTGACCGCATGGTAATAAAATATTTCTTTACTATTTATTTTGGCAATTTAGTTCGCAATCAGCATATACTTAGCAATTATCTACATTTTGCAATTATCTACATTTTGCACTTATCTACAATTTAGCAATTATCTACTTTTTTGCAATTATCTGCATTTTAGAAATTATCTAAATTTTGTATCTAGCATAAGCCTACATTGATATTATATCTTTCATTATTTTTTTGTATTCAATTCCTTTTTTTGTACAATTTTTTCGATTTAAAACTTTTGATTCAGGTCAAAATTATGTTTCAATAAATTTATATTTTTTAAGATTTACTCTTAAATTTCACTTTCTCAAACCTTCTTCCCAAATTATGTGGTTTTCTTATCAACAAATTTCAGTCTCATGTATAGGAGACTGGTTTTAAGGGAAAAAGAGACAGATCTACTCATTTTTTACTATAGATGATGCCAACGTAACATCAAATATTTCATTGTCTCTTTTCCCAAAACAAAACCAAATTGTATATACCACACACAAAATGGTATGTCCTACCTTTCTTGTAAGTTCTATGAACCTATGACCATTTGCTCCGACTTAAACCAACTAGTCGTTCGCATTTGTTGCTTTCTTTATTTGCCATTCTAACAAAAACCTAAATAAGCAGGGAACAAAGTTTCGTCGAATATTCCCATCATAATTCAAAATGGTATTAAGCGTGCTAAACCAAGACAAAAGCAGGTTATTTATATCACATAAGAAACATCTGGGACAACAAGAAGCTCCAACAATTTTTTTAATGCGATTAAAGACAAACTCTAACATACCGGCAAAATTTCTGTGATATTAATATTTTCAAAAAATGACCATTATAATCTTATCTGATACAAAATTTCAAATGGTGTTTAAAACAGGAATCACGCGGGAATATTTATTACCATAGTGTTTCACCATACGAATTTAATCTCTATATAATTAATTTTAATTAAAGTTCATATATTGTATCCTATGCGTTCTCTAATTATATTTTCTCCGCGTATTCGTAATTGTACTACCCCTAATCTCATTAAAAAGTAAATAAATCAATAAATATGATCAGTAATGATGGTGCAGTGAAATGTCATGTTTTGTAAGAAAATATTGCTCTACTATAATTTCAAACAAAATAAGCAACTAGTTAACTAATAATAATTTGTTAGGATCAAATTCCGTTCTCGCAGTACAATTGATAACTTCAATTAATTTAATTACTGTAACGTTGGCTATACAAAGTGCTTCGCAGACGCTAAACATGTTGTTCGTGGACCTGACACTTTCATGGTGTAGGTCTGGAAAACCTGCCGGAAAATTTGCGGCACAATTTGACCATTCGATTTAAAAAATATTAATTAAACAATAGTGTAAAAATCAGCCCGTTAGTAATAAAATTTCAAACCTCGTTATTTTCACATATTTACATATTTATTATATATATATATAATCAAATCAATCAAATCAAATTTATTTATCATTCGGTATGAACATAGGTTTAACAGATACATCATCAAAAGAACCAAAAGAAATATTATAATCTAAATCTATCTGTAAACTTAATAGTTACGGGTTTATACACTCTAGGCGAGAAGCCTGTGTGTGTATACTGTACATATCGCATAGATATCATCTTTTAACAAAAAACATATTTTATGAATGAAATAATATAATTTTATATAAATATTCTAAGCATTAATAAGAATTCGAATAAAAGTAGATTTATTTTCCTCAATAAATGTGTTTAACCTCTTGGAAAACAACTTGATATTGTTAATTTTTTTTATCGTAATAGGGAGGAGGTTGTAAAATTTAGGGCCATAGTAAATAATTGATTTTTGGATGGTTGAGCGTGATATTTGTGGCAGATTGAAATTTAAATTTACTTTATTGCGGGTGCTGTAATCATGATTGGCCGTGGTGTGTAATAAACTTTTATTTCTAAAAGTAAATATGAGGGCACTTTTCACATACAATATATCAATGTCAAAAACTTTAAATTCATTAAATAATACGTCGGAAGGGTATTGTTTGTTTCTTTTTAAAATTACTTTAATTAAATATTTCTGCGAAATTTTTAAGGGTTCTAAATTAGAGCGGTAAGTTCCTCCCCATATTGTTATCCCGTAGCGGATTATAGATTGGGCCAAGGCATAATACAATGTTTTTAATATGTAATTAGGCATTATATTTCGGAGATGGTAGAATTTATATATTAATTTTCGAATTTTATTGTTTAAGTTATTTATTTGCTCATTCCATTTTATATTTTTGTCTATAGTGATTCCCAAATATTTTATGCTATCTGTTGCTTTTTAACTCGCCAGTACAGTCGCAATTGGTTTTATTTTGTAAGAGACAATTAACAGTATGTACTTTTAATGTATTAATATTTGGTGAATTTCTATCATAAATGCTGAAACATATAAATTTTGTTTTATCAAGATTAATTGTCAATAAATTTTCTGAGAGCCATTGCTGCAATGTTGCGAATTCAGTTACGGTTTTTTCCATAGCATTTTGCCAGGTATCTCCTTCAACCAGAAGAACAGTGTCATCGGCATATGCAATAATTTTACTATTGATGTTTAGAAATAGCATTTCATTGACGTAAATGATGAATAGGAGCGGTCCAAGGACAGTCCCTTGAGGTATGCCCATATTTATTTCCCTTAAAGAACTATTTTGATTCCGAATTTTTACACATTGTCTCCTGGATTTGAGATAACTAGCAAATAGTTTATTAGGTACACCTCTAATACCATAATTATCAAGTTTCTCTATTAATTTACTATGTGACACAGTATCAAAGGCCTTGGCCAAGTCTAAAAATACAGCTATTTGTTTTTTATTATTTTCAATTGAATTATATAGTGTTTGGGTGACCTCGTATATTGCATCTTCTGTACTTTTTTTATCTTGAAAACCATACTGCTTATTAGATAATATTTTGTTATAGTTTAAGTGTTCCACCAATCTACTCTTGATACACATTTCCAAGATTTTGCCCAAATTATTAATTACGGAGATTGGTCTATAATTACCTACTACAGTCCTGTCATCTTTCTTGTAAATGGGAGTAACTATACTTCCTGATGGGAATATTCCTTCCTCAAAACATAGATTAAAGATATAATTTAATGGTTTTGCTATATATGCGCCAATTTTTTTTAATGTTATTGCTGATATTTTATCATAACCAGAGGCAGCATTGTTTTTCAGATTATTAATATTCCTTAAAATTTCATCCTCGCTTACTGGATTAAGAAACATGTTATTGTAAGAAATATCTCTATCATTTAACTTTTTATCTACTTTTATTTTATCTGCCATTTCCTTTCCAATATTTATAAAATAATCATTGAATGTTTCTGCAATTTGATTTTCATTTATGATAATTTGATTATCATGTTTTAACATTAATGTTTGGCAGTTGTTAGTATTTTCATTTAGACCATCTTTTATTATTTCCCAAATTTTTCTTATATTATTTTTGTTTTCTGCAATTTTGTTACAATAAAATTCTCTTTTTGTTTTTTTGAGAAATTCGTTAACTTTATTTCTATATCTTTTATACTCTTGCGCAAGTATTAAATTATTTCTATCTCTATTTAATTGTAATTTAAGTGTATCCCTATTTCTTATTGAAATTACTAGCCCGCTGGTAATCCATGGTTTGATCTTTTTTTCGTTAGATTTAATTTGACAAATTTCTGTACATTTATGTATATAATACAACAGCTTATCTTTGAAAAACTCAAAAGCAACATTTACGTCTTTTAATAGATATAATTCATCCCAACATTCTTTCGAAATTAATTCTTTTAAATTGTTATAATTTATATAAAATGTTGATTGTGAATTTATCTTACAGCTAGATTTATTAGAGTCCTATTCAACCTTTAAAATTATAGGGTAATGATCAGTTGTATAATTTTGTAAGATAATTGGTATCGATTTAACGTTTTTTATTGATTTTGGCATTTTTATAAAGATGTGATCTAAGCAACTTGAAGAAGATGGCCTTGTGATTTCATTAATAAATGGTAGAAAACCATTTTGGGCCGTAATATTTAAATATTCATCTTTTATTGCGTCGGGTTTATTATTTATTATATCAATATTTATATCACCTATTAGAATATGGATTGTATCTTTATTTTCAGTAGTTGTTAAAATTTGTTGCAGTTCATGTAAAAATTGTATTTCATTAGTTGAGGGTAATCGATATACAGATGTAATATTAAAAAGTGTGTCATAAATTTGGAAATTAAGATTGATAAATGTGTTTTCTGTAAATTTAGTACACTTAAAATTGGAAATATATAGTCCACTTTTTACATATATAACCAAACCATCATTTTGGTTATAGCTTCCTTCTGAATAGAATATGTTGTAACCTTTGATGTTAAAGTTTTCAATGCAAGTTATTCTCCAAGATTCAGATAAAATAATTATATGAAATTCCGTTTTTAGGCTTTCCAGTAAAACCATAAAATTATCTATGTTTTTATTAATGCTACGAATATTTAAATGTATAATGTTTAAGGTAGATTTAGAGACTTTGTTTTTTATGATCGAATTATTATGATCCTTAACTATAAAAGTTTTTATATTATTATCATTTTCTAAATCACGATTAAATTCAAATATATCCATTAAACAAAAAGAAAGAATAAAAGAAAAATAAAAACAGTAGCAATCAAATGCGAATTATCAATAAATGGATATCTTAGTCCAACAAAATAATGTAGCAAAAACTTATCGCTAAACTAGAAATATAAAAATATTCTAGTGATAAACGTATGAAACAAAATAACTTTTTTATGATAAATTATATATAAGAAACATGGTATACGAGATATTCGACAATTTAATTATAACCTTTTAAATTATTTCTGTTAAATGTTCAATAAATTAAGTTCCATTGTGTTGTTAACTCTCACTTTAGTGTTATCAGGCTTCATTACATAAATGTTTCCATGAAATGTATATGCATTCTTTTTGCCAAATTTCTCCTTAGCTTCTTTTAACAAGTTTAATCTTCGATTTGTCAAATCCTCCAT
This sequence comes from Leptura quadrifasciata, assembly GCA_963675555.1. Classification (NCBI taxonomy): domain Eukaryota; kingdom Metazoa; phylum Arthropoda; class Insecta; order Coleoptera; family Cerambycidae; genus Leptura; species Leptura quadrifasciata. The sequence continues at coordinate 103,810,101 of OY776676.1, forward strand.
TATGCCCAGGTTGGAGCCCTTTAACTTACTGCAGTTTTTTATAATTAAATTTCTCTGGTATAATTGATTAAACTTTATTATAACCGGTCTCCCTCTTATCCGATTGTTACCTATTCTATAACAGTTCCTTATTTCTTCTTCTCGCAGATCGATGTTCATCTTATCTTTAAATATTCTTATTACTTTACCTTTAAGACTTTCATGTTCTTCTTCCACTAATCCATACATACATAAATTATTAGATTTTTCATTCTGCTTGAGAACTTCGAGTTGTGATTCCATTTCTACAATTTTTTCCTCGCAACTATTTACCTTTTTTTCTAAAACTTGTATCTTATCATTGAGCTTCTTTAGAATTACTGCCATAAATTCGTCGTTTTCAAATAATTCCTTTATAGGTTCACGTATTAAGGATTTCATGTCTTGAGGATTTTTGGGAGCCATAATGCACTTACTATACACTGATAGGCACTTAAAGAGATTGACTAATTACTTTTTTATGTTTAAATTATTGATAATTACTTAGTTTTTAAACTGATTGCTAGGAGCGACAGAAACGTGTGCTACTCTCTCAGCGACATACACCCGTATTTCAAAAATATATATATATATATATATATATATATATATATATATATATATTGTTATTATACATGATTTGCAGGAAACAACTACTCAGCGGGCAAATACCCCGACCTGCATTGAATTACACCTTACAAATCATGAAAAATTGGTAGCCAATGTCATTTGTCAACTCCTTGACCAGACATAGACCGGTTTCGAACTTATTAGTTCTCCTCAGTATGCCATAGGTCGTGGAGCAGACAAATGACAGTGGCCAACCTGCTAGTCTTATACAGACTAATGTAAATGGTGTAGTGGTGAGAGGTAAGTGAATCCTCTAATGTGGTCTAATGCTACTATACACCAGACATCACAGATGTCTCCATGGTGTATAGCGACTTGCCATTTTGCAAGTACCGAGAGCGGCGACCTTCAGCCCTTGGTGGACTTAAACCTATATACTGTTATTATACATGATTTGCAGGAAACAACTACTCAGCGGGCAAATACCCCGACCTGCATTGAATTACACCTTACAAATCATGAAAAATTGGTAGCCAATGTCATTTGTCAACTCCTTGACCAGACATAGACCGGTTTCGAACTTATTAGTTCTCCTCAGTATGCCATAGGTCGTGGAGCAGACAAATGACAGTGGCCAACCTGCTAGTCTTATACAGACTAATGTAAATGGTGTAGTGGTGAGAGGTAAGTGAATCCTCTAATGTGGTCTAATGCTACTATACACCAGACATCACAGATGTCTCCATGGTGTATAGCGACTTGCCATTTTGCAAGTACCGAGAGCGGCGACCTTCAGCCCTTGGTGGACTTAAACCTATATACTGTTATTATACATGATTTGCAGGAAACAACTACTCAGCGGGCAAATACCCCGACCTGCATTGAATTACACCTTACAAATCATGAAAAATTGGTAGCCAATGTCATTTGTCAACTCCTTGACCAGACATAGACCGGTTTCGAACTTATTAGTTCTCCTCAGTATGCCATAGGTCGTGGAGCAGACAAATGACAGTGGCCAACCTGCTAGTCTTATACAGACTAATGTAAATGGTGTAGTGGTGAGAGGTAAGTGAATCCTCTAATGTGGTCTAATGCTACTATACACCAGACATCACAGATGTCTCCATGGTGTATAGCGACTTGCCATTTTGCAAGTACCGAGAGCGGCGACCTTCAGCATTGGCTACCAATTTTTCATGATTTGTAAGGTGTAATTCAATGCAGGTCGGGGTATTTGCCCGCTGAGTAGTTGTTTCCTGCAAATCATGTATAATAACAGTATATAGGTTTAAGTCCACCAAGGGCTGAAGGTCGCCGCTCTCGGTACTTGCAAAATGGCAAGTCGCTATACACCATGGAGACATCTGTGATGTCTGGTGTATAGTAGCATTAGACCACATTAGAGGATTCACTTACCTCTCACCACTACACCATTTACATTAGTCTGTATAAGACTAGCAGGTTGGCCACTGTCATTTGTCTGCTCCACGACCTATGGCATACTGAGGAGAACTAATAAGTTCGAAACCGGTCTATGTCTGGTCAAGGAGTTGACAAATGACATTGGCTACCAATTTTTCATGATTTGTAAGGTGTAATTCAATGCAGGTCGGGGTATTTGCCCGCTGAGTAGTTGTTTCCTGCAAATCATGTATAATAACAGTATATAGGTTTAAGTCCACCAAGGGCTGAAGGTCGCCGCTCTCGGTACTTGCAAAATGGCAAGTCGCTATACACCATGGAGACATCTGTGATGTCTGGTGTATAGTAGCATTAGACCACATTAGAGGATTCACTTACCTCTCACCACTACACCATTTACATTAGTCTGTATAAGACTAGCAGGTTGGCCACTGTCATTTGTCTGCTCCACGACCTATGGCATACTGAGGAGAACTAATAAGTTCGAAACCGGTCTATGTCTGGTCAAGGAGTTGACAAATGACATTGGCTACCAATTTTTCATATATATATATATATATATATATATTGCTTTTGTAAGACAAGCGCAACTCCCTCTTTTTTTTACATGAACAGGCTGATTTTTACACCATTGTTTAATTAATATTTTTGAAATTAAGTGGTCAAATTGTTCTACAAATTTTCTGACAGGTTTTCCAGTCATACGCCATGAAAGTGCTAGTTCCAACATGTTTAGCTGCTGCGTAGAACTTTGCATACCTCTACCGAGAATTTTCGCAAAGAGAAAAGTTGGAAGACTCATCAAAACGAAGCCACTCACGAAAATTCAGTCTCTTAGTAATCACTTTAAAAAAGGGGCATCGGACCCTGGACCAAAATCGCTTACCTCTCAGATGGAGGGGATTATAAACCGACGGATCAAAAGTGTGCTCGGTTGCCACTTGGTCGCTACTTGTCATAATGCACATTGCCTAAATAATAATGTAATATGTAATATCATTAGAAAATATTACTGGAAAACAAATATTACTTGAAAGTAAAACGATTTAATAAAAATGTTCTATAAATTAATTGAAGACTAGATTATTTATAGTCAGAAATACCCTTATAGAGCCAGTTAATCTTAAAGACTTTAATACACCCTTAAATGCAAAATAGTTTTTTAATGTTTAACATCATCTTAAGAGTTTTGTTCATGCTTAGTTTCAAAGCGTACTTCTAATAATTTTCTAATCAAATGTAATAATCATATTATTTGCTATGATAGGTAGTATTTTATAAAACTATATCGTATAAAGTTTTAAACTTATTTACAACGTTCAAGAAATTTCTCTGATGAAAGAATCTATCGACCTAAGCCCGTTTTGGCACATATTTGATGCTCAGGCAGCCGAAGGGTTGTGTATTTAAATGTTAAAAGAGGAATAGAACTGAGGACACCTCGAGATTATTTTACACACACCACTTCAGGAAACGCAGGTTTTAAAATTGACATCAGTTAAATGGTAAAAAAGGAAGAAGTGAGCGAAAGAAAACCTTAGAGGTGTCGCTTGTAATGAAGCTAATTGTAAATGGGAAATTTGGTACCTATATGTTTTCAGATTAACTTTGTATCTGAAGTAATACAGTTTTATTTTTATCAAACCGGGGACGATTAAATTCGGTTTTTTTTTTGTAACCAGGTAAAGTTTTAATTTCAAAATGATTGCAAGCAGTTTAAACCGCGAGAGTTAATTGTTTAAATTAGTTAACGCTCGAAATTTTCAATATAAACCGGTTTCAGAAATAATAATTTGATTTTAATTATTAATACTGGGGCTATTAAATTCGTTCTTTTTCCGAAATAATATAAGTAATTTATTTGCAATTGATTCCAGTCAACTAAATTGTCAAGAAATTATTATTTATATCAATTGACGCTAGCGGTTGTAAACATTTTGCTACGCTTTCGATTGATGACTGTCTGGGTCACAGGCTATCGCGCAATGTGCGCTAGACAGGATGAATTTTAGTTCAGTGCGAGATATCTTTGATTTCCTATGGTCAACCTGACCAGTCGACTTTTTGGTAAAATTTACTATTTTAAAATCATATTTATTTTTTGCAATTTTGTACTTGGTATTTTCTGTAAATAATTTTAATTAGCGTATGTTATATTTTGATAAATTATGCCTTCAACAACTTGTAGTAATTTTCAATAAACCGATCGTGTCTAGTAATTCCGGGAAGATATTTTACCGTGAATAATACCTTCAGGGGACGCCGCCTTGAAGTGGGACACTCCAGAGGTGTTACATCGAAATTTTGATACGGTTAATTGTGATTTGATTTTATATTTTGCAAATAGGCTATTTTTCCATGAAATCCTCAGTCGGGGGCCCTGTCTTTAAATGGGACACTCCAGCTGAGTCGAACTGTAATAAATTAATACCATGCATGATCGTAAAAAATAAGCAGACAAATTAAAATATAGTAAAATAACACTTGATATTTGAGCCTGTTTGTTAGCAAAATTTTCTGTGCAATAGTAGTTATACAGGGTTATTGGGTTATTTTCAGCGAAAGTCGGGGGACACTGCCTTTAAGTGGGACACTCCACCGTACCGTTATTTTCAATAATTAAACATTCCATCACCGTGTTCACCACGTTAAGTACGCAAAATTAGCTGTTTCATAATATAAAAAGGTCACTTTATTCTTGTTAGAAATTTCAAAATTTTAGTAATAATTTGTGACAGTCCAAATTAAATTACTGTTGCACATGTCAAAACGCCGGGTTTGCTTGTCATACATATCAGTTGCTTTCATTTTTCATTTTGCATTTACATAATATCATGTACTTGCTTACATTCATTTTGCACTAATACCTGGTCAACAATCATGGAGTAGAAATTTTAATTAGGGAAATAAAAAAGGGGGAAAATTATAATATAATAAAATTTGAACATTTCCAGAAACTTGGGTAATTAAGAATTTTAATATATTTGAAATAACAAATGATCTGTATAATTTTCGCGGTTTTCCTGTAAATATATATATATGCACATTTCTTAGAATACGCACCATATTGTAATTTGATTTTTGCTTTGAACTGTAAATATTCAAAATATTCTTTTATTTTGAGTCTCTAATCTGTTTTGTCCTGAAATAGTAAAGGTGTTACAAATAATAAAATCATTACATCTGGCCATTCCTTGATAACAACAGCCTACGTTTCGACCACTGGTATAATAAACCGTCTTCACGGATACTTTGTGGGGCCTCTATTATACTGTTAATAGAAAAAGTGGTGTTTCTACACTTTAAGCAGTAACTGGCTCTCAAAGCAAAAACCCGCTTGTACTAGTTTTCAAGCGCAAGTTGCAGCACTGAAGTAGCGGCGTTACACGCTGTTTACAAAAACAATGACACGTTTTTATATCCTGGCGTCGTCCTTGGAGCAAAAATAGAGAGATGTTATGATTGTGATTAAAAAAATAATTCCCGTGTAGTACGATAAAACATTATCAGATGTTTATAAATAGGATATTTAATAAAATTAAATTAAAATTAGCGGCTAATAGAATATAAAATTACAAATAATTTGTTTTTTTGCTTCTAAGTAAAGGTTAAGGTTAAGTTTTTAAAATAATAAATATTATAATATTCTGTTTCGCGTTTCACGTGTCTGTATGTACCGTGTGGTGATTAAGTCCATGCAGTATTCCAAATATTGTTATTTCATGATTTTTTGAAAAACGCTGAAACACACATGATTTTTTTAAAATTCACTGGCCTCATTACCGCTTCCAAGATACACAGTGTTTTGGTCTAATTTAATAGACATTACTTTTACTTTGTCGGCAAAAATTTCTTCAAAAAGATTTTTTTCTTAGGGAGTTTTTAAAAACTTGCGTCTATTTTAACGGGCCAAATAATTTAGATGATCTAAAGCATCGGATTCGTATCGATATCGAAAATAATATGTCGGAACGTTCTATGTAAAGTGTTTGTACACGTACCGGCCAATTCCAGATTATTAATGGGGTACATTTTGAACAACTTTGTTAACTGTTAATGTTTCTTTTTCAATTCTATATTTTTGTTAAAAATAAAATCTCAATAGTAAGCTTTCTTTATGTTTCTCAAAAAACAGCCTGCAACTTGTATACAATAAACAAGGGCCTCCTGCAAAATTAATGATAACGTTACATATTAAAAACAACATCTCAAAAACAAAATTACGTGAGCCAGTGACTTTTTAAAACATAAGATTGCCGCGTTTCAGTGTTTTCCAAAAATCATTTAATAAATTAACGAATTAATGAACTAAATCAACAGTCATGTATGGTGGTAGAGCCTAAACAAATCGATGGACTTTGAAAAGGGAGCTGTTGGATAAATTGTGTGAATATTTTTAAAAAACAGAATGGCAGGGTTAGGTGTATATCTCTTAGAATTTCCAAATATTTTCGAATCTACATAATTTCTCGTTTGTTTTCAATTTGTTATTGTTTTTTAAACATTCATATTCAGGGTGGTCCAACGAAAACGGGGAAAAATATCGTCGATATAAAGAAACGCTCGGACAATCAATTTTATTTTGGAGGGGGAAAACTGGTTTCTTAAGTTTCAATATCGTCACTTCAACCATCGAGTAATAGGGTTAACAATCTTTAAAATTTGAATACGGAAGGAAGGGCGAGTCGTACATCTTTGGAAAACCCCTTGAATTCTCTAAGCAGTGGTAAGCAAATTTTTGGAATTTACATGTACAGTTTTCGAAAAAACAAACATTTATTTACGGGAATATAACCGTGGAGTACAATCTAGTTACTTAAATTACCACTTTTCTTAATGCTCAATTTGCCAATTTACAGATTCCAGGCAATAATACAGATTCTGTTGAAAACGTTCTAGCATATTTTGAAGCATTTGTAGAGTGACTTGTCTACATTCATTTGCGATTTGTTGAAGCAGGTAAAGTAGAACATATTCTGCTTTTCAAGTGACCTCACGAAAGAGATCTAGTGTAGAAAGATCTGGTAATCGGGGGGTCATTACATGGAACCTCTCCTGTTAAATGTTAAAAAGAAAATATGGATTTCCAATCGCTCGCTCACTTACTACCTAACAGGATTGCAGACGTCGATCACCATCATCTTCATGCAGTTCTTGTGCCAGACTAATTTTATAAGATTAAAATATGTTTATGATATTACCACATACAGCAGCTGCCAATGTTCTTATATTCAATGTAGGGTCAAGCGCAACATGGCCAAAAATTTCCACTTCTGCAACGCTTTCTGGGTCACGGCATAAGGAAGAAAGGTTCTATAGAATGGCTCCCATTATCATCAGATCTTTCTCCATTATATTTCTGTGGGGTTACTTGAAAAGCAGGATTTATTCTACTCCACCTGCTTCATTGACGATTTACGTCAACGAATCTCAAATTACCCTATAAAAATGTGAGACAACATTTTCAGCAGAAACTGTATTATTGCACGAAAGCTGGAAGTGTTAATTTAAGTAGCTAGGTTGTACTTCACTGTTATAGTCCCGTAAGCCCCATTTACAACTTATACTGGAGTCAAAGTAGGTTTTCTCTTCGGAAAAATTCCGGGAAGCGATAACTTTTTACTGTACATTCGTGAGTATGTTACGAACAACATGTAAAAAGTTATTGATAAAAAGTGCCTGCTTAATTTTTTATTTAACAAATTAGTTGCAAAATATCAACTTTTTAACTAATCCATGGAATTGTACAATCAAAAATTTAAATGAAAGTAGTGGATATTAGGTATTGGATTGGGATGAGCGTAGATGCGTCTTTACTCTGTACATACTTCGATATGCGATGTAAAGCAACGTTAGGCGCGGTTAGTACTTGGATGGGCGACCGTTTCAAAGAAGACCGTGTCCTCGCCTTATATATCTTCCAGCGGCTTGTATATCAGTGTATGCGCAGAAGCTATGCAACCTTAGGCGAAGGTTGTGTAGGTGATATACCATCCTTCGGAGGGGATGCAAAGCCGTCGGTCCCTTGTTAGGCAAGTAAAAGATCCCTCCCTACTCTTCTTAAAGGGAGAGGTTCGGCAAAATTCCTGGTTGAGGGTAGCTCGTCTACAAGCGTCGGTGATAGGCCTCAGTAGCGGAAATAGACCGACGTTAAATAAATGTTAAAAAAAAGGTATTGGATTCTTATATTTAAACTTGAAAAACATTCTATCAATATGTATGGTATGTATATGAAGTTTAACCATAATGAGTTTTTCAACAAAATCCGTTAAAGCTATGCCATTTATAAAAATTTTAAGATAAAGATTTGAAACATTCACAGTTTACTCCTAAAGTAATAAATAAAAAGATGTATTATGTGAAAAAAATCTTAAAAATTTATTTCTTAATATACAGGACTTGAAAAATTGGAAAATTTGAAAAAGTACCAAATTTTAATTTTTAAGGCTAATTTCAACGATCTATTACTTTAAAATATGTTATTAAAACTTTAAAGGTGCTTTGTATTAAGCTTGAAATGTGTTCTTTAAAATGCGTTGAGTCGATATATCTGAAAAATTAAATTTAGGCTCTCTTTTATAAATGTACACAATATTAGTTAGTTAACATAAATCTTTATAATTTTTATTTAAAAAATTTCTCGTTGTCCCACCTAGGATCGATTTATGGGAGAATCTTGAAAGAAGTAAATTCCGTGTAGAAATATTTTTTTGATATATATAAACATATATGCTTTTCACGAAAAATCGAAAAAATTACATTTTTACAATTTTTACGCAATTTTGATGCTTTTAAGATAGTTTTTCTGTTTCAAGTAGTACAAACACAGTCAAAATATTGTCTCGGTATATTATCATCAGTCGATAAATATATCTTAGAGAGATATATTATAAAAGAAGGTCTGTGCAACTGTAGGCCTGCCGAATGTTGCTGTGTGCGTGTATATACAGATATGGGATAATTGTTAAAAAGTAGTGGGCCAAGTTTTCATAGATTATCTTGTACTGTCAAATATTACAACGTGATCCTTACTTCTTGTTTCGTTTTTATTTTAATATTATTTTGTTTGAATAATTAGAACAGTGACAATTGTTGACTGATATGTGTGCATGTCTAAATGCGGGTTGTACAAACGTGGTTCAACTTCTTTGAACTAAGATCTAAATCCAAAGTTACAATTGTAGCAACAATGGTAAAAAGGGATTTTGAACCGAGTTTAAGTTGAACTGGAACTGAACTTTGTTTGTTCGCCCTAAGTAAGTTATGAGTATAAATTACTTTATCGAATTTTAAAATAAATTTATACATTTTAGGTTGCAAACAAATAAAACAATTTCGTACTATACAGTACCTACATATAAATATTTTCTCTGCAATTAACGTCTAAGGTATTTATTTATTTTTATTGTATATTTTTTTACAGTTATTATGAAATTTTGTTAAAATAATTTTTTTTCAATTTTTACGGTTTACATATAAAATATATATTTATACATACAGTTGTGAAAATCTTATTCTCAAAACATTATTGGTAAGTACAATTATCTATATTTTTTTCATATTGTCCCCGTCGGAAATTTTAAAATGAAAATATCTGTATTTTAAAATGTAAATAACTGTTACTATTATCAATAAGAGTAACAGTTTGTCGCAAACCACATTTACACGAGGGATACGAAAATTGTTTATGCCAAAAAACATTGAAGAAATAACTGAAATTAATCGATAAAGTTGTAAATAACTGGAAAAAACTGTAAACTACAGAAATTAATATTTATTTTAATTAGAAATTGATATACGAGAATACCGTAAATAACTGAGAAAAAATTGAAATTTTATTGTAAAAAAACTTATTAATGAACTACATGTTCAATCGAACAGCATTTATTTAAAATTCATTTTTTATGAAATATTGTACCAAAAGTCGGCCATATTGAATCAGCCATTTTTATTTTCTAATTTTTATGATCATCTTCTTTTTCAGTGACCTCAAATTCACCCTTAATATTAATCTAAACGAAATTTATTTCAAATTTTTCGAGTTACATCATTTTTTAGGAAATATTTTACATAAAGTCGGCCATATTGGATCAGCCATTTTGAATTTTTAATTTTCAGCATTATATCCTTTTTCAGTGATTCAAAAACCCCTAGAATATCAATTTGAATATAATTGCTTTCAAATTCATTGTGTTATTACAATTTTACATAAAAAACATTTTTCTTTTGTTTAAACAATTAATAAACAATTAGCGGGCAATATAACAGTATAACTTTTTATTTTAAACTATTTCAAGTGTCTATCAGAAAGTTTCACGGAAATCCAAGCTTCCCATAATTATTCCTAAACATAGGGCATTTCTGAGCTAATTTGATTCCATCACTGGGGATTTTCCGATAATGTTCTACTCTCCCCTCTTTCCCTATTCAAATTTTAGGGGTTGTTCGGGGTTGTTCACCCCAATGCCACTGCTCGAAAGTTGAAGTAATGATGTTGAAACTTAGAAAACCAGGTTTCCCCCTCCAAAATAAAATTGACCTATCCGGGCGTTTCTTTATATCTACGCTATTATCATCCAAAACCCCCATGTCAAGTTTTCGTTAGGCCACCGTTTATTTACTTATTTATAATAGTTAATGTAATAAGATCTTACGAAATCCTATATTTAATAATAATTTTAATCCGTATATTAAAACTTCTTATTGAATTTTTTCATTATGAAAACTTTGTTGTGTCTATATCATAACATTTTTGTATGCAAGTATAATATATAATCCTAAACACTAGTATATAAGACAAATGAACTATTAATGTTATGTCTATTCTTTGATAACACTAATTATTTGTTTACCATTATGCTATTCCCATTCTTTTTGCCTATATTAATGTTAAAAGTTTTAGTGCGTTTATCGTAACGAGAACATTAATATTATATAAACAAAAATAGATCTAGACACTTTTGTCTTTAAGAAATGTTCAATTGCATAAGGAAGTATGCTTTAAAATTAGAAATTTGCAGGAAAAAATTCGAATAAGTTTAGAATTCGAAATACTTCATAATCATCAACTATTTTGTTAAATAAAATTATTTTTCTACGCATATTATATAGCGTTATGATGTCGATTTTAAATAAGAAATGACCTATATTCCAGTGGCTGATATATAATATTTATTACATGCCTCTAGAATGTAACGAGCATAGGTGGCGCCATCCAGTATTAGCGCAATTTGTAATACTGTTTGCGTTTCTGTTGACAGTTGACGTTTCTATTGATAGTTATCCTTTCGCGTTTCACCGTTGCAGTGGTAAAACAAATAGACATAAAAATAAACCTAATTTATAGGTGTAGAAAAAGTATAGTCTGTAATTCGGAATGGAATATTCTGCGCTCGGGTGACAACCTTCCGCTCGCACAGGATATGCTTCATTCCAAACTTATTACAGAATATACTATTCTACTTCAAACGTCAGAAATCATGACATTTCTTACTCATTCCATGATATTAAATGACATTTCAGACGGCTGTGCGTTGCCATCGGCAACGAAAGTAAAAGTATTTTTTCGTCTGCTCGAGCGGACTTTTACTTTCGTTGCTAATGTCAACACACATCTAAATTTTTATTTTTGTTTATATCTAATCGACGTTTGAAGAAAAAATAACATGTCTTATTTGGAGTGAAAGCCACTTTTACTCCTAATAAAACAATATACTATTTTTTTCAAACGTCAAAGAAACATGACTTTTATGACAAGTTTATTGAACTTAAACTGTAATTTCTCTGACACTTCATCTGACCGGCTTACTAAGCCCCTTATTGCCGCTAACGAGCTCTGAGCGGCAGTGAAAGTCTTTTATTACCCCTCATTAGCGGCACTAAAAGTATTCTAAGAAAAAATAACATTTATTTCATTTACATTCAACGTTTGAAGAAGAAATAGTATGGTTTATGAGAAGTGAAGTGATTTTTGTGCCTCGGCTATTCTTGCCGAATTCGCTTCGCCCGTCAGTCAAATACATTCTCATCATAAAAAATATCACTTTTGCCCCATATAAAACAATATGAATATACTATTTAATACATAATTTATAAATCAAATTTAAATCAAGTACATTTCCAAGAACACAATTGTACAATGTACATGAAACATATACTCCTAGCTTAAATCTCCTCAGCAAGCACATTAGTTCGCAGTCGGTAACTTATCATCAGCGAGTTAGCATTAGACACGCTTAAATGCAAAGGTTAATTATTGCGATGCACCATGACATGCATAAGCAATTAAATTTAAAATTTTACGAAGTTAGCTGTTTAAAAAGAAGGCTAAGTTATATAGACGAGGCAGAATATTATCTTCCTTAAAAAATCAATTTGTTATTTTGAATAATATGTGTTGTGTGAATGCATAAAGTGATGAGCACTAGTTTTTAGTTACATTTGGTTAGTAGAAGTTGATTTTATAAAATAGGAACATTAAAAATTTTGCACCTAGGTAACATTTATTAACTAAAGATCTAATTGGCAAATTACATTTACAATAAAAAGATACTACATTTACTCGGCCATACCTTTTTAATTTCTTATTGCCGAGGAACAACTAAGAGTTCGTGTTAAAACTTATTTCATTATCTTTCATTTTTATGATTACCATTTTGCCATTTTAACATTACACTTCATCTTCAAAATGTTCGGACGCCATTTAGAAACTATAATTTCTAGGTCTACTACTGATCCTACAGAGGTGAATAAAAAGGCAAATTCATTGTCATTTCATAAGCATTTTTTTGTTTTTATTATTTTTCGCTAAATATAATATTTCACTGTTTATTAACAAAAAAGGGTTCCAAATCTATAAGGTTTCCGTGTCTTATACAATATACACTATCAGGCAAATTTTCTAAAATTCATATTTCCCTCTTAACAATTATAGGCTCTAACAGTAATAACTGCTCGTGGGAAAAGAATTTATAGCAACCATTATACTATTTTGGAATAGAGACAAAATAGGCAAGTTTTTAAAATGAAAGTCCATGTTCGTGTAGTAATTTTTTTTTTTACACCAGAGAAGATACAAGTTTGAGGACGATCAGTTGGCAGACCTCAAATCTGAATTAAACTTTTTTTCTCAGACCAAAAATGATCACTATCGATAGTCTGCTTTCTACGTTTGTTAGCACTACCCTTCATTAACATCTAACAAAAGAAGAATTAAAATAAAAGTTCAGTATGGTTAACAAAGAATTGGCTTGTGAGATAATGATTTTCTATAATATCAAAAAAGTGGTCATACCTCGAGAAACTTGAGGTTTTTACTAAGGTCAAGTTTTGGTATTCTCATAGGTCATGATCTGATCTTTCACTAGTTTCAGAATGATCAATGATTTATCGGATACTATGTATAAAATTGCAATTTCCAGCTCTCCAAACTTTAACGCAGTTAGCATACACATATACACTTAAATAATATAGACTAACAAAAGCCTTAATAAATTAATTCTGATTTGCAAAAACTCTACAATGCATTAACATAATTTAAAATTTAATTCTACTCAATCGGAGGTTATATTAATTTTTTACAAGCAATATCTAAGCTTTGTCTCAAAATAAGTAATATGTCAATCGATCCTTGGGTTATGAGCAAAAAATATAATTCGGTTAGCTCGGAGCTTATGTGAGACTCCCCAAGGCCTACGTGCACTTAGTTCATATGTAGGACCTCCTGTTGCTGTTTCAGAGAAATAACTATATGCCAATATCAGGGTCAAGGGTTCACCTTGTACAAGCACTCAGAGCACTTAGTTTTGGTTAAAAGTTCGAAAAAGTCACCTTCTGAGGGTAGATAGGTCACTTTCGTAACCCTGTGTATACTTTCGTGAATTAAAACACACTTGTATTAACGCAAATTAAAATATTTATTTAAATTCACTTCACAAGGTTGGTTGAAATGATTATAAACAGTAACTAAAAAATTAATTCTAATAAATGGGTAACTTTTCAACTACGAAAGTTTCGTCATAGAAAAAATTTAAAAACTTAAAACTCGTTGGTTGTTTTAAGGAATTTCAAAAATTCACTTTATGGCGAAGGAGCCGGTGAAATATTAATTAAAAAATCACTAAAATATTAAAGATGCACTAGGGCAGAGATTATGGATAATTTTAACTTGTAGAACCAAGGAAGAACGTGGCACTGACGGAACTTATAACGCGATACAAACAGAACTTGCTCGAGCTCAGTCTCCCCCGAGCTTATATACTTTCATGTGGTTGCGTTATTCGTGTCCCACCGAGTCAAGCGGAAACGTTTTTTGTAAGCTGGATATGTCCTTAAACGGCGTGTGGGCTTGGTCTAAAATCAATTGCTTGCCCCATCCATTCCGTGCACACCCTTAACTGCGCAATTATCGAAATTGTTGGAAACTCTACTTGAAACTTGTCATTAAATCGAGCTTAAAATTTGAAGTAGTTTGGTTTTTGGATGAACCCTGTATCATTTTTATTGAGGGAGATATTGGTCGACTGCGACTGTACTATATTAATCTCCGCGGTGATGGACGTATGTCTTAGATTGATACAGGTTGTGGTATCCCTTATGCCTTTGCTAGTCGAGCTGAATGTTTAGGCGGTAGGAGTAGATACTGATACGTTATTGTGGTTTGTTATTTATATACTACGTAATTACGGATAGACTTGTTAGAACAGGCCAGTGAATGCATGTAGAATTTTTAATTGAATGAATAAAAATATGGCATTTGGGGGCTATGGAGAGTATGACGAGTGGAATGAAAATTTTTTTTTTTTCGGCGGGGGTCCTACGGCTCCTGCCGCATCCCGCATCTCAGTCTCCATAATAGTTTGTTCTGTGTATTCTCTTCTGTCAAGTTCCTTTCTGTCATACTCCTCTTAATACTTTCCCATCATCTGGCTCGGGGTCTTCCTATTTTCTTTCTTCTATTCGTAATTGAACACTCTCTTGGGGATTCTATCATTCCCCATTCTTCTCATATGTCCGTACCAGACAAGTTGTCTTTGTTCAATTACTTGGGTTATTTTTCCTTTTTTGTTCGTTCTCTCTCTTATTTCCTCATTGCTAATGTGTTCTAATCGGGATACCCTGGATGCTCGTCTGAGAAAGTCCATTTCAGTGGCTTCGATCCTTTTCCGGTTTCTCTCCGTGAGTGTCCAACATTCTCACCCATAGATTGTGATTGGCTCTACTATCGATTTGTGGATATTGATTTTAGTTCTTAATCCGATTTTAGTGGACCAGAGAAGGGGGTTTAGTTTGCGAATTACTGTTCTCCCTGAATTCACACGATGTGCTATGTCTTCATCGCACGTTCCGCCTTCGCTGAGAATACTTCCCAAATACTTGTACATATCGCTATTTTTAACGGTAATATTATCTGATACTTGGAGATCAGATGATTGGACTCCTAACGCCAAGTATTCGATTTTATTTCTATTTATGTTTAATCCCCACTTATTAAATTCCTCTATTAATTTCCTGGTTACGTAAGAAATGTCTTCCTCGTCGCTAGCAATTACTACTTGATCGTCCGCAAATAAGAGAGTGTATAAGCATTTATCATCTATTTGAATCCCCATTCCACTGCATTTGTTCTTCCAATTCTCTAGCGAGGTTCGTATATATACTTTGAATAGGGTGGGCGACAAATAGCACCCCTGTTTAAGTCCTCTGTCAATTCTAAACTCCTGAGAAATTTCTTTTCCAATCTTTTCCTTTGCTCTGACATTTTTGTAAATATTATACACTCCTCTAATGTATATAGGGTTCATTTCACTATTAGTTAGTGTTTCAAATAGTTGAGTTAGTGGGACATTGTCATATGCCTTCTCTAGTCTATGAATACTAAATGGGTTTCTAGATTTCTTTCGGATCGTTTCTCCATTAACTGACGTATAGAAAATATGTTGTCGATACACGATCTTCCCGTTCGGAACCCGCTCTGCTCTTCACTGTCCCTTATTTCCTCTTCAATTCTACTTTTTAGAATTCGGCCGTACAACCTTCCTATTGCGCTGGTTACGCTAATACCTCTATAGTTATTACAGTCTTGTTTATTACCCTTTTTGTAAATGAAACTGATTAGAGAGATATTAAAGTCTTGTGGTACTTCTTCTCCTAGCAGCAACAATTTGTTGAAAATTATCGCCAATATTTCCAAAAAAATACTTGGCCCATATTTCACCAGTTCAATAGGAATATTTCCTGGCCCCGCCGATTTATTATTCCCTTAACCACCATTTCTACTATGAAAATCTACAGGGGCGATTTTTTAAAATTGATAATTTTGAAGGTTTTGTCTGTAAAATGAGCAAAATTAATTAAGTGAATGTTTTGACGATATTTTTAGGATCTTGACGAATTATCGGTATGTGCCAATTTTTACTTGAATTTAATTTTGAGAATTGTGTTTTTTTGCTGAACTAAAATACAAGCGTATTTTTTTATGGGTTTTGGCATTGTGCGTGGATAGATTTAGTGTTTTGACAAATTTTGATAATTTTTTGAGTTAATTTTTTGATTGAATGTAGTACACACTACAACATTCCATAGTGATTGTTGTAAAAGTTTGGTGAAAAGCTTGTGATAAAAAAATAACATTTTCGTGTCGTCAGCAAACTACGCCAAAAATCACATTTTGCGTTAATGTTACTGTTTGCAGTTAAATATATGCATAGCAATAAATTGAGAAAAAAATCTTAATAAATCGCTCAACCCATTTTCTATAAGTTTTCCTTTAATACTTATTAAATCTATTAGACCAAAATTGCTACTTCAAATGTGCCGACAAAATTGAAGATTATTAACTTGGAATACAAGTAACCTTTCTTTGTTTCCTACCTTATTCGAAATGTTGAAAAGAAATTAAATGTAAAATTTTAATTATGAACGAGAAAATTAAAAATATATATATATATATATATATATATATATAAAGAATTAAAAAAAAAAACATTTTCAAAAGGGGGTGTCCTTACTGCCATGAAGTGGGGATAAACGTGAAGCGTATTTTAATAAATTGTTCATTGTCATTGGAGTGTGTACACACCAATAGGGTTTTCCCACTAATTTTATTTTAACAATTTGTGTCGTGAAAATGATATAATAAAACATTTTATTAATTTACAACAATTTACTTTTCTAATAAGAATTATTTCTAAGAAAATATCGTTAAAACAACTTGCTGATAATTTCACTGCTTTTTAAAACGGGCATTTTTACGCGCCAGAATTACGTATCTATCCGGAAAACCAATGAGATTATGGATATAATTAGTTTGTAATAGATTCTAACTGTGTGTTAAAGAAAGCTTTCCTCTAAAACTTCTCAGAATTTCAATTTGTAATGCTTGTACTGTGATTGGTCTAAAGCAGTGGACGTGTAAATATCGGCCAATCAGAATTCAGATAAATGCCGCACAAGTTAGTCGTGAAACCTAAAACGTTAAATTTATATTTTTATGTTTGTATTGTTTGGAGTGAAAATATTATTTTATCAGTTTCTGGTTTATGTTTTATTAATTCTACAATCAAAATGGAATCAAGTGGAAGAGGGATATGTTAAAGATGCCGCTGATAATTTACCTAAAGTAGAAAAGTACTGAGTGCTGTCAATAAATAGAGGTTATGTTATGTTAACAGACACCAACCTTATATTTTTGCACATTAGACGCGATAAGCGGTGCCATTCGAGCGAATAAGTCATGACGTCACGCTTAAAGGCACTTGCAGCGGTCATGCTTCAAGGCGCTTAAAGACATTAGTGTAAGCAGCGAGATCGCAAAAATGTAACTCAAGATTAATAAACAATCTTGAACAGAGACAACCTCTTCGATTTTATTTCAGGGTGGTGACGTCACAACGCGCCAATCTATGGCTGTTTAAAATGAACCCAATATTTTTCAAACTTCAAGTTTTTTTTTGTTACTATTAGTAAAATTAATAAGATAATAAATATGTCATAAATCATTTTTTTACGTGAGTTAAGTATTTCAGCAATAATTTTTTTTTCTGGGAAAACCCTATTGTCAAAAATTAATCGAGATATTGAGGAAATATACCTATAGTCGAGGCAAGAATTCAAGTGATGCACGTCACAGATCGATTCTATAAATAAGACAATACTGCTAAGAATCATGAAGCCCCATTAAACTGTACCTATAATAATAACTGGGTGTTAAAATTTACCCTTTTTAACGTAATTAATGATTAAAAATTATATTAGTATTAAAATTTCTTTAACGAGATCATTCGTGACGTGCATCGCTTGTATTCTTGCCTTGACTTTATATTAATTTCAGTTTAACTGAAACTAATAGACGTGTTCTAATAAATAATTAATTCTCGTTATTTTCAATCATCACTTAGATTCTTGAAATAATCTCAATTGTGTAGTAGTTGCATATGGATAACATTTTGATAATGGTTAGCAAAGAAGTGAAAAAAATTAAATAATGGAGTGTCGTTACACTCAAAATGGAAAACCTCAGAACTCAGCTCCAATGAACTGACAACTATAATACCTTTTGGAATATGTTCTGTACATTATATGCAACAAAGTTTATCACTTAAAAAGAGCCGTCCTTTATTTTGGAATAGCCCTTGCCCTTGTTTCTTCTGGGGGAAGGCTGAACAAGAAAAGCTAACCGCTGAATCTAATAGAGAATCAAATTTTAAGATGAGAAGGTGATATGTAATTTTCTATGAAAATTGGCATTTTACAAATTGCAACGGTTTGAAAATTGAGGTTTTACAATCGAAATATAGATACTTCAAAACGGCTTTTCGTAAATAACTAACTATTTTTAATGTTCTTAACTTAATGAAAAGGTTGTATAGCATAAAAGAAAGGCTTACAAATTGACAAATATTTTGAATCTTAAAATCTCAAAAACAGCAAGTCGTATTATAATAAATGCACATGTAGAAATTGAAAGTATTCAACTTCCATTTAGTTTTTATAGTTTTAATAAAAATTAATGAAGTTATGAGTGAAACAATGAGCGTCTTATAATTTTTTAAAGGAAGTAAAATATGAGGTTTTTCTGCTGCCATTGACTGTTGAATAAAAATGTTATAATTGATTTTTGATAATATGCAATATAACTAGCATGTTCAGATTGTTATGGAGTTTTAAAGCACTTATTTAATAATACATTACACATTGATATAGCAAAATGTCTTGCTTTGTTGGGAAAATTCCAATTTTGACAAATGACTCAAAAACTATTGCATTAAATGAAAAAAATATAGACTACTAAAATAAAGTTCATACGGTTTTTGAGTTATTAAAAAAAGCTTTTATTAGTTTAACTTGCAATGTTTGTTTGTTTGTTAGTTAGTTTGTTTAGGTCAAGTCTTGCAATCAAAATTTCGATTAGTTCTAATTAAGCTAGAGCTTTGAAATTTTACACATGTGTATAGGTCCGGTGACAATACACTTTAACATTTTCATATAATAAAAAAACAAGATGACGGACGACTTTACCGTTTATGATCCGATTCGGCTCAATATCGATATCTGGGGGTTTTCGAGATCGCCAATAATTATGAATTCTTGGTCAAAATTTAGAAATTCAAAATGGCGGCGCCAATAAGGCGGACGATTTTTGCCATTTATGGTCCAAATCGATCAAAATCGATAACTGGGGTTTTCGGGTTCGCCGATTACGAATTTCTAGTCAAAAAATTAGTTCAGGATGGCGACTTCAACATGACGGACGACTTTACCGTTTAAGATCCGATTCGTCTCAAAATCGATATATGGGGATTACGGCATATCAAAAGACTAAAAAATAAAAAATCAAATTATATAAAAAATACTTAAAAAAAAATCTTTTATTTAAATGCTCTAACAAGTAGAAAATAAACTTTGAAGTAAATCAAACCCATTATTTTGTTACATTATATAATTTTTTTTATGATATAAAAGCTTGTCGCGAGCAATCTCCTTTACACAGGAAAATCCCACGACAAGATTTTATATAAAAAATAATTATATAATGTATCAAAATGATGGGTTAGATTTACTTCAAAGTTTGTTTTCTACTTTTTAGAGCATTTAAATAAAAGGTTTTTTAAAAATATTTTTTTATATAATATATTTTTTATTTCACTCTCTTGAAGTGAGTAACATAAGTTCATAATTTTGTAATTAATGAGTCACAGCTTTTTAAATTGCTATTCGATTTACATATCGATATGTTCAATTTGCCTTACGATATACATACAGGGTGGACCATTAATAATAGGCCATAGTTCAGGGTTAGATTTTTTGGACCAAAATATGAGGATATAACCAAATATTCTTTGGTAAAATGTTGCTGTGGAAAAAGATACAGGGTGTGAAAATTAAAATTATTTTCTCTTTTTTTTTTTTGAATAACTCAACAGCCTTTTGACTGATCTCCGCCAAATTTGCTAGAGGAACTTTTTTTATTCTAAGAAAGAATAATAATTATTATTATATCACGTTAGATCATAGCGAGCGCCACAGGACCTGTATCTGATGATGAATTTTTTTCATATTCTTTTTGACGAAAAGTTGTTGCACTTCTGACCAGAAAATCTGATGAGGGCGTCATTTACACGTAAAAAGGGTACACCTGGTAGATCTTGATAACTCCAACCGTTTTCGAGGAAAGTGCCGTTAAACATTTCAATAATTTTTTGAAAGACAAATTCAAATTTAATGAAACAAAGTGTATTTATTGAAAAGTGTGCTTTGGTTACGTTTTAGTTCTGTCATTTACGTCAGTTAATCATTTTATTTTGTTCTTGTGTTTCTCTAGCTAATTTCTTTAACTTCTTTATTTACAATGCCTAGACATAATAATTTTTCAAATGTGTGTTTACGCACAAAACAATTTTAGCAGACGTGCTGCAGTGAGGAGACACTAATTGCAATATCCAAATAGAGTATAGCCAGACCATAAGATTTTCAAAGATCTGTTTAGTCGTTTGGGAGAAACGGGTTCATTTCGGCCCAAACAATCTACTCCTGAACTATGGCCTATTATTAACAGTTCACCCTGTATATTACATTGTGATTATACCATTTTTTTTTAAGTAATTAGTAGTGCATAATAATTATAGACAATGACCAAGTCGGTACCTTTATTCGCGAACCGGCTAACTCCACTTTTTACTCTAATTGAGTTTATTATGTCTACGGAAACTTTATAATACAAAGTATCTGTAGACATAATAAAATCGAATTGAGTAAAAAGTTAAGTTAACAGGTTTGAGTATTAAATCATCAACATACGAATTAATTTTTCGTCATACAAATGATAAATTCTCAATCTATAGTTTACTAGTTGATTGATTCGACCTTTACTTGATGAAAATCCATATACAAGTTGAATTTTCTTAAATATGTATTATATACACACATGACTATTGTTTCGCCATCACAGTGGCTTCTTCAAATGTGAGTCCTTAACTAAAATTACAATGCAGAATAAGTATAAATAGGTTTAGAGAAAGCATAAATGGAATTAAGGATTTAAACAATTATAAGGTAGGTTGTAATAAATTATGTAACGTAATAAAACTATTGTAAAGGATATTGTGAACACAAATTAAAAACTAAAACTATATTTTTAGACATATCGATAAAACTAAACACATGGAGTTATGATTTAAAACAAATTTAATAAGGGTGAATTATTAGTTTCTATTTGGTCGTTTAAAAGTAAGTCCAAGTGTTTCAGTTTGTTAATTTCTAAAGATTATAATAGAGTCAATTTTAATCCTTTGTTTTCCAAATGTAAGATTCCAAAATTAATTCTTAATTTTGTGATTTTCATCTTTGAGGTCTGTCTGTCTGCCTGTCTTCTTGTTATTATATTATTTATATGTTCTTTGAGTCTTTTTTTAAAATTCGTACCAGTTTGTCCTATATATACATTATGACAATCACCACCACATGTCAGCTTATAGACTCCTGAATGATCTTCTCTTTCAGTTTTATCCTTATTGTTTTTTATTAATTTGCCAAATGAATTAGATGTTCTGTATGCGATATTGATATTGTGTTTTTTAGATTCTTGGCAACTACTTCTGTAAGCTTAAGACTTTTATATTTTAATGCATTATTTAAGGGAACTAGGTATATAAGTGTTATAATTGTTTTAGACATTTTTGTGTAAGGATGTTGTCAATCATTTTTGATTATAGCAATTTGCTTTAATTCTTTATGAAATTGTCTTTAGACATAGGGAGGTTAATTAACCCGTGTACCATACTATTGTAGACTGTTTTTTTTTTGTGATTTGTAAGGTGTATAGAAGTATTATGTATTGTAGTATCTATATGTGAAGTTTTGTGGTATATAGAAAATTTATGTAAATTATTGTTTTTAGAAATGGTTAAATCTAAAATGTTAATATTGTTATACTTTTCTACTCCTAGAGTGAATTTCACATTAGGGTATAAACTATTAATGAAATCTAGGAATATTTTTAACTGTCTCTCTGTTCCTGTAAGCATGTAAGAATATCATCTACATACCGGTACCAATAAAAGAAATTTTTAATTAATTTTTTTCATGAATTCGTTGCTCTAGGAAGTTCATAAATATTTCTGCTAAAGTGGGTCTTCGAGTGTTTCCCGTTATTAAGCCATCATTTCCTATGTAAATATCGTTGTTAAATAGGAAGTAATTTTGATTTAAACATACAGTTAACAAATGCAAAATTTCATCTTGAATTACCGGGTTTGTATTATTCATATCTAATAAATGTTTTATTATTTGTATGGTTTCGTTTAGAGGAATATTAGGAAATAGATTTTGGACGTCAAATGAAATCAGTTTCGCATTATTAGGTAATTTTACGTCTTGGATTTTGTTAATTAGTTCATAATAATAGTGGACTTGAAATTACCGTGGTGTTTTATTGAATTAATTAATTTTGTAGAGAGTTTTACTGATGGTGCAGTGATAAATGAAATGAATGAAAATAACATCAGTATTAGACCAGTAGTCTAATACTGATGTTATTTTTATGTAATCTCATAAGCGAATATAGATTAGAAGGTTGGGGATCCATAATCGTGAAATTATATTTATCTTTAGGGTTAAGGATTCCTGAAGTATTTTCTAACGGTAACTTTATTACTCTTTGAAATTTTTCCGTAGGGTTAAAATTTAGTTTTTTATAGTTTGAAGAAGACAAAAAATCTTTAATTTTCTTAATATATTCCTCTTTACTGATTGCAATGACGGTTTTACCCTTGTCAGCTCTGGTAAAGATGATATTATTTTCATTATTTTTTTATATTATTAGCTATTACATTTTCCTTATTATATTGTCTATTATTAATGAATTGAAATTTTATGGTATATATGCAAAACATTTGTAAAAATCATAAAACTTATTGAGTTTTATTTTATTCAACTATAGTTTATTTATAAGAATTTCTAACTTCAGAAGATATCAGTTTTAATTGAAAATATTTTTGGCCATAGTGTATTTGTTCATTAAAGCTGTTAAAATCTTTCATCAAATTAATCAACGTAAGTTAAAGACTTGCATTCTAAATGTCTTGAACAATTATATATTTTAGAAAGTATATCATTTTAGTGAATCGTGATATAGTTACCGAGAATATTCGCCTTTTATCTATTTACTAAGGCCATTTTAGAAACTAACAATATAATTGGAACGCATCTATTTTATATACCATATAATTGCAGAAATGACAAAAAACTTTATAGAAACTGATTATTTATTAAAATCGTTCAATTAAATAGACTTTTTAAAAATTATGTGCGAGAAAATGATGAAAAATTTTATGTAAATAAAGCTCACTTACCTTTTGGAAACATTAAGATCAATAAAATATTTACATTTTAAAATACATACCATTATAAATATCTACTGGTATTGGTGCAATGTAACAATTATTTATTCCTTATTTATTAAATTATTTGCCCACTTCAAACCAATAAGTGATTGAAACAACTGTTTAATTTAAGAAGATGAAACAATTCACCTTCTGTCAGAGATATTTTTTCTCTAAAGGCACTCACGATTTACTATGCCATTTTAATCCTAATTAAAAATTGACGTGATCGCTGTTAATATTCTACACACTTTTGACCTTTGACTTGCTTTATATAAACCAGAACAGTAGTTGGTTTAATAATGAAAACAAATAATTAATTAAGTTGTTCTTGTTTTAGATAAGTCCTTGCTAAAGACATTAAATTTATTTTTTGTTTAATAAAAGGTAATTACATAAAAAATGGAATAAGGCTAACAATATGTAAGTATGTCTTTCATGATAAGAAAACCATTATGTTAGTGGGTATTAAGTACATTGTATTTTACCCAAGGACAATCTTTGTCCAGGAGATAAACTCTTCACTTAAATTAGGATGCAGGTTCAAAACAAATAAAGTAATCCAAATACTTATTTTCTTATGCCTTTATGATATTTTAAATGACGTCAAAAACAAATTTTCTCCGTTGTATTTTTTTGTATTATATTTTTATTAGATCACATTTTTCTAATGAACATTATTTACTATACTTACTAAAATTACAGATGATGTTTCTCTTTATTAAAATCGGCATCAAATTATTTTCCTAAATGATGTTTATTCCTATTTTTCTTTACAATGTACTATCCAGGCTCACGCATAACATTAGACGTTGAGCCAGACCACTAAAAATCTTGTTTCAGGCTCATCTTTCCAATAAATCATTCGATTCTTTTTTGGATCAGGAATCGAATGGTATATGCTAGCCTTCTGGATTTTGCAGCTTAAGGCCGCCATACTGAAAAAATGGCCTCCATTTAGGTGTTTTTTACGTTTCAATTTGGGTCATTCTGGCAGAAAAAACTAAAGTTACCAAATTTGTAGAGCGTCAAATTTTCTTTACAACGAATAAATAAAAGTTGCTGAACATTTCACCGTTAGGCCGCCATATAAGAAAATGGAATTAGTCAGAATGTCACAGCAAGAGTAGCACGTGTTTTGTATGCTCTCCATTATTTCTACTATTATTGTGTGATAATTCCAAGTTTTTAGTAATTTTTTTTCCTCTCACTATACCTAAAGTCAACGGCTAACGCATTTATAATAATGCCGCCAAAAAAAACAACTAAACATCAAACAAGTGCAAATGTACCGTGTGCATCTAATGATGAACTAAATGGTCGTGTAGGCGATATTGAGGAATCTTTAAAGATGGGTATCGAGGAGCTAAAAAGTCAACTATCGGGCAGTAGTAATACTTCTGAAGACGTAAGTGCGTTTACTGCTAAACTAAATGATTTCCAGAATAAGATAATGCAGTCTATAAATTCTATAAAAACCAAGTTATTAAAAATGCAGGAAAAAGTTAACTCAGCAGAAAAACTAGTAGACGACCATAAACAAGAAACCTATTTAAACAGTGTTATTATCAGTGGTATTCCTGAAAAAAGTAACGAAAATCTATATGAAGAAGTTTGTAAGCTGTTAAACACGAAGGTTTTACTCAATTCGAATCCTAAAATACAAATTACTATCACTGATATAAATTATTGTCAAAGGATTGGCAAGAAAGATGATAAACGAAAAAAGTTTAGGATGGTATCTGTTGAATTTACAAATAGATGGATGCGTGACCTTGTTTTTAATTCAAAGAAAAATTTAAAAGGCAGTGGCGTAGCAATTAGTGAGAGACTTACAAAATATAATTTAAATCTCTATAATAAAGTGTATGCCAAAGTAGGAATGAGGCGCTGTTGGACATGGAGAGGTAAAATTTTCATCAGTAGTGATAACCAAAAAGTCTTGATAGTGTCTGAAAATGATTTGGATAGTTACTAGTGATATACATAGTAAATTTTATATAAATAATTATTATGATCTTATTTTTGTTTGCTACTTTGAATAAGATATTTCTAATTTTTAAGTTTTGTCACAAATTAAATATCTCGTTAACTAAAATGCTTAATGCATTTATCATAATTTTTTTTGGGGAGCATGTCATAATAGTGGTACCTTTTAAAATTTTATACCCCCTAAGCTTGTTTAGTTAGTATTACTTTATAACATTTCGAAATTTCTAATATATTCATATTTTATTTTCTCTTTCTCTTTATTTGTTTTCTTATTTAAATAGTTTGTGCATTTATAATCTCATTTACTTTCTTATTTTAGTACTGATAAGAATTTTTCATTTATACAAAACGAAAATAATTGGTAAAGTAAGTTTAAAAATATGTACTACTTCTTAATAAAAATGTGCACGATGTATTAATTTCACTTTGTTTATATTGTTTGTGTAACATAATGAGTTTACTTAAGTGTACTCATCTGAATGTTAGCCCATTTTAATAATTTTAGAGACGCCGTTATTTCGAATAAGTTTGATATTTGTGCTGTTACTGAAACTTGGTTGGATAACTCTGTATCTAATGATATTGTTAATATTGAAGGATTTGAATTTATCCGTAGTGACAGAAATAGGCATGAAGGGGGAGTGGGAATTTACATAAAAAAAGGTATAAAATATACAGTTTTACAAATGGGGGGTGACATTGAACAGGTTTGGTTAAATCTTGACCTGCAGACAACTGATGTTGCTCTAGGTGTTGTCTACAGGCCTCCTGGAGGTGGTTCTTTGGAATTTTTGAATAAATTTGAAAACATTTTAACCCATTTAATTCCAACAGTTGAAAATATCCTTTGCCTAGGTGATTTTAATATTGACTTGCTTACAATAGACAATACTGATGCTAATTATGTTTCTGATACTTTAGAAAGCTTTGGACTTTATCAGATTATTGATCAACCCACGCGAATAGCAAATAATTCAGCTACTCTTATTGACTATGTTCTAACATCTAGTAAAGAATTCGTTGCGTCAGCTGGGGTAATGACTGTGGAAGGTGTAAGTGATCATGAACTAACTTATTGCAACATTAATGTTAGAACAGATAAGCCTGGTCCAAGTTTTGTTACTGCTAGAAACTTTAAAAACTTAAATTATGAGCAGTTCAAGTCTGATTTAATATCTATACCGTGGAATAATATTTATGATTTAAATGATATTGATAGTAAAGTTCAATTTTTAAATGATAACATAATAAATTTATTAGATCTACATGCTCCTATCACAACGTATAGAATAACTAAAAAATATTCACCCTGGTTAACAGATACGCTACGTGCTATGATGGCGGTTAGAGATAGAGCTTTATTGAGATACAAGAGAACCAAAAATGTAACACACTGGCAATACTACAAACAACTCAGAAATGCTGTAAGTCTAGCTGTCAAAAAAGAACAAAAAGCCTATTATAATCGTGAACTTAACACTAATAATCAGAAACTAGTTTGGTCTAAATTAAAATCTCTTAATTTACTGCGTAAAAACGTTACTAACGATTTACCAAGTAACTTGTCAGATGTAGAGGAAATAAATAATCATTTTATTTACTCTATTCCAAATTTAGCAGCTGATGTATCCACCACTTCTTTCTACAATAATAACCTTAAAGACAGTAATGTGCAAGCTTTATATTTTTCAGGAATTACTGAAATTGAAGTATTAGATATAATTACTAAAATCAAAAGCAAGGCATTAGGATGTGATGGTATCAACATTTTAACAATTAAGTTGTGTATTCCGCATATTTTTACCTCACATAACACATATTATCAACTTTTGTTTAAAAAATAGTGTATTTCCTAGCCAGTGGAAGAAGGCACTTATTCTCCCGATGCCAAAAATCTCGAATCCTACAAGTCTTAAAGATATAAGGCCTATTAGTATAGATTCTAGAAAAAATTATAGACATTCAGTTAAGAAAACATTTAAACAAAAATAAAGTAATTCCAAGTACGCAATCGGGTTTTAAAACTGGCCACAGTTGTAGCACTTCATTACTAAATATAACTGATGATATTTTTCGCGCAACTGATCGAGGGAAATTAACATTATTAGTTTTATTAGATTATTCCAAGGCCTTTGATACCTTAAACCATACTATGTTAATATCAATTTTACATTATATAGGTTTATCTGCAATAGCTATTAAATTAATCTCTAATTATCTATCTAATAGATTACAGGCTGTTCAATATAAACAAAATATTTCATTATTTCAGAATATAATAAATGGAGTCCCCCAAGGCTCTATTCTTGGCCCTTTACTGTTCATTATTTACATATCAAACTTTGTCAATATTTGTATATCGTGCAATCTACATTACTATGCAGATGACGCACAGATTGCACTGTCCTTTTACCCTGAAGAACACTCTCAAGCTATAGCAGCCTTAAATCATGATCTTCATAATATTTATATTTTATCTGCTCAACATTGTTTGCAACTTAATACTTCCAAAACAGCGGTTATATTATTTGGCAGGAAAAATGATAGACTAAGATATTTTAATGATAACCCTTCAAATATTCTTCTTAATAATGAGAAAATTAATTATAATGATAATGTTAAGAATTTAGGGCTTCTTATGGATTTTGAATTAAGATTCTCAAAGCATATATCAAAATGTCTTCAAAAGTCTTACCTTAATTTGAGAGTAATTTATCAACATAGAATGTTCCTAAACAGAAGGACAAAAACAATGTTGTGTGAATCTCTTGTTTTATCGCAATTACATTATTGCGATACAGTCTATGGTCCATGCTTAAATAGCCTAGATATTATTGGTATTCAAAGGCTACAAAACTCTTGTTTGAGATTGGTTTTTGGCATCAGAAAATATGAGCATATTAGTCACACACTTAAGCAGGTTAATTGGCTAAATATGAAAAATCGAAGGTATCTGCATTCTGCATGTCAATTTTATACAATTCTGTTCAATCAATCACCTACATACCTATTTAAAAAAATTGGTTATCGCTGCGATGTACATCATTTAAATACACGATTTAGAGGTACCCTCACCCCTCCATCATTTTCCACTGAGTTATTTCGACGATCCTTCACATATAACATAGTTAGTTGTATTAATAATCTACCTGATGAACTAAAGGGAGTAAAAATTCAAATAAACAGTTTTAAAAAGCGGCTTTCTGTTCTTATTATGGACAAACAAGCAAGTGAGCATGCAGATATACGTTAGAATTGTTGATTGTGCACTCATTATAATATAAGAGAGAAATAATTACTTGTATTTGTTTATATTAATGTTAGTATTATTTAAGAGAAATTCCATTTTTTGTTATATATATCTATATAAGTTTATGCTGTGTAATCTGACTTGTTAGGGTTAGGTGGAAGAATAGACGGGTAACTTTGTTACACCGTACTAAATCTCGCCCGTTCAATAAAGGCTTTTATTATTATTATTATTATATAATTTTGTTGGCGTTTTCTGCAATTTTAATGCTTGTAAGATGATTTACAATAAAATAAAGAAAATAAAACAAAAGAAAACATATTTTTTATTAGAACATTTTTTGATAACCTTTTATCCCCACCTCCTACATACTAAAGTTAGTATTATGGTATGTGCAATCAAAAGTTATCAAATTAACAACTTATTTCAAAGACAAAAAAAGAATTAACAATTTATAAACAAAACTAATCCTTATCCGAACTATCTTCCTCAAACAGGTCGTAGTTTTCTGCTGCCTTAAATTCTGCCTGAGATGTGCAGTTTTTAAGCCGACACAATATGTCGGTGCATTGCAAATTGTTCTTTATGCATGAACAAGACGTCGGTATACAAGCTTTTAAGTATGCACATGACATAAACTCCAAAACTGAATCAGGGGCTGGGGAACAATCTATCCGGTCTAGATCCAGGGAAATTTTTCCATAATAATTTTTTTTAAACCCAGCCATGGTTTCCTGGCTTTGGAAGATCTGACTGATTGTTTAAAGACATTACCCATATAAAATATTGGTAATTTTCACGAATAAGGTGCTTATATAATAAGGCATTCTGACAATGTGGCAAATTACTAGAGTCTATCAAACCTTTTTTGGCTGTAAATAAGAAATATCTAAGCTCGTTGACACTTGTTAGCTGCTGTTAGGCTTTATAGCATTGTTGATGGTAGTGGGCCTTTGTCGCAATTAGATATCGAGTGTTGCACAGGCCCAATATATTGTTACCATTTTTTTTTAAACTGCCTTTTTAATAGTGTCTATTGCCCTTAATTCATTCGGTTTACATAAGAAAATCAAAGAAATTTCAAAAGTTTATAGGAAACAGCATAAAGTTCGGTTGAGAAACAAACAGAATGAACCAATAACATCCGTAGAAGAACTGACGACGACCTGGAGGGAGCATGCAACAAATATCTTCAATGATCAGCGTCCCCCTCAACCATCTTGTAACCTCCCAGACGACAGCTTATCCGGACCACCAATATTGCGGAGTGAAATACTATATGCAACAAGGCTCTTCTAGAGCCTTTCGGGATAAATGGGGTCGTAATTACCTGTGGTGTTAATAAAAATAGCAAAAACTCATAAAGCACCTGGTCCAGACGAAATCAATATAGAGGCAATAAAACTATTAGAGGAAGAGAACACTGAAGTACTTGTCAAAGTATTCAACAATATTTATGATGCCGGTCATATTCCATCAGATTGGTTGCAATCCACCTTCATAATGCTCCCGAATAAGGTAAATGCTTCAAAATGTAAAGATCATCGCCTAATCAGCCTAATGAGTCACCTACTAAAAATATTTTTACGTATTCTACATACAAGAAGCTAGAAGAACTAAGCGGGGAGCCGCAATTTGGCTTCAAAGGTGGAATGGGAACACGAGAGGCGGTATTCTGTGTGAACACCTTAGTCCAAAATTGTGTAGATCAACGAAAAGATGTGTTTATGGCATTCATTGACTACGAAAAGGCCTTCGAAAATGTCAGACACGCCACCCCCCTGAGATCGTTGCATAACGCTAACATCGACCAAAAAGATATCAGGATCATGCATAATTTATACTGGGATCAGAAGGCGTGTGTCAAATTGGATCATCCAATCAACACAGACGAATTTGAAGTGGGGTGTCTGTCACCGATGCTATTTAACCTTTACGTTGAAAACATATTTTCTAGCGCTCTGGAAGGCGAAACTGATAACCACGAAGATCTTCAGTGGCTGATAAATAAAATAAACATAGTGGGTAGGGATAACGGCCTGAAAATTAATGCCCAGAAAACAAAACCCATGATTGTGAGCAGAAATCACTTACCTCTGCAAAATGTCGCCATAAATATCGATAATGCACCCATAGAACAAGTACATACATTTAAATATCTAGGTACCTTATTAAATGACGAATGGGATCCACAACATGAAATAAAATGCCGCATACGGCAAGCGAGGCAGGCATTCACTAAATTGAGGCCCTTTCTGTGCAACCAAAGTCTGTCCTTTTTGATCCGGTACAGAATGGTCAAATGCTATGTGTGGTCAATCTTACTTTATGGAATGGAAACCTGGACACTTAAAGTCACATCAATTAATAGATTGGAAGCTTTTGAAATGTGGAAGAGCGAATGTGGAGAGGCAGCTCTTTAACTTGATTAAAAAACGCAAGATGAACTACCTGGGACACATCTTAAGGGGACTGAAATACAGAATACCACAACTAATCCTACAAGGAAAAATTGAAGGCAAGAGAGGAGTAGGGCGTAAATAAATGTCCTAGTTACGGAACATTAAACAATGGACTGGAATAATCAACACCGGCGAACTATGTCACGCGGCCAAGGAAAGAACCCTCACTCTGAGATAGTCACCTACGCATAATTGCATGATAGCAGAAGAAGAAGAAGAATTGCCCTTAATTCAACAATATTTGTAAGGTCGTTACGTGTATTTGATTTGCGTCGATATTTGCTATATTTATTGCAAAAAATGCATACCTGTGGTAAAAGTGCCGAGCTAGCTTGAACTGTGGTTGGATTCTTTAACCTGCTTTGGCGAATTTCAGAAACTATTCGATCGGTGTGTTGATAATGATGGATTATCCAAAACGATTTTCTGGCAATTAATTGAAGGTTTTTTTAAATGTAAACTTGGATCTACAGTTACAGTTAAGGGATTTTCCCCTTCTTCATCATCATTCGCTATTGCCAAAATTGCTGAATGTCCACTAACTTGTGCAGCTGATAAAAGGGTTTTTCATGACGCTAAAAATGTGAAAGTAACCAATTTTGTATTGTCATCGGTACAATGAATAATACACCTGCTTTCTTCTCGAGAGTCCATTTTAAAGTAGGAATTTCACTAACTGGATGTTTACTATCACGCTTTCAACTCTTCTCTATCATCACTATTCACTTTAAACATAAGTTTTTTTAAAATAACATTTGCGCTCCTGTAATAAAAAAAGTTTAGTTTTTAATCACATTCAGAATTACAGTTGAAAAAATTTTGAATGCCAATCATAAAAAGCGTACTTCTAAACATTGGTGTTAGTACCATGGAATAAGATTTTTCTTTCATGATAGTACACCATAAATAAAAAATTGTACAGTTTATGTAAGCTTAAAACGTTGCTTGGAAGTATACAATTTTTTTTCCTAATATTAAAATTTTTTGAGTGAGCATATAACCCATTTTTAATAAAACCTGAAAGATTTTTTTTAATAGTAAATAGATTTGAAGCGCCAAAATTAAACCTGTTTTAGTGCACAAAAAAACTACAATAAATTTTTTTTTTTGAAATTTGTATTTTTATAAAATGGTCATAAAACTATTGAAATTGTAGAAAACTTAAAAAATATATATGTCCGCCATTTTTCTTATATGGCGGTTTCGGTAAAATGTTTAGCAACTTTTATTTATTCATTGTAAAGAAAATTTGACGCTCTACAAATTTGGTAACCTTAGTTTTTTCTACCAGAATGAACCAAATTGAAATAAACGCAAAAAAACGTAAAAAAAATCACCAACATGGCGGCCATTTTTTCAATGTGGCGGCCTTAAGTTGCAAAATCCAGAAGGTTATCATTCGATTGTTGGTCCAAAAAGGAATCGAATGACGTATGATAAGCTTACTCTGGAAAAATGAGCCTGGTTGGCACCTTCGCTCAACGTCTACATAAGGACCAGTGCTGACAAGTACACAAGCAGCCAAATGTAGGGGCAGTCAATTACCTTAGTCAATGATTGAAAATTAAACAATGAACACTATCGGTTCCGCTTCCCCTAGTGGAGTTGGTCTAGATTTTGAATGGAATTGTATGGAAAGGTAGTGGGGTGGGATAGCTGAAAACGCTTCACATCTGGCAACCAATGCGCCCCTTTGGATTCAGATAATACAAGGGCAGACGAGTCTAAAAAACTCGGGACACAAATTTTCCTGGCCCACTAGCGGTGTTGATGACATAATCAATATGACCGCCAAAATTTTGTGACATGCTTCTACATTTCCCTATATAACTCAGGTTTGTATTTTGATATTAACCTATATTATTATTGATTATTAATTAGGAGAGGCGCTTTCAAACGATATATTTGACATCATTGTTTAGATTCATAAAACGAGAAATATTGGTAACTTTATTAAAATTTTTGTTTTTTATTTTGATTTTTTCGAAACATTCTGCTAAATTACCTTTCGAACGGTATATATAACTTACGTTTTATCACAAACAGTTGCTGAAAATTCAATTCAAAAGGGCTTTATTACAGTTAAAAATTATAACAGTTGCCTCACCTGCCTCGGAACCGATCATGCAACCGCCGCGTTAACGCGGTGGCGGATTGCAGGATCAGATGAGACAGACATGGTTTGGCTATAGCGATTGCCGGAAAATTGGTAACGTCTGGTACGGTAAAGGGTGTTTAATCCGAAATGGGGCATTATGCTGCCTAGTTGCTGCTGTTAGCGTGCGTAGAGATCTCTGAAGGAGGTGTACCTTCCTGAATTTGATATGAGGCGCATACATTTGTGTTCGATCTGAAAATTTACCAAAGCAATGTAGCGTTGTACAGCGAGTCGTTATGGCAACAATGTAATTTATATGGGTTCCAAAAAGTAATAGAGCACCTTTATAACTGTTTAAGTAGCAAATGTAATGAAATTTAATTTTTGGGGGCAACTTCAGAAATGTAATAATAAATAAAATAGATTAAATAAATAAAATTCCATTCAGTAATACTAAATGTGTGTTTTTTTTGCCAGGCAGACGCTGTGTGAGGAACTTCGCCGTGTAAAGAAGATATTGCTTTCGTCTATCTCATAGAAAGACAGAAATTACCCAATCATCTCAACGAAGAGGAAACATGAATTGGGTGATGCTACGATAGGACCAGTGGTGGCTCCGTTTGTTGGGACCTGTGTTTGTTATGCCAGAAGGTTTCAATAGAGCGCTTAATCATTCTGAAGTATGAAGGTTATTTAACAATGGCGAAGAATTTTGGAATCTTGCATCCTGTATTATGTCCAGGTATTTCTGATGAGACACCCGAGTCAGTATTTTAACCCTCTAATAACATACGTACAAAAAGGAAAAGAACAGCAGATACAGATGTGGAAGGATCCTTCAAATTTAGGAAAATCTTGAAAGAGCTGTCTTTGTAATATACCTACTGCCCGTCACTAAAGTCATTAAATGCACAGGCATCGCGAATGGCATCGCCAACATCCCCTTCAAAACTGAAAATAATTTCACTTCCCGATTTATCTCCTCTCAGACCAGGTATAAATCCTAATAGTGGTTCCTTGAGACGTGTTCTATTGGTATTCTTTTCGTCGGTTTATATTCCCATGTCAATCGTGCGCTGAGACACTAATTTTCTAAGATAATAAAGTTTAAACACTGGAGGAGTACTGCTAGATGAGTACAAATCCCGCATTTATTAAACCAATTCCATTATAACTGTATCATAAACAACTTCGGGATTATGGTAATCTTCTCTTCGAGAACATTTAGCAGCTCTTACACGTGTTAGAAAGCGAGTATAGCATCGTTTGTGGTATTTGGCTTCTAACGCTACCAAATCTGTTGACGATAACTTCTTCAACAGTTTTTCATCTTGTAATTGTAGACCCAATACCCAATGTGGATGCAGCCACAAGTTTGTCTCTACCTTCTTCTTCATCACAAAACAAACACACCTTTTTCACATCTGAACAAAATAATGATGATCTTGTTAATTTTGATCTAGATGAAGTTTGGTCTAGAAAATGGGGTCGTCCTTTCTATTTCTTTTCACCAAAAGTCTTTTCGCCTTTTGACTGTCATATTTGTTCTTGTAAGATTTGTGATATTTTGCTGCATGGGCTACAAAATAGTGTTTGTAAAAGACCACTTCCATCGTCCAACTGATCCAAATTTCCTATAGCACTTGGAAGGTCACCATGTTCAGCAAAAATTGCAGGATTTTTCGCCATTGTTAAATAACCTTCATACTTCGGAATGATTAAGCGCTCTTTTGAATGGTTCTGGCATAACAAACACAGATCCCATACAACGGATCAGTCGTAGCATCATGTTTGCCTAACATTTCAATAGACAAGTGAGCGACAGTTTTACATCCTCTCCGAAGGATGGTATATTCACTACACAATCCTCGCCTAAGATTACGTATAACTGCGCCTGACGTTGCTTTACATCGCATATCGAAATATGTACATAGTAAAGATGCACCTACAATTTATTTTTTGAGCCACGTTTTTCTCACTTTTTGTTGAAGGGAAGACAAGTGTAGTGAAATTGTTTATGTTAATAAATGCTCTTTTCAATGAAAATGGCAGTGTTATTAAAAGATCTGAGAATGACCAACTCACCGAATACATCCGCATCCTGAAGATAACGTAATCTTAGCTGCAGATCAAGCGAATCCAAGATTGAGTCTACCAGATTTAGCGTCTCAACGGAATATCGACAAAGAAAAAATTATATGTTTCAGACGTCATAATATCAAGCCTTATAAACCAACATTTCTAAATACTTTGAAAGAAAATGATGAATATAAAACGTTAGATTATTGCTGTTGGGTAAAACTTTGTTTACTGATGAGGTTATACTAACCAGTAATGAGTTGATGTTTTCTCAAAACTGTAGATACTGGTCTATAGAAAATTCTCATTCCAGTATTCAGAGAAAATTAACTTATGGTGTGGAATTTTAGAAGACCGAATAATTTGTCCGTGTTTCTTTAATAATTCGTTAAATGTTGAGCATTTAGTTATCTTGTTCGATACGGAATTATGGGATGCAATTGGCAATCTTCCTCTTAATATGCTACAGGAGATGTTTCTCCAACTAGACGGTGCGTCAATTCATATTTCTATAATTGTTTGTCAGTGGTTGAACGAACATTTTACAAGACGCTAGATAAGAAGAAATAATCCTTTTGAACTCTGGACTTCTCGGTTCCCCGATATTACATCACTAGTTTTCTATTCCCGGGGAACAGTGAAGATTAAGGTTTACAGAAGAAGGCCCAGAAATCGAGAAGAACATTGTGTTAAAATAAGACGCACCTGCCGCGAAATCAGCATTCCAGACCTGAGAAGAGTATGTTACCTCCTTTCCCTTATTATTTATTTTTGGGAAAGAATTGAGGCAACATATGCTGACGACTAGCTGGTTTAAGTCGGAGCAAAGAGCCGTGGATCCGGAGTATTCGTAAGAGTGGAGAAACTTACCCTTTTTGAAATGTACAGCATAAATGACAGATTTCTGTTTATTTCGAGAAAAGGAGACAAAGAAAAATTGGTGTTAAATTGGGCACCATCTCTAGTGAAAATAAGTTGAATTGTCTCTTTTTCTCGAATAACCAGTCTACTATAGATCAGGCTGAAATTGTTGGTAAGGGAAATAAAAAGATAGTTTAAAATGAATGATAAAATATATTACATGAATAGATAAATCGGTTTGTATAAAGTGGAATTTTGAAGTTACTTAGTAATATTGGCTAACAAAGACTAATTACAATTTAAAAGAAAATATATAGCAAATTTATACCAGGATCCTAGATTCCGGGATTGAGTATTGTTGAGATAACTGGTTCTGGAACAGCAATCCAGGCCCACAATTGTCTCTTGCAAAAATGGAGTCTAAAGGTTTCCTTGACAATTTAGAATTTAGTTTACGTCTCTTAATGAAATGAAGTTTGAAAATTGTCCAACTATATGGTTTTTGAAAAGTTAATGAATGCAAATATCTATATACAGAAAGATATACATAAGCTATGCAGAAATGTAGAAATGTATGCAGAAATGTATAAGTGTATAAGCTGATTTCGTAAACTATAAATTGCCAAAAAATGAAAAAGAAAGACCATGTGGTACATATAGTATTTTAACTACTTATTAAATTAAAGATAATTGAATTTGGATTTATATTTATTTTAAAATAATTGAAATTACATCAAAGACAAAAATTGAAAATTACTGAAATTTTAAATTACTAATAAATGAAATTTACCTGGATATTAAACACTTGTTAACGCGGATTTAAAAATGTAATATTGGTTACTGAAGCCCACAGTTAAAATTTATATACGTTCGAATCAGCTGCAAGCAAATAATTTCTTGGTGAATTTTACTAATAAAGTAAACTTTATTTGCCCCACTTACTGCAAAATAATGCCACTACACAAACTTGAAAAAATCTATTTCCACTAATTAAATTGAAAGCTGTAAAACGTAGAAATAGTACAGGTATGGCCATCTGTTAATTGTTGAGTTAAACGCAACAACCTGCCTTATGTAGATTCCCGTATTCAAACAAATTACAGAATCGATAAAAGGAATCTATAATAAACCATACCACAGCTGACTTAGATTGCAACAATTTGTAATTTCTACTGTATACATAACTAAAAATATGAACTGCCGTAATAAATATTAAAACGTATAACTCAGTAAATATATTACATCTTATAGGATATACTATATATAGTAATGAGAAAGGTAAGGAAAATAACCATATGTACTTACATAGGAAACAAAAATATAAAAATTGAAATATAGGTATCTGAATGTAAATAAATGTTTTTAGATAATTGTTTCTTGAGATGCTGTAATAGAACTAGAACAGAGATACATAATAGTGTAAAAAAACATGACGTGATAAGTTCCTAAAATATAAAAATATGTACAAAAACAGTGTGAAATGGTTTAGCAGTTATACAAGTAAAATCCTGCTAGTTGCAAATAGTTTCACTTACAAAAACTGAATCAAAATGCAATACAGATCGTGCTAAATATAAACAAAATACTAGTTTTTATATAAAACCGTTTAATGGACATAGGCCATGTAACAAGTAGCCAATTATAATCGCAAAAAAATCGAGAAATGTATTCAAATCAACGATGAATTAGTTGAGAGAGGCTACATCCGATAATTTATTAAAAATTTTATATACGTGTAATGAGTAATTACCTCAAAAACTGATTGTCAGGTACTTGTAATAATTGTTGTTTGCTTAATTATTTTAATGACCAAAAGTTAATTGTTTGTTTTCCTTTCTCCTAAAATGTATTTTTTGTCAAATCGACACTTCTGTTCAATATTTTTTTCCATTTCAATGGCATTCTATTAAATTGTAACCGTGTGTGAACTTTGCAGAAACAAAACCGAAAATGCGAATTTCGTCTTTGAAATGAAATTTGGTATTGGGGCTCAAAATTGGATTCTGAATAACTTTTTCTAATAACTCTTTTCAATATCTTCAACGCGATGGAAAATATCGGAAATGGGCCCTATTTGGGGAGCTGTCGTCTCAGTTTGTTAAGAGATTAAAGTCGAAATTTCAAGTTTAAATCAAGTTCAATAAAATTTAACATGTTAAAATGGCCCTTCTATGCCTTTGGAGTTCCACACGTTTTAGGATAGAATTAAATTTCCAATCAACTTTACTTCTTCTATTCACTTTCATCGAACTTATCTTCCTTTAGTGTTAAAAGTGTTTTTTATTTTGTTTTCAGTGTTTTTATTTAAATAAATTATTAAAAACATTTTCTATAATTACCAATCATATACATTCATTGCTTATTGCGAACGTTAAAGGCTAAAGGGGTAATACTTCCCTTAAAGTTTTCAAATAATTAACCACAACCAATCATAGTGCCCAATCTGTTTTTTTTTTGTGAACATTCAATTAACCGGACAACTGTATGAAATTTTGTTTCGTACTTTTCAGTGACTATTCTTAAATACGGTTGGATCAATTTATAGTAAGTAAAAAAAAACTCATTTTGATTACTTATATTTTAATTCACAAAATTTCAGTTTTAATTAAGGCCCGGAAAATTTTCAAATAAATCTTGACTAGACCAAAATTTCATTCGATCCTTTCTAAAGCCACATTGCGAACTGAAACGTATTCTGTCATTATATAATCCTGATATATTCAAAAAACAGAAATTTTCATTTTTCATATCATCAGCACCTTTCATATTTACGGGATTCCAAATCACATTCAATATTTTATTTTCTGGTGGATTGGGATCTCTGAAAATATAAACATATTATTTTTAAATAAACATAATTTATACTACAGAATTTGCAATAAAAATAAATGAATATTATAATTGTGAAAAAAAATTGGCTTTCGGTCGAAGACCATAGTGCCAGTCACAAAATATCTCATTGATAATCAGAATAACGTTAAATTAATTTATTAAATATGCTTGATAATGGTAGCGAATAGTATGACAAAATATCCTATACCTAATTTTAAAAATGACGAAAAAGAGAGAAAATAAATTGAAGAAAACAAAAAAGGATATAACAGGGACACACGCTTCCCGTCCTAGGGTCTGTTAGGACATTTAAAAATAGACAATACAGGGAGAACCGCGGTTGACAGGGGAAAAACAACAGAGGGAAAAACATACGGTAGCCAAACATAATCTAAAGCTTAATACCTATTTCTTTTACGAAATCAAAAATATACATATAAACTTTACGAGATCTTAAGGACAATAGATAGAGCATATTAAATGGAGCCAATATTGCAGTTTTGTGCAATATTACTGATTAATGTATTAGAGGCATTTTGATATTTCACACATCCAAAAAATATATTGTCGAGATCTGCTATGATGTTGCATTGATTACAATTTGGTGAGGTATATATATATCAATTTTGTATAGGTATCCGGGATGGCATGCGTGACCAAATTTTAATCTTATAAGAGATGTTACATATTTTTTCGATGCTTGGAGGTCTTCATACTAAAGTTTATTAGGTATACTGGGATGAATCATCGTGTATCTGATAGGATTGGTAAAGCAATACTTTTTCCACTGGTAATTCCATTTGACTCTCAAATTTAGTTTAAGAACATTATGTATATCTGCTAAACTGATTTTATGTTCTAGAATGTGTCTTGATGAGCTCCTTTTTTAGCTAATATATCTACGTGCTCATTGTGTTTTATTCCTCCTATATGTGCTTTGACCCAGACGAAGGTAATTTCCCAGATAAATGTATTTGATGAATGATATTTTTTATTTTGAAGATATATGGATTGACTTTGTCTCTGAAGGTATTTGTATTCCTTAATGCATTGAGGACAGACAAGGAATCGGATAAAATAATTGTTGCATTGGGGGGGGGGAGGTTGTATTGTTTAATAAATTGTAATGCCTCATATATAGCTATGGCCTCCGCCGTGAAGATAGAGCAATTAATGTTCAGTTGGAAATAGTTCTCAATATTCAATATGGAATGAAGTAAGCCCCGCCAGTCTGAGAATTAATTTTGGATGCATTTGTATAAATAAACAGCGGGTCATCAAATTGATTCAGCAAAGTTTTAAGAGTGTTGGAGTTGATATGATGGTATGATGAAGTCCGTATGGTTGAATATATCAAAGAAATTAAAATTATTAATAGAAAATTGCTCAAGTTCTGTAAGTTCAGACAGATTTTTTAATCCAAAACTTATTACATAAGTGGAAGATGTTTAAGCTTGAAATTTTGCTTAATAGTGGAGTATTGAAATGTGTATAATTTGATTATTC
Source organism: Leptura quadrifasciata (assembly GCA_963675555.1). Lineage (NCBI taxonomy): Eukaryota > Metazoa > Arthropoda > Insecta > Coleoptera > Cerambycidae > Leptura > Leptura quadrifasciata. The sequence continues at coordinate 103,851,072 of OY776676.1, forward strand.
TCGTACAATTTCATATGTATTGTGCACAGATTTGCAGACAAATTTGTCGCGTGTATTGGATATAAATATGCGACAAGTTTCAGTCTCCACTATTATGATAGAATGTTCGCCATTCAGAAAATCGTTTAAAAAGGTATTACGTCAGTACAATTTTTGGACAATTTTGACTTTAAGCTATTTCCTGATATAATTCAATTGTTATCCGAAAAAAATTTACTTATCAAATGAATATGGTAGAACGGTAACTTTTGACCATTGTCTCTTCAAAAAATTCGTTATTGATGAAATGGTAAGAATCATCAAAGAATTGTACTTCTGCTACCACCTTACCACTGTAAATTTAACCCCATCAAGTTACTATTGGCTCAGGCAAAATGTTAAATATCCCTAAATAATACTACGTTTAAATTAAAAGAAGTTAAAGTCCTGTTGACCAATACAATATAAAAAGTATCTACAGATCAACGGCGAAGTTGTATAGATCACGTGATAAAAGAAGAGGTTTAAATGTGAGATCTGGACAATCTTATTTACGTCACTATAGAATCCATTATTATTAATATAGAAGCCGAAGACAGTTTATCGAAATATTCAGAGGAACAAACTTTTCGGTGTTTCATGTATTTATTCAACATAATACATTGTAATTTATACAGATATCGTGTGCAATAATGATCCTCTTCACGTTTTAAATAGTTCATTTACATTAAATGTGATATGCCAATCCACGTGTCAGCATTAAAAATATTGATAATAATAAAGTCATTCGTTATTTGTGTTATTGATTTTATATTATAATCTACTCATTAGTGTCATAATGAACATAGAGTTTGATATTATAGGCCAGTCATCAGGGAGTTGAGAATGCATAAAAACCGTTTTAAATCGGACAAGAAAGTTTTCTGTTGGAACCAGTTTATTATAGGCCTCTTTTAGACATACTAATTTTTCCCCCTCGCCCGCCCCCCGAGATACCACCAATTTAGGGGCAATATCGCTTAAAAATCATTTTTGGTCCTACGAAAAAAAGATGGTTATCAAATTTAAAGATAAGTAAATTTCCTATTGAAATGGTTCAGACACGCGTAGTATTAATATTCTTGGAGTTATAGGCGCGGGAAGTAAAGCACCATATCACATTCACTCTGTATGTCGACACTTTCCTATTATACTTCCAGGCTTTCTACCTGCAATTACATTCAATTGCAACTTTTGAAGTTAAGTAAATATAATATTTATTATCAATTTTGAAATTATAAATGTCTTCAACTATCGGTGGTGTGACTACCATTATGCGCTTATTTACACATTACCTAATTCCAAAGATTTGGGATAACATATAATTTCTCCACGCATTCAATGGATGTGACACAACTTCTACATTTCTTAGGCAAGGCAAAGCAAAATTCGTTAAATTATTACAAAAATCTGCAGGATTACAAAAATACGTGGAAAGTTTTAAAGACCCCAATTCACACTCTAGTGTTATAGATATTATTACGTATTTACAATCTCCACTAAACACTCTGTACGTTCAAATAACTTGCAACACGAATCTTCACAAGCCACTATTTTATTAATCACTTAAATAACAATAGTTAATCCTTAAAAAATAACACAGCTAATAATAACTTTAATCTAATATAAATTCACTACTTTTAAATCACAACTGTACTTTCCTTCATCTGATCACTTGTCAACTCTTATCTAACCAAAAACTGTCCTGCCTGCTCAACCTCACTTCTTTATATACACCCTTGGAATGTACCAGAATCCCATTCCATAACCTTCTAGAACAGGTTGGAATCCTCCATAGTTTTCTACTACGTGGTAGATGGCGGCTCGTCAATCGGTCCAGAGATGGCACCACCCCACCTACCAGCCATCAACAGAATAACAGGTTTCCCTTCACTTTGACCAGGGACTTAATCACATCTCTCCACGTTAGAGGGCAGCCCATAACACTGCCCCCTCCTTAAGCCTGAACGTCCCGGTCAGGCAATTCAGATTCCAAAACATACTTCATACTTCGCCAATCTATCCAAGTGCACGATCTTTATCTTGGACTTCTTACTACGTTGAATTCGGTAAACAACGTCATTGATCCGAATGATGACAGAATACGGTCCTTCCCTGGATGCGTGAAGCTTCGGAGATCTTCCCTTCTTTCGCTGTGGGTTATATAGCCAAACCAGATCTCCCTACTTGAATCCTGCTGACGTCCCCTTCCGGTCATGGCGAGCCTTCAATCTGTCACTAGCTATGCTAACTTGGTTTCGAACTAACTCGTGGACATTCCTCGGCCGTTGACTAACTTTGTCTGCATAGTCATCCACGGACAGTGGCTTCTTATCTGGTGTACCAAACATCAAATCACGTGGCAGTCTGATCTCGTGCCCAAATATTACATGAGCCGGTGTCTGTTTAGTAGTCCCATGAATGGTAGCCCTGTATGCCATTAAGAAAAATGGTATATGTCGATCGCAATCTCTCTGGTTCTTGTGAACCATCCTAGGGAGATTAAACATAATATTTTTAGTCGCAAACTCCTCTATAAAATCCTTATTTTACTATAAGGAACGTAACCAGACTGCAACCAACAGCTACTCTCCGGGCTATGTGCCCCGCCGAGCGCTGAATTCCAAGTTTGGGCGCGTTAAGTGTAATAATTGCATATTACCATCAAAACGCTAATGCTTCGATTGCAACAAACACCAGCCGAAAGACTGATCTTACTTAAAGGAGCTCTCTTGCCAGCCGTCACACACCACTTGCAGACCGCAGTTTCGAGCTGTTGGCTCTCGTCAGTGCAAGGTCCAGTCCAGTGAGAGCTGCTTTAAGTAGGATCAGTCTTTCGGCTGGTGTTTGTTGCAATTGAAGCATTAGCGTTTTGATGGTAATATGCAATTATTACACTTAACGCGCCAGACTTGTAACTTGTAATTCAGCGCTCGACGGGGCACATAGCCCGGAGAGTAGCTGTTGGTTGCAGTCTGGTTACGTTCCTTATAGTAAAATAAGGATTTTATAGAGGAGTTTGCGACTAAAAATATTATGTGTAATATTCCGCCCTCTAAAAGCACATTTGAACTACCTTAGAAAGATGTTCCTTCATGGTTTTATTATGTCGTTCCACCATTCCATCTAACTGGGGATGAAGAGGGGTTGTCCGAGTCTTGTGAATGCCCAGCAACTCACAAATTTTCTGAAATACCCTCGACTCAAAGTTTCTCCCTTGATCGGAATATAGCTCCAGGGGTACACCAAATCGGCATACAAGGTTATCCCCCAGAATTTCCTTCCAGAACGGCCTCGATTATCTGTTCTGAACGGGCAGGAATCTTGATTGTCCGGGTCGTCAGTAGTCTGACTTTTTGAAACCGGTCATCTGCTGTCGACAGAATAAATTCTTAATTTCCAATCTTTAGAACTCGTTCTACCACGTCAAGTATAAATTGATCTTGTACTTCCATAACATCCAGCCCCAAAATGAAATCATCAGTGATGTCAGCCACGATAACCCCATGACTAAAGCACAGGTGACCAAACTGCAGATCTAGGTCAACTTCTCGATGAACCCTTACCCTGTCTCCCGTGGCTGGTCGAACGACCAATCCATTTTGGTTTTTATCAACTTTTATTCCTGATAGATATCCGGGCCGCACTATTGATGACGTGGCGCCTGTGTCGATAGCGAAGATACATTTCCTTTTGTTTACATAGCCATCCAATAGCAGACTACTTGGGACTCTTCTAATCTGGGAAACCCGTATCTATATGGGGGCACCGCGTTCACCAGCCAACACAGCCTCCAAGGTGCTGGCTATCTTTAGTTTCCTGCGGCTCTTCAGTTATTGTGGCGTTTACTCTCTCAGAGCTACGCTGCCGACAGTTTCGCTTAATATGCCCTGGTTTGCCGCACTTATAACATTGAATCACTTTCCTTGTCTGTCCATCACTCTGTCCCTGTTCCTGCGTCCCTAGGGTATCTGATTTAGTTAGTATCTGATTGAATATTTTACTTATGTCGCTCAATATAGATTCAGTTCTCGATTTTCCTAAATTGGGTTCTTCTACTCTCCCTGTTAGAGGGCAGCACATAACAATATGAAAAGTTATATTAGCTCTTTACGGAGCAGAACCCGAACAGCATTCTTTGAATTAATTCAGGTACAAATGCTTTATTAAGTTAGTGCAAAAAGTACATGCAACCTTGCATCGTTACCTCCAACTGAGTCTGCTGCACGCCAACGCTCTTTTAGAACATACTGTCAAATTCAGCAGTGGTACGGCAATACAAAAAGTCCTCAAGATTGAGGTTGGATGAAAAAAAATATTTTTTTTGTAGGACCATTCACAATCGAGGTATTTGCAAAAAAATGATTTTTAAGCGATATTGCCCCAAAATTGAGGGTGTTTCGGGGGGGCGCGCGAGGGCGAAAATTAGTATATCTAAAAGAAGCCTATAATGAACTGGTTCCAACAGTAAAATCTCTTGTCCGATTTAAAACTATGTCAATCTCCTGATGGCTGGTCTACTAGTGTCAGCATAATACCAAAACGTTGTTTACATTTTTCGCAAAATAAACATCTTTACATGAATAAAATAGGCTTCATTTAAGAGAAAAATCTGCTTATTTGGTACCTACCTAGTTTGCAGACTAAGAACTTTCAAAATAAAACTATTACCTGAAATAAACGTCTGTTGCTGAATTTATCCAATTATTTTCAGTTGTTAATCTTAGTTTCAATAATTTCATTAAACTACGAAAAAACACCCGCTATGATGTTACGCGTATAAATCAGAGATAGAAAATACTGTTCGAAAAGGCAAAGAAAAGGGCAATTTGCTAGAGATAAAATTTTTATGACCCAAGTAGAATTTTATTTAAGAACTGTCCTAGTAAGGGCATTTACAATTAAATTTCCTTAAAATATTACCAATATAAAATACAAGGAAATTAGCACTCTGGCTATGTTTTTACAGGATTTTCATCTACAATGAGCTTTTATTACTATCTTCCAATTCCAAATAGGGCATAATAGTGTACATGCCACGCAAAATTACTTACCCATAAATTGCAAAATTGGTCCACATGTTTATCATAAAATAACGCATTACAACATCACTGTCTTGTACCAAAGGAGGAATAAGTGCAGGTGTTTTAAACAAATAAATGAGATCATCACAATGGGATACGCCTAAAATAATTAAACATTGAGTTGAGCATAAGCTTTAGACCATTCAGCGCGTCGCTTCGCTCTAATGGACTGATAATTATTATCTCATTATGAACGGAAATAACAAACTGCGTTTGTCTAATTAAAATGGAATTTAAAAGCCCGCAACGAACCTGTATACTAGTTTTGTTAAAATATACCATAGAAAATAAACATAAATTAATTTATTATTATATTCTTTGTCTATAAAATACGCTGAAATATTCCAAATATTATGACGATGACCATCTCAGACCGTGAATTGAGGTTACAATTTACTACATTACATTGATACCAAAAACCACAACATTTCGCTTCTTTTAGAGGCATTTTAAATATGTCATTTGGATATTAATAAAATGATTGTCAAAGCTTTATCATCCTAAGACAAATATTTCCTTTCATTTTCAATCTATGAAGCTGTGATAAATTGCCATCGATGCTGCAGATTATATATTCATAGCATTAAAATAATTTACAGTGGCGAAATTTGCGTAAATTAGGCGATGTGGTTAGAAGTCGACCAAAGTTCGTCAAGATGCGCGTACTTGTGCATTATCTCGTTTCCGTGAGCTAAGAAATATCTTCTATCTCATAATGTAGAAATAGTTTTGGGCAAGGTATAATCAGTCCGTTAGAGTGAAACGGCGCCGACACGGTGAATGGTCAAAATCTTAAACTGATTATTAAAATAAACAATATATTATATATACGATACTGCGTTATGCCCAGAAGGTTTATAAATATTTATCTTTAAGTACATCGAGATAGTATTACTAATTCCCACAATTTGCACATGTGGTATGGGGAGAATCCATGTAGGGTTATCCAAACCAGGAATCAGCATAGATTTTCTATAAATATTTGGGCAGGAATAATCAGTTAATAGAGATGCTTTTAGATAGCGTTCCTCTTCACATATGGTTCATGCAAGATGGGGCTCCTCTTATTTCCCCATTATTATACGGGATGACAAATAACACTTTTCCAATTGGTTGAATTGGAAGAGGAGGCCCATTTCCATGCCCAGCACGCTCCCGGATTTAAAACTACGGAACATCAAACATCTATTGTAGTCCAATATCTATAGTATTTTTTCTATATAGGAGACCCAATACTCGAATAAAGAGTTAATGAATCACATTTCATATTGTATGGTATTGCCAAATATGCATAAAGTCAAGTTTGTTAAAACTGGAAGTTTGGCCTTGCGCCGTCATATTGGAAAAAAGAACCACACTGAATTTGGTATGAAAAAATAGTCCATCAAAATCTTTCATGATGCCTGCATTTGGGAAAAATACGCCTCCCATTTCCACACTCTAAAACGAAGAGTTATGAAATAGAACAACTAATACATGCTGACTTTTGTGGGCCGATGCAAGAAAAGTCTGTCTGTTGGTGAATCGCGATACTTATTATTACTAAAGGATGACATTTCTGATTGAAAACATGTATATTTTTTTAAGGAAAATTCTGAGGCGCTAGGATATCTTGAGGATTTTCCCAAAAAGCTAGACAAACATTTAGGGAGAGCTGTGGTAAGTATTGTGTACAGACAATGAACTGGAGTTTATAAATCAGCAGGTTGAACAGTTAACAAGCCGATACGAAATTATACATAGGAGAAAATATTGCATATAGCCCAATAATTTACTTTACTATTTAATTTAATATAAGCGAGAAGCAGTAATCGATAATAAATAGACATTCAATGTTAAACTACGTTCTGGTGGAAGTCTCAATCGTTATGAAGTTCGATTGGTAGGTCGAGGCTTTTAACAAAAGTATGTTGTAAACTATTATAAGACATTCTGTCCTGTAAGTGAAATTAAACTCTACTAATTTGATGTCAAAACCACATCTTTGTATGTCAAATTACAGAAAATCATTTATATGCAGCAACTCATAAGCTGTAAGGACGGGACAGATCGAGTTTGCATGCTGCATCGGAGCCTGTGCAGATTGAAACAAGCGTCTAGATGTTGGAATCTTCGTTTGCAGGATCTACTGAGTAAATTTAATTTGATAGCAACAGGTGCAGATCCGTGCGTGTTTTCCAATCCTAAGTAGGATAATCATCAAATAATTATAACGATATATGTTGATGATGGGTTAATTGCCTCTACAGACTCAAAATCAACAGATTCACTGCTGAACGAACTGAAAAAGGAATTCAATATTACGACCAATGAAACCAGGTATTTCTTAGGTCTGTAAATTGAACAAGCTCCAGATGGGTCATCCTTCCTTCGTCAAGAAACGTATACGAACCGATATACCGATTTAATATGGACGACGCCAATGCTGTTGCAATTCCAGCTGATCGTCATCATCAAATGTGTGCAGCAAAAACGAGATGAAAACCTGACCAATGCACCTTATCGTGAAGCAGTTGGGAGCCCTATGTATTTGTCAACAGGAACAAGACCTGATATTACTTTTGCAGTTCATAGTGTAGGACAATATTTAGATGTCTACAAAAATTCACTGGAATGCAGTTAAACGAATTTTAAAATATTTAAAAGGACCATCACTCCATGGTCTATATTTCAAATGTGAAAAAACTTGCAACTTATAACATTCAGTGATGCAGACTATGCAGGTGCCGTAGACACAAGAAGATCAACTGACTTTGCGGTAAAATTGGGACCTTCAATAATTTCGTGGAGTTCTCAAAAACAGAAAGTAGTTGTTTTATACACAGCAGTCTGAATATATTGCTGCCGCTCAAACAGTAAAAGAAATTATATGGCTGAAGAGTTTCCAATTGTCTCTTCTAAATGTAAATGAAGTAACTTACTTTGATAATGGATTGTAAGAGACTACATTAGGTAATTTATAATAGTTAATTCATTCGGTATCAGTTTGTTTCGATTTAAAGTGTTGTTCAATAAATAATCTAATTTGATAATTTTCATTAGTTAGTTGTTTAAGTGAGAGTTTGTGAAACTCTCTTTTTCGACTTTTTATTGATTAAATTCTTTAATTTGCCTTAAAAATTGCTCAACACTCTAGTAATAACAGAAAATCAGAAGCCAGAATGAAAGTGGACTACATATATTTTAAAAACTTAAAAATGTAAATTTTGCAATTCATCCTGGTGAAAACAGTCATCGACCAGGAAAATGTATTCGGATGGAATATGTTGTGCCATTTCGTTCAAAATGTGCTCCTTCATAAGAAAGTACAGTTTGCCAGATGGAAATGTGGTTAGGAATTGTTTAAACAAAATTTTTTTAAACAAATTAGAAAAATTAACTTTTTCGTTTAAAAAAAATATTTTCGTATTTTTCACGCCAAAACAAACAAAAAATATCCTTAGACATTTTTCTCTAAAGTTGATAAATTTCGAGAAAAATAAAATCGTTCAAATCTCAAAAGACGCAGAATTTGCGATATTCAGGGCTTAAAAACTATATGAATATTACTGTTTTTTAATGTAAGAAAAATCTGCACTTATTCTTTCAAGCTTATACCACAATATATATTGTAGATATATTTTGTTATTCTTTAGCTTAAGTGCTTGTTTTTTAATTGTTAATATGTGTATGCGCGCGCACCAGTCAGCATAGCATCGCGCCTGTCGATATATTATAATATGATACTGGCGCATCTAGTCATGCCATAGGTGAAATTCAAAACAATCAATTATATACATTGAATAGTATCCCATACACATCAGATGCCTTATACTTGCATATCTTGAGAGCATCTGCGCAAACATATATTTGGATTAAATTTAACACGTTTTGCTTACAAATATGAGGAGAATATGTTTATACCTGTATTTGTGACAAGAAATATTTTGCCAGGTGGTTTAATAAAAGCATGCAATTATAAAACAGCATGTAGTACTAATCCATGTAGCTGTAAAAAAATAACGTTACTAGAGATAACGTGATCTAGACTATTGTAAAAAGATGTAAGTTTCATCACTTTAATTGTATTTTAAAATAAATTAAATAAAAAGTAAAGTCCAATATACATTTTAAATCTCATATTACTCTATATTACAATTACTCTACTTATATTAAATATTCGTAACGTTTCGTATTTTATACTTCAGTGGATGCACAACGAGCTAATGCGAACCTATGGTCTATAAAAATATCCATATATTATCTATACATCATAGTGAGGCGCGCCGCCACGCTGATTAGCGCATGCACATCTTAACAATTAAAAAACAAGCACTTATAGGCGAGCGGGACACCCCCGGAAAGTCGCTTAAAAATAGGAGTAAGTGACCACGCAGTTCTAATTACTGTATCTAGTTTCCTTTCATGTTTTCGAAGTCGGTGAATACGAATCTAATATTATTTTTGCAAAAAAATGGGGCGTCTATATATAAAATCGTATTTTTAGGAAAAGTAAAAGAAAAATTTTTTTATACTTTTTCACATTCATCTCGCGATATCTCCGACAGTTTTAATTATTTCATTTTGAAATTTTAAGCATTTATTTCTCAAAGTATAAGCTTAAAAGTTGCACTGCCAGGGTTTGCAAATTTTTACAAACGATCGCAAAAGTTGAGTGAGGAAATTTCGAATTTTAAATAACTAATTATCCAACATTAAAATATAATACATCATGATGTTTTGTGTGAAAGTTTCAGTCTTTCATATTTAAATAAAAAAAAGACATGCACGTTCAAAGTTCAGCGTCGAGTCCGAGTGCGTGCGCTTGTTCGGAGCGCGCATTATTTTATATTGGCAAAAAGACTGTTTATGCGGCTATGAAAAGCATATCTAACGAAGACTTATTAGATTTAGCTCGAATAAATGATTTACCGATCGATATTGTCCCAGAAATCGTTAGTCTTTTTTGTAGCGAATTTATACGATCCTAAAAAAAATCAAAAGCAATGCGTACTGATGTTAACTCCTTGCATTATAGTTTAGCAATCGAAAAAAATCAAAATATCGCTAAACTTCCCCCATCTAAACCAACATAGCTATGTTGAAGCACATTTTGCGAGCTCTTTGGCAAGTAGATGAATGGAAACAAGCTACTGAATCAATAATTGTTTCCGAAGACGTTACAAAGTTTGGATGGCCGATAGAAGGCGAAAAATTAAATTTTAATTACTACGAAGGACCCACTGCAATAGAAATTTTAGAAAAATAGTTCTGTTCTTGCAGTGGGAAAAATGCTTGCTCAAATGTGATTTGTCTTTGCGTTGTATCTCATTTGAAATGTTGTGATGTGTGTAGTTGTAAGGATTGTTGTAGTAATATTGATGAAGTAAATGAATAATTCTGGCAATAGTTTTCATTTGGATAAAATTCAATATTTATGCACTCGATACATTTTATAAACATATAAAAAATAATTTATACATATCTATGTGATTTAGAATGTAAAAGAGTCAAAGCCAATCCCCACCGAAGCAATCAGCGCGTGTTGATCGCGCGCGCTTGTACTCGGCGCTGAATTTTGAACGCGCATATCTTTTTTTTATTTAAATATGAAAGGCTGAAACTTTCCATAAAACTGCATAATGTATTATATTTTAATGTTAGATAATTATTTATTTGAAATTCGAAACTTCCTCACACAACTTTTGCGATGGTATTTAAAAATTTGCAGAACCTGGCAGTGCTACTTTGAAAATTTGTCACAAAATGAATACATGTCGAAGGAATGTCAATTTTCAAGCTCATACTTTGAGGAATAAGTTCATCAAATTTCAAAATGAAACGATTAAAACCGACGGAGATATAGCGAGTTAAATGTTACATTAAGAAACATTAATTTTCACATAGTTTTTTAGGACATTTATATGTACAATATACGAAAATCTGAATACAGTTTCGCCCGGACAAAATGGAATTCAGTACGTAGGGTTTACATTAGATTATGAACAACTTTCTATAATAACATTTCCGGTATCTCGTACACGAAGCAAAATATCGAGAATTGGCCCTATCCGTGAGAACTATTGGGTTTGCAAGTGACATTTGATTTGAATACTTCAAATGATGCATCTTATGAGATTCTAGGATTATGCAAAACTAAAAATTCCAGTACTAAAGATAATTGACATGTCGGGTGATCTTTGTCTTATATACGACACCCAGCTTCTTCTAATAATATATTATATGCATTTTAAGAACTCCCTCTGCGAAAACATATCAACCTATGCCTCTGCATTCTCGTATACTTAAATCAGATTGTGGGGCGAGCGTAGATGCATCTTTACTATGTACATACTTCGATATGCGATGTAAAGCAATGTTAGACGCGGTTAGTACTTGGATGGGCGACCGTTTCAAATGTTGTAGGGTATGTCCCCTACAAGTCAAAATACAAAAACAAAAAATTCTAAAAATAATCAAAAAATTCAATAATCTCATGCCACTTGGCAAACCAGATAAAAAAAGTCCATCAGACACCGTTAGCACCAAAAAACCACAGTTCAATTCAAAAAAGTCTGAGAAATTAAGCCGATCACCGATAATTCACAATTAACCTAAATTCACCCAAATCTAAAGTCAAACATTCATTTACACTCATCCGTAACCAATTCATCCCAAAAAACGTCACTTAAAAATACAGCCCCCGTATATTCATCAAACTAGTCAAATTCCCCATTCAAATCCAAATTCTCATAATTTTACTTCAACGCGTCTCAATTTTATAAGCAATTTTCCTTTTAAAAATATTCGAACTTCTTGACCACCCCTCGTATACGTAACCCCCTTAAAATTAACCGTCGAGTCCATTTCCCCACGTTCTTAAAACGATTTCGTAATTTTTCTATTCTTACTTTCCGATCAACCCCTGTATACATCAAATCACGTTCAGTGCCTCGAGTCTCAAAAGTCCCCCATATCTTTTCACCGAATTTTCCCATCAAATTGCTATTATACTCTTTCCCCATTTTTCGATTACCCCTGTATAATAGCAGACACCCATACTATATCTCCATTCAGCTCGATTCATACCCGTATTGTACCTTGTTAATATCTTATCTTTTTATCTAACGCACCAACTGGAAACTTATTAACGGAGTTACAGATTGTTAACCGCGGACCTTTGTAATACATTACGGGGTCGAGCCAGATTTTGCCCATAAAACTTCTCATAACTTTCAAACAAAAATAGATTCAGCTTTCGTTCAAATTTTAGTAAATTCCCCTTCACATCGCCGATCTGCCCATATAAAAATTATTTCAAAATTCCAAAATTTTCAAGTATTGCGCAACATGATGCAATCGATGAGTCATCCTTGCCCGCACTGAGCGATTCCAAGCCTTTCCAGCTCTCCGCGAGACTACACGGGGCGAGAAAAACGAAACTTTTTCAATTCAGTATAAATACCGGTGCATCGAAAGCCGAAGACAAGTTCAGTTTTGGCAGTGAATCAAGTGTAAAGTTCGCGTAGTGTTTTAGTGGAAATTAAGTTTCAAAGTTAGCTTTGTATAATAGCTGTTGACGCTGGGTCCGGTTCCTATTTAATTTTATGTTGTAGATACCCGCTCGGCTAGGTTTTCTTACTCCCTATTCCTCGCAATTTATTCGTGACGAGCTGTTCCATTCTAGCTTCCCAGGCCGAAACCTGGTTAAAAAGAGCTAGTTTTTAAGTATTTAAATTTCGATTCCCGTCCAAAGTGACACACCAATTTTTACCGACCAGGCTACGTTGAAAGGACATTCTTCCGGATATTTTCTCAGATTTATTAACTTTTAAAAAAAATACATCTTTATATGATAACCACAGACAGAATTTACGTGTCGAATAGTTTCTACATTTAAAAGAAACTTGTAAAATAAAATAACCTATTCAAACTTTGTTCATTATCCCTTCAATAAATATTTTGTATTCTATTTTAATTCATCGTCTCATTATTTTTCTTAAATAAAAAAACCTACTACAACTAGGGTGTAACCGTTGACCCTACAATAACTATTTAATAATAAATTAAGTGCAAAATTAAATAAAGTGATAGCAGCCAGTGCCAACTACGATATACAGGGTGTAGCATTCAACCCGCAACAGCACTTACTAAACCAACCCTGAGACTCAACCCAACTCGAAAATAAGTGCACGGAAGCCTCTGGGGTCTCAGCTCTCAACCCCCCACTACCATATTTTTTATTTTCAACGAAACAGAGGTCAAGTTCGTGTTCATGGCGCCCAACTAGGTGGCCTGTAATCTGTGAGAAAAACTTCGAACAGTTATAGTGCCGTCGAACTCACTCAAATACAAGAAAAGGAAAAGTCGCCATAACCACTCATCAAGTTCGTGTTCATGGCGCCCAACTAGGTGGCCTGTAATCTGTGAGAAAAACTTCGAACAGTTATAGTGCCGTCGAACTCACTCAAATACAAGAAAAGGAAAAGTCGCCATAACCACTCATCAAGTTCGTGTTCATGGCGCCCAACTAGGTGGCCTGTAATCTGTGAAGAAAATTTCGAACAGTTATAGTGCCGTCGGACTCACAAGTAAGTCAATTTTTTAATTACTCTCAACGTTAAAGATTAAGCACGCCGAACAAGACGTAATACTACGATTGTCTTAGCGATCTCGGATCGAGTAGGGAAAGCGACGATAAGAGTATATTACGCACGGCTGAAAAACCCGACAAAATGGACCCAATCCTAGAGGACTCTTTTGAAAGTTAAAGAGAAATTTTTTATAACACTCAGAGAGAAAGACAACCTCGAAACCCGATATTAGAACCATCTATGTCAAGTCCCCGAAATCCCGCCACCCCAGGACGTGGAAATTCGACGCCGCCTCCAGCCGCCCCCCAATTCGACATGAACGATGTCATACATAAACTTACCCAAGGCATCAGAGAGGCAATACAGAGTGCTATACATTCGGTTACGACACCGCCCCCGCCGCCTCCAAGAAATCAAATTCAAAATTTCGAACCAATCGTAATCCCGGACATAACAAATTCACCCCGCCATATTTTTAGTGGACTCATCCATGAGAGTGTAGAAGAATTCATATTAAACATGGAACAATATTTCATGAGGAGAGGAATCACTGAAGATACGGACAAATTAATATTTTGTACCTCACAGCTACGTGGACAAGCGCAAGCTTGGTGGGAACCATATAAAACCCTGACTTTTAATTACACAATGTTTAAACACCGCCTCCGGCAAAATTACGAATCTACTACCAAAAAAGCTGCCGCAGAAACATTACTACATACTTCAATGCAAGAGAAAGGAGAGCCCGTAGATTTATTCATTTCTACAAAAATAGGACTTTTTAATAGGGTCGATCCACTCCGGCCGCTCCTTGAAAAGGCTCGCCTCATTTATAGACAGCTTCTACCAGAGATAAGAGACAAAATCAGATACCGAGATTTTACCAACACCGACGAACTACTAGAAATTGCAATAGAAATCGAGGAAACCCTCACTTATTCTCCAGGACAACGACAAAATACATATAAACCTCCACCCACGACATTCCAGCCACAGCGACGTACAAATCTACCACCAAATCTGAATACCCAAGAAACGACGTACAGAACACCACAGCGCATCCAAACTGAATATAGACCGTCTACAGTAAATACACAGACAACTAATAGGGCACCGCGACAAACGGAGTCCGTACAAAGACAATACACTGCACCAGCAACAACGTTTAAACCGTCCAACCCACCTAATATATCTAATAGACCGCTCAACGTGAATGCCACAGCGACGACGTCCCAACCTGCAATGCGAGCAGAAATCACCGCGAGACCGCCTGTCGCTCGAGCAAATGCAAATAATTACCCTCAACAAAGTAACGAGCCAACGCGACCATGCCGTTTCTGCGATGGGAACCACTGGGAGCAAAATTGCCCTCAACATCCCTATAAAATTAACAACTACCCAAGACAGGACCAAGGCAAGGACCCTTACATTAATTTAGTTACTGAAAAGGACGAAATTACCGACAAGGACATAGAAAAAATCACCGAAATACACCAGGTAAAGTCAGATTTTACCATAATTTCAGAAACCAACACCGAATCAGACGAAATCCCCTCAGAGGAAAATTCCACAAAAAATGTAGTAATCAGAACTCTTTCTATTCTACCAGACTGTGAAGAAATGATTCCCGAAACTCAAAGGGAAAGCCCAAAAAAGACAATAAATACCTACAGGGTAGACACAAATGATTGTACGCAGAAGGAATCCACGACGTCCAGTCTCCCCGCCGACCCGTTGAAATTACATAAAAATACGCAGGTACAACGAATTACGCATCACTCTGCTTACGACCCTGCCACCGAGAACGTCTCAAGACCACCGAACAAAATTCAAGTTAGACATCACTCAACTTGCGACCCTGCTACAGAAAATATCTCAAGACCACCGAATAAAATTCAAATTAGACATCACACCGCTTGCGATCCCGCAACAGAAAATATCTCAAGACCGCCAAACAAGATTATGGAAGCCAACAACGACATATATAATTTCAAGCCTGCACCCGAAATCGCTACCTGGATAAATGGACATTTAATTTGGACCATAGTCGACACAGGGGCAACAGCCAACATAATTAGCTCTCGATTAGTGAACGAATTACACTTACCTGTGGTATCCAAAGAAAAACTGTTAATGAAGACTGCCTGTAAGAACATAGAAGTTTATACGGAGGGAATTGTAGAAGTCATGTTAGGAGTAGCCACCATGGAAATTCCTGCTACTTTTATAATAGTGCCCAACTTAATTAATTCAATGATATTAGGAATGGAATTTCTAAAAAGAAATCAGGCAGTAATGGATTTAAGCAGCGGATATATGTTGATTAAAGGACAGATAGTGCAACTACACGACCCGGATGAGAAGTGAAATTCAAGAATGCCGGAGAATTTTTTAAGAAGCATCGATTTTTATTTTATTTTTTTTCAGGACTAAGGAGGAAGACTGCCCTTAGGAGAGAATTTTATTTTATACCTTTTTTATGTTTTTCAGGAGAAGGAGACCTGCCCACTGAAGATTATGTTTTTCTTTTTACATTCTTTTTATATATATGTATACATGTTATTTTGTTAAAAAAATAAAGTAAATCTTTTTATTTTTATAAAAGATAAATAATAAAATAAATAAATAAAAAATAAAACAGTGAAAAAAAAATAATAAATAAAACACAACAAACAAAAATTTGAAATCTATTAAAATCAGTGGCAAATCCACGCCAAAATTTTTTCTGGTAACAGCATGTATGCGTATGTATATTAACCATTAGTTTTAAGCTTTATTATAATTAATCTTATGTTTCAGAAGAACCAAGGGTAATTTTGGCCATTGTATAACCAGTTTTGAGTTCCAGCCGAGCCCAGGTTCCAATCTTTGTAAATATTTAGTTCATAAGCACATTGTACAACTATATCGACACCATAAATTCCGCCTCCGAAAGAAGGGGGGTGTTGTAGGGTATGTCCCCTACAAGTCAAAATACAAAAACAAAAAATTCTAAAAATAATCAAAAAATTCAATAATCTCATGCCACTTGGCAAACCAGATAAAAAAAGTCCATCAGACACCGTTAGCACCAAAAAACCACAGTTCAATTCAAAAAAGTCTGAGAAATTAAGCCGATCACCGATAATTCACAATTAACCTAAATTCACCCAAATCTAAAGTCAAACATTCATTTACACTCATCCGTAACCAATTCATCCCAAAAAACGTCACTTAAAAATACAGCCCCCGTATATTCATCAAACTAGTCAAATTCCCCATTCAAATCCAAATTCTCATAATTTTACTTCAACGCGTCTCAATTTTATAAGCAATTTTCCTTTTAAAAATATTCGAACTTCTTGACCACCCCTCGTATACGTAACCCCCTTAAAATTAACCGTCGAGTCCATTTCCCCACGTTCTTAAAACGATTTCGTAATTTTTCTATTCTTACTTTCCGATCAACCCCTGTATACATCAAATCACGTTCAGTGCCTCGAGTCTCAAAAGTCCCCCATATCTTTTCACCGAATTTTCCCATCAAATTGCTATTATACTCTTTCCCCATTTTTCGATTACCCCT
The DNA here is from genome assembly GCA_963675555.1 of Leptura quadrifasciata. NCBI lineage: Eukaryota > Metazoa > Arthropoda > Insecta > Coleoptera > Cerambycidae > Leptura > Leptura quadrifasciata. The sequence continues at coordinate 103,868,312 of OY776676.1, forward strand.
GTATAATAGCAGACACCCATACTATATCTCCATTCAGCTCGATTCATACCCGTATTGTACCTTGTTAATATCTTATCTTTTTATCTAACGCACCAACTGGAAACTTATTAACGGAGTTACAGATTGTTAACCGCGGACCTTTGTAATACATTACGGGGTCGAGCCAGATTTTGCCCATAAAACTTCTCATAACTTTCAAACAAAAATAGATTCAGCTTTCGTTCAAATTTTAGTAAATTCCCCTTCACATCGCCGATCTGCCCATATAAAAATTATTTCAAAATTCCAAAATTTTCAAGTATTGCGCAACATGATGCAATCGATGACTCATCCTTGCCCGCACTGAGCGATTCCAAGCCTTTCCAGCTCTCCGCGAGACTACACGGGGCGAGAAAAACGAAACTTTTTCAATTCAGTATAAATACCGGTGCATCGAAAGCCGAAGACAAGTTCAGTTTTGGCAGTGAATCAAGTGTAAAGTTCGCGTAGTGTTTTAGTGGAAATTAAGTTTCAAAGTTAGCTTTGTATAATAGCTGTTGACGCTGGGTCCGGTTCCTATTTAATTTTATGTTGTAGATACCCGCTCGGCTAGGTTTTCTTACTCCCTATTCCTCGCAATTTATTCGTGACGAGCTGTTCCATTCTAGCTTCCCAGGCCGAAACCTGGTTAAAAAGAGCTAGTTTTTAAGTATTTAAATTTCGATTCCCGTCCAAAGTGACACACCAATTTTTACCGACCAGGCTACGTTGAAAGGACATTCTTCCGGATATTTTCTCAGATTTATTAACTTTTAAAAAAAATACATCTTTATATGATAACCACAGACAGAATTTACGTGTCGAATAGTTTCTACATTTAAAAGAAACTTGTAAAATAAAATAACCTATTCAAACTTTGTTCATTATCCCTTCAATAAATATTTTGTATTCTATTTTAATTCATCGTCTCATTATTTTTCTTAAATAAAAAAACCTACTACAACTAGGGTGTAACCGTTGACCCTACAATAACTATTTAATAATAAATTAAGTGCAAAATTAAATAAAGTGATAGCAGCCAGTGCCAACTACGATATACAGGGTGTAGCATTCAACCCGCAACAGCACTTACTAAACCAACCCTGAGACTCAACCCAACTCGAAAATAAGTGCACGGAAGCCTCTGGGGTCTCAGCTCTCAACCCCCCACTACCATATTTTTTATTTTCAACGAAACAGAGGTCAAGTTCGTGTTCACAAAGAAGACCGTATCCTTGCCTCACATATCTTCCAACGGTTTGTATATCAGTGTATGCGCGAAAGCTATGCAACCTTAGGCGAGGGTTGTGTAGGTGATATACCATCGTTCGGAGGGGATGTAAAGCCGTCGGTCTCTTGTCTATTAAATGTTAGGCAAGTAAAAGATCCCTACTCTTCTTAAGGGAAGAGGTTCGGTAAAATTCCTGGTTGGAGGTAGCTCGTCTACAGGCATCGGTGATAGGCCTCAGTAGCGGAAATAGACCGACGTTAAATAAATGTTAAAAAAATCATATTGTGCTAAAACTTACCCCAGTTAAAGTTAATTGTCTCGTTTGTAGCTGCAAATACATCCGCATAACTGTATTCACCTTTATAATCAAAATTGTATACCCATACAGGTTTATGGCCTTTCGCGCAATGTAAAAGAGTTGACTGGTAAGCTGGATACAGGAAGGACCTATCACTATATAGCTAAAAAAAACATTTAATTTCCATAATTGATTTTAAAGATTATTATAATTACTCACATCAATGAATCCTTGAACGCTTCCTGGGTCTGATACGTTTACATAATGTGCATTTTGTAAATACTGTTTGATTACATTATTATGCAAACTTTGAATGTCTGTGGTACTTGATGAAAAATACATTAACTGAGGTAAAATGGTGTCAAAATTCTTATTCAGTTGGTCCAACACCGAACTCTGGCGAAGAATCGCTGTAAATAATTTAGAAAATTTGATTTTATTTTAACTGGTATAAATATCACCAGAAGCAAAATTAAAAAGTTCGATTGTAAACTGTAGAACCATTCTTACCTAGTAGCAAAAATTTATTAAATATTTTTATTAACTGATCTATTATTAGTAACTGAATTATTAACAATCTAATTTGAAGTTAAATGTTGACTGATGTTGGTTGTACATTCAGAGACAAACATGTATTAAGTGTGTTGTCGGGTGCTATTTGGGGCATGCATTAAAAGCGCCCTTTTTAACACGCTAAATTCATCTAACGATATCGGTGTTCATCGCATCAGAAACAAAAAATACAAATTTAGAATGTGTCATTAGCTGCCAGACTGCAAAAATATATTTCTGATATATGTGAGTTACATACAGTTCATTTCCGCTCAAAATTAAAATCAGATGGAGGAATAGCTTGTAGCACCATCATTATTCTTAAAAAATATTTACATCGAGATAACTTCTGAACGATACGATATTATCGATATTTCAACTTTGTCTAAGGGTACCCATCTTTGATGTAAGATGCAGTACTACGAAAATAGAATTTAACTTTAAAACAATGTATCTAAATCAGTTTATATACAGGGTGTAATTAGTTGCATGTCATTAAAAAAAACTGGTAATGGGGAACGACCAGACAAAGAAGAAAGTCTTATATAGCATAGGGTCTAAATTCCATAGTTTTGGAGAAAATTTTTAAAAAAATTCATTGTTAATAAAATTAGTTGAGAACTACTGGAAGATTGAGGTAGGCAAAGTATTCCAGAATAGAAATGAACGTTCAACCAAGTTCAACTCTATTGAATGCTTTGCCGACTATACATCTCCCTAATTAGCATAAAAACTTTAAAGGGCTATCGTCAAGTGTCGCCGATAAAGTAGCGGCGCTGGCAGCTACCTTTTGTTTTTTACTTTTGCGGTTTTATTCCTTCCAATGTAAATTAGTCAATAGCATCAGCTAACGTGGACTAAGAACCAATAAAAAACACTTTAAAAAGTAAAAGGGACAAAATGTTCCAAATTATTATTAGAAAAAATCTACTTTAGTTTATTTCATGTCGGTTACTTGACCACGTACAATCACACAGTTCATTTGTGTTATTGCTTCTGTTCTTTTTCGATTTTTAAAACGTCTCTCTGTATTTTTACTTAGAATTTATTTTATTGACTTACTTTTGTTTAATGTAGTATTTTAAAACAATGTATTTAAAAGTGAATTTTAGACATTATGGCAGAACATTACACTTATCCAGAGCTCGCGACTTAAATCCAATTGATTTTTATTTTTGGGAGCATCTTAAATCGCTTGTTTACTGTGATCCAATTGACACATTGGAACAATGCGGCAACGCATTTTAATGTGCATAGAGACCATAACAAATTATCCTAATTTACCCAATGAGTTGAACGGAGTGCGTATGTCTCTACTTCGTCTTGCTGAAAAGTGTATTTATGTAGATGGAAGACATTTCGAACAACTTATGTGAATAAGCAACACTGGTAAGTTATCATTTGTTGCCTGTCACTGTGCAATTTCTTTTTGTGGAAAATTTTTTACTTGGCTCAGTTTTTAAGAACCAAGAAGTCGGTACAATTTGCCTCCTTTGTTAATCCAAGCCCCGAGGCGTAAGAACAAAACCTTTTTCCTCTTTTATGAATTTTTTAAAACTAACTGATTGATTGCCCCATAAGGCAGAGGTTCTCAAACTTTTTTTAAAAACTATTGAAATTATTGATATAGGTATATGGATGCCTATATATATGAGAATTTAAGCCAATAAAAATTTAAACAAAAATTGCACAAGATATAGACACATGTAAAAATATTTCCAGTAAAAATGAGAAAAAACTTTAATCTTTTTCACACTAATATAAGAAGTGTACTAAAAAATATAGACGAACTAAACATAATCTTATCTGAATTTAATTATAACTTTGAATGTATTATTTTAACCGAGACATTTAAATTATACAGGGTGTTGCATCATGAGAGGGACATAACTTAATAGGAGGTAGAGAACATCAGTGGTAACCGGAACTTCCCATAGAAATGTCTCATTGGGCCTTCACTACGAAGTTACAGGGCGTTTTATAATTTTTGGCCAAACCTGTTTTTTGTCATAACTTTGACAGGGAATGAAATAGCGGATTCATATTTGGTACGGCTAATGTACTAACGAGCCCCAAGAGGTACATGTATAAAAAAAAATATATCCAGGTCCGGACTCACTATAATTTATGTTTCTTCTTTGCATCAATAAAACATCACCCTGTATATATTTTTTTGAAATTTCGATACGATATTCGAAAAGAGCAAGAAAAAACAAACAAAATGGCCTATTTCATTTTTTTGTTACACCTTCGTGGTTATTTAAATACGTTGTTAAATGTGCAAGAAAATGGATTACAGAACCCTATTAAATGAGAGGCACGTGAAATAAATAGTTTTATAACTAAAATTTGCAAAAATTCTATTGAGCCTAGGTGGTCTGGGTGAATCCTAATTCCGGCACGTTTTAAAGGTCCATTTTGGTAAAAAACTGTGGTCTTAATAAGTAATCGGGTATGAAATAACAAAATTTTTAATCAATCACAGTAGGCTTGTTCAAAGTGACAGATAATAAAAAGAAATCTCCTAAACAGTTGAATAATTGTTTGTTAGTAATTTAATGTGTCAATAATCCGCATTTAGTTAGTGAAAACTTGTGAAAATATTTTAACTATGCCAGTAAAATTTACAAACGTGGAATATGCTGACATAATATTCATCTATGGTTTCTGTAATGGAAATGGTAGGTCGGCGGAAAGAGAATATCGGCTGCGTTTTCCTGGTCGTCGATGCCCTAATCATAAAACCTTTAGTACGGTGTTCCAGTATGCAAGACAACACGGAAAGTTTCCTAATTCTGCAGTTGTGGAGCGTGTTTTACAACAAGGTGTGCAGGAACAAAACAATATTATAAACGTAGTTCAAGAAAACCCAAATATGAGCACTAGACGAATCAGTTTGGCAACTGGTATTCCTCATTGGCGAGTATGGAGAACCCTAAAAAGAGAACGTTACCATCCATATCATATCCAGCAGGTACAGCGTCTTCAACAAGGCGACGATATCCCCCGCCTGGCATTTTGTCATTGGTTGTCTAACCATCGCCCAGTCATTTACAGAACCTTATTTACGGATGAGGCGTAATTTACAAGGGATGGAGTAAACAATTCACGAAATAATCATAAATGGGCACAGGAAAACCCACATGCGGTACGCCAACGCCGTTCGCCACACAGGTTTTCTGTAAATGTTTGGGTCGGACTTGTGAATAGACATTTGATAGGGCCACATTTTTTTGAAGAAAGATTGAATGGTGAAATTTATTTTGATTTTCTTCAAAACATTTTACCGAATATGTTAGAAAATATCGGTATAAGAGGCATGTTGTTTCAGCATGATGGGGCCCCACCACATTTTAACCTTCAAGTAAGAGAACATTTAAACAATATGTATCCTAATAGATGGATTGGACGCGGGGGTCCACATTAATGGCCACCAAGATCTCCTGATTGTAACCCTTGTGATTACTTTTTATGGGGCCACTTAAAAAACGAGGTTTATAGCATTGAAATTGAAAGTAGACAACATTTAATCCAGCGCATCGTTACAACCTGCGACGAAATACGGAATAATCCAGAAATGATACGTCGAGCAATTGGTGACCTTTCTAAACGCGCAAGAAAATGCACAGAATGTGGGGGAGGACATTTTGAAAATTTACTTTAGTGTCAATTACGTTTTATTTTTAAACACATTTAGTTATTGTTTTGTTATTTATTGTTAATTGAATGGAAAATATTTTATTTATTTAGATTTTAGTTTGTTCTCTTTTCCAATTTTTATTAAGTATAAAATGTTGATGATTTTCTTGATCAAAGTAACTGGTTGCTTAGGCCTAAATGGTTTAAATTATCTGTCACTTTTATTCTTTGAACAAGCCTACTGTGATTGATTAAAAATTTTGTTATTTCATACCCGATTACTTATTAGGACCGCAGTTTTTTACCAAAATGGACCTTTAAAACGTGCCGGAATTAGGATTCACCCAGACCACCTCAATAGAATTTTTGCAAATTTTAGTTATAAAACTATTTATTTCACGTGCCTCTCATTTAATAGGGTTCTGTAATCCATTTTCTTGCACATTTAGCAACGTATTTAAATAACCACGAAGGTGTAAAAAAAAATGAAATAGGCCATTTTGTTTGTTTTTTCTTGCTCTTTTCGAATATCGTATCGAAATTTCAAAAAAATATATACAGGGTGATGTTTTATTGATGCAAAGAAGAAACATAAATTATAGTGAGTCCGGACCTGGATATATTTTTTTATACATGTACCTCTTGGGGCTCGTTAGTACATTAGCCGTACCAAATATGAATCCGTTATTTCATTCCCTGTCAAAGTTATGACAAAAAACAGGTTTGGGCAAAAATTATTTAACACCCTGTAACTTCGTAATGAAGGCCCAATGAGACATTTCTATGGGAGGTTCCGGTTACCACTGATGTTCTCTACCTCCTATTAAGCTATGTCCCTCTCATGTTGCAACACCCTGTATTGCACAGATAATTTGCAAATTCCTGGATATAGTCTAATTTACAATGAAGGAGACATTAATAAAAATGATGGGGTTTTGGTTTATGTGAAAAATAACCTTGACTTCAATTACGACATTTTTATTTGGGTAATACAAAATCTATACAAGTCTCTATACTTTTCAACACTAAAAAAATTCAGATTACATCAATATATAAGTCACAGGTTATTCTATTAATCCCAATGAATTCAACCTCGACTTAGATAATTATCTTAAGAGTAAGAACATCAAAAATGATATCGAGATATTAGTAGGAGACATAAATTTGAATATTATGGATAATTCTGAATGTTGTCAGGAATATCTGAATTTATTAGCAGAGCAGGGTTATATATCAACTATTAATGATTTCACTCGGGTTGAGGGAATGAGTAAGTCTTGTTTAGATCACATTTTTCTTAAAACTAAAGTACCCTATGATTACTTCCTACCAATCATTATGCATACAAAAATAACAGATCATTATTCTGTTTTGCTTCAAATGAATTTACCGTGTGAACCTGAAAATAAAAAATTTACTAGTAATGAGAAATGTAGTAGAAGCTATATAAATTATCCTGAATTAGACAAGTCATTAGCAGATGAAAAATGGCTTGAGCTAAAACAAGAAAAGAATAATAATAGAGCACTTGATATTTTTTTAACTAAGCCGAAACAAAAAATAAAAGAAAGTGCAAGAACTATTAGAATAAAAAAGAATGAGGTAAAACGGCATCCTTGGATAACAAGTGGTATAATAAAGTCCATTAAAGCAAAAGATCTGTTATACAAAAAAATGCATAAATATCCAGATAACCTTATTATACGCAATGAATATAAGATGTTTAGAAATAAACAAAATGAGACAATTAAAAAAACAAAACATATTATTATAAAGAACAAATAAATGCAAAAAAAATTGTCCAAAAAGTTTGTGGAAATGTGTGAATGCAATTCAAAATAATAATACTAAAAATCAACAACAAATTAAAACTATAAAGTATGTTGGTAGAGAGAGAGTAACTGATAGTATAAACATGGCGAACAAGTTTTGTAAATATTTTAGTAATGTAGGTAAAAAATTAGTAAGCAAAATTGCAGATAAAAGAAACAATACGTTGCCTAAGACCAGGAACGAATATTCAATATTCCTTGCACCCACAAATGAATTAGAGATAGGCAAAGTAATAGAATAACTAAAAACTAAAACATCGCCTGGAGTAGGTAATATAAATGCATATACCTTGAAAAAAATTGCTAAATATATAGTGGAATCATTAACACATATAGTATCTAGAAGAAGATAACTTTCCGTCGGCTCTAAAAGTTGCCGTCATTAAGCCTATTTATAAGTCTGGGGATAAAACTGAGGTTACCAATTACAGACCAATATCACTGTTAGCAAATATCTCGAAAATATTTGAAAAAATAATAAAAACTAGAATCATGGGATATATAAAAAAATACAATTTAATATCAAACAAACAATACGGTTTAGGGAAGCTAAGTCAACGCAAGATGCTATGGCACACCTCATTGCTGAAGTATACAAGGCCATGGACAATACAGAACCATCATTATGTATATTCGTTGACTTAGCTAAAGCGTTTGATACGGTGAGCCACTCAGAATTGCTAGACACCTTAGAGAACATCGGTATTCGAGGCACAGCTTTGAAATTGATGAGAAGTTACCTAACTGGGAGACAACAATGTGTTAGTATTAATACTAAATTAAGCGACACATTAACAGTTAGTTACGGTGTCCCACAAGGATCTGTCTTGGGGCCAATTTCATTCGTTTTATATGTTAACGACTAAATTACCTATTAGTGGGGATATTATTAGTTTCGCAGATGATACTGCCATTTTTTACAAAGATAAAACGTGGAATGCATTAAAGAATAAAGTGGAAAAAGGTTTTAAAATGGTGATAGACTTCTTTAAATCGAAATTTTTAACTATTAATGTTAAAAAAAAAAAAAAAAAAGGGGCGAGCGTAGGTGCGTCTTTACTATGTACATACTTCAGTATGCGATGTAAAGCAACGACAGGCGCGGTAAGTACTTGGATGGGTGACCATTCCAACGGAAACCGCGTCCTCGCCTCACACACCTTCCAGCGGCTTGTATATCAGTGTATGCGCGGAAGCTATACAACCTTAGGCGAGGGTTGTATAGGAGATATACCATCCTTCGGAGGGGATGTAAAGCCGTCGGTCCCTTGTCTATTAAATGTTAGGCAAGTAAAAGATCCCTACTCTTCTTAAGGGAAGAGGTTCGGCAAAATTCCTGGTTGGGGGTAGCTCGTCTACAGGCGTCGGTGTTAGGCCTCAGTAGCGGAAATAGGCCGACGTTAAATAAATGTATAAAAAAAAAAAAAAAATGTTAAAAAAACTCACTTCCTACCCTTTACTTGTTATCCTAAATATTTGCCTGACTTTGAAACTCTACAAATAGTCTGTAAAGACCAAACTATTATGATATCCTCTGTTAAAAGTGTTAAGTACCTTGGCGTTATAATCGACAGCCATCTGAAATGAGACCTGCAAATAAATGCTCTCGTGAGTAAATTGAGATGTTTTATAATAAAATTTAAATTTTTGAAACAGTTATTAGAGGTGCCTTTCCTAAAATGCATGTATTATGCCTTGATACAATCTCACCTTACCTATGGGGTTATCGCTTGGGGGGGTGTCACCAATGCCTACCTAAAAAAGTTAGAAATTATTCAGAAATGGATTATTAAAATTATACTAGGTAAAGGTTATACTTACCCTAGCGATGACCTTTATAGAGAAGCTAGCAAATGTATTGCCAAAGTAAGTTAATATATCAATACAAAAATAAAACTGACTTCAAAAACATTGAACACGTTTATAACACCCGACATAAAGAACAAGTACCAAGAACTGATAAGTCGATTGGTCAAAGGAGCTATTATTATATTGGACCAAGAATATACAATGAAATACCAACGGAAATAAAAAAAATTAATTCTATAAATATATATAAAACTAAAATAAAGCATTGGATTTTGAACAAGCCGAGATTATTTTTTCATCAAATAGTGGATAAAAAAATATTTACCATATTTAGATATGAACCTAACCCATGAACATAAACATATCTGTGTTAATTTCTCACAAGTATGTTAGTCTATATTAAAAAAATAAATTAACTGCAAAGCTATTCTCTTTTTAGTAATTCTATCTTATTCTATATCTCGAGTACAAGGTTCTTAGAAACCTTTTTCGAGTTTTCTATGTTTATTGTAATTAAGTTGTGTATGTAAAATGTGATGTAATTTACATTTACACCACAAATTATCAATAAACATTATCATTATTATTATTAGGTCAGTTTTTTCCAAAGTGCTCCTAGAGGAAAAAGTTATATAGGTTTTTTTATTTGTCTGGTCGTTCTCCATTAACAGTTTTTTAATGAATTGATACTAATTACACGCTGTATAGTGTATACGACCAGAAGTGAAACCGTATAAAAACTAAAAGCCGATTAAAACAGTCAGCATCTCTTTATTGTTTTTCTTATGACAAGCATTTGTCTCTGCAAGAGATGCCGACTGTTTTTGCCGGCTTTCAATTCTGCTCATATATACTATACTATCGTGAGTAGAAAAATAGGACAACTTTCTTTTTTATGTAAATCTGTCTCTATTTGAATATGTAATGAGTAGCCGATATAAAACAGATATCACTTTTAATTTATTTTTTATTTTAATGCTGTAGTTATTGCTGTAAATGATGGATGACTAATGAGACAAATTGCACTACGTTACAACATTAACAAAAATTTGGTGCATAACATTTTAAGAAAGTGGAGAATAAACGGTACGATTAGTAGAAATCCCGGATCAAAGGACAAAGGATATCCTACTTAACAAGAAATTAACTATTAATATTTCGTTATTGCACCATTTCTATTTATAACTTCTATAAGTCTGTTTGGTACAAAATTAAATAACCTTATACAATAATCATTAGTAATAATATTTTCTCATGCATTATTTACTATTTCCAGTAATTCTTCGGCATTCCGTGGTATCACATTTCGTTTTTGGATACTTCTTACGAGTAGTCCCCATACTTCTTCCACAGGGTTAAGATCTGGACTATGACTGGGCCAGTTAAGAACATTGATGTTGTTATCTTGAAACGAGTTAGTTACGGTATGAGCAGTATGAACCGAACAATTGTCTTGTTGAAATATGAACTCATTATTAGGAAATAATTGTGACACAGAAGGGAGCATAATATTGTCTAAAATCCTAATATACGTTTCACTATTACATTGTTCTTGAATATGCCACAAAACACCAGGACCACGTGCCGATGCCCAAGCCCACATATTGAAGGAAAATATACCACCTTTATCATTGTTAGATATATTTCTCATCGAATCGAGTATTCGGAGGGCGGTAAACACGAATACGACCGCTGTGTGTTGACTGGAAGGTTTTTCGTCTATAAAGATTACATTGTTCCAAAAATTTACATCATGCGCTAAAAATTCAAACGCAAATCCTACTCGAGTTTGTTTATGTTCAGCTTTAAGTAAGTATTTCTGTGCTACTGCATGACAGCGTAGCTCCGATTCTCTTACTCGCCGGCGACCATTACTAGTCGATCCAGCAAAATTCGTTTCTTCAGCAGCCTGAATAACTGAGTAAAATGGATTTTCTACTAAAACATTTACCAATTGCAAATCCTGTTGTTGAGTTGATATCTTTCGTCGCCCTCATCCAGGATTTCTACTAATCGTACCGTTTATTCTCCACTTTCTTAAAATGTTACACACCGAATTTTTGTCAATATTATAACGCGATGCAATTTGTCTCATTGACCATCCATCTTCTGCTTTAGTAATAACTCCAGATTTAACTAAATCGCTTATATGAGGCATATTAGTTTTTTGCGCACTTGCAATAAATTATGACAACTAACTGACAATGTCACAAAAATTAAAGTTAGATGTACACAACTAGATTTTAGCAAAATACCGTTATAAGACGTCCTATTTTTTTGCTCACGACCGTACATTGAAAATGGCCATAAAAAATGAACAAACATTTCATAAACCTAAAAAATATCTGTTGGCATCAGTTGTATTCGTATTTCAATAAAAAAGAACTGACTGACTGTTTGTTATGGAATTGTAAAGAAAAATAGATACGTCCGAATCTTTTCCGTCAATGTGTTAAGTTGCAAAATATAAAGAAAATTGAGATAGTTCATTGATATAGAAAAATTCTGACTGCGTACTGTATGATGTGTTATGTTTACTTATTATTTTTATGGTTATCGAGTCCAGCGCTCTACTTTCGTTATTGAATAACAATGACATAAAATTACATAGTATATTAAACCAGAACACAAACGAGAATATCTTAAACTTGGAACTTAAAAAACATTTTATATTAACACAATGTGGTTTGGTTTGTGAGTTTAATAGCATTTAATAGCAAACAATATTTGATCGATATCATTGGCAGCGCAAAATAGTAAAAGAAAAATGGTACTACTAAAAGAGACTGCACAGAAAATTCTGCAATTATGTCAAAATTTATTAAATTTTGATTAAGTGTCTCAAAAGAAAGATAAGCAAATTTCACTGTAAATTAATGAACGTTACCATATGTATTTATGTATAGACAATTTACTGAAATATAAATTGGTGTCAGGCAACCATGTACCCAGAGAGGGGGCTGAAGCCCCCCCCCCCCGAAATTCTGAAAAATTCGAAAAATCCAGCACATTTCAAATTCGGTACAATTTAAAAAAATAATAAAATGATACTGGTCTTCGCAAGTGATTTGATTAAATTATACATCATCTCAAAAGTAAAAAAAGACACTTTAGCGAGTGCAAGCGAGTTACATTGCTGGAAAACGATATCGAGGTTCTAGAGGTGTTGGAAAAATGTGATGGAGCCTATTTTCCAACTATTAGCTATCTTCTAATAATTCTGGCTACGATGCCAGTTACGACTGCAAGCATAGGAAGACCTTTTTCGACTTTGAAACGAATCAAGACGTTCTTGCGCAGTGTTATGGGCGACGCCGACGAAAGGCTGAGTGCACTTGCCACAATACATTGGGACTATAAAGTGGATCTTGACAAAGTCTTTGATATCATGGCAGCGACGAAATCTAGACGTCTGAACATGTGAATTTGTGATTCGATGCGTTATTGTACTATTCTGTGCAAAAAAACGTACAACTCTTGAGCGTGATTTTAAGGTTTTCTGGCTAAGTAAATAGTGTTTTTAAATAATATATATTAACGTTGAGCGGAAAATTCATTTCTAAAAGTAATAGTCATAATATTCTGGAGCTTTGTTTATTATAAATATGCCAGAAACTCAGTGGTGGCCCGTCAGGGATGGCACGGTAGGCAGTGCCCACCCAATTATATAAGCGGTAGTTATAAAGGTATATTTATATTTTTATATATTTTTGTAGTTAAATTATCAAGTAAAATTTTGCAGTATTAAAATTAAAAAATTAGTTTTATTTATAATATTATTTTTAATACATATTATTCTGGCTCATATAGATATAGGTACACTTAAGAATTCTTTTAGAAACTGGGCGTAATGTTCTTTGGCGTAATACTGTCGAAAGTGTCATGCGTCAAGCCAGGACGGGCAATCATCGCTCAGAAATCGTGAATTCAATCATAATACGTCTACATGCATGTTGATTATTCACTTCGATCTTACGCCTGTAATGCATATCAAAACGAGGCGTACGTCTTGCATGCTTACACTATTTACAACCTAGAGTGGGCATGCCATCCCTGAGCAAAACTTGTAATAAACAATTGAAAAGATATCAAACAGGAAAAATAACTGTGTTAAAATTGATTAATCAATCCTTTATGAATATCAAATATGATAGCAATTTCTAATTTGATAAATAGGGACAAAAAGAAATACATATCAGCGGTGCCATATAGTTAAGTTACCTATATAACTATAATTTTATTTTTCTTTGCGTTTTAAGGTATAATGTATTAGAACACATATGCCTCTATATTATCCAAAAAGTACTAAAATAATGTTTAATTTTATTTTAGCAGTTTTAGATGTGAAATTAATATAATATGTAAATGAAATAAACGTATAATATTCAAAAATGGGACTTCGTGCTCGGTGGGATGTGGACACTGCCACCCTCATTCCTTCGTGATGTTTCGCCGAGAATCGTTTCATTTTCGGACGTGTGAAGTCAAGTCAGTATTCGCGAATCTCAAACGTTGGAAATTGTTGCTGCTGTTTTAGAATTGGAAGATTTTGGTTTTTGGTTAGGTTTGTGTAATGTTTTATTCTCTCAATTTTATGTTTTTTAATTTGTAATCTGTGATCTTTGTTGGTATTTAGTAAATAGTAAGTGTCTACTTTAGCAGAAAAAAGTGTGGTGAATGGACAACTGACAAATTAAAATATTTGCCATGACCGACGTAAGACAAACGGTAAGCGATAATTCTGATATTATGCATTTTTTATTAGAAAACAGTTTTGCGTCCCTAACATACGACGACAAAATTTTTGTAACTAAATTAGAACGACTTTGCCCCACTATGGGAAATCCCATTAATGTAAATTTAAATTCGTCCAATAAAAAATTTTGTGTCACAGGGTATCAAAAATGTTTATGGCTTTCTGGAAGTGAAATAAAAAATAAACTTGATTGCTGGCCCTGCATGTTATTCAGTAAAAATAGTAAGAGTTTGTGAAATTCAATAGGGATAGATAATTTAAAAACAATACAAGGCGATTAAAATGGGCAGATGCATCATTGAATGTATTTTGCGTGATATTTACACCCACTAAATTTCTATGGAGAAGTGAAATTATTATTCAGTTCTATACCCCATCCTGCCCACCCAGAGCTAAAAGCCACGGGCCGCCACTGCAGAAACTTCAAGACGAATAATTTAAAAATACACTTTATACCTCATACCTCCTATGCAATAATTTTATTTCAATATGAATAATTCTTTAAAAATATAAATTATATATTCTATGCACTTAGTATTTCGTCATTGTCCCGTTTCTTGTAATCACTTCTCTTAAACGGCTAGGTATCGAATTAATATAGTTTTGAATAAAATTTTCCTTGTTACACATATCTTCCCATTCGTTTTCTATAAATTCCCAAAGTTCGTTGGCATTATGAGGGTGAAAATATATTTGATATATTTTTTTTACAATATTTATAATATAATAATAATATTTTCCATCCGATTTAGGTCAGGACTATAGGCAGGCCAAGGGAATCTCTCGACATTATTATTTAGAAACCACTGTGTAATAATATTTGCTGTATGCACAGGGCAGTTGTCATGTTGAAAAATAAAGTTATTTCCAGGGTACAAATGAGTCACTGATGGTAACATTACATTTTCAAAAATATTTTCATAGCTTTCTTTTCTGAATGTTCCATCTATTTTCCAGCATACACCCATTCCTCTGAAACTTATCCATGCCCAGACATTTACTGAAAATCTCCTACTACTCTGTATTGAATGGACATAGGCTTCGTCAAATCGTGAGTTTCTATGTCTGTAAACACGGATGTGACCATTGTCTTTGGATTGAAACACTTTTTCATCGCTAAACACGACATTCTGCCAAAATTTATCACGATAGATATAATCTAAAGCAAATAGTAAGCGCGTCTGCTTAGTCTGCAAAGTAATGGAAGGTTTTCTTGCCGCTGGATGATTTTTTAAATTAGATTTTTTTATTCTTTGACAAACAGTCGATCGTGATCCAGAAATTTGTAACAGCTACAGCATGTATGGCGCTTGCAAGCAGATTATCTCTTATATGTTTTATAAGAGCAATATCATCATCTGCATAGGAAACGAAGTCTGATTTATATCGGCAGATAGTAGATGCACACTTTTTTGCACATAATAATATACATGTATTATGAATTTATTGTTTATGTGAATTATACATTCTGTTTCATGTGTTATAAAAAATAGGTTTCTTGTTTGATGAAGAACATGTTTCATCGTTGAAGTATAATTATTATAAACTTGACCGTTTGAACTTGCTGAATTAATTATGAGTAAAAATCATCGAAGCCCCCCCCCCCCCCCGAGCAAAATTCCTGGGTACGTCCTTGGTATCAGGGGCACGAAATTTCATTAGGCTGACTCTGCTTTTCAATTTTGCTAACCAACAACTTATAAAAAAGGTTTAAAGACATTTTATGGCAGTTTTTCAAAATTTTTTTTTTATTAAAACTGCGTTCTTTAATGAAAAATATCAGTATGCACCAAAAGCATTTAAAAAAAATATCTGTTAATACCACTGAAAAGTATATGAGGAAACATATAATGTAAAATAAAATATATTGTTCTACGACTTGATGCACTTAAACAATGTGACGATTAAATTTTTGACTATGTTATTTTTTCCAAGAGTTGGCACGCTGATTTAAATTCGCTAGAAACCTACTTTCTTAATATAAAGTTTCATTAAGACGGTATTATTACCCAAGCTATTATGAATTCTTTAAAAATGAAGCAATTAAGATCTATTACTTTCATTGTGTTCATGTTTTGTAAGTTAACAAATATTAGATATTTATGTACGCGAATGATACATCTGTAATAATCCATAGTGATACAGTAGAATATCTAGAGAACAAAACTGCTTCATTATTAAACAGTTTGAAGACTAGTGCTATAAAAATGCATTAATTAATAACATGAAGAAAACATAATTTTTGTATTTTACAAATATCGTATCCAACAATAATCCCAGAATAGAATATGTTGAGACCGGTGGGAAAACAACTTTCTTAGGTTCTGTAATAGACTCAACATTAAATTTTATCCCCCAAATAGATAATCTCTGCTCTAAGTTAGCAAAAACAACATTTGCCATGTTAAATTTAAAAAAATAATTAAATACTAATATATTAATGACATGTTACTACTCCATAGCGACCATAGCTCATCCAATCATTAGCTATAATATTAGTATACATGGTCAATCGACTGACGCTAACAGAGTATAATGCAAAAGTGAATTATACGGATACTGTTTAATTTAAATTATAGAGAATCATGTAGAGATACATTTAAAACAAAAAAGATAATGACAGTTACATGCATTTATATATTCAAAATTTCTTGTTTTATTCACAAAAATTTAGGTAAATTCAAAACGAATAATGATATCCACAGCTACTTCACTAGAAGTGCGCGAGAAACGCACATTCAGAATTTCAATCTTTATAGAAAATCACCCCACTGCACTGTGCAGGTAGTTATACATGCTGTCCATTTTATCAGGGCACTCGAGAATATCTCACTTAATATCGGTCGTACAAAAAAAAATATATATTTTTACGAAAATTGTTCCGATTTATACAACCTACAAAATGGTTTAAAGACATTTGAAATCCGTGGCCTACTTGAAGTGTTATGGCGGAAAATATCGAAAATGCAGAAAACGTCTAGGCCAAATATCTCTGTCATTTGAAAAGATACAAGAAAAATTCTAAGGCGAAAATATTTCAAAACAGGGTGTTTCAACAAGGTTTTATCTAATTTTTTTTCAAAACCGCTGTATTTTAAGATTTACTCTTCAGGCTGTTAAAAAAATTATTTTAAAATGGGCGGGAAATGGCGCCATTAAATAGAGTATTTTCCTCCCTTTTCAACGATATACCACATGCCATATTTATTCATTGGTACTACGTTAGTATTTATAAAAACATTTTTTTAAAACCAATAAAAAAAATTTTAACAAGCATTTATACTTGCTGTGGAGAAGTATGATTAAATGAAACGATAAAATAATTCAATAAGTTGTTCAAATCTTTGCTATAATAAAACATTAACACAATTAAGAAGAATAAAGTAAATTCAGGTAACAAAAACAAAATAATAATCAAGAAAGCAACATGGAGCAATTATGGATTCGCAGTTATGCCAATGTATAGAGGTCCTCCATAAAAGCGTCACTCCCTGCTCAGGAAGTTAAAATGTCTTTACCAATTAATTTAAGTATAATATCCATTTGTTTGTATTTCATGATTTCACTACTATTTCAATTATTTTAAAATAGTTGGCTATGAACAAACTTGACAATTTAATTTTTTGACAGATCATCTCAGTTAATACTTAAACTCTGGTTTAAGAATTTAGAATTTTCAAAAATGAGTTTCACTCACATTGATCGTCGTTATAAACATGTTCGTTACATATTGCCAATGCAATTTTAACTCTGGATTAGCTCAAGTAGAATATAGAAACAGATTTCCACAAGCACTACAGCCGAATAAAACTCTGTTCAGAAAATTAGCTACGAAACTGAAAAATAATGGTTCATTTTTAAAGAAGAAGACAAGGTTGAACAGTGTTTCTGATAATGTAAATAAGGTAAACCGAGCTATTAATTATGTAAGAAATAAAAATACAGAAAATTTGGAAACATCATTAAGAGAAATTCAAATTGCTTGTCATATAAATAAAACAAGTGCTAGAAAAATTTTAAAGAAAAATGGTTACCGGTGTTATAAAGCCAAAAAAGTTCATAATTTACAAGCGGGGGACAAACCAAGGTGGACGACTTTTTGTAGGTAGCTGTTGGAAAAGAAGCGTGCCGATCCATTAATATGTAGTAAAATACTTTGGTCCGACGAGGCAAAGTTTTTCAGTAATGGATTTCTTAATCGCAATATTCATTACAAATGGACTTCTGAAAATATACACTGGCATATACCGACTGGGTTTCAAAATCGTTTTTCAATAAATGTGTGGATAGGAATTTTAGGCACCAATTTAATAGCTCCTTATTTTTATGATGGTCACCTCAGTGGTCAAAGGTACCTAAACTTTTTGAGAAATGAATTTAATGAATTCTTAGATGACCTATTTTTAGAGAATCGACACAACTTTCAATATTTTCAACAAGATGGAGCTCATCCCCACAATTCCCAGATTTGCCTAGATTATTTAGACGAAATTTTGCCTCAACATTAGATAGGTACCAATGGATTTATTCGATGGCCCACTCGTTCTCCAGATATAACCCCAATGGATTTTTTCTATGGGGGTATATTAAAAATAAGGTGGTTTCGACGACACCGCAAAATGTAGAGGACCTAAAAGCTCGAATTCAACAGGCATGTATTACAGTTACTCCCGAAATGCTAAGTAAAGTTTTAAATGCAGTGGCTCGCCGCGCTCGATTGTGCATAAGAAATCGCGGTGGACACTTTGAACACTTGATATGATATCTTAAATATTAATTTGAGAATTAGATAAATATTAATGTTCTGTGTGCTATATTCTTTTTATTATTAATTTGTTTTTGTTACCTGAATTTACTTTATTCTTCTTAATTGTGTTAATGTTTTATTATAGCAAAGATTTGAACAACTTATTGAATTATTTTATCATTTTATTTAATCATACTTCTCCATGGCATGTATAATGCTTGTTAAAAAAAAGTTATTAGTTTAAAAAAAAAAGTTTTTATAATTACTAACGTAGTACCAATGAATAAATATGGCATGTGATATATCGTTGAAAAGGGAGGAAAATACTCTATTTAATGGCGTCATTTCCCGTCCGTTTCAAAATAATTTTTTTAACTGCCTGAAGAGTAAATCTCAAAATACAGCGGTTTTGAAAAAAAAAAATAGATAAAACCTCGTTGAAACACTCTGCTTTGCAAAAAATTTTCGCCTTACAATTTTTCTCATATCTCTTCAAATAACGGAGATATTTGGCCTAGACGTTTTCTGCATTTTCGATATTTTCCGCCATAACTCTTAAAGTAGGCCATGGATATCAAACGTCTTTAAACCATTTTATAGGTTATATAAATCGGCACAATTTTCGTAAAAATAATTTTTTTTGTACGACCGATATTAAGTGAGATATTCTCGACGGTCCTGATAAAATGGACAGCCGTATATATAATAAACTTCCTGCAGAAATAAGGTCACAAAATTCTTTTAGGTTGTTTAGAAGCAAATTGAAAACATTTTTAATGGAATATTCTAATCTAAATATGACCGATTTTTTTAATAGGTGATGAAAAATAGTTTCATAATACCTATACCAGTCATGTATAACACGTACCTCTCGAAGTACCTTTTTATGCAAGTTCATCTGTTAGTTTTAGTTAGTTTTTATGGATATTATGTGTACTTTTGTTTGTTTTTTTACACTATACACTTTCTTATGAAACGTACATAATATGCTAGTTTTTTTTGTTTTTTATATTTTGTTTTTAAAATTTTCTCGACATACTTCAATATAATATGTAAAGGTATTTGTTAGTTTGTTATATTTATTAAAATTTTGTCTATTTTATACATTATGTACATTTTCTGCAGCTTTTTTGTTTTATACATTGCCATGACAAAACCAGAAATGTTCATGTAACATAATTTATTGTGAATAAATGCTATTGTATTCTGTTGGCGAAGAAGGTTCGGGCCCATATATTTTTGTTCACAATTTCCCTACCAAACTTTCTACTTTATTTTTTATTAAGATATGAGCTATACAATCAGAAATACTTAAGAAAAACTAAGAAAAATCACAATTTTAAACATTATTTTGTTTAAACAAATGTCTTTAATGACTTGGATTTATTTAAAACTTTTTGCTACACTTCTTGTAATGTTTATAATTTTCGGCAAAAAAAATTGCTACAGTAAGATAATTAATTATTTTTTATATGATTTGGAATCTTAGTTGAACTCCATAAATACTGTTTATAAATAAGTTTTATAATACAACTGAGTTGACTACCCTCGTACTCTTGATGACGTTTCTTAAAAACCACTAATATTCAAGGGTAATAAAACAAGACCTTGATAAATAGTCGGCTATTAATTGTCATCAATTTTTCGAGAGTGCGATAGTTGTCAATTTAACGAGACCATATTTGGCGTTATTAATCTGACTAAAGCCCGAGAGCTTTAGCTCGAGGGATTTAGTCATTGATTATTAACGCCAATTTAATTTGGTCTGGGCAAATTGGAGAGCACTCGAGAAAAATTGCGACAATATAATAGCCGCTAATTTATCAAGGTTGAGTTATATTTTATTAGATTATTTCTTGAATGAGTTAATAATTGGAGATACATCAATTTGACGTTTCAAAACATTTGACGACAGCAGTATGCCTACTTGTTATAAGTTAAAAAATTAAATATTTTAGCTACTATTTTCAGCCAATGCCATGGCAACGGGAAATAGCCACTGATATTCCTCGTTTATAAGGAATTTCAAATACTGTGATTGGTTAAAAAAATTCGATTTGACACATAAAATAAATAAACATAACTAAAGGCAATTTGTATGTCAATTACATTTTATATTTACTCAATTCACCAGCATTTTTTTTAAGAATAGGTCATGTTCGTTAAACGTTAATTAATATCTCGGTAGGTATTCGATCGTACACCCTATTTACCCCTGAGAAGATTGCATATATGCCCACAACTAAAACTAGTATATTTCGTCAAATCATTGTAAGTGATTCTTTTCAGATCGATAATGCATTTTGGGATATCGAGTCCCGTCGGGCCGAGGTGGTCACTTTGACAATGATCTGGTCCTACTCCTAATATTAAACTTAGAGATGGAATCTGTGTGTTTTGCAACAACATTTAATATTGCACTTGTTCATTCATTCACCCATCCAACTTTCCTAAAGCTGCGAAAACTCGAACAGATAACAAGTAGGACATGTAGTAAATGTATAGTAAAAAAGAGCGATTATATTCAATTTTGTGGTATCACAGGCTATTATGGGTTATCAAAATATAGGTTGAAATATGAAATAACAACCTCTCTCCCTCTCTATTATCTATCTATTTCTTTCTGTCCTATATCTAAGAAGAATACGGTAAAATCTAATTTGTAATATATCTTAACGCGAGGTAAAAGTCCTTCAAGTAGCGTCTAAATTTCTTAAAAAACTTTTCTACGTCTTACATCTTAAAATGAAAAACGTCACAAGCAATTAAAGTTAAGCATCTTTAGTATGTTGGTTTCAACTCAGTTGATTATATAATTCAACTTTGATTCAGCAGGTTTGTAACATGTAAGTGCGTATTTATGTATATCTGTATTTATATATATTTGTATTATCATTGCACATATATTATTAGAATTTATTTTAGATATTTACCTCCAGCTTTGAAAGTACCTTCGTCTTCTACAAAGCCGTTTATCCATGGGACATCGAGGAATTCTCCTGCTTGTATGTATTCAACAGGATGTTTTGTAATAAATGGTTCAGGATTTGCAGCTGTTTGAACTTCTGTAACAACGGTGTAGACTGTCAAAGGGTCTACCGAAAAAGTCTAAAAATAAACATTTATAGTGTTTAAGATTAATCAATTTTTTTTAAATTAGATAGCTGGCTAGAAACAATTTTTCGAAAAAAAGTCACTGGTGCATTTTAAATTGCTTTATTCTCTTATAAAGATGATAGTTGTAAATTACGTTTAGTGATACAGGTTTCAAATGCACATCGGTCGGGCTCTCATATGAAATCTCTGAAAATATGAAACTTGAAAAATGTAAAAAAAAATGCGCTTTCTGGTTTTAAACTTGTGGATATTAATTGCAGCTATTCAGGAAAATACCCCATAGTGCACCCAATCGGAAGAGACTCTGACAGCTGAAAGGTGAACTAGGTGTACAGATATATTGTCGAGGAGTTTAAGACAGTACTCTACGAAAATGTTCTGAGAAATTTGTTTCTTTCTAGCTTTGTTTTGGTAGCGTTTCACGTTAAATAGAAATTACGATGTCTTGATATTTTTTCTTCATAATACGAAAACGTTGCAAGATTGGAATTTACAAACTGAGCCTCATATGTACAATATAACCAACCATTTCAGCCTGTCTAAAATTAGTCCCTAATTTACTTGACCGGGTGCCAACGTATCATGGTAGACCCCTTTTTTTCCTTATTTTTTGGAATAGCAGAATTAAACTTGGTAAATGTACTTTGTGGCTTAACTGTCATTTTTCCCCTTCCGGGTTCACCGGAAATGACCCCAACTTTTGATTTTAAATGGAACACCCTATATATTATTATACTTTTGGAATCCTGGAAAAACTCTCACTATGGTGATACCCCATAAGTGACATTTCGACTCCATGAACAAAATTTGACTCGAAATTTGTTGGTGCATCTAGGGTGCCATGACCAGAAAAAATTGCTTGTAATGGACTGGTGCGATGTCAAAAAAATCAAATCGAGCATACAATTTGAGAATGTGTATTTCGTGGGCTATCAAATTTGGCCTAAACAGTTTCTTCAATAAAACTTAACTTTTTCAAATGGAACCATAATGGTAGAGTACTGCCATAAAATAGAAAAGGAATCCGTAGATATGCCCAAAAGCAATTATTTCTGGTCATACCACTTTAGATACTTTAGATGCATCAACAAATTTTCAGTCAAATTTTTTTCATGAAGTTGAAATATCATTTATGGCGTATCGTCTTCTTGGTCATATAATACATGTTCCAATATTGGGGTGTACCATGATCAGATGACACCCGGTATATCCATAAACAACACAGGATAATCAGCTCTAAACCAAAGAAAAGACAACTAGCAAGAGGTGCTTGTCAGAGAGAAAACAGCTGTCCAAGGAATCACTACTTCCACATCCAGATTTTATATCCAAGTCTTATACACATTAAATCCCAATGTAATATTTTACTCCCTTTAATAATGGGATGGGAGTGGCAATGGCGGTGGTAGAGGGAGTAGCTAGTGCCAAAATAAATTTTAAATGCCCTTGGTACTCGTACACACACTAAATCCCAATTTAATTTTTTACTCCCTGTAATAATAGGGTGGGGTGGCAATGGGAGTGGTAGAGGAGGTCGCTAATGCCGAGACGTTTCATTCTTGTATACATACTAAATCACATTTTAATTTTGTTACTCCTTTTCATAATAGCGTGGGGGTGGTATTGGGGGTGATAGTGAGGGATCGCTGATGCCAAAAAAAATTTTGAGACCCTCACTTTTCGTACATGTCCTAAATTGGAATTTTATGGACTCTTATCTGCTTGCTTTGACTATTTATCCGTATTTACCCCCGAACCCTCCAACGGAATTAGATCAAAATATAATCTAGTTCCAGATCCCGTTATAATACGTAGGTGTACCAAATTTCAAGTCAATATCTTAAACGGTTCCAGAGTACGCAAAAAAAAAAAAAAACAGTTACAGACAGACAGACAGAATTTTTTTGGCTCAAATTTAAAATCTCGACGTTTCATGACATTTTAAGCCTATTTCAACAAAAAAAAATTTACATGTCTCCGAGTCGAAAGGATTTTATATTTTGTCGAGTATTTTGTCGCGTATTCTTCTACACATATCGAAATTATTTTCCATCTTCTTGTGTTGGAGGTAGTTAAGTTAAGAATTGGCTACATAATACAGTGCACACATCGATCTACTCTAGAGCGTTGGTTTTAGTTATATGACTACTACGATTTATATTTTACACCTTCTTGCTAATCTGACTAAACTTGAACCTCTAATCTGTAAAATTTAAAGGCAATTGTATGCTTAACAGTTTTATTCGAGTTTTCTTGTAAAATAGACAAAAAATTTATATATGACCTCTACTTTTCCAAGAAGGCAGCTTAAGCTTAACATTTTTTGGAGAGGATTTATATAATTTCAGTTACTCTTGCACTAAACACCCTGTAAATGAAACTGATGCAGCAACATACTTTTTCGTACTAAATATGTTTTGATTATACATATCGAAAATTTACGGTTTTAAGAAATAACCTTAGACCATTCAATATGCCGCTACGCTCTAATAGACTGCTATTACATTAATGGAAACTATTCTTTTATTATAACAGATGGAAAATCCCAACTATCTCTGTTCATGCGGAAATAGTATGACGTCATAAACTTTGGTTAGTCGTAACCACGTTGCCGAATTTACGCATGTTCCTCAACTGTCGATTGACATTCATAGTTTAATAAAATTTGGATAAATAATCTGCAGTTTCAACAGTACTTTTTTACAGATTTATAGATTGAAAATGAAAAAGAATTAGAATGATAGAGTTTTGACAATCATTTTAATAACATTCAAATGATATGTTTTAAAATGTCCCTAAAAGAAACGAAATGTTATTGCTCTTGCCATCAGTATAAAGAAATATATAGGTAAGGAAGGAGTGCAATTCAAATAAGAGGCGACGTAAGCGCGTATAAAATTCTGAATAATATCCTTGATCAGTATGGACGATGGGCAGCTCATCATAACTATTTATATTAAATACGCTAGCACGCAAGATGGCTGAAGGGGTATGAGTGGGCGTAGCAGGGCCTAAATGTAGACTATCCAAAGCCCTCTGTAACACCCCAACCATCTACC
The DNA here is from genome assembly GCA_963675555.1 of Leptura quadrifasciata. NCBI lineage: Eukaryota > Metazoa > Arthropoda > Insecta > Coleoptera > Cerambycidae > Leptura > Leptura quadrifasciata. Next base: position 103,893,370 of record OY776676.1, read on the forward strand.
AGACGGAAATTTACGCTGTGGATCTGTAGATTTGTGTGCCCAGGAATTCTTAAATAAAGACATCAGAAGGGCAAAAATCTATATACTATCAGACAGCCAGGCAGTACTAAAGGCTCTAAGGTCGTATACCTTTGAGTCTAAAATTGCAACTGGCCAACAACCACAAAGTTACCTTGATGTGGGTGTAGGGCATGTGGGAGTACAAGGAAACGAACTTGCTGACAGCCTTGCAAAAAAAGAAGTTGAAGGACCATTCATTGGAGCCGAACCGTTTTGTGGCCTGGCCAAGGGACACATAGCGGAGGAGATCCAAGAATGGGAAAAGGACCAGAAAAGTCCTGCTGGAGGAATTCTCTAGACCAAAGACAAGCGAAAAACTTTAAAACTTATTCGGCAAACAATGCCACAAGGCTTCTCGGACTTGAAAAGTCCGAATTAAGGCTAATTACAGGCCTTCTAACAGGCCACTGCCCCTTGAGATATCATCTCAAGAATATTGGCAAGGCGATAGACAAAAAATGCAGATATTGCGATACTGCAACTGAAACTGTGGAACACATACTTTGTGAATGCAAGGTGTGTGTAGTCCGCACTAGGCTGAAATTCCTAGAACAGGCGGAAGGTAGGGAAATTAACACCCAGGAAAATCACAAGCTTTGTAAAAAGTCTTGGAATCCTGTGCAACAATTAGATGCAGGGTAAATCACAAAAGATCTCTTAGATCGAAGCGAAGTAAAGCTGTTCGAAGCCAAACGACTAGCACATAAATAAATACACAAACTTTACTAAATTCTTCAGAAACACATACGATTTGTCAAACATAATTAGCTCACTCAATATACCTATTTTTATCTGAAATATTGTCAAAGAACACGCGAAACCCTAGAGATTTTTTTCGTAATTACAACGAAACCCGAAAGACGTCGTCGGAAGATAGTTTTTGCAAGTATTATAAAGATTCGCTCCACGGAGCGTTTTTATGCAAAAATAAAATTGTCGCTCCACGGAGTGTAATTTTAGAAACTAATATGAATGTCTCTGCACGGGGCGTAACGTCGCGCAGACCACCAAAATTTTAGCAATTATTATGAAAACCAACTTTTACTTCAAAATAAATCTTCTTTTTACGAACCGACGTTGTGTGGCACTGCAACTCATGCGTTATATTAAATATGAGGGCAAGTTAAAAGTTCCGAATTCAAAATGTTAAGGGGAGATTTGGTGCGAACGACAAAATTTTTGAGATTACATTTTCATTTTTCAAGAATTATATATTTTCCGAGTGTTGTCCATGGGACCGCCTTGCCTGAATGTATGAATATATAGATAATATTATTATTCTGAATAGTTGCGATTCAACCATTTTGAAGCTCTAGAGCGAGCGCCCAAAATTATTATTGTGATATTTTAAATACGTATAAATGCAGGCAAGCAAAATCCCATATATTCGTAAATATTAAATTTTTACATTGAATCGTTTGCTAAAAAACTAAAACATTGAATGGTAGTTGGAGACATTGTCTGAGTCTGAGTCGTCCTTTTCCTCACCATGTGTGGTATAAGGACCAAAATTTGTTAACCGTATGTTGAAATTTTGTAAAAACATTTTTTTGTAAAAATATTTTTTCAACTATAAATATAATTTATTTCTTGTGTTTAAAATTTCCCTTTCAGGTTAATTAAGAGAGTGTTAGTTGTTTACAGTATTAGATTAAGATAGTGCCACGATATCCAATTGATACCATTCAGTGCCAGCAGTTAAGCAAAAGACAGTAAGTATAAATTTTGTATTTTACGTCTGAATCAGTCGCACTGAACACTTCAGGTGAACACATTAATATTCATTTTAGGAAGGGTATAAAAAAGTCCCTCAGACACGTTAGCATGGATCGTTCACAATATAACCAGCATCACCAAGCAAGAACAGAATTCTGACAGAAAAGATGAGTACTAATTGGTTGGTCAAAATTGTCGGTTGCCTGAGAATTAAGTGGCTTATCTGACAGGCTTCCTTTCTTATCTCTATATTCAAAGGTTTGTCATGAATGAAGTCAAGTAGTCGTCGTATGATATTTTCAACATGTTAGCATATCCTCTTCTGTATATTATAATTTGTTAATGCTAAGAGCCTTCCAATTGAGGTGCTTATTTCAAGAGCACGCCTAAGATGGGCAGGTCACGTTTATCGTATGCATGATAACCGCCTTCCTAAATGTACACTTTATGGTGAATTGCTAAGCGGTAGAAGAAAGCGTGGCGGTCAACTAAAGAGGTTCAAAGACGCTCTCCATGAAAATCTAAAATCCTGCGGTATTGCAGACGAGCAATGGGAACAACTTGCAGCGGACAGAACCGAATGGCGGGGGGTTGTGGCCAGCTATCAAGGAAATGTTGCTGCAAGAAGGCCGAATCCAAGACCTAACCAGGTCTATGTTTGTCCTGACTGCGGTCGACATGTGCTCTCCCGAATTGGCCTCTATAGCCATAGTCGTGTGCACCGTAGATGAATGGGAATTACAATAGACTACACCTTTTACTTGTTTTTTATTGTACACAATTTATCGACTGTAACATTTTTATACTCGGACTCGAGTAACGGCTAATAATAAAATGCTAAGGTAAAGTTTTACGAGTTTATTTGTATGTATGTTATAGGGCCATATGTAAATAAAGATATTATTTTTATCATCAATCAAATATCCCTCTAAATTTCTGGCGCAACTCAGTATGCATTTCCGTAAGAACAAAGAACAACCAATATAGTGTGTTTTGTCTAATAGTATAATATTTTCAGCACATTGAAATGTATACGAATGAGCAGTCCATTATAGCGTAAGCAGCACATTGAATGGTCTAAAGATGTAACATAAGTTAGCCTTTTTATCCTTTTTGGCTTAGGTTAAAGAATATGCCTGATAATTTCGTTTCATGCAAAACATTTTTACATTCCCCACTTTTCTTCTGAAAATATTTTCTATCATTCATGTTAGATGAAGTTTAATATATATATATAGAAAAATAACCAGTATTTTTTAATAGTCTGCGCTAATTTCACTCCCTATATTGTGAATATTTACTATCTCAATAAATTCGTTTATTATTATTAAATAAATATACCTACTGTTATAATGAACACATTTGAAGAGTACCTTAAACAAATCCTGAGTTTCAACAAGTATTTCAGCTGGCACCTTTCTTAAACAGTCAATAATTTTATAGCTGTCTCCAATATAATCACTACAGTTTACAAAATTTGCTTGAGCAGTGAGTACTGTTGGTTGAATCATATTCATCGGAGCTGCCCACAGTGCTAAAGCTGAACCACTATTAGATATTGCTCCTTGAAATAAACCTATAAAAATGTTATATTCAGTGAAGTTTTTTATAATAAATTTAAGAAATGTCTCAATAATGTTTAAAAGAGGTCTAACGTGACATATTAAGCCTAGATTACACGTTGATTATTTTCATTTTAATGATACCTACCTTTAGATAATGGACTCAATAAATGAAGATGAACACTTCCTGCTCCAGAACTTTGCCCAAAAATGGTAACTCTATTCCTGTCTCCACCAAAAGCCTTAATATTTTTTTGAACCCACCTTAAAGCTGCTCTTTGATCTTTCAACGCGTTATTGCCTGGGGCCGCATCATCAAGTGTTGTCAGAAACCCTAAGATATAGAATATATGATAAAAAAATAGTATAATTTATTTTAAATTTTAATAATCGTATTTTATTCATAAATGGGAAAAATATTTTCTGCATGCTGATAGATATAAAATAGAACAGGATATAATGGAACATAATCGAATAAAATGGACAGGAATCAAATAGAGTAAAATATGCATAATCTGATTTAATTTTATAAAGTGCCTTTTTACCAATATCATTACAAACATATATTAGTAATTCAAATAAAATATTTAAAGAAATTAATAAATATAAGACATACATTAGCACATAACAGATATCTTGGATAATAAAAAAACAATGAAATAATAATGGAAATAATGAATTTTTCAGTAGCTGACAGAGGTCTACAGAGCTCTACATTTCTAAAATTAATAATATATATAAACAATATTTGCACAAAATGTCAAGCAAATCGGTCTGTTAGAAAATGAAAAATAAATAAGACAGTTCAGGTGTAAAATGGATACCACAAAGGGATGAAAAGTTTGTAGCATGATTCCCCTCTATGAAATACAATATGTCAAATGTTTTATGTGCGTCAAAATTTAGTTTACCCCAAGAAATGTATTAAGGATTAAACAAAAGTTTTAATGATCATATAAGCGTATTTACAATACGCCTACATACGTCTCTTTTATTTTGTAACTAATTACAGGAATGCCTCAAAATTTGAAATACTTATAACTCTTATTATTATTATATGTAAAAGAATTTTGTAATCCCAATTTATACAAGTTTCGAGCTTAAATTTTTTTATTTGAAGCTCTTTTTAGTAAATATTTCAGGTAGAAAGGTATTTCAGAAGTAATCAGGCATTCACCATTTTCTCAAATAAATGAAATAGTAAAAAAAACTGTTGATACTTTTAGCAGGTGATTATGTACATGAAGGGTTCCTTATTTTGAAAAAATCAGTTCGGCACTATAAATTCAGATGGGTAGAGCCTCCATTTAAAACACTTAGTGATAGTACTCTAATCATGCTATAATTTTTTGGACAAAGGTCTCTCAGATCTAACCATAGAACTACCCCATAATTTATGTAGGATATGGATAGATCCAACAATATATAAAGTAAAATAGGAAACATTGTCAATTTTTTAGCTTTTAGTAATGTTTATATAAAAAAGATAGCCTAAATTGTATTTCAGTTAAACTGAAAGTAATAATGGGAACTGTAGTAACTTTGACTATTATTAATTAAGGACCTTAAGTATACCTACACCACATTAAATAGTTAGGTATAATATTATAATATACGCACAAACTGATAAATACACACAAATAATACAAATCTGACTACTCCTACATAAGTTTTAAATGCAGGCGGTGAAATAATTATAACAAAGGTTATTTATTAATTTTGAACTATTTATACGCGGAACCTTTTTGTGCGATGTAGGGAAAATATTTTTGTAAGTGTTGTACTTGCTCTTTCAAAAATGTAATATCTGCTGTCGAAGTTGTTCATCTAAGCTAAAATATCTTTAAACAATTTTGAATATTTGGACATTCCTGTCATTTAACAAAGTAACCAGAAATATTGTATTGCATTAATTTTCATAGTTCAAATGTGCTTTTAGAGGGCGGAATATTAAAACTTAATATTTTTAGTCGCAAACTCCTCTATACAATCCTTATTTTACTATAAGGAACGTAACCAGACTGCAACCAACAGCTACTCTCCGGGCTATGTGCCCCGCCGAGCACTGAATTACAAATTACAAGCCTGGCGCGTTAAGTGTAACAATTGCATATTACCATTAAAACGCTAATGCTTCGATTGCAACAAACACCAGCCGAAAGACTGATCCTACTTAAAGGAGCTCTCTTGTCAGCCGTCACACACCACTTGCAGACTGCAGTTTCGAGCTGTTGGCTCTCATCAGTGCAAGGTAGGCATGCGACGACCGGTACGAGGATCCTTTGACTATTTGGTACATCCCGGTATTTCTACAATAGCGACATGTAAAATAGTCAGCAGGCGCCATCTAGCGGTCCAGTGTCTGTTGCATTCGAAAAATAAATAGCCTGACTGGGCCTAGCATAGTTCAAATGTGCTTTTAGAGGGCGGAATATTAAAACATAATATTTTTAGTCGCAAACTCCTCTATACAATCCTTATTTTACTATAAGGAACGTAACCAGACTGCAACCAACCGCTACTCTCCGGGTTATGTGCCCCGTCGAGCGCTGAATTACAAATTACAAGCCTGGTGCGTTAAGTGTAATAATTGCATATTACCATCAAAACGCTAATGCTTCGATTGCAACACCGCATGCCTACCTTGCACTGACGAGAGCCAACAGCTCGAAACTGCAGTCTGCAAGTGGTGTACGACGGCTGGCAAGAGAGCTCCTTTAAGTAGGATCAGTCTTTCGGCTGGTGTTTGTTGCAATCGAAGCATTAGCGTTTTGATGGTAATATGCAATTATTACACTTAACGCGCGAGGCTTGTAATTTGTAATTCAGCGCTCGGCGGGGCACATAGCCCGGATAGTAGGAAGCAAAAAACAGTCTTTAATTCCATTTTGGAATCCAAAAATGTAAAAAGTAATTTTGTCTGCCATGCAACAGAAAGATCGATAAAATCGTAATCAAGTTCTTAAAAAGTTCTTACCAAAAATTCCCAAGCGGTAATTAAATGTGACTAGTACTACATCTTTATCCATAAAGTATTCAGGATCTAAATAATCGCTTGTTCCCCTTCCAGCAAAGAAACCACCCCAATGGATAAATACCATAACAGGTAATAGGACTCTTCTAAATCCTTGTATACTCATCTAAAAGGTATTAACAAAACAAGTTAGTGTTAAACCTCCAGTCAATCTGTCGGTTTTCAGCTCCCGAAAAAACACTAAATATAAGGGATCTTTATAATATTATATGGAGGAATATTCTCAATAAGAATCAATGTTTTCGATGTCGCAGATAGACCTACTTTAGCTACCATCTGGGACAATTTTCTTGGAATAACGCTTTCTGCAATCTCATAGCTTAACAGACATACTGAAAACACCCTTGAAAGTGAATGGTTTTCGAGAGACTGGGTGTTTTATGATTCTTGACCGATTATACAGAGTGTGCCCAATAAGATTACAGCGTCTTACTAACTTTGACACGTTGCAGAGAATATAGACGATTCTTTTGGCAAATGGTGGGATGACTGACTGTCACTTATTTTGAGAGCATTAACAACTTCCTGATGAATTTCCTAGACCTACTATGATTCGATATGTAATACCAAAAGTAAAGAAGTCATATTAGGCATTATTTATCGAAAAATGTTATATGAAAAAGTTATTCAGAATCGCTTGTAATCTCCAAATCCCAAGTTTCATCAAAATCTGAGAAAATTTTAATTTTCATGCAAACCCTGTATAACATTTACTGGAAAATGTTAGTAAATATTTAAAGACAATGGATCAGTGTGTAAATTAATGCCATAATATTTAATGGCACATGTATATTTTCGAAATTGTCGATTGATCAAATTTTAAATCACTGAATAACCAATTTTACAGCACAAGGAAATTTTATAAAAATGACTGATGGTCGGGAGGTGAGCGCACTTGCCTCTCACCCAAAAGTTCCGGGTTCGATCCCTGGTCGTGGCAGTGGAAAATATTGTGAGAGGGATTTTTCCACTAAACACGGATATTGGGTGTCTCTAAATGTGTAGCCCCCTCCCACACAAGGCTCTTCTAGAGCCTTCCGGGATAAAGGGGGTCGTCATTATCTGTGGTGTATTTATTAGTATAATATTATTAGTATATAATATAATAGGGAATAAGCGAATTAAACCAATACAGTTATTCTCCCAGCTACATGCCGACGACGAGCGCTGAATTGAATGGTGAAATTTGTCGTATTTTGTCTAACACAGTTAGCACTGAAATACAATAACTTGGATTGCTCGAATGCTATGAGGAAGATGCGAAGCCTCCTTTATCTCATGATGCCACTAACTGGAGAACGGTTTCAACCTATTTTTGGTTCTCGTCAGTGCAGTGCAAATTAAAGTTGGGTTGTTAATTAACAATCTGTTATTTTATATTTGTTATTTGCAAATAACACTAACAGAGCATTATTTGTCTTTGAAAATAACGATGCGAACACTGTTATCCAGAAAACAGGTTGACCCCGCTTCGCGCAGACGATACTATAATATTTTACCTGCGATGTATTACAAACAACTAAACTGAAATAGTGTGTGAGATGAGAAGTACGTAATATAGGGCACGATTGCTAAACATCTTTCAGTGAGTAGCAGCAGCCGAGAGAGCGTATTGTTGCTATGAAAGACAACGCTGCTGACGAGTGAAGACAGCCAGTAGCATATCAGTGTGAAAAAACGCACTTTACAGACGAGTTGCATACACAATTTTTTCTACTACCGCAGTGGTTACCAAAAATATATGAATAAATTGAAATAAAAAAATTCTAATTTACGCACTAGTGCGTAAAGTAACATAATAAGACAGCAAGGTTAGTTGTTGAATAATGTTACATTCTAACTAGACATACTTGTTATGTAAAAAAATTAACACATCTTTACTTAACAAAATTTATTGCTTTAATGAAAATTATGTGAATAAATTTTACAATTACTACAATAAAAATGAAATGAAATATTGTTCTAAAAATGTAAAATTAAATTTGAAGTAAAAATTACATAAAAATCAAAATATAAGCTTACCTCACCTTGATCTTTTAATAATATCAAATTAACTTGAAAAACGTTAAAACGTAGGCATTACGTTTAACTGTCAAATTTACTTAATTATATAAAAATCACAATATCGCCTTGGCCAACTTAATTTTAAATGAAGGAAATTCATAAAAATGTACATGAAAATTATAAATAATTCAAGCATGACTGTTACATAACACAGAAAATAGATATATAATAATATTAGTAATTAACTAGACCGGTTTCGATCAATTTTTGGGTCTCGTCTCCTGAGATGAAGGAGGCTTCGCATCTTCCTCGTATCATTCAAGCAATCCAAGTTATTGTATTTTAGTGCAATTTGTGTTAAACAATATGCGGCAAATTTGACCATCTAATTTAGCGCTCATCGTCGGCATGCAGCTGGGAGAATAGCTGTTTTAGTTTAATTTGTTTAGTCCTTATTATGTATAAGGCACTTGCAGATAGGTTGGAATAATTCCTATTTTTATAAATTTTAAATTCTACAAATAAAGTAGTCAGCTAGCTAACGTCATTATACTGTTATTTTCACTTAAATAACCTGCAAAAGGACTTAGTTTATTTTTCTATACATGGATCGTATTTAAGTTTTTTGAGTTTAAATTTCCATTAAAAATTACACATTCCTTTTCACTCAGAAAAAACTATCAGAGGACTCGAAAACCATTCACTTCCAAAGGTAAGAGTGGGGGTGTCTTGAACTCAGCAAAGTGTGCTCTATCTCCCATTTCACCATGTGGGTTTAGATTTTAAGCGCTCTGTATATATTTAATATTTTAATTAATTTATTTTTCTCGAAAAGTGTTACACATTCGTCCTCAGAAATCAAACCTTTTCAAGTATTATTCCAAACTGAACTTTGATAGGTTACTGCAATTATATTGCCTATTTTTTATGACACTGTGATATACACAATGTCACAATTACTTAGTATAAGTTTAAAAAAAACAAATATTAATTTACTTACCATTGGTGTGTAAATATTTAAATATAAGCAGTCTTCTTGACCTTCTACTTTGGGATTGGCAAAGAAATAATTTTTCTGGATACATATAGGTCCGTCTTTGGTAGCGTCTAAGGGAGATGTCCATTTTTCAGGTGGCTCTGGAGCCTACAAAATGAACTAAATACTAATAGTAGATACAAATCACTAGAACTTAAAAAAATACATCATTGCTACGTAGACGGTACCTACTAGATTTAGAAATATAAGTTTCTAAAATAAAATGTAATATATGTAATTTCATCATTAAGAAATATACAAATTAAAAATAGAACATAGGCAACAGTTTTTAAAATTTTTCTAGTTTGAAATAATTCTTGAGGTCTCTTACCTCGTGAAGGCCACAAAACATTCTGTTAAACTTTGGTGTCGCGGAGTTTTTGCTCTGAATATGTATATAAGACTAAAAATTCTATAAAAAATCTACTACTACTTTTAATTAAAATAGATCCTTAGTGGACTCACATGCCACTGAGCAATATCGAAGTTGATCTCGTCAATACACTCATATTTTTACGTACATACATATTATCAATAAAAAATAAGAAAAAATTTAAAAACTTACTTTTCTGTAACAAGTCATACTAAAAAGTACAATATAAAAAATACTAATGTACGACTGCAAGAGAAGCAAGGCATGCTCACTAAAAGCAACAAGTAATATCGCGAGCTGCAATTAAACATGAACACAAATTGAACAACTTTTTACTACAATTTATAATTCTGAAAATCGGGAACTTAAGTGATTTCTGTGAAATAATTTGGTAGCAATTAATGTCACAATATGTATTAAACAATTAAATTTGTATGCAGAATAAGAGAATTAGTGAGGATGAATCATATAATTTTGAAGACTATATTTTCAGCTAAAAATAATTATATCAGCTACCACCCACAATTGGAAAAGATGAAGCTATAGTTGTATTATATAAAATCCATAAAATAAAGTATAAGTAAATATAAAATAATCATAAACACAATGTTATCCCTCAAACATTAAAATTAGAAGAAAATTAGAAGTAAGTGTAGGTACTTAGTACAAAAATTGAATCGTTAAACAAATAGTTACCTAATATGAATTACTATCTGCAAAGTTCGTAGTTACAAAGTTAATTCTAATAGATTCGTAATTATAGGAAAGGGAATTGTAATGATTATGTGTCCATTGTTATTACACGATGTTATATTTATACGTTTATACAATTAATCTAGTTATATAATAAATGTTTATTCAAATTTACTTTTTAATTTACAAATGTTATGACAGTTTAATAAAGTTTTTGAACATAAAGCCACTTTTGCTGTATGCTTTTAGCATTTATAGGGTTCTGAATCAGTTGTATAACTAAATATTGTTATTGTTTAAACTATCCGATTATTTCCAGGTTTCTTATGTGTGAAATAAGGGCATATAAGAGAAGTCGGTTGAAACTGAAGTTAATTGCAGAGGGAAGAGTTATGTAATGCAATGCATTGAATTGAAAGTTTTACCTTAGTTGTATTTATACAGGGTGTCCCATGACGAACTGCGGCTATCGATATCTCGAAAAACATCATCGAAAAATTTTGAAAATTTGGTAGTAAACTAATATCGACGGGGGCAACTCGGCTAAAATATTTTCAAGATGGTGGCGCTTCCTGTTATACAGGAAGTCGATACCAACTTGCTTATTTTAAATGGAACACCCTATATATTATTACATTTTTGAATTTTACGCAAAATTCTAGGTCGATTTTGTGTATTATGTCCTATACCTAGGTCTCTCCGTTTTTGAGATATTTCAATTTTTATGTCAAAAATGACGTTTGCGGGCCCTAAAAGAATTATCAATTTTTCCTATAAGGAAGCCTTTATTATCTAATTTGGGTTCGATTCTTTGTTGAAAAAGACCTAGTTTAATAGGGTTTTTATAATATTTTGATAAGTATTAATACAGAGTGTTAAAAAAATATGAATAAAAATGAAATTGAGAAAACTGTCAAAAATCAATTTTTTCAAATGGAAACTCCCAATTTTTATAATCTTATCTTATTCGCCATTAAAAATAATAATTTTGGCACCGTTAAGGCAACAGTTCATAAAATAAAACCAATTGTCGATGATGAAAATATCGAAATTGCTATTTTGCGGCATATAATATGGCATCCTTAAGACAAGTGGCATTACAAACAGGAATCTCCAAGAACTCTATTCATAGAATTCTTTTGAAGCACAAATTCCATCCCTATTCTATTTCTATGGTTCAACACCTAAAGGACAACGATTAGGCTAGAAGAGTTCACTTTTGCGAATTTATTTTAACAATGTTACAAGGCGACTTTCGATTTTTGGACAACATAATTTGGACTGACGAGGCAAGATTTACGAAAAATGGACTTTTGAACAGACATAATTCCCACTTTTGGTGTGATTCAAATCCACATGCCGTGAGATTGCGAAATTATCAAGAAACCTGGCAATTTAATGTGTACTGTGCTGTGAGAAATGATAGAGTCGTAAAACTTAATTTTTATGAAGAAAACTTAAATGGTAATGAATTAATACTTAAATAGTTTCTGTTTTACAAATTACGTATCAACTTTTTTTTAGGTGAAAGATATTTGAATATATTACAAGATTTAGATAATGAATATTTGAACAATTTACCGCTAGCTGAACATAGGCAAATATTTTACCAATACGATGGCGCGCCACCACACAGCAGCTTCATAGTTAACAACTTCTTGGAATTTTTTTTTACGATAAGTGGATTGCTAACAATGGACCTTTTCTGTGGCCTCCCCGTTCTCCTGATCTGTCTATCTTAGACTATTTTATATGGGGAACAATAAAAGATATGGTTTATTTTAATCCAATCACAACAATGGAAGATTGTCAGGCAAGAGTAAGGAATGCTTTTGAAAGATTATCTCCAGGTTCTATTAGAGCGGCCACCCATGACGAACTAATGAAGAGGTGCGAAAAATGTTTGGAAGTTCAGGGTGGACACTTTGAACACGTATTAAAATAAAATATTTTCCTGAGTATAAGTAGTTATACTATTAGTATTTTATGTAAGAACCTTTTGTATCTAAGTTACATTTGTTTAATTATTTTATGAACTGTTGCAATGCCAAATTTTTTGAAATTCTCCATTATTCATTAAATACTGTTCGGAGACGGTTTTTGTTTCTCTGGATATCTATTAGCAAATATTTCACATGTTTTTGATAAAACTTTGTAACATCCTCCATAGATTAAAAACAAATTTAAGTAATGCTCGTGTGCATAATTTAAGTGCCCCAGCATGATAATTAATACTTGTCAATTGGTAAGTGACAGCTACATACATTTGTTTAGCACTCAACGCCGTCATAGCCAACTAAGAGTAATTGAACTTAAAATCCATAGCAAAATCCCCATATAGAAATATTGAATTGGGAATATCTCGAAAACAAAAAATTTTCGGAATAGACATCCATATACAAACTTACCCTTATTTTTAATGGCGAATAAGATAAGATTATAAAAATTGGCTGTTTCCATTTGAAAAAATTGATTTTTGACAGTTTTCTCAATTTCATTTTTATTCTTATTTTTTTAACACTCTGTATTAATACTTATCAAAATATTATAAAAACTCTATTAAAGTAGGTCTTTTTCAACAAAGAATCGAACCCAAATTAGATACTAAAGGCTTCCTTATAGGAAAAAATTGATAAATCTTTTAGGGCCCGCAAACGTCATTTTTGACATAAAAATTGAAATTCTGAAAAACGGAGACCTAGGTATAGGAGATGATACACAAAATCGGCCTAGAATTTTGCGTACAATCCAAAAATGTAATAATATATAGGGTGTCCCATTTAAAATAAGCAAGTTGGTATCGACTTCCGGTATAACCGGAAGTGCCACCATCTTGAAAATAGCCGAGTTTCCCCCATCGACATTAGTTTACTGCCAAATTTTCAAAATTTTCCGATGTCTACTTTTCGAAATATCGATCGCCGCAGTTCGTCGTGGGACACCCTGTATAGAGCGAATGAAATGTATAAAAGTCGAATAATACAATATCTGTTGAAAATGTATTAATAAAAATGTAAACACTAAGTACTAAATATTAATAACGGACAAAATCATGTGAAAATTTGCACTGACGTGTCAGTAATGAAAATTTTAAGAAATACACAATCACAAGAAAATAAGACAAACTGCATTACCTTAAATCTCAAATTATTTACAGGTGGTTTAGCATAGGGAATTCCTCTGTAGGCTTCATATAACCTCCCCCATGTGGAATTGGCAGTTATTCCCATTATCGCTCCATAGTTTGTAAAAGTCACGGGAAGTTTTAGCGAGTATACATTTATTAATAAAAATTGTAAAACTGTTAAAGTTAAAATAGGTGTTAATTCTGTCATTTTATTTTCTTCTATCCTTACACTTATACCTGAAATTACAGAATATTAATAAAATAAATTCAAATGTGTACCCAAATAATATTACTAAGTTTTATTGTAAAGTAGTGTTCTCCGGTTTGCGCCGTGCAGTTTTTTATAAAAAAACATTGTTCATAGTTCAGATAAATAAATTCATGAAAGTGATTTCAATATAAATTTATATTTAACAAAAGTTTGAATAAAGACAAGATATTTCTTATACGGATTTTAAATATTTGCTAATGCTAGATAACATAAGCAAAATAATATATTGAATTTTGATATAGAGTAGAGAGAGAAAACTATTCCAAATAATTTGTAATTTATAAATTTAGTTAAAAAATTAAGTACGTAACAGGAAGATAATTATTTGGTAGTAGTATTTCCAATATGATAATTTTCTTTTAAATATTTAAATATTCAAAATTTCTTTCGTTGTAGAGGAATACTTAATTGAACGCCCATATTTAAATCCGGTGATAAGAAAATGGCAGCTAATTATAGACCTAAAACTGTTATAAGTATCTTTGCTAAAATTTTTGAGAAATGCGTAAAAAATCGATTAATAAGTCATTTAGAGAAACATAAATTATTCAATAAAATTCAGTTGGGAAAATATGTCGACAGAAGATGTTGTTATTGATTTAATTAAAACTATTACAAATGGTCTGAATGAAAATAAAAAATATCTTACTGTGTTCTTAGATTTGGGCAAATCATTCGATACTGAAACAATGAAACTCTATTGAATAGATTAAAGAAAATAGGTGTTAGAGGTACACCTTTGAGCATGTTTAAGGATTACTTAACAAATCGATATCAAGGGGTAAAAATTAGCAGTACACACAAGGACCCATTACTCATCAACACTGGCGTCACACAAGGGACGGTGATGGGACCAATTTTATTTTTAACATATCTGAATAGTTTTTCACAATTAAATAATACAAATTGTCATATTACTACGTATGCAAATTATACTGTAGTATCGTTTCTTGGTGATTACTGGGACAGTGTATACGAAAATACAGAACACAACTTTAAACATATATATTTTTGGTTATATTCAAGCCTCCTGAGTCTTAATATTGATAAAACAAAATTTATAACTCTTTCTATGTCTATAAAAGATCAACCTGATAAACAGTCTATTATCATTTACGAAGCTCAATGTAAAAATAATAACTGTTTATGTTGTGACAAAATATTTAAACTAAATTCAATTGAATATCTTGGTGTCTTGATCAATCAATATTTACAATATAACAAAAAATCTGAAGTTGGATTTCACAGTTGGAATTTAACACAGGACTTGTTGGAGAACAATACAAATGGGCAAATGAACATACAAATGGAGTACTGTGCACTATACTTTCCGACCATTGTTGGTTTTGCTCGATTATAAGATATATTTGCTAAGCTACGCTACGCTAATGAGGAGCAATAACTCCGAAGCACGTATCCGTAGCTGCATTGTTGTTTCTCTTTGAGGTATAAGGCAGTAATGTATTTCTTTATTTAATTATTTAGCCTTATAAACCCCCATCATCGATTACTTAGTGTTTGCCAGATGGAAATAGAGCAGTACATATAGAGCTCCTCGTACTGATTGCTCTCATTTGAGGCCCTAAATGTGGCACATGAAGTATGAAGGTACAAATGGAGTACTGTGCACTGTACTTTCCGACCTTTGTTGGGTTTGCTCGATTATAAGATATATTTGCTAATATTCTTTCCTATTATTTGGGTTTTCTACCACATGTACTATTATCCTCTTCAAAACAAATCACCGAATCTACAAAATAATAGAATTATTGGAAAAAAGAGCCTCTGCGCCCGTGACGTTTACGCCAAAGGAAAAGTCAGAGGTTATGTTTTGCAAATAATATAAATCGGAATAAACACAAAAATAATGTATTTTGCTGACGTTTCGGAAAGTAATCTCTTTCCGTTTTCGGAAAGAGATTACTTTCCGAAACGTCAGCAAAATACATTATTTTTGTGTTTATTCCGATTTATATTATTTGCAAAACATAACCTCTGACTTTTCCTTTGGCGTAAACGTCACGGGCGCAGAGGCTCTTTTTTCCAATAATTCTATTATTTTGTAGATTCGGTGATTTGTTTTGAAGAGGATAATAGTACATGTGGTAGAAAACCCAAATAATAGGAAAGAATATTCGTAGAATGCCACAAATAACTTTCAGACAATATATATTTGCTAAGTTACGCTACGCTTATGAGGAGCAATAACTCCGAAGCACGTATCCGTAGCTGCTTTGTTGTTTCTCTTTGAGGTATAAGGCAGTAATGTATTTCTTTATTTAATTATTTAGCCTCTAAAACCCCCATCATTTTGCAATTATCAATGTTAAATGGTTATGTTCTTTTTATAAAAGAAAAGAAATATCCAGAGGGCACAGAAAGCAATATCTTGTTGTATATGAATAAGGTCCTGTTTCGCTCAAAAATTAGCTGCGAAACCCGACCGGGTTCCTTGATATGACAATGCAGTGTAATATATTACTATCCTTTTCATTAAAAATCCAAATAAAAACTTAATCTGAAATTAATCCAGTAATATACAGCGTGTCCCGTAAGTGGGCTATCAAACGAAGTATGGTGATGTGGGTGGTCATTTCCAATCAAAATAACCATATATGTGGTTATCCAATTGTTGATGGTTCAAGAGTTATTTCAATTTCTTTATTTTCCCCTGAAATCGCTAGTCCGCCCACTAAAAAATTAATTTAACATAAAATTATGACTTTTTCGTTATTTTCTTTTTTTAATTGGATTTTAAATAGGCGCACCTTTACGATAAAGGCATTTTCATGACCTTTACTAACATCTGCCATTTTAAAACAAGCAGTTTTCTGAACACTTTTGTTCATAAATATATTTAGTTAATTTTTAAGTGTCGCTAATGTATAAGAAAGTACTAAAAGTTGACCAAGTATCAGAAAAAGTTGTACATTTAATGCAGATTCTAACATGGTATAACACATAGGGTTATTCAGGTCAGATTTTTTTTATCAATATTTTTTTACAAGTAATTCGGGTTTGTGACGAATTGAATTTTTTCAAAATTCTATACTTTTTCCATAAATGGTAGTGTGTGAGAGAGTTAGACGCAGCAAAAGGGAACAAATAAGGTTTACTTGTTTCTTGTCTTTAAAATGTATTTAAAAAAATATTGACTGATGGTCGAGAGATGAGCGCCACTTGTCTCTCACCCAAAAGTTCCGGTAAATGTGTAGCCCCTTCCCACACAAGGCTCTTCTAGAGCCTTCCGGGCTAAAGGGGGTCGTCATTACTTATGGTGTATTTATTTATTTTTATGTGGGGAGAAATAGTTGAAGGGAAATTGATTGGACCTTTTGAGCTGCCAAAAAAGCTCAATAGTGAAGAATACCTAAATTGTTTACAAAATGAATTGGGTGGCTTACTTGACGACGTGTCCCTAGAAACACGCGGAGAAATGTGGTAACAGTATGATGGGGCTTCTACTCACTATACCCTAAAAGTGAGACGGTACCTAAATTCACAATACGAAAATCGCTGGATTGCAAGGGGATGGACCATCCAGTGACCACCAGGGTTACCTGACCTAACTCCTTTAGCCTTTTTTGTGGAGTTATTTCAAAGAACTTGTTTACACCAATGAAAACCAAATCGAACAACAATTACTGGAAAATATGCGATGCCGATTATGTATTAAAGCAACTGGCAGACATTTTGAACAGTGGCTGTAGAAATTTAGAAAGTATTAAATATTTATTTTACTTATTTTGTTTTATTTCTAACCACCCAGCTTAAAATTTTGTAAAACGTAATTTTTAACAAACACAAATTACCTACTTGTAAAATATTGATTAAAAAAAATCTGTCTTGAATAACCCTATGTGTTATACGATGTTAGAATCTGCATTAAATCGACAACTTTTTATGATAGTTGGTCAACTTTCAGTAGTACATTTTTATCTATTAGCTACGCTTAAAAATTAACCAAATTTCTTTATGAACAAAAAATGTTCAGATGATAGTAAAGGTCTAAGGAATGCATTTATCGTAAAGGTGCATCTATTTAAAATCCAATTAAAAAAACAACAAAAAAAGTCATAATTTTATTTCTCATTATTTTAGTGGGCGTACTAGCGATTTTAGAGGAAAATAAAAAAACTGAAATAACTTTTGAACCATCAACAATTATTGGATAACCACATATATGGTTATTTTGATTGGAAATGACCTCCCCCATCACCCTACTTCATTTGATCGTCCACTTATGGGACACCCTGCATAAGGTTAATCATTCAAATACAGTGATAGTGTTTAGCAAACACGGTAAAGTGGTAATGCTTCAGATCAACCACTTACTGCAGTGAAGCATGAAAACAGTTAAAAAAAAATTGCGAATTTTGTCCTTGTTAATTTTTAGTTACAAAGATTTTAATATAATCATTATCAAAATAATTACAAAAATTATATTTGGGTGTCGAGATGGCGATTAAAAATAATCTTTTACACATTGGCACTATATCATGTTTTATTCGCCATAAAGTCTCTACCGCTGGCGCTGTTTCAAATTTCATGTTAGTATCACAACGAAGGCAGTTTCTATGAAATAAGTTGTTAAGCAAAAACACTATAAATAAATCTTCATGTGCCAGAAAAACCTTTACCACTGTCCAGCAAGTCCCTTATAACTGAATATCTATATATTTTTAATCAAAACTTTTAAATTTGTTTTGGAGAAAAACATGTTTTAATTCTTTTTTAGTCAACAATTTGCCGAAAAGATATACGAGAAATAAAAAATTATCAATGAAAGTATAACCAGAATAATATGTAACATTATGGATATAAACGAAATACCATAAACTGTATAGAAGATAATAGTAATTGAAAGAAATTTACTTGTTTGTTAATTTTGTTGTTGTTTACCTTCTTGACTAGAATATTCTATACATTTATGGAATTATATCTATATAGTTAAGTTCTTGAGAATTAATTAAAAATTTATGGCCACTTCTGTGTCCATTACGAAGAAAGTCAAAGTTGGCGACAAGGTTGATAGAGGTGGCCGATGGCCGGAGCAAACAACTACAGAATTTTCTTACTTGAGAGATTATACAAGCTACCAATAAAAATTAAAGACCTGTTGCAATTTATTTGAATATATACTTAATACAATAGATACTATTACTAATATAATTAAACAAACAAAAAGCTTTAAAAAATGAAAGTTGGAACCAAGTTTTATGAGTAACAGATATGGCGAATGCGCCAGTGAAAGTTAATTATTTTCTATGACATATTGTTTCCCGCTTTTCATAAACATTACTTAATTTCTCAGTCATCAATGGTGCGGTTTTCTTGAAATTTGGTTCGCAAGTGCTTGTTAGTAAAATGTAAAATGTGTTTTAATAAATATTTACATATACATAGGCGTGCTATTTTATGGAGGAAATAGTGTCGTACTTTCGGAAATAGTTTAATAGGGCATAATTTAAATGATTATTTAAACTAAAACGTTCTCCCAAAATGGATTCTCTGATTGAAGAGACAGCAGCACAATCATAGAGTACATGTTGAACTGTTGCATCTTCTTGTTCACAACCTCTACAGAGAGGTGTTTCGCTTAATCTCATATTATGTAGATGTTTTCTTAACGGACAGTGTCCAGTCTGGATACCCATTACAAAACGTAGGTTCCTTCTGGAGATTGCCAGGTAGTCCATTGCTGTAGTCTTGTTGGGATATTTTAGTAGTTCCCTAGCAAGCTGACAGCTGTTTATTACATCCCACAGATTCTTGAATTCACTGTGGGTGTTCTCTTTAATAATTTATGTTATCGCCGTGATCGGTAACAGACTGGCCTTCTTGGCCAGTCTGTCGGCTACATTGTTGTCACTACACTGTGCATGTCCTTTCATCCAGCATACCAGTATGTTATTCATGCTGGAGGCACCCACAAGTGCTTGGTGACATTCCCCTGTTGTAATTTTGTAACTTCTCAGGGCTAGTAATGATTGTCAACAGTTTGTGTAGATTCTGATTGTTTTACCCGTAGTTTGTCTACGGACAATCTCTTTTTCGGCTATGGTTATGCCTGCCAGTTCCATATGTACTACGCTGGCTCTCCCAGCCATAGCCTATTTATATTGGATTTGCAAACTTCTGGAATATATTCCACACCCTGCCCCATCCTTCTTTTTTATCCGTCTGTGAAGATGTTGATCACACCTTCGCCAGCAGCCTCATTCTCACTATTCGTCTGTATTATGTAGCGCCTGCCAAAGACGAACCGGGGAGAAATGCCATCTGTGCACACCTGTAGAAGAGGCGTCTTCCTGACAGCCTCATTCCACAAGCGACTTCTGGCCTTTCCGCAGCCTTTGGTTGTATGCCAACGGATTTGAGGCGTACCATTGTTGTCAGAGCCACTTCTCCTAGATATATATCGGTGGCAGACACAGCATTACCTCTATAGCTCTCGTTGGCGTTGTTCGCATAGCTCCGGTTATGCTTACGCAGGTAATTCTCTGCATTTGGCCGAGTTTGACCTTAGCTGTAGTCTAGTTCAAAAGTGCTTTTAGAGGGCGGAATATTAAACATAATATTTTTAGTCGCAAACTCCTCTATAAATCCTTATTTTACTATAAGGAAAATAACCAGACTGCAACCAAAGTTACAAGTGTGGCGCGTTAAGTGTAATAATTGCATATTACCATCAAAACGCTAATGCTTCGATTGCTGCAACACTGTTTGCTCTTAGATCACCAAACCACAGCTCCATAAGTTATCATTGGTCTTATGACGGCAGTGTATATCCACATGGCCACTTTGGGTTTCATTCCCCAGGTTTTCCCCACGGTCTTACGGCACTGCTCATAAGAAGTGTAAGCCTTCTTTAGTCTTCTTTCCATGTTAGTTTGGTATCGAAGGTTACCCCAAGGTATTTCACTTCTGATGCGAAACTTAGTGTTGTATCCAGGAGAGCAGGTGCCTTCAGTGCTCCTGGTTTCCTTTTCCTTGTGAAGAAAACTATCTCTGTCTTCCTGGGATTGACAGACGGGATGTGTTCTCTTCACCATTTTTCGATTATTCTTAGGGCTCTTGCATTCTTTCACAGAGGACTCCTTCGAATTTTCCTCTAAGCATTATTGTTAGATCATCTGCGTAGGCAATGCTGTGGAATCCTTCTGAACTGGGGCGGCACAAGAGGCTGTCAAGAAATAGGTTCCATAGCAGTGGTGATATTACACTTCCCTGCAGACAGCCTCTCGCGACTATTCCTCGTACAGAAGCATCTTCCACACCGATTTGTACAGCTCTCTTCGAGATCTTGCTGGATATCCGCTTCCCATGATCGTAGGGACTGCATCGAGGGCGGTGTCGGTGAATCTTCCCAGGGTGTATGCATGCTGGTTAGGATGTAAAGGATTGTCTTTCATTACAGCATCCCTTATATGTCGTTCACATAACATCTCCATTGTCTTGAGCAGGAACGAGGTTAAGCTAATAGGTGTATAGGCTTTGGGGGTGGTATAGCCCATCCGCCCTGCCTTTGGCATGAAGACAACTTTCACTTCTCTCCATATCTCTGGAATATAAAGGTGTGCCAAGCACGCCCTAAATACTTCAACCAGGCGCGGCAGTAATTCATCCAGTCCTCATTACAGTAGGACGAATTAGATACCGTTAATGCCTGGCGACTTAAACGCCGTTAATGCCTGGCGACTGTATTGCCCATCTTATTCTGTCCTCACTCACTATTTGGTTGGCTATTTGCCAATCCAAATCCGAGGGTTGGGTGTCGACTTCATTCCGTTCTGTTACCACAGATCCCGGGAAGTGACTATGACTAACTCTAGGCTTTCACGAAAGTCGGTGGTTCCTGCACCATCACTCTTTTTTAATAGGCAGAGGTCATGGTCTTTGTCTTTAACGAGGATTTTGCATAACCTAGCAGTCTGCAATTTCCTTACAGTAGGTTCTCCACGTATCTCTTTGTCTGACTAGTTTCTTAAACTCTTTCAGATTGGTTTTGTATAATTCCCAATCGAATTCCTGTCTTGTCAATTTTGCTTTTTTAAAGGAGATCCTAGCCTTCTTCTTAGGGTCAATCAGCTCTTGACACCACCACTTGGTGGCCTCATTGGGCTGTTGATAGGACCTCAAGGGGCAAGATGTTTCAAAAACTTATCTCGTGGCTGTTTGCAAGATTTTTACATAGGTATTCTCTGCTCTATTTCACTACTCCTTCTGGGCACCCTCTTATTAATTCCTTCCAAGTTCTCCCTGAGTTGATATCGATATTTGTCTCCTCCAGTTCTCCGGGGATCTCGGAATGGTTTTCTTAAAATTAATTTCAAAGTTTATCCATTGGTGGATAGTGTTACATAGTCAGACACATACCGATTCTGGATTATCTTATTACAACGTTAAATAAATAAATAAATGTGTGTATCATTTATTTTCTATTTTACAATTACAAAACACAACACACTTTTTAACTTTTGTTAACCATTACCTTACTTCTCTAGGGGCTGGTTAATCAATGCAAGGTTAACTCTTAACCGAAGCATAAATGTTAAGCAAAACAATAGATACCCATTATTTCTTTTAACCTTTATCCTATAATTAAGTGTTAATCCTGTATTGATAAACCGGCCCTTAGTGTTTCTGGAGCAATTTCTTGACGAGCATATCTAGTCGTGGTCGATTGGCATTGACTATATGGAGAAAACTTATAAATGAAACCACTTTAATCAACAATCAAAATTGTATCGAAATTAGACATGACGACCAACAAAATACCAATCCAGAAAAGGTCAGCAATATTTTTAATGATTATTTCATCCAACCCGATACAGAAAATCTTTCAAAAAACACACCAACATTAACTACCAAAAAATACATCACACCAAAAAATGCCATCTTCCTTAGGCCAAGAAGCTTCTAAGTATCATCCACTCACTACAAAAAAAATCAGCTGGTTATGACGACGTCCCTAGCAACTTCAATAAACAAATTGCCATCCACATCATTGAACCCTTAATATATATTATAAATCTCTGGTTATTGGAAGATAAATTTCCTAACACTTTAAAAACGGCCACAATAATCCCTATTCATAAACAGGAAAGCACGGAGGATGTAAAAAACTACAGCCCATATCAATCTTATCAATTTTCTCAGAAATTTTGAAAAGTTATGTAATAATAGACTAATCACATTTTTAAAATCAAATAACTACTGTAGTAATAGTCAACATGATTTTAGGGAAAATAGATCAACCACAACTACTCTCTACATTTCTCTACAAATTCTATAATAAACTCAACCGAAAAAGAAGACAAATCCGTGAGTATATATTTCGACCTCTCGAAATTTTTGAGTTGGTCGACCATTTAATTCTTCTAGACAAGCTGACATCGGCAGGCATTACTGGCGTGGCTCACGAATGGATCAAATCTTTTCTAACCAATAGACAGCAGTACGTTCAAATCACAGTCCCAAATGACAACATAACCAACATTCACTATAAATCTTATAAATATTAACGACAGAAACACCACAAGGTTCAATACTTGGCCCACTTCTTTTTATTATTTTCTGTAATGACCCCCATATAGCTCTTAAAAACATAAACATTAATATATGTCAATATGCTGATAACAGCTCGATTATAGTCAGCGAAAAAGTTTTAAATCTGTAACGGTAGAATGTAATAATATAGTGAATAAAATGTCAAAGTGATGTAGAAATAACGGACTACTGTTAAATCAAGATAAGACAAACATGATAAATTTTAATAACAGAGCAACTCCTGATTTCAATTTGTTTGCGGGATTGAATGGTGAATCAATCAAATAAAATAATTATAATGAAAACTGCAACTGGACTCTGCATATTGACTATGTATCAAACAAAATCAGAGCTGCATGCTATGCCATCCTAAATTTGAGATATATGAGATGGAACGACTCTTAATATTACAAAAAAAAGATTATCATATTAATACATAAAGCCAACTAAATTAGTATAAGTTGAAACCTAGACTAAACCATTTTTCTTTAGTAGATGTCATCTTGTTTTCAATAATATGTGTGTGTTTGTAAGTAATATATGTAGGGTAATATATATTCATTTTACTATGTGTGTATTATATACTAAACCTCCCTTTTTTTGTGACGTGCCTATAAATTGTAAAAATTTCGAAGGACAATAAAGTTTGAATTTATCTATTTATTATTTATTTATCTTTTTATTCCCAGAAGAGGAAATCACACGGCGTTATATCGGGCGATATAGGGGGCCACGCTTCCAAATTACTATTTCTTCCTATCCACTTAAAGGGGAAATTTTAATTTAGAATGTTTCTAACTACAAGCGAATAAAGTGCAGGGACGCCATCTAGCTGGAAGTGATCCCATAAAATAATCGTGAAACTCAGTTCGTAAAAAAATTTAAAATGTTTGTTCATTACGTGGGGAAAGAAAATCAACAATAGTTTCATTTAATATGCCATAACAGACATCTTTTGCACTGTATTGGTTTCCACAATTAATCACAAAGTTGGGATTTTGCCGCTGGCCAATACCTGCAGTTTTGGATAAACTCCACACCAGATAACTTTCTTTAAATGCATGCAATATTTAGGCTTCGACTACTCTCCATACTATTTTTTGATAAATTTAATTTGCGTGTAACGATACTTGTACTGCCATTTGAATTGTACCGGAATTCTAATAAAATAAGTTCGTGATCTGGATATTATCGGCGATTCAAGTTATATATTTTAAGTCTTATCTTAAGAATTACACCTGTTCTTGCAAACAATTTCTTAAAGTCACACACCAACAGTTTTGTGCCAAATTGGTTTCTGATTAGGATGTCGGTGATTAAGTATTACGGGAACTCGTCACAAAAGTTTTTGAGTTATTTGCAAAAAAATATATTTTTCAGCAAGTCGCGAAATTTCGTTTTGATTCAAAATTTTATGAAATAAGTGCTCTAAAAAATTCAGCATGTTAACGATACTGCATATTATCAAAGACTAATACGAATTAAATTTTCATTACCCTCTACGGCCAATGGCAACAGGAAAACGCTAAACTCTAAAACTTTAGAGGCAGTGAAAAATTTATTTTAAATAGAATTTCCTTACCTTTAATTTCCAGACTTATTGTTTTTGAGATATTTGAGATCTAAACATATATCTCGGCTTCTTAAATTGCTATATCATTAGAAGTAGTCGTCATATAGAAAGAAAAAAACAAACAAAAATTTGTCAATTAGTCAATTTATTGGCTTCTCTTTTGTATTTATACCAGGTTCCTATTCCAGTTGTTTACAAAAGAAGAGTATTGATATATCCATTTTTCAACGTAAAAATTGCAATCTTCATATCGTAAAATGTCAAGTTTGGAAGAGAATTATTTATCAGCTTTTTGTTTTAAAATTTGATTAGTAAGTAAGTCGAATTTACAATTCATTTATTAATTACAGTGGTTACAACACTTACAGCTCATGTACTGTAAGTGAATTATTACATACCAAGTTAGTTAATATAACTTTAACTGTATTTTTTCTTTATTTTTATACTATTTACTTTCATATTCTATCGTGAC
Organism: Leptura quadrifasciata; assembly: GCA_963675555.1. Taxonomy (NCBI): domain Eukaryota; kingdom Metazoa; phylum Arthropoda; class Insecta; order Coleoptera; family Cerambycidae; genus Leptura; species Leptura quadrifasciata. The sequence continues at coordinate 103,918,843 of OY776676.1, forward strand.
AGCTTTTTTGATAGCCATCTCAGCAATTCCTAACAGTTTTCACCGAAGAAACTACGTACTATATAGAACTTCAGAACTGTGCATATTAGACTTGACTTCTCAATGAATTATTTGCCTATGGCTTTCATTTATTAAAATTCTAGGCTGTATCTAATTTATTAATATATTATCTATTACTCTTCTTTGATTTTCACAGGTATTACAAAAAAAAATTACCACCCGGTAAACGTTCTGTTTTCAAATTTAACTCATATAACCATCCATAAACGACGTAGTAAATTCAAGGACAATGTTAAGCTATTATTACATTGTTCTGTACACGATAAGAATTATTATATTTTGTCAAAATAAAACCGTGTCCAATATGATTCAAAATATTGTAATTAGAGCTAAATATATAAAATGCACTATTGCAGTCACCTACATATGTTATTATAACATTTTTTCTCTGTATGATCGGAAATGTTACGAATAAGCTAATATATTCATGACGATTCCAAAAACGAAATATAAAGGTAAGAGTAGGTATAGAGGTGCATCGCATCAAACATTGCATCTAGCCTCGACTCTGTATTCTGAATATATATAGGTAACTATATTCGTTCATAGTGAAACCTCGATTCAGAACTCATATTGAACATGATGGAGCATCGCTTCAAGCTCGACTGACTCCTAGATTCAAGCATCGATTACATTCTTCGAACAAACACTTGTAGATAAATTTACTTGTTCATAGTGAAGCATTGACTCAGGACTCACGATGGGAGTGGGATATAGACTTTAGCAATAAATCAAATGTGTTTATTTTCGAAGATTCGTTGCAACAGTTGATGTCCCAGTATGGCGTCAGTCCCGAGTGGATGCTTCACACGTGCATTTGCGTACGTGTGTTTGTCTGGAGAATGTAGTCACTACTTGAGTCGAGGCTTCAGGTGATGCTCCACTATGTTCAGTATGAGTCCTGAGCCCTTGAGGCTTCACTATGCACGAATACAATTATGCAGAATGTAGAGTTGAGCCTTGATACCAGTCTTGATGCGAGGCTCCACTGTCTTCTTGCCCTTAGTTACATACGGTTAAGTAAAGTTCCTCGCCATACAAATGATTCATGCTTTTCTTTAGATAAAAAGAGACATCATGACAGAGTCATAATAAATCTATTAAATTAAAGTGGTTTTTATTATTGCCACTTGAGTAAGAAGATGAAAATCAGTTTTAATATTCTTGATCACCGGACCACATTATCTATATACATTCTGATTTGAGTATGTAAACAACGAACTTATCTTTTTGGTATAAGCATGTAGGTACCGATCATAATTATAATTTTTAATGTAAGAAATATAATGCCGACGGAATTTGATTTCTATTCATTAGATTTCAATTTCTTTATTATTACATCTTACCACATAAAGGCTGGAATAAATTCCTTAACATCGTTATAAAGCAAGTGCCATAAATTCGCTCAGAATCGTCGACTTCTAAATACATTTCTCAATTTGTTTATGTGATAAAAAAATGTCTACAAACATTTTTAAAAAAGTTATCACGTCATTGATAATTTTTATAAATAGCAACCCCCATTTTTAAATCATTTATAAGAGCACATTTTTTTACATGCAGTACGTCTAATTCTATGGCAAATTGCACGATAGAATTGTCGAGAAAAAATGATTTGACATTAATAATAGCTCACACATGCATTACTTATGGTCGAATCCTGGTAGAGGAACTTTTTACCACTTACATTTTTTCCTGTTTACATTTTTTTCATTTATTTAACAACACGGACTTGGCTGTAACACTTTAGTCTTTTTTTTTTAATCATTTATTTAACATCTGTATAGGCACTGGGACCCCTAACCTGGAAATTTTGCCAAACACGTTAGTCTTTGCTTATCACATTATATTTTAAGTTCTGATAATGTAACGTTTAGTGAGACCCAATTAATTGAAATTTTGATGTTGATTATCTATGGAGACAGGCTCCGAACACAAACTCTGGTTTGTACATTATTTAATGGTAAATACCTTGATTGATCTATTATACAATCAACTGTTAGCGAAATAAAAAAGAAGCTTCGAGATTTCAGTCATGCAAGAGATATTTTCACAAGAGGTCCTCCTGCAATTTCAGAAAATAAACAGTTAGATGCTTTATTGACAATGAACAATCCTCACAAATCAAGTCATGAAGTCCAGCAGAGCAGTCAATTGTTAGTCGACTGTAAAATATTTGAAAAGAATAAATGAATCCATATACTTAAAGTGAATTTAGTTCAAGAGCTTAACGAAAATGATTTCGACCATGATGGAACGTTGTGAAATCAATTCACATTTCTTAAGTCGAATTATTTTCTCTGATGTGGCCACCTTCTATTTAAATGGAGCAGTAAATATGCAAAACTGTTGATATAAATCACATAAAAATCCATACTGGTTGATGGAGGCACATACCCAATTTCCATAGAAAGTTAATATGTGGGCTGGAATTATCAGGACTACAATTTTGGGTCCATTTTTTATTGAACGTTCATTAAATGGTGCAAAACCTTTACGTGCTCATTGTATGGGTAATATAGATGCAGCTCAAATACTTGTGATGACTGCTTTGTATGACAGAATGAAATGAAGTAATTCAACAGGGCGCACTTTGTGCCAAATTTGGAATAATAATTATAAATCTAATACAAGTTATCATGTATTTAGAAAACGGACTACATACATATAGACAATGGTATTTTAAGAAATCGCTATTTGAATTTAATGTGATATGGAACGTGCAATATTTATGGCTTTGAATAAGAAAATTATTTCTTGTTGTGCTACTTACTTTGTATTGTTTTTGTGTCAACTGATGTTCTTGGAGAGGTGGAAATAAATCAATCAGTAACCTGCCCTAGCAGTTTTACTACTAAAATTAAGTAAGCGCTAAATATAACTGTAACTTGAGTTGAATAAACTACAAACTTTAAATAAGATATCTGAAGAAAACAAAAAACGGATTTCCGAAAAACATATTTCTTCTACGTTTATAATGAAAAAAAAACAGGCTAGGCTAGGGTTTTTACGCATTTTTATGTGCTTAATTAAAAATTTTAACAAAAAAGTCACAGCAATATGTTTTATTCGTTATTTGTGTTCTAGTCGAAGAAATGCAGCACTAAAAACGGCCCAACCTCCGAAATTTCCGCAGTAAGACGGATTTTAATGCGGGTTTTTGCATTCGATTCGTGAGACCATCAGGAAATTTTGTGAACTAATCTGATGAATAGCAAATGAAAAATTGCATATTTGCATTGTAAAAATGCATTTGCAACTCGGTAAAAATTAATTAAAATGAGTCCAAATTCCTTACTCGGGAGGTTTTCGGGGTCGCTGAACACGAATATCATGGCGGCAACGGCCTCCGAGGTACCTGGAGCCCAGAGTGGATCTCATCTTCTGGAACTTCTTGTAAATTTGTAATATACTTAGTTGAAATTCGTTATTCGGGGGTTTTTGGGGTCGCTGAACACGAATATCACGGCGGTAACGTTCTCCGAGGTACCTGGAGCCCAGGGTGGACCTCATCTCCTGGAACGTCTTGTAAATTTGTAATATACTTAGTTGAAATTCGTTACTCGGGGGTTTTCGGGGTCGCTGAACACGAATATCACGGCGGCAACGTTCTCCAAGGTACCTGGAGCCCAGGGTGGACCTCATCTCCTGGAATTTCTTGTGAATTTGTAATATATTTAGTTGAAATTCGTTACTCAGGGGTTTTCGGAGTCGCTAAACACGAATATCACGGCGGCAACGACCTCCGAGGTACCTGGAGCCCAGGGTGGGTACTATTTACCTCATCTCCTGGAATTATCTTGAGTATAGCATCATTTTAAAACGAATTTGCATATGTTACTCTAAATTATTTATTTAAATATTATAATACTACCAGCTTTGTCTACTGGAGCCTGAAATTTTTTTTTGAGTTTGGCGCACTTAGTGTTGGTAGCATCGATCGATACAATGAGAATTCAGGTAAGGCGTCAGCGTCTCATTCTAGTTCCACACGTGGCGTCAGTTGGCCGAATTATACAGTGCTACAGAGTTGTTTAAGTTAATAGTCTTAAAGTGGTTGTTTACACAATTGTAACAGAGGATCAAAAGAATCGTTATTAAAAGCTGTTTGAAAAATATTGTTTGAATCTACATCTTCATTATAATACATAAATAAATAATTTTGAGTAACATATGCAAATTCGTATAAAAATGATGCTATACTCAAGGTAATTCCAGGAGATGAGGTCCTCCCTGTGCTCCAGGTACCTCGGAGAACGTTGCCCGTTGCCAATATTCGTGTTCAGCGACGCCGAAAACCCACGAGTAACAAATTTGGACTCATTTCAATCAATTTTTACCGAGTTGCAAATTAATTATTCTAAATGTACTTTGAACAATGCATTTTTACAATGCAAATATGCAATTTTTCAGTTGCTATTTATCAGATTAGTTCACAAAATTTCCTGATGCTCTCACGAATCGAATACAAAAAACCGCATTAAAATCCGTCTTGCTGCGGAAATTTCGGAGGTTCAGTGCTTTATTTCTTCGACTATTCAGTGTGTTGAGGAATGGGAATTAAATATTTTATTGCATTTTTGTATTTGCATTAAAACGGTTATTAATTTTTACATTTAATATTCAGTTATTATTTGCTTAAAATGTATCCCTGAAAACTTCCTCTAAATAATTCAGATAAAACTTTCATTTACAATTGTTAGATAATCTAACGCAAAATTACAAAAATTGGTATATCATATTGAAAATTTGTTGCTTAATATTGATTATTTTTTGTAGTTGCTTATAGCTTTAAAAAAATAAAATAGATTTTTCTAAAACAATAATGAAGATACTTCGTATCACTTGCAGGTATATTTAATATTTGAGGAAAGACCTAAAGTAATATAACGCCGCTCCTTGTGTTTAGTACAACATGATGCTCTACAGTGAATAGTTGTAAAAATAAAGACATGGCTGGAGGTAGAAAATAAAAAAGTAATACTTACAGTAAATTTTCGTATTCCTTGCTAGAAAATTTGAGACATGAGTATTGTAAATACTAAATAGTAACAATAAATGTTTGTGTTCAACAGACACCCAGTCAATGACTAGATGCACCGATACAACTTCGTAAACGTGTTTGTAAAGATTAAAAAAAGTAAATAAATTACCGCTTATGAAACATAATTAGATTTTTTTGTGTATCATATTATTATACACTATTTAGTTATAAAAGCAACTTACTGATTAATATGCTAATTCACAGGCGTCACTTGTGGGCGCACCATCTAATAATGATCTGGTTCACCCTGTCACAATCTGGGTAAAATGACTTTTATTATATTTGCGATTCTTAATTTAATCAGTACCTCATGTACTCAGATAATCGAACGTAAAATATAGCATTAGGAACTTATCTATTATATCTGGAATTGAGCTGGGTACATCTTTCTTACTATTTACATACATCAGTTTTTGTTTTGGTAATTTTTCATACTATTTTATATAATCAGCACCTATTAAAATAATCCTTATAGGATTGCTTCACAACCTGTTCCACTTTCTTTCTTATATTTTTAAATTCGTTACAAACATCATAATTTTGCTTTATCCTGTTATTTTAATATTGAAGTAAATATTTGTTTGTACTTGTACATGTACTTTCAAAGTAATAATAATACTAATCGTAACATCAATAATAATAATGGATGAAGCTCGTAAGATTATCAGGAGTTCAGATCGCCCCCTCTGCATGGTCTGGGACCATAAAAATGCAGGTGGAAGCTTTTATGTTCAAGGCAGTACGGAGATGGAGATAAACAGATGAATCATCGGCGTCGAGCGGGCAAATCGCTGAGTTAGAACCTGCTCTGTAAAAGTCTAAATTAAAGCTGCAGAACACAATATCTTTCTCCAGTTTTATAGCATAAACCTTCTAATAAAATATAGAAGACCTCGGCTTTTTCTGAAATGCTAACCTTTGCCTTTTTAAGGTCAGATGGACTGAAGTCTGAGATCGAGGGATTCATAATGGTTTACCAGGATGGTGTATTCACCACTCTCTGCTATCGAAAATAAAAAATCGAGTCATGAATTTTAAGGTCCCTGACGTCAATTACAGGATGTTTAATGCACACACTGTCAACTTGTCCGACATAAGCAGCCTCAGACTGTATTCAGAGCCATGACGAAACATTACGAATGCGTCATTATCATTTAAGGCACTCGCATATTCACTACCGTCAGGCAAATACAAATCAACACGCCTGACGTATTCCTCCTCGACCACTAACCCAAGACAATGTATGTTGAGGAGTCTTCCGCTTTCGTGGAGAACAACGTTATCTTGAACGAGGAGGAAAAACAGACAAAACGTCGAGATTTGCTCTTCAAACTTAGCAGGCCCTATCAAGACCAAATCAGTTAAAATGGTACTATAGAGGCGAGACCCACATTGCTTTCATCATCCTCAAATTATTACGTCTATTCAGGGCATACATTTTCCAGATTCAGTAGCCACCAATCCCACAAACGTGGGGATTGATTGCAGGAACTGCCAGTTTCCATCTGTGTATGCCGGAGCCAGAAGAGGGAGACTTCTTTTTAACAAGCCGGCAATCTGATGTACATCCGCTACATAGTTATGGCAGTTTCCTCATCCAGGCCGGATTCTATCCCAAAAACCAGTATCCTTCCGAAGAAAGCATTCCTTATTTCCTCCAGCTCAGCAAAATCGAAGACCAAGTGCTTGTGCCTTAAGGTCATAAAACTGTGACATGAGGTTAGAATGTGAATGGAAGTCAGCAACGTCACCAGTTAATTTCAAAATATTCCGGAAACGCTTCGTGACACATATAATCATACGAACGAATTACGTACAATTTCCAGCATTCGTGACGGTCCCACTTCCTCGACAAATGGTTAGAAAATATTTAAGCGCGTCCACATAACGTTTGCAGACATTTTTTATCCGTATTCTCTTTGATCTTTTTATTTTTTGCGACAACTGATGGAAAACGTCCGCTCACATTGCTGGCTATTCGTGCAACAATTTATTCCTTGCAAACTACCATCAAAACTTGACGAAAGCACAATCCCGATTTTGCGTAAACTAATTAGTGCACGTTGATAGACTAAAAATTATACTGGCATATTATTATGTAGTTTTACTTAAACTTACATCATATACTCACTCATAAACTTACATCATATTATACTCTATTAATTGTGGAATTTTGTAAAATTAATACATACTTTATTTTGCCAAGTCATAATAGTAATTATCAGTAATTAGTAAAGGAATTTAGTGAGTTAAACTGTTATTTTAGAGAAGCATTTAAGAAATATTGAAAATTTGATATACTAGATCAACTTGCCGTCGCGTCGTGACCCTGGACGTCAAAAATGTCAGGATAGCTCCGCGCCTCGTAAGTATTACAATGAGATACTTCCAAGACACAATGGTGGGGTATGAGACGGAGGGAGAGATTTTCTGGAAAAACATAACGTGTCGGGTTCCGCAGGACGCGGTGCTTGGGCCGGCCTTGTGGAACATTATATTTGATGATGTCTTCTGGCTGCAATGGCAAGATGGTGTGAAGGTCATCGGTTATGTGGACTATCTGGCCATAACGGTGACTGGAAGGTGAACAATCCACATAACGGAGGCGGCCAATGAGGCTATCAGATAGATCGAGAGATGTCTATCAAGAATGCAGCTCTAGCTAGCTGCCGAGAAAACGGAGTTCCTGGTTGTTACCAGGAAGAGAAACTATTCACCCATGAATGTTAGGGTGGAACGGAGATAGATACGCCCAAGAGACCATCTGAAGTACCTAGGGGTTTGGCTGGACTCCAAGTTGAATTTTGGTGTGTATGCCACAAAAACGGCCGGAAAAGTAGGAAAGGTAGCCACAGCCATCGAAAGGCTTATGGCTAAACACATGGGCCGAGAGTTAGCAAGAGGAAATTAATGTACAGCGTCGTGCATTCCACCCCCTTGTGTGCGGCTCCGGTCTGGGAAAGCATGATGAAAGCGGAAAGAATGACTAGGATACAGTCTTGCGCTGCGATATGGGTGTATAGCGAATATAGAACTATCTTGTTCGAGGCGGTGCTGGTGGTAGCGGGGATTTTCTTCTGGATCTGATGTCCAAAGAGCGGGTGAAAGTCTATGAGGGAGTTACGAAGGCAGAAGCCAGGCACATCCTGTTTGAAAGATGGCAGAGGAGACGGGAGGTCGCAGACAAGGGAAGGTTGACCAGACGCCTCATCACAAATGTAAGGACGTGGATGGAACGGAGGCATGGGGTATTATCTTACCCAAGCCCTGAGCGGACATGGATATTTGTTTCATGGAATACCTGAATGATATCGGTAAGACTGATAGCCGGGAGTGTGTATATTGTGTTCGTATGCAACAGAAGAGAAAAGAGGCGACACGGTGGGGCGCCGTTACTGTCCCTGAACGAGGTGGTAGAGAGAATGCTGAAGATAGAGGAGAACTGGAGAAAGGTGGAGGTGATAACTCACATTATCAAAAAAAAAGAAGAGGATGAAAGAGGGACGGTGCTGACCCCATGGAGGAACACATAACAAAAAACTCGAATGATCAGCTGGTCTGAAGATAAGCGAAAGCAGTTCCAAACTAGTCAGTAACACTGAAGAGGGGAGGGGTTTTAGTCGGTTGAAGTCCGGCACTACCTGTAGCGCTAGATACTAAGCTCAGGTGCTCATGACTAGTTTCCCTCAAAAAAAAAAAAAGAAAATCTACTTCTCCACGCGCTTTAATGGATGCCTCTGCTTTGTGCTCAGCTATGGGAGCACAATCTATATTAATAATCATTTTTGGCAATTTCTGGTATCATTGAGCCGATCAAAAAAAATAGAAGAGAAAGATAGTTATATTAAACATTAGGAAGAGGAAAATAATCTGTTGTAATGTAGATTTCTAGGAGTTCTAGGTGTATATACCTTCAAATTCAACTCTCAATTCTGGTATTTTGTCAGTACCTAAATGAAAATACTTTATTTAAAAGTGAATAATAATTATATTGTTACTACAAAAACACAGGTTTTATATCATATAAATTATTTGCCAAATAAGTTTACTGTAGGCACTCGGATTCCTGAATTGGAAGTCGCTCCACTTATTTTGTTGTTATACATGTACCATGATTTATAATACTCCACGCGCGGTCACAGATTTGCACCTTTTGCGTTTGCAATATAGTTAAATAACCACTTTCCATTATTTTAATATGTATTTTGATATGCACAAGTTGTTTCCTTTAAATATGGTAAAATTCTGAATTTTAATTGTATGACTGAATTAATTTTGTTCAAATATATAGAACTGTAATAATTCATTTGTAGGTGACATTAATTTTGTTTCACATTGCACTACAACACTTTCTATGATGTGTTTTGTGTGTGCCAAACAACGATTTATTTATTGACCTATTTCGATAGTAATCATAATAATAACACTACAGGTAATTACGACCGCCTTTATCCGGGAAGGCTCTAGAAGAGCCTTGTGCGGGAGAGGGCTATACATTTAGAGACAAGGGATACACACCCAATATACGTGTATATATATACGTGGAAAAATCCCTCTCACAGTATTTTCCACTGTCACGACCGGGAATCCAATTCGGAACTTTTGGGTGAGAGGCAAATGCGTTTACCTCTCGACCATTAGTCATTTAACTTTTCAAGAAGTTACACAGAATACAGAAATGCATTTTTTTAATGACCTTTTTAATGTTTCATAATTTATTGTATTTATACTAGTTTTTACTTATTCGACGTTAAAAAATACATTACAGTTTTCTTAATTGGGATATCCTGTAATTAAATTTTTCGAATGATCTTTTTTTCCTGATTTAAAAAATATACCATATGTTACCCCAACCATACACCGTTTTTGAGTTATTAAACGTCGAATATCTTAGTTAAACTAGTTACTGTAAATACGGAAAAGTTAACATTATTAAAGTGAGCTATGAAAATGAAACTATTATGTTTGATAAGTGACATAATCAAAATGATTTACAGTCAGGAAGAAAAAGTCAAAATATTTGCTTGTTATATACAAAATAACAAAAATAAACGTGCAGCAAAAAGAACATATAGGGTGTTGTATCCAAATCGTCCAACACCATCGGAAAATACGTTCAAAGATATTTACCGAAAGGTCAATAATACCTCCAGTTTTAGTAGAAAAAGGTATATAGTTCAAGCAAACCAGGAAGAAACGCTAGATATACTGCTTCATTTCGAAGGTAAGCCCATTCATATTTATTCGCGAATAGACTTTTTTGAAACATTGTATTATTATTTTATTGTATTAGGTAAAAGTTATTCCAAAATCCAACGTAAAAAAATAATAACTTCAGACCATATAAAATTTTACCCGTACAAGTTTTAACAGAGGCTCATAAAATAGTGCATTTTGTAAGTCGGATAGAACCTCCAAAAATGTGAATATTTTCTAATTTAACGGGACTATGTCTCCCCCCATTTTCTAGGATGCTGAACACGATGGCGGTGGTAAAATTTCTCTCCGAGGTCACCCATCCCCCAAACGGACAAAAACCACCCCCGAAAGGGGTAAACCGTGTATCCGCCGTCTCCTACCATCCAAACCTGTGTTACCCCCGTTCTCGGGGATGCTGAGCACGATGGTGATATCGAGACTCCTCCTCGAGCCCCATAAACCCCACAAACGGCCAAAATCCACTTCCGAAAGGGGTAAATCGCGGATAGGCCGTTTTCTCTCTGCTACACCCGTTTACTCCCAGTTTTCGATGATGCCGAGCACGTTAGTGATGTCGAGACCCATCCTCGATCCACGCCAACCCCACCCAAACGGCCAAACACCAGAAAATATTCACATTCCTGTCCGACTTATAGAATGCACTAAAAGGGAAAGGCTGGACTTTTGCCGCCAGATGATCGAAAGTTGAATGAAGATTCTGATTTTGTTACTACAATATTATGGACTGATAAATCATCCTTTTCTAAGGCAGGAGTTTTTAATAGGAAAAATCGAAGATCGTGAGAAAACAAGCACAAAGAAAAAGATTGGTAAAACAAATAAAAAAGGGAAGAAAAACTGTTAGCGTTTGATGTGGAATTTTCAGAAACAAAATTGTTAGGCCTATATTTTATCATCATAATTTAACTGGAGTTACCTATCTGGAAATAATTATCCCAGAAGCAGAAAATATTCTTTCACAGAATTTTCCTAATGACGAACTTGATGATGTGCTTTGGATGCAGGATGGGACAACTCTGCATATTGTCCTACCTTTTTGACATCATTTGAATGATGTATTCCCGATATGGTTAGGGAATAACGGAACAATTAAATGGCCACCTAACAGTCCGGTCTTTAACCCTATGGATTAATTTCTTTGGAAAATTTCTAAAACACACCGTCAATAATAATAATAATAATAATAATAATAGCATTCAAGTCATTGAAGACAGAATTCGACTTGAAATAAACAATCTAAATGTAAATAATGAAGCCATTTCCGGTGCAATTATAAATATAAGAAGACGTTATCAATTATGCATTGATAACAGTGGACACATCGAACATCTTTTATGAATTATCATGTATTTATATTTAAATTTGCTAAGTAAATCTTTGTTATCTATTTTGTATAAATATTTGATTTTCTTCTTCCTCACTGTAAACCAGTTTGATTATTTCATTAATGAAATGTCAGTTATCAAACATAATAGTTCATTTTCATACCTCACATTAATAATGTTAACTTTTCCATATTTACAGTAACTAGTTTAACTAAGATATTCGACGTTTAATAACTCAAAAATGGTATACGGTAGGGGTAACATAATATGGTATATTTTTGAAACCAGGAAAAAAGGTTCATTCCAAAAATTTAATAATATACAGGGTACGCACGGCACGCTCCTGTACTTTTGATAGCATTTTAACAAAATTTAGTCATAACCACACAACTTTTATTTAAAACTTTTGTTTCTATAGGCAAAACTAGCGACGATAAGGGGTGAGTAATTTATAATAAATAACACTGTATTTGGTTGACAAGCGAGGCGAGTCCGGAAGAACTGCCGAGACAAGAAAAATCACTTTATTCCTTATAAAACATGTTATTCTTTCTTCAAACTTTGAATACGAATTCAATCAATACTGTTATCATTTCTACAAATGCAGTGCCGCTCGTGTTTATGTTCCCTTGTCATTAAAATCATTGATGTTTGAAAAAACTAGTATACCGTTTTATATGGAGTAAAAGTGACATTTTTTGTGTCTAGAATGTATTTGACGGCGAGGGAAATGAGTCTGGCAATGACAGCCGAGACAAAAAAAATCGTTTTACTCCTTATAGAACATGGCTATATTTTCTTCAAGCGTCGAATATGAATTAAACAAATACTATTATTTTTTCTTCAAAAATTTTAGTGCCGCTCATGAGCGGCAGTAAAAGACTTTTACTGTCGTTCGTTTTACCTCTACTTCCGTTAAATAAGTGATAAAAATTTCTATATTTCCATATTCTCTTGCACGTTATAAAAAATCCATTTATTAATTGTGAACTGCAGTTATCTTTATAATAAAGCTTTATAATTATCGTGTTCAACAACGGAATAACTACAACAAAATTTCAAAAAGTATACATGTCATGTATACAACAAAAAATGATAAAGACATAATATAGGAGACAAAGTTCATGATGCTCCAGAAATGGATTCAACAGTTTTTCATAATGTACATCTAATTTTAAAAGCCAAAAGATGCATACGACTGAAATACTCTGATACAAACATCAAATGTTATCTAAAGTATTCGAAATGAAACCGGAACAAGTCGCTTGTAGAAAATAATTCTCATATCACCTACTTAATTATTTACTGAAAAATCATTTACTTAAGTGTAAGTATAATCATTTATAACAACGAAAGTTCATTAGCATTATGTATTTCAAGGTAAATAGCAAATTTAAAAACAAGTTTAATTTTAGCCCTGATCTTGTTTATACCGCCTTCATGTCTTGTAAAAGGCCATTTAGATTTTCTAGTATGTCTATATTTATTTTAATCATCATACTTTCCGGTTCTTATGGAAAATTACCATACCTGAAAAATTTCCTACATCAGTGATAATAAAGTTGTAATGAATGTTGTCTTATTCAAAAATGAAATACTCGTTAGGTAATATTTATTTATTTTGTTTATTAATACAAATGTGTATTAACAAAAAAACTGTAGTAATATTTAAATAAGCCTTTCGATTCTATTAATTTTCGAAACAACTAACTAACAATATTGAATGAAAATTCATAATTCTACTCTTGTTATAGTTACATATACTTAGGATTTTTATAATTTATTGACAATATATCCGCTAAATATTAAAAGTTACAGATATTTGCAGCAATGTTATTTAATCAAAATTTTCTAATTTTCAAAAATTATATCGTCTTAATCTCCATGTACACCGTAACGTTCAACTGTCGTCCAAATTAAACGTATATACTATCTGTCTATTTTACGAGGGCCACACCAAATATCTCGCTTAATATCTATTGTAGAAGAATAAAGTTTTAGAAACAGTTAGTTATCCTATTTTTGTGAGCAATATTTCAGTAAAAATAAATTTGAAACCCATAGCCTACTTTATGAGATATATTACAAAACGTGAAAAATAGGATAACCACAAAAGTTATTTGAGAAGATACGAAAAAAATTAAAGGAATGAAAGTTGACGGCAAAGACAATAAGAATAATAATGTGTATCAAAAAATTCGAAAAACGCAATTGGCTTTGACATACGCTCTCGTACAAAAATGAAAAGAACAAATCTCAAAGTAGGCCATGATACCATTAATTCAGTTTATTTTTCTCTTTCCAACGATATAAAACATGTCACAAGAACTTGAACTGATAGTGTCAATATTTAATATTTTACAAAAACCACAATTCATATCATTGAATCGTAAAAATCATCAATGCCATAATAGTAAAAATTCACTTTATAATAATTATAATTCAGCAATTATTTATTACAATTTAATACAAACAAACAAATATCTCATAAATAAGAATACAAGTACAAAATGAAGATCCAAAAAAATGAAAAGTTATGCATAACAGTACTACCTACTACCATACTGAAAAGAAAATGTGTGTATTTATTAGGTACTTTCGTTCGTCTTGAACAAACTGAACACAATCACTAAACAGCCAATTGAGTTGAGATATTTTTCAAATTCTTGATTTCTATTGGTTGTTTACTAATCACAATCACTTTGTTCAAGACGAACGAAAGCAGCTATTGTTCTAACTACAAATGCTCAAATTGTGCGCCATGCATTCTAATACACAAACATGCTCTACGAGACACCTCACGCATTATATTTTGGAGCATTTCAGGAGTAAGTAATTGCTTCACATGCGTTTCTAATTTTGGTTTTGATGTCTTCAATATTTTCAGGGGCAGTTTGAAATACCTTGTCTTTAATGTAACCCCAAACGAAAAAATCCAAGGGAGTAATATCTGGTGATCGAGCTAGCCATAGAATGGATCTATAGGTGCCTATCTAAATATCTGGGATAACTTGATTTAAATAATGTGTACATATTATAGCAGTGTGATCTTGTTGAAAATATGAATAATTTAATCTTTCTGCCACTGTTAATTCATGAAGAAAATCTTGAAATTCATTTTGCATGAAAATTAAAATCCAATTACTTTAGTCCCTAAAATACCCACCCAAACATTTGTGGAAAATCTTTCTTGGAAGCAGTCTCTCTGCACCAATGTGAATTTTCTCGTGTCCACTTATAATGCATATTTCTATTGAAAAGTCCATTATTAGAAAAATTTTACTCGTCCGATCAAAGAATTTTGCTACATATCAGCGGGTCATTCCGTTTTTTATTTAACAACCATCTACAAAATCTTACTCTCCTCGGCTTATCTCTCTCATTCCAATGTTAAACTTTCCTAATTTTGTAGCATCGAAATCCGTTTTTTTTTAAATATCTTTCTTGCACTGTTTTTTTATGCGACAGTTTCTCTGAATTTGTCTCAAAGAGGTTTCTTCATTTTGCTTAACATAATTCAATACTCTATTCACTTTTCTTACATTTTCCGCAACATGCCCTCGCCTTACTACTTTTTTTTAAATTAACCGTGCGTTTTTAGATTTTGAACTAACTTCCTGCGCGGAGCATCTGGGAATCTATTTCCGTAAACCGTGACTGCCATCTCAGCGTCAAAATTGCACTGACAATAAATGCTAATCATATCGAATTTGTTATTATTGGTGTACGTCATAATTACTGACATAAAACCTGTCTTAGAACTCGACAATGCAACATACAACAGTGACAATATGTCAAATTTGTTAATAACTATATACAGGCTGTCCATTTTATCAGGGCACTCGAGAATATCTCACTTAACATCGATCGTACAAAAAAAATTATTGTCATGAAAATTGTGCCGATTTACATGACCTACAAAATAGTTTAAACACATTTGAAATTCATGGTCTACTTTAAGAGTTATGGCGGAAAATACCGAAAATGCGGAAAACGTCTAGGCCAAATATCTCCGTTATTTGAAGAGATACGAGAAAAATTCTAAGGCAAAAATTTCTTGCAGAACAGAGTGTTTCAACGAGGTTTTATCTAATTTTTTTCAAAACCCCTGTATTTTGAGATTTACTCTTCAGGCTGTTAAAAAAACATTTTCAAACAGGCGAGAAATGGCGCCCATAAATAGAGTACTTTCCTCCCTTTTCAACGATATATCACATGCCATATTTATTCATTGATACTACGTTAGTAATTATAAAAACATTTTTTAAAACCAATAATTTTTTTTAACAAGCATTATACTTGCCGTGGAGAAGTATGATTAAATAAAACGATAAAATAATTCAATAAGTTGTTCAAATCTTTGCTATAATAAAACATTAACACAATTAAGAAGAATAAAGTAAATTCAGGTAACAAAAACAAAATAATAATCAAGAAAGCAACATGGAGCAATTATGGAAAGAGTATTCGCAGTTATGCCAATGTATAGAGGTCCTCCATAAAAGCGTCACTCCT
This sequence comes from Leptura quadrifasciata, assembly GCA_963675555.1. NCBI lineage: Eukaryota > Metazoa > Arthropoda > Insecta > Coleoptera > Cerambycidae > Leptura > Leptura quadrifasciata. The sequence goes on from OY776676.1 coordinate 103,935,007, forward strand.
TGCTCAGAAAGTTAAAATGTCTTTACCAATTAATTTAAGTATAATATCCATTTGTTTGTATTTCATGATTTCACTATTATTTCAATTATTATTATATTATTATAATAGTTGGCTATGAACAAACTTGACAATTTAATTTTTTGACAGATCATCTTAGTTAATACTTAAACTCTCACTTAATCACACTCGTTTAAGAATTTAGAATTTTCAAAAATAATTTTCACTCACATTGATCGTTATAATATATTCCTCTGGATTAGCTCAAGTAGAATATAGAAATAGATTTCCACAAGCACTACAGCCGAATAAAACTGTTCAGAAAATTAGCTACGAAACTGAAAAATAATGGTTCATTTTTAAAGAAGAAGACAAGGTTGAACAGTGTTGCTGATAATGTAAATAAGGTAAACCGAGTTATTAATTATGTAATAAATAAAAATACAGAAAATTTGGAAACATCATTAAGAGAAATTCAAATTGCTTGTCATATAAATAAAACAAGTGCTAGAAAAATTTTAAAGAAAAATGGTTACCGGTGTTATAAAGCCAAAAAAGTTCACAATTTACAAGCGAAGTAGGACGAGTTTTTGTAGGTGGCTGTTGGAAAAGAAACGTGCCTATCCATTAATATGTAGTAAAATACTTTGGTTCGACGAGGCAAATTTTTCCAATAATGGATTTTTTAATCGCAATATTCATTACAAATACATACTGGCATAGACCGACTGGGTTTCAAAATCGTTTTTCAATAAATGTGTGGATAGGTATTTTAGGCACCAATTTAATAGGTCCTTATTTTTATGATGGTCACCTCAGTGGTCAAAGGTACCTAAACTTTTTGAGAAATGAATTTAATGAATTCTTAGATGACCTACCTTTAGAGAATCGACACAACTTCCAATATTTTCAACAAGATGGAGCTCCTCCCCACAATTCCCAGATTTGCCTAGATTATTTAGACGAAATTTTGCCTCAACATTGGATAGGTACCAATGGATTTATTCGATGGCCCCTACGTTCTTCAGATATAATCCCAATGAATTTTTATCTATGGAGGTATATTAAAGATAAGGTGTTTTCGACGACACCGCAAAATGTAGAGGACCTAAAAGCTCGAATTCAACGGGCATGTATTACAGTTACCCCCGAAATGCTGAGTAATGTTTTAAATGCAGTGCCTCGCCGCGCTCGATTGTGCATAAGAAATCGCGGTGGATACTTTGAACACTTGCTATGATATCTTAAAAATTATTTTGAGGATTAGATAAATATTAATGTTCTGTGTGCTATATTCTTTTTATTATTATTTTGTTTTTGTTACCTGAATTTACATTATTCTTCTTAATTGTGTTAATGTTTTATTATAGCAAAGATTTGAACAACTTATTGAATTATTTTATCGTTTTATTTAATCATGCTTCTCCACGGCAAATATAATGCTTGTTAAAAAAAATTGATTGGTTTTAAAAAATGTTTTTATAATTACTAATGTAGTACCAATGAATAAATATGGCATGTAATATAGCGTTGAAAAGGGAGGAAGATACTCTATTTAATGGCTCTATTTCCCGTCCGTTTCAAAATAATTTTTTTAACAGCCTGAAGAATAAATCTCAAAATACAGCGGTTTTGAAAAAAATTAGATAAAACCTCGTTGAAACACTCTGTTTTGCAAAAAAATTTCGCCTCAGAATTTTCTCCGTATCTCTTCAAATAACGGAGATATTTGGCCTAGACTAACTCTTAAAGTAGGCCATGGATTTCAAATGTCTTTAAACCATTTTGTAGGTTATATAAATCGGCACAATTTTCGTAAAAATATTTTTTTTTTGTACGACCGATATTAAGTGAGATGTTCTCGAGGGCCCTGATAAAATGGACAGCCTGTATACTGTCTTTCACTAATCTTGGCACATAGCTGATTTTTAGGATTCAATTATATAAATTGTGGTTTTCGTAAAATATTAAATATTGACGCTATTAGTTAAAATCTTTGTGACCTGTTTTATGTCATTGGAAAGACTTAAACGGAATTAATGGTGTCATGGCCTACTTTGCGATTTATTCTTTTCATTTTTGCACAAGAGCGTATGTTATCCCTTTAACTGTTTCGTATCTATCTCCTCAAATAAAAGTTATAACCGTTTGTGGTTTTCCTATTTTTCAGGGTTTTGTAATATATCCCACAAAGTGGGATTTCAAATTTATTTTACTGAAATATAGCTCACAAAAAATGGGGTAATGTTTCTAAAACTTTATTCTTCTACAGCGAGATATTTGATGTGGCCCTCGTGAAATAGACAGACGGTATTCTGCTCGCATGCTGTATGAAGGTATTTACATGTATTCCACTGTGAGCAGAAGCATATAAACTTTTGTTTTGTATAATAATGTGCATTGTTACTTTTTAAAAATAGATGGTTACAAAAAAATTCGAATAATTAAGTGGTATTATGGTGCCATACGTGCAGTTGAAGAAATGTTTCAAAGTATACATAGGCGTTCGCACTAGGCACAATCAGTCGAATCACAAAAAACTTTGGAAAACCTGGGTGTGTTTCTCCTGAAAGAGATAAAAGATAATCAGTCCCACAACACAATAATGATAATGAAATGAAGGAAATAATGGTTTTGGCCATCGTTAAAAAAATCCCACAGTTTCTGCTAAAGTAATTGCTGAAGTGGTAGATTCAAGTGACAAGACAGTAAGAAGGATTCTTAAGAAAAATGGTTATCTATCATACAAAGTATGAAAGACTCATGAGATACTCTCCGAGGACAGTATCAGACGATTGTGAAAGTGTAATAGAAAATGACTTTTTTTAGAGGCCACATAAAATCTCAAATTTATGGTTTCCAGGGGAACAGGGCTAATAATCTCGAGGAACTAACTACAACGTAGTACTGAGTTAGCTGAATCTGTGACTGCCTGACTAACAAATACCCATAAACACTGGGATCACACCTGCGTGCGCTGCAAGTCGGTATCATTATCCTAGAGGAGCAGATCCTGGAAGCGATAAGGGCCAGCACGACGGAAATAGAAGTAAGAAGGCACCCAGCACCCATGGCAAACCTCCCAGAGGTCACCAGGTAGCTGATAAGGGACAGAAGGAGCGCCAAGAGACGGGCTCAGAGGACCAGGCTCCCCGCCGACAGTAGGGAGTACAATGTCCTCAGCCGAAGAGTGAAAGCCACCCTCCAGGAACACCGTCAGGAGGGGTGGCAACGCCACCTTGAGTCACTGGATCCACAGGACAGAAGCATGTGGAACACACAACGTGCCCTGCGAAAGCGAAGGAAGCCTATGCGCCCGATTCACGGAGAGCGAGGGATCGTCTACACTAACCAGGAAAAAGCCGAGGCGTTCGCCGACAGCTTAGAACTGCAGTACAGAGAGAACGAGCTCGATGACGAGGACGAGGACTGGGTGGACGACGTCGAACGCAGAGTACGAAGGATCCGCCGCCTGCCAGATGACGATCAAATCCGTCCGACTACCCCCGAGGAAGTCAAGGAAATCCTGAGGAGCCTAAAGCCGAGAAAAGCTCCGGGATGTGACAAAATAGGAAACATCGCTCTCAAAAAGCTGCCCAGGAAAGGAGTAGCGGCGCTAGTCAACATCGTAAACGCGATGTTAAGGTTACGGCACTTTCCAGCCAGGTGGAAAAAGGCCGAGGTCATTATGATCCCTAAACCAGGGAAAGAACTAATTTTCCCGTCTTCTTACAGGCCCATCAGCCTCCTCCCAGCTATGAGCAAGGTTGCAGAACGGGTCATCTTGAAGAGGCTAACAGAGAAGACAGAAGAGCTGAACATCATCCCGGATGAACAGTTCGCATACTGAACAGGACATTCCACGGAACTCCAAGTGCTTCGCCTCACCGAGGAGATCACCAAGGGGTTCAACCAGCGTCAAGTCACCACGGCGCTGTTCCTAGACGTCGCCAAAGCATTCGACACGGTCTGGCACGACGGTCTCTTAGCTAAAATGATGAGTATGGGTTACCCCATCGAACTCGTCAAACTAGTGAGATCCTACCTACACTGCAGACAGCTAAGGGTGAAAATCTCGGACCAACTCTCTACGTACAGGACCGTGGAGGCGGGAGTTCCACAGGGATCGGTGCTGTCACCGCACCTGTTCGCCATCTATACCTCGGACCTCCCCCGGACCGACCATACAGCCCTAGCTCTGTATGCAGACGACACCGCCCTGATTGCCAGATCCTGGAAGGCCAGAGACGCAACCAGAAAACTCCAGAAAGCGGCCACACTCCTGGAAGAATGGTGCACGAAGTGGAAAGTCGCAGTCAACGCCGACAAGAGCCAAGCCATCCTCTTCAGACGAGTGCGGAAAGAAATTCCCACAGGACACGTCTCCATGAACGGCGAGGACATCCAATGGCACGACACCGTCAAGTACCTTGGCGTGGTCATGGACAGAAGCCTAACATGGAGACAAAACACGGACGCCATCACAGCCAAGGCCCGACGTACGAGAGCCCTCATCTACCCAAAGACGGGAAATGGGAGCCGACTTAACTTGAGGGACAAGCTCACGCTTATCAAGACCCTCATCAGGCTGCAGCTGACGTACGCCTCGGTAGCATGGGGCTACCAGGCGAAATCCTACATGAAGAGAATCCAGGCAGTGGAGAACATCGCCCTCAGGACGGTAGTTGACGCCCCATGGTACGTGAGAACCGCAGACATCGTCAGAGACCTGGAGTACACCACGGTCACTGAAGTCATCCGGGAACGAGCGAAGAAGCTGTACGCCCAAGCCGAGGAGCATGGGAACCCGCTGATCAGACAGGCCACGGATTACGACCCCGCCGACGCTCCGAGGCACAAGCGACCGAGGGTTCAGCTACTGGACAACGGGTAAGTATAACCTTTATTTCCCGCTAACAGATCTGTTTCAGATACGCCAGGACGGACCACCACTACCAGAGACATGACGTTTTCAACCCTAACCCAACCTCCTTGCGGGCGTCGGACAACATACCGTCCGACGCCCGTTGTCCTACCTGCTCCGTGGAGACCGAAAGTGCTAAAAGAAGCACTTAGGTATTGTCTGAAAGTTATTTGTGGCATTCTACAAATATTCTTTCCTATTATTTGGATTTTCTACCACATGTACTATTATCCTCTTCAAAACAAATCATCGAATCTACAAAATAATAGAATTATTGGAAAAAAAGGCCTCTGCGCCCGTGACGTTTACGCCAAAGGAAAAGTCAGAGGTTATGTTTTGCAAATAATATAAATCGGAATAAACACAAAAATAATATATTTTGCTGACGTTTCGGAAAGTAATCTCTTTCCGTTTTCAAAGCTATTTTTTTGAAGAACTCTTATTTTGCTGTGTATGTCAAATACACACTCTCCACACTCCCGAGCTACGCAGCTCATCCTTACCTTTCCGACGATCCGGGGTAGGATATCAATTGATGTCCTACGTACCGGCAGTCAGTCCCAGCCAAAACTTCCTAAACCCAACTCGACCGATGACTACCCCCGGGGGTGACAAGCTGGCGAAGAAAGAAAACATCAAGACAAGAAGAGCGCCAGAAGAGACCTCAGCCAGTGAGGTTCAACAGCCAGGACCACGGGAGGTCCGCAGAAAATACCACGACACATCTCACATTTGTGAGCTGGGTCTGGTAGAAGTACGCGGGCCCACCTATCACGAAGGCCGGTCCAGGTCTACAGAGATAATCTAGGTGCAAAGAGTAATAGTCCTACTCGGCCCTAGTTATCGAGACCGACATCCAGCCAATGGATATTGGCGCGTGCAAGTCGGTTGCTCATTTATTTTGTATGTAACGCTCCTTTCACACTGGGCGACTTAGCAGCGCGATTTAGTAGCGCGGCTGAGTGAAAGGATATGCGACTAAGTCGCGGGGCTCTAATGTAAAGACACGAGCCGAGTGAGTCGCCGCGGCTACCTGCTGCTGCACGCGCGATCGCGCTGCTAAATCGCCTAATGTGTGAAGGTTAGGGACATCACGTACAAATGGTGTGCACGACTCAGCCGCGCTAATTAATCGCGCTGCTAGGTCACCCAGTGTTAAAGGAGCGTAAACGCTGCCCGATGTACGCACTTGCATGCTGCTTACTGTAAAAAACATATCACCGATAACATTATACGACAGGCGTTGATTCAAGGAGGGGCGATGGGTGCAATTGCCCCTTGTGCTGTGCGAAAGTCTGAAACGTCCTGAGGCGCCGCTTTGTCGAAGTCACCCGGCTTATGTATCCGCAAACGGCGCAAGCATAACCGAATCTACAATATTGTTGCTGTTTACTGTAGTATAATACTCATAATATAATAAGTACCAATATAGTCAATTTGTCTTCAAATATGTATAGGCATGTCAAATAAACATCTACTAATGAGGAAGTATAGATTTAAAACAATGTAAAAATATCTACCCTCAAAAGGGGACATTTCGGCATAGAAAACGAAAACAATAACCTGCCATAAATATATATATATATTCTTAATATTTTAATGTGTTTTTTACACCATTTTTGTACCAGTTACTTTTCAATATTTGTCAATTTGTGCAAGTATCCCCCCTTAGGGAACCCCTGGATCCGCCCTTGTTATATGTGAAAGCAATAGTTGACAGTTGTATCTGTTCGGTATCCGTATCTGTTGTATTAAAAATGAAGTATGAAGAAAATTTAAACATGTACCTCCAAAAATATAGCTTTATTACCAGATATGAAAGGAAATTATCCTACATTACTTTCAAATAAATAAAACTATTCATAAGTTCGTCCCGGGTAGATATTTGTAGATTTGCGAATACAAGATATGTCCAGGTGATTGCTTAGCTTGAACTTGTCAAATTTTCTTCCATTTATTGGTACAATATTTACCTACCTAAAAGTGTCAATTCTGCCATGAGATTTTTTAAATGTTATGAAGGCACACTTCTACAGTAATTGTTTGTCTGCTATGCATATCACTTCATCGTTGATCTAACAGTAAATATTTTTGTTTAATAGATTATCCATTAATGCTTCTGGCGTGTAAAGACTCCTGCTATAAAATGTCTATTTTAAACTACTATCGAATTTTGATTCAGACGTATTGCCAGTAAAACTGTTTAAATGAAAAAAGAAAAGATGAAATAAATAATACTAGATTTTTAAGGTAGCTTGTCTATTCTATATATTTGGTCATTCATTGAGTGTGCATCCCATTGTTGTACCAGGACTCCAAACCCCCCCTCCCGCATTTAGTCACATCAGTACACATAATTATAGCAATATTAAAAATCTGATAAAATGAACATTGTAGTTTGTTTTGATATGAGATGCAATTATCCACTACAAACCTCGATTAAGATAATAATTTATATTAATTAGATACCTATTTGTTCAACGGTAATCTATACATTTTTCATAATAATAAACAGGTACTTACTTTTAATTTGATATCATAAATCTAGAAGTTATTAATATTTGACGCATATTTTATGATTCTATTGTACTTATGTTTCATTTTACACTGTGGATACAATATATTGCTGTTGTTGGTAAAGGTGCGAGGTGGCAATCGCGATTAATCACACGGGTATCGCGTTACCGGGTTTGAATCCCGGCTCCGGCACTAGCACTCTCGGAGGAAATGGTTATATGTCCGCGTTTTTTCAATATGTAACCCCCCTCCGCACAAGCCTCTGGCTTCTGGAATTGGGGTTGTCTAATTTCTGTGGTCCTCCGTAGTTAATTTTGTTGCTCTGCATACATTACGATATTATTTAATATACAGGGTCTCCCACTTAAAACTCCCAAAGCCACTTTCTGGATGACCAAAAGAGATATTCGAATTCTGTAAAAGACCTTCGCTAGCATATATGTAAATGACTTAACTTTGTAGTAAAAGGGCCTTTCTCCTCATTGAGATATAGAGGGCATTGAGATGCAAAGAAATTAATCGATCACAAGATAAAAATAGGTGCATGTGAAAGGGCACTCAATTCTAAGAATTTTTTATAATATGAACAATTTTCAAAAAAGCAATGGTTTTCGTTATATTTCAATATAATTTCCTTTAATAACAATATTTCCAAAACTTTTTTTATCAAATTTTAAACGATAGGTCCATCAAAGAATTTTGCAGTCTAATTTGGAAAGCAATGAAACAAATTTATTTAAACTACCGGTTTGACAGAAAATTACATTATTGTCTTCAAATGTAACCATACATCTACCATTTAGACCAGGCAGTATGGGCGCTGTCGTTTCGAATTAAATTCGGATTCGATTTTTTGCTGAGATCAGTTCAGGAGATGATACCGATTATGAAAATCCATGTTACCAGACGGTAACCTGGGTCGTTATTTTTAAAACAATTGCATGACAAATAGAAACAAAAATTCATTAAACAAATTTTTTAACATTTTGTTTATCGATTCCCAACAAGAAATATTCAATAATTTTTCTTTATAAAGTTGATATTATCAGTGTTATTAATTTTTAAAAATTGAAAAATCGCCAATTTCCAGTTCTTTTGCGCTCTAAAAATTTTTTTAAAATACATATTTTCTTATAATATCTTTAGACTTTGTATGTTAACTTCCAATAAAGAAAATCGTCGATTTTTAATTCGTTATATATGTAAAAATTATTTGTTTTTACCCACGCGCACGTGCCAGCCGTCCTAATTCTCTCCAAGTACTTTGTTGCTGTCTTACGCGTATCGTGCGATTTCTGTTTATGTACCTATCGTAATCATTAATTTATTATTAATTCTATAATTATTAATTAACTATTATAAATTTAATTAATTAATTGAGCATTTCATTTAATGTAGGTTTTTCATTAAGTTATTACTCTCTTCATGGAATTTTAAAAAAATATTTGTTGATATGAATTATTTATATCATTATATTGCATATATATTTATATCTTTTTTAATACATAAATATTCTCTAAATACATGCAATAGTAGTTTTTTCTTTTTATATATATATATATATATATATATATATATATATATATATATATATATATAAATAAAATTGCAAACCAGATTTAAATTAAACTAACTTTAATGAAGAAGTAGTCGGTTTGGTAATGTCATGGACAGTGGCCAGTGGCGTGTCCTCTCATGCAGACGGCCCGGGTTGAAAACCGGGTCACAGAAAGTTGATGAGATATAGTGAATGAGTGGGTTTCGTGTATCTACGATGAGAGCACGTTAAAGATCCCTACCCCACGACAAACTGTGGGGGTTCGGCAAAATTTCCAGGATAGGGGTCTCAGTGCCTACACAGATAAGCTACACTGATAAGCTTACCCCCTGGCGTCGGTGATTGGCCTTGGTAGCGGAAATAGGCCGACGTTAAATAAATGATTAAATAAATAAATAAAGAAGTGGAGAACACAATACAATTTGAAGCCATAAATTGACTTCTATAACATATAAAAAATTAAACAAGAAAACAAACAGAATCATTATATATATTTTTTTACACTCTAAAGCAAACTCAGGTAATATACATATTGGTACAGTCTTGTGAATGACAGGTGCATAAAGGAATGCAATAGACATTATTCTTCTTACAAAAGTATACTTTTGTTTTACAACCTTTCTGGCAATTATATACATGTATACAGCATGTAATAGCAAATTAATAGCAAAGGTAATAATGCACCTGTTTCGATTTTGTAACCAAAGCATGTATAATCTAGAATTTGCTAGTGAGGATATATCGCATTCTTCCAAATGTATGTTTGTCCAGAAACATTAGAAGTGCATGGAATTTTTGATAAATTTATCCCTATCCCAAAAGATCGCAACAAAATAATAGCTCTGGCTTCATGTGCATTATTCGTTTCCCTAATATTTATAAATAAAGTTTTTCCAGTTTTTCCAGCTGTTCTGAATTCAATTAGAAACCAGTACCTAGACATCTAAGAGCTCCCTGATTTTCTACATTTCTTATAAATTCTAACTTCTTCTTTTTCGTACCTATTTTACTGGTTAAATCGCACCCTCTAAAAGCATGCAATGCTGGCAAATAGGAATATGTCAACAGTATTGCTCCTCTATGATATGACAATAGTCGTGGTTTGCGATTATTTATTTGTAACCAAATTCCTGCACAGCCTCTTAATTCGAACAGTGGCCAAAAATGAATGGCCAAGATGAAGACAATCCGTATCCACACTGTGTATTATTATCTCTCTATTGAATGTATACATTACAATTAATAATTAATATATTGACATAAGACAGCAACATAGCACTTGGAGGGAATTAGGACGGCTGACACGTACGCGCGGGTAAAAGTATAATTTTACTTAGTAAGTATAGTAACGCAAAAGAAAAATTTATTTATTTATTTATTTATTTTGTTGAAATAGGCTTAAAATGTCATGAACCGTCGAGATTTTAAATTTGAGCAAAAAAAATTCCTGTCTGTCTGTAACTTTTTTGGTGTTCACGTTTACTCTGGAACCGTTTATGATATTGACTTGAAAGTTGGTACACTTATATATTGTAACGAGATCTGGAACTAGATTATATTTTGATCTAATTCCGTTGAAGGGTTCGGGGGTAAATAGGATAAATAGGCAAAGCAAGCAGGTAAGAGTCCATAAAATTGCAATTTAGGGCATGTACGAAGAGTCAAGGTCTCAAAATTTTTTTTGGCAACCCACCAACCTCCTCTCCCCCCATTGTCACCCTTATACCACCTCCACACTATTATGAAAGGGAGTAAAAAAAAATTAAATATGATTTAGTGTGTATACAAAAACGAATTGTCTCAAAAAAAATTTCTAGCGTTAGCTACCCCCTCTGCCACCCCCATTGCCACCCTTACCCTATTGCTTAAGGGAATAAAAAATTAAATTGAGATTTAGTGGGTATACGAGAACCAAGGGCTTCTAATTTTTTTTACATTTGCCACGACCTCTATCACCTCCACTCTATCATTAAAGGGAATAAAATATTACATTGGGATTTAGTGTGTAAAAGACTTAGCTACAAAATCTGGATGTGGAAGTAGTGATTCCTTGGGCAACGGTTTTTACATATATAACGAATTAGAAATCGACATAATATTATGTATTGTAAAAAAAAACATTTTTTTATTACACTTTTAAAGTGTCAAAAACGGAAAATCAGAAACGGAAAAGATCAGTCGTATCTTCAAATAACCCCACAAAAAAGTCTAATGGAGTTAGGTCAAGTAACCGAATTGGCCACCTGATAATACCATTAGTACCAATCCATCTTTATTTAAATGTACGATGTAAATAATTTGGAGCAATTTGAGCATTATGCGATGGCGCACTATCTTACTGAAATCAAATATTAATAATAAATGAGGCCAATCATTTTCTAAAAAATCTAAATATCACTGACTATTTAACGTGCCATGAAAAAGATGTGATGTACTTATTGACCATTCCGCACCAATCATTTACTCCAAAGATAGTTTGGTTTCTTGTGTGCCTCAGCCACCGAAGAGTTTTAAGTGATGAACTAGACGTACTTCGTAAAGGAAATATTTATTTTGTTTTAATATTCTCTGACAAGAAGTTTTAGAAATACTTGCATCGAGTCTCTAACTGTTGTAAGTACGGAGATTATTATTGACCGTTTGTAGTACCAAAGCTGTGTTTTCATCAGTTCTTGCATTTTCTTCGAGTACGTTTTGGATTTTTAAAACTGTCGTAACTTTTCAAGTTTTTACTTAAACTTACAAATGCCTTGGTGATTAGTTTGGGTCTTCCTGGGAAACGTGTTCCGTAAATATCTTTGATAGTGATTAAAATAATAAACGAACTTACAGTATTAACTGATTAAGCTTAAGAAGATATGAGAATATGCAGGGCATAATAAATGCTTAGCAATCCAGGAGTATTAAAACAATCTTTGATTTGTGGCATAATATGCCTTACTTAATTTTGCACAAACACTTTCGATTTGCGTATCCCAGGTAAGCCTATTGTCTATGTGTTTGCCTAGAAATATTACCTTTCATTGAAATTGATGTATTGCAATAGACACATCATTGGGCAAAACTTTCTTAATATAATAGTTAATGGTTGGTACTTTTTGACTCACTGAGGATGAGCCTATTTCGTTGACACCAGGTGTTAAATTCATTAATTAAATTAGCAACTGCAAATTTCAATTCTTGCGGAGTATCGGGTTCTACAGTAATGATAGTATCATCTGCAAACATTGTAATCAGCCCATTGGTAATATAGTCACATAAATCATGTACATATACGAAAAAAAGAGAGAACCCAGGACAGAACCTTTAGGTACACCAAGCTTTACGTCGTGTGCCTGAGATCTGACCCATTAACATCAATGACCATACTTGACTTAATATTTGACAGTTTTGTAATTAAGACTTCTGAACATACATGTCGATTGCTTCCGAAAGATCGAATAGTGAAACGACTAAAAATAGTGGTAAAAACCATTGTCCAGTTTTTCATATATTTAATATGTGGCTGTTTCAGTAGATGTATTTGCTTTAATTTTTTTATCGCCTTGTTTAGATTAACGTCCTAGCAGAGTTTAGCATTAGGTATTCCACCACTCCACAGGACACATACACAAAACCGGGACTCCTTGGTTGCAAGCGTTGAGCTACTGAGTCGGTTTCGGTTTCGGTTTCGTGTTGTGACATGCACAGTATGTTATTAAATTCAAGATAAGTCGTCAAGCGACTGTAAATAATTCTTTCTAATAGTTTAGTTGAAGTGTTGAATAGGAGAATTTGTATGTAGTTGTCGATGTTCTCAACAATATAATAATTGTAAGTACAATTAAAGCAGTTTTAAATATCTCTGGAAAGTGCTCTTGGAATAATGACTGATTTGTCAGATAAACGAGTGGCTGAACAATAATGTCAATTATATTTAAGAGACAGTTCATTCATTCCAGAGGTTTTTTTATTTTTAATTTGATAATTTATTTTCATGCTGTTATTCCACGTTACTAATATTTTCTATTGCACGTGGTTATTCCGACTAAATAACTTTATATCTTTTATTACGTAATTTTAATTACTGATACGTGCTGTAAAATCATGATCGTACGTTTTTGCTTGCTTATATTACTGACCGATTGGGAAAGTGCAAGTTATCAGTTTAAGGAGAAAAAATACTTTCTTACAAAACATTAATAACAAATAATATCATTCACATCAAATTTTGAAGGCGGTTCAGATTATTTACCGAGAACATTTATTTAAAAAATTGCAAAATAAATTTGAAGACGTTGCCACCTATGGAAGATGCTTTCATCTGGTAAGCAAACCGGAGTCTCTTTACATTGTGTAGAAAAATGCAGCACGTCCCCTAAATTATTAAACATTCATAAATATGGAATAAATAAATGTCATAACTTGTAACGATAATAATTTCAGTATAAGATATATTGTAATAGCCCAGTAAATTCACGCATTAGCAAAACAGTTTTTTGTGGATGGAGTTTCTTGCTTTAAATTGTACCACTTTAGGTATTCATAAATAGAAAATTATTAGAACAAACATCTTTGGAGGTTTATCTGCAAATTCACGTCTAAAGTCCAAAAAACATATTTTTCGCATTTTTCACTAAAACCGTTGATATCTCTCAAAATTATTAAGTATAACAACAAGTACCTTTGAAGCGCGACATTTTGATATCTCGCATATTATATTTGGCCAAGAAATGAGTGAGATATGAAAATTCCCAATCTGGCAAATCTTCGCCCCTTTGAAAAGAGGCCACTTTTTGTTGTTTGTTAATGAGACAAATTAACGGTACGATTAGTAAAATTCTGGATCAAAGGACAAAGGCTACCCTACTTAACAAGAAACTAACTATTAATATTTTGTTATTGCACCATTTCTATTTATAACTTCTATAAGTCTCTTTGGCATATAATTAAATAACCTTATACAATAATCATTAGTAATAATATTTTCCCATGCATTATTTACTATTTCAGTAATTCTTCGGCATTCCATGGCCTTACATTTCGTTTTTGGATACTTCTTACGAGTAGTCCCCTCCCCATACTTCTTCCACAAGGTTAAGATCTGGACTACGACTGGGCCAGTTAAGAACATTGATGTTGTTATCTTGAAACCAGTTAGTTACGGTATGGGCAGTATGAACGGAACAATTGTCTTGTTGAAATATGAACTCATTATTAGAAAATAATTGTGACATAGAAGGGAGCATAATATTGTCTAAAATCCTAATATATGTTTCACTACTAAATCGTTCCTCAATATGCCACAAAACGCCAGGACCACGTGCCGATATCCAAGCCCATATATTGACGGAAAATCTACCACTTTCATCATTGTTAGATATATATTTCTCATCGAATCGAGTATTCGGAGGGCGGTAAACACGAATACGATCGTTGTGTGTTGACTGGAAATTTTTTTCGTCTGTAAAGATTACGTTGTTCCAAAAATTTACATCATGCGCTAAAAATTCAAGCGCAAATCCTACTCGAGCTTCTCTATGTTCAGCTTTAAGTTACTCGCCGGCGACCAGTACTACTCGATCCAGGAAAATTCGTTTCTTCAGCAGCCTGAATAACTGAGTAAAATAGATTTTCTACTAAAGCATTTAGCAATTGCAAATCTTGTTGTTAAGTTGATATCCTTCGTCGCCCTGATCTAGCATTTCTACTAATCGTATGGTTTATTCTCCACTTTCTTAAAATGTTACACACCATTTTTGTCAATATTGTAACGCAGTGCAATTTGTCTCATTGACCATCCATCTTCTGCTTTAGCAATAACTCCAGATTTAACTTCGCTTATGAGGCATGTTAGTTTTTTGCACATTTGCAATAAATTATGACAACAACTGACAATGTCACAAAAATTAAAGTTAGATGTACATAACTAGATGTTAGCATTTTTACTGTTAAAATGCAAATGCTTTAGTCAAAAATCCATTTTACTCAGTTATTCAGGCTGCTGAAGAAACGAATTTTCCTGGATCGAGAAGTACTGGTCGCCGGCGAGTAAGAGAATCGGAGCTACGGTATCATGCAGCAGCAAAGAAATACTTACTTAAAGCTGAACATAAACAAGCTCGAGTAGGATTTGCGCTTGAATTTTTAGCGCATGATATACATTTTTGGAGCAATGTAATCTTTACAGACGAAAAAAGTTTCCAGTCAACATACACACAGCGGTCGTATTCGTGTTTACCGCCCTCCAAATACTCGATTCGATGAGAAATATATATCTAACCATGATACAAGTGGTAGATTTTCCGTTAATATGTGGGCTTGGATATCGCACGTGGTCCTGGTATTTTGTGGCATATTGAGGAATGATTTAATAGTGAAATATATATTAGGATTTTAGACAATATTATGCTCCCTTCTGTGTCACAATTATTTCCTAATAATGAGTTCATATTTCAACAAGACAATTGTTCCGTTCATACTGCTCATACCGTAACTAACTGGTTTCAAGATAACAACATCAATATTCTTAACTGGCCCAGTCATAGTCCAGATCTTAACCCTGTGGAAGAAGTATGGGGACTACTCGTAAGAAGTATCCAAAAACGAAATGTGAGACCACGGAATGCCGACGAATTACTTGAAATAGTAAATAATGCATGGGAAAATATTATTACTAATGATTATTGTATAAGGTTATTTAATTCTATGCCAAACAGACTTATAGAAGTTATAAATAGAAATGGTGCAATAACGAAATATTAATAGTTAGTTTAGACCTGGGGCAATGAAGACAACAATGTAAGAGGTAAGTCGCTTTATGATTATATTACCGATAACAACCTTAGCGTAAGTAATAGCAGCTGTACACCGACATTTATTAACTCTAGAAGTCAAACTATAACAGATATAACAGTAACAACGCGGCGTATATCCAGCCTAATCCAGAATTGGCATGTACCTGATTGTCTAACACTATCAGACCAGCAATGGATAAACTTTGAAATTAATCATATCAAGGCTCCCAAAAAACCATTCCGAGTTCCCCGAAGAACTGATAGAGATAAATATCGATGTCAACTCAGGACGAACTTAGAAGAAATTGATAAGATGGTGCCCAGAAGGAGTGGCGAAACAGAGAAATACGTCAAAATCTTGCAAACAGCCACGAGACAATCTTTTGACACGTCCTGCCCCTCGAAGTCCTCGCAACAGCCCAATGAGACCACCAAGTGGTGGTGTTAAGGACTGACTGACCTCAAAAAGAAGGCTAGGACTTCATTCAACAAAGCAAAACTGACAAGAGAGAAATCAGATTGGAGATCATACAAAACCAATCTGAAAGAGTTTAAGAAACAAGTCAGGCACAGACAAAGAGATGCGTGGAGAACCTACTGTGAAGAAATCGAAGATTACTGACAGACTGCTAGGTTATGCAAAATCCTCGCTAAAAGCAAAGACCATGACCTCTGGCTATTAAAAAAGAGTGATTGTAAAAGAACCACCGACTTTCGTGAAAGCGTAGAGTTACTCATGGAGACTCACTTCCCGGGATCTGTGATAACAGAGCGGAAGGAGTGACCAAACGAAGTCAACACCCAACCCTCTGATTCGGATTGGTAAATGGCCAACCAAATAGTGAATGAGGAGATGAGATGGGCAATGCAGCTTCCCTTTTAAGTCTCCAGGCATTGACGGTATCTATCCCCAACACTACTGCAATGGGGACTGGATGAATTACTGCCGCACCTGGTCGGGTTATTTAGGGCCTTTTTATTCCAGACATATGGAGAGGAGTGAAAGTTGTGTTCATCCCAAAGGCAAGGCGGATATACTATACCACACCCAAAGTGTATAGACCTATTAGCTTAACCTCGTTCCTTCTCAAGACGATGAAGAAGCTATGAGAACGATACGTAAGGGATGTTGTAGTGAAAGATAACCCTTTACATCCTAACCGACACCGCCCTCCATGCAGTCGCGAGTTGGATTGAGCGATCCTTGGACAATAATGAGTCCACCCTAGATGTTTTCATAGATATAGAAGGTGCGATTGACTGGACCAACTTTCTAAAAATTACAGCTGCCCTAGTAGTGAAGAATGTCCCTACAATCATGGGAAGCTGGATATCCAATATGATCTCGAAGAGAGCTGCTTCTGTACGAGGAATGGTCGCGAGAAGCAGGGAGGTCAAATATCACAACTGCTATGGAAACTCGTTCTTGATAGCCTCTTGTGCCGTTTCAATTCAGAAGGATTCCACACAATTGCCTACGTAGATGATTTAACAATAATGCTGAGCGGAAAATTCGAAGGAATCCTCTGTGAAAGAATGCAGGGGGGGCCTAAGAATAATTCCTTGTCTGTCAATCCTAGGAAGATGACGATGGTTCTCTTTACAAGGAAAGGAAATTAGGAGCACTGAAGGCACCTGCCCTCCTTGATACAACTCTAAGTTTTGCATCACAAGAAGATGAGACGATTCAACATGTACTCTGTGACTGTTCTGCCATCTCATTGATCAGAGAATCCATTTTAGGAAAACATTGGCCTACTTTGGCCGCTGTAAGGGAGATCACCACCTATTTTCGCAAGATTAGGTTAATTGGAGGCCTAGGAGAGGATCTGCCTACAGGGAGGAAGTATAAGGGACCCAATGGGGCCTAAGTGCTGTGGTTCAATAATTTTCGTTGACCACTCTCCCAACCAATTCCAGAATTCCAGTACTAGTACGAGATGACATGACCCGTTATTCTTAAAGAATACAGAGACGGAGACTGTAGGGGTACGGTTAGAAGAATTAAATATTTTTTGCGTGTCTTTAATACTATATCAAGAATATCAAGATTGGTTGAAAAATAAGGGAGATTTAACGAAATAAAAATTTATTGCAGGAACAAGTCATAAGATGCACGTTTGGTACGTTTACAATAATTTGGAATAATATTTTTTTCATCATCATCCTAAATGGGAAAGCGGCTAAATTATAAAAGGAGTTACAAAAATTGACGGGCTTACTGCAAGTTTGTGTCCATTGCTTAGTGCCATTGACACAGCGAAAATTTTTGTACCGTACCACCTGAATCTTCCGTATCAAGAGATATGGTGTCTGTTTCTGAGAACAGCAAGATGTACTCTCCTTAGAAACAGTTTTTCTCGCAGAAACATCCTTTGCGCGAGGCAATGTAACAAATGTGCCTAGCACCTGCTGATATATTTTTGTACAATATAAAATTTTAACTCCAATCTACTTACCAATATTTGAAAGTCATTCACGTGTTTTTAAAAATAGATATTTTCTACAGTGTTAAGTAATCCGGAAAAATTCCATTAATAATAAATATATTGTTGAGTTATTTAGAACTTTGATTATAGATTTTTTATAAATAAAAAATACACGCTCGTGCAAGAAACGTCCTTGGAATTTGAGTTTTCAATTTATACACGTGTGGGACAATTCATAAATAAGTTTAAACAACCGTGATATATGCAATTGTATAGTTTAAAATTGTACAAATTATTTCAGATTAATTTAATTGGCCATTCAAAAAAAAATACTGAGATTACCTAATACTTATTTCTTCTGGGTCTGTTACCTATCTCTTGTCGTCAATTCTTATTTCATTTAATTGGAGGACTGTATTGTTTTTTGTTTAATTGTCATTTTCTGTTTTGCTTTAAATTGATCAGTTGAATATAATATTTGTTTGGTAAAACTGAAACAAAACTACAAAGATATAAAATTTACGATTTTTTGCAATTCGCGGTGTATGTTATTTTTGTTATCCCATATACTGGAAAAAATATATACCTATGTCAAACTAATATTAGATAATACGTATGAGGTTCAGTCTCCTGTTACCTTCCATTAAGAGGTAGGTATATAGGCATTTGTAAAGTTCAGCAAAATATTTAGTATTTAAGAGATATCTTTATTTTTTGAAAAATCATATAAAATGTAAAAGGGGCCATCCAAAAATAACGTCGCACTCAAAGGGGCGAGAGTAAGTCTGTTATTCTGTGACGAATTGTGACAATACGTTTCTATTAAACAAAAAATTCCACTATCTTCTATAAAAGGAACTAAATCTATAGCCACCCATCAAGGTGCACAATGTGCGTTTCCAAAACGATTGAAAATAATGCCCTAAAACTTGGACATACTACATCTTCAATCTGAAAACGCAAACAAAAATCTGATTGCAATAAGCTCCCAGCAGACCAATTAATCCTAAAGAAAGGACTACAGCGCAGGACTATTGTGTATCACCAGCAGCAGACTACTTTCGAGCTTGTTAGCTTTCATTTGTACGGCATAGGTAAATACACAACAACCCCACACAGTTCTTCCAGTCTATCAAGTTACAGACCAAAGGCTAACTCCAAAATTTCGTGAAAGAATATTGAATGATGACAGATTTGTGACAAAATTAATGTAGATAATATTTTATAATAACTTTGACAAGATATTTTCTAAAGATCGAAGTAGACCATTTGAGATATTTCTGAATCCAGCGGTATGGTTAGATTTTTAATTAAAAAATCGCTAATCTTTGTTCATTTTTGACATTGAAAAAAATCATAGTAGGTTTTGAAAATTGAAATTAATCTCTAATTTTTTTCCATAAATTAGAGTTTTCGATGGTTGATTTTTTAATAAAGTCCTGTTAAAATCGGATAATAGACACTTTTTAAAGAGCTGAGTCACATTGTATATCTAGACAAGAAACAAATAGTTACGCTTGGAGCTTTTTTTTTTATACATTTATTTAACGTCGGCCTATTTCCGCTACTGAGGCCTAACACCGACGCCTGTAGACGAGCTACCCCCAACCAGGAATTTTGCCGAACCTCTTCCCTTAAGAAGAGTAGGGATCTTTTACTTGCCTAACATTTAATAGACAAGGGACCGACGGCTTTACATCCCCTCCGAAGGATGGTATATCTCCTATACAACCCTCGCCTAAGGTTGTATAGCTTCCGCGCATACACTGATATACAAGCCGCTGGAAGATGTGTGAGGCGAGAACGCGGTTTCCGTTGGAATGGTCACCATCCAAGTACTAACTGCGCCTGTCGTTGCTTTACATCGCATACCGAAGTATGTAAATAGTAAAGACGCACCTACACGCTTGGAGCTGTACTGTTTACCAACAAATAGTGTAACGATTAATCATCACAGATTTATAGTATAGTATAATAATTTTAGAAACTACATAGTTGCACTTTCCACCAAACAGATGGCCGCATTTCATTGGAGAAAAATAAAAATTTATTTAAATAAAAATGTATGCCGTAAAATATGATAAGTGAGTCAGTATCTCTAAATTCAAGTCATCTGACGTCGGGGATCATTTAAGAGCTTCTTGGTGGACTATGGAAAGGTATCCGAGTTGTTGGGAAGTTCATTTGATGGGGTTCGCCACCGCCACCATATTGGAGTATCTCACCGGCGGTTTTATTTGAATAATTCAACAACCGTTACGCTAGAACAGAATTTTAAAAAGCGTTCTAAAGGTTTTCAGAAGTACTACAGCTTTGTTTGTGAGCACTTTTTTTAGACGATGAATGGTTTTTAATTATTTCGCGGCGAAGTTTTAATTTTACTTCGAAATTGCTTTTTGTCTTTTTCAATTTTTTTCTCGTAAACAACCACATTCACAAAAAAAATGCAAGATACAAGGCATTCTAGCTATTGAAAAAACCTACAGAATAATTTTTTTTTGTTTGTCTCGCTTGAATGCTTCAACCCATAGTGCGCCCGTTAAAGACGGTCTTCAACGCACACATGGCAAACTCGTTTCCACCCCCCCAAGGAACCGCCTCGTTATTCCTGTACTTTTCGTAACTATTTTGTTCTTCTTTTGGCTGATTCTGCTACCATAGAAGTTTTTTCATTATAGCTGTTTTCTCTTTGCTGTTCTAAGGTTGTGTTTATCGTCGTATGTTGGCTGTATGTCTATGGCATCTTCTTCACACCATCTAGGAAGCTCTGGGATGCTTTCGCAATGTTCACCCTTGAAATTTTGGCAGATGATCGAACCCCGTTTTTCGGCAGCCGCAATTGTCCACAATTTCCTTTGTATATGCATACAATTAGTTTAAAAAGTGCATCTCGCGCAGCTCCTCCTGTAATAGTAACCGGTTTAAGACCACTCAGCGTTCTACTCCAGCCTCATTTTTGAATTTACATTTGAAGCCATCAGCCATTTCACAACTTTTTATACACTGAAAATCTGGAAAAACGTTTCCTTTTATTAATAATCCATAACAATTAGTAATCGTCTTCCAAAAATCGGCCTCCCCGCAATTTTGTTTTTTTAAACTGCTTATTATGATGTATCAAGTTACGCCACCGACGCACTGGAGCTTCGTGACATATGAGAGGTCAAAGGTCGCGGATTTTTTTTTATCTCGCTTCCTATCGTTACAACGTGAAAAACATCTATTACAAAAGTTGAAGAACTGAATTTTTAATACCTAAAAAAATATATTTGACATAAATACGCCCGACCGTCCTCGAGATATGAAGCTGAATATATGTAAAAATGCAAAAATAGCCAAATTCGGGTATGCATCGCCGCATTTTTCTCTCTTCCTACTGCTCAAACGGCAATGACACCGATATAATTATGTTTTTATAAATAAACGCCTATTCTAAAAAGCCCAGTTTTGTTTTCGTATACCCACCTGCTCTCGAGATATGAGACACGAAAAATAAGTTTAGGTCAAAAAATACTACATCTGTTTGAACATCATTATCTCACTCTTCATGGCTCACACAAAAATGAAACAAGTTGTCGCTGTTAGATCATGAAATTATCTAACTAAAAGAGCCAGCCCATACACCTTACCGCTTTCGAGATATGATGCTGCACACCGACCGAGGCCATTCATGCAATCTGAAAAATATTGCAACTTCTCAGCATCATAGTTAGATAATTTCATGATTTAACAGCAATAACTTGTTTCATTTTTGTGTGAGCCATTGTGAGCGAGATAATAGCATTCAAACAGATGTAGTATTTTTTTACCAAAACTTATCTTTCGTGTCTCATATAAATAAACGCCTTTTCTAAAAAGCCCAGTTTTGTTTTCGTACACCCACCTGCTCTCGAGATATGGCACACGCCAAGTTTCATTCAAATCCGTTCAGTAGTTTCGGCGCTATCGTGCTAACACACATACATACACACATACACACACACAGACATTTTTCAAAAACCACTTCTTTGGGTTCCTAGGACCTCAAAACATAAAGATTTGATGTTATTTCAATTTTCGTTTTTGAATCAATTTTAGTAACCTCTCACAATTTTATTGTGGAGAGGTTAAAATATTACAACTTCTCAGCATCATAGTTAGATAATTTCATAATCTAACAGCAATAACTTGTTTCATTTTTGTATGAGCCATAGTGAGCGAGATAATAGCATTCAAACAGATGTAGTATTTTTTTACCAAAACTTATCTTTCGTGTCTCATATCTCCAGAACAGGTAGGTATACGAAAACAAAACTGGACTTTTTAGAATAGGCGTTCGTTTATTTATAAAAACATAATTATATAGGTGTCATTGCCGTTTGAACAGTAAGAAGAGAGAAAAATGCGATGATACACGTTGCTTACCCGAATTTGGCTATATTGCATTTTTACACATATTCAGCTTTATATCTCGAGAACAGTTAGGCGTATTTACGTCTAATATATATTTTTTGGGTATTAAAAATTGAGATCTTCAACTTTTGTAATAGGTGTTTTTCATGTTGGGGCGGTAGGAAGCGAGATAGCAAAATCCGCGACTTTTGACCTCTTATATGTCACGAAGCTCCAGTGCGTCGGTGGCGTAAATTGATACATTACAATAAATAGTTTTAAAAAACAAAATTGCAGGGAGGTCGATTTTTGGAAGATTGCATGATTTTCAAGCTAATTGTCCTGGACTGTAACTAGGGAGCTATTTTAACAGAGCGACTTTATGCTACGAAATATCGAAACAGACAGATAATCAAAATATTACTTAGAGCCAAAACTTACACTGTACGCTTGAAACTTAAAAGATTAAGTAAAATTCAAGTACGTTTATACCTGAATCAAATGTTAACATTTTGGCTATTTAATTAATTATCGATTTTTATATTGGATTTAATTAACAAGTTCTCTTCCGATAGAAACTGGGTAGGAATAACATATTTTTTTAAAGTTTAATAGACACGTGCTCAAGACAGGGTGTAAGCACAACCCCAACTATTCTTACATTTTCTGGTTATTTTGGAATAAAATTTTGGTTATGATAATGCCCTGACGATTTGAAGGTATTTTAATTACATCTGAAAAATTCTTAATTTGGCTACTGAGATTTGGAAGGTTTGTTAAGATTTGTAACAGAAAATGTAAGGCCCTCGATTATCAAGAAGAACCCCGAAGCATTGACTTGAAGTTTGATACTACTGGAACTTCTGCTGTTCATTACATTATTCTATGTATCTATTATTTCTGCTTTAAATGTTTTTTCTTTAATTATTCAGGCAGAATTTATCTTGGGTTTCTTTATTAATTCCAATATACAGGCAGAATTAATAAAGGTTTTTGAGTTTTGAGTCGTTTTTTAGTTTTGATATTCAGGAAAAACTTGTTACACATCGAATGTACCAATCTTAAACCAATAGGAAAGGAAAAGTGGGAACTTACTGTTGATGAGATGCGGTGTCTAGATTCTCCTGATCCGTTTGATCTGATCAACAAATCCTCTTAGCTAAGATTCTCCTGGTTTCTTTACCAATCGACAAATCTTGAGATTTTCCGGCTTTTATACCATCGACAAATTGGATCCTCCTGACTCCAAAATTACCTGACTTGGAAAACAGCCGACCACGTCAGTTAGGGAGTGACCTTGGGATGGTTAGGGTTTCCTAAACACTTTCGAACTTTTCACAACATTATTTTGACTAAGTTTACAAATTTATTTTATTCCTCTATTGGGTGTTTGTATTACAAAGATTGATTCAGAACTGAACTGTGTATAATACTGCTGATAAATTATAGTAAGCGTTATCTATATCATTTTGCGACAGCGGTTAGAAAACTTGTATTACTTCTTACGATTATACTTAAAAAGAACAAGGTGATCAAAATAAATAAAAGAGTCTAAGGGTACAGGTAGCGGCAAATAACGACAGCAGCCTACTCATTAAAATAAATTATTAATTGTATCTAATGCAGATTTACTTTTTCTTTTTTATTTCCATTTTTCTAATCAATTATAAAAATGTCAGATATTTGATTTTTATAACTTTAGACAGTCAAAACATAAACGAGTATTTTTTGTTTTATATTACTTACTGAGGGTCCCGATCGTGCTAGTGTATGCCGACGATCTCCTAACCGTCACAGAAAGGGAGCAGGATATACTCACCTTCCTAGAAAACTTGAAACTATATCTGAAAACGGCTGGATTGAAAACAAATTTCGAAAAGAGTCTGAGAATGGTAAGGGGCCCATCAACAAAGGAGAACCTAGCCAGCGAAGAAGAAACAAAATAAGCGACTACACCCTAATAACAAACAAACTTGAAACATATCTGAGGAATCAACTGAAAAAGAGATAAACTGTAAAAAAGGAAAACAAGAAGGCACATGGAATTACAGGTGGTACCAACACTGACGTAGTTTCCACAAACCTCAAAAATACTTGAACACTGCACTGAACAATACATTTGAAGACTACACTTGGATACTACACTCAACCTCCATTTCGCTAGCATTAGCTTCATAAAGGGATAATTAAATCTGTTTTAATCGTCGCCCGGTCAAGTTCGTGTAGTGTGTTTGGTGTTACTGTCACGCCACAGGTTCGATCGCTCTCAAGGACTCCAGGACTATACGCCAGTCATTAGAGTAAAAAAGGTATGAATAATTGTAAAAGTTTTCAAATTTTGAGGCAACATTAAAGAATAATAATAATAAAAGTAAAGAAAAAGCAGAAAATTTAAACATTATTAGGAGAGAAAGTAATTACAAAAAGGATAGAAAGTAGAAATGTATGTAATGAAGTACTGAGGGCATATCCAGAGAAGGGACCCAACACATCTACTGAAGAGAACGCTAATGCTGAGCAATTAAGAGCATCATGGACAAACTAGGAGAGGACCAAACACACTGTGAAGGAGCAGCAAAGGAAAATAAGGAATACTACAAGGAAATTGCATTAATATACGCGTTGCTGCAATCGCAAACGGAGAAAACAGAGGAAGAACGACTCTAGAGGAAAAAAAACCTAAACATTCCATATGACGACGCAATGCGGAGACGCAATTCACAAACACTTACACTTTCCATCCTATATGCCAACCGCACGCTGGTAAAAAAAAAACAATAAAATAAAAATTATTTACTATTTAAAAAACTCTAATTTTTTAAATATTTTTCAATGATTTTAAAAAATGTTACTACTTTATACATGTGCGAGTAAATGTAATGTTCTCTATTACTGTTGTAACTAACTCACCAACAAATCAAGAATGTACACAAAACATGCAATAAGTGATCAGTTCCTAGCTTACAAGCAAGTAATTTATAAAAGTGAAACAAAAAAAATCTGCCATCAAGACTAATAAAAGAATAAAACCTGTTCAAAATTGCATTCGTAATTCGGGTTCGAATCCTTAAGGCCAATAATAAACTGGTATCTATCTTATAATATTGCATGCATAGTGATTTCAGTGCCAATGCCAATAATGCAAAAAAAAAACTTTCACATTCTATAATAAACATTATAGTCTACTTTTTAGCATCAGAGTTATTGATAGCGCAACATAAATAGATATATCATCGTATAGACATAGACAAATGACCTAGGTATGCGCTGGCAGCTGACCTTGTAAATACATTAATAAATCTTTTTATTTGTCATCTCTTTTGCCGACTTTTACTTAAAAATATGCATTTAACTCGAGCATTTTTTCGTCTAGAAAAATAGTATAAAATATAAAAAGAATAAGATACGTTGGATACCTGTTTAATATCGAATAAAAAGAGAACAAATCCATATGCACATTTCAATTCTACCAAGGATAAAGACATAACAAAAAGTACATGAGATAAACCTGTTCAGTTAGATGTCTATCGTAGTGTCTCGCCTGAATATGACATTTGTCAGCTAAGGCAAATTAAAATTTTTTATTTGTCTTTCAGTTCGATATGCAATAACTGGAAAACATTAAAACATTTTTTTTTTTTATACATTTATTTAACGTCGGCCTATTTCCGCTACTGAGGCCTAACACCGACGCCTGTAGACGAGCTACCCCCAACCAAGAATTTTGCCGAACCTCTTCCCTTAAGAAGAGTAGGGATCTTTTACTTGCCTAACATTTAATAGACAAGGGACCGACGGCTTTACATCCCCTCCGAAGGATGGTATATGTCCTATACAACCCTCGCCTAAGGTTGTATAGCTTCCGCGCATACACTGATATACAAGCCGCTGGAAGATGTGTGAGGCGAGAACGCGGTTTCCGTTGGAATGGTCACCCATCCAAGTACTAACTGCGCCTGTCGTTGCTTTACATCGTATGCCGAAGTATGTACATAGACATTAAAACATAAATGAATAAATACGTTTAGATTAGCACGTGTCAGTGCATGAGTAGGATTAAGTTTTATGGCATCCTATCCAGAATGAAGATTGAATACGGAAATGCTTCTTGCCAGCAAAATACCTGAAGGTATCCTTTTAATATAATAATTTCGTCTTTATTAAAAAAATGCATATGCATAATATAATAATATACACTATACACTGTTAAAACATAATATTTTTAGTTGCAAACTCCTCTATAAAATCCTTATTTTACTATAAGGAACGTAACCAGACTGCAACCAATAGCTACTCTCTGGGCTATGTGCCCCGCCGAGCGCTGAATTACAAGTTACAAGCCTGGTGCGATATTACCATCAAAACGCTAATGCTTCGATTGCAACAAACACCAACCGAAAGACTGATACAACTTAAAGGAGCTCTCGTGTCAGTCGTTGCACTAAAAATAGTATGTTTTAATATTCCGCCCTCTAAAAGCACATTTGAACTATACACTGTGTCCTAAAGTGGGGGTGCATACATTGCTATCTCTGTTATTATTAGAGATAGAGAAACGGTTAAATGGAGACTTTTTTGAAGAATTTTGTGACCGTTTCGATGTCGTTTTTAAATATGGCCTAGCTATCTTCGTTTTCGAAATACTTTCAAAAAACTCTGAAAAGGTGCATTGTTAGAACACTTTTTTAAGGTGCTTTCGTTGACGTTACCAAAAAATTTGTTTTTCTCAGTTAATCCTACTAACTTTGTTATTCTTATGGACACCATATTGGATTTATTACATGTTCAACAGTGATCTTAATTCCCCTTTCAATGATGTATCACAATGGAAAAAGGAAAAAATTATTTACTGGTCTAAAATTTTAATAAATTAAGTACGTTTTATAAGTAGGTTACGAAGAAAATTTATTTTAAAATTATCCGATTTTATTAGCCTCAACTTAAAATTAAAACAAAAAATTAAGACAGATTCAAATGAGTTGTTGAATTGATTTGCACCGTCCAAATAAAAGAAAATAATGGTATTAATTTGTCTAATATTAGGTGCCATGGACCTTGTTACCATAATAGACAAACGAATGTTTAATTGACACTTCTTGTTGTCATAATTGCTGTTTTTCTTGTTACTAGTGCTTCACTATGATCTACCATTACTTTGTAATAACTAATTTTGTGCGTTTCTTTTATTAAGTTTTTTTTTAAAATTTATTATGGCTTTGAGATATACAAACGAAGAAAAGTTAGATATGCTAGAGATTTATTTTAAATCAAATAGAAATACTCATGAGACATCAAGAATTTATGAGGATAACTTTCCAGAACGTGTGCATCAAAGGTATTTTAGGACTCTTGTTATTAATTTATTAAATTATGGACGGTTTAATGAAAAAAAAATTATACTTATGAGATAGATAACGAAGAGCGAAATAACGTTGTATTAGAATACGTAGAAGACAATGCTACAGTATCTACAAGACAAATTTCAAATCAGGTAAATGTTCCCAAAACAACTGTGTATAACATTTTAAAGAAAATCACCCATACAAACCAACCATCGTTCAAGGTTTACAAGAAGAGTAACATATTGTGATTGGTTTATACAAAAATGTCTACAGAATCCAGACTTTCACTCAAAAGTATTATGGGCAGACGAGACTAGAATTGTGGTGTTTTCAATAAACATAACATACGCTACTGGAGTGTCCAGAACCCTCACATAATTAGCCAAAGATGGTTTCAAACCAAATTTGGATTCAATGTCTGGGTATGGCATCATAGGTAAACTTTTTTAAATCGTTCGTTGATAATAATTCATTATAAAAAAATACTTTCCAGGTAATCGCATTATTAAACCATTTATTTATCATGTTAATTTGAACGGTGCAAATTATTTGCGAATATTGTACGAACAAATAATACCAGCTCTTAGACTTGCTGTAGAAAATATTAACCAGATTTGGTTTCATCACGATGGTTGTCCGGCACATGATAGCGCCACAATAACACAATTCTTGAGAGCGACTTTTGATAATAAAATAATTACAAATAATGGCAACGTTTTATGGCCAGCCAGGTGTCCTGATCTCACTCCGTTGGACTATTTTCTTTGGGGACATACAAAAAACGAAGTTTATTCGTTTGACCCACCAGAAAATATTCAAATTTTAGAAGAACGTGTAAAAAATACTTTGGCTGCTGCTAACAGAAATATTTTAAGGAGAGCATGTAGTTCAACATTAAAGCGATGTCAGAAGTGCATTAATGAACAAGAACGACATATTGAACAATTTCTATTGAACATACAAAAATCCAATTTGACGTCAATAAGAAAAACAAAGTTAGTGGCATTAACTGAAAAACAAATGACGGTAGCAATTTTTTGGTAACGTCAACGAAAGCACCTTGAAAAAGTTTCCTAACGATGTAGTTATTAAAATATCACCAGTCATCAAATTAAGCAGATACGGAAACCCCGAGACCGAATAATCCGAAACGTCGGTTCAGAGGATATTCCCGAAATCGATATGATGGAGCTTAGAACAGCACTCCAACAAATGAGAAATCGTAAGGCTCCTGGAGAAGATCAAGTAACGAGTGACATGCTGAAAACTGGAGGAGAAACTCTGGATAGAGCACTTCTCATTCTCCTGAACAAATGCCTAGAAGAAGGAAGGATTCCCGATGCAAGGAGGAATGCTGAGGTTACCATCCTCTTCAAGAAGGGCGACTCGACGAACATTGAGAATCACCGACCGATCAGTCTCCTTTCTGTACTGTATAAGCTCCTGACAAAGATAATCGCCAACCGTCTCACCAACAAGCTCGAATTCTACCAACCCATAGAGCAAGCTGGGTTCAGAAAGGGGTACAGCACGATCGACCACATCCAGGTTGTGCGTACTTTTATCGGAAAATGCACTGAGTATAACGTCCCACTACACTTGGCATTCGTCGATTATCAGAAGACTTTTGACACGTTGGAAATCTGGGCAGTGCTACTTGCAATGGACGCGGCGAAGATATCTATGAACACGCCACTCTCCACGTCAAAGTCGAGGAAGACTTAATCATCGGGAGAATCCCCATCAAGAGAGGAGTCAGACAAGGCGACACCATCTCGCCGAAGCTCTTGACCCTGGCTATGCAGGATGCTTTTAAAAACCTGACGTGGGAGCGAAAAGGTATCAACATCGACGGAAAATTCTTGAGTCACCTACGCTTTGCTGATGACATCGTTCTGATAAGCAATGATGCTGACGAACTTGGAATTATGCTGCGAGAACTGAAAGAAGCTTCGGAGGCCGTGGGCCTGAGGATGAACCTTCTGAAGATCAAGATTATGAGCCCAGATAATATTCAAATCACGCTCGACAACCACACGCTTGAAGTGGTTGAAGAATACGTGTACCTCGGGCACAATATCAAGCTCGATAAGGACAACCAGACCGTAGAAATTACCAGGCGAGTTGGCCTGACATGGGCAGCATTTGGAAAACTTGGTCACATCCGCAGGAAACCAGCCATCCCCATTAACCTGAAGCGTAAAGTCTTTGACGCTTGTATAGTACCGGTTATGACCTACGGGCTCGAGACTGTATCCCTTACAATAAACAGAGCAAATCTTCTTCGGGTTTGCCAACGATCAATGGAACGTGCAATGCTGGGGACCAGCTTGAGGGACCGAGTTAGAAACGAGGTCACTAGGAACAACACTCGAGTCTCTGACATCATAGAGCGCATCGCTAGAAATAAATGGCGCTGGGCGGGGCACCTTGCCAGATATAATATAAAGTGGACGAAGGCGATAATGCAATGGCGACCCAGAGAAACTAGATGAAGTGTCGGACGCCCCCACACAAGATGGAGAGACGATATCCAAAGGCAAGCCGGCAGAAATTGGATATTGAGTGCTCAAGATAGATGCCGTTGGAAAAGTATGGAGGAGGCCTTTGCCCAGGAGTGGACGAGAACGGGCTAAAGAAGAAGAAGAAGAAGATCATCAATTTTATATAATTTTCCTGTTCGACTTCTTTTCCATTTTACATTAGCGTTTACCTAACTGCTCTCGCAAAGAAAAATAATATTTTTCAATGTTATGTTTGTCTCTTTCTTTATTCCCTCGAAGAACCTAAACTACTGGATGCATTTTGATGAATGAGCTACCAAGAGATTCGTTATCGTGCCTTGCAATATGGTTATACAATAAATCCAATGTGGCGTCCGTAAGACATCATGTCAAAATTTAAAAAAAACATGTTATTCTATAACGATGGTATCACATTAAGAAGCTGTTTTATGAAAGGACTGTATACCATTCTTCAATAAATTTTATGGACGATTATGCTTATTCTATGAAACATTCATTTTCGTGGCCGGCATTTTCGTGTGGCAGGTAAATACACACATGGTATTTTTCACTTTAAATCTCGAGAACTAGTCATTGTAATATATTGAATTTTTGCTGCTCTATTAACATATATACAATAAACACAATCTGAAAGAACTACGGAAATTAACCGACGAAATTCTGAATTACAGGACGATTTAAAAAAAAACAAGTTTTTCGGCATTTTTCTTTTATTTTACCTTTTGTATCACCCTGTAGACCCCTCTAAAATTATATATATTTAGAATCAGTTCTCAATGGACAATCAATATATATTAAGATATACAAGGGAGTCTTATTAGAATGAGTCACACGTGTTTCCATATTTTTGGCTCGCGCTGTATAATATAATACAATTGAAAATTTCGCTAATTATGAAACAATACATTTCATTTCATCGATTTTAAATATTCACTTCGTGTTATTGGTGGCTCACCCTGTATATAAACGCATACTTTTATCACAATATATTATGTGACGTTTTTTTTTTATACGTTTATTTAACGTCGCTAATTTCCGCTACTGAGGCCTAACACCGACGCCTGTAGATGAGCTACCCCCAACCAGGAATTTTGCCGAACCTCTTCCCTTAAGAAGAGTAGGGATTTTTTACTTGCCTAACATTTAATAGACAAGGGACCGACGGCTTTACATCCCCTCCGAAGGATGGTATATCTCCCATACAACCCTCGCCTAAGGTTGTATAGCTTCCGCGCATACACTGATATACAAGCCGCTGGAAGATGTGTGAGGCGAGAACACAGTTTCCGTTGGAATGGTCACCCATCCAAGTACTAACTGCGTCTGTCGTTGCTTTACATCGCATACCGAAGTATGTACATAGTAAAGACGCACCTACGCTCGCCCCCCATTATGTGACGTTACAGGAATGATATTTGCGAAAAAGAAAAATGAATCGAATCCTTTAATTGTCATGAATATATTTTACAAAAATAGCCACTTTTAACTTTAACACCCCGTATCTCAAAAACTAGTCATAGAATTAGATTGGGCCC
Organism: Leptura quadrifasciata; assembly: GCA_963675555.1. NCBI lineage: Eukaryota > Metazoa > Arthropoda > Insecta > Coleoptera > Cerambycidae > Leptura > Leptura quadrifasciata. Next base: position 103,966,981 of record OY776676.1, read on the forward strand.
ATGTTAGTTTTAATCAGGAGATCGAGATCTATAACATACTAAAAATTCAGAAAATTTAACCAAGAACCATTTTATATAAGAAAAAGTACGGGGTCCTTTAAAATATTTTTGTTTGAATACAAAAATTTTATTCTGGCATAAGTCTTTTGCAATAACTTAATATGTTTTTTAAATCGTAAATTTTTATCTTAGAAAACATCAAGATTTTTTGAGCAATCTGAAAACGTAATATTTCCGCCATTTATAACCGGAGAAAGCTGCATTTTTAGAACCTCCCTAGGGTTTTTCGAGCTAAACAATAGTGGTACCGATTTGTTTGAATTAATTTTTAAATTATGCTCCGTAGAATATCTGCAAATAGAATTTATATCATCATTTAATAAGGCATAAGGCAACTAGGGCGGTATTCGATGGATTAAACTCGTACAAGAGTTGAGTGTCATCGGTATATGATTTCAAATGAGAATGATTAATTTGGTCAAAAATATTGGCTTATAGAAATTATTAAATTACAAACTTAATACAAAAATTTAAAATTATGAATTTATTTGCATCCGACGAATTTCTATCATATTCTTTGATCAAATGGTAACAAAAAAAATATGACTTTATGTTATAAGAAACCATAGTTTTTAAATTATAACTCATAATAAAACATAAAATTGTTATAAAAATAAATTTATATTTTATTAATATATCCTAGTCCTAGTATTTCACCAACTGCGGTTTCAATAAGTGGCCAGCAGTGGGGCTAGTTGACAAGTTACAAACTTCTCTAGTTTTTTATTTGGTAGACCATAGAAACAATAACAAATTGCTGTGCATTGCTCTATGTCGTACCGATGAGAGCTAACAAACTTGAAACTAATCTGCGGCTGACGATATAGATAACTGAGCACTGGGATTTTCTTACCTTAGGAGGCTTATTGGAATCAGATTTTATGTTGCGTTTTCTGATTGAGGACAATATGTCGCAAGTTAAGTAAGACAGCGGATAGCTACGTTGGTTAAGGCCCGAGGTGGCAATAACGATTCATTGAACGGGTATCGCGCTACCAGGTTCGAGCCCCGGCTCCCAGCACTGGCACTGTTGGAGGATATGGCTGTGTGTCCGCGTTTTTCAATGTGTAACCATCTTCCGTACAAGCAATATAATATAAATAAATAAGTATAAATATACGTATATAATAAATGAATTAGAAATTAATACCTAATTAGTACATAAAACACAAAAGTAAGCATTTACACATCAAAATAAGACAAAGAAGAAAACAATGCAGATCCTAATTTTATATTTAATTTAGATCAAGGGGGGGTCACAGAGTCGTGGTCCAGTCAGGACAGGCTTTCGATTACAATAATAAATCGAAATTAAAAAGAAATAGTATTTTATTGTTTTACGTCAAAATAATTTTAATCAAATAACAAAATCAATGTTCCTCTTTTATCTTCTCGCGAAACTAGTTATGACTTCTCCCACTTAAATGTGTATGTTTTTGTGAATGTGGAGAAGTGCCAGTCGATTTAGGTGGTCTTCTGCCATTGACGCCCTAAGTTTTGAGCCTCCTGAGAGTAGAAAAGGACCTCTCTGCCGTCTTTACACTAACTGGTAGTGTAGCAAGAATATATATTTTTTCTTTTTTTACGTTGGGATACATTTTAGCATCACAATTTTCTATTAGATTAGAAATCGACTGCGGAATATTCTGATTCCGTTGCCATTTTACCATATTCGTTTATAATTACTAAAACTGGAGTGTTATCTATTAGTAGTTTATAGTCGTTTGCGAGTTGTTTAACAGTTTCAATGTCATTAGTATAAGTATAATCGACTTTTGGAATGAAAACGCCTAGTTGAAATAAATTAAGTAGGTACTTCAGGAGACAGACGGTCTTGTATGTCATTTACTACAGAATCTAGAAAAAGGATGTATACGGCCCTGCGGAAATACTCTTCAGCCGATTGAGCAGGTTGGTTATTGGCGCTGCGAATGAACTGGTGCATCTTATAATTATAACAGTACTGTCGTGGTGTCGTGAGCAGAAAAAAATAAGACAACTTTTTTTTCTAATGTAAATCTGTATCTATTTGAATATGTAATGAGTAGCCAAAATAAAACAGACATCACTTTTAATTTATTTTTTATTTTAATGCTGTAGTTATTGCTATAGTAAACGATGGATGGTTAATGAGACAAATTGCACTGTGTTATAACATTGACAAAAATTTGGTGTGTACCATTTTAAGAAAGTGGAGAATAAACGGTACGATTAGTAGAAATCCTGGATCAAAGGACATAGGATATCCTACTTAACAAGAAACTAACTATTAATATTTCGTTATTGCACCATTTCTATTTATAACTCCCATAAGTCGGTTTGGCATAGAATTAAATAACCTTATAAAATAATCATTAGTAATAATATTTTCCCATGCATTATTTACTATTTCCAGTAATTCTTCGGCATTTCGTGGTCTCACATTTCGTTTTTGGATACTTCTTACGAGTAGTCCCCATACTTCTTCCACAGGGTTAAGATCTGGACAATGACTGGGCCAGTTAACATTGATCTTGAAACCAGTTAGAACAATTGTCTTGTTGAAATATGAACTCATTATTAGGAAATAAATAATTGTGACACAAACGGGAGCATAATATTGTCTAAAATCCTAATATATGTTTCACTATTAAATCGTTCCTCAATATGCCACAAAACACCAGGACCACGTACCGATATCCAAGCCCACATATTGACGGAAAATCTACCACTTTTATCATGGTTAGATATATATATTTTTCTCATCGAATCGAGTATTCGGAGGGCGGTAAACACGAATACGACCGCTGTGTGTTGACTGTAGAGTTTTTTCGTCTGTAAGGATTACATTGTTCCAAAAATTTACATCATGCGGTAAAAATTCAAGCGCAAATCCTGCTCAGGCTTCTTTATGTTCACCTTCAAGTAAGTATTTCTGTGCTGCTGCATGACAGCGTAGCTTCGATTCTCTTACTCGCCGGCGACCAGTACTACTCGATCCAGGAAAACTCGTTTCTTCAGCAGCCTTAATAACTGAGTAAAATGGATTTTGTACTAAAACATTTACCAATTGCAAATCTTGTTGTTGAGTTGATATCCTTCGTCGCCCTGATCCAGGATTTCTATTAATCGTACCGTTTATTCTCCACTTTCTTAAAATGTTACAAACCGAATTTTTGTCAATATTATAATGCAGTGCAATTTGTCTCATTGTCCATTCATCTTCTGTTTTAGCAATAACTCCAGATTTAACTAAATCGCTTATATGAGACATATTAGTTTCTTGCACACTTGTAATAAATTATGACAACTAACTGGCAATGTCATAAAAATTAAAGTTAGATGTATACAACTAGATTTTAGCAAAATACCATTATAAGACTTGTCCTATTTTCTTTGCTCACGACCGTACATTGTCGTATTATGCCTGTCGTTCGCGGCGTATGTGTTTACCATCATACAAAGTATTTATTTTATTAAATTTATCAATGAAATTAGAAGAATTATCAGTGGACGACCTAGATCCAGCCCGGGGGGGGGGGGGGTTGGTCGTGACCCCAATGACCCCCCTGGATTTGCCGATGATTTAGATTCGCCCATTGATTTGTATATCGCCCCTGAGTGTAGAAGCATTTATTAAATAATATTAGTTTAAATACTTTAGATATAACTGCTTTATAGAATTTGCCTCTTTTACATTGAAGAACAATTTATAAAACAAGTAGTTATCGGCACTTAAAGGGGATTTTTTACATGTCAGGTTATGCTTCTTAATGTATACCGGCTGTCTATGATATCATTAGTCAGCCTATCTATAACTTTCTTGTAAAAAAAATATATCAATTTCAAATAGGGAATTGTACAATTAAATTAGATATATATCTTGATTTCTCCAGCACCTGATTTTTCTTTTCGGTTAACCGGAAGCGGCATTTAAATTTTATTATTTTTAATGGACCACCCTATACCGGGTGTAACGGGATCATGGTATACCCTCTTTTCTCCTTTAGTTTTGAAGATAGTTGATTGAAATTTAGGATATACTACATACATAATAAGCGGCACTTTTTGACATACAATTGATTTTTTTTCTTTTCCGGTTTCGCCGGAAGTGACACTAACTTTCGATTTTTAAACGGAACTTTATATTATTGCATTTTTGAATTCCGCATTTTTAGTTTTCCATTTAAGTGTGCTATGACGGTTCCGATGTATTCTAAATGACCCGTGTAATGCTACAAAAATCGAAATCCCATTAAAAACACTAAATTACGTGATTTATGAGCAAATAAAATTCACCAAAATTGTTTTTGGGGCAAAACTCAATTTTTTTCAAATGGAACCATATCGGTACCGTGGTACCATTTATTAGTACTATTAATAAGGAATTTATTCATATGTCGTATTAAAATGTGCGATAAATACAAATAAAATTACAGCTAAATGAAAATAAGAAAATACAATTTTATTCTAATTACCTTGTTACACATAAGGCGGTTTTCGTATACAAAAAATTAACACAAAACATTACAACAGTCGTAACGGCGGTTGCATAGACAATATTTTTTAAATGACCCCAAACAAAGAAATCAAGGGGCGTTAAATCAGGTGACCTTGGGGGCCACCTCATAGGACCATTCGTCGAAATTACGTTTTCTGCGAATCTCCGTTGAAGGTAATCAATTACTATCCTTGAATTATGGGGAGGAGCGCCATCTTGTTGGAAATACATTCCCTGTCCTAAATCTAAAAGTAACTCATCTAAAATGTCTTCAATCTCATTTTCCAGGAATCTCAAGTATCTGGCATCAGTCAGAGGTCCTTCAAATATTATTGGACCAATGATTCTTCTACCGATTATTCCAAACCAAACATTTAAACCGAGCCGCACTTGAAAGTTGTTGCATTTTTTTGTTTTCTTTTAGCAGTAATTTTGTTTGTATTTATCGCACATTTTAATAATACATATGAATAAATTCCTTACTAATAGTACTAATAAATGGTACCACGGTACCGATATGATTCCATTTGAAAAAATTGAGTTTTGCCTCAAAAACAATTTTGGTGAATTTTATTCGCTCATAAATCACGTAATTTAGTGTTTTAACGGGATTTCGATTTTTGTAGCATTATACGGGTCATTTAGAATAAATTGGAACCGTCATGGCACACTTAAATGGAAAACTAAAAATTATATTATACAAAAATTTAAAGGGCGAGCGTAGATACGTCTTTACTATGTACATACTTCGATATGCGATGTAAAGCAACGTTAGGCGCGGTTAGTATTTGGATGGCGACCGTTTCAAAGAAGACCGTGTCCTCGCCTCACGTATCTTCCAGCGGCTTGTATATCAGTGTATACGCGGAAGCTATGCAACCTTAAGCGAGGCTTCCTAAGGGAAGAGGTTCGGCAAAATTCCTGGTTGGGGGTAGCTCGTCTACAGGCGTCGGTGATAGGCCTCAGTAGCGGAAATAGACCGACATTAAATAAATGTTAAAAAAAAAATTCATGTTTGAAATGTCACTTATTTGCTGACTTATTTATAATATACAGGGTGTTCTATTTAAAAATTGAAAGTTAGTGTCACTATTTAAAAATTGAAAGTTAGTGTCACTTCCGGTGAAACCGGAAGTGAAAAAAATCAATTGATGTCAAGAAGTGCCGCTTATTATGTATGTAGTATATCCTAAATGTCAATCAATTATCTTCAAAACTAAAGGAGAAAAGGGGGATATACCATGATCCTGTTACACCCGGTATATTATACAAAATTTAGATTGTTCAAGAAATTCAAAGTACAAAACATGAAACACACCATATATTTAGCAGTTTTCGAGAAAATGGCGATTGGAAATGTTATATCGATCACAGGTTATTCCATTTTGTCAGAAAACAAATGAATGTATGAAAAATCTATTACGGCTATTTCAGCCTCCTGAGACGTAACATTATTTGGTAGTCATAAATTTTTTATATCCGATTGAACCGGAAGTATTACAAAAGTGACTTTCAGACTTAAATTACTTCTATACTTTTAGTGGAATACTTTAGTGGAACCTTAAATATATACATTCTACTAACATTTTTAGATAGTTTTTGTTCCTAGTGTCCTGGGTCTAAACTAAATAGTTTTTAAAAATTAATAACATAATTAACCACGGCGTTGGTCCGACTACGAATGAATAAAGTTTATCTGACCGACAGAGAAATCTGTCGTATATCGTTTCATTTCTCGGTTCAAAAAAAAATTAATACCTGTTACTTTTGCTATTTTTAAGCAGTCTGGAATATGCCTACTTTAATACATTAATTTTCGCCAAAGGCATAATTTGAATGACTGTCTTTTTATTATTATTTTAGAGTGACCGATAGCGTAAGAGATTTATATAATCGTACAAAAAAATAAATTCGAAATTTCCGCATATTTAGACATTTCGTGGCTCCGACATACCGAAAAAGCATGTTTTAGATATCTATTCGTCCATTTCTCCGTATGTGAGGAGGCCTCTTTTAAGGTATTATTACAAAGCATTAAATTTAGAGTTTTTAGCGGTTTTTAAAAATTCATTCTTTACTTTTCCAAATAAGGGTAGATAATCTTCTATATTTGTTCGAAAATAACTTTAACGATATTGTTCAATATAATATGCAATCATTCAGTTGTTTCAGGAATATCCAGACAGTAATGAGATCCAGAAATATTGTCCACGTAGACAATGTTTCTGGACTATTGCTTTAACTTTGTGTACAATATGGGAGAAAATGAAATCGTATGGAAATATTAACTCATACATACACACGCCAAGTTAAAGTATACTAGACTATATATTATTTATAATTATCATTCGTTTCGCTTTTGCATTCGACAACTCTATACATGTTATGAGCTTTGTTATTTGTTTATTAACAAATAGGACAGCTTATGCATTATTTAAATTCGAGTACTTATCTACAAAATATTTTGAAACTGTTTTCAACATCAAAATGCTTTAGTTTTAAGATTCTCGAATTTATTCATTTCTAATTTTAAACATTTAATTTTTAAAATTCTAACTCTATATCGTTTTTGCTAAGTATTAAATGCTTACAGATTCCTTAGTATTTAATACTTACTTTTAGCTCTCGAGTTCAACCACACGCTCACATGCAGGAAACAGTAATTGTTTTAGGTAAACTGATTACCTGCAAACGTAACTTTGAATACTCCTGATATTAACATTAATTTGATGATAAATATGGTAAAGTGAAAGTATATTAGGTAGGGGGGTACGCATTTTGTACGCATTCATTAAATGGAATCAATGATAAATTAAAAGCTGGAAAAAAACTTCAATGTTAAAAAAATTAGTGTGTTATACCAAACTTAGAGAATCCACCAGGCACCAAGCTTCAATGCAATAATAATAAAACGAAATCGAAAATATTTCGTATTGCCCTTGTTTCTTAGAGTAAATTTTTCATTAATGGATCTAAGCTAAAAATCTCAACTTAAATAACAAAGAAACAGACAAATATAACATTAAAACATTTACCGGTAACACTCATCGCACATTTTCCATAGACCAACCTGACCAACACTGGAAAAGCTACACTAGCAAGATGAGCAAACTTCACCCAAGAATATATTAGTTTCACTATTCCTCAAGAAAAATAATACTTGATTCTAATTTTGTCTTATTCTTATAGAAAAAAATGCTTATTCTTTAATAAGTTATTACTGAATTCAAGAAAAACATGGTCGTTGTTTTGAGAATGATCCATCCTCTTAGAGTCTGAAAGACTTTTTAAAGTGATTTGAACCCTTTCTCTAAAATCGGTTCGTGTCAACTCGGACAAACTTTCCTATTTAGAAATAAGTAAATTTTTATATTAACATTTTTATTTCAAATTAATGTAATTTTGCCGAACTAGCTGCCCTGTTTCCTCAATAAACTTTTATATCATCAAATCTCCGTTATCTGTCAACCAATCTTAATAATATTAAACACAATTTTGAAAGACACCAACAAGGGGACCTTACGGCTGGGAAGTTGCCGATTTCAATCATTTTTTGTGAATCTAGAGCATAATAGATCTTTATTTTAGAATTATTAAATTTTGGAAATATAAGTATAGCCGTTGAGTACCAAGAAAGCTGCTGTGTCAACAAGAAAGATTAGTGGCTCGGTGTATAGAGCATCTGCCTCTCACCCGGTACCTGGATTATACATCCATTACGTGTGAGAGGCATGTTAACACCAAAACACTGATCCAATGCCATAGATATCAGCAATAGGGGCATATGACTACGAACGGCAGGGCAGCCCCCAATTGCTTTTAATGCGCTGAGCCATATCTAACCCACACGTGCACCAAAACCCGGGACACCCCGCAAAGTGTGTCAGTTGTGGGGAACCGCACTCGGCTAATAGCGTCACGTGCGTGGGCGCCGACAATGCGATATGTGGTTGCACCGCCGCCAAAAACAAACAACAGGAAAGAGAAGAGAGCCAGGCCCGCCCAGCAAATACCATCACCATCCACCCAGACGACTCAAAACGAGGAAAGGAAGAGTACTGCATTATCACCAACACCTTCGCTGAGAAATGGAGCAGCAGCCACTACAGCCGAGAAAATCGAGTAGCTCAGACAACAGCTACGCCGCATGGCCTCCCTTGTTGATTCAGACAAACTTCTGGCCATATATCATGACTTGAACGAAGAACTTGAGAAATATACCAATGCAGGGGACAAATTCTTCGTTATGCACCGCTTCTTGGAAGCAATTCCACAGAATGCTTCTTTTTAAATAAACATTAAGATCTTTTCCTGGAACGCTAATGGTATAGGTAACAAAATTCCTTTTCTTATTAACTACATACTGAGGCATAAAACTGACATTATGCTTCTGAATGACACAAGACTCACCAAACGAGACAAACTGCAACTCCGGGGGCATACAGTACACCGTAAGGATAGGGCAGATAATAACAGGGCTGGCGGGTTAGCCGTACTCACATAGTCCAATATCGCGCATACACACCATTCTGAACGGAACATCACCATGGAGAATATGTTTGTGGCGCTGGAGGACGGCATAAGTATCGTCGCCGCGTATAATAGACCAGTGAACGGCTTCTTGACGGGTTGTTTAGAGAATTCGATGAACGTGAGCCCGCGCTGCCTGCTTATAGGCGACCTAAACGCTAGATACCGCAACTGGAACTGCCATCTCAACAGCGCAAACGCCAACACTTTGTTCGACTATATGAATAGTCGAAACGTCATCTGCAGTATCCGGACAATCCCACACATTTTCTGGACAATGGTACAACACACACAACCCTTGATATAGTGGTCAACAAGGACGTGAGGAAGGAACTCCGCGGCCCCTGTGGCCCTGGAGGAACTCACGTCCGACTACAATCCTATTGTGCTCGAGTTGAACAGTATGTCAAGGGAGGACGTAAGACGTAAAAATCACGTCTTATAGAAACACAAACTCAACACTTAATAATACACTCAATAGACCCGCCGATCTGGAAAATACTGTGTACTGTGTTACACAACTGCTGTAGGATGCCAAGCAAATTCCTGCCCCTACTACCACCATAAACCCGTACGCAGACCGACTCGACGAGGCGATCATACGAAACATACGCGAAAAGAACAGAACAGAATCTACATTATACACTGTTAAGAACCAGAAATGGGGGGACAAGCTGGCAGCGCTGAAACTTTAGGACAACTCGCCGTGGAAGCTGACGAGAACCCTTAAAAATACGCGGGAGGTTATACCCGCTCTGACACGCGCGAACGGACAGGCGTCGTTGACAGACGTGCAAAAAGCGAACGACCTAGCTGACCACTTACAGAACATACGCAACGCTAACATTCCCAATAGCCTCGAATACGACCGCATCGAAAATGATGTAGATGAGCTAATTGGTCATGACGAACAATTGACGAGACAAGAATTTCTGAAAGTCATGACCAAGCCCTCGAAAATAGCAGAAATTGTCAAAAACTTACCCAACAATATAGCCCCGGGGAAAGACTGTTGATGACAAGCTGCTCAAATTTCTCCCTAGATATTGTGTAATTGACGTATATCGTTAACGCGATCCTACGACTACAACACTGGCCCAGCCAGTTGAAATGCGCCGTGGTCGTTCCCATTCTGAAGTCAAAGAAGAATGCGAAATTCGCCGGCAGTTACAGGCCCATCTCGTTGCTGTCGGCGATCTCCAAGTTGGTGGAGAAGGTCATCCTGATCAGGTTCTATACTGTTTAGGAGGAGCTTCACATCGACGATAAGTCACAATTTGACTTCAGGAGAGGCAGGACCACGGTGCAGCAGGTCGTTAGTATAGTTACGACGTCAAAGTGCAATACAATCTCGGGAAGAGCACCGTGCTCCTCGATATTGGGAAGGCGTTCGACACCGTCTGGATCCCGGGATTACTTTACAAACTTCACGACTACAACTTTCCGACTCACCTCATAAAACGCATTCACTTGTTTCTGACGGGCAGAACCCTGCAAGTTCGAGTGAATAACAAACTCTCAACACGGCGGGACATTCGTGTGCGAGTGCCTGTCACCGAAGTTGTACAACTTGTACGTCTCTGATTTCCCAGAGTTCCCGAATACCAAGCTGGCCAAGTATGCCGATGACACGCCATGTACTCGCATCCACATATCGCACAAGCAGTGAACATGCTGCTGAAGGAGTATTACGGTCGGTGGAAGATTCGAGTGAACGCTGCGAAGTCGGAGGAAATAGTCTTCACACGTCGCTTCACTGAAAACAGAATATTCACTCCAATCTCAATTCGGCTAAGCCAAATTCCAACCAATAGATGTGTGAAATACTTGGGGGTCAGACTGGACCAACGACTGACGTTTAATGCACACATTAATGAGACAGTATGGACGGTCTACTCCCTGTCCAGGAGTCTGTACCCGCTCATGGTCAGGGGTGGCAGACTCGACAAACAAATTAAAAAATTGTTGTACACAATGATGGTCAGGCCGTCCATCACATACGCGACGCCGGTATGGTGCAGCGTACCGTCCACGACAATGAGAAAACTAAAAGTTCTAGAACACAAATTCATGCGCCTCATCTCAAATTCAGGAAGGTATACCTCCCTCAGAGATCGCTACGCACGTTGCAACGACATAACCCCGATAGCGGTCTACGTCCAGCATAGCTCTCAAAACTTCTATTGGTTCAAGTTAGGCGATAGTTCGCTAACAAGACACATAATGCAAATCAGTAGCATAAGCCCGCATCAAGCATCAGACAGCGTAATGCCCTATTTCGAATCAAACACCCCTTACCGTACCAGACGTTACCAATTTTCTGGTAACCTCTGTAGCCAAGTTTTCATCAATTATAACTTTCTCGAACCCTATCCAACTTTTCACTAGTATTTCATACCTTTTGACCATCTTCAAATCTTTCTGTTTGTATATTTTTGTCGCGTTTGTTTTTTCTTCGTTTTTTTTGTACATTCTTGTCTCTAAATTCACTTCTCACCATTAACATCTTTAAAATTGAAACCTTTTCGAAATCAAAATTTTTAAAATAAATTTAAGCCAGCCCTGCATTGACGTATCTCGCGGAAGGTACCTCGTTTAAGTCAGGGTGAATGCCTCAGATACCAAAATTAAAAAGTATTTTTTATGCACGAGTATGTGTGATTCCAGTTTTGTTGATTCCATTTCTTGGAAATGTTTGTAATTTTATTGCCTATTATGGTTAGTTTGGTTCGAAAGGAGTATAGGTTGTTTTTTGTAAATTTTTCTTTTTCGTCGACCTAGACCTGTTCCGCCTGATCCTGCAATCAACCACTACGGTCGGTTCCGGGACAGGCTCTAGTTAGGTAACTGTTACGTATGTTTAATTTTAATAAATACCTGTTGAGTTGAGTTGTCTCTCACCCAGAGAAATTAGGTTCAAATACCAGCAGCAGGGTTTTCTTTTTTTTTGGATATTCAAGTATTTGCGTTAATATTTTTAATCACTTCAAAGGCACTCATCATTTTTTGAAAATTTGGTCACATCTTTTAACAACAATTTTTTCTTCATTATCTTCGAGTATTTAATGTATTATAAAAATTAATAAATGATTTTAACGTCAAACATTATTAATTAAATAGTTTTCTTTAAAAATATTAATTAAATACATTTAATGAATAATGAATTTTTAATGTTGTTTTTCATTTTTCCTAATTATCAAAAATAATAAAGAAGAAAATTTATCATTAAAAGATGTGGTGGATTTTTCAAAAAATAATGAGTATTATTTTAAATAATTAAAAATATTAACACGGATACTTGATTATTTAAACAAAATGATTTAATTATTTAAACAAAAAAATAATAATTGGCAATGAACAGAGTAATTTAAAAAAAAGAAGAGGATACCAGACAGGATTTGAACCCGAATTCTCGGGGTGAGAAGCAGAAGGAGAGAACCAACTTTATTTAAATTACAATATATGGAAGACAATTGCAGGATTGAACAAAGCAGGTCTAGTTCTCTGGTTCGGAGAGAAACAAGCCTGCGATGTACCTCTAATTGAATATTCTCATCAAGGATGTATATTGTATACTGCTGACTTTTGAAAGCGTTGCTGAATTTAGTAATGTTATGTGTATGTTGCAGATGGGGTCCCAGACTAATGATGCATACTCCAAGCGAGATCTTACAGCAGAAGCATACAATAAGAGAAGTGTATGCAGATTCTATGGGGGAAGGTAGCTCAGTGGGTTGGAGAGTCTACAGCTTTCTCTCTATGCATACCTAGTGAGATTGGTTCGAGCCATACCTACTGCGAAGTAATTTTCAAATATAAACTATTCCCAATAAGTGGTTCGGATTCCACTATAAACTGTAGGGCCCAGTCTCCTTCGCTCAGACAAATTTATGTCTCCTAGACTTAAGAGGGTCACTCAGGTTACTTGGAATAAACATTTATAAACATTTATTTATTTATGTATAAACATTTATAAAATATTTATAAACATTTATTCCTGAAGAATTTAAGGTTGAGTATAATAAATCCTAATCTTTTAAATGCTGATAAAGTGGTTGCCTCAATATGATGACTAAAGGTTAGTTTTCTGTCAGAAATAACTGTGAGATTCTTAACAGTATTGGGTCGTTGTAACATCGAACCATTTAAGTTACATACAAAAATTTCCGGATTAGATTTTCTACTGAAAGTCATCACATTGCATTTCGCGGCATTTAATGATAGATTGTTACTATTACACCAAGGTTCAACCAAGTTGCAATGGATGTTATTTTGATGTACAACAGATCGTCTGCGTACATCAAATAATGCACGTTCAAGTCAGATACTATTTCATTGATAAACACAAAAGAAAAGCGGGAGTTAGCAGACAAACTGGACATGATACCTATTGTGTAAATAATCAGCGTACAGTTTCATTAAAGCTGAAGATAGTTCAAATAGACCCATTTTTTTCAAAAAAAAATACCACGGTCCAATATCTGTCAAAAGCCTTTGAAAAGTCGGTATGCATAACATCAATTTGACTTTGGCGGTTAAGAGCGCTCCGGATATAAGCCGGCAAGACGCTTCGATATATTTTCATATAAATCATTATTTTAAAAAACGGCTTTCACTAAAAGAAATTAAAAACATGTTACAATGTGGGATGATGAGAGAAAAAAGTATATATAAAAAAATATAATTTTTTTCTTCTATTTTCGATTTGCAAAAATAATTGTTATCATCCCGCACAGGTATTATTAAAATAAACATTTTTCCCTTTTGTAGAACTAAAATAAAATTAGCCCTAATGTCCTCAGGAATAATAGAGATTTAAAGATTAGGTATAATAAATTTGTACAATGTCATATTCTATTACTTCGGCTGCGTCATTTTATTATCGTGAAGTCATTTACAATAAAAATGGGAAGCATGAATGAGTAATACACTCCGGAGAGCTCTTAAGCTTTTCACAAGTAAACGGAGTTTTACACAAAAGGTATATCCAGGTTCGTACCAGTAGACCATCCTCTCATAAAGCCATGTTGATACTATACGGCATCACCGACACACGACTGTACATTGCAGAATGAAGTAAATTTCTAGGATTTTACTGAAGTTGCAAACTATTGTTTTTGGACTATTATAATTAGTGAGACTGTTTTTCCGTAACTCTAGGAAACATGAGACTTTCAATATGAGATTAGTTATGACTGTAAATACTTTAACAAAAACAGAGAAAGGATATTTCAGCAAAAATGCGAAGTCGGGTCCTACGGTCATTTTCGCCTTTAGTTTTTTAATCGCATACAGAACATGTCTTGGTAAATTGATCCTACAATAAAAAATTTAAAAAGTGGAAATTTCTACTTTAAAAGTAGAAATTTCTAGTTTTAAATTAGAACTTTCTACTTTTCAAAGTAGATATTTCTAGGTTTAAAGTAGACATTTCTACTTTCAAAAGTAGAAATTTCTACTTTCCAATTATTCAATTTTCAAGACCGAAATGTCTTCTAGTGTTATTTGCCGTCATGGTTTATGTGTTCTTCGTTTTTTAAGTAATTATAACTATAATTGACTGCTGGGAAACTACTCTAAGAAATTTTATACCTTACGAACTTTTATCTGAAACTTATTTAATTTTCTAAATTAAGTATATCTTCCCAAAAAATGGTATAGATGACATCATACGTAACGGCACTTATGTTAAAAAAATGTAATTCCTATAATAAATTGTATCTGGGCTTACTTTTTCCTCCTCACATAATACAAACATATGATCTTTTATACAGTGCGTATCCATATATCACAGCTTTTCACAGCAACATCTATCAAATACTAGAAGTTTTCAGTAATCTAGTAAAATTTCTAGTTATGACATATCAAAATAGTATAAATTATTAAAATATTTAGTTCCCGCAGAGTCTACATTTAATAAATTGATTTTGATGCCCATAAATATAGCCAATTTGAACTGTCCTTTTAAAATGTAGGTTACCGCCTTGTAAATATATAAATACCGACTTTAAATGTTTAGGTTTACTAAAGCATTTTTCGAAATTATACTAAAATAAATAAAACAGAACAATGTGCAAAACGACACTTAAAATTGCAATGTAGTATAAAAAACGGCACAAAAGTTTGATGTAAAAAGTAAAAATAGTTAGATATTTTTTATTTAATATCTTGTTGTATAGTTGCAACTGAAATTTATTGACATTCGTCACATTCATTAGACAATACTAACTACTCTAAATTTAACAATAATTTTATCTCGTTTCTTAAACAAACGTAGATATCAACTGTATTGAATGGATCTGCCTTAACTCCATTTTTTCTCTTCTAAAATTAATTCACATAATTGATAGACATCCTTGTCGACCTTGTCACAGGAAAATCATAGAAATTTAGTTCTTCTTAGTTATTCATTTTTACAAGCCTCAAGGGACACAAAATTGTTAATGGGAATAAGATCATCTATCTACCTGGCTACTTATGATCGATCAACCTTACACCACAAGAGAAGTCGTTTACCACCAGAAGAGAAATTGTAGTCTTAAAGTAGAAATTTCAAATGTAAAACTAGAAATTTCTACTTTTGAAAGTAGAAATTTCTACTTTAAAACTAGAAATGTCTACTTTGAAAAGTAGAAACTTTATGAAAACCTTATCCATTCACAACGTAAATAAAAAAAAACAATTATACTTACTTGCGAATGTAGAAGACAGAGAATTTAATTCTGGTCTGGTCGATAGCCGACAAAATAAAAAATTGTTGTACACGATGGTGGTCAGGCCGTCCATCACATACGCGGCGCCGGTGTGGTGCAGCATACCGACCACGACAATGAGAAAACTAAAAGTGCTCGAGCACAAGTTTATGCGCCTAATTTCTAATTCTGGAAGGTACACCTCCCTCAGAGACCTATACGCACTTTGCCACGACATAACACCAATAGCGGACTACATCCGGGAATCTCCCAAAAATTCTACTCTTTCAAACTGAGCGATAGTCTGCTAACAAGAAACATAACACAAATTAGACAGCATAATGCCCCATTTCGAATAAAACACTCTCTACCATACCAGACGTTACCGATCTTCCGGCAACCTCTGTAGTCAAACTTCACCAACTATAACTTCCGCTTATCATCTGTCTTTACTGATATTTCATATCTTTAAATATTTTCTGTCTCTTTCTTCCTTTATGTTTGTTCCGTTTGTTTCTTGTTTTCCTTTTGTACATTTTTTTTTCTAAATTAATTTCCCATCGGAATTTTTCAACAAAAATCAAAATTTTCGAAAAACCAAAATTATCAAAACTAAAGTTTAGGCCAGCCTATGTGCAGCCCGGCATTTACATGTTTCGCAGAAGGTTCGTCGTTCAGATTGAGGTACTTGCGTTGGCATCAAAATTAAATTTTAAAAAAATGTGAGAGTATTTAAAACCAAGTTTAGTTATAAGTTTTTTAAAATCTGTTTTTGTTAGATATAGAAAATGTTACCACCTATTTTAATTCATCTTTTATGTGAACGGAGTTTAGGTTAAGTTTTAAATTGTGTTTTAGCTAAACTAGTTCTATTCCGCCCGACCCTGCAACCCGCCACCGCGAACTACGCGGTGGTTGCATGGTTGGTCCCCGGAATAGGTTCTGGGGCGGCACATGTATTGTATTCATAATATATAATAAAGAAGTTTTGAATTGAATTGAATTGGTCGATAGCCGAGTGGGTTAAGGCGCGAGGTGGCAATCGCGATTAATCGATTAATTGTACATTTTTGTCTGTAAATTCATCCTTCCTTCGTTAAACTCGTAACAGAATCCAAATTTTATATCAGAACAATCAAAATTTTTAGAATCACAGTTTAGGCCTGCCTTGCGCAACCCGTAGTTGGAGCAATTCGCGGATGGCACCCCGTGCAAGTTACGGAGTCAGCGTCAGTGCCCAAATTAAACTCAGTGTAGTGCACGAACGGCGAAAGCCAAGTGATCGTTTTAATCAGTTTTAAGTTAAGCTTTCTTTTTTAAGCATTTTTTTGTCATACCACTTAATTTTATTTACATATGTAAAAGGAGTTTAAGTTTTTTGTCATTTTCAATTTTTACCTAGCCAAACCAGTCCCACCTCGGCCCGGCTTTGCGATACACCACCGCGTTAACGCGGTGGTTGCAGAGTCGGTCCCGGGATGGGCTCTGGGGAGGCACATTTACTGTACACATTAATTTTAATAAAGCTGTTTTGAATTGAAATTGAATTGAATCGCGATTAATCACACGGATATCACACCATCGAGTTCGAATCCTGGCACTGGCACTGTCGGAGGAAATGGCTGTATGCCCGCGTTTTTTTTTTCAATGTGTAACCCCCTTCCGCAAAAGCCCTGGAGTTGTCTAATTTCTGTGGTGTTTATTTATTTATTCTTTTAATGTTTCTTCCGTGTATTCCATTCTCTGGGTATCACAAAGGCAATACAATTTCCCTTTACTGCTCACTATAGGTAATTTTTTTCTCGACGAGTGGGCAACCAGGAACCTGCATGAGCAAAGTTTGGTATAGAAATCGTGACAAACCGGAGAAGCAAATCACTTGATACTTTTAGTTTTATTATGTTTATAATTAATTTATACTTTGAGGATCGATTGTCAAGGAGGGGTTCTTAATCTTAAAGTAAAAAAATAATGCATTATATATAATGTAATATACAAACATAACTATTAATTACAAGAGCAATTACAATGTAAGAGTAATAATGGAGTACACATAAAAATCGTCTTTTATTATTGTTAATATACTTACAAATCATCTTCTAAACGTAGTTATTAATTTGAAGGGAAGTTTATACCAGCCTAAAATAAATCGCCAGTAACAATTATTTGTTAACCATTAAGGAACAGGTGAACAAATCGCTTATTTGAAATAAAATGTGGATTTAATAAATAAAATCACGGGGAAAATATAAAGTTTACGTTTTTTATAAAATATAAGATTTTGTCTGCTTTAGTGTCATTTTGTTTTAATAAAAATAAATAATTACTAAACTATTGTCACCCTATAAGTCACATTTTATTTTTTTAAATTTATTTTTCTAGATAGTAATATTAAATTTAGTGGCAATTATGATTTTATGTTAGATATCTAATGAAACACTTATTAGAAAAATCCGGATGTACTGCCGCCTTCTTTAACAGCTTTCCAATAGTTTTCAAGATCAACATTTTCCCAGTGTGTTTCCTTTAATTTTTTAAAAATCCTAAAATATAAAATAAAAGCAATAAGAAGACATCGATATAATAATACATTGTCCTCATACCTCAAAACTTCCACATAAATTTCATTTTCTTTTTGGGATAATTCGTTGAAAACACTTAAATTGTTTTCAAGAAGTTTGATGGAATTCATTCCGACCAATACGGTGTCTGGTCCTTCTTGTTGTATACAATGATAAACGGCAAGCTTTCCTAATTCCACATCATGTGTCTAGAAAAAAATAAAAGTAGATTTTTTACAGTTCATTGGAGCTTTTATATAATTCGATAATAAGTAAATTCTTATATTTTCAATGTTAATTAGTATAATCGCTATTTTTCAATTTTAATCGGCCCCTGGCGGTACCCGCTTGGTTAGCGAAAAGATCATACTTTACCATATTTTGTTTTTGTACAGTCTTATCAAAATTTGTTGTGCTTAGAAAAAAAAAATTAAAATGTTTCAAAACATTTACATATATTACATATCGAATAATTATTTATATACTAATATTAAGCCTCCACCCCTATTTCCCGTTTTTTCCACCGTAGGCATGCGTATCGGTTTTTTTGGGCAGGATTCAGGTAGGCCGTATGAAATTTAACCATACAACATTTTATCCACCCCGGAGTTGAAACTACCCCCTCCCCTAAAATATCCCTAAAAAATCAAAATGTATGAAAATTTGTTGGGTGCTCAACACGAATGTAATATTCGTTTCTCCCCATCCTCCACCAACCACCGCTAAAATCCCCTTTTCATATTTCTTGATACTGGCATGTGGGGAATAGAAATACGCACAGTTTCATAATAAAATCATATCCAACAAGTGCTCGCATGTTCAGTACCACTAAATGTGAAAAGGGGGTGGTTTTGGGGATTTGGGGGTGGTTGATTGAGAGTGGGGACTGAAATAGTATAGACATCGTATTTAGCAGCCTCGAAAACGGGGAAAAACATTTTCCACTAATTTATATTTTTCGGTGAATTTCAATGTTAGGGGTGGAGGCAGTTTCAACCCCGGGGTTGATGGCATGTCTCGTCACTCAACTCCCTTTACAATGTCGAAATCTCATTAAATACCCCGATGCAACGAATCTTCACATGAGCAGGATCAAGAAATATAAAAAGGGGGCGATTTTAAGGGTGATTGGTGGAGGGTGGGAGATAAATGAACCATCGTGTTTAGCGCCCTCTAAAACGGGGAGAAAACATTTTCCACTATTTTATACTTTTCGGTGGATTTCAATGTTAGGGGTGGTAGTAGTTCCAACCCCGAGGGTGGATAATATATTGAATGGTTAAGTTTCATACGGCCCACAAGAATCCTGCACAAAAAACCGATACGCATGCCTACGATGGAAAAAAACGCAAAATAGGGGTGGTTTTTCGAGTTTAGGGGTAGTTACTGAGGCGTGGAAATCTTAAAAATATGACCATCGTGTTCAGCACCCTCGAAAACGGGGGAGTACCCATGTTTCATCCCTATAACACAACTTTTGTGTTTTAAGCCTTTTTGCAACGTCTTCATGGAGTATTTTTATTAGAAGCTTTTTTTCACTCATTTTAAACAAGCACAAGATAATAAAATTTAAAAAAGAAATATGTTTTAAGAAAAGCTTTTATTTAAAAAATGCTCTAAAAATTGGAAAATAAATTTTGAAGTAAATCAAACCCATCATTTTGTTCATTATACAATTTTTTTATGATATAAAAGCTTGTCGCGGGATTTTCCTGTGTAAAGGAGATTGCTCGCGGCAAGCTTTTACTTCATAAAAAAAATATATAATGTAACAAAATGATGGGTTTAATTTACTTCAAAGTTTATTTTCTATCTTTTAGAGCATTTTTTAAATAAAAGCTTTTTAATTTTTAATTTTTTTTATTTTTTACTTTTTAGTCTTTTGATATGTTTTAATCCCCAGATATCGATTTTGAGACGAATCGGATCATAAACGATAAAGTCGTCCGCCATCTTGAACTAATTTTTTGACAAGAAATTCGTAATCGGCGAACCCGAAAACCCCCAGATACCGATTTTGATCAATTTGGACCATAAATGACAAAAGTCGTCCGCCATATTGGCGCCGCCATTTTGAATTTCTAAATTTTCACCAAGAATTCATAATTGGCGATCTCGAAAACCCCCAGATATCGATTTTAAGACGAATCGGATCATAAACGATAAAGTTGTCCGCCATATTGAAGCCGCCATCTTGTTTTTTCTAATATAAAAATGTTAAAGTGTATTGTCACCGGACTTTATACACGCGCAAAATTTCAAAGCTCTAGCTTAATTAGAACTAATCGAAATTTTGATTGCAAGATTTGCCCTAATCCAACTGACAAACATACATTGCAAGTCAAATAAGAGCTTTTAAAAAAGATATAATTTAACAATCAAACGCCGGTTGCATACAGAAACACAATAACACGCTTATTTCATCTCAACTGTAGCCTGACAGCATCTTCAAAGTGACGTCGCGCGGTCCAACTTCGGTAATTTATTTAGGGTCTTAAACCTAATAAAACCTAAATATTTGGAAATTGCCATAAAAAATGTTCTACTTTCGATTTCTAAAATTTGAAAAAAAATGTTGAACGAGCCTATTCAGTCCTACTTTCCTACAGCTACATTTCCCTGCACTACTCTTTGTACAGTTACAAAAAATTGAATTTAATAATATGGCTGGTGCTAGTGGTAACTGTGTTTGTACTGGCTGCAATATATCATTTTTTCTAATCCAGCCCCACTGCTCAGAATCAATGTCTGAATGTTTGAACTTGATAATACACTCTACACAAATGCTGTTGAGCTGCTGAAGTTGTTGGAGGAAGTGATGATAATTTTACAGGTGTTGAAAGTTTTGTAGATTTGACAAATGTTAAATATCGGTAATTGTCTATGGAAGTTTCCGTTTTAGGATCACCATATATTGTAAGAATAATCTTCATTCCATTGCAAATCAGTTCGTCCAAAGGGCAATTTTGTTGCATGAACACATGTGCTGCAGAGTGTAAATCCGGTTATAACACACGTATATAAGTATACACGTAAAGAACATCTTCCTCCGTTGAGAAAAGATTTTCCATTGAATTCGTTGACAAATAAACCAACAACCCGAAGCCGTTACAGCAGGTATAAACTGGAGGGGGTCCGTTATAATGTAACAGCTGTTGACAGCTGCAAGCGGTTCAAGGCTACTTGAGAGAATCAATATAGACCGTCAGATAATGACAGATTTAGGTGCCCCATTTTCGCATACATGTCTCAAAGAGGGTTGAAAGGTACACCGATGTTGAGTAGAATGAAGAGAAATTTACGAGTGGCCCCTGGGGATAACATATGGAAAATTCGATTTTCCTTAACAGAAATAAAAAGTGTCTGTTGCTCATATTTTCACGTAAGCCGTGTTCACTAAATGATTAATTAATAGAACCTGGCTTCGGAAAACCAAAGGCTTGAGTGTTGCAGGTGGCTAAAGGGTTGAAATAAGGGCGTAATCTTGTAAGGAAAAATCGAGATATTGACCGATTTTTCCACACAAGCCCATCGAAAGTATGAAAACGTACATCATCACTCACATCATATTGGCTTGAGTGGCGCGAATGAATAAGTACATTTTTGGGTCTGTTAAGGAAAATAGAATTTTCCACATATTATCCCCCAAGCGCCACCCGTAAATTTCCCTTCATTCTACTCAACATCGATGTACTTTTCCACCCTCTGCGATGCTTGTATGCGAAAATGGGGCACCTAAATCTGTCACTATCTGACGGTCTAATAGTACGTCTCAACAATTCTGCGCAGTCCAATATAACAAAAAAATATTTATCCAATATAACAAAAAAATATTTATCTAAACTAAATGCATTTTTCACTTAGTTCGCGTCGTATCTCCAAAATGTTTAGGCGTACAAAAAAAATGTATAGGACCTTTAAGGTGATAATTTACAGATGTAGAACTTTTATAATAGGAGTTGTTCTCGTTTGGGTCATAAAAACTGAGTTAATCGCGAATCCGCGGTTTCTGCGACCTTCCGATGCGGTTTTCACGAAATTCTCCAGGTGTATCATGGCGTAATTATCAAGTATTATTCAAGCCTTTAAGAGTTGGTCGGAGTGTATGAGTCATCCATGCTTCCAATTTTAATTGTAAATGACTTCACGTCAATAAAATGACGCAGCTGAATGTACGGTGTGCTTGGAAGGCGAGAGATAGAGATGTAGTAGAATATGACATTGGACAAATTTATTATACCTAATCTTTAAATTTCTCTGTGCATTTGAGGACATTAGGGCTAATTTTATTTTAGTTCTACAAAAATTATTTTTGCAAATCGATAATAGAAGAAAAAAAATTATTTTTTTATATATACTTTTTTTTCTCTCATCGTCCCACATTGTAACATGTTTTTAATGTCTTTTAGTGAAAGCCGTTTTTTAAAGTAATGATTTATATGAGAGTAATTTGCACAGTCTTTCCGGCTTATATCCGGAGCACTCTTAAAATAAACACAATAAAAAATAAATTTCTTAGGACACGAAATTAGTACAGAGGTCAATTTTACAGCTAAAACGCCTGGAGTATTTTATTTTCATATACAAATGTAATATACACGAAAAACGACTATTTTTTACACAGAATGCGACGGAAGCGAAAAGTCCACAATGTTCTGATTTATTGCACTTTTTCCAAGAAAAGAACAGTTCTCGCCCAAATAACAATTCACAAACTTACAACCTAAATGAGGGGTTAAGTTCAGGTTATTTTCCCTACTAAAATTACCAAATTATTCACGCCTGGTATAGATTACACCGACAATATTCCATAATAACTATAGATACATGATTGCTGATAATTATTATCACAAAATTAATATGAACACAGGTTGCTTCACCCACTAGTTCTTAAGATTTTACAATTCAGAGTGAATAAAATCAGTGAAAAATAGTAATCTCATGAAGAAATTTAATTCTCGAATGTTCTGTGTCCCTCTGTTTCGAAAAATAAAAGGGAACGATTTTTGGCTGAAGAAACTTATTCTACAAGCATATTTGCATATGAAGAAACTTTTAAAACTGCCATAACTCGTAATACGCAACATTACCGCTGATATTTTTAGTTCACAAACAAGACACATCTACTACAAATATATTGTGTTCATAATTTACCTTACAATACTCTCTAGCCTCCGTTGAAATATCCTTGATATGTTTTGAAGCTGGATGCCATTGTGGTGGTCCAAAATTACTTAACAATCCCATAGAATTTGCAGCCGCATTTATAATCGCAATGTTCTTTGCCTAGAATTTTTATATATAAGAATATAACCTAGAAAAAATTTCCTGTTTACCTTCAACCGGGATATAAACGATTGTAAAGTATTGTCGATCATAGACATCCTGCAATATGATAAAATTGTGTTGATTTTGACAGGGCTGTTTTCAATGCATTCTAGTAGAGTTGAGACTGGGTAACCAGTTATTCCAATAAATCTAGCTTTGCCACTGTCCACTATTTCGACTATTGTTGGTAATGTTTCATTGAAAATAATTTCCAAACTAGGAGCGAACTCAATATCGTGCACCTGTAAACAAATTTCTTACATGGGCACAAAAATAATATGGGTTCGCTGCACAATCAGATCAATTTGTATATTTTTTACGTTTTATCTATATTAACATCGTGACGGTGTGGTTAACCAAACCTGTTCCATCATTCAGGGCCGGTTTATCAATGCAAGGTAACCAAAGGATAAATATCAAACAAAACAATAGATAGGTACCCATTGTTTCGTTTGACATTTATCCTATAGTTAAGTGTTAACCCTATATTGATAAACCGGCCCTCAATCAGGTAGAACGCATCCACGTACAACTACACAGCAAGCATTCCCTGTGACATCCGCCGCAGTTGAAACTCGAACTCAGGAAAAATAACAGCGATTAGCCCTGTTGTCTCTTGCGTAACCGCGGCTTATCTCATTGCTACCGTTAGTGGAGTGTCGCTAGATTCAAAAATAGAGAAACCTCTGAACGCAGTCACTCCTAATGATTCGATTCAAGGGCTTTTGTAATATTCTTTAGAACAAATGCTTAAATCTTGCTTATCTTCGTGGTAGATGGCACCCTTTACTCATAGCTTGAGTCAAATCAATTCGATATAAAAAAAGTTCCCTACCTGGAGCTACCCTGGAAATTTAAAAATGCCTTTTTAATGCAATTTTTCGTCCTAAATAATGTTCACTTGAAACAGATTTTTATTTGACAAATCATTGTTTAGGCACTTCTCGAAGCCGCCTTTGATGCTCTGACGAGAAATTTGCAAAATGTCTATTCGATATAATTTACCATTCTAAACAATTTTAACTTAAATTTTTTATAATTAAATAGAAATCTGCTTTTGAGCCCTCCTTGAAACCACCCTCGGAACTCTAACAAGAAATTTGGAAAATTTTTTCGGAACAATTTTCAACCCTGAACAATTTTTATATTAAAAAAAATTGTGATTGGACGACAAATTGTTTTTGGGCCTTCCCTGCTGTACTCACGAGAAGTTTCCAAAAATCATTTCAATACAATTTTCCTTCCTAAATAACTTTTAGTTGAAGAATTGTTTTATTTGACGTAAACTTAATATTAGGCATTCTCTGACCTCGTCTGTGGCCCCCTGACGAGAAATTTGCGAAAGATTGTTTCGATACACTTTTCCATCCTAAACAATCTTTATTTGAAATATTTTTATATAGGAGAAAAAATATTTATTGACCCAGCCTAAAGCCGCCCCTGGTTCACCAATTTCCCAATATTCAATAACATTCTTCTTTGGATCTTCCAGTAGTACAGTAAAAAAGTACCAAAACCAGAAGTTGCTAAAAAACAGTTTTTTGAGAGCAGTGTTGTGAAATTCAACTTACCGGCTATTTAGGTAAAAATATTAGCCATACACACGTCCAAATAAATTCGATTCCATTGATTTTAGATGTCTAATTAGAGTATTGTATTGATTAATGCCTAGGACCATTTCTATGTTTTCCTAATAGTGGAGCCTTGAGTAGATAATCCGCTCCGCCCCCCCCCCCCCCAGAATGGGGCCATGTGGGGCTCCGATGAGCCCCATTTTCCGTGGGGCCTCATTGTGCTCTACCACAATGTGGGGTATTAAATGAATCGCCTCGATGTTTAGAATGATAATATACCTAGAGATTGGCTCCGCCCCTCAGAAAGGGGCCCCCGTAGGGTTCCGCGATGTCCCATTTTCCTGGGGCCCCCATAATCCATCGCTGCACCCTCTTTTCCGTAGGGCTCCATAGTGCCCCGCTGAGCCCCATATTGCGTGGGGCCCCATAGTGCTCTACCATGATATGGGGTATCAAACGAATCGTCTCGATGTTTAGAATGATAATATAACCCAGAGACCAGGCTCCGACCCACAACATGCTCAGCCACGAAGGCAGCCGACATCTAGAATGATAATCTAACTTTGAAACAGGGTTTCGCACCGCAGTACTCCGGGGCTCCCATATTTAGGACTTCACTACGATAAAGGTATCAAATGAATCAGCTCGATGTCTAGAATGATAATACAACCTTGAAATAAGACTTCGTCCAGTTATGTGGAATGTGGAAGAAATATTCGCATACTTCTTTCGAGTTCATGGCATTGGATTTCAATGGAATTTGAAGATGATGATGCCTACTGAATATGCGAAGTCAATCAGTTTCACTAAAATAGTTTAGGGCTGGGGGCAATTAGAGTGGTGGAAGGTAATTAGAGGGCCGGATGTTAGAGGGCGGGGGCCTAGGAGTGGTGGTGGGGAGACATTTGTAGTGGGGTGGGAGATAATTGAAGTGGTGGGAGGCAATTAGAGATTAACTAACGGTAATTTAGGTACAAATAAAGGTAATTAAGAGTAACTAAGGATAATTGCAGTAACAATAAGGATAATTAAGGGTAATTGCAGTGGCAATGAGGATAATTGCAGTAAGAATAATGGTGATTAAAGCAATTAAGTCCACCCATCCGTCTGTCCGTTTGCCCATCTGTTCGTCTATCTGCCCACCTGCCCGTGTGTCCGACAGTCATTGCATTGTCCTATTTCACAATTATAGTATCTGTGTATTTTTTTACAATGACATAACAAACATTCATTCTTGATTATATACCTAAAGTTACAAAATTATTTTACCTGCCTTATCTTTAGGGATATCTTGTACTGATTTATGAGATGAACAATTGCCATCCTGCCTTTTCTTTATGACGATGAACAATTGCGACCTACCTGTCTTATCTTTATGCCAATCAATAATTTAGATATAAATTATTCTACCTATCTTATCTGTATCGATATCTTAGGATGATGAACGTTTTGTATCTACCTGTCTTATCTACCGAGATTTTTATCACCGAATTTATAAAAGGGAACATTTAAATTGTTATTTTTTAGTCAAATATTGCAATGCATTTAAGTACTCTTTTTTTATTATGTGTCTTATGATTGCACTTCAACGGTTTGATTTATATTATGACCGCACCCTCTTTAGCGGCTTTAGGTACAGAAACATCCTGACGCTACAAGTGGGATGGGTGCGAAATGCTGTTCTTTAGCTTGGTGTTATATTGCGAAATATTACATTATATATAATTGACCCAAATTTCCGTTCTAATTAGGTGTATTAAGGTGTATTTATTAGTTATGTAATCAAGAATAGGTAGTAAAATGAATGTATTATGTTAATTTTTCCACATGCAATATTCATACAATTATATTTTACCCTTTGAAGGGTAAAAACAACCCTGGTCACCTGCCACCTTCCACCTTCCTCACAGAAACACCTCCTCTAAAATATCAATTTTTTCCACAAAAAAAATCAATTTTTCAACCCCGTAGAGGAGTGGAAGCCTGGTGTAGGGGTGGTTGAGGTCAAATCCCTCAAGGGACCTTCCGTTTTGCTCGAGGGAACAACAATTAGTCGAAAAACTGGGGGAACTAAACGGGTTCACGGAAAAGGGCACTTTGGGGCTGGTTTTTGGCCAATTTGAAGGGGTTGCCGATGAAAGAAAATTGTGCGACCCCCACCATCGTGGTCAGCGACCTCGAAAGTTGGTTATTTATACAGTAGTTTTATTCCAACACAGTTGTGTTAGAATGACATATATTCCAACATAATTTTTAGTTGTGGAATGTGTATTCTGAAATAGTGTTAGAGAAACAATTTCTTTATACTGAAGGCGAAGGCGCCAGTGAAATATTAATTTTCTATTTCTAATAATGATAATCATTTGCAAACTATAAGGTATTATTGCTCGGCGGTGGTTCAATTGGCATCCAGTACACAGTAAGCCAAGCTTTCAAAAAAGGGAGATTCACAATTTCATTTGTACATGTGTGTGTGTTTTTTATATTATTTGTCCCCGCGTAGCTCAAGAATCGTCGAAATGATTTTTTATAAATCTTTTGATAATCGCTTATAATTCCGACATTCATATTTTAAACATAGTTGTAATACATGTACTGGTACAAGTAACCTGACAATTACATTTTAATTAATCGTGTACTTGTGTGTGTACGTATAATTGTAAAATTTTTGAGAAATGATATATTACGCTGACACGTAAAGAACATGGGCTAGAACTTGATATTTACAGAAAGCCAACTTGTACTGACACTCTTACACATGCAAATTGTAATCAGTCTTGGAAGATGAAAATGTCACCGTTTCATAGCTATGTACACAGACTATTATCTCTAAATTTAAATAGGGTTAACTTTGAAAAAGAAGTTATAATTCTTAAAACACTAGCAAAAAACAATGGCTATGATGAATTACTTATTGACAAATTAATAAAAAATAAACAGAGAAAATTATTACAAAAACATTTTTATAACGTGCCAAATATAGAAAACAAAAAGTGGTATAGTATAAATTATGTAAATAAGGTTAGCAACTCAGTATGTAATAGATTAAATAAATTAGGTATTAATACAATATCAACAACGAATAGAAATAATTTAGGTCGCCTGTTGGTTAATAATAAAGAAAAGACAGAAGATATTAAAAAAATCGGGGGTATATGAAATAAAGTGTGACGACTGTGATGCCGTATATATAGGTCAGAGTGGCCGTAGCATAGATGTGAGATTAAGAGAACACAAAAAGTCTATTTTATACAATAAAAAATCAACTGGTTTCGTCTAACATTGCATTGAGCAAAATCACGTTTTTAACGGTAGTAGTGTTAAACTTTTGCATAATGCAAACAAAGGAAAAATCCTAGACATGCCTGAAATTTTAGAAATTAAGAAGGCCCTAAGAAACCATAAAAACGTTACAAATACACAAACAGAATTTATGAACAACCCTGTACTAGGCAAAGTAATAAAATTAAAATTAAGTTCGTAGTTCCGGCCTGTATTGTTAAATTTAAAGAAATACCAAATCAAGTTATTATCCCCTCTAAGTAGGTAGAATATTTCTAAGATATATACTGTGAACCACCACTTTCAGATTCGTTTTTAAGGCTGTTTGATAATGGTTGCAAGGCCGAAACATATGTCAGATAAATCTGAAGAAAACTAATGAAACAATAAACCAAGTGTGTATTGTAACTATTCTTTTGAATATTTATAATTATTCTTTTGAAGAATTGTTTCTAAATGCGCGTCAATTTTTTACATTTTCATTTATTTACCTGAAGTAAATCCACGTAATCTATACCCAATCTTCTCAATGAAGTGTCGATACTCTTCTTGGTTTTTTCGGCAGAAAAATCGAACATTAGTTTGGGATCTTTTTCATAGCGACCTACTTTTGTAGCCAGGTAATAAGCTTTTCTGGGAATGCCCTCCAAGCACTAAAACATTATTGTTTGTATTGTAGTTCAGGTAAATGATTTATTTTTCCAAATTTATACTTTTCCTAGAACTTCTTCGGCAACACCATGGCCATACCACGGACCAGTATCAATGAAATTAATACCTCTTTTGATTGCCTCATAAACAGTTTTCTTGCATTCGTTAATATCGTAATCGCTAAAAAATTACACAACAATAAAATTATGAGGTATTAAATAAATATTACGTAAATTCTTTTATCTACAACTAATATACAGGGAGTCTTACCGGGAACCGAATCGATCGATATAGAGAAAAGTACGCATCAGATTATTTTGAAAATGTAGATAATTACTAATGTCGGTGTGGCCAATCCAACTAAAATAATTACAAGCAGCTGGCACTTCCGCTTATACCGGAAGTCGATACGAACTTGCTTATTTCAAATGGAATACCCTATATATTTTAGGGTTTTCGAAAAGAGCATAAAATTCTGAGTCGAAAATATGTAGCATATCCTACACTTAAGCCTAGCTGTTTCAGAGATATTTGACATTTTATAGATAATTTGACAGATGCAACGGTTTGCAAGAACCGTTATAACTTTCTTCGTGTAAAAGTTCCTCATTTGCTTCTTGTCACGTAAAAAGAACACAAGGAGAACTACGTTCTACAACTGAAATAAATTCAATAACATCATACCAAGTGTTCCGTTTTTCGCGTTACATTTTGTCAATTTCAAACCGCGAAAACTTGTTTAGGTCAAATGGAACACCCTGTATTTTTTTACGTCAAGTTGTGTAAAATTGAATTCCCTTTATTAGCGCATTGTGGGGGTTAAAGTTACAAATTTTTGAAATATTTACGATTTTATTAGAAATTCATGAATTGTTGTAATCATTTCATCAAAATAGCCATGATTAGAAACAATCAGTCATTATCTTATGTCAAGAAACGCCAGCACGTTAAAATTATACCAACGAAAACTTTTTAAATTTGTGATGCTTGTTTTGCTCGGGTAGCTGGTTTGGAGATTATTCCAGGGTTCAATGTTAATATTAATTAAAATCCAGATCCAAAATAAGACATTTATTTTCCTAATAATTATATGTACAGTGTGGCCATATCTTTTATGGCCTAGGTTGCGACAATCTTGTTATTACATAAGTACATCATAGTAATCGGAGAGAGAGAGAGAGAGTGTAACATATTTCCTCTATGTACGTCGTCGTAACCCCAATTCTCTAATCGAAGTTCCAGGACATAACAGACGCGACTAAGAAATCTGTTTCAGGAGAGATCCAGTTCAACACACTCGAATCAATACAGGAGGTCCAGTTCAACGCACTCGGATCCTCCCTAACAGATACTTGGCCAGCGGCTGCCACGACGCCGGAGAAAACTGATGGTGGTAGGACCGGACCAGCCCACCTTCGACAACGGCAGACACAGGCCAGACGTACTGGACATCGCGATCCTAAAGTAGATGACCTTCGAGGCAGAGATCACCACCAGAACGGAGGGATCTACCGAGCACAACCCGATCTTCCTAACCCTAAGAGGACAGGCGAGTGAGGACAACGCCACCTTCACGAAGAGACGAACGGACTGGGAATCGTACCGGCAGCACCTGCAGCAGTACATCGCACAAATTCCCAGGCGAGAAACCGTGGAGGACGTTGAGAGGGCCATCATTACCCTAGAGGAGCAGATCCTGGAAGCGATAAGGGCCAGCACGACGGAAATAGAAGTAAGAAGGCACCCAGCACCGATGGCAAACCTCCCAGAGGTCACCAGGCAGCTGACAGACAGAAGGAGCGCCAAGAGACGGGCTCAGAGGACCAGGCTCCCCGCCGACAGAAGGGAGTACAATGTCCTCAGCCGAAGAGTGAAAGCCGCCCTCCAGGAACACCGTCTGGAGGGGTGGCAACGCCACCTTGAGTCACTGGATCCACACGACAGAAGCATGTGGAACACATAACGTGCCCTGCGAAAGCGAAGGAAGCCTATGCGCCCGATTCACGGAGAGCGAGGGATCGTCTACACTAACCAGGAAAAAGCCGAGGCGTTCGCCGACAGCTTAGAACTGCAGTGCAGAGAGAACGAGCTCGATGACGAGGACGAGGACTGGGTGGACGACGTCGAACGCAGAGTACGAAGGATCCGCCGCCTGCCAGATGACGACCACATCCGTCCGACTACCCCCGAGGAAGTCAAGGAAATCCTGAGGAGCCTAAAGCCGAGAAAAGCTCCGGGATGTGACAAGATAGGAAACATCGCTCTCAAAAAGCTGCCCAGGAAAGGAGTAGCGGCGCTAGTCAACATCGTACACGCGATGTTAAGGTTACGGCACTTTCCAGCCAGGTGGAAAAAGGCCGACGTCATTATGATCCCTAAACCAGGGAACGAACTAAGTTTCCCGTCTTCTTATATCAGCCTCCTCCCAGCCATGAGCAAGGTTGCAGAACGGGTCATCTTGAAGAGGCTAACAGAGAAGACAGAAGAGCTGAACATCATCCCGGATGAACAGTTCGCATACCGAACAGGACATTCCACGGCACTCCAAGTGCTTCGCCTCACCGAGGAGATCACCAAGGGGTTCAACAAGCGTCAAGTCACCGCGGCGCTGTTCCTAGACGTCGCCAAAGCATTCGACACGGTCTGGCACGACGGTCTCTTAGCTAAAATGATGAGTATGGGTTACCCCATCGAACTCGTCAAACTAGTGAGATCCTACCTACACTGCAGACAGCTAAGGGTGAAAATCTCGGACCAACTCTCCACCTACAGGACCGTGGAGGCGGGAGTTCCACAGGGATCGGTACTGTCACCGCACCTGTTCGCCATCTATACCTCGGACCTCCCCCGGACCGACCATACAGCCCTAGCCCTGTATGCAGGCGACACCGCCCTGATTGCCAGATCCTGGAAGGCCAGAGACGCAACCAGAAAACTCCAGGAAGCAGCCACACTCCTGGAAGAATGGTGCACGAAGTGGAAAGTCGCAGTCAACGCCGACAAGAGCCAAGCCATCCTCTTCAGACGAGTGCGGAAAGAAATTCCCACAGGACACGTCTCCATGAACGGCGAGGACATCCAATGGCACGACACCGTCAAATACCTTGGCGTAGTCATGGACAGAAGCCTAACATGGAGACAAAACACGGACGCCATCACAGCCAAGGCCCGACGTACGAGATCCCTCATCTACCCAATGACGGGAAATGGGAGCCGACTTAACTTGAGGAACAAGCTCACGCTTATCAAGACCCTCATCAGGCCGCAGCTGACGTACGCCTCGGTAGCGTGGGGCTACCAGGCGAAGTCCTACATGAAGAGAATCCAGGCAGTGGAGAACATCGCCCTCAGGACGGTAGTTGACGCCCCATGGTACGTGAGAACCGCAGACACCGTCAGAGACCTGGAGTACACCACGGTCACTGAAGCCATCCGGGAACGAGCGAAGAAGCTGTACGCCCAAACCGGGGAGCATGGGAACCCGCTGATCAGACAGGCCACTGATTACGACCCCGCCGACGCTCCGAGGCACAAGCGACCGAGGGTTCAGCTACTGGACAACGGGTAAGTATAACCTTTATTTCCCGCTAACAGATCTGTTTCAGATACGCCAGGACGGACCACCACTACCAGAGACATGACGTTTTCAACCCTAATCCAACCTCCTTGCGGGCGTCGGACAACATACCGTCCGACGCCCGTTGTCCTACCTGCTCCGTGGAGACCGAAAGTGTTAAACGAAGCACTTAGGTCTCCACACTCCCGAGCTACACAGCTCATCCTTACCTTTCCGACGATCCGGGGTAGGATATCAATTGATGTCCTACGTACCGGCAGTCAGTCCCAGCCAAAACTTCCTAAACCCAACTCGACCGATGACTACCCCCGGGAGTGACAAGCTGGCGAAGAAAGAAAACATCAAGACAAGAAGAGCGCCAGAAGAGACCTCAGCCAGCGAGGTTCAACAGCCAGGACCAGGGGAGGTCCGCAGAAAATACCACGACACATCTCACATTTGTGAGCTGGGTCTGGTAGAAGTACGCGGGCCCACCTGTCACGAAGGCCGGTCCAGGTCTACAGAGATAATCTAGGTGCAAAGAGTAATAGTCCTACTCGGCCCTAGTTATCGAGACCGACATCCAACCAATGGATATTGGCGCGCCGGAGAAACTTGAGCTTCCGGTTATCTCAGTTCAACACATTCGAGAAAGGTGAAAGTCAAGCTCTGAATTTACTGGTTTCTGGCTAGCTATTTTATACCCAAAAATTACGGTCACGTGGTTTTGCACCCGGCACGAAATGCACACGGCACGCAAGTTGCGGCCTGGTGAAGTTAGAATTAAAAGTTAACAAAAGAACTAATCAGGTATTGAACTAATCTAAAACTGAACTACTTGATCCATGCATGATTAAAATAAGTTAAACTGGAATGAAAGTATACAGTATTCCTGTAGTATTGTATACTTCATTACAAATTCGTTTATTATTTATGGAGAATGTGATAAAGTAATATCAAGAATTTGCAGCACATTATAATTAGTGTGTTATTATAAGGACTAATTATTGTAATTTATAAATTGATAAATAAATCAGTGGTTAGTGAATATTCGTGTTGCAAACACGTAACAATTGGTGTCAGAGGCGGAATTGCAACAGGGTTCTGAAGAATTGGAGAAAGTTTGGGAGTGTTCTATTTGGAAACAACTGGAGATAGTGAAGTGACTTGAACTAGGAAGTGATATAGACATTAGACGAGACTTATTTGTGCTAGTGTGAGGAAATTTCCAGAACATTCTATTTAGAAACTAATGCACTTAGCTAAGTTCTGTCAACTGGAAAGCGACATATACATTAAATAAGACCTATTGGTGAGATTTCGAGAAAATTTCTAGAACATTCCATTCCGGACATTGTGGAAATATTTGAATTGTATCTAGTATAGACTTAAAATAAGACTTGCTAGTGCCGTTTCGGGAAGTTTCTTTTGATGGAAACAAGAAGCATGGCTGCTGAAAATCAAATGAAAGACTAAGAAAAATGATGCTAGATCAGGAAAAGAGACGTCAAGAAGAAAAAGAACTCGAGAAAGAAGAACAAGAAAGATGACGTCAGGAAGAAAAGAAAAACGATGCCAAAAAGAAAGAGAAGAACAAGAAAAGAGACGCCAAGAAGAAAACGATGAGCAAGAAAGACGTGGAGAAGAAAAAGAAAGAAGAGATAAAAAAAAACAAGAACCACGATGTAGGGAATATAAAGATGAATTGAAGAAAATTATGGAAGACCTGGAAATAAGACTTCATGAGGAAAAACGGGAAGAAATGACGTGCTAGGAAGGGTTAAGAAAAAGGATACAGATGCAACAAGACGCTATCCTTTCAGCCACTGAAGACCTCAAAAGTGAAATTAAAGAGGATATGGGCAACATAAAGACTGAAGTAAATGAAGTTAAAAGGAAGGTAAATATGATCGAAGAAGAAGTAGAGTAACTTAGCAGTGCTTAGGACAGCGCTGGTATGTTCTCTCTGGTAGGTATACAGAAGGCCCGATTAACTGTGGTGTTTCGCTTCAATTTTAAGAGTTAACCAATAATTTGAAAGAAATCATTTCTGTTTCCTTTAACTTAAATTTTCATTCTTATTTTTCAATTTGGAGCAAAAAGTAATTATAAAAAGTTAAAAATGTTAAATATCCCAGTCGTTAGAGTAAAAAAGGTATGCCAAATTGCAAAAGTTTTCAAATTTTGAGACAATATTGGAGAAGGTAAAATAATAGCAAATCCAGTTTTGCACCCTTTTCCGCCCCCCGAAACATTGTTAAATTAACAAAAAACGTGAATTTGTATTTACTTTTTGAAAAAAAATCCGAAGTTTATGCAAACCTTGGATAACATTTTAATAATTTCTAGACATCTTCTATCAAGTTTGCACCCTGCTACGATGACCGGAACATTACAAATAGTTGTCATTTCCTTGTGGAAAAAAAATTGCGATAGTTAAGCTAATGATTGTTTATACCGCAGAATAGGGTCACATACCCGCTTGTAGTTTTGCATAACTTTGCTTACCCCTGAAGATTTTTTTACAATATTCTTATCTGGCACAGCCGTGGCAGATAAAAATTATGTGAAAAAGATCTTCCTCCTGTTTGTATTTTAATTTAAATAACGCCTTGTTGAATTTAATTGAATTGGCCATCGTATCAGGGTGCAAACTTGACAGAAGATGTCTAATAATTATTAAAATGTTCTCCAAAGTTTGTATAATCTTCGGATTTTTTTTTTCAAAAAGTTGTTCCAAATTCACGTTTTTTGTTAATTTAACAATGTTCCGGGGGGCGGAAAAGGGTGCAAAACTGGATTTATTATTTTTTACCTTCTCCAATATTGTCTCAAAATTTAAAAAGTTTTGCAATTATTGTCGAAATTTCCCTTATCGAAATCCGTAATGACTTGCCTAAAAATAAACCCCGATACTGAATTTCGTTGCATCAATAATTAGAAAATTTTAGTACGTTTTTCAACTTAAACTATTTTTTATTATAAGTACTTATGCGTGATTTAAAAATTATTGTAAATTATCGCGGGATATTATACAGGGTGTTGCATCATGAGAGGGACATAGCTTAATAGGAGGTAGAGAACATCAGTGGTAACCGGAACCTCCCATAGAAATGTCTCATTGGGCCTTCATTACGAGGTTGCTGGGTGTTAAATAATTTTTGGCCAAACCTGTTTTTTGTCATAACTTTGACAGGGAATGAAATAACGGATTCATATTTGGTACGGCTAATGTACTAACGAGCTCCAAGAGGTACAAAAACTGTGGTCCTAATAAGTAATCGGGTATGAAATAACAAAATTTTTAATCAATCACAGTAGGCTTGTTCAAAGAATAAAAGTGACAGATAATTTAAACCATTTAGGCCTAAGCAACCAGTTACTTTGATCAAGAAAATCATCAACATTTTGTACTTAATAAAAATTGGAAAAGAGAACAAACTAAAATCTAAATAAATAAAATATTTTCCATTCAATTAACAATAAATAACAAAACAATAACTAAATGTGTTTAAAAATAAAACGTAATTGACACTAAAATAAATTTTCAAAATGTCCTCCCCCACATTCTATGCATTTTCTTGCGCGTTTAGAAAGGTCACCAATTGCTCGACGTATCATTTCTGGATTATTCCGTATTTCGTCGCAGGTTGTAACGATGCGCTGGATTAAATGTTGTCTACTTTCAATTTCAATGCTATAAACCTCGTTTTTTAAGTGGCCCCATAAAAAGTAATCACAAGGGTTACAATCAGGAGATCTTGGTGGCCATTCATGTGGACCCCCGCGTCCAATCCATCTATTAGGATACACATTGTTTAAGTGTTCTCTTACTTGAAGGTTAAAATGTGGTGGGGCCCCATCATGCTGAAACAACATGCCTCTTATACCGATATTTTCTAGCATATTCGGTAAAATGTTTTGAAGAAAATCAAAGTAAATTTCACCATTCAATCTTTCTTCAAAAAAATGTGGCCCTATCAAATGTCTATTCACAAGTCCGACCCAAACATTTACAGAAAACCTGTGTTGCGAACGGCGTTGGCGTACCGCATGTGGGTTTTCCTGTGCCCATTTATGATTATTTCGTGAATTGTTTACTCCATCCCTTGTAAATTGTGCCTCATCCGTAAATAAGGTTCTGTAAATGGCTGGGCGATGGTTAGACAACCAATGACAAAATGCCAGGCGGGGGATATCGTCGCCTTGTTGAAGACGCTGTACCTGCTGGATATGATATGGATGGTAACGTTCTCTTTTTAGGGTTCTCCATACTCGCCAATGAGGAATACCAGTTGCCAAACTGATTCGTCTAGTGCTCATATTTGGGTTTTCTTGAACTACGTTTATAATATTGTTTTGTTCCTGCACACCTTGTTGTAAAACACGCTCCACAACTGCAGAATTAGGAAACTTTCCGTGTTGTCTTGCATACTGGAACACCGTACTAAAGGTTTTATGATTAGGGTATCGACGACCAGGAAAACGCAGCCGATATTCTCTTTCCGCCGACCTACCATTTCCATTACAGAAACCATAGATGAATATTATGTCAG
Organism: Leptura quadrifasciata; assembly: GCA_963675555.1. Lineage (NCBI taxonomy): Eukaryota > Metazoa > Arthropoda > Insecta > Coleoptera > Cerambycidae > Leptura > Leptura quadrifasciata. The sequence goes on from OY776676.1 coordinate 104,004,251, forward strand.
CATATTCCACGTTTGTAAATTTTACTGGCATAGTTAAAATATTTTCACAAGTTTTCACTAACTAAATGCGGATTATTGACACATTAAATTACTAACAAACAATTATTCAACTGTTTAGGAGATTTATTTTTATTATCTGTCACTTTGAACAAGCCTACTGTGATTGATTAAAAATTTTGTTATTTCATACCCGATTACTTATTAGGACCACAGTTTTTTACCAAAATGGACCTTTAAAACGTGCCGGAATTAGGATTCACCCAGACCACCTAGGCTCAATAGAATTTTTGCAAATTTTAGTTATAAAACTATTTATTTCACGTGCCTCTCATTTAATAGGGTTCTGTAATCCATTTTCTTGCACATTTAACAACGTATTTAAATAACCACGAAGGTGTAACAAAAAAATGAAATAGGCCATTTTGTTTGTTTTTCTTGCTCTTTTCGAATATCGTATCGAAATTTCAAAAAAATATATACAGGGTGATGTTTTATTGATGCAAAGAAGAAACATAAATTATAGTGAGTCCGGACCTGGATATATTTTTTTTTATACATGTACCTCTTGGGGCTCATTAGTACATTAGCCGTACCAAATATGAATCCGTTATTTCATTCCCTGTCAAAATTATGGCAAAAAACAGGTTTGGCCAAAAATTATTTAACACCCAGCAACCTCGTAATGAAGGCCCAATGAGACATTTCTATGAGAGGTTCCGGTTACCACTGATGTTCTCTACCTCCTATTAAGCTATGTCCCTCTCATGATGCAACACCCTGTATATATTTCAATTACAAGGTGATTATAATTTACTAATCCATGTTTGATTATTGCTTACTGGTTATTTTGCATTTTGATTATTTAAATTTTACAACAATGTAAATGACTTTTAATCATTGTAAGTTCAGTTTTTAGAAGTTACAATCAACAATCATGTTACAATTGAATCTACGTATACAGGGAGTTTCAAAATTGGTTAACCTAATTTAAGGATGTCAGTGTCATTTGATGTAAAAAAGTTAATATAAATATGTATTCTAAATGACTTAATGTTAGAATGGCTGAGAGTTTTAAAAACATTATTTTCAAAAATCTGGAATGTACAATGTCAAAATATTTTTTTATATTTGGTAAATTTTTTATAAATTGGTGCATATATGAATTTACACCAAGTCAGTATTTCCGTAATTTTCTTATAATAAGCGATTATTTGAGAAAATGTAAAAAATCCGTAAACGTCTTACCCATAAAAATAAGAAAATCCTCCTGTGCCCAAAGATAACTGTGAAACTTTCATTCCAGTACTCCCTAAATAATTGTACTTCATTTTTCTTACTTCATTTTCATCATGAAATCCTGGCACAAATGTTTCGGGCAAATCCATTTTATGTTAAAAACTTTTAAACAATTAATTACCCAGCTGGTGGAGCTGTTTGTTTATAAACATCTATTATTAATTTTATCTAATCTGAAAGTGTTTAAATGCTATTTAAATTGTTTACATTACACGTTTTCCAATATTATTGGTAACTGTTTCGCGTGACGTAAATCTCGGATCTATCATTTTATACAATTTTTTTTAGGACATCCTATAATGAAAATTCGAAATTCACGTCGCGCGCTCCTCTATTATTAGAGATATATCTTTTTGCATAAAAAGTTTCAATTCAATTATTTGGATACCAAAACAATATACAAGGTGTCCCAGTTTTTGAGTAAAATTGCCTTGTGCAAAATGAATCAATCATCTTACTGTATATTCAATTGTACGTTGCTTTATATTCTGTATTAAGTGAAGAATTGTAATTTATTTAACAACTAAATTAGATGTATCATCTATGAAGGAAAATGAGGATTCAATTTAAAACATGAAACTTTGTATAATCACTCAGTGAGTATATAAACACGCATTCAAAAATACTATCATTTGATGTGCATCATGCATTTAAAAACGACATTATTAGTAGATGATGTTATAAACCTTTGGTTATTTCAATTTTTTTATAATTCATAGTTCGGTCTTGTCTATGTAAACATGTTTGTAACTACTATAATATTGTGATAATGATATAATAAATATTTCGGTTAAATTAGATCACTGGGATAAAATGCAAATATGAATAATACACTAAATACGATATACTTATTGGCCGTTGAAATCGTAGACACAATTAGAAACAAAATAGACTCCACCAATGTGCACTTTCAAAGTACTAAAATTTAATGAGATGAGATATTACCGTAAATATAATGACATTACAGTGCTTCATTCAAATATTCGCAGTCTAAACAATTTCAATTCTGTAATTAAGGGCAATATACAGGGTGTCCCAATAGCGTGTCAAAGTCCAATATCGGCCTTACTAGAAGACTGGAATTTTTTTTATGGAAGTGGAAGGTTTAACAAATTAATTCGGTGTGTGTGTATTACTATTAATTAAGAAAATTTATTTTGCAATTATGTAGACAAGGGATGTACTATAACGACATAACCACCAAATATTGATTATAATTATGCAGGGTGTATTTTATACTAGAGCTAATTCAGGACATTTTAAAGTAAATTTTCTCAATTTTTTTAAATGGAACACTCTGTATATTATTGTATTTCTGAATTGGCATGCTAATACTCTACGATTTTTGTGAATAATATCCTTCCTATATCTAAAATCGATGTTTCCAGACATATTTTTACGTTTTCAATAAAAACCGTTAAATTATAATACTTTTGACATAAATAATAGGAACAGAAAATACGGTAAGTATCAGGTAATACAAAAATTGGCACTATTTTAAAAATTCAAAGTTATTTTGAACCTAATTTAATGAAATAAATAATACCTAGTGTTATAGGAGCTGTTCAAAATGGCCTCCCAGTACGTCTATGCATCTCTGTAGACAATTTTCGAATGATCAACCGACATTTCTTAAAATATCTACAGCAATTTCCTGAAAAACTTCCCTTATCCTTTCTTTCATATTTTCTTTTGTAGTTATAGGAGCTTTGTCCTTATCATAGCCCCATAAAAAAAGTCTATTTTGATCAAATCAGGGCTTCTGGCAGGCCAAATATGGAAACCCACAATTTGGAACAGCGTCGTTTAAATGTTCGTGAATAGCTGCAGTGTGATGCACAGGTGCTCCATCATGGAGGTACCACATTCTCTCCCTAATATCCCTGGGAACATCCTCTAGTAATTCTTCAAAGCTATCTTGCAAAAATTCCAAATAAATTTGACCATTAACACGTCCAACAAGAAAATGTGGTACTATCACATAATTCCCAACAATTCCTCCCCAAACATTCAACGACCATCTTGTTTGGCTATTTTTCCGTGAGATGTAAGGATCGGTTGTGTCGTTAATAATGAAAATTATGATGATTAACATGTCCATTTTTATGAAACGTTGCTTCATCGGCAAACAAAACAAAGTCAAAAAAATGTCTTTGTTGTCCTAGTTTGTGTTTTGCCCATTGAGAAAATTGTATTCGGCTTTCACAATCTCTATCAATCAGTTCCTGCATTAGTCGAACGTGGTAGGGATGAAATTTGTTTTTTGTGATTCGATGGACTGAAGATCGGCTTATATCGTTTTCTCTCGCCAATTCTCTTACACTACGATGAGGATCTTCAATCACGCTCAAAAGTATGACTGTTTCGTTTTCTTCATTTACTACATTTTTGTTCGTTCCTTTTTCTCATATTCCACTTTCCCCGTATTGTCAACCTCTCAAATGATTTTTTTAGAGGGCTGTCTGCTTTCCGGATATTGCTCCTTATAAATTCGAGTTGATAGCAAACAATTTTTATCACTCGCACCCAGAACATAAACCACATCGACCATTTCTTCTCTCGAAAAATTCATTATTGGAAAGTGCGAATTTTAAACTAGTTTATAACTTTGTCACAATAGTTAATAATTAAACGTCAATAAGATAACTTTCAATTATTCTTTATGTCAAAATCACAGCTACTAGATCAGTACTAGAAAAGTATTATAATTTAACGGTTTTTAATGAAAATGTAAAAATATCTCTGGAAATATCGATTTTAGATATAGGATATTATTGTCAAAAATCATAGAGAATTAACATACCATTTCAAAAATACAATAATATGCAGAGTGTTCACTTTGAAATGTCCTGAATTAGCGCTAGTACAAAATACACATTATAATCAATATTTGGTGGTTGTGTCGTTGTAGTACATCCTTGTCTACATAATTGCAAAATAAATCTTCTTAATTAATAGTGATACACACACAGCGAATAATTTATTAAACCTTGTTCCGACCAAAATTTTTAAATTTTGTCGAATAACTCGTGGCAACGCCACGTCAAAAACAAAAAATCTGGAGGTCGTTGGAAAGTTAATTTTACGCAGAGTTCATAAATGTAAAAATATATAGGGTGTTCCATTTAAAAAATGGCCTCGAAGATGTTCCGCTGTAGCAAGTCACCCTGTATATTTCAAAATATTTTTAAAATGTGTGCCTATTGCCACTATATCACTTCCATAAAACAACAATTTTCACAAGGATGGTTGTAGTTAACCATCCTTGCAATTTTCCAACGTCTTCTAATAAGGCACCATAAGGCAATTCGACTTTGATGCACTATTGGGACACTCTGTATATCTGACTAACTTCCAACTTCGAATGTTGGGTTTAACAAGAATGTCAATGTCAAATAAACTTTTATTAAAGAAATATTAAATACATTTTTACGATTCATATTTTTTTCTAATCAAAGAACAATATTGAAATGAGATATATATTATTTATTATTACTACTGCAGCAAAAAAATAAATCTATAGGAAAACTAATTAATTTACAGAAAATATCATACGCCTCAATAGGAAACACCTATTTAGGTCTTCTTAGTTCAAAGTAAATAATTGTCGTTATGGATATTTCAAAAAAAATATTTTTTTTTACCGAATTTACAGATTCATTCAGGTCATTATGAAGACCAGTATAATATGATGATAATTTAGTAAATTAATTATTATTTAAATAGTATGTATTTTAATAGTGGAAATTTGTTCTTTAAATGTAAAAATAAGATTATCGAAAAATGACATATATAACTACTTCATATAAAAAAATTTCGCGATTTTAAAATTTCGAATTTCGGAGTTACGACCTGCTGTACTTATGAAATAAAAGCATTTTGAGATTTTATGTACATGACAACTTTTATTCAGAACGACCTAAAAATTATGTTCCTAGATTTTGGAACGATTCCGTCGACAACAAATTACTCATGCATTTGGTGCGGGGTCCTTTGTTTCATTACTATCCAAAATCTGAAGCTGAAGGCATCGAACTAAATAAAGTTCAAGTAATAAATATCCGAGACATAAAAAACGAAGCAAAAACTTTACGACCTCATTAAAATACCGGTACTCTTTTCTCTGCTGTTCGCAAATTGACTCGCTTACCTTTATAGGTTTTTAATGTGCGTCGGGAATGTTTCATGTCAGGCTTGGCGCCATGGCCCGCAAATGTTGTAAAGTTTTTGTTTACATTTTTTATTTACTGGGATCTACTTACTTCAACTTGGCGTCATGGCCCGCGGCGATAATAATTATGCCGTAAAGTTTTTGCTTAGTTTTTTTGTCTCAGGAAGTCCTTACTTGGACTTTACCTCTATATAAATATTATGAGATACTTATTAGTAATATATACTATATACTTAATTACATAATATTACAAAATTATAATTTAGATAATAGTTATTTATTGTATAAGTGTTTTAGATAGCGTTTTATCCACGCAAGAAAGTTTAAACTCGAGAACGAAGTTCGAGAGTTTTATTTTCTTGAGGGGATAAACCGCGACTAAAACACATAACAATACAATGTTTTATCCACAATCACGGTCATTTAGAATCATATTTCATCAAAAAATGATTTGACATTTCGCTCTGTCAGCGGCTGTAACGTCAAAAATTATTGAAATTAATTAAGAAAAACTTGGAAGGTATTGAAACTTCGACAAGCACTATGCGTTCTGAAACCGTTGACAACTACTACAAGCTTGTTATTAATGGAAACGAAGTGAAATATGATACAATAAATGAGGAAATATGTTAATATTAATAAAAAAATAAATAAAATATAAAATGTAATTGATTTAAGATTGTATTTTTCATTATTCCACTAGTGGAATAAAGTAATTTCATTATTCCACTGGTGGATAAAGTGGTATATACTTTATATGCTTCATAAGTGTGGATAAAACTCCAATTATAATGTGATTGTGGATAAGAATTAAAAATAAAAATAATGGATTTATTTTATAGCCCTGTTATATATGCCACAAAACAAAATTTTAGTAGATAAGTAAGTATAGAGACCTATGTAGTATAGTTCAAGTAATAAATAATTATTATCGCCGCGGGCCATGGCGCTAATTGAAATAAATAGATCCCAGTAAATAAAAAACGCAACAAAAACTTTACGACATAATTATATCGCCGCGGGCCATGGCGCCAAGCCTGACATGATACATTCCCGACGCACATTAAAAACCTATAAAGGTAAGCGAGTCAATTTGCGAACAGCACAAAAAAGAGTACCGGTATTTTAATGAGGTCGTAAAGTTTTTTTTGCGTTTTTGTCTCAGTTTCTTCCTACTTGAACTATACCTATAGAGACACAGCTGGCGAAGTTGCCGAAAGCACAGAGCACAGTAACTACACAGAGGCGAAGACCTTGGCGGCACCTTTGAGTTTTGATGGCTCGATTTCCGTGACCGTACCTGTTATGTCTACACTGAGAGAAATGTGTTGTTAATTTCTTTCTTTAGATTATTATGAAATTCACTGTAAAAACAGTGTACCTATTTCGAATTGGGTAGAAGAATATATTATCATTTGAATTGGTTATTATCGACGCCTATTTTCGATTGAGTTGGGCCCTAGTAACAGTTTCATAATTTAAAAAAAAAAAATTAACAACACATTTCTCTCAGTGTAGACGCAACTGGTACGTAAGGTCACGGAAACAGGTTTTGGCGGGAAGGCTTGCTTTCGTCTCTGGCATGTGTAGTTACTGTACTCTGTACCGAAGAGACGTAAAATCTCTACCACTTATACCGTCATTGCACAAGGATTCTTGGTTATTGCCTACTTAAAAGTGTGTCGTGTGTGGCGTGCCTTCCCACCAAAATTTCCCATGTACATCTCCCCCTTTTTTAAGGTGGGCATATCCAAGAGAGAGAGATCCGATAAAGAAATATTTATTCTTTTTGGCCATAACTTTTTTTTCAATACAGTAGTAGTGTAGTAATATTAATTTTCACTCAATAATTTCATTTGTTTGAAAAATAATTAGATTTAATTTTATAAATGTCAATTTTCGTATTTCCCAAATTTAAATCTACTTATTTCGCTATGTTTGAAATTATTGAGTGCAAATTTATAACATTACTCTTGTTATATTTCTATTTAGGTAGTCTTACAGTTTGTTTGCAATATGTCACAGAATATGTGTTTCAGAATAAGAACACAGCATAAGAATGCTGTGATAAGAAGTTATCACTAGATCTGGGATGTCAAAAACAGTAAATATTTCCTTATCGGACCTCTCTCTCTCTCTCTCTCTCTCTCTCTCATATCCAGAGAGTCTCAACCTCACTTTTGTTTTGTGTTTACGTTTATCGCGTGAAGTTAGAATTTGGTAGTCTGTGGAATTTGTCAGTTTTTCATTGTATACTATTAGCAAAGAGCATTGCTCCTTTCTATTACTGTGTGTTAATTATAATTACCTACTGGCAGAGACTTTCTGTGTTGGACAAAGATGTTTCATCACAAAGGAGGAACTGTTTGTGTTTTTCTGGAATGTCTGTCTAAGACTGGTGGAAATATATCATTATTCTCATTTCCAAAAGATCCTGTAAGGTATGTAAAGAAATAGATAGTTTCATATCTGTAACTGAAAATATGTTAATACTAATAGTACACAGTGATGTTCAGATCAACAAGTTTGTGAAGTGAGGGTTTTACTGCTATTCAATGATTTTTACTGAAATTCTGTATATTTAAGTAAATAATAACTTTATTATAAGTATGATGTATGGAAATTCAATAGACTGAAATGTATCCCTCATCATCTGGTGTGTTGGAATAATAAGTATTTTTATTTTCAGAGCTGAATCTTGGCTGAGAAATTGTAGCCGAGAGGATTTGTTAGGCAAAAGTTTAGATGTTTTATATAGAAATTATAAAGTATGTGGGAACCATTTTGAAAAAAAATATATCTCGCAAGGTGGTGGAACCCGGAAACATTTATTTCAAAATGCAGTTCCCACTATCTTTGCTAAGAACTTCAAACATTCATTGCAAAATATTACAGCTGATAGTGGCTCTGAGGAATACGAGGAAGAATATTTAGGTATATAGTAAAAATACTGCAATATAAAATTAGGTATATATTTTTTGCCGAGCACTGTAAAAAATCTATAAGACACTACATTGAAATATATTTGAGCATTTAGAATTCTCAAGTGGCAATGAATTTGACAATTAATTAAAAATAAAATGACAGTGATAAAATTTTTCGGTTTTGCTTTTATAGGTATACCTATAAACGCAAAACTGAAAAATTGTCTTACTGTCATACTGCTTAAGTGAATGAAAAAAAAAAGTTTATAGAAATGACGAGTGGTACATCCCAGGTAGATTGCAATACCTTCTAAATTAATTCCTAATAAATTTGTCTGTGCTGGATTGTGTCGCATTTAAGCAACTTCAGGTAGTGCAAATTACCAGATGCCATTTTTGTATTGAGGAAGGCCAAAAAGTGTTTTCTTCATAATTTCTTGTAAACATTTCTTTGGGCCATAAAATTATTAGTAAATTATTAATAATTTGTGATTGAGTCATATACTGACATTTTTTCAAGTAATCTTGAATGTTGTGAAAATGGTCATACAACAATATTGGAGACCGAAAAAATTCCTTATACAATTTATTTCTGTTAATTGATTTATTTTTTATTTTCAGACATCACCATTGCTACTCCTGTAGGACAAGGGACTGACAATGTTATTTCTCCTGAATCTTCTCTCCACGAGACAGGTATGTTGCTCTTACATATCATTTAATTACTTATTAGTTTGACAATTTGTCTTGTGGATTTTTTACTGAGAAATGCTAATAAATTATAGGAGTATGGTACTAAAATTCTCCCTCCATGTATTTACTGGATGGGGAACCCAATTATGAATTTCCATTTTTATGGAAGTTCGTCTATCAGTTATGCGATTTCAATAAGTATAAAAAGTTCAGTAGCATCATATTTCCTCATAGTTTAGTAATAGTTTATTTTACAAATGTCAATTCTGACCCCCAAATATAGTAGGTTCCATTCCATTAAAAACGATAGGCTATGATCAATAATTAAATGACTTTTTTTCATTAAATATTTCTTGTGTTGAAATCCTACTTGTTTGGATATTCTTAATACATTCTGCATATTAATGCTGAATATTTTTACAGATCCAATGGAGCCTGAACATCCAGAAGAAACTGTGAGATCTCTGGGCATTTTGGTTTCTTCTAGGCCTTCTATGCCTGTCGACATGTTCTCTGCTTCAACATCTGCCAACCTAAGCTCTGAAACACTACGAAAGAGGAAACTACGGGAAAGACTGAGGGCCTTAAGAAGAAACAAAATGAGAAAATCAGAGCCAAAGGAGAAAACAGATTGGACTCTCGAAGACTTTAATAAATGGTGTGATTACTTTTTGGATGCACCTTTTGCAAGGATTGTGAAGGCACAGGCTAAATTAAAAAACAAAAAAACCAGTGGCAAGAAGGTATTCTGCAGAATATAAAAGTTTGCTTTGACTCTCTACTTCTTGGGACCATGAGCTTATATGTTCATGAATAAATTATTATGAATGAATCGAACATATGATTAAAAAACTCATATGTAAGCTCAGTTTTCAAAATGATGCAATATTCAAAGCTCTTGAGCTACGATCACGAACCATGTTAGAGCATGAGAAACATTGTATTGTTTGCATTGATGAGATGTCACTTAAATCAAAATTGTATTATCACACAGGACGAGATGAGATCATTATACTTCATTATGTAGGCAATGGCAAAAAGGAGTTTTAATTGGCCAAAATGCCTGTGTTATGATAAGAGGACTATATTCCATGTAAGCAGACAATTGCTTATTTTTTTGTAAACAGACACTTTGGAGCGAGACAACTGTGTTCTGTTATCAAACTGTGTAGATAAACTGTACCGAGCTGGATTATATGTTGATGCTATTGTAAGTGATATGGGTTCCAACTTCATTCTACTGGCTAATGTTCTAGAAGTCACGCCAAGTAATCCAGAATTTAAAGTAGGCGGCAAAAAGATTATATATCTGTTTGATACATGTCATTTGATTAAAGCTACCAGAAACAATTTGATAAATAATATTTTTTACTTTGATGAGAAGGTAACATCTTGGACATTTGTCAATACGTTTTATCAACAAGATAAAAAACAAACTTATAGATTCTCATATTAATCCCATGAATTTCGAAAAAATTTAAGGTTAAACTTGCTTCTTAAGTTCTAAATAATAAGGTACCAAGTGGAATGAACACTTACATAGAAAAATTTGATAAGCTCTGATATATTGAATTCATCTGATTTAAATAACCCAAATAAATATAAAAATGTATTTAAGGGATCTCACTATCAAATTGAATACCTGAAGGAAATGGTAGATTTCATAAGTAAATTACGGATTTTAAATCATGATGGAGCCGATGTTACTCCGAAGTGTAGATTCAAAATTTGTTGATTAGTTATAATTAACGGAATTCAAAAACTTTGGGAAAAGTTAAAAGTTGCTAATTTTAAATATCTAAAGACAAGGAAGGTGAATCAAGATGTGGTTGGAAATTTTTTTGGCAGTAACAGCCAGCAGGGAGAAAATGCTGTAAATTCAACACCCATCCAATTTGAAAGAGCTTTCAAGAAACTTTCTTCAAGTGGTGTTTTAAAAAAAGAAGTCATAATTGTGGTCGTCTGAGACAAATAGGAGATGCAATGGAGGCACAAATATTACATTATTTTGATGAACATCCTGAATGTAGTATTAGACAGGCTGCTCTTCAATTCCACATAACAGGAACATCAGTATGGAGGATTTTGAAAAGGCAAGGACTTTACTCCTATCATTTACAAAGAATACAAGAGCTGTTCGTGACTTTCCAGTAAGACTTAATTTTTGTAGAATTATAATTAGGAAGATTTTACAAGAACAGTACTATTCACAGATGGATGCTGCTTTACTCGGCATTGAGTTTTAAATTTTCGTAACCAGCATTTATGGAGCGACGATAATCCTCACGCTGTTGTAAATGTAAGATATCAATACAACTCTTCAATAAATAAATTAATAGGGCTTTTTGAGTTACCAAACAGATTAAATGGTCCAGCTTATTTAAACTCGTTACAAAATTACCCGTATCAACTTATAGACGATTTACCTCTTACATTACGTCAAACACTGTGGTTTATGCAGGATGGTGCGCCACCTCATTATTCTTTAGAGGTTCGAGAATGGCTACACTCAACACATAGAAATTGATGGATTGGAAGAGAGCGAGAAACCACAATTAAATGGCCCCCTCGGTCCCCAGATGTAAATCCATTGGATATTTACTTTTGGGGCCACTTGAAAAATGTTATTTACTCGACACCTGTCTCTTAACTTCAAAGTTTTAAGAGAGAATTTTTAATGCTGTCAATGAATTCCGAAACTCCACATGTTTTAAATAGCTTGTATGGCAATTTTAGGAAACGGCTGCAAACGTGTATTCAAGTTGGAGGTCGTCATTTTGAACAAATGCTTTAATATCTAAAAACAACAATCGTTGTCTTCATGTTTAAATTTTTTTACTGTTTAAATTCATCTTTTGTGTATTTTATGTTAGTTTTTTTTAGTTTACTAATAAATTTGTTTTTCAATACTGTTATGTACTGCCCTCTAACAGAGAGGAGAGCTGTAATTATTCCCAGTAGGGTGGCGCCATCTGTGGGCCAACTGTAGTGCCTAAGAAAACTAGAGGAAGGTTCTACAATGAGATTCTAGACATTCCAAGTGTGTATATAAAGAGGTGAATCCAGCAGATGGGAGTTCGTTGCTTTGTGGAGTTCAGTTGAGTATACAGAGAGAGTTTTTTTGGTTAGATAAGAGTTGACAAGTGATTTAAAAGTAAAGTACAGTTGTGATTTAAAAGTAGTGAATTTATATTAGATTAAAGTTATTAGTCATGTGATTTTTAAGGATTAACTATTGTAATTTAAGTGATTATTAAAATAGTGGTTTGTGAAGATTCTTGTTGCAAGTTATTTGAACCTACAGAGTGTTTACTGAAGATTGTAAATACATAACAATACTTTCGTTTTTAATTTGTAATGTCTCGTGCAATTTATAAGCACCAAATGATCATATCAATACGTAATATTGTCAAATTATAATTTGACACCAGCCTACTTTTCCGCTTTACAGTCTGCAAATTCAACAAATCTTGATCAAAGGCATGCACAGTTGAGAGCCATCTGGCAATTTACTTGCAGCTTTCAACATCTTGCAGATAATCGGTTCTGCTTGATTTTTCTTGCAACTTATGTGCAAGTCTGGGTGAATAACTTAGTGTTTTTCATGTTACCAATACAGACGAAAGCTACTATAAGCACTAAAATATTTCTTCATGTTGTGTGGCCCAATCAAGAGGTTATAGATGATAAAAGCAGACGAAAGCGTCTTCATATGAAAATTCTCGGTGGCTGAAATGAGCAGAATTAGTTAAGTTAGTGTATTATTATTTAATTTGTTAGACAGTACAATTTATTTTTACAAAGTTGGCAAATCTTGCACGATATTGCAATTACAGAAATTGCCAACTGTAAAACGTACCGTCAAGAAACATTATCTACAAGAAATTGCCACTACTTGCAAGAAAGTTGCAGACTGTAAAGCGGCTTTAATATAATTATGCTCAACATCATCGCTTTTGATTGATCACTTAGGCAGATATAATTTATTTTTTTTTTCAAAAATGGTCAATTTTACAAAATTTTTTCAAGAGATAAAAGATTCTAAATGACTCATAATGTTTAGTTATTTTTCTTACTGAAAAAAAATAGCAGGCAGGAAGATACTTACAAAATTTCAAGAAGGATAGTTAATTTCACCCATTTGTGTGCACGCTAGGTAGATGAAATAATTTCGTTAGATGCCTTTTGATGAGTAACTGAGATGTGCCAAATTTCGTCTTTTTCTGATTATGTTATTTTGAGATAGAAATTAAAAACCGTTTTTTGACACACCCCTTTAAGGAGGTGTAGCTGGACAGAAAAGGCTTATTTTGAAAAATTTTATACGAAGAACCCGTCTTAATTTTCGACAGAGAATCTACAGTTAAATTTTTGCACTTTGTTACGAAGTATAAGGTAGAACAAATTTTTATTTCAATGCTTATTCAATTATGCCTTGACAATAGAATATCTAATTCATATTTTGAAGAAATGAAAAAGCATGATTGGTCGAGGAATTCGAAATTTCCCGCTTCATTTCAAAATTCGATATGGGCCATTATTGTGAGAAACAATTTTTCTATTAAAAACTATTAACTTTGAAACATTATTTTTATTAAATAAGTACCTATATTAAAAATGCTAGGTAAGTACAATAAATGAACATTTAATTAGGAAAGCTAAAATATGTAATAAAAGACATTAATGTCAAGGACAAGGGACATTATCTATCATAAGCAACTGTACTAAATCAAATAATAGTAACATATTTAACGTAACGAACTAACCTAAAGAAATACTCGTATTACGTATTTTAGTTACTAACAAAATGTAGTTTAAAAAAATGATAATTTTACAAAAGGATTCGAACCCTTGAGCTCATGTGTGAGAGCCGTGCATCCAATTCAATTCAAAAGACTTTATTTAAAATAAGCATAATGACAGCTGCGTCCCCAGGACCTGCCTCGGGGCCGACCCTGCGACCTATCCACTACAATATGGATAGCTGTTGACAAATTTACGTACTTCTTAGTATGTCAATCATTCAAAATGTGAAAACAAGAGAGGGGTAACCGACCAATCCCATAGCTATCTGATCTACGGACCAATCAGAGGCGATGATGACTGCTATCCTTAGTCGCTCATCTCTATCTCAGAAACTGGTTGTGTGCTTTTTTTGAAATTCGAGTGGTTGATCACTACCCCCCAACCAGAATTTAATGACGTAGTAAAATTTGAAAATCATCATTAGTGTACCTTTATATAGGCCAACCTAAGGGTGGATTTTCAGAGAATGTATATTAGCGATTTTTTTAGAAAAAATCTAGTCGGATACCGATTCTTAACCAGCACCTTTAGAAACCCCTTTGTACAAAATTTCGTTATAATGGATTTCCAAGGTGGTTTAGATATAAGCCACAAAAAATAACTTTTTCAACGAAAAAATTTTTTTATTTGCATAATAAAATTCTTCATTTTTTGTTCAGAACAATGTATTTTACTAGTGTGATTTGGATTTGAAAGATGATTCTTTTTTTTTTTAATAATGCAAGAATTATATTATTGTAACAAATACAAACCTAAGTAAGCAATGAAAGCAAAGGTATGACATGTGTCAATTTATTATTGAAAGTACATGTAAATGTACCGTTTGTATGTGAGTGTATTTTAAATAAGTACCTAAATAGAGTAAATTTCTGTATTATAAAAACTATGGTGCGCCACTTAACAATCGAGGAAAAAATGAATTAGTTCTTGGTTGCAGATAATGCCAGATCCTATAGAGAAGCTGCTGCTGAATGTAACGCATGGCATCCTGAGCAGTTTTTTCCTGTTCGACATAACTTGGTGGCAAACATCACAAATAATTTTAATAACACAAGAAACGTACGTAATTTAAGACAAAAAATATGATTTTGAAGATAGACAATATTCTAGACGAAAAACTTATTTTACAATATTAGCAGCAGTACCTAACTTATCATAAGTAAGGAGGTAAGGACCTAGTTTGGCATTGCTTAAAAATAAATAGGCAAAGAGCTTTCAAGCCAAAAATACTGAATACTTTAGAGGATGGGGATACACAAAGAAGGTTAGATTTTTGTTTTTGGGCATAGAGTGAATTTTTAAATAATACAAATTTTCTGAAAAAAAATAATTTTTACTGATGAGGCTACCTTTACGGCAAATGAGGTAGTATCCTCCCAGAATTGTCACTTTTGGGCTAACGAATATCCCAAATGGGTTATCAATACCAAATGGCAATAGGTATGTTTCGAAAGGCAATGTTTGATGTGGCATATGGAATGACCAAATCATTGGGCCATTCTTCATCCGAAGATTAAATGGGGAGGCCTTTTTGAATTTATTGCGGGATGAAATTGACCTGTTTCTTAAAGATCTGCCACAAGATGTTAGAGACCTACGTTATCAACTTGATGGTGCTCTAGCTCACAACGTTGGAAGAGTATTTTTAGAAACTAATTTTCCAGCCAGATGGATATGTCATAGAAGTCCATTTCAAGAGTTTCCCCCGAGGTCTCCCAATCTCACACCTCTTGACTTCTATTTGTGGGGTCATTTAAAAAATTAATTTTAAAAGGACAGACCACGTAGCAAAGAAGAATTAGGGGACAGAGTTAGGCAGGCATGTGCTGAAATCACTCCTGATGAAATTCGAAAAGTTAGAAGAATTGAACAATGTATCCGTAATGATGGGTGGTTTTATAGTAATGGAAAGATCGTTTAAGTTTATTTAGTTCCCTATTATTAATATACTTTCCCTGTTCTGGATCTTACATTATTTTTAAATATTATATTTATATTCAAATTTTTGCGTTATTAAAAAATTAAGAATTATCTTTCAAATCCAAATCACAGTAGTAAAATACATTGTTCTGAACAAAAAATCAAGAATTTTCAATTTGGGTAATCATTATGCAAATTAAAAAAAATTTTTCGTTGAAAAAGTTATTTTTTGTGGCCTATATCTCAACCACCTTTGAACCCATTATAACGAAATTTTGTACAAAGGGATTTTTAAAGGTGATGGTTAAGAATAGGTATCCAACTAGATTTTTTCTAAAAAAATCGCTAATATAAATTCTCAGAAAATCCACCTTTATGTTGGTCTATCTAAAGGTACGCCAATCATAATTTTACAACATTATTAAGTTCTAATTGGGGACAGTGATCAATCACCAAAATTTCAAAAAAATCGAAGAAGCAGTTTCTGAGATATAAGATTGATTCCATGAAAC
This sequence comes from Leptura quadrifasciata, assembly GCA_963675555.1. Classification (NCBI taxonomy): domain Eukaryota; kingdom Metazoa; phylum Arthropoda; class Insecta; order Coleoptera; family Cerambycidae; genus Leptura; species Leptura quadrifasciata. Next base: position 104,020,573 of record OY776676.1, read on the forward strand.
TTGCGACACGCTGTATATCATCAAATTGTTTATTAGGTTAAGGATATTTTATTCTTTGAAATATTCAAATAGAGACATAAAGAGTGACAAGGGAAAACAAAAAAAAAATAGAAAATTAACTATACTGTCTCATATATAGGAATTAATTGTGCCATAACCAACCATAACTAGAGTCCTCAACTTCTGAAGTTGTAGTTTGAAAAATTTCTTTACTTATAATGATTTTCAAGTTATTTAAATTAAATAAATAGATGAATAAGTAAAAATTGTTTTATTTCCGGTCGTTTTCTTTAAGTTGAAATTGTTAACCGAGAATTAAAATTCTCATAAATGATTTTTTCCTCAGCCTCGATCTCAATGTATTATTTCTCCTACAATGAACAAATTTTTGAATATTTGCAAAATTACTAACAGAAGATTAGCAACTGTAAATAGAATTTCACTTATGTTTTCTTAGTATTTTGAATATTTACCTAAAAAGTGTTTTACCTTTGTGTATAGGTACGATACTAATAGTAAATAATGCAGATTATAAACAAAGCATTTTTACTGCTACGCCCGAGTCTAAAGCCCAATGGTAAGTGGGGCTCAAAAAGTGTAAAAAGATCATTTTTTGAACAAGAAAAAATAAGATATTTTTTGAAAAATTCATTTTGGTAAAAAAAGTAGTATACTCTTTCGTCACATTATATAAATAACATTTTTCTAATTTTGACATATAAAGTGACACTTTTTAAAACTGATTGACATTATGAAACGTCTTACTTTTTGTAACTAGTTGCATAAAGTAAAATTTTATGCAATTGGTGACGAAAAATGTATTTCAAAATTAGTGACAAAAAGAATTATTCTATTTATTAAACTGTTATAATACAAGTTAAAAACATAAATTATAAATTAATTAATTATTATAAATATTGATAACACAATTATTGCAATTATTCAAATTAATTCCCGACGACATATTTTTTTCATTGCTCGAACTTGCTGTTATTTGGGAAGTGGCGCACATTGCTTTAGATGTTTCACCAAATATTTCTTGCGCTATAAGTTTCTTATTATTCATAGAATTTTCGACATATCCCTCCGCAACAGAGCTAGATTTCCAACCTCCGTGCCTCTTTAATTTTAAAATATCAGCGCCACTGTCTGCTAGAAAAGTGGCAGAGCTTCTTCTAAAGCAGTGGCCAGTATATAGAACAGGGTTTGAAAGACGAAGAAATTGTGCAATAACTTTTGGCAGACTGCTGAATGTGTTAATTCCAACAGGATTTCTGGTACATTTTCCATTCGCATATTTTACAAAAAATCTGTTGTGTTTAAGAACCTGGGGACGCAACTTAATATATTTTCTTAATAGTTCAACAAGATTCGTATTTTCAATGTCTCCAGTGGTAATTGCAAACTGCCGTATAACTTTTGTTTTTGAAGGTGGGATATCAACATGAAAATAGCTTCCTTCGTCTATAACATTTTCAACTGGAAGAAATGTTAATTCTGCTTTTCTGCATGCTCCTGCCATTCCAATTATCATTGCAACCTTAGCCATTAAGTATTCTTTGTCATCAGCTTCCACTAAAAATTTGGCAAAATCTTCTTTAATAAAAACTTTTGACTTTTTAGCACTGTACCCGTCCGCTTGACTTTTAATATATGCTACCAAATTTGTATATTTTTTAATATCAATATTCCTTTTCAGATTTAGTTCAGACCTTAACATTGAGTAAAGTGTCCATAATGTGGAAACTTTTAGATCTTTCTTACCCTCAAAATATGCAAGTAAAACTTTCTCATTAACATGTTTAATTTTCTTCTCATCACACCACGTAACAAATTTTTCGTATGCCAAATCATAAACTGCCTTTGACTTTTTGGGAATTACTGATAATAGAGCATTACCTGCTGCCTCTTCAATATCGCTTGGTAGCTCTTCAGAACTTGAATTACTCATTTTTAAAAAATAAAACTAAAAATATATCAATCTCACTAAAAACCTTCCGTCTAGACTTTTTTACAAAATGTCAAACTGACAACTAACATGAAGTAACAGCAACAAACTAAATTTATGTTTTCCAAATTTTTATCAATTATATTAAATTTAATTTTTTTATTACTTTCTTCAAAATTAGAAAAAATCTTGTATGCAATACGTTACGAAATGAAATTTTGTGTAACTTGTGAATTTTTGCGAAACTCACTTCGTTCGTTCCGCAAAAATCTCACGCGTTACACAAAATTAGGCATTTCGTAACTGATGGCATAAATAGCTATTTTAGTTCGAAATCAAAACAAAAAAATTTCAAGTGGGTGGTGCCGAGGGTAATAGCATCTATAATAATTACATTTCATAGGTCGAAAATGTTGCCAAGGCCCTACTCGATCGAAAATAGGCGCAGAGTATAAACAATTTCAATAGTAATATTTTTCTACCCAATTCGAAATACACTGTTTTTTCAGTGTATGATATAATTTAAAGAAAGAAATTAATAACACATTTCTCTCAGTGTAGACGCAACTAATACGTAAGCAGTGATCACGGTGTAGTATACTAATATATTACCGTGGCAGTGATGTGAGTTGGGAATTTTCCCACTGGGTGGGTAAATATAAATCGGGAAAATATGGGGAATTTTCCCCGATGGTATTTTCCCACTCGCCAAACAAAACTGACACTGACTAAATCTTACTTAACCTAACCTGACCGATATGTTAATATGTAGCATTATTTTCTATTAACGTTTATTTATTTTTTTGTTAATTGCTTATTTGCTAATTTACATAACATAGAATATTATGTATCTTTTTTATTCTTGTAAGTATTTAAAATCAAATGTTATTATTAAAAATAACTTTATTAATACATTTACTTTAGTAACATATAATACTTTAAAAATACATTTAGGACCAATAAAATTAGCATTATTATTATTTATCCAGGGAAAATATTTGGGAATTTTCCCTCAAAAATAAATTCTGGGAATTTTACATCATGTACCTAATTGAGCCATCAAAATTCAAAGGTGCCGCCAAGGCCTTCACCTCTGTATAGGTAGTTCAATGACTTTCTGAAGTCATTGGTATAGTTACTGACGTTACTGACGTTACTGTACTCCATTGTTTATTTGTCTATGGTGTACTCTCGCGCCAATATCCATTGGCTGGATGTCGGTCTCGATAACTAGGGCCGAGTAGGACTATTACTCTTTGCACCTAGATTATCTCTGTAGACCTGGACCGGCCTTCGTGATAGGTGGGCCCGCGTACTTCTACCAGACCCAGCTCACAAATGTGAGATGTGTCGTGGTATTTTCTGCGGACCTCCCCTGGTCCTGGCTGTTGAACCTCGCTGGCTGAGGTCTCTTCTGGCGCTCTTCTTGTCTTGATGTTTTCTTTCTTCGCCAGCTTGTCGCCCCCGGGGTTAGTCATCGGTCGAGTTGGGTTTAGGAAGTTTTGGCTGGGACTGACTGCCGGTACGTAGGACATCAATTGATATCCTACCCCGGATCGTCGGAAAGGTAAGGATGAGCTGTGTAGCTCGGGAGTGTGGAGACCTAAGTGCTTCTTTTAGCACTTTCGGTCTCCACGGAGCAGGTAGGACAACGGGCGTCGGACGGTATGTTGTCCGACGCCCGCAAGGAGGTTGGGTTAGGGTTGAAAACGTCATGTCTCTGGTAGTGGTGGTCCGTCCTGGCGTATCTGAAACAGATCTGTTAGCGGGAAATAAAGGTTATACTTACCCGTTGTCCAGTAGCTGAACCCTCGGTCGCTTGTGCCTCGGGGCGTCGGCGGGGTCGTAATCAGTGGCCTGTCTGATCAGCGGGTTCCCATGCTCCTCGGCTTGGGCGTACAGCTTCTTCGCTCGTTCCCGGATGACTTCAGTGACCGTGGTGTACTCCAGGTCTCTGACGATGTCTGCGGTTCTCACGTACCATGGGGCGTCAACTACCGTCCTGAGGGCGATGTTCTCCACTGCCTGGATTCTCTTCATGTAGGACTTCGCCTGGTAGCCCCACGCTACCGAGGCGTACGTCAGCTGCGGCCTGATGAGGGTCTTGATAAGCGTGAGCTTGTTCCTCAAGTTAAGTCGGCTCCCATTTCCCGTCATTGGGTAGATGAGGGCTCTCGTACGTCGGGCCTTGGCTGTGATGGCGTCCGTGTTTTGTCTCCATGTTAGGCTTCTGTTCATGACCACGCCAAGGTATTTGACGGTGTCGTGCCATTGGATGTCCTCGCCGTTCATGGAGACGTGTCCTGTGGGAATTTCTTTCCGCACTCGTCTGAAGAGGATGGCTTGGCTCTTGTCGGCGTTGACTGCGACTTTCCACTTCGTGCACCATTCTGGCCGCTTCCTGGAGTTTTCTGGTTGCGTCTCTGGCCTTCCAGGATCTGGCAATCAGGGCGGTGTCGTCTGCATACAGGGCTAGGGCTGTATGGTCGGTCCGGGGGAGGTCCGAGGTATAGATGGCGAACAGGTGCGGTGACAGCACCGATCCCTGTGGAACTCCCGCCTCCACGGTCCTGTAGGTGGAGAGTTGGTCCGAGATTTTCACCCTTAGCTGTCTGCAGTGTAGGTAGGATCTCACTAGTTTGACGAATTCGATGGGGTAACCCATACTCATCATTTTAGCTAAGAGACCGTCGTGCCAGACCGTGTCGAATGCTTTGGCGACGTCTAGGAACAGCGCCGCGGTGACTTGACGCTGGTTGAACCCCTTGGTGATCTCCTCGGTGAGGCGAAGCACTTGGAGTTCCGTGGAATGTCCTGTTCGGTATGCGAACTGTTCATCCGGGATGATGTTCAGCTCTTCTGTCTTCTCTGTTAGCCTCTTCAAGATGACCCGTTCTGCAACCTTGCTCATGGCTGGGAGGAGGCTGATGGGCCTGTAAGAAGACGGAAAAATTAGTTCTTTCCCTGGTTTAGGGATCATAATGACGTCGGCCTTTTTCCACCTGGCTGGAAAGTGCCGTAACCTTAACATCGCGTTTACGATGTTGACTAGCGCCGCTACTCCTTTCCTGGGCAGCTTTTTGAGAGCGATGTTTCCTATCTTGTCACATCCCGGAGCTTTTCTCGGCTTTAGGCTCCTCAGGATTTCCTTGACTTCCTCGGGGGTAGTCGGACGGATGTGGTCGTCATCTGGCAGGCGGCGGATCCTTCGTACTCTGCGTTCGACGTCGTCCACCCAGTCCTCGTCCTCGTCATCGAGCTCGTTCTCTCTGCACTGCAGTTCTAAGCTGTCGGCGAACGCCTCGGCTTTTTCCTGGTTAGTGTAGACGATCCCTCGCTCTCCGTGAATCGGGCGCATAGGCTTCCTTCGCTTTCGCAAGGCACGTTGTGTGTTCCACATGCTTCTGTCCTGTGGATCCAGTGACTCAAGGTGGCGTTGCCACCCCTCCTGACGGTGTTCCTGGAGGGCGGCTTTCACTCTTCGGCTGAGGACATTGTACTCCCTTCTGTCGGCGGGGAGCCTGGTCCTCTGAGCCCGTCTCTTGGCGCTCCTTCTGTCTGTCAGCTGCCTGGTGACCTCTGGGAGGTTTGCCATCGGTGCTGGGTGCCTTCTTACTTCTATTTCCGTGGTGCTGGCCCTTATCGCTTCCAGGATCTGCTCCTCTAGGGTAATGATGGCCCTCTCAACGTCCTCCACGGTTTCTCGCCTGGGAATTTGTGCGATGTACTGCTGCAGGTGCTGCCGGTACGATTCCCAGTCCGTTCGTCTCTTCGTGAAGGTGGCGTTGTCCTCACTCGCCTGTCCTCCTAGGGTTAGGAAGATCGGGTTGTGCTCGGTAGATCCCTCCGTTCTGGTGGTGATCTCTGCCTCGAAGGTCATCTCCTTTAGGATCGCGATGTCCAGTACGTCTGGCCTCTGTCTGCCGTTGTCGAAGGTGGGCTGGTCCGGTCCTACCACCATCAGTTCGCCGGCGTGCTGTCCCAGGAACCTCAGCAGCTCTCGTCCTCGAGTGTTGGTTATGCCGCTGTTCCATTCCTGGGATTTGGCGTTGAAATCGCCAATTGCGACGACCTGTGTCCTGGCAGGCAAGATTGCGTCCAGATCCCCTTCGGTAAGCCTGCTGCGGGGTGGCTGGTAGCATGAGACCACTTGTATGTCGCCATTTCGCGCTGTGGACACTACTACGGCGGTGGCGGTGTACTCTGTAGTCTGTGGTATTTATTGCAACTACAGACATCAGGATTCGGAGCATAGACAAATAAAACAATATTCGGAGACTTATTGCATAATTATATACACATCTAACCTCAAATTACTTACAGTGTCCTGTGGCTTGGAGGCTGAGCACTATGAGTATAAAGTTGTTACTTCAAATTAGTCAAACTACGGTCAACGTGAACATTTATTTAATGGCATTTTATTAAATAAAACAGTAGTTAATGTTAATTGTACCAAGTTCTGTAGAGGGCGTCCGTCCGCTATCTTAATCTTATCAAAATATTAAAAATTTGAAACAAGAGGTGGCAGTCACGTTAATGTGAACTAACCGAGGTTTGGCATTTTTTACCCCATGAATTTTATTTTTACATAAAATTTGCAAACGGAGGTATACGCATGCAGAGTGTTGTTTTTACATATTTTCATAAGACGTTTATTAAGAAAGATAAAACTTGATACTTTTATAAACCTAAACAACGCAACATCGTTTGCTGCAATCCTAACTTTTTAGTTACGATCATAAGCGTCTCATTTAAGGGGTCAATAGCATATTAAATCATAACTTTTTTTATCCTTGATTGTTTAGCGGCGTGATTTCAAGTTTTAAAATTTCAGAAATTTTAAAAAAGGTACTTCTGTCCTAGATCTTTAAGATACACAGACAGATTTTGGAGAAGAATCAATTTGAATTTTTTTGTTTTCTTCCTTATAAATTTCCCAATGGTTACTAAATTTATTACCTACCAATAATTATACCCGAATACCGTCTAGTTTCATAACTTTTCGAAAATACTGTGTCTTGCAATATCTTTATATAGTCTCCTAAACATTTATAATTTTTTCAATTTTTTGAAAATAAGTTGGCTTTGACAAATCAACAAAACAAAATATCAAATTATTCTTGTGTCAAGTGAGTTGCCTAGATGCCTAGGGGTGTAATGGGGTAGTGAAGCGCAAGTTATAGCCTCTCCTACTCAATTGTTAACCTCACCTTCGCGATGAGTTCAATTTGAACTTGGTGCACCCTGTTTTCACTAACGAGGCTCTATCGACCGAGTAAGGGCGGAATAACCCTTACCTTTTGCCGTGAGCACATCCACCTTCTCACGAAGAGTGCGGTAAAAATAACCCACCGCACACAAAGGTTGCTTTTGGAATCGTTTGGTTACCCCATCGTCACAGTCTCATTCTGTGCCATGGGACGACACCACTCGCCTTCCGCAACCGAGCTGGTCAGTTGCATACCTGCTCCAGCTAAAACTTCAAATGCAGCTTCGTTTTCAGTCGATTAAGGCTTTAATAAAATGATGGGGCGTTCAAGTGGGACAAAATCATCCGGAGGTAAAATACCCTCCCGATCGGATCTCCGGGGGAGGGTGCCCACAGGGACACCTCATCGAATGTCGAAAAAACACCGACAAGTTAAATCCAACAAAACTAATTCTTTCATCTGCGGCGCTTGGAATGTTCGTACTTTGAACTACAGCACTCGCACCGATCGGCCTGAAAGAAGAACTGCTCTAATAGATAGAGAACTTCACCGACTCAATGTTGACATTGCAGCTCTCAGCGAAACTCGATTTTTGGAGGAAGGCTCTCTCACAGAAAAGTACTACACCTTCTATTGGAAAGGTCTTCCCACCAATTCAAGAAGACAACATGGAGTAGGATTTGCCGTTCGGAATCAACTTATATCCAACTTAACGCAAGTACCACAAGGCCTATCCGAGCGTCTAATGCTGCTACGCTATGAGCTATCAGATGGCAACGCGGTAAATCTAATAAGCGCCTATGCTCCCACTCTGGATGCAAGTCACGAAACCAAGGAAAGCTTCTATCAACAGCTGGAAGAAACCCTCTGTAGAATACCTAAAACGGAACGACTCGTTATTCTTGGCGATTTTAACGCTAGAGTAGGGAGAGGTGCAGACACCTGGCCAGGCATCATAGGCAAGAACGGTTTGGGCAACAGGAACGCTAACGGTCAACTACTCCTAACTAAATGCGCCGAACATGATCTAGTTATAACAAACACCATTTTCCGACAAAAGGATAAATTTAAAGGCACCTGGCGTCACCCCAGATCAGGTCACTGGCATCTACTGAACTATGTTATCGTACGTAGGAAGCATCTCAAGGACGTCCAAATTACAAAGGCGCTTATTGATAGCGAATGTTGGTCCGATCATCGTCCTGTTGTCTCTAAAATGAAAATTGTTATGAGACCCAAACACCGAAGAACTCAAGTAAAACGTAGACTCCGTCTCTGTATTAGTAAATTGCGTGACCAACAAACCGTCGAACAGCTAAGCAAAAAGTTCAAGAGAATTTGAGTGCACTAGAAGAAACCAATTCTGTAGATGTCGCTGCTACCTGGACACAAATTAAAGACAGTTTAAAAAGTGCGAGTGAGGAAATTCTTGGCACTGCAGCAAGTAAAAAACAGGAGGACTGGTTCAATGATAATGAAGCTTTTATACAAGAACTTCTTGTCCGCAAACATACTGCCTTCCAAAACGCTATCAACCACCCCAACGACTCATCAAAAGCAGAAGCTTTTACCCAATCTAAGTATGAAACGCAACGCGAAATCAGAAGAATAAAGAACGAGTGGTGGGCAAGCAAGGCCAGAGAAATTCAAAGGTACGCCGATTCACACGACTACAGGAATTTCTTTCAAGGAGTAAAAGCAGTGTACGGCCCCAGTCGGAAAAATATGTGCCCTATAAAAGATTTAAATGGAAATCTCCTCAAAGAAGACCAGGAAATAAGAGCCCGATGGAAAGAACACTACTCTAACATTCTTAACCAGCAAAGTCAAGCCGATCACGATATTATAAATCTTATCCCTCAATATGACACCCTCGAAGACTTAGATAAACCACTAACAACGGAAGAGATCTTAACCGCCATTGGGCAGCTAAAAAATAACAAATCTCCCGGCGCCGACTCACTCCCAGCTGAGATCTTTAAAGCTGTGTCGTCAGAGCTCATACCCTACCTCAAAAAACTGTTTGATGTCGTGTGGGAAAGTGGTCAAGCTCCGCAGGAGTTTTGTGATACACTTTTAATCAACCTCTTCAAAAACAAAGGGAGCGCTGCGGACTGTGGAAATTACAGGGGTATAGCTCTCCTGGCTGTTGGAGGGAAGATACTCACTAAAGCCATGGCAAATAGGCTAACACCTGTTATGGAAAAGTTACTTCCTGAAACACAGAGTGGCTTTAGACCAAACCGAGGCACATCGGATTTAATCTTCACACTTAAACAGCTTCAAGAAAAGGCACTCGAACATCAAGGATTCACATGGCCTTCATTGATTTAACCAAGGCGTTTGACTCGGTGGACAGGGAAGTGTTCTGGAAAATTATGTTCCGCTTAAATTTGTGGAAGTATGTCGCAGTCTACATACAAACAACAACGCCCAGGTTATGTATAATAATGAGGCAACCGAACCTTTCCAAACCCTCACTGGAGTTAGGCAGGGATGTGTCCTGGCACCCCTACTCTTTAATTTGTTTACCACTGCTCTAACAATTATTGTTGACAACAAACTGACAGTCAGAGGAATAGGTCTCAGATACCGTTCTGATGGCGGTCTCTTTAACATAGGGCACTTTAGAGCTTTCACGAAGACACGCACACGATTCATTTGTGATCTCCAGTATGCGGATGACTGTGCACTTTTAGCCTCTACGCCGGAAGAGCTTCAAGAACTTTTAGATGTGTATGCCCAGAGCTATGATTCCTTGGGACTTAAAATCAACATTGGAAAGACTAAGATTATGTCAACTCCTCATCAAGTGAACCAAATAGACATTACACTTAACGGAAATTCTCTTGAAGTGGTGGATCAGTTCAATTACTTAGGCAACGTTGTTAATGACAAAGCAAACATGGACAGCGAGATTCGCAATAGAATTAACGCTGCATCTAGAGCACTCTGGGGACTTAGAGAGAGAGTATTTGACAACCACGACCTTGCTTTGTCAACGAAAATGGCTGTCTACAGAGCAGTTGTCATTCCAACTTACCGTCGTCATGTGAAAGAATTAGAACGTTTTCAGCAAAGACACCTCAGAAGTATGATGAAAATCCGTTGGTTCCATCACATATCAAACGTGGAAGTACTCAGGAGAGCAAACTGCCTTCCAATTGAGGTGCTTGTTTCAAGAGCACGCCGAAGATGGGCAGGTCACGTTCATCGTATGCATGATAACCGCCTTCCTAAATGTACACTTTATGGTGAATTGTTAAGAGGTAGAAGAAGGCGTGGCGGTCAATGAAAGAGGTTCAAAGACGCTCTCCATGAAAATCTAAAATCCTGCGGTATTGCAGACGAGCAATGGGAACAACTTGCAGCGGACAGGACCGAATGGCGAGGGGTTGTGGCCAGCTATCAAGGAAATGTTGCTGCAAGGCCGAATCCAAGACCTAACCAGGTCTATGTTTGTCCTGACTGCGGTCGACATGTGCTCTCCCGAATTGGCCTCTATAGCCATAGTCGTGTGCACTGTAGATGAATGGGAATTACAATAGACTACACCTTTTACTTGTTTTTTATTGTACACAATTTATCGACTGTAACATTTTTATACTCGGACTCGAGTAACGGCTAATAATTAATAATTAATTAATTATGATATTGACTTGAAATTTGGTACACTTATGTATTATAACAAGATCTGGAACTAGATTATATTGTTACGTGTTTACAGTCTTCAGTAAACACTCTGTGGGTTTAAATAACTTGCAACAAGAATTTTCACAAACCACTGATTTATTTAATCACTAAAATTACACTAGTAAATACTTAAAAATCACACAACTAATAATAACTTAATCTCATACAAATTCACTACTTTTAAAACACTATGCACTTTACTTTTCTTCTGAAACTTGTCAACTCTTGTCTAACCTAAAAACTCTGTATTGCCTGCTTCACTCAACTGAACTCTTCTTCTACAAACTGTCTCTGTAACCAGAACTGTACTGGATACTAAACTAAACTGTTCCTTATACTTCACTAAACTGTACTATTCCGTTCCCCCATCTGCTGGCTTCACCTCTTTATATACCCACTTGGAATGTCCAGAATATCATTGTAGAACTTTCCAGAAGATACTGGAATTCTCTATAATTTTCTTAGGCACTACTAAATGGTGGTTCGCCAGTTGGCCCACAGATGGCGCCACCCTTCTGGCCAGGGAGTAATTACAACTCTCCTCTCTGTTAGAGGGCAGCACATAACACTGCCCCCTCCTTAAGCCTGAATGTCCCGGTCAGGCATTTCAGATACCCCAGTATACTTTGCCAACCTGTCCAGGTGCACGATCTTCATCTTGGACTTCTTTCTACGTTGAATCCTATAAACAACGTCGTTGATCCGAGTGATGACAGAATACGGTCCTTCCCAAGGTGAGCGAGGCTTCGAGAATCCTTCTTCACTCCGCTGTGGGTTATACAGCCAAACCGAGTCCCCCACCTTGAATCCTGCTGAACTGGCATTGCGGTCATATCTAGCCTTCATTCGATCACCACTCCCTGTAGGTGACCTCTTGGCAGCCACATTCGCACAAACCTTGCAACTGCGACACCAAGCCTCTACATCCTGACAGCTATTTACCCAGTAAAATCGCTCCCGTACTCTAGCCAAAGTCTTATTTCTGCTAAAGTGCTCTCTGGATATTCCCTCGTGCACTTCCCGAAGTACTTTTGGTACTCGGCACCTGGGTATCAGCAACCGCATGGTAACTTCTTTCCCATCCGGGCTCTCCCATGCTCTCCGTAGTAGTCCATCTATAACCCTAAGGGAATCCCATTGCGCCCATAAAGCCTTCAGTCCAACACTTTTACTGGAAACGTCCTTCCATTCAGGGCGGATTCCTTTTTCTTTCGCCTTCAATATTGGTCCAATTTCATCGTCATTCAGTTGTTCCTCTCTTAGAACTTCTTTTGTCCAGTCTTTTGGAATCTCTATCTTAACTGCCTTCACTTCTGCTATATCCTGCTGCTTCTTTACATTCTCGGCATTCACTTCCTTAGGGCTCCTCTGGCGACAGTACCTCTTGACATGCCCCAATTTGCCGCAATTATAACAGCGGATTACTTTTGTCGGATCTCCAGCACTTCACTGCTGCTTCGGCTCCTGTTTCGGCGGTTGCGGTTCCTGTTTCAGCTCCGGTCGCGAACTTAATTCGTTTAGTACTTGTGCGACCATTTTCTGTATGTCTGTTAACATAACAATCAATCTCATCTTATCAGAGCGAACTTCCTCTTTCTTTGCAGTGTTTACTTCCCCAGGATTCCGTTCTCGACACTGCCGCATCAAATGTCCTGGTTTGCTGCACTGATAACACCGAATCACCTTCCTTGGCTGTCCTTCGCTCTGTTCTCTTTCCTGCTTCCTTGGAGCATCTGGTTTGGTCATCAACTGGCTTATCATTTTGTGCATGTCAGCCATCAAAGATTCCATATTTGATATTTCTACATGGTTCCCTTCTTCTACTTTCATGGCTCGTACTCTCGGATGCAGAGTCTCTTCATAAGCGGCTTCAACTTCGAGGGCATGGATCAAGGCTTCGCTACCAGTCTTAGCTCGAGATAATCTAAGGACTCGCCTGATCTCCTCGTCTCTTATGCCATCAATGAAAGTATCAACTATTAATTGTTCCTGGAATTCTTTCGGCGCATCTGGGTAAGCCAGGTATGTCAGTCGCTCAACAGCTGCTTCAAAATCTTGTAAACTTTCCCCAGCCTTTTGTGTGCGTGATTTGAGCTGAGTCCGGTATACTTGGGCGAGGTGTTGGTCGCCATATCTTAGATCTAGTGCAGCCTCCAAAACTTTAAAATCCCGTTGCTGCGTCACTGGGATAGTCTGAAGCAACTCTGAGGCTTGACCTCTTAATGCTAGCACCAATGCCATAGCTTTGTCTTCGTTACTCCAATTGTTTGCGTTTGCGTATGCCGCTGCCTCAAATTGTCTTTTGTAGGTTGACCAAGAAGTTTGACCATCAAAGGAAGGCGGTTGTAATCGAGGACCTGATGATGATAATACCAGCTGGCCTCCTTGTTCTCTTAACAGTCGCTTAAGTCGCTCTACCTCTCCTTCAACTGCACGAAATTTCCCTTCTATATCGGTAACTTTCCCTTCGACGCCAGTAACTTTTCCTTTGACTTCAGTTACTTCCTCTTCAACCTTATTTACTTTTCCTTTGATATCACTTACTTCTTCTTCGACAGCAGTCACTTTTCCTTCGACGCCAGTCACTTTTTGTTCAACTTTATCTACTTTTTCCTTGACCTCATTAGTGGCTGACAGGATAGCATCTTGTTGCCCTTGTATAATTTTCCTTAATTCTTCTTTCTCTTCTAGACGTCGTTTTTCTTGTTCTTCTTTTTCTTCCCGACGTTGTCTTTCTTGTTCTTCTTTTTCTTCCAGACGTCGTCTTTCTTGTTCTTCTTTTTCTTCTAGTTTTTCTTTCTGACGTCGTCTTTCTTGTTCTTCTTGACGTCTTTCTTGTTCTTCTAGCATCATTTTGCTAAATGCAGCTAACATGTCTTGCATTTGCTTTTCAGCGGCCATGCTTCTTGTTTCCATTCAAAAACTAACAAACAACACTAACAAGTCTTATTTAAAGTCTATATCTGGTATACGTCAAATATGTCCACAAAATTCAGAATAGAATGTTCTATAAATTTTCTCACACTAGCACTTGTCTAATGTCTATATCACTTTCCAGTTCGACTCACTTCGCTATCTCCAGTGGTTTCCAAATAGAACACTATGGAACTTCGTCGAATTCTTCAGAAATTCTGTTGCAATTCCGCTTCTGACACCAATTGTTACGTGCTTACAATTTTCAGTAAACACTCCGTGGATTCGAATAACTTGCAACAAGAATTTTCACAAACCACTGATTTTATTAATCACTAAACTGTACTGTTTACTTCACTGAACTGAACTGTTCTGAACCCAACTGAACTCTTCTTCTACAAACTGTCTCTGTAACCAGAACTGTACTGGATACTAAACTAAACTGTTCCTTATACTTCACTAAACTGTATTATTCCGTTCCCCCATCTGCTGGCTTCACCTCTTTATATACCCACTTGGAATGTCCAGAATATCATTGTAGAACTTTCCAGAAGATACTGGAATTCTCTATAATTTTCTTAGGCACTACTAAATGGTGGTTCGCCAGTTGGCCCACAGATGGCGCTACCCTTCTGGCCAGGGAGTAATTACAACTCTCCTCTCTGTTAGAGGGCAGCACATAACAATATTTTGATCTAATTCCGTTGAAGGATTCGGGGTAAATGGGGTAGCAGGTAAGAGTCAAAAAATTGCAATTTAGGGCATGTATGAAAAGTCAAGGTCTTAAATTTTTTTTTGGCATCACCACCCCACCCCCCACTATCCCATACTATTGTCAAAAGGAGTAAAAAATAAATAAAATGTGATTTAGTGTGTATACAAGAACGAAACGCCTCTAAAATTCGTATATTTGTTACATAAGAGACTAAACTGTTACAAATACTTTGGTATAAATATCTGGATAAATGTAGTTTGTCTGCTTGAACCTGTAGAGTTATCGGGTTGATTAAATGGAGATTATCTAAATTTTCTGAAAAACAGTTTACCCAATTTTTGTTAGATGAAGGGTCTTTGAACATTAATTTGGCAGAAGTTAGAACTTTTGTGGTTCATGCATAACGGTTATCAGGCTAATTATTTGTCAATCTCTTGATAAAACTTACAGAGACTACTGGATTGGGAGGGACGGACCAATTGGTTAACCATCAAGGCTCCCAGATCTAAATCCTTGTAATATAATTGGGGATGCATGAAATCATTAATTTATTGTTGCAATAAATATTCGTGAGTAGCTTTGGATAATTAAAAACGGTTGTAATTAATTTAGGAACAATCATGAAATTTATGAAAAAATTCAGCAATTTTTAGACAAAACAATAAACTGATACATTGAAACAGGGCCATCAAGTACAACATCTTTTGTACGTTTAGTTTTGTTATTCGTATTACTAAATTTCGTATTGATGTCAGAAGGTAACTCATAAAATGATAAGTTATTGTCTTACGTTGCGAAAGAATAAAATTCTAACAGAAGAATTTCAAATCGATGTTTCTCGAAAACAAAAGTACCTTTTTTTTTAGCTCAAATTCAATCCCAAAATTAATATAAAATATTGATTCACAATGTTCGTTCGTTAGCCATTCCCAAATGAGATACTTATGATGGAAATTAAAAAATCACGTTTACAGCAGCAGCATGACAATATTAGAAAAGTCTGATGAGAAGGCGCAAAAGACCATAGCACCCTTAGGAAGTAATATTGTATATAAGATGATTTAAATCCGCTTGGGAGGATAGTTTTTAGACATCCTGTACAGGTACTCCTATACCACCTATTTAGTATATGGTCTACAAAAATACAAGTTAAAATTTAAAAGCTCGGTTAAAGCCATGTCAGATATTTAAGTATGGATGCTGCATAGGCACAGGCATGCAATGAACCTTTTTAGTTGTGACGTCAAGACTAGTTAAAAGGGTCCGAATGTATGTGATCACAGATTACAGCGACTCATGGATGATTGAATGTATACTGCGGTGGAAACGCTTAACAAATTGAACCTTATGATGCATGTAGTTTAGGTCGAATTTAAAACTATCAAAATATAGCTCTACATTTTATTGAAATGCTAACTTACACAAAATATTTCTACGTACTACATGTTGTTCTAATGTAGAATTCATTATATGTGAGTAAAAACTTATACATATTCCATGATAAATGTGAACTTATATAAAATATGAGATGACTATTTGGTCCTTAATGCACATAATGTTCACGAAGCATTTTCATTCAACACACCATGATTCTATGCACTATAAGATTGCCTACTTTCAGAGGCTTTTACGTCACATTAAAATGGTACATTAGATATCAACCATCCCCACTCTTAGAGAAAAAGACCTGCAAGTCAAATCCTTTTTGTGAAGTGAGTACAAAACATTTAAATAAATGAACTTTTAAATTCAGGTATTAATTTTAAAAATATCAAAAATATGTGGGCCTTGAATTTGTGTTTTGTTTATTTAAATTTAGAAACGTTTTACATGGCTTTAGAAAAATCATTTTCATGGATTGCTGTAATTTGCAAAGCTTCTGCAAAAACCCTCATTTTCAAATAATTTATACCTACTCACTTTTTCAACCAATGACTTCAGAATAGGATAGACAAAGCATCCTCTTATGGTTTGTTGTGTATCATTTATTTGTTTACATTGCTTCAAAAATAAATACTGGTACTCAGCAATCTATTGGCTAAAGGCACGTAGGTATATGCGCACGCAGTTCCTCTCAACACGTTTTGTTTACAATCCAGTTGCAGCGTTGGCCGCCATTAAAGTATTTGTGATAAACCGAAGTTAAACATTGTAATTACAGTGGTTTTGTAGTGTTTTTGAAGACAGAATTTGTTATTGTGATTAAACAATGGGAAAATATTGTGTTGTATGTAGATGTCTCTTTAAAATTGGAGTTAATCGATCTTTTCACAGGTAGGTAAAATTATCTCATAAGCGTAACCTCAGGTTGGAACGACAAATAAGCAAAATTGTAAATGTTCAGTGCAATAATATTGAAAGTATAGAAAAAGTTTTTATGTTTTAAAATTGAGTAATATAGTTAAATGAAAATAAAGTTGAAGGGCAAAATGAAAAGATATTATTTAAAAGTGCAATATTATATTATTTGTAGAATTCCGAGGAATATTAAACGCCGAAAAATATGGGTCGCATTTTGAAACATTTGGGAAATGAAAGATAGTGTTGTGTGCTCAGATCACTTCTCATCAGATGATTTCACAAGTCCCAGTGACCGAGTTGTTCTTAAAGAATTTGCAGTACTTGACTTACCAAGTTCATCTAAGGAAAATGTACAAGTTGGGTAAGTTATCATTTAAAAAAGTAATACATGATGGGAATAATTATAACATGTTTTTATTTTTCGGGTTAGTAATGCAGTAAAAAGAAAACTGTATTAATCATTTTGTTTATGTAACATATATCTATACCAATTTATAAGTGTAAATTTAATATTTAAATAAATCATTTAATAAAAATGCAATGTTATTCATGTTACTTTGAAGTCAAACTAGAAGAGAAATTAATACATTAATTATACGAAATAATCACCCTCTTTAACATATACGCCACTGGCAACAAGTTCCAAAACATAAACAAAACTATCACCATCCTTTTTTAATAATAGAATATATGTGATAGTAGGGAAACACACCAACTCATATGTTAATGTATAGGACATGCTTTGTCTATCCTATTCTGAAGTCATTGTTTTCAACGGACACAAGCAATGTAAAGGAAATTTACCATTGCATCAGAGAAAAAAATAACATATTCAGAGCGTTTGAAAAATTCGAGGTTTCTCATAAAATAAAACAACTAAACAAAACAGTTAATGTTCGATCAAAAGTGTTCATTAATGCCCTTTTGATGAAATACAAAGCCTACTTTGATATTTTTAAAATTAGTTTCAGAATTTTATAGCTTAGTAAAAATAATAAATAATGGTCCGAGACCCCTTTTTTAAAGTGATTACTAACAGGCTGAATTTTCGTGAGTGGCTTCGTTTTCACAAGTCTTCCAACTGTTCTCTCTGCGAAAATTCTCCGATAGAGGTTAGCAAAGTAGCCGTTAAGCATGTTGATCGTGAAACTGACACTTTTATTGCATAGGACTGGAAAATAGCAAAGTGCTAAATAAGTTTATTTTGTCTTTCAAATACATCCAAATAAACACTGACAGTTTGTTTTTATTAGCACGTTTATTCCGGCATGTATTCCCGGACTCCTTATTGTCTTAATTTTAGTACTGCAACAAATATTAACAAACTTCTGTTCTGTGCAGAAACGATTTATTTCTAGCCCGATATCAGTGAAGTAAATAGCAATGGGTATGGATTTTAGAGTACTATGAAATGGTAACAGTAGAATAAGACAAATATCTAGACAGCGTGCATACCATTTCAGAAACAGCTTTTGCATATAAATAATAATGTAATGTAATATCGAGGTGCATTTATCAAGTTCGCCGCAGATCATGTCGATTGCATAAACCTTTTTATAGATAAAAATAAAAGATTTTTACCAGAAATGGCATGCGGCTATAAAAAATAATCAAGTACTTCCAGGTTTTACATGGAGGGTGTGATAATTTTAATTTATATAAATTTTATAATATTTTTTTAATATTAACTTAAAAATATTTTTTCATTGGCATTTCTATATAAATAGCAATAGAAATGTGCAACCAGCGAACAAAATATCAAATTGATAAGAAAACAACTTACCTATTATTGGTTTTATTTGAATTACTACACATTCTTGTAGTACCGTCCACAAATTTGTGTCACCCACAATTTGGTTTTTTTATTATTCTCAAAATACTCGTGATTACTATACTTTCTTATTCGGAGATTTGATTGTCAACACATTATAGTTTTATATGAAGCTTAAAACTAAGAAAAACAACCGGGTAGAGTATGACACAAAATTTGTATTGATAAGAAAAAATATATAATTTATAAATATTTATTATACCTATCATGTATTGTGCAAAACTTAAAAATAAACTAAAAATAGTTAACGTAACAAAACAAGTATAATAATATAAAAATACACATTCATTTTTCACCAGCCTTGGTAACAAATTCCTTGGCTGCCAGTTTGACTGCCTCAACTGAATCTGGTGTACCATGTTTTTCTTCAAACATTCTGAATTTGAGAAAAAGGGTTTTCATACTCTTCAATGGTAATCGCTGACAAACTGATCTTTCCAAGACTTTTCTATAATAATAAATGTGATTACTAAAGCTATATAACAATAGAACTCAAAAAATACCTCGCTTGCTCTATTCGATCCCTTTTAACAAGTTGATCAACATAAACAGTCCAAACATGGACTTTTCTAGGGTCTGAACTCAGAATAGTTTCAAATATAGCAGCTCCTTGCTCTTCTTCCCCATATTTGAATTCCATTATGGCAAAACGAATTATTAGATTCATTTCTAAAAAAATTCATAATCATATTCAAAAATTGTTTACTTCCCTCGCTACCCGGCGGGAAGAATTGTAATTGTGAAAAATCAATTCCATCAGTCTGTCTCTATGTTCGTTGCGAGACTTGACAAAAAGATAATATCTGACAAGCAGTCGACGTTAATGCTAAGAAAAATTTTCAGTGAGGAATATGTATTTTCCTCTCTTGGAAAATTTTCATCTATATACAGAATAAAATGGCATCGAGTATGACACGTAACACCCTAAAGAACTGAGATTCACCTCTGCAGTTAGTTAAACAATAAACCGACTTTCTGCTAAATCGTCTGAAATTTCAATACATCAGTTAGCTTCTGCATAGTATGTTTTATAGCAACATGGAATATTGAGATTCACAAAACTGAATTTCGTTTTTTTTATTGGTTGTAAGTTGAAGGTAAATGAATTTGTTATAATATAACAAGATGTTATAACCAATACTTTGGTTTTGGTTATACTGCTTTTTCAGTGAGATTAAAATACCTGATATAAACTGACTTGCCTTCAATGCAGGAATTACTCATAATCCGGACGGTAACCTGCATGAATGGATCCCACCTTGCATTTTTTGTTTAAGCGTTTAAATTTGGTAGACTTATTCGTTAGATCCTACCCTTTGATATAAGAAATGTTGCTATGGTCAGCGCCCTCGTGAGGGCCCTGTTATAGCATAGTTGCCTACCTTCAGGGGCAAATCACCATTTTCGCTTGTTTTGGAGTTGAAAAGTGTCGTAGAGGGCTGAGATTTGGTACACATGCGGTTTAAGGCCACAAGCAAGTGTCCCAGAGCTCACGGTCCTTTTTTTCAAAATGGCGGTGGGGAAAATGCATAAAATAACGTTATATTCAGAAAAAGTTTACTCTACTGTATTTTTTCGAGTGAAAAGTCTCGTTTCATCTGCTTTCGGAGTCATTGAGTTCGAAAAATCATGTTTTGAGTATGTGCGATCGATCAATCCTGTGCTGTGGCTGTCCAGCCGTGTAATTTAGTAAGCACAATTCGAATTACGATAAGGACATGAGAGAGAGAGAGAGAGAATTTTATTCATGTGAGACATTTGTATACACACGTCATTGTGCTCCATAGAGCACGATACAATAAAATATAAATTATACAAAATGATTACAATCACAACTTAAAAACATTTACAGCCCAATGCGAGCAGAGATTACAATTATATAGAACTAAAATTATTTGAAATTACATATGATTAAAAGTTACAAAAACAATATGTACAGATATTAAAATTTAAGATCTAAAATGATCAAAAAATTCCTGCAATTCATAATAGACATGTTCTTTCAGAAAACTCTTAATTTTTTTTTTGAAATTTAAATTTACTAAGATTTTTCCATTCATGAGGTAGTCGGTTATATAGTTTGATAGAAATATATCTAAATGAGGAGATATTTCTCGAAAGCCGAAAATATGGGACAATCAAAGGTTTGTGTCTGGTGTCATATTTATTTTCATTTTGATAGTTGGAAGTATATATTTTGGCATACATTATGCATTCGTAAATATATTGATTTGTGGATGTCAGAATTCCTAGGCTTTTAAAGAGGTGTCTACAAGAATCTCTATTATTTGAGTTTGTGATTACTCGGATAGCACGTTTTTGAATACGTAAGATCTTCATTGCATGCGCAGAGCCTCCCCAGAGTAATATTCCATAACACATCACACTGTGAAATAAGGCATGATAAGCCATTAAAATGACATCTTCTTTTATTGATATCTTTAAGTTTTTTAGAAGGTACACACAGCTTGATAATTTTTTAGACAGAGAGTTTATGTGTGGCTCCCAAGATAGCTTACTGTCTAATGTAACACCCAAACATTTCGCTGGGTTATTATTTGTGATATTGACAAGATTATTAAGACTAAAAATTATAGTTTGAGTTTTTTCATTATTTAAGCATAGCTGTATATTATTATAATAATCTTTGGCTTGCAATTGTGTTTCTTCATTTAAATTAGTAAGGATGTCAATTTTTTTGTTGGTTGATAATAGGGTGATATCATCTGCATATCCTACCGGTTTGCTCTCTGACAAATTCAGCTATGTCATTTACATAAACTATAAATAGGATAGGTCCTAGTATTGATCCCTGCGGGACACCATAGTGAAGCGGCTTTAAAGTAGATATATTACCATCAATGTGAACACACTGATACCTATTTGTAACATAGCTTTTAATAAATGACAATGCTGAACCTCTGATTCCATATGTTTCTAATTTGATTAGTAATAGATCATGTGACACACAATCAAAAGCTTTTGATAAATCCATAAAAGAAGCATGTGTCATGTTTCCTTTTTCGAATTCATCAGTTATAAAATTGATCATGTCTATTAAAGCAGTGATAGTTGATTTACCTTTTCTGTATCCAAACTGACTAGGGTTTAATATTTTTTTATGTTCTAGATAGTCTACCAGTCTGGCTTTATAAGCTAATTCTAGTAATTTTGATAAAATGGGAATCAGAGAAATGGGTCGATAATTGCTAACTAAGTTTTTGTCGTCTTTTTTATAAACTGGTGTTACTTTAGCAATTTTAAAATTTTCAGGGAATATACCTCTTTCAAAGCAGGCGTTAATCAGATGTGTTATTTGACTTAATAATTCATTTTTAGCTAATTTAATCGCTTCACTATTTAATCCATAATAGTCTCTAGACTTTGAGGTGCTTAACATATCCATCAGATCACTTACTTCAGTTTCAGAAACAGGACTTAGATAGAAAGAGAAAGGAACTCTGCTGTTCTGGAAGGACTTTATATATGCTGCATTATTGAAGTTGCAGTTAGCGATTATTTCATTAGCAATATTAGCAAAAAATGTGTTTAAATCCTCTACAGGAATATTGATGGTACTAATATTTCCATTATTTGAATTTATAATGGACCAGGCCATTTTTTGCATTGTTTATAAGATAGGTATTATGATTTATGGTCTCTGATTTTAATGCGGCTCTGTACGTTTCTTTAAATTTATTATAATTGTCTTTGAATTTGATGTCAAATACAGAAAAGTCATGCAGCATTATAAGTATGTTTTTCATGTTTTTGATCTCCTCACTATATATTATATCGTTATTTTTCTTATTTTTTGTTTTAACAGGAAAAAATGTCTCATAACATTTGACTATATGATTTAGGAATATTTCTGACATTTTATCTACATCATTAATTTGATAAAATTGTGACCAATCACAAGAGGACAAAGATAATTTATAGTTGTGTATGGTTGACTGATTAACTAATCTATATGTGACAACTTCATTTGTTATTTTTGATTTAACTAATTCTTTGTATGTGAAACTTAAAGCTTTATGATCTGACAGGTGAGGATTGCTGACTTTTGTTGAATGATTTATTTCATTTGTAGTTGTGAAGATGTTATCAATTCTGGTAGAAGAAATATTAGTGACTCTAGTGGGTTCTTTAACACATTCATGCATGCCAAAGGATATGAAAATGTTTGACATTTGTTGAGAGATGTCTGTATTACGAGAGAAGTCAATATTGAAATCTCCGAGAACTGTTATTTTATTATGCTTAGATATATTGTCCAAGAAAGAGATTAAATTGTTATTAAAAATATTTATATCACCAGATGATGATCTATAACAACAACAAATAATAGACTTTGGCTTACATAATTCTATAGCACACATTTCAATGTGTATGTCTTCACAGTAGTCTTTAGAGAATTCACATATTTTGTATGCTAAGCCTCTTTTTATATAGATTGCAACTCCCCCATGAATGAATGTGATATGGATGTAATGGTGCTTGCAGTTTTTTGTATGTAACACTTGCCTAACCTTAAGGAGCTTTGGGTGCACTTTGACATGGGAAAGCATGCCAAATTTTTAGCTGCCCATGAACTTACAAAGGTGCTTGGTAAGATATGTATTAATTTTGTTCTCAAGTCCTGAAAAATGTCAATCCATAATATGATTTCACGCAGGTATATTAAACGCCGAAAAATATGGGTCGCATTTTGAAACATTTGGGAAATGAAAGATAGTGTTGTGTGCTCAGATCACTTCTCATCAGATGATTTCACAAGTCCCAGTGACCGATTTGTTCTTAAAGAATTTGCAGTACTTGACTTACCAAGTTCATCTAAGGAAAATGTACAAGTTGGGTAAGTTATCATTTAAAAAAGTAATACATGATGGGAATAATTATAACATGTTTTTATTTTTCGGGTTAGTAATGCAGTAAAAAGACAACTGTATTAATCATTTTGTTTATGTAACATATATCTATACCAATTTATAAGTGTAAATTTAATATTTAAATAAATCATTTAATAAAAATGCAATGTTATTCATGTTACTTTGAAGTCAAACTAGAAGAGAAATTAATACATTAATTATACGAAATAATCACCCTCTTTAACATATACGCCACTGGCAACAAGTTCCAAAACATAAACAAAACTATCACCATCCTTTTTTAATAATAGAATATATGTGATAGTAGGGAAACACACCAACTCATATGTTAATGTATAGGACATGCTTTGTCTATCCTATTCTGAAGTCATTGTTTTCAACGGACACAAGCAATGTAAAGGAAATTTACCATTGCATCAGAGAAAAAAATAACATATTCAGAGCGTTTGAAAAATTCGAGGTTTCTCATAAAATAAAACAACTAAACAAAACAGTTAATGTTCGATCAAAAGTGTTCATTAATGCCCTTTTGATGAAATACAAAGCCTACTTTGATATTTTTAAAATTAGTTTCAGAATTTTATAGCTTAGTAAAAATAATAAATAATGGTCCGAGACCCCTTTTTTAAAGTGATTACTAACAGGCTGAATTTTCGTGAGTGGCTTCGTTTTCACAAGTCTTCCAACTGTTCTCTCTGCGAAAATTCTCCGATAGAGGTTAGCAAAGTAGCCGTTAAGCATGTTGATCGTGAAACTGACACTTTTATTGCATAGGACTGGAAAATAGCAAAGTGCTAAATAAGTTTATTTTGTCTTTCAAATACATCCAAATAAACACTGACAGTTTGTTTTTATTAGCACGTTTATTCCGGCATGTATTCCCGGACTCCTTATTGTCTTAATTTTAGTACTGCAACAAATATTAACAAACTTCTGTTCTGTGCAGAAACGATTTATTTCTAGCCCGATATCAGTGAAGTAAATAGCAATGGGTATGGATTTTAGAGTACTATGAAATGGTAACAGTAGAATAAGACAAATATCTAGACAGCGTGCATACCATTTCAGAAACAGCTTTTGCATATAAATAATAATGTAATGTAATATCGAGGTGCATTTATCAAGTTCGCCGCAGATCATGTCGATTGCATAAACCTTTTTATAGATAAAAATAAAAGATTTTTACCAGAAATGGCATGCGGCTATAAAAAATAATCAAGTACTTCCAGGTTTTACATGGAGGGTGTGATAATTTTAATTTATATAAATTTTATAATATTTTTTTAATATTAACTTAAAAATATTTTTTCATTGGCATTTCTATATAAATAGCAATAGAAATGTGCAACCAGCGAACAAAATATCAAATTGATAAGAAAACAACTTACCTATTATTGGTTTTATTTGAATTACTACACATTCTTGTAGTACCGTCCACAAATTTGTGTCACCCACAATTTGGTTTTTTTATTATTCTCAAAATACTCGTGATTACTATACTTTCTTATTCGGAGATTTGATTGTCAACACATTATAGTTTTATATGAAGCTTAAAACTAAGAAAAACAACCGGGTAGAGTATGACACAAAATTTGTATTGATAAGAAAAAATACATAATTTATAAATATTTATTATACCTATCATGTATTGTGCAAAACTTAAAAATAAACTAAAAATAGTTAACGTAACAAAACAAGTATAATAATATAAAAATACACATTCATTTTTCACCAGCCTTGGTAACAAATTCCTTGGCTGCCAGTTTGACTGCCTCAACTGAATCTGGTGTACCATGTTTTTCTTCAAACATTCTGAATTTGAGAAAAAGGGTTTTCATACTCTTCAATGGTAATCGCTGACAAACTGATCTTTCCAAGACTTTTCTATAATAATAAATGTGATTACTAAAGCTATATAACAATAGAACTCAAAAAATACCTCGCTTGCTCTATTCGATCCCTTTTAACAAGTTGATCAACATAAACAGTCCAAACATGGACTTTTCTAGGGTCTGAACTCAGAATAGTTTCAAATATAGCAGCTCCTTGCTCTTCTTCCCCATATTTGAATTCCATTATGGCAAAACGAATTATTAGATTCATTTCTAAAAAAATTCATAATCATATTCAAAAATTGTTTACTTCCCTCGCTACCCGGCGGGAAGAATTGTAATTGTGAAAAATCAATTCCATCAGTCTGTCTCTATGTTCGTTGCGAGACTTGACAAAAAGATAATATCTGACAAGCAGTCGACGTTAATGCTAAGAAAAATTTTCAGTGAGGAATATGTATTTTCCTCTCTTGGAAAATTTTCATCTATATACAGAATAAAATGGCATCGAGTATGACACGTAACACCCTAAAGAACTGAGATTCACCTCTGCAGTTAGTTAAACAATAAACCGACTTTCTGCTAAATCGTCTGAAATTTCAATACATCAGTTAGCTTCTGCATAGTATGTTTTATAGCAACATGGAATATTGAGATTCACAAATCTGAATTTCGTTTTTTTTATTGGTTGTAAGTTGAAGGTAAATGAATTTGTTATAATATAACAAGATGTTATAACCAATACTTTGGTTTTGGTTATACTGTTTTTTCAGTGAGATTAAAATACCTGATATAAACTGACTTGCCTTCAATGCAGGAATTACTCATAATCCGGACGGTAACCTGCATGAATGGATCCCACCTTGCATTTTTTGTTTAAGCGTTTAAATTTGGTAGACTTATTCATTAGATCCTACCCTTTGATATAAGAAATGTTGCTATGGTCAGCGCCCTCGTGAGGGCCCTGTTATAGCATAGTTGCCTACCTTCAGGGGCAAATCACCATTTTCGCTTGTTTTGGAGTTGAAAAGTGTCGTAGAGGGCTGAGATTTGGTACACATGCGGTTTAAGGCCACAAGCAAGTGTCCCAGAGCTCACGGTCCTTTTTTTCAAAATGGCGGTGGGGAAAATGCATAAAATAACGTTATATTCAGAAAAAGTTTACTCTACTGTATTTTTTCGAGTGAAAAGTCTCGTTTCATCTGCTTTCGGAGTCATTGAGTTCGAAAAATCATGTTTTGAGTATGTGCGATCGATCAATCCTGTGCTGTGGCTGTCCAGCCGTGTAATTTAGTAAGCACAATTCGAATTACGATAAGGACATGAGAGAGAGAGAGAGAGAATTTTATTCATGTGAGACATTTGTATACACACGTCATTGTGCTCCATAGAGCACGATACAATAAAATATAAATTATACAAAATGATTACAATCACAACTTAAAAACATTTACAGCCCAATGCGAGCAGAGATTACAATTATATAGAACTAAAATTATTTGAAATTACATATGATTAAAAGTTACAAAAACAATATGTACAGATATTAAAATTTAAGATCTAAAATGATCAAAAAATTCCTGCAATTCATAATAGACATGTTCTTTCAGAAAACTCTTAATTTTTTTTTGAAATTTAAATTTACTAAGATTTTTCCATTCATGAGGTAGTCGGTTATATAGTTTGATAGAAATATATCTAAATGAGGAGATATTTCTCGAAAGCCGAAAATATGGGACAATCAAAGGTTTGTGTCTGGTGTCATATTTATTTTCATTTTGATAGTTGGAAGTATATATTTTGGCATACATTATGCATTCGTAAATATATTGATTTGTGGATGTCAGAATTCCTAGGCTTTTAAAGAGGTGTCTACAAGAATCTCTATTATTTGAGTTTGTGATTACTCGGATAGCACGTTTTTGAATACGTAAGATCTTCATTGCATGCGCAGAGCCTCCCCAGAGTAATATTCCATAACACATCACACTGTGAAATAAGGCATGATAAGCCATTAAAATGACATCATCTTTTATTGATATCTTTAAGTTTTTTAGAAGGTACACACAGCTTGATAATTTTTTAGACAGAGAGTTTATGTGTGGCTCCCAAGATAGCTTACTGTCTAATGTAACACCCAAACATTTCGCTGGGTTATTATTTGTGATATTGACAAGATTATTAAGACTAAAAATTATAGTTTGAGTTTTTTCATTATTTAAGCATAGCTGTATATTATTATAATAATCTTTGGCTTGCAATTGTGTTTCTTCATTTAAATTAGTAAGGATGTCAATTTTTTTGTTGGTTGATAATAGGGTGATATCATCTGCATATCCTACCGGTTTGCTCTCTGACAAATTCAGCTATGTCATTTACATAAACTATAAATAGGATAGGTCCTAGTATTGATCCCTGCGGGACACCATAGTGAGGCGGCTTTAAAGTAGATATATTACCATCAATGTGAACACACTGATACCTATTTGTAACATAGCTTTTAATAAATGACAATGCTGAACCTCTGATTCCATATGTTTCTAATTTGATTAGTAATAGATCATGTGACACACAATCAAAAGCTTTTGATAAATCCATAAAAGAAGCATGTGTCATGTTTCCTTTTTCGAATTCATCAGTTATAAAATTGATCATGTCTATTAAAGCAGTGATAGTTGATTTACCTTTTCTGTATCCAAACTGACTAGGGTTTAATATTTTTTTATGTTCTAGATAGTCTACCAGTCTGGCTTTATAAGCTAATTCTAGTAATTTTGATAAAATGGGAATCAGAGAAATGGGTCGATAATTGCTAACTAAGTTTTTGTCGTCTTTTTTATAAACTGGTGTTACTTTAGCAATTTTAAAATTTTCAGGGAATATACCTCTTTCAAAGCAGGCGTTAATCAGATGTGTTATTTGACTTAATAATTCATTTTTAGCTAATTTAATCGCTTCACTATTTAATCCATAATAGTCTCTAGACTTTGAGGTGCTTAACATATCCATCAGATCACTTACTTCAGTTTCAGAAACAGGACTTAGATAGAAAGAGAAAGGAACTCTGCTGTTCTGGAAGGACTTTATATATGCTGCATTATTGAAGTTGCAGTTAGCGATTATTTCATTAGCAATATTAGCAAAAAATGTGTTTAAATCCTCTACAGGAATATTGATGGTACTAATATTTCCATTATTTGAATTTATAATGGACCAGGCCATTTTTTGCATTGTTTATAAGATAGGTATTATGATTTATGGTCTCTGATTTTAATGCGGCTCTGTACGTTTCTTTAAATTTATTATAATTGTCTTTGAATTTGATGTCAAATACAGAAAAGTCATGCAGCATTATAAGTATGTTTTTCATGTTTTTGATCTCCTCACTATATATTATATCGTTATTTTTCTTATTTTTTGTTTTAACAGGAAAAAATGTCTCATAACATTTGACTATATGATTTAGGAATATTTCTGACATTTTATCTACATCATTAATTTGATAAAATTGTGACCAATCACAAGAGGACAAAGATAATTTATAGTTGTGTATGGTTGACTGATTAACTAATCTATATGTGACAACTTCATTTGTTATTTTTGATTTAACTAATTCTTTGTATGTGAAACTTAAAGCTTTATGATCTGACAGGTGAGGATTGCTGACTTTTGTTGAATGATTTATTTCATTTGTAGTTGTGAAGATGTTATCAATTCTGGTAGAAGAAATATTAGTGACTCTAGTGGGTTCTTTAACACATTCATGCATGCCAAAGGATATGAAAATGTTTGACATTTGTTGAGAGATGTCTGTATTACGAGAGAAGTCAATATTGAAATCTCCGAGAACTGTTATTTTATTATGCTTAGATATATTGTCCAAGAAAGAGATTAAATTGTTATTAAAAATATTTATATCACCAGATGATGATCTATAACAACAACAAATAATAGACTTTGGCTTACATAATTCTATAGCACATATTTCAATGTGTATGTCTTCACAGTAGTCTTTAGAGAATTCACATATTTTGTATGCTAAGCCTTTTATATAGATTGCAACTCCCCCATGAATGAATGTGATATGGATGTAATGGTGCTTGCAGTTTTTTGTATGTAACACTTGCCTAACCTTAAGGAGCTTTGGGTGCACTTTGACATGGGAAAGCATGCCAAATTTTTAGCTGCCCATGAACTTACAAAGGTGCTTGGTAAGATATGTATTAATTTTGTTCTCAGGTCCTGAAAAATGTCAATCCATAATATGATTTCACGCAGGTACCATATGCGAAATTGATCTTTTTTCCGTGGACTTGGAAAGCTCACGGCTATTAATGCCTGGCCACAGTAGACTGGAGCTACAGAAGCATTGACAGCCCTACAGACAGGAGTTGTTGAAAAAGCAATGGAAACTCTGGAAAATTTGTCATTTTAACGTACAGCAGGTAATTGAAATATACCAATAAGGAGCAATTTTAAAAACTACATATTATAAATCACATCAAATGGAAAATTGTTTTATTTTTCCAGAACAGTATATTGTGACACTATGAATGAATGCCGGAGAGTGCTATTTACTAGAAACGATCATCAGCTGGAATTGTGCGCTTCTCTTGAAAGCCAAATATGGAGACGGTCGCTTTAGCGGGTGCAGCACCTTCCAGATCCATCAGATTTTGGATTGAAAAAAATGTGACAGTATTTGTGAACCTGTGTGGCGCACAAAGCCTGTAGCCTCAGAAGCATATGAAGCCTTAGTTAAGTGTAGCTGTAAAAAGGGCTGCGTTGCAAATCGCTGTAAATGTCTCAAGAACAATCTGAAATGCTGTGATCTAGGTAAATGTAGTTGTTCCACATTTGAAAGTGTAAAGTAGTTCTATATGTGCCACTCGGATTAATGCCCAATGCACAGGTACTATTTATTTGCATTGGCATGAAATAATGTTATTCCACAATTATTATAAGAAAACTGGCATATTAATTTATTCACCCATTCAGTCATTATTTTCGACCTCACATACTAAAAACATGATTTTTCTAAATCAGTGACCCCAAAAACATATGAAATGAGACCTCACTCGAAATACGATGGAGTAAACTTTTTCAAAAAATAACGTTCTTTTGTGCATTTTAACAAGCGAAACATGCGGATTTGTCCCTGAAAGTAGGCAACTGTGCTATAACAGTGGTCCCGCGGAGGCCCCGACAACATTTCTCATATTGAAGGATAGGGTCTAATGAACAGGTGTACCAAACTCCAACGTTTGCGCATAAAACGCAAAGTGGGTTCTCTACCCTCTGGACTAAACTGAGTATACTGTATTTTTTATGCATCTGAACTAATAAAGAAAAATAATAATAATATAGCAGCACAACAACTGTAAAAAAAAGGGAGGCTGTGCACCGGCAGCACAGCCTTCCTCCAGATGCATATTGAAACCTGTGTTCAAGATATCATGGAGCTTTTTTAAATTTCATGAAATTTTGTATAACTGGTTGAAACAAATACCACCTTGAAAGAAGAGGAAAAATGGAGATTCAATATGGATTTTCAATGTAGTATCCTGGCTCTATAATCAATATGGTCATCTTGATAATCCCTATACTCACAAGTATAAGACCTATGCAACGCTCAGAAATGAAATCTGCCAAAAATCAACCAAGTTGTTGACAGATTGATTGCCAAAGGCTGTCCTCCTAAGACCTAATTTCACGAACAGTGGTGTCTGCAACCACTAATCTATAGAACGACAAGACAAGTTTAGTTAATTTTCAGGTGCTATAGGACTGTTCATCATTAGGACATAGAAGAAAGGAAGATATAAAATAGAATAGCAGTTTTCATGTGGTATGGACAGACAAAGTTACTCCGGCCAAGGAATTCATTGACTCAATGAAAATTATATTATCAATTATAATTTTTGCCATCCTCTCAGTAAAAGACTCAAAGACCCTCTTTAAGGCATTCTACAACACAAAAATGACATCAGTGTAACATACAACTTACGTGTTTGTTTATCCTGAATGGATTTTAAGGAAGCGTCCTTTATATTCCTAGCTTCCTTGTATTTTTTTAATAAATAATAAACTTTTGCTACTTCAAGCCACATTGTTGGTTCTTGCTTATGTTTGTTTCTAACTTTTTTAATTTTTTCTTCCATGTCACTGAGTTTACCAGCTTCTGCAAGCATTTTAATTACCGTTAAATAAATTTGTAACGAATCATTACATTTAACGGCTTCTTCAAAAGTTTTTTCAAATGATTCCTGCAAAGCAAATTAACAATTAAAATAAAATTATTCAACATTTGAGAGGTATGCGGCTGTAGATCTACAACTACAATACAGTAATGTAATAATACATTATTGCGATGTTAAACATTTGGTTACCAAAGAAACTATACATGAGTGTTACTAAACCTATATTTGGCTTTTAAAACCATCGGAGGCAAAGGATTAAGAAAAACACCTAAAGTAATGTATTTGTAAGACGGAAGTATACTAAAAATCGACTTGTAATATAAAATTTCACCATATGAGGCAAAAATACTTCCCAGACGTGAAACTGTAGTGAAAATTAACTTGGCAAACGGGAATTTTTGCAACATCAAATAATTTCTGAAGAGCTATTTTTCGAAACTGCAATGAAATTTAATTTTGGTTATTTCAATAGAATTAAACATTTTGTTTTTTGGACGAAGTTTTGTATCAAAGCGATTAATCCTTGGACTTTGCCAAGTCGTAGGACGTATGGGATTCAATTTGAACTTTCCAGTGAATTTTATACAATATTATGCCCATGACCAAAACTATCATAAATCATCATTTATTTGTTATGTAACATAAAATTATATAACGAGCCCAGAAAGTGAGTTGAGGCCACAGGCATTTGTCACTGCTTTGCAACCCTGTACTGTTGATATTTTTCTAACAAACACGTAGGTTAGGAAGAAAAGGTACACGTATGAAATTGTAATTTTCATACTTACTACATTAAGTAAATATAGTATATCTTGGAAGGTCATGAGAAAATGAGATTAGTTTAACTTGTAAGTAAAAATATTATTCTAAATATCTACTAATGAATGAATTGATTTATGTTTTGAGGAATGTTTAATCTGATAAAGAATCTGATTGCAACAGCTTATAAATTTTTTTTGATTGAGAAATATTTGAGAAGTTTTTCTAAAAAATGTTGATTGAATACAAGTCATTTATATTGGAATCATATTTTTGAAATGGCATGAAATTAAAAAATGGAGAATGATTTTTCATAGAAGTTTGGTTCGAAGAATTTTGGTAACATGTTCCTGCCACTGCTGCTTATTTCTTTGTTTAATGGGTTAATTTCTATGTGTTATTAAACATCTTTCATTGAAACGGAAAGCAGATCTCATTTATATGTAAAATAAAATTATACTGAAAAAGAAATGTTGGCAGATGGCGCATATTAAAAAGTCTGCGATCAAATAAAAAAAACTCAGATTGGCAGAATACGAACGTTTTGCAAAATCGATCTGACAGTTTAGGAAACTTTTGTTTTCATGGATTTGTATATGATATGGGTGCAAAACAGGTCGCCCAGTTCACTTTCCACATTGTTAAAAATATAAAAATAATGTCAATAAACATAATAAACATATAAAGTTTCATTTATAAAATTATACGAATTAAAGTTACAAATAAATGCTATACCCTTTTCTACAACTATAAATTAGTCATCGAAAAAGTGTAGTATTCTACTCGCATGTAATGATTTTTACTCATTCAGATGAATTACAGCACTATCTATAGCTCCGTGTTGCAAATTTCATCATCATAATAGTAAATAGTCACTATAACACATTTATTGAAGAATATACTAATGTCACCATTATACTATATCCAAGTTTAGTCAATTATTTTTGCGTCTATTTGTTGAAAATTATTCATAGGCTGCTTTGAATAAATTCTTTATTGATCTTGTACCACAAACTGCATCCACTAACGCAAAGTTTTCATGAAGTTATAGAAAATCATACTTTATAATTTTCTGATGCAATTTGAGAAAGTTGTTGGTTGATCTTTCTTAGATGAAATTTTCAGTACAATAGTTTGAAAATGCCTTAATATGCGATTAGTTTAAGTAAAAGCAGTCACTGTAAAATCAGATACAATTTTCTGGCTAATTTTCTCTGGCATATTTTGATGTACAAAGTCTTATTTTTACTTTTTGTATACCGTATTATAATTTATGTTGCTTATCTTGAACTCACTCTATATATGTTTCTATTATTCCTGTAGCTTTGTCTAATCAAACATCATAATGGGAAAATGTTTTAAGAAGAATTGAAGAAATCTTTAAATGACACTTACCTTAGTACCCAACATATTCTCCAAATTTAGTAGGGCTACCCATATGTTAAGTCTTTCATCTATTAAAGTCATATTAATAGATTCTAAAGCCCTTTTAGCAACCGATCTAGCCTTGTCAAATTCTGTTGCCTGGAATAAAAATTTTATTTTTATCTAATAATGACTTAATTTAAAGGTGGCGGCGGTGCCATATTTAAAAAGATAATTTCACAATTCGACAATTTCTCCTACATCCCCGAACCGATTAAAAAAAAAATTGATAGGAGTTTGGAGGACACTCGATAGAATGGTACTGGACTATTGAAAATAGGGAATTTTTTTGGCTTAAAGTTTCTTTCAGTGACCAACACAGCTAACCACAAACGTTTTCGTGACTACATCAACTTATAATGCTAATGGAGTGGGGAACTTTCTGTGACATACTATGCCATACTTTTCAGTTAGTTAAAGATACTCGCAAAAACAGCATTAAAATTTTGCAGAATTCGAAAAATAAAAATTTTCCTGTGACCCAATTTCATCAATTACTACCCTTAAAGCATAATATTTTAGTTGCAAACTCCTCTATAAAATCCTTATTTTAGTATAAGGAACGTAACCAGACTGTAATAACAGCTACTCTCCGGGCTATGTGCCCCGCCGAGCGCTGAATTACAAGTTACAAACCTGGCACGTTAAGTATAATAATTGCATATTCTTTTAACACCAATTTAAAAAATATTTTTAACACGCTAAGCATAAAATTCAATTTTTAATACTTCAAAATAAAGTTGGAAACTTCTTTTTAATAACAGTTGTATAAAAAGACATTTATAGCTTACCGCGATATGGAATGACATGTATCTTGTCCACCATTCAGAGGAATCTGGTTTAGACAACAACAGTCTATCAAATTGTTCAGCACTTTCAGGTGCTTTCGTAGAATTGGCTAATTCATTTTCAATTCTAGATATCCTTTCCTCTTCCTTACGTGCAAGTTCTGCTCTTTCGGCTGGAGTCAACTTTCTCTTCTTTTTAATAGCAACTTCCTAATTGAAAATAAAATTAATAGTCAATTTAGGGTTTATAAAAAAAAAACCTTACCTCTTCCTCCTCATCGGAGGATGATTCATTCTCAACCTTAATTTTCTGATTAAAAAATGATGACACTCCCGAGAGAACTGGAAGTGGTCCAGTGATAGAGTCACTAGTAGCAAAATTTTTAATTGTTTCATTACCAAATTTAATATTTTTCGAAACTGTCTCTTTTTCTCTTTTCCTTTTAGTACCACCTGTGTCCATTAAACGAGATTGTTGTACATTATAATCATCTTTATCAATTTCATCTGCCTCCTCAGTTTTATCTTCCTCTTCTTCTGATGTTACAGAGTCATTATCACTTTCAATATCCTCTATATCTGCAGTTTCTTCATCTTTAATTATTATTGAGGAGAAACTATTACTAGTAACGCTTTCTATAGTTGCAACCTTATGCGGTTCATTACTCTTTAATAAATTTTGATTTTTCTTATTACTATTTATTTTATTTTCAATTATTTCGTGTTTTCTATTTTGTTTATTTCGTTTTTCTAATGTTATAAATAAATGTTTACTCATACCAATTAAATAATTTCCTACTTTTCTAAAAATGATATTAATGTTATAAAAATTAAATAAAATAATTGATAAATTCTTACCCACAAATACATAGTTTGAATTTATTTTTTTCGTAATAACTCCGACACCCATTATTATCATTTTCATGAAGATACAAAGGTATGTGCACAAACTGCCTATTTCCATTTTGTTTTAAAACACCTATTATGCTTTCATTTTTAAATATCACATACTCAGTTATGCAGGAAGTCAACGAAGAGGAATCTATAATTGCATCTAAAAAAAACCAATGTGAAATATGGATATAAGATTAGCATTGAGCTGCACTATCCAATGATTAATGTACATGAAGAAGTTATGACTTACAACTAACTGTCTCTTGCTATTTCTATTTTGTATACAGAGTATTTTTTAAATACATTCTTATATTTTTTTTTGACCCGATGGAATGTGAAGATTAATAATACCATTTTTTAATTTTAAAAATTAAAAAAAAAGAATAATTTTTAGACTTGTCTTTATCGACCCCAATTCCGACATGCACAATGTAAATTATTCACTCTCATTACAACCAAGTTTACAGTGTTACCAAATCTGCCCAAAATGATCAAATATAAATATATTGTGGGCGAGTTGTGGTGATGCTGAAAGACTAACAACTATTTGTGTTAGTCCCCTCAATATAAATACCTAAAACTGAAAACAAACACACGCATAAAGTTGAACAGCTGATATAAAAGTTCTTTCATTGGAAATACAGGTACTGGGATACCGGCCATTCCATGTAAATTCTCCAACATTAAAAACTGTTAAACACAGTAATTCGCTATTACTTGTAAAAAATTGTACGTAAAGTATTCATGGTAACGATCGCTGCCACTTAACGACAGACTAAAAATAAACGAGTTCACTGTTAAGTACCATATGAAAACTGAACAGTGGCTTATAACTTGATAATAATCGATAATGATTTGCAGTATTCAAAATGTATTTTCTTGTTTATTTTTTGGATAAATAAATATTTTTTTAAAAATTTCAAAAAGATTGACAAATCTAAATATATGCTTGAATTTCAAAAATACCCTGTATATACAAATTTTGACGATGTTATAAATATTTGGGACATTATTATTAGATAAGTGAACAGCTCCAAAGATCTGCAATACCCAGGCCTGTCAGCCTCACTGAATATGCTGTAATTCCATGTACACTACAGTTGCCCACTTTTGAGAGCTTTTCTATCTATGGTAAATGCATTAAATACTCATTAACTAACAATATCAGACAGTCAATTCATGGTTATAATAATTATGAATAATTATCCTAAACCATTTTTTTCTTTTTTTTATAGAAAGCAATTAAAACGAGAGCCAACATATATTGAATTGAAGTGTAAATCGCATTTATAACAAAGTTCGTAATGAATTTTATGAATCTTATCTACGATATTTTATAAAAAGTAAATACCTTGCACTTTATTTATTTTCTGTGAGATATCATTCTTAAGACAAATTTCAGCATAATTGTCATTAAAATCTTCAGATATAAATACTCCTTCCATTGTTTGTCCTGGTTTTACATTTTCTAAAATAGAACATATGTTTATTGAATAGAATAGATCGGATGCAACTTTATTATTTCCTTGTACATAGAAAATATTCTATTGGATAAGTTGTAGAACTTATTGATGCACTACAAAATTATACAAGCCAAAAATTTGAACACTTCTTCAAGAAATTAACACACCACCAAAAAATAACCAATAGTTTGAAGTTAATTTTTGTCTAGACCTCTTGTCCGATTTCACACCTATAAAGTTCAACAGAGCAAGTTAGAATTCTTATCGTACTTTAGCCTTATGTTTTCTTATGCACAGAAGCTTAATGAGAGCATGTGTTATTTATGGGCGAGTCCCAATTTTGTCTTTATAATAATGAACATATCCGTGAATATAAAATGATTGATATGCTCAGTACAATTTCCCCAATATACCATTATCTGGGAGCGGATCTGTGATGGTGTGGGCAGGTATTTCTTCGACCGGCCACATGGAACTTGTCGCCATTAATGGAAGCCTTTACAGCTGAACAGTACATACTATGTAGTATCATATGTACCATATATAGGGCAAGGATTTATACTAATACAGTATAATAACAGACCTCATGTGGCTCGAGTTATGCAACATTATTTGAAGAAGTCACAGTTTACACCATGGCATGGTTAGCCAAAAGCTCAGACATAAATCCCATGGAAAACCTCTGGAATAAACTTGGTAGAGAATTACAAGAAAACGATGGGCAAAAATGGATTCAAATTTGGGTAGAACTGAACCAAAATGAAATACGGTCGCTTATTTTAAGTGCAAATCGGCATTGCCAACAAGTTATTCATAGTAGAGGTGGAAATACTCGCTATTGACAATCTTTTTTTGCATTTTGTTCATTTCCATTTAATTTTTTGTTTCTATATTACCTGTAAGTAAGAAACATGCTATGAAATTGTGTTCTTCTGATACTAATAAAGATAATAAAGTGAATCAAAAAAGGGAATGTTAAGAAAAGATAAGACAATATGAATTCTAACTTACTGATGTAACTGTTGACCCTCACAGGGTGTTACAAATTTTATGGAAAAAACATGTCACACTTGTTACACCCTGTAATCAATAAATAAAAGTTCTTTGAAAAACAATAGCACGTTCACATTCTTGAATAATGAGCCTATAATAAAAAAAATATATTGAAATCGGAAAAGAGGTCTAGACAAAAATTAATGTAAAACTTCTGGTTATTTTTTGGTGGTGCTGGAGCATTAATTTCTTGGAGAAGTATATATAGATTGCAAACATGAATAGATACAGATTTAGACAAAATATAGTCTCACATAAGGACAAAATACAACATAGATTTTTCAAGGTAATTTAAAGTGTATGATTAAATGTACACTCTCACTCTGTAAAAAACTATATAATATTTTCTTTATATTTTTGTATTTGTTGAATGTGACAACTTTATACATGTGGAATTTTAAGGAATAAGGGTAGTAGTAAGTAGAAGAAATTCTGAATTTTCTCAATAAAAAATAATATTAAATAATGCTAAAAGAACTCACTTGGACACAAATGAGGAGGAACTAAGCCCTTAATACCATTAGGAAGTGTAACCAGACATCCTCCTTCGTCTCCCAATTGCTCTATTATGCAGGTAACTCTTTCACCTGCTTGATACTGACACAGATCCCAATCATTTTCATAACCAAATTTCTTAATATATTTTATATCTGCTAGATGTTGACTGAAGAGACCTATCGAAGTCTAAAAAAAATTTGATTAAACACAATTACTGCCAACATGATAGCACATACTTCAACGTTGTTATCATAAACTTCACTGAATTTAGCAGTTAACTGTATTTCCTTTGTTTTGTGATTGATATTCAATATTTTCCCTACTAGGCTTTGGAGATAATTAAATTTGGGTAATGTTTCTCCCTCGCTAACAATATCCTACAACAGTATATATATTACAGAATGCACAAATTCTAGTTAACACACCTTACCTCATTCTTAATTAAAATATTTTCAGTATGATCCAAAATCAATGGTAAAACATAAATCCCTGACTCACAATCAGACATATAAGAACACCTTACTAAATTCCCTCGTTTCAGATTTTTAAATCTGTTTAGTTCAATGGCTCTACATCTGTCAAGTGCCAAAGCCTCTCGTCTAGACAGAAGAACAGGGTATTCTTTATTATCTATACAAAGCAAATCTTTTATTTCATCCCCTGTTTTATACGTTTCTGGAAAAAAAATGAGTAAATGTACATAATTTAATGAAAAAAATAAATAAAAAGATAAAATTTCATGCGTTTCCTATTAAGAGAGAATAATGATGATTAAATGTGGTTATTAATATGTAAACTCTATATAATTTTAAAAACTGAAATTTTATTATGAGGACTTGTATCAGTGCATTGGACGTTGAGGAAAATAATTTTTTCGTTCAGTAACAATACATATTTGCTAGTATTCGATGAACAGGAACACCGACCAATCACAACATAAGTGTTTGCTATGAAAATGCTTCAACAGTAGTTAAACAGTAAACATTTATATATCGGTGTGGCAGGCATGCAACAGATATAAGATAATTATTTTTTATTGCCTACTCTTTGTAGGTTTGGTTTATTCCTTTGTCAGTAGTATCAGTTTTTTTAATATTCACATGAAAGATGGTAATGCAGTAAAATTTCCTGTGCCACTGACTCAAGCGGAAGCTAGTGTATCAATACGGTGAGTTAACTCAATTGTGCTACAGCGCAATCAGCGCATTGACACCTCACACACCCTTTTGCTTTGTAAGTTCTAATACTGCACCATGTACAGGTGTGCCTCAAGTTATTCCCTTCGTTCCTTTATCTCAGTACTGTGCCAGAGTATGCGTATGGAACATATGAATGAATATTGAATTCTTATATATTACACACATAAGTACATAACTGGAATGGCAGTTACCGCTAAGAAAAAAAGCATTGTAAATACTGAAAAATAATTGTTATGTAAATATTCACACTCTTTTTATTTTCAATCCTATTAGGTACTTCTTTATAGCGCAACGATTACAAAGACTTTTTGTCTTTAAAAAAAAAAGTCATGGTTATGAACTACGTAGCAATCACCGTAGTTGCACGGCAATCTCAAATTAAATGTAAAATGGGTTGGTTAAATCTCGGTGTCATGTCCAACGTCAGTGCATGCTGACATTGATGGTGTTTCTGACCCAACACTTCTTTATCCAACTCAACTCAACGTCATCAGCGACTCAGATGAGTTATTGAGTTAACACAACAAAAC
The DNA here is from genome assembly GCA_963675555.1 of Leptura quadrifasciata. NCBI lineage: Eukaryota > Metazoa > Arthropoda > Insecta > Coleoptera > Cerambycidae > Leptura > Leptura quadrifasciata. Next base: position 104,060,717 of record OY776676.1, read on the forward strand.
CACTGTATCAGCCCATTTGGCGCAGATCGGATGCTTCAACGCAATAACGCAACTCAACACTGTGTTACACATCTCTAAATTGCTCATTAATAAATGGCAATGGTATCTGCTTAGAATCAATGGATTAATAACCTCCCAAAAAAGGAATGACAATATGGTTCAATTATGCACTATATTAATTTGTTCATAATTTTTCCGTTTTCATCTCTTTCTTCAGTGTTGATATTCGATTTTTTATTGTTTACTCTGTATCCTCAGTTTAAATCACATGAAATACTGTAAATCGTTAAATCTAGCTAAATGTTCCTTTAATAGAATATAAATTTTAGCACAATGCGCAAGAGCCACAGAACTCTCAGCCGAGTGGCACACAGCCAGCCGCATCTGAAATAATATCTAAGCCATGATCAGTATATGAGTAGTAGTTTGAGACTGTTTATTTATTTCTATTTATTGTCTAAACAGGAATAACCCAATTAGAAGACAAATTAACAAGATATAAACAAAGATATAGTAGTGAATAAACTAAAGGCTAACAACACTTATAAAGATAAATATAAACAAATACACACAAGTACGAACTATTTAAAATGCTTGTGAGTCGAAGAGAACCTTTTTAATCTTATTTTTACAAGTTATCAATGAATCATTTATATAGGTCAATGTAATTACATAGATTATTGAATTTTTGACACAAAGCGTAAATTGGCGATTTGATAAGCATGTTAGATCTTGGAATAGGTAGGTAAAAGCACGGGCCGCTCCAGACGGTGTGTAGCCGCCCAAGACGCCAGAATTATAAGGGCGGCATTTTTGGCGTTGCGATACTAACATTTTAAGAATCGCAAACCTCTCTTTTAGTTCGCAGATAAAATAATATATATTTCGACCATCATAATCAGGATCTTTGTAATTGATCAAAAGTATATCTCATAAAAAAGAGAATATTTATATTTTGCTTATAGTGCTGGCCGGAAGGGGGGGGGGGGGGGGGTGCAAAAGGCCATTTCGCCCACGGCGGCAAAAGTGCTAAAGGGGTAAAAGAAATGCTCATTCGTGCCATGCAAATGTGGAACTCGTAAGATTAATTGAGACAAAAGGCCTGGGCAGTCAATGCTATTGTGAACTAACTTGTAAATAAATATGTAAGAGTAATAGATCCTGCGATTTTCAAGAGATAGAAATGAAAACCTATTAAATAATATGGCACTCTCTATTCCCTGCGGTGGGTAGATACCATCACCCTTACATGCCAGATATTTCGAAAGGATTCTCTGAGAAGCTTCCAGCTGATTTATATATTTATGGTATATTGGACACCAGATTAATGAGCCATATTGTAAATGTGAGCGAACATATGAATTATATAATGTAAGATAGGTATCTCGATTATTTTTTGCAGTTCCGAAATATGAAGCCCAGTATTTTCATAGCTGACACTCTGATCGTATCAACATGATGTGAGAAATTTAATTTTGGGTCAAATTGAATCCCAAGATCCCTTACCAAAAAGCTTCTACCCATAGGTGTATCATTAAGTAAATAATCATATTAAATATAAGTCCCCTTAGTAGTAAAGCCATAAACTTACATTTACTAACATTCAAATAGAGTTTATTGTTAGTGCGCCAGTTTTGAAAATTGTTTAAATTGTTCTGCAATATTATACAATCGTCGATAGTTTGTATAGTTCTGGAGATTTTAAGATCATCAGCAAATAGTAACTTTTCACTAGTAATACAATTAGTTATCATTAATATACAAGGAGAAAAGTAACAATGCGAAGTTACTACCTTGAAGTGCTCCACTGGTGGTTACATACTGATAAGATTTATGACCTTTATATTCGACGTATTGCACTCTATTGCATATGTAAAATTTAAAAAGTAAAATCAGTTTATTATTAAAACCAAACTGTTTCAGTTTATTCAGCAAGATTTCATGGTCTAACTTATTGAAGGCCTTCAAGAAGTCAGTATATATAGTATCTAAAGTGAGCAGGTTGTCGATAGCATTACTAGCATACTGGGTGAAACACATTAAATTGGTAACAGTGGATATAGTGTTGCAGTGTTGCTTATAAGACTATGTTGCTGATTTGGTACTAGTCCTTCAACTTGTGTGAATAAACAAATAAACTATTATCATCTCGAAAGCCTTCGCCAGATTACATAATAATAATAATAATTTTATTTTCCACTAAGACAATTACATTGTATGGGATTCGTCAGTTATTTTAAAAATTCAGAGACTGTAAAAACATCCATCAACTAAACATTTTTTTTAATTTCTTTTAAAAATGTACAAATTTTGACAATCTTTAGTATTTTTCGGTAAAGAGTTAAACATCTTAGGTCCAATACAATTAGGAGCATCTAAAGAAAGTTTTTGTCTAGCGAACGGCACATGAAACTCATCAACATGTCTCGTATTATAACTATGTATATCTTTATTGGCAATAAATCTTAGTTTATTCTTATATACATAGACACTCATTTCATATATATATAAGCATGCAAGAGGTAATATATTTAATTGTCTGAAAAATGTTTTACATGATTCTCTCTGTGGAATTTTTGTCATACATCTGATTCTTTTTTGTGCTATAAACACATTTGTTGCGTCAGTAGAATTTCCCCACAGGGAAATCCCGTATCTCAACCTTGAATCTACTTGAGCAGAGTAAATCTGAAGCAGCTGAGGCATTTCCAGTACCGTTCGCAAATTAATGAAAAGAAACTTTAACGAATTCATTTTACAAATTAGTTTATGACAATGCTGTTTCCAGTTGAGAAATTCATCCATATGAACACCAAGAAAACGCACACTATAGTGTGTATTTGTTAATGCTATACCATTAGTACTAAAATTTAGATCATCTGCATCCTTTTGGCGATTGTGTATTCTAAGTATGTCAGTTTTTTCGGCATTGAAAAATAAATCAATACTATTAAAATATTCCGGTATTCTGGTGACAGCGTTTGCACTTTTAGCATTCAAAGTGTTAGAATTATTTGATGATATAACGAGAGTATAATAATTGCTTTTTACCACTGTGGATATATTATTTACGTACAAAATAAACAAAATAGGGCCTAATATTGATCCTTGAGGAACCCCCATATTTACATCCAAGCACTCAGACTTCACATAATCTACAGATTTCTCGTTTTCAACTTTTAAATATACATATTGTTCTCGATTTTCAAGGAATGTTGATATCCAATTTAGTGCTACGCCTCTTATGCCATATGTTTCTAAATTACACAGTAATAGAGTATGGTTGACGCAGTCGAATGCTCTGCTTAGATCGCAAAATATCACCCCTGGGCATTCGCCTGCCTCAACATACTCAATGATTTGTTGATATAAAGATAACATTGCATCATGATGTTGATTTGTTCATGCAGAAACCATGTTGATTATCTGATACAATTTCGAATTTATTGAGAAATGGCAAAAGACGATCTAAAAATGCATATTCAAATATTTTTGAAAATCCATATGGGATAGTAACTAGTCTATAATTTTCTAAACAGAGTGGTTCTTTCTTTTTATATAATGGGTAACTTTCCCAGTCTTTATATTTTGCGGAAACATGCCAGAATCAAAAATTTATTAAATACGTTAATGGGGCGATAATTACGTCAAGGACTTGTTTTAAAATAAAACTTGGAATGTCATCTGGCCCCGAGGATTTTTTATTTTTCAATTTTCCATATAGTAAAGTTAATAATTCTTTTTCTGTAAAAGGCTTCAAATACAATGAGTGCTGATTAAAAACACTTGGTCCTACCTCCCTACTCGCATTTTTACAGTGTGTTTGAGACACTAATTGAGCCGGCGTATCAACGAAAAATTTGTTAAAATCTGTAGCTATCTCATATGGATCTTTCACTAAAATACCATTTTTATTAATATGAATATTAGAGTGCGATTTCTTATTATTTACCAATTCAGATACCACATTCCATGAAGCTTTCGCTGTGTTATCAGAATTAATTATACGGTTTTGATAATAATGTCTCTTTTTATTATTCAATAAATCGATATGCTCTTTTTTTGCTTTTTTATATGCTTCACTATATGCCTCATGCGTGATGGACCTATAGCTCTGGTCGATAGCCGAGTGGGTTAAGGCGCGAGGTGGCAATCGCGATTAATCACACGGAAATCGCACACCGGTTTCGAATCCTGGCTCCGGCACTATCGGAGAAAATGGTTGTATGTCCGCATTTTTTCAATGTGTAACTTCAGCACAAGCCCTGGCTTCTGGAATTGGGGGTTGTCTAATTTCTGTGGTGTTTATTTCTTTGGTTTTATAGTTAGATATTTCATTTACAGAACCTGCTTTGAACATTGGACAAATTTTTGATACCTCCCATCTGTCTGGGAAACAATTGCATTTTAATGACAAATTATAAATTAAAGTTCTGGGCGCAGACAATGCATAGGCACAATCTTTGATTAAAAGGCTCGGCACACAATCGTCCCCACAAGTTAGTTTCGGTTTTAGTTTTTTGAGAGAGGATATAACTTCCATTTCAGTAAAGAAAGTAATTGAAATGAGACCATTCAGTTGATTAACTGCTTCGAGATCCTTAATTTGAAAATTATCCCCAGTCTTTTTGAAGCTTTATACCTCAGAAATATTTTACTACGAACCGATTTACATGAAATTTTGGAATTAGGCTTATCTTACCCTTAACGTCAAAAGTGATATTGACCTGACCTCCGTTCTTATCCTGGGGGTGGTTGCCACCCCTTCTCGTTAGTGGAAATTTTTTTGGTCAAAATAATTCTATCGATCCTCGGGGATCGATAGAAGACCCAATTCTAAGCAAAAAGTGTTCTATAAAGTTTTTTCAAAAACTCAATACTTTTCAAGTTATTGGCGATTGAAAACTCGGAATTTCTCCACGTTTTTCAACGGTTTTTTGCAAATATCTCAAAAAATATGCGTTTTAACGATAATTTTATAATAAACAAAATTGTAGAAGGTAAGAAAATTAATAAATTCTTTTTTTTAAGAGTGTTCTAAGTGCAATATTAAGCGAGATATTGAAAATAAAAGCCGTTTTTTTTTGTCTGAACTTTAATCGATGTATTCAATGCCATCTAGCGGACAACGTATACATTTTATCCATATGACAATGAGAAACTTTTTTATAGTGCTTAAAATAATCTTTAAAATGAGCAGTGTTAAAAGTCTTTTGCACGTAAAGTGAGTGAGTTGTAATGAAAAAAAGAGGGACACCTAATATATTTTTTTTAATCGATGTGTTTCATAAGTGCCATTTCCACCAAAATTAAAATTAATCGTATTCCGTCTAGATTTAACTTTAATATGAAGATTTATTGGATTCCAGCCGTTTGGCTGCTTTGGAATGCATACTTTTCAAAAAAATCACGATTTTAAGAAAAAAAATTATTTTTCATTTTTAAAAGAAACACATTTTTTTCATAATATTTCAAAAATAATGAAAGATACGTAAAAAACTGTAATGATAAGAAATGTAGGTCTTTTTTTGACAAAAATTTTAGTTTTTTTTTTCTGTCAGACCAAAATTGACGGAGATATGACTGTTTAAAGAGCGCGCGGTAGCGGAATCACAGTCTCTCTCGAGCCCTTTGACCCTTCACCATTTCAAAATGAAGGGTTTTACACCACATGTCATAATGGAAAAAGTTGTAGCCCCTTCAATTACCTTTAAAATGGTTTTTTTAAAGTTGTGATAGCTTTAAAATTGAAGGAGTTATGGTCCAAAAACTAAACGTTTTTTTTTCTATTTAGTAAAATGAAAATTTCGGAGCACAAAAATTTGGAGCAGAGTGAAAGTAAAGAAAAATATGAACCCAAAACCCATATATGGCATATATATATCGGAAACATACGCACGAATACATACAAACGTTCATATATGTATATCCAATAAAATCCAATCCAATAAAAACTGCAGATCCACCTGCACCGCAAGATTTACTTAAAATGATTTTTTGCAACTGCAAGAAAGGTTGCGGACTTGCGGGTGCCGAAGAGTCGGGCTGTTTCTTCAAAAGAAATTTTTTTATACAATTTTTAATTGAGGGGTTGTTTTTAAGGGTTGAAAAGGGGTTAAAAATATGATAATTAAGGTAGAGAACGTAAAACAATATTTACTCTATATTTAAATCTTTTTAAATTATACAAAAAAGTATTTTTTGTAATTTTCTTCAATTTAGGGGTCGTTTGCAGGGGTTGTAGTTTTTTAAGGGTTGAAAATGGTTTAACATGAGATAATTGTGTTAGAGAACACTTTACGATTTCACTCCTTATTATTAAATACGTTTTCTAGCGATAAAATGGCTCAATGTCAATTTTTTCATTAAGGGGTCGTTTTCACCCCTTAAAAATAAAAAACGGAGGTCGGGTCAATATCACTTTTGAAATTAAGGGTAAGATAAGCCTAATTCCAAAATTTCATGTAAATCGGTTCGTAGTAAAATATTTCGGAGGTAAGACCCTAATTTTCGCTTCAATGACTGCACTATGAGTTAATGTAATTTATAAAGGCTACCTTTATTTTCCATTTAATGGAGGCTCTTAGAGTTCTAAAGTTTTCTTTATAGTAATTACTATTAGTTGATTTTAACTTAGTGAAAACACCATGCTTTTGTTTAATTTCAACAATAATTTCTCCAGTGAACCATGGGGGGCACTTTCTTGTTGCGGCACGCCTGCGTGGTACACACTGATCAAGTACTGAGTAGCATTTTGCATAGAAATCATCTAGAGCAAGATTGGCGTAGGCAAAATTTTTGAGAAATGACCATTCGGTATTAAATAATAAACTATTATTAGAGAAGGATTGTAATTGTCTTTGGGAACCAAAGGGTACTCATCATGAGAAACATGTCGCGGTCTGTCTTGACTTATCCAAAGCATTTGACAGTGTTGAACATAGTATACTTTTAAAAAAATTACCTTTATATGGTATCAGAGGTGTATCACTAAAATTAATACAATCCTATCTAACAAATAGGAAACAGTGTGTACTAGAGCATAACAATAATGGAATTATCTTAAAATCTGAAAAGAAAGAGATTAAAAGAGGGGTACCTCAAGGATCTATCTTAGGACCCCTCCTATACATATTATACACAAACAACTTGCCCTCTGTTGTAGACCAACCAATTGTACAATTTGCAGATGATACTACACTCATCTTTAGCGAATTTCCGGAAACCGATATTGAAAAAGAAATAAAAGATGCCCTGGATGTATTAAATCAATGGTTTACATATAATAATCTGCAATTAAATCTAAATAAAACTCAAATCACCAAATTCTCATACTTGCGCCAAAGAGATGAAACTATACTTACCTATGACAACAGTAATATAAAAAGTAGTAGCTCTATAAAATTTCTGGGAATAAATCTGGATTCTAGATTAGACTGGAAATTTCACATAGACAATCTAGTTCAGAATATGGCACAATACTGTTATGCACTGAAGGTCATTGCGCATTTTGTAAATGTGGAAGCGGCCTTTATTGCATATCATGCATATATCCAATCCCGTGTCAGATATGGGATCATATTTTGGGCAAGTTCAAGTAATGCACAAAAAATATTTAAAATGCAAAAGAGATGTTTAAGGTATATACTTAATATGGGTTCAAGGGATAGTTGCAGACTTGTATTTCGCGAAAGGAAAATTCTTACACTTATATCCTTGTATATTTATGAAGCGGTAATTTTTGTCAAACAAAATACTGCTCTCTTCAAATCTTTAGAACACAAATACAACACAAGGTATAAAGATAATATAGCCATTGATAAAATCAATTATAGCTATATTCAAAAAAATGTTGAATATTCGATAATTAAAATATATAATCGATTATGCTCGGAGCTGAAAAATTTGCCAATCAATAAACTGAAACATGAACTAAAACAAATTCTCATACGAAAGGCTTACTATACGATAGATGAATATATCACTGACGATGCATTCTTATAATTCTATGTTTTTTTTCCTCTTCTCTTCGTGTAGGATTACATTTATATATTTTATATACATTTTTGTATACATATTATATTCAATTATACATCATATTATTTATTCATTTATATATATATATATATATATATATATATATATATATATATATGCTTTTTTTAAAAAAACTAAGTGTTTAGTGTTAGGTTTGTCTTAAAAAATGTCCAGAGTCTTTTGCTTAGTGTGTATTGTTTTTTATTTCTTCTCTATTGTTATTAACCTTGTTTTAAATCTCTATATCTTTAATAATTTGACATGTTCTACACCCATTTGGGTCCTGTTGTACAAAGGAACAAATAAAGCATATCTATCTATCTATCTATCATCACATTTCAAGTTAGATAGAACTAAATCTAATAAACGGCCTGAAGCATTTAGAATGTCATTAAATTGATTAAGATCAAAAAAGCCAATAAACTCTTTCAGAGAGGTTAAATTTGAATTTAATAGTTATTTACTTCATGATTAAAATAAGGCTGTTTAAAATCACCAATTATTAGAATTTTACTGTCAAATAAATTATAAACTTGTATGTGTTGAACAGATGGCAGAATATAAATGGGAATAAATTTATTTGTTACCATAATAAATATTTGTCATCAAACGAAATCCTATGATTATGAAATTCAATCCCAGAAATTATTTTTTATATCAGATTAACCTAAGTGTCTCCAAACATATGTATCAAAATTTATAACAGTTTGTATGCAAAATAAACGAAGGATCATCGTAACTTATGTCCAATAAATCTGTTTTATGTTCACAATAATAACTATGTTCTCAAAATAATAGATCTGTCACCAAATAAAATGTTTCAGAACCTTATTACGAGGTATGTTTTATTCTTTTTTTGTCGCCAATATAGTAGCAACAATTAATTCATTTAGTTATCAAAATAATAGGATTTGTCAATAATTTTATAGTTTTCATCTCAAAATTAATGGAACAGTATCCAATATGAGGCGAAGACAAAGTGATGCGAAGAATGATCAATCAAGCACTCAAAGCATATTTAAATGACCAACGTAGTGTTAAATATGGAGATCCAACAATTAGTTTGGGAATTGGAATCTTCGTTATTATCTCATTCAACAATTCCTGAAGATGTGCATGAAGTTTATGTCATTGGATATGAGATTGTCGAAAAAGATGAAGAAAATGATTCACCTAAATTTAGATTTGCGTTGTCTACAAAATTTTTGTTGCAGTTAGCTCGCGATGTGAAAAACATCCATGCTGATGCCACATATAAATTGGTGTGGCAAAGATTTCCAGTTTTTGTCATTGGAAGTACAGATAAAAATAAAGGGTTTCATCCGTCTGCCTTAGGGGTTGCAACTAATGAGGAAAGAAATGACTTCAAATTGTTATTTGGTGCAATTAAAGATAATATTGAAAGTATGTATTCATGTTGTTTACAACCACAGGTTTTGGTTTGTGATGCAGGCAAAGCAATACAAAATGCTTTTATAGATATATTTGGTGAGGAAATAATTGTACGGATGGGCACACACGAAAAGAAAAATTCAAGCTTGCGTGGAGAAGCAAGTCAAGAAGAAAATTCAGAAGGAATTATTGGCAGATGTTGATTGTTTACAAGCAGCTATTGATTCAGATACTTTTGGTTTAGCCGCAAAAGCTTTTTTTGACAAAATGGAAGAGTGAATCAGATTTTATTAAATATTTCAATGAACAATGGTTGACACAAAATCGTAATTAGTATTTGGGTGTTGGGATCGCTAGCCACAAACAATGCCCTTGAATCATTCAACAGTTATAAAAGATGAATACACCTTTCGTGAGCGTTTGCCACTATCACGTTTTTTGGCAGTTGCTGTTGAGTCGGTAAACCAGTGGTCTTTGAAATATTCGAGTAACTCATCTGAAGATACAGTTTTTGCAACATTACCAACTTTAACCTTAAAACAGTGGACAGAGTTGTACCAATGGGCAAAATTATCAAAAAAAATTAGTGATGATACTTTCAATTATTACGAAGTACCTGCTGGCAAGGTAGAAAAAATCCAAGATTTTGAAAACAATTAATTGGACTCACTTCAATGAGTACAAAAAAGAATTCTTCAGTAAATGGAAAGTGACTTTGCCCCAAAACACTAAATGGATACATGGAAAATGTAACTGCCCTGCATTTTATAAAGAGTATATGTGCAAACATATTATGGGGATAGCCATCCGTCTTAAACTAGCAAGTCCACCGTTTCAGGCAAAAAATGTGCCTATTGGCCAAAAAAGAAAAAGAGGGCGCCCCACAAAATCAAAACCAGCTCTTATTATTCAGTGACTTCTTTCCCATAACTAAATTTTTTGTTCAATTATTATTTTTCGGTTTACCATTAGTTATGTACATACGTAACATACGTAGTTTTCATAATTTTTAAATTTTTAATAAATACAAGTGTTTTTAAGAAATTTGTATATTTATTTAACTTCCTATTAGGACAGACATACCTCTTTTTAACAATAATTACAGATCATCATCTGATTTATTTTATTTTATTGAAAAATATCAATGCTTTAAATATTGAAAAATGTTTACTTATAACCAAAATGTTGCTTTTCTATGTTAAAGAGAAAACATTTTTATGCAATATCATGGAATAAAAAATAATGTAAAGAGACATCGCTTATTTCAAAAATTGTAAATTTCAATGAAAGTAGGTACTAAAAGAAAGTTAAAATTTAAGTCTATAGTCTTTGTTTCATACACGCTGATATATTATGTGATGTGAAAGCTGTTTTTTGAAAATAACTTAATAAATGTTTTTTGTGTTTTAATGGGAAACTTACATATATAGGTATACTGTACTGTACATTACTAGTACAATGTCTGTGTCGACAACCGAATGCAAAACATGCTTTTTCCAATTTTTGCTTTTAAGATTTAAGAGTTTTGAGAAATTAATGCAGTAGCAGTTTTATAAATTGAAAAAAGTTTGTCCATACCTGAAATTGATAATAAAGCAATTGACATATTTGCTAAAATTAAGAAGAGAGCATTTTACAAAATATCGCTTTCAGGGGTCTTTTACAATATCGATGTGGCGTTATTGGTTATAAAAATTTTGGAAAACTTAAAAATGAAGTCCCAATAACACGTTACAAATGGCCGCTGATAATAAGGATTATTGTATATCTATTGCACCTACTAAAATTTAATATGCAAAACAGAACAATCCATTTATATTTCCTCAACACTTTCCCCAATACTCTATATATAAGAAAATTCGAAAATTGTTAATAAAAGGGTTAAAAATGATTTTATTAACCTGTTATTACAATTTCTTTAATAATGATCTAACAGAATTTTAATACTTACTCAAAAGAACTGAACATAAAGACTGAGTACAACTCAAATGATTAACTGGTATAGTACCAATTATTCCGCCTTTTGGAGATTTGATGTCAATTTTATCTTTGTGAATTTTGCTGACAATTCCTGTCATCCGCTGTCCAATTTTTACATGTTGCTTCTTAAGTTCAGACAGTGGCTTCAGAGTTAAAATTACTTTTCCGTCCTTTATACCAAACACCCATGGTTTAACCTAAACAAATTAACTATTAGCCGCTGCCTCTAATTAGGAACTATAATATAACAAACATGACAGCTCATATTACCACCTTATAAAATGGTAATATGGTTCCAATGAAAAACTTAATCATATTCATATTTCACTTTTGGTAAGTGTTTAAAAAAAATCTTTAATTATCAAAGTAAAAAGTACCTTCTTTCATAACAAGTATCTTAATTCAATTAATATGAATAAGAATTGAATTAAAAAGTTTAATTGTTAAAAGATTACAGTAATGACACAATAGTGCATTATATATTTAAGGACGTTCCCAAAAGGCAGTAATTCTTAACCTACAAAAGGATTTCCCCTATGTAAACTAGCATGCTTACAAGAAAAACTAGTTGACAAGCACTACACTTTTTTGTTCCATCCCCTCTGCACATAAGCATAGAAATAACCCCACTGCGTCACTTGACTCAATCTTGCAACGTCTCGTTTCTATACCCATCAGAACGTTAGTTGTTGCTTTGGCTTAGAATGCATTTTCTTATTTTGTGAGGTTAAGAATATATTTGTGGTTTTTAACAAAGCATAAAAAATGTTTTCGAGAACAGAAAATGGTAGATTTGCCATAAATATCAACTTTTATTCTTATGATAATTCATATTTTCTTAACATTGTACATGATTCATTGACATATAGTGTGCGTTGAGAGCATTTTAAACGTTCCCGCATAATTGCTATGTTGGCAAGTCGCGAACTCCAGCTCCCCAACTTATCTGGGATAAGCCAATAGCGACCGAACGTTATGAATTTCCAACATATTTGACAGAAAAATGAATACCGCTTGCGGTAATTTTTTTTACAGAAAAATATATCTCTTCCCTTCTTCTAAGAGCTCTCACATTTTGAAGAAAATAGTAAGAAAATTATCATTGAAATTAAATAAAATGTAAGCAAATATGGGTTTCATAAGACATTAAAAAATGAGAATTTCAGGTACTAATATTTACAAATTTAGTGCCGCAAAAGCTACGCAAATTTTTCCCACATATGCAGAACATTAATAAAAATATACAGTGTGACCCATTTCAAATCTTAACACCCCCATAAAAGTTGTATTTATTAATCAATTTTGATCAGGTTTTTTTAAAAGATGCAACGCCAAAAACTGCACTTTTGGACAAAACGTCATATTTTATTTTTAAAAAGCATGGCCTACCGCGATTTTTCTAGGGGCTAAAATTTAACAAATCTGAATACATCCCTGTATTCAGCTCCCACCTAAATGGGTATGTACCAAATTTCATAAAAAAATACGAATTAATAAAATTTTTGCAGATAAATTTAAAAATAAAAATATTAGTACGCATTTATTATTGCAGACATAGTAAGTCATGGAATAAATATCAAATACAGACAACAAAGTTAAATCTAATAATATTACTGATTAATTAAAATTAATAAAATTGATAACAGTAATTTGAGGTTCAATTTTCGTGAATGATGAACAGTCTTTTACCACTTTATAACCACTTCAGCGATTTCAGAAAATAATTTTTTTGAGCATTATCATGAAACCAGTAGATAGTAAGTATCAAATAATCTTTTTTTAAAAAAAAAGAAAGTTCTACTGATTTGTTGTTCTAGACTTGCAAGCAAAGTTATTATTTTCTTTATTATGCCTTAAGTTGGCCATGAAAGGGCAATTGTAGAAACAATAAAAAAAAATATTGTTAACTGTCATTTAAGGTGTAAAGTTTTGTGTGCTAAATATTAGTAAAAATAAGTGATATTTGTTATGGAACAAATAAATTTGAGGCACAAAATTGAAATAGTTCGTCTGGTTGGTGATAATGCTCGGACGATAAGAGAAGCAGCTGATGAATTTAATGTTAGATATCAAAACGGACCAAACGTCAGTAGTATAGTGTGGGAAAGAGGAAATTGAGAGGGGGGGTGCGAGGTGAGGCGCTAAGAAGGCAGGCCCGGACTTAACTATATTGTGTACGTATGTCTGTTTACGCTTTTAAAGGACCACGCAATTTTCTTATGGAAAAGTGACTTGCGTTAAATTGGTTGAAATTTTGATATGTTGTGTATCCCATCTCTCTGATCACATGTCTCAATTGGCACAAATTGACAAACTTTCACAGTCTTGAGATAAAGCTTTCTAAAGTAAGAATTATCGTTTATTTGAGGTGTATGGGTCTGGGTTAAATCAGTACTCTTTTTTTTGCTTCTAGGGTCTCACAGTGGTTTGAAAATACCTCATAACTGTCATGGTTTATTTATTGAAATATTACATCATATAATCTCAAACGTCGTCACGTCATATGATGTCATAGCATGTAATATCGTGTCATAGAACATCATGATTTAAATAACATTCTTTTCTCTTACTTCTAGGTGCTCAGATCACAATAAAATTCAAAGTGACCACTATGAGCTTCTGTGACACGACATGACCTGCTATGACGTCATATGATATGATAAGACAATCAATTATACTGTTTAGGTGTTATTAAACAAATCTGAGACACTGATGCATTTGATACAAAGATAGGATACACAACATATCAAAAATTCAACCAATTTAACGGAAGTCACTTTTCCATAAGAAAATTGCGTTGGCTTTTGTTGTGTGGGCTCAGTTTAGCTGGCAACAATTTACACTACTGACTATACAGCAGTTACAGTATCCTAGTTCACTTAATATTTGAGTAAATTGTTACTACTTAGCAAGAACCATGGGGAGGTATGAGCATATCTTGCCATGATAGGATGGGTAAAGAATATTAGTACAGGATAAAGAAAATTATACAAAAAAATAAAGCTAAACCTCTAAAAACAAAAAAAAAATAAAATAGTAACAGTAAAAAAATATATAGGTATTCTCAAAATAAATTAAAAAATAACAATAAACCTCTAAAAATAGAAACAAAACTCGAAATAGTAAATTTTCGTAAATAAAATATGTACTCTTCAAATAAATAAAATTAAATATAATTGAATTCTTTAAATAAATAAAAATAAATAAAAATAGATTAAAATACTTACGAACACACAAAATGACATAAATAATAAGCTTGATATCACGATCACTATCATTGAACACAAAAACGAACACAAATAATAAACTTATATATATCACTACCACTTCTTCAATCACAAGTCATCACAATTACTTCTTCCTCAGAATCCTGTGCGTTCTCCCCCTCTTCTTCATTTTCAGATGATGAACTATCCTCTTCTAAATTTATAATGAATTTATTTTCCCCATTTTTATTAAATTCACAAAGTTTCAAATAATCATCCTCAATTCTAATCACTTTGGCAATTCTCTTTTCCCAATCTTCCTTGGTAATTTTGGACACTTCGTTTTTAATTAACTCTATTTATAATTTTGGAAAAGTATTTCCTTTTCTGATATTTTTTTTCAATTTTCCCCAAATCACTATTGGGTTGAAAATACAATAGTATGGTGGTAATCTTAAAACTTTGTGGCCAAATCTTTCAGCTATACTGTCTATAACATAATTCTTCTCAAATGTTTTCGTATGAAGGAATTCTGCTTTAGTATAACTGTCCATATAATACAGGTCATGATCCGTTAAAAAAATTTGCAACTCCAATTTAGTCGAACTCTTATTAGGAATTTTATATAATTCTCTTGAATGGTACTTCGCATTGTCAAGAACAATAACACTATTTGGCTTTAATTTTGGAATTAGAGTATTTTCAAACCATTTTTCAAAAATTACTCCCTCCATATTCTTGTGATAATCTACGTTACACTCTTCCATGTTTTTCCCGCATAGTTTCAATGCATTATCTACCCATCCATCACCTGATCCACAGTGTAATATAACCAATCGAGTCCCCTTATTTGGAGGCAATGACTGTGGTAGACATTTTTTAGTTCCATCAGTCCAACCTTTTTTTACGGTATCGTGAGTGTCATACCAAGTTTCATCTAGGTAATAAATTGTTCTATTTTCCCTTCTGAACTTTTTAATCTCCTCTAGATATGAATGTCGCCAATCCACTATTCGTCTGCTTTCCATAATCGCCACGCGTTTATTAATTGTTTTAAATTTAAATCCAATTTTTTTCAGCCAGTTCCTTAAAGTTCTTGTCGTATATTTCAAAGGACAATCCATTTCCTTTAGTTTTCTGTCTACCACGTCAACAGTCGGGATTTCATTTTTCTGATATGCATCATAAATTACATTTTTTAAAAGTTTTGCTATTGATGGATCTAAAACTTTTGATATACCAGCGTCGCAACGTTGCTTTCTTTCGGTAACACCTGTTTTCACTAGTTTGTACAATGTGGAATAGGGAACGTGGGTTAAAGATTCTGTTTCCCTTAATATATCTAAATTACGCAAGTTAAAGTCATTAGTTTGTCGCTGTAAAAGAGTATTATACACATTTAAACAAATTTGTTTCCCGTCACTGCTTAAATGCCGTTTTTTTTCTCCCTTGAAACTCATTTGGAATTTTATTTTCTTTATCACTGAAATCACTATAACTGTCACTTTCACACTCACAATCACTCGATCAACTCATTTTTGTAATAAATAAGTTACATACCAGCAAAAAGACAAATATAAACTAATGTATTAATGTATTAATTGCACTTACACCCGTACACTCCGCCGTATATGAAAGTAAACTAAGTCCACCTCTGAAGTACCATATCTCGCATGTCGTTCGTGCTAGTTGGCAAACAACACAAGCCTGACCTTCTCTCTCATTCTAACGCACGCGACATAAAAGACGTAAAACATGATGTGATACAAACAGCTATGCGTTATGCATAGCCACTACCCTCTCTATTCCCCACTACGTCTGTGACCGTTTTCATTTATCGTTTTCCTCTACAATACCACTGTATATTATAAAGTTTTCAATGATAGAGGTGTCGCATCAAAACATATTATCAGAGGCAATCACGAACATTTTGTAGGTAGACATAATGATCAAGTTTTGGAATATTTTGGTAATATTCCTAATTTCAGTTTAAGAAGTGCCAGTCTAGATTTAAATATTCCAAGAGAAACTATTAGAAGATGTCTTGTAAAGAACCATTTGAAGCCATACAAACCAACGATTTTGATTACTCTAGAGCCCGGAGATGAAGATAGAAGACTGGAATTTTGTTTATGGGCTCAAGGAGAATACCTCAATAATTCTAATTTCATTAAAGAAATATTATATACCGATGAAGCCACTTTCACCACCAACGGTACGATTTCATCCCAAAATTCTCGCTACTGGTTAGAAAAAATCCAAACTGGGTTATCAATTGTATAAGACAATATTCACTAAAAGTAAATGTTTGGTGCGGAATACTTCATAATAAAATTATTGGTCAATTCTTCTTTGAAGGAAATTCAAATAGATTCCAATTTTTTGAGGAATGAATTTTCGGAAGCACTAGGCAGTTTATCCATTCGTGACCGAGTTAATTTAAAATTTCAGTTAGATGGATGTCCTGTACATAATGCAGTGATAGTGAGACAGTGGTTAAGTAATCATTTTCGAAATCAGTGGATAGGTCCCAACAGCCGTCTAATTGAATTTCCACCTAGGTCACCGGATCTAATGCCAATGGAGTTTTTTCTTTGGGGTACTATTAAGGAAAAGGTATATAAATCGAGACCCCCAGACAATTGAAGACCTCCAAGCTAGAATAAGGAACGCATGTCTAGAAATTACCCCTACACAATTAAGAAGAGTGTTCAATAATATTAAAAAAAGATATGAAAAATATATTACATTGAACGGTGGTTTGGTGGAAGCTTCAAAAATTTAGTTGTTTCTTTACAATCTTCATTACAGTTATTGTTGTTAATAAACATTTTTTAGTGTTGGCTTGTTACAATTATTTTATGTCATTGTTATTGGTTCCATTTTTAATTTTGTTACAATTATTTTATGTTATTGTTATTGGTTCCATGTTACTTTTGCGGCGTGATTAGCGTCATTATGTTTTCATTGCTTATTAGATTTAACTTTGTTGTCTGTTTTTAATGTTTATTCCATGACTTACTATGTCTGCAATAATAAACGTGCAGTAATATTTTCATTTTTAAATTTATCTGCAAAAAATTTATTAACTCGTATGTTTTAATGAAATTTAGTACATACCCATTTAGGAGGGAGCTGAATGCAGGGATATATTTAGATTTTACGTAAAAAAATCGCTAATACGATTTTTTAAATTTTAGCCCCTAGAAAAATCACGGTAGGCATGATTTTTAAATATAAAATATGACGTTTTGTCCAAAAGTGCAGTTTTTGGTGTTGTATCTTTAAACAAAAATCTGATCAAAATCAATTAATAAATATAACTTTTATGAGGATGCTAAGGTTTGAAATGGGTCACACTATATGTATACATTTTCAAGATGACCATAAGAATTCTTTTTTTGTAGGGAACGTCCTTAAATCAAAAGGCAAAGCAAAAGGACCTAGAAAACTTTTGATAAATTGAATGGGTACTTGATTTTTAAAACCAGATTTTCATTACACACTTACTTTGTGCTATTTTTACTTAAAACAAACGAGTCAAATTACATGCTGTATTAAAATTGCAATGATCAATAACGAATATATTTCTATTTCTTATTTACTTTGGCCTCACTCTGTTGTATAGCCTGTATGACATTATAACTCCATTTGTCCAGTTGCTTCGTAGAGGTGCAACCGCCCCAAAGCACTTCCCCCATCAGCTGTTTACTAACAGCCCGATGTTTAAGTGGGTCTAAACTGTCTTTTAATGCATAAATACAAGTAATATTTTCTACAAACTTACCACTTGTCCTTTATAAAAATATTCGGTCGGGTCAGGCTTGCTATCTTTGTCTCCATCTATATAGCCCTTGCTAATCCAACCTTTCACGTTGCCATAAAAATTTATGCAAGCTCCAGAAGAATTAGTATAAACTACTACACCAGTGTACTGCTCACCTCTTGTGGCTTGTTCTAATTCTGTTAAACAACGATCAGACTCTACCAGACTTGGCTTCAAAGTGAATATTATGTTGCCATCATCAACATTCAATACTCTGAAAATATATAGATAATAAATATTTGTTGCGTATATGGACAAATACATAACTAGCAGAAAACAAGTTTCAGTATATATACAGAACAAAGTATTAAATATATTGCATATACTTGCACATATGAAAATATACACATATATGCCGGCGCACACAACTCTATACACGCTATCAATCTATTTATGTAAACTTAATTATTTCATGCAATTTTACAAATGTCTCATTGTAAAAGTATATTGCGCATAAAAATAAATCAAACCTTGCTTTCGCTTTGTAGCCCTCTTTAAATTTCTTCTTCAGATTCTCACTATAATTTACATTGGAAATGTGCATATTAGGTACGAATCCTCGAACATGGCCAGATGTAACAATCAAACCTTCCGGTTTTACACTATGTACAGTAACATTTAGAAGCTGTCCGATTTTTACGTCTTCACTATTAAAAACTTTTTCTTTTACTAGAGATTGTTCAACAGTAGCCACATAAACCCTCATCATGTAATTATAATCCAAAATTCTACAAACATGTTTGCTGCCACTTGGAAATTTAGTTTTAATGGCTTCAGACACCTCTAAATTGGCAGTTGTTGGTAAAGACTTTAATAGCCTTTTATTAGTAACAAAACATTTTTCATTGGTGGAAAGTTTCAAATATATTCCTTTGTGCACTCTCGATATTATCTAGAAAAAAAAATTAATTATAGATTACAATATCCACTGGCAAGTGGATGATTTATCAATATGTTGCAGATATAAAATCGATTTATTTTTCTTGATTTTAAAAATAGTACCTAAATATACATGTTATATAGTATTTGAGCCACTGTATATAAGACGATACGTGACTTTTGCTTCATTTCAGATTATCATATAATATCATATTTCAGCTACGTGCAGATAACAAATTCCCGCTATCATTTATCGCTTACAAAGTATCACATTATATTATATTACATTTTAACTTCTCACGATTATGCTGAATCGCTTGCTTGCTTTTCTTTGTTCATCATTTAGATGACACTGCATCTAAATGTCATAAATAGAACCACGAGACATTTCTGTAACCAGTTATCATACTCACTTCAAATTAAATACTTACATTTTATTACTGTATTATTTCTAAGAGTCAACGTTGACTCTCTACAAATAAATAAAATTGTTTTTAAAAACTTAGCTACGAAACGCGAGCTATAACATTGGCGCAGTCGGTAGGATCCGTTAAACATCCCTGGAACAAGAAGCCTAACTTGTAGTGAAACGTTCGAGAACAAGGAGAACATCTCAACAAGGGTGCCTAACTAGTGCGAGTGATCTACAAGAACAAGGAGACCTTCCTCACCAGTGGTGGCGGATCCCAATCCCTCGACGGAGGAAAGAACCTACCTATGAAGATATTTACGTAAGTCATTTTTAAGAATCATCACGTTTTATTACTGCTATTTTTATTTTTCACATTTCGCAATTTATTTAAGTGTATTATACTGCTAATACATCCAACGAAAACGAAACAGTTCTGCTATCAATTTTATCCTTATTATTCCCCAAACGACATAATTAGTTTTATTTCATACATATTATACTGTTAATACGTAATCGTGTGTATTATACAGCTAATACACTCACCGAATTCCATTTTATTTTAAAGCGACATCGAAGCGTATTATACTGCTAATACGTACTTGTGTGTATTATAGAGCTAATACACAAACAGACAAGAAAATCTTTCAAATTTAACTTCAATAGTTTGTAACTAAAAGCAACAAAATGTCAGAACAAGAAGCCACCGTTCAAATCGAAGAACAAATTGAGGCTAATAAACTTTCAGAGATATTCTCGATAATACCTGAGTTCGATGGAAACCCCATCAACCTACAAACGTTTTTAAATTCTTGTACATATGCTCAAGGAATGGCAATTAATGACCAGTTGTTATTATTGACTATTCATATCAAAAATAAATTGCGTGGCAAAGCTGCCGAATTGATAAATTCTAGAAATCCGGCTACATATGCAGAAATAAAATCCTTATTAGAAGCGCACTTCGGAGATTCTAGAGACCTAACATCTCTAATCACTGACCTACAACGCATCCATCAATTACCTAACGAATCTGCGTTAACCTTTGTATCACGGTTGCAAACGCACAATGCAAAAATGCATGCCGCAATCCAAAAACAAGCTTTGTCCAAAGAACAGAAGAAATCTCAAAGTGATTTAGTCGAAACTATGACGCTAAATAATTATTAACAGGCTTAGAACCAAATTTAGGCAAAATTATACGTGCTGGCAATCCACAAAATATGTTGGAGGCTATTAATCGAATTAAAAGAGAACTACAACTCTCTTATTTTGAGTCACAAAAATTCTCGAGAAATAGCCCAATTCCTCCCCAACAAAAGAGACCAATTTCAACTTTCCAACAGAAAATGTGTTCATTTTGCAATCGCATTGGGCATACTGTAAGTGAATGCCGTACTAGGCAACAACAACAATTTATGCCATCAACGTCCCAAAACTTTCAAAGACCAAACTTCCAAAGAAATTCAAACTTCCAAAATTTTTCGCAAAATAATCAATTTACTCACAGGCAATTCCCACAAAATAATCAATCTAATCTTCCACAGCAAAATAGGCCTTCAGCCATCAGACCAAACCCGAATTTCAATCAGCAGAGACCATCTGCAATCCAACCAAATCCAAACTTTAATCGTTACGATCAACAAAAGGCCCATCATTTGAACTATGAACCTTATGATAGTTACATTGATAATTCCAATCAATATGAGACCTACTCTACCGATTACTCCCCAAATTACCAACTTCAACAAGACAATTGTGAAAATTATAATTTCGAAACCAATCAAAGTTTCCCAGAGAACTATAATTCTCAGTCTGAACAGTATGAGGATTATACCGCTAATCCTCAGGATTTTTACCAAGGTTCCAACCAATTAACTCATCCTCCCAACCAGGAATCCGAACCAATTGCAGAATTGGAAACTCAGATCCAAACGATGACTCTAAAAGACAGTTTCAACCCATACCTGAATTTCCCGGAACACAAATTCATGTAAATATTCTTTCGCATGCATTGCTAACTGTCAACTCAAAAAATCTCTATTACATGAAAGACATAACCGGTAAATTTAAAATTTTGCTAGATACAGGCGCCGGTATTTCAGTTTTTAAACCTAGGACAGCTGAAAACTACAGGCGCCGATCCCCTGAAAATGTGATTGTTCAAGGTATAACGAACGAAAAGATTAATATTAATGAATCTGTTCTCATACCATTTACCACAAGTGATCCTCATAAAGTTTATATTCACGATCTAGACATAGACTTTGACGGACTTTAAGGCGCGGACTTTTTCGAACATTACGAATGCAGGATAGATTTTAAAAATAAACAATTAGTGACGAATTTTAAAACCGTACCGATATTCAAAGTTACTGATATTTTACCATCGCAACCAAGCGTAACCCGCGGTTTAAACACCATAAAAAATCGAAACTTAATTTCCATTGAACCGCGCACGGAAAAAATATTCAAATTAAAATGTAACCTACGAAATACCGAGGCTATACTGGTAGCCCAAGAAAACGAAAAAGTACGCTTACCCAACGCTATCGTCAAAATAGACAACAACGGAGAATTTTTAACATCTGTAATAAACGCAAACGCTATTCCAAAAACTGTAGATTTGTCAAACCTTAAACTCGAACCAATAGAAAAATTTAGGGCAATCTTTAATTTAAATTGTCAAAACTCAGATTACCAACAACAAATAGACAGGAATTTCGAAATTAAAAATCAATTACGCTTAGAACATTTGAACGAAGAAGAAACCGATTTAATAACACAACTTTGTCTAAATTTTTCGGACATATTCTATCTAGAAGGAGATAACTTGTCTTTTACAAACGAAATTAAACATTCTATTGACACCAACAATGCCAAACCGATATTCATAAAATCTTATTGTTACCCCCAAATTCATAAGCAAGAGGTAAAGTCACAGGTTTCAAAAATGTTAGCCCAAGGCATAATCCAGCCTTCGATTTCTCCCTGGTCCTCCCCAGTTTGGGTAGTCCCAAAAAAACTTGACGCCTCTGGCAAACAAAAATGGCGAGTCGTAGTCGACTACAGAAAACTTAACGAACTGACTATTGACGACAAATATCCCCTTCCGAACATATCTGACCTTCTTGACCAACTAGGAAAATGCCAATACTTCACAACCCTAGATTTGGCCTCTGGGTTTCACCAGATAGAAATTAATCCCGAAGACGTCCAAAAAACTGCCTTCTCTGTAGAGAATGGCCACTATGAATTTCTTCGCATGCCATTCGGTCTTAAAAACGCCCCATCCACTTTCCAAAGGGTTATGGACAATATCCTACTAGGTATCCAAAACGAACGTTGCCTCGTCTATATGGACGACATCATCATTTATTCCCCAACGATTCACGAACATATTACCCGACTAAACGAAATATTCTAACGCTTAAGGAAAGCTAACCTTAAAATACAGCCCGACAAGTGTGAGTTTCTTAGGAAAGAAGTTGCCTACCTAGGACACCTCATCACCAAGGACGGTGTAAAGCCAAACCCTGCTAAGGTTGAAGCAATCCTAAACTTTCCTCAACCCAAAAACCAAAAGGAAATTAAATCTTTCCTGGGTTTAGCAGGCTATTATAGACGTTTTATCCCCAATTTCTCTAAAATATCAAAACCTCTGACCAAATTACTACAAAAAGACATACACTTTAATTTCGACAATGATTGTACGAATTCATTCAAAAACTTAAAACAAACCTTGATAACAACTCCGATACTAATTTACCCGAACTTCGACGAGCCTTTCCTATTAACCACAGACGCGAGTGCATTCGCCATTGGTTCCGTGCTTTCGCAGGGCCCCATTGGTAAAGATTTACCTATTGTTTATGCCTCCCGAGTTTTATGCAATGCCGAAACTAAGTACTCCACGATAGAGAGTTCTTAGCTATCGTGTGGTCAGTAAAGCATTTTAGATCATACCTGTTTGGCAGAAAGTTTAAACTAATCACCGATCACAGACCACTTACCTGGTTATTTTCGATAAAGGACCCGGGTAGCAGATTAGCCCGTTGGCGCCTCAAACTTGAAGAGTATGACTACGAGGTCATATACAAACCCGGCAAAATAAACAAAAACGCAGACGCCTTGTCCAGAATCAAAATAAACCACTTTAACGATTGTTCCAAATTCTATTCTAAAATTTTAGCAGCTAACGAAAACACAGACGATGACGAAAGCCTAAATAACGAAAACGAAATAACTAACGAACATATCGCTCAGGAATTTGACACATTCTCTAGACTATACAAGACAAAATCCCTAATAGATTACTCGAAAATCGAAATTACAAACAAACAATTATTAGATCGAGAAAATAAAAACATAATTATGTTCTTTCGGCAAAATAACTTAACAGATCTCCATCACCAAATTATAGAAGATATTTTCGAAGAAAATCCCGAATTCGACAACAATACAATCAATATTGTCTCTAGTAAATCAACCCGACATAGAAATTATTATATCATCGCTGTACCTTTCGACCCCGAATCTGTAATAGAACACTTGTTTTTAACGTTATATAAAAATCAAAATAAACTAGATCTTTCCAAGACCTACTATGTCGAAAATAATCTGGACCTCCCAATACTCGAAATTCTCTCATTCATTTTTGCAGGCAAGGACCTAAAATTAATCATTTGTCAAAATCTAGTGCATTGCCCCGACGAAGACCAACGCCCGATAATCCTCGATCAAAATCACACTGGAAAAAATAATTTGCACCGCGGAATAAACGAGACAATACGCAGAATCAAAAACAAGTATAATTGGCAAGGGTTAACGAAAGATGTCGAAAATTTTATCAAAAACTGCGAAACATGTCAAAAAACGAAAGTTTGTCGAAAAAATTTAAGTAGTCCACTAGTAATTACAGAAACACCAAAGACACCGTTCGAAAGAATTAACATTGACTTATTTGAATTCCCTACGCGCAATTATGCATTGACTATTCGCGATGAATTGACTAAATTTACACAAGCTTACGCAGTCCCCGATAAATCCGCCAAATCTGTAGTAAATACGCTACTGCTTTATTTTCAACATTATGGTACTCCATTAAGAATACATTGCGACTATGGAGGAGAATTCGATAACAATTTATTAAGAGATTTGTGTAGATTATATGATATAAAATTAACTTTTTCAAGTGTAGGACATCCCCAGTCAAATGGTTCAATTGAACGATTTCACGCCACCTTGGCCGAAATGATTAGAGCTAACAAAACGGAAAACCCGAATGAACACCCATTTACCATTTTGCCATATGCAGTAATCTGTTATAATAACTCTGTAAATAAAACTCACGGATTTACCCCATACGAATTAGTTTTTGGTCATACATCTGTTCGTCCACCGGAAACGTTATACAATCAAAAAGAGTTAATCACTAAATATGTCCGAGATTTAAACAATCGCATTTCCCACTATTATAAAATAGCTCGAAGTCGAACTGAAACTCAAAAACAAAAAGCCAAAGTTCGGTTTGATAACGTGCCCGAAAATCGCCCCACATATAATGTTGGCGACAAAGTATATGTTAAGGAATCTCAAATAAAGAACAAATTACAAGATAAATTCAACGGTCCGTTCAAAATTAAGGAAATTTTTCAAAATTCCGCTACGCTACTAAATCTCGAAACGAACCAAACAACCAAAGTAAACTTTGACCGAATGAAACCATACACTGAAAATTAAATTTATTTTCAGGTTTCTGCTGCTGCTCGGATAAGCACTTGCCCAGTATAAAATAACATCGATCAACAACACGATCGGAGTGTACTACCACCGAGACACAGACATAGTAATTTCTAACGAGAAATGGACTCTACTTGTACATAAAAATATATCGACTCTTAAAACAGCATTTGACAAAAATGATAAAATCTTACAAACCCTCTACAACACACTCGACCCAACATACCATTACATGAATGTCTTTTTCGGCGATGTAAAAACGCATCTCAGTTTATTAACCCAAATCTCTCAATCGATACAATCAAAATTTAACGAAGTTTACCTTGACACAAAAAGATACAGGCGAGGAATACTAAACGGCATCGGAACGATTTTCAAATCGATAACTGGAAATCTAGACGCAGAAGATGGTCAGTACTATTCTGATTGCATCAACAAGCTAAATAATGACGAACACCAACTCGAAAATTTAATCAAAAATCAAATATCTGTCACGTATTCAGTCATCAAAAATTTTAATTCAACTATTCAAAAACTACAAATCGACGAAGAAACTTTCAATAAGGATATCAAAGAAATCGAAACCTCAATTCTAGATATGACTAAGGATATCGAAAATATCCACACAAAATTAAGATTTTTAGAAATTTGCGAACAACTCATGGCAAGTTATTTATTCATTGAAGACAATTTAAACGATATTTTGAATGCCATAACATTCGCTAGACTAAAAATTATACATTCGTCAATAATAACTCCTGACCATCTAGTAACAGCATTACAAGAGATTTCTCAGAGTTTACAAAGAAACAATTTGCCTCTACCTATTAAATTATCAGCAGTCGCTCAGTATTTAGACATTATTGAGTTACAAGCTTTTCAAGTAGATTCTAACTTAGTATTCGTTCTAAAAATACCTCTTGTCGAACCTCAAAATTACAATACCTTCCGCCTATACCCGATCCCAATTATTGATAACAGAACTGGCCTTCTGCACATTCTATCTATTTCACAAAAGTTTATCGCGAGAGACGATGATTCTTTGATGTACATACCAATTTCAAATTTAAATGAATGCAAACCACTATACTTTGGAACGAAACTATGCTCAAACCTGTTTGCATACCCTATCGATCAAAATGCCATATGTGAAGCCAGAATCCTGAAACAATTGACTAAACTCCCCGAAAATTGCCAGACATCCTTCATCATTGGTCAAGGATACAACGTTCAAGAACTTGAAGACAACACATGGTTAATAATAAACTCCGAACCACTCCACATCACCATCAATTGCCCAAAAAGAGATTCAATAACAGAATTAATCAACAAAAATTCAATCGTCAAACTACAACCCGGATGTTACGCCTTTGTCGGAATCACCAGAATACAAGCTAGTGCCAAAGACTTTTCAGACATTAAAGACAATTCTCATCCCATCCAAATTCCCTATGAGTGCTGCAATCAAATGCCCGACAAAATTAAATTACCAAAATTAAAACCTCTCAAGTTAAACAATCTAAACGTAGAAGATTTGGACATTGCCAAAACCAAATTGGAACAATATTCAAAGGACTTGGATGATCTTATCAACGAACCATTTGTGAACAAACATGTATCTTGGTTCACGTATTTTACAATCACATTCGTTGTTTCCCTAATTCTACTTTACATATTCTGTAAGTGTAGGAAAAGACGACGTGGAATGCTGAAAATCCAACACTCTTCAGATGACGCCCCTTCACCCTCTCCAGGACGAAGCAAACCATTTAAGAAACTTCCCGGTTTCATCCCTCCAAGAAAGCGACCCGTTATCAGACCCCAAGAAGGAGATGACATCGAGTTAACATAGACTTTCACTTGTGATTTATCATTCGCATTATTAACTTAACCTTTGTATATTTTTACCTTTATCTTTATTATTTTGTATTGTATTCACTCACTATTTTATTATCTTTTCAATTTCAAAAGTTCCTGTATAACAGCAACTTTTTCGTTAAGGGGGAAGTTGTTATATAGTATTTGAGCCACTGTATATAAGACGATACGTGACTTTTGCTTAATTTCAGATTATCATATAATATATTTCAGCTACGTGCAGATAACAAATTCCCGCTATCATTTATCGCTTACAAAGTATCACATTATATTATATTACATTTTAACTTCTCACGATTATGCTGAATCGCTTGCTTGCTTTTCTTTGTTCATCATTTAGATGACACTGCATCTAAATGTCATAAATAGAACCACGAGACATTTCTGTAACCAGTTATCATACTCACTTCAAATTAAATACTTACATTTTATTACTGTATTATTTCTAAGAGTCAACGTTGACTCTCTACAAATAAATAAAATTGTTTTTAAAAACTTAGCTACGAAACGCGAGCTATAACATACATACCTCAGCTGAAACAATATCACCAATGGTATGTGATGGAGGAGGTACAGGATCCAAATTACGTAATGTCAAATGTGTTATTTTAGTAGCTTGCTCTATGTACAAAACAAAGGCTGTTATTAGTTTTCCTTCTTTGTAGTCTTCTAATTTTTTTAGAGGATATTTTAACTGAGTTTCATCCACATAACCAAAATAGTCATTTAAATATTTTCCTTGGATGCCACTTGATGTAATCTAAAAAATATATATTTATTTTATATGCACTACCTAAATAATGATTCGTAATAGTGTGCTTGATCTGGGTTTGCAGACTCGTTTTTTTCGATTTTTTTTTAATGGTGTTATAAAGTAGAGTAGAGTAGTGTTTATTGATGCATTTGGGATATGTTCCATTAATAAACTTCAATAACCGAATGGGTAACTGAAAATTTGACAGCGGTTCTCTTTTGGTGAGCCCGGTTATGGTTTTTTAACGGGGCGCAAAGGAACAAACAAATGGTGGGTATGACGAATTCCCAATAGTTAATAGAACAACATAACCTAAATTTTATGGCCAACTATCTTGTAGGGTAGGTAAAGGCCATAAACGTGGAAAAGAAGATAACCTAAATTTAAACACTTAAATCTTTTTACTTTTGACAGATTCCCACCCATTTACCGCATTCACCTACTCAAATACGTTTGTCATTTTGGTAGCAAATAATTTACCAATTTTTCAGGAACCACGTTCCGCTAATCAACTTAATTTCAGGAATTAGACATTTAAGGAACGCAAAAAGTGTAACCAAACCGACCAAGGTGATTAACGGAACATATCCTTGGTACCATACAGGATCATTACATAAGTCCATTTGGCATGTATATCAAACAAAATGTCAAAGTTACATTTAGATATGTGAAAATTGTATAAAAGTATAATGTACATATAGTTAAAAATTTGTAAAAACCAAGCTGTAAAAAACAAACGGATAGAGATTTAGACATAAATATTGTTACACAGAAAGGTAAGAAATTTTTGAAATAATTTAAACAGTGCTGAAATGTATATTGTCATCCTGTAAAAAATCATTGACACTATAAAAAGCTGTTGCTATTAGTGTTCGTTTTATAATATTGTTATATTTATTGAATGATAACAACTTTATGCATGGTGGAATTTTATTGAGGAAGAAGGGACAGTAGTAATTAGATGAAATTCTGGATTTTTCTAATCGCAAATAATCCACTCGAATGTCATTTTTTATTCGTGTATTATAGTGATGAAAAATACTGTTTGAAGAATATTTGTCTAAATGAACATATATCAAGCATTCAAAAATGTATCTACATGGTATTGTTATGTGCTGCCCTCTAACAGAGAGGAGAGTTGTAATTACTCCCTGGCCAGAAGGGTGGCGCCATCTGTGGGCCAACTGGCGAACCACCATTTAGTAGTGCCTAAGAAAATTCTAGAGAATTCCAGTATATTTGTGGAAAGTTCTACAATGATATTCTGGACATTCCAAGTGGGTATATAAAGAGGTGAAGCCAGCAGATGGGAGAACAGAACAGTACAGTTTAGTGAAGTATAAGGAACAGTTCAGTTTAGTATCCAGTACAGTTCTGGGTAATCTGTGGTTCTGGTTATAGAGACAGTTTGTAGAAGAAGAGTTCAGTTGAGTGAAGTAGGCAATACAGAGTTTTTAGGTTAGATAAAGTTGTCAAGTTTAGGACAAAAAGTACATAGTGTTTTAAAAGTAGTGAATTCATATTAGATTAAGTTAATATTAGTTGTGTGATTTTTAAGTATTTACTAGTGTAATTTTAGTGATTAAATAAATCAGTGGTTTGTGAAAATTCTTGTTGCAAGTTATTCGAATCCACAAAGTGTTTACTGAAAATTGTAAGGACGTAACAATTGGTGTCAGAAGCGGAATTGCAACAGAATTTCTGAAGAATTCGACGAAGTTCCATAGTGTTCTATTTGGAAACCACTGGAGATAGTGAAGTGAGTCGAACTGGAAAGTGATATAGACATTAGACGAGACCTATTTGTGCTACTGTGAAGAAATTTCTGGAACATTCTGCTTAGAAATTAGTGTAGTTTTATTTAAGTGCTTTCAACTGAGAAGCGATATAGACTTTAAATAAGACTTGTTCGTGCTGTTTCGAGTTAATTGTTTGAATGGAAACAAGAAGCATGGCTGCCGAAAAGCAAATGCAAGACATGTTCGAGCAATTTAGAAAAATGATGCTAGACCAAAAAGAAGACCAAGAGAGACGCGAAGAAGAAAAAGAAAGGAAACGTCAGGCAGAAAAAGAAGAACAAGAAAGACGTCAAGAAGAAAAAGAAAGACGACGTCAGAAAGAAAAAGAAGAACAGGAGAGACGTGAAGAAGAAAAAGAAAGAAGACGTCAAGAAGAAAAGGAAGAACAAGAAAGAAAACGACAAGAAGAAAAGGAAGAATTGAGAAAAATTATACAGGTGCAACAAGATGCTATCCTGTTAGCCACTAATGAAGTCAAGGAAAAAGTAGATAAAGTTGAACAAAAAGTTGGTAATGTCGAAGGAGAAATTAGTGACATTAAGGGAAAAGTTACTGGCGTTGAAGAAAAAGTTACTGGCGTCGAAGAAAAAGTTACTGGTGTCGAAGAAAAAGTTACTGGCGTTGAAGTAAAAGTTACTGGCGTTGAAGGGAAAGTTACCGATATAGAAGGAAAATTTCGTGCAGTTGAAGGAGAGGTAGAGCGACTTAAGCGACTGTTAAGAGAACAAGGAGGCCAACTGGTATTATCATCGTCAGGTCCTCGATTACAACCGCCTTCCTTTGATGGTCAAACTTCTTGGTCATCCTATAAAAGACAATTTGAGGCAGCGGCATACGCAAACAATTGGAGTAATGAAGACAAAGCTATGGCATTGGTGCTAGCATTAAGGGGCCAAGCCTCAGAGTTGCTTCAGAGTATCCCAGTGACGCAGCAACGGGATTTTAAAGTTTTGGAAGCTGCACTAGATCTAAGATATGGCGACCAACACCTCGCCCAAGTATACCGGACTCAGCTCAAATCACGCACACAAAAGGTTGGGGAAAGTTTACAAGATTTTGAAGCAGCTGTTGAGCGACTGACGTACCTGGCTTACCCGGATGCACCCAAAGAATTCCAGGAACAGTTAACAGTTGATACTTTCATTGATGGCATAAGAGACGAGGAGATCAGGCGAGTCCTTAGATTATCTCGAGCTAAGACTGGTAGCGAAGCCTTGATCCATGCCCTCGAAGTTGAAGCCGCTTATGAAGAGACTCTACAACCGAGAGTACGAGCCATGAAAGTAGAAGAAGGGAACCGTTTAGAAAAATCAAATATGGAATCTTTGATGGCTGACATGCACAAAATGATAAGCCAGTTGATGACAAAACCAGATGCTCCAAGGAAGCAGGAAAGAGAACAGAGCGATGGACAGCCAAGGAAGGTGATTCGGTGTTATCAGTGCAGCAAACCAGGACATATGATGCGGCAGTGTCGAGAACGGAATCCTGGGGAAGTAAACACTGCAAAGAAAGAGGAAGTTCGCTCTGATAAGATGAGATTGATTGTTATGTTAACAGACATACAAAAAATGGTCGCACAATTACTAAACGAATTAAGTTCGCGACCGGAGCTGAAACAGGAACCGCAACCGCCGAAACAGGAGCCGAAGCAGCAGGGAAGTGCTGGAGGTCCGATAAAAGTAATCCGCTGTTATAATTGCGGCAAATTGGGGCATGTCAAGAGGTACTGTCGCCAGAGGAGCCCTAAGGAAGTGAATGCCGAGAATGTAAAAACGCAGCAGGATATAGCAGAAGTGAAGGCAGTTAAGATAGAGGTTCCGAAGGACTGGTCAAAGAAAGTTCTAAGAGAGGAACAACTGAACGACGATGAAATTGGACCAATGTTGAAGGCGAAAGAAAAAGGAATCCGCCCGGAATGGAAGGACGTTTCCAGTACAAGTGTTGGACTGAAGGCTTTATGGGCGCAATGGGATTCACTTAGGGTTATAGATGGCCTATTACGGAGAGCATGGGAGAGCCCGGATGGGAAAGAAGTTACCATGCGGTTGCTGATACCCAGGTGCCGAGTACCAAAAGTACTTCGGGAAGTGCACGAGGGAATATCCAGAGAGCACTTTAGCAGAAATAAGACTTTGGCTAGAGTACGGGAGCGATTTTACTGGGTAAATAGCTGTCAGGATGTAGAGGCTTGGTGTCGCAGTTGCAAGGTTTGTGCAAATGTGGCTGCCAAGAGGTCACCTACAGGGAGTGGTGATCGAATGAAGGCTAGATATGACCGCAATGCCAGTTCAGCAGGATTCAAGGTGGGGGACTCGGTTTGGCTGTATAACCCACAGCGGAGTGAAGAAGGATTCTCGAAGCCTCGCTCACCTTGGGAAGGACCGTATTCTGTCATCACTCGGATCAACGACGTTGTTTATAGGATTCAACGTAGAAAGAAGTCCAAGATGAAGATCGTGCACCTGGACAGGTTGGCAAAGTATACTGGGGTATCTGAAATGCCTGACCGGGACGTTCAGGCTTAAGGAGGGGGCAGTGTTATGTGCTGCCCTCTAACAGAGAGGAGAGTTGTAATTACTCCCTGGCCAGAAGGGTGGCGCCATCTGTGGGCCAACTGGCGAACCACCATTTAGTAGTGCCTAAGAAAATTCTAGAGAATTCCAGTATATTTGTGGAAAGTTCTACAATGATATTCTGGACATTCCAAGTGGGTATATAAAGAGGTGAAGCCAGCAGATGGGAGAACAGAACAGTACAGTTTAGTGAAGTATAAGGAACAGTTCAGTTTAGTATCCAGTACAGTTCTGGGTAATCTGTGGTTCTGGTTATAGAGACAGTTTGTAGAAGAAGAGTTCAGTTGAGTGAAGTAGGCAATACAGAGTTTTTAGGTTAGATAAAGTTGTCAAGTTTAGGACAAAAAGTACATAGTGTTTTAAAAGTAGTGAATTCATATTAGATTAAGTTAATATTAGTTGTGTGATTTTTAAGTATTTACTAGTGTAATTTTAGTGATTAAATAAATCAGTGGTTTGTGAAAATTCTTGTTGCAAGTTATTCGAATCCACAAAGTGTTTACTGAAAATTGTAAGGACGTAACAGTATTGTTAAAATATTTAGTTCTATAAATGTGTTTTTTACGTCTTCCCTGTATCCTAGGCCAGCAATTATTCTCACGGCTTAATAGAAATACATTTTTTGATAATTTGGTAGCCAAATGGTCAATATGATTTTCAAATTTTAATTTTGGATCTAAATATATGCCGAGGAATTTAACTTCTTCCGGATTAATTAAATTTTTTTGTTGTCTCATACTAAAAGTAATGTTTACAGTTTTAGTGTTATTTAATGATAGCTTATTGCAGACAAACCATTCATTATATTTTTGAAGATTCTCTTCAATCTGGTTATTTATGGTTGCCACATCAATATCTATGTAGGTATCTGAATAGTTTGTGTCGTCTGCGTACATTATTGTTTTTATGTCTGTAATAACTGAACTTAGGTCATTGATATATATATATTAAGAATAACAGGGGTCCTAACAAGGATTCTTGTGGAACACCAAATTTAATAATTTAATATGTGCTCTATTTGACTCAGAGTTATTGTAAAAAACGACCTGTTTGCGTTCTGTGAGATAGCTGTTTAGGAGATTTAAACTGTTCAGGTCTAATCCATAATATTTTAATTTGACTACAAGAATATCTGGCTGTACACAATCGAAGGCCTTCGAGAGATCACAGAATAGAATAGAATAGAATAGAATAGAATTTATTGATGCATTTGATTAAAAAAAAATCATTACATAAGTCGTTACAGAGGTACACCTCTAAGAAGTATAAGAAATATAAATGTAAAAAAATATAAGTAAATATACCAAATATTGGACGAACAACATTACAAGTAGCATATAACCTGATAAAATAATAAAATACTAACATGATAAAATAATAAAATAGTAAAATGGTAACATGATAAAATAATGAAATGGTAGAAAGATAACATAATAAAATTTAAAGTTTACAGATCATAATTTTGAAATTCATCTAAGCTGTAGAATGCCTTAGAGATAAGAAATTTTTTTATTTTGAATTTAAATTGATTTAAAAGTAGTGCCCTAATTTGAGGAGGTAATTTATTATAGAAAAGAGGCCCATAATAATCTGTGGCATGCCTTGATTTCTTTAGTCTAAAATATTGAATAGATAAATTAGTATTGTTGCGTGTATTGTAGGTATGGATATCAAAAATATTTACATACTTGTGCATGTTATTTTTTACATAGAGTAGACAATTAAAAATATATAAACTAGGAACAGTTAAGAAACCAAGACTAATAAAATGATTTTTTACATTGTCTCTATAATTAGATTGAGTAAAATTCTGACTGCTTTTCTTTGCATCAACATGTCATTCCATTTTAGAGTTGGATCTAACATAATTCCTAGAAATTTTACTTTATTTGGGTTGTTAATTTCCTGGTGTCTTAA
The DNA here is from genome assembly GCA_963675555.1 of Leptura quadrifasciata. Classification (NCBI taxonomy): domain Eukaryota; kingdom Metazoa; phylum Arthropoda; class Insecta; order Coleoptera; family Cerambycidae; genus Leptura; species Leptura quadrifasciata. Next base: position 104,095,112 of record OY776676.1, read on the forward strand.
AGTGAAATATATTTTCTCAGTTTTATCTTCATTTAATTTTAGGGAATTTGTTACGAACCAGTGATAGACTAGGTTTTGAGAGATTTCCATATTCTGTGTGAGAGTTTTGAATGATTTCTCGACATCTATTATAATTGTGTCATCAGCAAATAACACAAACCTACTACTCAGCCCAGCTGTTGGTAGATTATTTATGTAAATTAAGAACAGGATTGGACCGAGTAGTGAACCCTGTGGCACCCCGTGATCAATCCTATCAAGTTCAGAATACTCATTATTATAATAAGTTTTTAGTGCTAGCACGTAGTGGCCCCCCCTCAAAGCCCTCCATTATGTATTTGGACAATTCTAAAATGGCTGAAATGGTAGTCTTTCCTGAAATTAAATTGACTTTCACTAAATAACTTATTCTATTCAAAGTATTCACACTTTGCATATGTTACAAAGTCAGACCCCGAAAATTTTCTGATCGAACTTTTCGAGAGGAGGGGAGGAGGATTTACATGTAAAGATAGGAAAAATCAGTTTTTTGGACATAACTCGCTTAGTTTGATTTGGATCGAAAAAGTGTAGAGATAAAATGAAGGGCTCGTGAGTGAATGCGCGTAAACTGAATTTTGACTTGTCAAAATCGGTCCAGCGTTTTCCGAGATATTACGATTTGAAGGTACGGATTTGTATATGGATTTTTCGCTGCGGCGGGAACGTACCGAAAGCCATTTTCGTGTTTTTTTCGGGGAAGAAAGTGACTTGGCGACTTTCTTTTCCCCCTGATAGACACTCAGGACCTAATTGCATCCAGATTTCAAGCCGCTAGGTTGATTAGGTGGGGACGGGAAGAGTAAACGTAAATGAAATTAAAACTGCTGTAATTTCCACAATTTTTCTGCACATCACGCAGCAAACGTGAGATTGTGTACTAATGTGCCTACTTTGACTTCTGCTCATGTATTTTCAATTTTCGCCATAAATAAACAAATGGTTGCAAAAAAACCAATTTATTGCTATTATTTTTAGAGAAAATTATTTTTCACCAGGGAGGAAAGGGGTGGGAGAGATTTTTTTTTCACCATCGAATTTGGAATTTTTTCTCTTTGATTTGAGCCCGACCAGATTGCGATCAGATGATTAGGAGGGGAGCGGAGAGCCCGCAAAGTTTTTGCCCTGAGAAAGGCAAGGGAAAGAGTTAGGGACTTCGGGCCGCGCTCATTTTCAAGGGCAATAAATTCTCTTTCAAAATTTTCTCACCCCGAAGGTCTAACTTCATTAGGGCCTGAACGTACGCGCGTTACATTTATAAAGTACTATTAAGAATTGTTGTTTTTACGTCGACGCAAGTAAATCTCTCATTTCCTGAAAGAGATGAGTGGGATCGGAATAAAACCGACCTACAGAAGACAGAGCTGCTGGTATACAGATGGTTCCAAAACTCCTGAAGGAACGGGAAGGTAAGAATAACCTCGAGCCTGAGTGATACCACGACAATTTTTCAGGCTGAAATATATGCCATTGAACTGTGTGTACGGAGGCTGGAACAAACGCACCCTAGACACAGATCAATAAAGATTTTCTCAGACAGCCAAGTAGCCCTTAAAGCTGAGCTTTGATAAAACTTGATGAAATTGGAATAACAATAATTTTCCTTACTTGTGATGGACCTAGTGGGAATTTCTCTGATGACAGAGCTACGGGGTGAAGTAAATGATATAAACAACTTGAAGCCTTACTTCATTCAACCCATTAACAATTAAAAAAATATATATTTTGGAAGCTTATCACATGTTGAAATTATTGATAAATCGTAAATACAAATAATATTAGTAAATGACTAAATGAGCGGTATATTCTTGTAGTTGCTGTCATTGTTAGTCCTAATATACCGGATGTCAACGGATCAAGGTAGACCCCCTTTTTTCCTAATTTTTTAGAATATCGGAATAAAACTTGGTAGATACATTATATGACCAAGACACTTTGTAACATAACTGTAATTTTCCCCCTTCTGGTTTCACCGGGAATTACCCCAACTTTATGGAACACCCTATATATTGAGTAGTGGTGAGAGATATGTGAAACCTCTCAAATGGTCAATTGCTACTATACACCATAGATGTCTCCATGGGCGTATAGCGACTTGCGATTCTGCAAGTACCTGAGAGCGGCGACCTTTCAGTCCTAGGTGGACTTAACCTGCGTTATAATATATGATTTAAAGGAAACAACTACTCAGCGGGCAAATACCCCGACCTGCATTGAATTACACCTTACAAACCATGAAAGAATGGTAACCAATATCATTTGTCAATTCCCTGACCAGACATAGACCGGTTTCGAACTTATTAGTTCTCATCAGTATGCCATAGGTCATGGAACAGACAAATGATAGTGGTACTTGCAGAATCGCAAGTCGCTATACGCCCATGGAGACATCTATGGTGTAAAATCATATATTATAACCCTATATATTGTTATATTTTTGGAGTCCTTGAAAAACTCTGAGTATGGTGATACCCCTTAAGTGACATTTTGACACTCCATGAAAAAAATTTGACTCGAAATTTGTTGCTGCATCGAGAGTGGCATGACCAGAGAAAAATGCTTTTGGGCACATCCACGGATTTCTTAGAACATCCGCTATTTTATGGTAGTATCTTACCTCTTTTCTCTTATTATTTATTTTTTAGAAAGAATTGAGGCAACATGTGCGGACGACTAGCTGGTTTAAGCCGGAGCAGAGAGCCGTGGGTCCAGAGCATTCGTAAGAGTGGAGAAACTTACCCTTTCTGACATGTACAGCATAAGCGACAGATTTCTGTTTATTTCGAGAAAAGGAGACAAAGAAAAATTGATGTTAAATTGGGCACTATCTATAGTGAAATAAGCAAAATTGTCTCTTTTTCTCGAATAACCAGTCTGCTATAGATCAGTCTGAAATTGTTGGTAAGAGAAATAAAAAGATAGTTTAAAATGAATGACAAAATATATTACATGAAAAAAATTATACAAATCGGTTTGAGGCAAATTGATATGTAAATATATATATATATATATATATATATATATATATATATATATATATATATATATATAAAAGACAAATTGATACCAGTATCCTAGATGGTTTATGGTTCAGGTGACTGGTTCGGGGACAGCAATTCAGGCCCACAATTGTCTTTTGTTGCAAGAATTCTAAATTTTCCTTGACAATTTACGTCTCTCAATGAATGGGGTGAAAATTGTAGGAAATTTAACCAAATATAAGCACATACAAAATTTATGCAAGTTAGTTATGCAAAATTTAAGCAATGTTAGCTATGCAAATATAAGCTAGTTAGCTGTACGAAATATTAAGCTAGCTGTACAAAAGCTGCAGGAAATTAATTTAAGCTATACAAAAGTAAGCTGATTAGCAGTACAAAAGCAATTTTAGCTATGCAATAGTAATTATTAGCTATGCACGAGTTAGCTGATTTCTTAGACTATAAATTGCCAAAAAAATTAAAAGGAAAGAGAAAAATATTTTTAAAACCATGTGGTACATATAGCATTTTAACTACTTATTAAATTAAAAAGAATTGACTTTGAATTCAAAATTTATTTTAAAAATAATTGAAATTATATCAAAGGCAAAATTTGAAGATTAATTAAAATATTTTAATGAGTATAATGAAATGAAATTACCTGTATGTTCAACACTTTGTAACTGGGATATAAAAATTGTAATATCAATTACTGAAGTCCACAGTTAAAAATTATAATGTTTGAATCAGTACAAAGGCTGCAAGCAAATGACTTCCTGGTGAGTTTTACTGATAAGGTAAACTTTTTTTGTCCTGTTTACTGGAAAACAACGCCACCAAAAAAATGTGAGAAATCTAATTCCCTATTTAAATTGAAAGCTATCAAGATATAGAAATCGTACAAGTATGGCCATCTGTCAGTGGTTAAGTTAAGCGCACCAACTTGCCTTGTAGATTCCCATACTCAACTAAAGTAGTGGCATATAATCGATAAAAGGAATCTATAATAATAGTTTATTTTCCATGCCAGCTGATTTGCCTTTGCAATTTCTATTTTATACATAACAACAAATATTAACAGATGTAAATAAGTAGTAAAACGTATTGATATTATTGATAAATCAGTAACATATTACATGTTATAGGATTTACTATATATAGAATGAGAGAAGGTAAGGAAAATAACCATATGTACTCCATAGTAAACAAAAATATAAAAATTGAAAAATAGATATCTGATGTAATTAAATTTTGTAGACAAATTGTTTCCTGGGATAATAATGCTGTATTACAACGGATATGAGATACATAATAGTGTTAATAGAAAAACAGGACTAAGTTCCTAAGATATAAAATTAAGTACATAAAACAGTGTGACATGGTTTAGCAGTTATACATGTAAAATTCTGTTAGTTGAAAACAGTTTCACCTGCAAAAACTGAATCCAAAAAATATACCGGTCGTGCTAACTATCCACAAAACACTAGTTTTTTAATAAAACTGTTAAATGGACATAGGCCATGTAACAAGTACTCCACCATTATGGTTCCGTTTGAAAAAATCAGTTTTTTTTTTAAACCTTTCAGGCCAAATTTAATGGCTCATGGAGTACAGGTTCTCAAATTTTTATGCTCGATTTGATTTTTCTGACATTACACCGGTCCATTACAAGCTAGTTTTTCTGGTCATGGCACCCTAAATGCATCAACAAATTACAAGTAAAATTTTTTTCATAGAGTTGAAATGTCACTTACGATGTATCATCATTTTTCAAGGATTTTAAAAATATAATAATATACAGGGTGTTCCATTTAAAAATCAAAAGTTGGGATCATTTCCGGTGAAACCGGAAGTGGAAAAAAATGGCACTTATGTCACAAAGTGTCTTCTTGTTCATATAATACATCTACCAAGCAAGTTTCATTCTGATATTCTAAAAAATAACGAAAAAAAAGGGTCTACCATGATCTGTTGACATCCGGTATAAATAATTATAATTATACAAATACTAAATAGAAATACTATACAATACGGATGCACAAGAGCACAGGTAAGTGTTTAAATATAATACTGTAAGGTTAACTCACCTTTTCGGTAACCAGCTCAACTTGCATACCAGGTATTACATCGTGCAAACCACTGATTTCTTCTATTTTTGTTGTTTTAATATGCTGATCCTTGGAACTGACTCTTAATGTTGTAACTGAAGACGTGCTCTCACTTTTATGTATTGTACACCAAAGTGGTTCCCCGATTGCTATAATCAGTAATTAAACAAAATAAATAACATTGATATACACGTTATTACAAGTTTCATTTTTTTATTTTACTTACTAAAAACTCTTCCCTCATCTACATTTTTGGCAGGTAAGAACACTCTACAATTTTTAACTCCTGCATTCAATTGATAACCATGATCAAGTACGGACTGTACAGAGGCCCATATTAACATGCCTTTCTTAAATGAATTATGGGACTTCTCTTGATTGATGTCTCTTGGATTTATTGTGCATTCAATATGTGCCCCTTTTTCTCTTTCTTCAACGCTTAAAACTTTTGTGAGAACAAACTGGCCAATTTTAAACATATTCTTCAATGTCACATCGCCCTAAAATTAAATTTAGTGAGAACTGAAATACAAAACTAAATAATACCTAATTACCTCGTCATTTTCCTCAAGTTTGGTGCTTAAATGTTTTGTAAAAGGGTCTGAAATATTAGTAATACTAACCATACCGAAGGTCAACCCTGGAAGTTCTACTTCTAATGAGAAATTTGTTATGTGCCTTACACAACCCAATATGATCATTCCATCTTGGATTTTCTAAAAAAATAAAAAAACACATGAATGGTCTAAAAGACTACCTTTTTCCCTTAGGAATTGACACAGTATTATAAGTATAGCTTACTTGTTTTAACCCCTACCCCTACGCTACCACTCCCAAATTTTTTGGGAGCAACTAATCATGCCTTCTCATATTGATATTAAAAGGGTTCTATGGTAAATTTTATTATGTTCCGTTTTTAACCTCTGGTTTCCTAAAAGGATTTCCAACAAATTTTACCGGTTTTAAGAAGTTACTTATTCCATTTCCAAAAAGAGGAAAATGGAGCCTCACAGGCTGACTTATTTGTTTGTTGGTCTCAGTATATCACCGAAACTATTACAGCTACAGTATGAAATTTTATATGCCGTGAGAGTTTCGCAGGTGGCTCAGAAGTCAATGTTCAAAAATATTGTCTAATGCTTCCTTGTGGTCTTTAAGAAAATAATAATTTAGACAAGTGGAGCATCATTTGAGAAGTGTCAATCAAAAGACCATAAAAATACATATTTTTAAATTTTTTAATACATTAATTAGAAATGTTTTTATTATAACCCTACTTTTCTATCTGAGAGTATTATTCAATAAGTTTTGAAAACACCTAAAATATCAGGGACAATGAGTTGACATTTAATCGATTGTTTCTGAAACCTCTATTTTGGACCAGGGATTTGAAAACGTATAAAACCATCAAAAATACAAAGTTGAATTTTAAAAGAAGGGAAGATAAAGGAGTAAACTGTAGAAATTAGCACAAATGGATGGAATCGCATCTCTACCTACAAAACGAGGGGTGGTCCGCTTGTTAAATCTGGTGTACACTCTTGGGTTAAATCCATTAAATATCTATTCAATCTTTGTTAAATCTCAATTTTTTTTTCATTCTATTACATCGATTAAACCTTATTTCAATCTGTTCAATCCCAGTCCAATCTGTTGAATCACATTCCAATCTTTTCAATCCCATTCCAGTCTCTTCAATCTCAGTTCAATTTAACTCAATCAGTCGGTAACGAGGGTGGTCCATTCTTAAATCTGGTGTACACTTGGGTTCAATCCGTCAAATTTCAATTCAATCTTCGTTAAATCTAAAATCTTTTTTCATTCTATTAAATTGGTTAGGTCAATCTTATTTCAATCTCTTCAATCCCAGCCCAATCTCTTCAATCACATTCCAATCTTTTCAATACCATTCCAGTCTCTTCAATCTCATTAAATCAGTCAGTAATAACCTAGGGAACTCGCTCGGGAATAATTGCGCTTCATTTTCGTTGCCACCTCGATTTTCACATTATTGTGCAATTGTGCTCAGTAGCATGTAAGAAGTTATATAGTGAGTAATGGAGTGCAACTGGTATTTTGTGTATTTAAAACTCGATTTAAAATGGAAACAGGTGAAAACAAACGTGAAGGTAAGTTGATAAGTAAATAAAAAAGATTTTTAAGAATGTAACTCTAAATGTGGCAGATTTTAAGTTTAAATTGTCCTCATCTATACCACTTCAGACCAATTCCCCATATGTCAACATTGTATGCAATGAAAAGGAGATGGCGATAAAGAAAAGTACCTTGTGCTGGCTACTTTCTGATAAGGCTTGTCGCCTTAGTAGCGATAGACTACAACTTGTCATGGGAATTAAAAACATTCAAAACAGAAAAAATTTAAAAAGTGACCAAAACAAAAATCTCGACGAAAATTGAAAGAAAGAAATATGTGAGGAAATATAAGTCGGAAACGGACGAATTTAGCCTATCAAATGATGATATGGACATAATTTACGGAAGTGATGAAATCTCAGAGATGTTCTTTGACGACTCTGAGATCGTTGAGGAAAATACTGCAACTGTATTTTCCTCATTGATATCACATTAGTCATCGAACATCTCTTATGAGAAAATGTTTTAAACAAGACTTTTAATTATGCAGTAATATCTGAAGACGGGTGATATATTGGCAGAATAATAGAGTTTCTTGACAGCGAAAACGAATCCATTCAATCACAATAAATTCCAAAGATTTAAAATCTGGTGTACACCTTTTCATGGAGTGAGCCACCCCTCGCTACAAAATAGAAGAACATAACCATACAAATACCTTAACTACTTACAAAACAAATTTTAAAGGAGAGAAAGCAAATGTCGACATTAATAGAACTGAAAACAATAATTATAAAAGCATACAAATGAAAATGTAAAGTATTTAATTAATACTGGGCCAAATAAAAAAATTTGCGTTTTGGACACTAACAAGCTAAAATTAGGGAGAAATGCTACACATAGATAGTAACAATTGAGAAGATCCTGAACAAATTAGGAAAGGATCAAACACACAAGAAATGTAGAAAACAGATGCCTCAAAAAAACAACCCTAAAAACAAAAGAGAAAGCAGAGCATAAACACTCCAATCATGATGCAACGCGGCGATGTATTTCACAAATATATGCACTACCCATCCTCTACTTCTGCACCATGCGCTATGTGGCTATCGCTGCTAGCAACAAGCATGACCTCAGTCCAACCAAGCATAAACGTAGCCAGTTTTCTGGGTGTGGCAGTAATGCCTACCATACACTGGTAAATCAAATCAAAAATAAATCTCAATACTTCCCCTTTATTATTCTGTAATATGGAAAAGGAAAAATTAGAACAATATTTTGTGATATACTGGGTGAATAAACCAATGTTGCTCATAAAGGAAATATTTTGCATGAACGATCATTACACGCCTATATTGGATACAAAACTCATTTCAAGAAATATTTGGTGCCATTTATTATGTAAATTGAATGAATTTGCTCAGAGATCCGATTCAAATAAAAAATCTATAAAACAATAATTATTCTTAACTTACGCTGTATGATAAAGTCCCTTGGATATTTAGAGTAGAATGAAATGTTTCCTCAGTTACATTTCCCTTTTGAGATTTCCTTTTTTTCGATTTTTTCGGTTTTGCTGATTTTTCTGTTGAAAATAACTAAAAACAATTTGGAATTAATTTAGATGACTTGTTAACGTAACTATAACTTACACTATCATCTGGTTTTGGTCTTTTTAGAGAAGGATTTACTTTTCTTCCTCCACGTGGAAAGTTTTCCTCTTCTGCTGGTACCATATTTCATAAAAATTGGGACGTTAAAATTGTATATGTAATACCGTATTAAGTATTAACTAGAGCAGACGGTAATAACCATAGATAAAACAGACGTAATAACAATAACCTCACATTCAAATGTGCCTGTTTCACGACTGCACGTGCGACGTACGAGAGCAAGGAGTCAACGAGTGAAGTTAGCCACGGACTCGGTCTACCGTGTGACGTTTGAACTATTAATACTCGTTGGAACTACCTACAACTTTTTGTAACTACTCAGAACATACAGCTTAAAGTAACGTTCACACTATAGCCGCCAATAATAACGCGGATCAAAAAGTCTTACGTCATATGTACTCAACAGTTTGACGCACACAGGCGTATCAACGTTTGCAAAACACAAGTATTTTGTAATGAAAATACCTGTATGGACAATAATAGCATGCGATACAATGAATTTTGACATCTGTTGCCGCATTTAATACAATGGGGAACAATCCAAGCCAGTTCCTAATATATCCAATAGATGACGCCATGCGTACTCGGTTTAATGTCATTCTCAATTTGTATTATATAATATATGATACAAATTGAGAATGACATTAAACAACAATTTAAAAATGATATTATAACTTTTAAATTGTTTAAATTTCCCGATTTCTGAGAGCTTTCCAATCTCTTATTCGTAGAAATGAGTCAAGTTGATAACAAGAATGAAGAACAATCCAAACCAGTTCCTAATATATCCAATAGATGACGCCATGCGTACTCGGTTTAAGGTCATTCTCAACTTGTATCATATATAACCCTTAAATAGTTTAAACTTCGCGATTTCCGAGAATTTCCCAACCTCTTATTAGTAGAAATAAGCCAAATTGATAAAAAGGATTACGGTAGTTGGTCGTTAAATAGTTTAAAAGCGCAGGTGAGAAAAATAAGTGCTAGAGTTCATCGAAAAAAAGCTGATTTGGTTGAAAGGTATATAATATTACATTTACGAACTTGTTGAATTTTTTATTTATAAATCCTCTTTTATTCTAGATTAATGAATCATGACAATATTCTAGTTAGTAGGTACACTTGAAGTAGAGAACTTTGGTACACAGCAACAAGTTTTCATTTTACATCCTAATTAATTTCGTTTATTCAAAGACATATTTTTTCGTATTGACATTGACGGACAAACAACCGAGTACAGCTGGTGCACTCTGGAGGATAAAAGAGAATGTTCCCCATTCACCTCATGAGTTTCTTGCAAAGGTAAAAGGGAACATCCGTTACGTTTTTCCTAATTAAAGTCTAATCTAATTTAACCACCATTCGGCGGCTACTGCATTCAGTATATTATCCACTGCCCGCTACTGTATTGACAGAGAACTGGAAGAACGCTGAAGGTTGGTTGCGGCTACAAAAATGCTTGTAATAGTCATTTGTAGGCATCGTTACGCTCGGAAGTTCTGTCGTACCCTCAGCAGCTTATTTACATCGTATGTGCTTCGTATTTACAAAGATAGAAGAATCGCATGCCCTTGCATGATAAATAAATACTGTTAACTGTTATGTGCAGACCCTATAAACAATGATGTAAAATTCCCGGAATTTATTTTTGAGGGAAAATTCCCGAATGTTTTCCCGCATATTTTTGAATAAATAATAATAGTAATAATGCTAATTTTATTGGTCCTAAATATATTATTAAAGTATTATACGTTATTAATATTATCAAAGTAAATGTATTAATAAAATTATTATTAATAATTACATTTGATTTTAAATGTTTTATTACAAGAATAAAAAGGATACATAATATTCTGTTGTGTAAATTACAAAATAAACAATTAACAAAAAAAATAAACGTAAATAAAAAGCAATGCTACATATTATTAACATATTGGTCAGGTTAGGTTAAGTAAGATTTAGTCAGTGTCAGTTTCGTTTGGCGAGTGGGAAAATAGGAAAATATTATCGGGGAAAATTCCCCATATTTTCCCGATTTATATTTACCCACCCACTGAGAAAATTCCCAACTCACATCACTGCCTATAAACTAAAGTCTGGCCACTCGCCTCCACTTCACCCAAGTGGATGCATAATGGCGGTGATGGTTTCAGTGCGCGCGTGTGTATCAGTATGTTTACAACGTATCGCAAGTGTCAAAAGCAGGTTGCAGTATTTGTTTTGACAAAGTGGAAAAATATATGTAGTAATGTAATGTTAATTGTAAACATTGTTTTATGTTAATAAATAAAATAAAATAAAAAATAATGTTACCATTCATCGCTTCGTGACCAAATTAGTTATAACAGACTGTTATTTTAATATTAACCTATTTTACATTGAGTCTAATGACACTATGCTCGTCAAAACAAAAGCAACTCCTATCGGGGCCGCCATTATGTATAAACTTTTCATAATGGGGAATATTCTCCTTTATTTTATCCGCCAGAGGGCACTAGCTGTACTCGGTTGTTAGTCCGTCAATGTCAAAAAAATGTCTGAATAAATAAAGTTAAATAAGACGCAAAATGAAAACTTGTTGCTGTGTACCAAAGTGCTCTACTTCAAGTGTACTAACTAGAATACTATCATGATTGATTAATCTAGAATAAAAGAGGATTTATAAACAAAAAATTTAATAAGTTCATAAATGTAATTATATGCCTTTCAACCAAATCAGCTTTTTTTCGATGAACTCTAGCACTTCCTTTTCTCAGCTGCGCTTTTAAACGATTTAACGACCAACTACCGTAATCCTTTTTTCAATTTGGCTCATTTCTACGACTAGGAGATTGAGAAACTCTGGGAAATCGGGAAATTTAAACTATGAGAATGAAATTAAACCTATATTTTTGCGCATTAGATGCGATAAGCGGTGCCATTCTAGCGAAGAAAATGACGTCACACTTCAAGATGCTTAAAGACATTAGTGTAAGCCGCTAGATCGCAAAAATTTAACTTAAACCGAGTACGCATGGCGTCATCCATTGGATATATTAAAAACTGGCTTGGATTGTTCCTCATTCTTTTTATCAATTTGGCTCATTTCTACGAATAAGAGATTGGGAAGCTCTCAGAAATCGGGAAATTTAAACAATTTAAAAATTATAACGTAACTTTTAAATATGCTAGAAGAGAGAGGTCTTCTGGAATAGTCTGCAGAGCGTAAGCCGCAATGGTCTAAAAGCTAATATCCTAAATTTTCTTATCGATGTCTCTAACCTAACCTGATCTCTAGTTTGACCTTACTGTTTAAGGCAGTTTACAACAAAAATAATTAAATTCTCAACTCAAATAAAAATTATGCCAATTGCATAAAATATTACTACTTCTTTTCAAATATAGAGCACATTATCAGTGAACTCTATACTCAAGCATACTCAAGAAATTCTTTGAGTATACTATGTTCAGTGTTTTATTGCCAACCTTAGAATAGTGCTCAGGTCAGCTGAACGGAATTCACGTACTACAACCAAAGGCGTAAATAAGGGGCATAGAGATGATAATTCCCCCCCCCCTCTTCCAAAAGAAGGTCTGGAACATAAAAAGGCAGGCAGTAGAGTGGCTTATCTGCAGATACATATAGTCTTTTAGTTTTAATGGTTAATAATCCCTAATTAATTGTTACTTTATTCGGTACGAATGATAAAAATAGTTAGTATTTCTGACATTAAAAACATAAACTATTTTTTAATTTCTCATCACCCCCTCCCCCCTCCAAGAAAATTTATTTACGCTACAACGTATTTTTAATCAAGTTCTACACTAACCGTTTGCATAGCTCGCCCTAAGAAATCTTTCAGAAAATAAAATTAAAAAATGTGCTAATAAATTAAATTATCAATGGTAATATAACAAAACCTTGATAAATAGTCGGCTATTATATTGTCATTAATTTTTCGAGAGTGAGATGGTTGTCAATTTGACGAGATCGTATTTGGCGTTAATAATCTGACCAAAGTCCGGCAGCTTTAGCTCTAGGGATATAGTCTTTGGTTATTAACGCCAAATGTGGTAGTAGCAAATTGGAGAGCACTCGAGAAAAATTGTAACAATGTATAATAGCCGCTAATTTATCAAGGTTGAATTATATTTTATTAGATTATTTTTCTTGAATGAGTTAATAATTGAAGATATATATATATATATATATATATATGGTGTTATTATGCTGTTATTATACATGATTTGCAGGAAACAACTACTCAGCGGGCAAATACCCCGACCTGCATTGAATTATACCTTACAAATCATGAAAGATTGGTAGCCAATGTCATTTGTCAATTCCCTGACCAGACATAGACCGGTTTCGAACTTATTAGTTCTCATCAGTATGCCATAGGTCATGGAACAGACAAATGACAGTGGCCAACCTGTTAGTTTTATACAAACTTAAGTAAATGGTGTACCGGTGAGAGGTAAGTGAATACCCTCATGTGGTCAAATGCTACTATACACCAGACATCATAGATGTCTCCATGGTGTATAGCGACTTGCTATTTTGCAAGTACCGAGAGCGGTGACCTTTAGCCCTTGGTGGGCTTAACCCATATACTGTTATTATACATGATTTGCAGGAAACAACTACTCAGCGGGCAAATACCCCGACCTGCATCAAATATATATATATTTGACGTTTGAAAACATTTGTACGACAGCAGTATGTCTACTGTTATAAGTTAAATTAAATATCAGCGACTCTTTTCAGTCAATTCCATGGCAACGGTAAATAGCCATTCCCGTCCGTCCATCCCGTTGCTATGTAGAGTTCAAAATAGCCACTGATATTCCTCGTTTCTAAGGAATTTCAAATATTGTGATTGATTAAAAAAATCGGTTTGACACATGAAAGAAGTAATCAGAAATGTATGAAATCTTTTCACCGCTCGCCGCTACTTGTGACGCTCTGTGTACGTTGCTTAATTTGTGTTTATCGTTACATTAGCTGTAGATCTTCTAAACACTGAAAATTAAATCCTGGATGATTTTGAGTAATTTCTAACCTTTTCATTTTATACTGTTGTGAATTTTCACAATAATTATTTAAATACTTTTCTGAAATACCTTGGTGGTGGTATCTATTGTCAAATTTGCACTTTACCTGGTCTTTTAAAATAGACATTGCTAAATTCGTATCCTCTTCACTTAATACTGTAACGATTTAGCCCTAATATTTTACTACAAACATTTAAAATGGACAAAGTTTTATCTACTAATATAAAAACGGTAGGATTATTGTTTACTATGTATTTGTTCAAGCCATAATCAAGGCAGTTGAGATGGTGACGCGTTGTAGTAGTTTTGGGGGTGCTTCACAAATTTATTTTTAATAGTTACGGACTGCTTTTGATTTTGCTTGAACAAGTAAGAAAATGCAATAAAACATACCTGATAGGTTTTTAGGTTATTAACGGAAGGTTCTATTAACTCTGTCGACTTAGCTAACTCATCTCTTAAAAATGCTGTTAAAAACAAAAAATATAATGCCTTTATAAGTATAACTCACAATGAAGCACAAAATCAAGCCAAATTATCCCTTGAGAGATATTCTAGTAAGGAACCTATATCAGAGCTTGATGGTATTCCAATAGCAATAAAGGATAATTTTTGCACACAAAATATAAAAACTACTTGTGCTTCTAAAATGTTAGAAAATTTTGTGCCAACTTACAGTGCCACCGTTTACCAAAGATTATTAGATGCTGGAGCAATACCAATAGGCAAAACTAATTTAGATCAATTTGCAATGGGTTCAGGTACTGTGGATTCTATATATGGACCTACAAAAAATGTTTGGAATTGTAACGATCACTCTAAAGATTTTTATATTGCTGGAGGAAGCAGTGGTGGCAGTGCAGTAGCAGTTGCAACAGGAACGTGTTTTGCGTATGTTAAAATTTTAAATTGGAAATTACTTGCATTTCTCTCATATTATAAAGTAATATTAATGTAATGACTAATAATAACCAGAAGTATTAGACTGGTACTCACATCCAAAGAAGCAACTTTGCTGACGAAACAATTGTCATGCATTTATATATCTCAAAAAATATATAAATAAACCAATTTTGTGAAAATCATAAAACAAGTTTAAGTTTTATTTTGTTAAAAGCTGTTTTAGTGTTTTTGAGTAACATAACTTCACTTATAAGCTTGGCATCTTTAATTTAGGTTAAGTTTATTTAAATTTTCTTCATAAATTTTAGCGCTCTTGGTTCAGACACTGGAGGATCAACAAGAAATCCAGCATCATATTGTGGCGTTGTTGGTTTAAAACCAACTTATGGCTTAGTATCTCGGTTAGGATTAATACCACTAGTAAATTCAATGGATGTACCTGGAATATTAACAAAAACGGTTGATGATAGTGTTAGTATATTAAATGTAATTGCTGGATACGATCAAAAAGATTCAACATCACTCAATAAGCCTTATCGGAAAATTAGGTAGGTATGAATTTATTTTTTCAAATATAACTGAATTTTCTGAGAATAATACGTTATTATTACTTTAAGATATTATTTATATAGGCCAGTCATCAGAGAGTTGAGAATGCGTAAATACAGTTTTAAATCAGACAAAAGATTTTACTGTTGGAACCAGTTCATTACAGGCCCTTTACAGGGTTGGGAAAAAATAGTTTTTTTTTTCATTTTAAACAAAAATACTGTTTTTTTGCTTAAAACATTTTTTTTTTCATGTTCTAAATGGTATGTTTAAAACTCTCTTCAACTAAAATTAAATGATAGCAAGTTACTGTATCTGCTACTACTACTTGATGACAGATGGCTCTTAAACAGTTTACCTTTGTGAGATCATCAGTGGCACTTTTCCAGAAACTCTAAAATAATACATTTGTTTAAAACATTTCACTGCATATTGTCTGAAAGTTATTTGTGGCATTCTACGAATATTCTTTCCTATTATTTGAGTTTTCTACCACATGTATTATTATCCTCTTCAAAACAAATCACCGAATCTACAAAATAATAGAATCATTGGAAAAAAAGCCTCTGCGCCCGTGACGTTTACGCCAAAGGAAAAGTCAGAGGTTATGTTTTACAAATAATATAAATCGGAATAAACACAGAAATAATGCATTTTGCTGACGTTTCAGAAAGTAATCTCTTTCAGTTTTCGAATATATTTTTTGGAAGAACTCTTATTTTGCTGTGTATGTCAAATACACAGCTTTAAGATTCTGTTTATGTTATTTCCATAGATAGTTACTACTTACACAGAACATAGAACTGATGATATTTTCTTTTAGATAATGTTGAGTTTGTTAAGTTCTTCTTTTAACATTGGTAGCCAGGTTGTACAAATATCTACAGAACAATTCGATACACACTTATCTTCATTTAATAAGATTATTGCTGATCCTTTATTTTTCTTTTTTTGGTATCTGTTTCTTTTGTTAAAATTTTTGCCGAGTCCCAGTTTATTCTATGTCCGTTTTGCCAAGCATGTTTACAAATCTTTGCTTTCTGAATTTCATTCTTTCTAATGTAATTCTTGTGCTCATCCAACCTCACACTGAAAGGTCTGAATGACTCACCCACATAACATTTATCACATTCCCACGGGATATTGTAAATACAGTTTTTTGAATTCTGCTCCCTGTTTATCGGTTTTGTTTTTGTTAAAATAGATCTTAAAGTGTTCCCCGTTTGAAATACCGTCCTAACATCAAATTTGTCACCTATATGGCGTAGCTTTTTCGATAGTCCGTATACATAAGGAATTATTGCTGTATAATGACGTTCAGGTTTTTGTCATACCTGATTGTCCCTATTTTCAACATTTATGAAAACTCTATCAATAAAGGCTGCTACGTCAAGTTTCAAAATTACAATCTGACGTAACTAGTTGGTCGTCGTCTGTTGACTAACGGTATTTGCCGGCCGACTAACAGTGGAGATGGTCGGGGTTCTAAATTACTTTGATGTATCAGGGCGCCAAGTAAATTTTTTTTCACTCCAAATACCAGCTCAAGTACAATGTAACCTTAAATTTACTAAATAAATTATTTAGCGAGACGATAATGAAAAATTCAAATTCAGTTTTATTTTTTTTTTAATAACAATAAACGAAGTAGGTTAACTTTATAACATTCAAAAATACAATAACGTAGAGTATGGTAGACAAATTCACACAAAAAAAATATATCTAACTGGGTATACGCGTCTTACGTAAGTGCTTAAACCCCCAACAAATATCATAGATGTTATAATTAGTTGACAGAATATTTTCATAAAATGTTTAGCAAAATTTAAAAAAATATATATACATATATATATATATATATATATATATATAGGTACAGTGGTGAAATTTTTTTTAGTAAAATTTATAATATATTTTTTAAAAAATTCAATATATATATGGCGCAAGAAGGATACAAACTGCAGGCAGCAGGGCTTCACCTTCGGCTCAAATTTCAGGAATGGCAACTTCCAGCCTATCAATTAACCCAGAAAATGGATGGCTCCTCCACAAAAAAGAAATTCCAGTCCAGCAAGGAGAAGTAACATAAATACGTGTAGACCAGTGGAAAAAAAAAGTTGTTTGTTTCAGGGGAGACAAAAAAAAATCGTATGAAAAACTACGAAATACTAGGCGAAACCGTAGGTGAAAAAAGAACCCTCGTTTCGGAGGGTTATCTTAGAAAAATGTTGTTGACCTTGGATGTCCTTGGTCTCGTGTAAATTTGGCAAAAATGGCTTTTACGTATAGATCCTTCCAATGAAGACAATCGATTTCCAATACCATAAAAATATGCACTCGTCCAAACATAAATGGATAACCGAAAAATATAACGTTGCGAATATATCCCAAAATGATGAAATTACTTGTTTCAAAAATCGCAACGAGCACGTAAAAATACCACTTAATAAATTGCCAAGCGTTCGAGCGAATTACACATGAAAAGTGATAGACTACCGGAAGCCAAAAACTATTGTGAAGAAATAAATCTGTGTTACCGATCGCCAATAGGTTATAGGAATCTACCTATAAACTAATTAAAAGTTATTGGTTGCCTAGCTTAATAATTACAGAAATAGAGAGCCTAAGTATATGCAACACGCTACACAACAAAATGTATAATGTCATGTCTACAAGTGCAACAGATTCCTTACAATTGCGGGTTTATATAGACAACTAAATAATAAATATTACGCGTGACGACGGATAACACGAATTCGTTAGACATTAAATGTAAGAGATAAAGTAATGATTTAGAGATTTTTTAAAATAATGTATAAATGTTAAATTGAACTGTAACAAGGCTTCAGGATATTGATTTTGTACTAGAACCTCTTTGATAAATTTTTTCTTGTTATTTAATATTTCATTATTAGATGAAATTATTTTGGCCCTATCGTATAAACATTTTACAACACCCCTTTTAACATTTATTGACTGATTTGAGTTAAAATTTGGATATCTATTAGTATGTGTTGGTTTTCTATAAACGCTTGTTTCAATTGTATTATTTACCCTTCTAATTAAAACATCTAAAAACGGTAGTTCATTCCTACTTTCTACTTCTAATGTGAATTTAATAGACGGTTCTTTACTATTTATATTTTCTAAAAAACTATCTATTAAATCGACACCATGAGGCCAAATTGCAAAGATGTCGTCAACATATCTCCACCAGACAACCGGTTTGCTTATACAACTTTGAACATGTGTGTTCTCAAAGTTCTCCATAAATATGTTGCTTAAAATTGGTGGTAATGCAGACCCCATAACCATACCAAAATCCTGCTGATAGAACCATTGTCCAATTGAAAATAGGTTGTTTTTATACACAGTGTTAAGAGTTCCATTATGCTATTTACACTTAATTTAGTTCTAGTTTCCAAATTATTATCATTTAGCTTTTATGGCTTACCAAAGACACATAAACAAAATATTCCTTTAAGACCAATTGTTAGTTCTATTAATTCACCGTGTCATAATTTGGCAAAATTTTACTTAAAATTATTGATCCATTATCTGGAAATACCGATTCATATATTAAAAGTAGTAAACATTTCATAGAAAAAATTTATGAAAACGATATTCATGAATCACACCTGATGGTTAGTTTTGATGTACCTAGTTAGTCTTTTTACCAATGTTCCGGTAGATGAAACCTTAAAAATAGTTAAAGTCAGGTTGCTAAATGATAATAATTTGGAAACTAGAATTAAATTAAGTGTAAATAGCATAATGGAACTCTTAACACTGTGTATAAAAACAACCTTTTTTCAATTGGAAAATGAGTTCTATCAGCAATATTTTGGTATGGCTATGGGGTCTGCATTATCACCAATTTTAAGCAACATATTTATGGAGAACTTTGAGAACACACATGTTCAAAATTGTATAAACAAACCAGTTGTCTGGTGGAGATATGTTGACGACATCTTTGCAATTTGGCCTCATGGTGTCGATTTACTAGATAGTTTTTTAGAAAATATAAATAGTAAAGAACCGTCTATTAAATTCACATTAGAAGTAGAAAGTAGGAATGAACTACCGTTTTTAGATGTTTTAATTAGAAGGGTAAATAATGCAATTGAAACAAGCGTTTATAGAAAACCAACACATACTAATAGATATCTAAATTTTAACTCAAATCAGTCAATAAATGTTAAAAGGGGTGTTGTAAAATGTTTATACGATAGGGCCAAAATAATTTCATCTAATAATGAAATATTAAATAACGAGAAAAAATTTATCAAAGAGGTTCTAGTACAAAATCAATATCCTGAAGCCTTTGTTGATAGAGTTTTCATAAATGTTGAAAATAGGGACAATCAGGTACGACAAAAACCTGAACGCCATTATACAGCAATAATTCCTTATGTATACGGACTATCGGAAAAGCTACGCCGTATAGGAGACAAATTTGATGTTAGGACGATATTTCAAACGGGGAACACTTTAAGATCTATTTTAACAAAAACAAAACCGATAAACAGGGAGCAGAATTCAAAAAACTGTATTTACAGTATCCCGTGCGAATGTGATAAATGTTATGTGGGTGAGTCATCCAGACCTTTCAGTGTGAGGTTGGATGAGCACAAGAATTACATTAGAAATAATGAAATTCAGAAATCAAAGATTTGTGAACATGCTTGGGAAAACGGACATAGAATAAACTGGGACTCGGCAAAAATTTTAACAAAAGAAACAGATACCAAAAAAAGAAAAATTACAGAATCAGCAATAATCTTATTGAATGAAGATAAGTGCGTATCGAATTGTTCTGTAGATATTTGTACAACCTGGCTACCAATGTTAAAAGAAGAACTTAATAAACTCAACATTATCTAAAAGAAAATATCATCAGTTCTATGTTCTGTGTAAGTAGTAAGTATCTATGGAAATAACATAAACAGAATCTTAAAGCTGTGTATTTGACATACACAGCAAAATAAGAGTTCTTCCAAAAAATAGCTTTGAAAACGGAAAGAGATTACTTTCCGAAACGTCGGCAAAATACATTATTTCTGTGTTTATTCCGATTTATATTATTTGCAAAACATAACCTCTGATTTTTCCTTTGGCGTAAACGTCACGGGCGCAGAGGCTTTTTTTTCCAATAATTCTATTATTTTGTAGATTCGGTGATTTGTTTTGAAGAGGATAATAATAGATGTGGTAGAAAACCCAAATAATAGGAAAGAATATTTCACTGCATTTTAAATAGTTGTTTAAAACATCGCATTGTGTATTAAATATGTTTTAAACATGGCAATGTCTACAGCTCCGGGTAAATCCGTATGATTAATTTTTATTATTCCTCCGTCTAAAACCGGGCATGCGCATGATTGGCTGCCGTCGAGGGCAAGGGACATTATCTATCATAAGCAACTATACTACATCAAAAAATATTAACATATTTAACCCAACGAACTAACCTAAAGAAATATTCGTATTACGTATTTTAGTTAACAAAATGTGGTAAAAAAAAAACTGTAGCAAGCGGATTCGAACCCTCGACTCCACGTGTGAGAATCGAGAACCCTAAGTATTACACCACAGACTGCTGATGGGTAACCTTATAATTCTTACTATATCAATATGTTTGAACGTCATCGCGCATGTGCGGCGTGAATTGCCTGGACGGAGGAATAATAAAAATTAATCATACGGATTTACCCGGAGCTGTAGACACTCCCTTTAAACATTTGTCTAAACAGTGCGATGTTTTAACCATTTTGTTTTAAACATGCCAACCCTGCTTTTAGATATACTAATTTTTCCTCCTCGGCCGCCCCCCCCCGGAACATTCCCAATTTTGGGGCAATATTACTTAAAAATAATTTTTTGCAAATATCTCGGTTTTGAATGGTACTACGAAAGAAAATATGGTTATCAAAGTTAAAGATAAGTAAATTCTCTATCGAAATGATTCAAATGCATTTTTACGTATTATAGGTGGGGGAAGTCATGCACCGTATCGCATTCACTCTGTATATCGACACTTTCCTATACAGTGGCGGATCTTGATTTTGTAGAACCCCAGGCGCTACCTGATCTGTAGGCCCCTATTGATCCTACTGAGAATATGGGATGATTCATTAAAATGAATCATGCAGAAAATCATAGTTTTTATTTTTTAAATCAATAAAAACAAACACAAAAATAAGAAAATATTCTCAGTACTGGAAAAAAATATCACATTCCCATTCAAAAGAAAAAATCACATTCTCAGGTAAAAAATCACAGTAAAATTTTGCATCATATTTTAGTAATTTAGTAAAGATTTAATAAAGATGAACTTTAAACAACTGGTGCTCATTTAAACTGGAACTTCTCTTTAAATAAATACGACAAAAATTAGACATGCCTTCATTCTTGCAAGCTTATCAATAATAACAATTGAACAACATGATTTTCTATAAACATGAATGACAAATTTCTCAAACGTAATTAATTTAAAATGAATTACATAAATAATTCTTAGCCCGTTTAAGTATGGAGAATGAAAATGTAGACTGCAGCCCGTCAATTAATAATTTATACATATCGACAGGATCGGGTACGTTATCTTCCTCTTCTTTTGATAAAATGCAGAACTTCATCTTTAAAACATTTAATGTCAATATCATTCCTGTATTTCAATGATAATAACACACATTCAAGAATTTCATCCTTACTCATTTTATTATTGAAAAAAACTTGAAAATCATTCAAAACTGTAAACAGTGCAGTGGATCTCCTGTGACATTGTTCCTCCAAACTGCAATTTTTTTTTGTTTAATTTAACATGTTTTTTTAATTGGCATGAATGACTATTACTCAATACCCACTATGAGAATAGGTTTTAGAAGATATTAAAATTTGCCTACAATTATTATTTTATAAATAATATATAATTTTATAATAAAATTTTAATTTTGGTTTTTTAGGATGAGGCACCCAACGATTCTGAGGCCCCCACTTTGGTGAGGCCCCAGGCACGCGCCTCATGTGCCTGTGCGGTAATCCGCCACTATTCCTATACACTTCCAGGCTTTGTACGTGTTATTACGTTTAATTGTCACTTTTGTAGTTTAAGTAAATACATTTATTATCAATTTTGAAATTGCAAATGTCTACAACTATGGTGGTTATTGGCGTTATGCGCTCGTTTCCACACCACCTCGCAGAAGAGCATTTGGCGCGTTTTTTTAAAGTGATGTCCCCAATAGGCCTAATCCGCTTTCTGTTTATTTGGTTAACTTGCTTCTAATCCTTTTATTCTCTACTGCCAATACATTACATTAGTTTGAATTTTGTTATAAATTCTACATATTAATATTAACCTGACTATAGTGTACTTTTATATTATTACTTATTTTTAAATATGCTGTTCCACATATATTTTTAAATACATGTAATTATAAGTTTTGCACATTATAGATTGCCCCCTGCTAATAAGATGAGCATTAAAGGTTTAAAAATTGGGATTCCAGTAGAATATTATTGCGAACATTTAAGTAAAGATGTATTAGATACTTGGGATGAAATTGCCCAAATGCTGGAGAGGGAAGGTGCTACCATAAAACAGGTAAAATTGAATTATTAGTTCTTATCTTCTGCCAGATAAGTATATAAATTTAATTGCTAGGAAACGTCAATAGATTTGGACGTTGCATATCTTGTTGAATGAGGTAATCTATATTAGAATAGTTATAACCGATTGAAAATATGGCATGGCCTCAGTCTAACTCAGTTCGAACATAGCCGGCTCCACAATATTTTTTTGGCAGTGGCTTGTAAATCAGATCTATTTTAGAGATTTTTTATTTTTTGGAATAACAAGAATTACAATTAACATAACAACGTCAAGATTAGAATTTGATAATGTGAAAGATAGATTTTCATTGATCATTTTTTTCTGTTATTTGCAAAATCCTATAAAAATATTTTTTAGTTTAACTAAGATATTTATAGAGTGTCATTATTTAATACTTCATGATAAAAGTCTCGCAACGTAGCTTGATACTTAAGGTATTGTTGTGTGCACGCCTACGCCACTGCCTCATGGAAGGATCGAGAAAAACCCAGAAACGCCTCAAATAATATACTGGAACATTCTAGAATAATCGAGTACATTCGACGCGGGTACATATAGAGTGGATCCGAGTACACCGAGGACAGCTATGTATGAGATGAGCAAGTGATATGATAAGATGAGGAACAGTAACTGGTTGTGAATTATAGTAGTGAGACTATAGTAGAATAAACTTGTACTTAGCGTGTACCAATGTGTAGTTGTAAGGACTAGTTATTGTAATTAAATGATTAAAGTAGTGGTTAGTGAAGATTCTTGTTGCAATTTATTGAACCTACATACAGGGTGTTTACTGGAGATAGTAAACACGTAACAATATGAATGCGCAGTAGACTTCTGGTAAAATAGCGGGGACAGATCTGTTCACATAGATCTGCCGCAGTGGTTACATCACAGTCCATAAAAAAGTGTTTTCTTGTCCTGTTTCATGTCCTCTTCTGTGCATTTCACGTATCAAGCTATGTTACGAGACATGTTTGTGCATATACTACATCATCCCGTTGAAAACAGAAAAACCACACTAGTCTAGGCGGAGTACAGGACCATACGAATGTAATCGCGACATGATTTTATGTTTATAAGTACCAGTCACAAACCAAACCTCGGTGATACACAAAACATCTTGAAGTATTGTGGGTTTGCTCGTATTTAGTTGGCATAAAAGACGAAATATTAGTAAATCACTGAATTTAGCTATCAGAAAGACATAACATACTTATTTACATATGATACCGCCACTCGAAGCTCTCAGGCTAAATGAAAAATGAGCCCGACCCTGCTTTGATATATGTCTAGCAATGGTCATCACTATGATATACTGCCTCTAGTCGCAAAACGGCCAACTATTTTGGACGAAATTTAACAAATTCGTATTCGACATTAAACTTTAATAGGAACAAATATTATGCAGACTTTTCACTTTTTTCATGTTATTTTATTTAATACTGTATCGTATTATATTTTATTTGAATATTTAAGTCCCTTTGTAGAATATAAAACAATTTATGGTGAATTTGGGACGAATGAGTAGAACGTTCTCGTTGAATAATCAAGAAGGAGAAAATTTTGGAAGTTTAATTTTACCTAGGATTACAATATAAAATATAATAATAGCTCCTTCTCTTAAGTTTGCTAGTTTACATAATAAAATCAAAAAAGAGTGTAAAATAAGAATGAGGATATTTTATGCACTATTTGACTTTGGTAACTCGTTGATTTGTGGTAACACACGTAATTTTGGATATCTGAGAAAATTGTATAAAATATCAAATTTCTATTACAAATTGAAAATATAGGTTTATAATAGTATACACTATATAGATGCGGCCTTAACTTTGCTTCAAACACTTCTCAATCAATATATTTCATGGAGATACAATGTTTTTGTTACTAGTTTTGACTTTTACCCTTATTAAATTTTGGCAACAAAGTACGAGATCGTCATTAATTTGAAAAAGTATTGGTTGTTAAGGAGCAATTATAGAAAATATATCTTTACTTTCAATGTCAGTCTGTCATACATAGAACATGGGCTTTTTTCTCTTACCAATCAATACATTCTTCGTCACTATTATTGAAATGTTTGTTGCATGACATATACATAAAATATATATTCGTATACATTTTATTTAATACAAAGAGTGTAATAAAACAGTATAATAGACAATTCTTAAAGTTTCAATATTTTTCAGTTACAAAATTTAAGATTTTTTAAATAGGCACAAAATATAGTAATATTTTTGAACCCATATTTCACACATTGCCTTTTCTTGTAAATTAGTAATGCATGCGCATGAGCATATCTCTTAATTCCTAGTATCATGGTTTGTGGCCATCCTGTAATCCAAGATTGTGTCTAAATAATATTAAATTATTATTATTAGCCGTTACTCGAGTCCGAGTATAAAAATGTTACAGTCGATAAATTGTGTACACTAAAAAAAATAAGTAAAAGGTGTAGTCTATTGTAATTCCCATTCATCTACGGTGCACACGACTATGGCTATAGAGGTCAATTCGGGAGAGCACATGTCGACCGCAGTCAGGACAAACATAGACCTGGTTAGGTCTTGGATTCGGCCTTCTTGCAGCAACATTTCCTTGATAGCTGGCCACAACCCCTCGCCATTCGGTTCTGTCCGCTGCAAGTTGTTCCCATTGCTCGTCTGCAATACCGCAGGATTTTAGATTTTCATGGAGAGCGTCTTTGAACCTCTTTCGTTGACCGCCACGCCTTCTTCTACCGCTTAGCAATTCACCATAAAGTGTACATTTAGGAAGGCGGTTATCATGCATACGATGAACGTGACCTGCCCATCTTAGGCGTGCTCTTGAAATAAGCACCTCAATTGGAAGGCTGTTTGCTCTCCTGAGTACTTCCACGTTTGATATGTGATGGAACCAACGGATTTTCATCATACTTCTGAGGTGTCTTTGCTGAAAACGTTCTAATTCTTTCACATGACGACGGTAAGTGACCCAGCTTTCACATCCATATAGCAGTGTTGGAATGACAACTGCTCTGTAGACAGCCATTTTCGTTGACAAAGCAAGATCGTGGTTGTCAAATACTCTCTCTCTAAGTCCCCAGAGTGCTCTAGATGCAACGTTAATTCTATTGCGAATCTCGCTGTCCATGTTTGCTTTGTCATTAACAACGTTGCCTAAGTAATTGAACTGATCCACCACTTCAAGAGAATTTCCGTTAAGTGTAATGTCTATTTGGTTCACTTGATGAGGAGTTGACATAATCTTAGTCTTTCCAATGTTGATTTTAAGTCCCAAGGAATCATAGCTCTGGGCATACACATCTAAAAGTTCTTGAAGCTCTTCCGGCGTAGAGGCTAAAAGTGCACAGTCATCCGCATACTGGAGATCACAAATGAATCGTGTGCGTGTCTTCGTGAAAGCTCTAAAGCGCCCTATGTTAAAGAGACCGCCATCAAAACGGTATCTAAGACCTATTCCTCTGACTGTCAGTTAGTAATATTAAAGTTAGTTAATATTAAATAGGGTAAGGCTAGGAGACAGCTTTATCAGAGTTCCTTGGTTATTTTCAATCTACATAATTTTATGGTATATTTTACAAGGTTTACCATTTAATTGAGAATAAATTGGTCTAAGTTTATTTAAAGATCGTGAATATTCTTTGGTTTATGCACCCCTTTTTCAATATCTTTTATATGGTTTTATCATGCAGTTCATAATTTTAGGTGTCCATGCCTCACACGGAATATAGTATTGTATGTTATTCAATTTTAAACCAGTGCGAGGTAGCAAGTAATATGGCTCGTTATGATGGAATAGAATATGGATTTCGGGCTGATGAACATACATCGACTGAGAAATTATTTGCAACAAGTAGAAGTTTGGGTTTTAACGAAGTTGTAAGGAACAGAATTTTAACAGGAAATTATTTTTTACTTACCAGGTAAATGTTTCCATTCTATATAAATAATAGCAAAAAAAATCACATTGAATATTTTAGAAACTATGATAAATATTTCACGCAAGCACTAAAGGTTCGAAGATTAATTTCAAATGATTTCGATAATGTCTGGAATGATGTGCAGCTATTGCTGACACCCACTACCCTTACTGATGCTCCTTTGTATAGTGAATTTATACAAAAAACCAACAGAGATCAATGCGCCTTGCAGGACTATTGTACACAACCTGCAAATATGGCTGGTAAGATTTTATTTGTACTTTAACCGTTTCAGATCAGCGCTGTTTTTCTATGTAGAATAGAATAGAAACTTTATTTAACGAAGAATACAAAACATTGTTTTTGGCAAGTCATAACAGGTATATTGTGAAGGCACCTAACAACAAGACCAGTATTATTTTGAATCTGTCAATAGTATAACAAAAACAGACAAACAGAACAGTATAAATTGTAAAAAAAAAACAGAAAATTACAGTTATAAAAGATGGAGCAGGGTTCATAACATGACACATGAATCAGTGCATCGCAAATACTTATAGGAAACTTAAAAATAAATAATTAAAATAAAAATGAACCAATTTTATGCTTATAAAAATTATTAAAACCAAAATTGGGTAGATAAAAATTCCTCAATGGAAGAAAAGCAAAATTTCAGAAAATGCCATTTAATCTTATGAAGACAGAGAATACCCTGTAGCTTTCTTTGTTGCATGTTTTATTGTGGTCGAAGACTTTTTAAATAATCTCTCCCATAGAACACAGAATATTTTTTAGCCTACTTAACAAAAAGATGATACTGGATCATTTGTTAGTGTCTCCACATGGTTGAACCAGTTAAGATGTCATCTTAAGATATATGACGCTAAGAATTTTAATACTGTTACCTTTAATTACTGAGCTGCTTGTTGAAAAAACGAGCTTCTGAGTCTTATCTCCATTAAGTTTACAATTGCTAGCTAGTTGTACAGAGCTGATGCTTTCATTATTCAAATTACTAGTATTAGAGTTAATGTTTAAAATCAATGTATCATCGGCATATGCAACGCATTTTATTGGAGCCATGTCTTATTGTTAAGAATTTAGAAGTTGTCAATAGTAACACATTGTTGCCTGTTGTTTAGTTAGGAATTGAAGAGATCCAGAGATATACCTATTATGCCGTAAAAGTTTAGTTTTTCAACAAGTCGTTCACGTGAAATGCAATCAAAGGCCTTTGAGAGATCATGCAGGCTAGGTGCCACATGATGACCAATCTTTAGGCCCTCAACTATGTCAGCTACTAATTTAAGATATTGTTCGTCTTGAGGTAATTAAACAAGCTGTTTTTTAAGGATAATTTCAAAATTTTGGAGAAAATTTCACACCTCTACTTTTTAACCAATAAGATACCTTAATTTTGACTAGTTACCATGGCAATTAAAAAAATTTCCGGAAATTTTTTCGAGGCGCCACGATATTTAAGTGAAAATTTTTTGACAGTTGAAAAGGTAAACATATGATCTACAACCATTAAATAATGTAGATGTACCTGTGAATAATGCAAAATTTCTGAATTAACATTATTATTTATTATTCGCTATAAAGTTTCATTAAACAGAAAACACAAATTTGTTAAATTATTATGCATTAACAATTTATAATTCAAAAAACAACTTTTATACAACTTTTCGTCACAAAATTCAACAAACCGTTTCCATACACTTGATTTTGATTTTCGGGTGTTATCTGGTGTTATATTTTGAATTTCTTGTCTAATTACTTGTTGATTTTCTTTACCAAATCGCGACATTTCGCTATACACTTATTAAACTCAACGTACAGACCTTTTAAACTAGTAATTATTAAGCTTTGTGACAGAACCGGTTAAACAAAAATGACAAATCAACATATGTCAAAGACAACAATACCCTGGCCAACTTGACAAGCAGTAAAATTAATTTAAAATGTCAGGTTGGATTAATAATTTTTTTCCAAATTATGGTGTTAAGTGGTGTGAAATTTTCTTACCGAATACCACGCAAACTTAAATTATTCCTGGAAATTTTCTTTCGGGCACGAATATTTTCAAAATATTCGTGCCCTCAAGAAAAAGAAATTTCCGGAAATAATTTAAGTTCTTGCGATATTATAAGTGAAAATTGAAATTATTGAAATGGGCCGAAAATTATCGAGATTATTAATAACTCCTTTTTAAAAGAGAGATAAGACTTTAGCAACTTAAGAGTATAATCCATGGTCAGTAAAATAAAATTATCATTCATATATATGTAAAGGGTATGTACGGATGGGCAGGCATCTATGACCAATGAAATATGGGCTCCATATGAAAAGGCGGAGAGTAACAGATTGTTAGAAATAGTTCAAATATATTTCTGTTGTACAGAGTTGAATTTCGCGGTGTATTATTCGCATCTTTATTATTTTTGAACTAAGTATGATTGACCGGGAAATAATTATGGAAATTGATTTGGACACTGACTTTGATTTACAAAATAAAGAGAATACCACGTTGACATTTGCTATGGACATGGATATGAACTTGGAAAATGAAACAAATAAAACAATGTCTAATATTTAAAAAAATACCCTGTATGATTATAGAAAGGGTAGAAAAGGAAGATACACATGTCAAGTGAAATAAATCGATAAATAGTTTGTATTAAAAGGAAGAAAGGTCATAATAAGGTAAATTAAATTTGCATTTTTTTCGAATTATAGAAACTGTTGTCGAGGCAAATTTCTGACTTCAAAATTGAATAAATAATTAATGTTTGGCTACTTTAACTTCGACATCCATGTAATAGATTGGACGTATATAGTATCGCCAGTATCACTCAAATAGCTTTGGAATGTTATGAAACGTCTAAAAAGAAATTCTGCCTTTTTGCCGATAACTTTGTGTGCACAAGAATTTTGTTTAAAGTAATTTGAGTAGGAAAACTGAATGCGGATGTAGTGATTCCTTTGGCAGTGGTTTTTAAAAGAAAAAACTATCTGCAGGTACATAATGTATATTTACAGTGTGTCCCAGTTAACGCATTATGTCCGATTTTCTCGGTAGTTTTTGGGATAAGTATTTTTTCCCGGGGAATCCGACGCCGCTAAGAAACATATAATTGAACATCAAAGAAAAATTGATGACAAAAAACCAATTTAGTTAAAAAATTGAAAATGGCGGATTATGTATTTTCTTAATTGACTAGGAAAATAAAAAAATGCATTTAAATACCACTTCCAGTAATGTTTAAGTATGTACTTGATAGATAGTTTATTAGTGCCATAAATAACAAGATTTTTGCACTAGTCAAAATACAAAAGTAAAATGGTAATATACCTAGTAAAATAGACTAGTCCACAAGGATACAAAAAGAAAGCAGTTACGGCTAAAACATATAACTTTTGATATAACACATGTCTAAATTTCAGAGTATAGTATTAACAAAACATTACCAAGGGCAAGGTCGGAGATATCATTCTATATTAGTGACGTCGACTTCGAGTATTATGTCATTATTAGATGTGACGATACAATCAATAAGGGTGCTGGCATTATTGGTCGCAAGAGATTATTTGATTAAGATTATATTTATTTAAAAATGAGACAATTTGTTTGGAGTTAGAGCTATTAGGATTCAAAAGATCTACGCAAATTAGATAATCATATTCAGTTAGATAAGACGTTATATAACTTTCTAACTCTTCAAGGCATGCTTCCAAGTTAGTCTTAGGAGGTCTATATATTGTTGCCAAGCAAATCTTTTTACCCGAAATTTTTAAAGAAATCCAGAGATGTTCTAAGAGGCTAGTGGGTGGCCTGCATAGTTCAAGAACTTTGAACTTGTAGGAATTATTTATATAAAAAACACCACCACCCCTGGTACCGCGATCACGACGAATGAGTTTAAAGCTATCAATAGATAATACCAAATCGTCCACTGCAGAATCTAACCATGTTTCACTCAACTCTAGGACATCAAAAGCATCCCCAGAGCTCACAAAATCCCAAAAAAGATTGAAATTCATAAAAATTTACTGTATATTTAAATGACAAAAATGCATTAGCTATTCTGTATTATGCGATCTTATTTTTTTATGAGCCCGTTCCTAAAGATAGATAATAGTAAAAAGTCATAATAATTTTTAGAAATAGTTGTTTTTCATTAAATATAGCAAATATTATTTAGCAAATCAATATCATGTGAATTTAGTGAACACAAATGAGCGTATTTAAAAAAGTACAAACACATTTAAGAAATCAAGTATCGTCTGTGAACACAACGTTTGTGTGGTATTGTTGATCGGTTTAACGCCTGAATCCGAAAATTTATATAAAATTACTGCTAGCAAAAAATCTAATAATACACTATATTCAACTCTCATGCATCTACATCATATTGTACAGCAAATATAATATTTAATCGAAACCATACTTGGAAAATAAAAACATTTTGAATATTAAAATCGCAAACAACATACAAAACATCATTCGCCTCATGACATTTCTCGTTCTCACTCTAGCACCACTCTCTACGCTTCTCTCTCTGGTGGAAAGCATATGAGCCAGCGGTGTATTTGACTGTTTCAATCATTCAAAAACTTGAATCGAAATCATAGAAAAAAAAAGTTAAGTAGTTTTTTACACATAATTTTTTTCTCTACAACTTTTCCTTAAAACTTTTTTCGAAAATTTTCCTGTTTTTGACATATCGCGATTTCAACCGTTAATATTTTTTTTACAACTCCTGCACATCAATTTCTACTACATACGTTTGATGTACATCTTAAAACTAATTTCTGATAAAAAATTCAGCCATGGAGTACGAATAAACATTTAAAAGTCCCCATTATTGGATTATGAATACTTTTCAGAGCATCTTTTCAATAATGTGGTCATCGCATATTTCATAGGTTGATTTATGCTATAATGCAGCTGCTGTCACAAAAGAGTTAAGGATGAAATCGACCAATGGGCATAATACACCATGCATTCTTTTGATGCTTGACAATGGTTAGGAATATTAGGAAGGTCTCGGTTAAATATAAAAAGACTTTATGGAAAAAGTGGTAGGGGCGTACTCAATAATTGCTTATTATTATTATTTTTAGATGAATAGACAATTTTGTGTATATTGGGAATATATATGAGTCATGAGTCTAGGAATGAATTTCAAAAACAACGTATATATCTAAATAATAGATCCGCGATTTTAATACATTGGTTATCTATGTGCAAGTCAACTCTTATCAGAAAAAGAAGTTTTTTTTTTTTGTTTATTTATTTACCTGTTTCTAGGTGTGCCGGCTGTTTCAATACCCATTAAGTTATCTAAAAAGGGACTCCCCATAAGCCTGCAGTTGATGGGAAGAAATTTAAGTGAACCTATGTTATTAGCTCTAGCTAAGTACATTGAATATATTGTAAAATTTCCACATTTTGTACATAGGTCTGAAAATAAAGAGTGCAATGCGTAAATAATTTGTTGCTTATTTCTCAACAAGTCTATACAGATGAAAATGTATCTCCCCAATATTAATAGTTATTTATTTTATGGTGCAAATAAATACATATTTTACCCATGAGTGGACATAAATGTAATTTTTTTTCACACTTGCAGAATATCCATCTTTAGTAAAAATTAAACTTGAAAAACCATTGTTGAGTGTTATAACAAGTTTTGTATTGTTAAGCGAATAATTTCTAAAATACATACATTTTATAAATCGCTAGTATATTAACATAGTTGAAGAATAATTTGTATTATCAATTTTTTTTATTTAATAAAATAAATTAACATACATTTAGGAAAGCTAACTAGCAGTAGAAAAAAAGCACTTCTAAAAAAGCCAATGAAATAAAATTAAAATATGCCTTTAAAAAATATGGTGGTGGCAATGTTAATGCCTATGCAGAACCTGGCATGCCAAAGGCCCCAGCTTCAGGGGAACACCTAAGATCTTCCTACTAAGGCAGCTTTTTTCAATTTACAACTTGCATGTATAATTAATAATGTGAACAGACATCCTTATAGGCCATTCTTATTAGCATAAATAGAATTTTTTTTTATAAAGTTTTGCCACTTGGGGATTAAACTAGTCAAGGGATGTACTTTCAAAAGAAAAAGAGTTCCCAAGCAACAAGTAGGAGCTTCATCCCTAAAGTGCAATTCGGTAGTTTTGCTTTGCGGAAGAGGATTACACATTGAAAAAACGCGGACATACAACCTTTTCCTATGACAGTGCCGGAGCCGGGATTCGAACCCAGTGGCGCGATACCAGTGTGATTAATCACGATTGCCAGCTCGCGCCTTAACCAGCACAGCTATCAGCCAGATAAATCAACAAAACGAACAAAATATAAACGAGATCATATGAAGCATTTTTTTTGATAATATATTTATAGAAATTATTATTTAAAGATCGGTGAAACTTGCGTGAGTAGTAAAGAAAGCATGAATATAAATATATATGCTAGAATTACTTGAATTTCTTATGTCAGGTTATAAGAATTATTCGTTGAATATAAGTCTAAGGTGATATATACGATACATTGACATTTTGGGTGGATTGTTTTTAGGACGTGGGTTTAAAAATGTTACATTGTAAGTATGCATATCTTTTGGCCCTAAATTGTTTAGAAATGCTAGCTTTCTGTGTAAAGTTGGTTGAACCACCGAATCTTATGAATCCCGTGAGTGGACAACAAATTATTTATTTTTTAACAGCTTCTGCATACAAATTTGGTATTTTTCCATATAACCTAAGGTGCTGTAAGTTATAGTTTTGTGAACTTTTGATTATAACCTCAGCTTTCATATATACTTTGCGTATAAATAGGAAAAACGTAATATTATACTTATTTACACAGTATTTTACATATATAACTATTTTACATAAACCAATACATAAGTTTTTTTTCATAAAAAATACGTAAAATCGCGATTTTAAAATTTCGAATTTCGGAGCTACGACCTGCTGTATTTTTGAAATAAAGGTATTTTGTGATTTTATGTACATGACAACTTTTATTCAGAACGACCTAAAGATTCTGTTCCTAGATTTTGGAACGATTCCGTTGACAACAAATTACCCATGCATTTGGTGCGGGGTCCTTTATTAAAATAAGCATATCTTTACTCACTAAGACTACCCTCTAGTGATTTAGCTTTATAAAGCTCCAATTAAATCTTTCCCCAGCTTGCTCAATTTCTGTTGGAGTTGGCTTAACATTAAAAATCTGAATTACACTATCAAGGTCCTTCCTGCGATTAAATAGATGTGCAAACTGTTGTTTACCCTTTCCAAAGAATCCTGACGTGGTATCGCAGCCACTAATAGCATGAACGAATAAGATAGATTCTTTACAATTGCGGACAATATTAGACGATTGTTAAGTTCTTCGAACTATACAGCCGTTTTTTTAACATTACCTTGAGCCTCTTTTTGAAATATGAAATCTGTGCCCTCTGGGGTAAGTGCAATTAATAAAGCAAGAAAGTTGATGTCTTGACCAACCACAACAACTTGTTTGTTTTCCTGAGATTTTCTGACAGTAGTGGCAATAATATCGACATCAGCATCATCTACTGCAATATATGTGCCTACATTTTGGTTGTTGAGATGTTCAGCAAGCTGTAAAATAAGTCGTGCCTTATTGTTAAGATTATTTAAAAATTTACTTTACTGCTCAACTAATATGTCACGTCTTCGATACCGGTCACCGCCCAGAATTATAATAAGTGATACATTATATACCATGTTCATGAACCTCTGTTAATGCAACCCCTAACTTCGATAGCTGATTTCTCGAAAACCTGTCTAAACAATTTAGCTAATAAACACTTTTTTACGCAGAATATTACTGGGAATATTTTTTGTGAAGTAAAATTTTTTTTGTAGGACAAATGGTTTTCAAGAAAATCGCAAAAAACTACCAAATTGCACGTTAGGTGTGTGTTTAAAAGTCGCTCTACAGTCTGCAACTTTCTTGCAAATTCAAGAAATCTTGAATAAAGGCATGCGCAGGTGAGAGCCAGCTGATTACATTTGGCAATTTACTTGCAGCTTTCAACATCTTGCAGATAATCGGGTTTGCTCGATTTGCAACTTATGTGCAAGTCTGGTGAATAATTTAGTGTTTTCCATGTTTCCAATACAGACAAAAAGTTACAAGAAGTACTAGAATATTACTTCATGTCGCTAGGCCCGATTAAGAGGTTATAGACGATAAAAGTAGACGAAAGTGTATTCATATGAATATTCTCAGCGACTAAAACGAGCAGAATGTATGTTAATGTATTTAATTTGTTAGACACAGTACAATTTATTTTTATAGAGTTGGCAAATCTTGCACAATATTATTCAAATTACAAAAATTTCCGACTGTAAAACATATCAAGAAACATTGCCTGCAAGAAATTGCCACTGCAAGATCTTGCTTGCAAGAAAGTTGCAGACTGTAAAGCGGCTTTTAGGGATGAAGGTCCTACTTGTTGCTTGGGAACTCTTTTTACTTTGAAAGTACATCTCTTGAAAAGTTTAATTCCCAAATGGCAAAACTTTATAATTTTTTTTTCTATTGGGCTATTTTAAGCTAATATGAATGGCCTATTATTTCAAATAGTAATCCTTTAATCAAGTCAGATTCAGTAAAGTTGTTATATATCTCATATTTAGAAAATTTTGATCTAAAAATGATAGGCGAGAAGCAAGAACGAACTGATAGTTATTGTTAGAATTACCAGGTAGCTGGTTAAGGACATCTAAAACTATCCAAAATGAATTAATTTCACCAAAGCAATTTTCTTTATGTATTAGGCAAATGATGAAGATGAAGGGGCGTTCTTATTGTAGAACCCACCTAAGATACATAAAATCAGACCCATCCAAATAACGTGAAAATGTTCCATAAAAGGAATTTTTAGGAACTGCGATGAAATTTGGAAATTTTCCATATTCAGCTTAGATATCCCAATTAGAGCATTAGATTTGCTTTTCTGGGTAATCCTTGAAATACTTTTTATTTAAAAGCTAATCTGACATACTTTTTCCTATCTACTATACAGGGTTACTGGTAATTCGATACATTCCTTTGGAGATGTGATGGGGCATGATCTAAGAAGTATATTTAGCCCTAACATATATTATGCAAAACTCAATAGTTTTTGAGATATTTAATTTTTTTTGTTTTTCTCAAAAAGTAGATCTTAATGTCCTAAAAGTTAATTTTCGAAAAATCTATTTGACATTTTAAAATTTTTTTTTACTGGATTACTTGTCCAATATTATAGATATCCGTTTGGAATGAAAAATATCTGGAAACATTTCGATCATGTGAACATCTGAAATAAAAACTTTAAAAATTTTTTTTTTTAAATCAGCTATGAAATTTACCTATTAGGTTTTTTCAAAAAAATATTAACGTGACATGCGTATAAATTATTATAAAAACTGCCTTATTTCAATAGCTATCTAATAAGGTACAAATGTTCAATGTACCCTTAATAGTTCTAAGAAAATACTAGTAAAAGTAACACAAGTAGTACGAATTTTATTTTTAGATAAACAGTAAAAAACATTTTAAAAGTAGAGTTTAATTCTTCATTAATTTCAAAGTTGTACTTTATTTTTTATATGTCTTGCTCAAAATGGGAGCCCCTATTCCGTATACAGACACCGCAGCGTCTTCTTATTTCCGTCCTTGTTACTCTGGTTGTCAGATTATGCCTTATGTGTTGGGCAGCATCGACTATCCTTTGTCTAAGGTTTTCTATAGTATTGACTGGTGTGGCATAGACCATCTCCTTCATATGACCCCATACGTAATAATCAAGGGGTGTTAAGTCAGGGCTTCGCGCTGGCCAAGGTATTGGGCCCGCTCTTCCAATCCAACGGTTAGGGAAACGTTGATCAAGTAACTGTCGTACTGTCAGCCGATAATGTGCTGGACAACCGTCGTTCTGAAACATCATTCGCTGTCTGACGGCGAGAGGAACATCTTCTAAAATCACCGCCAGATCATTTCTTAAAAAAATTTCATAGATTTCCCCGTTTAAATTTTGAGGAAGAAAGTGTGGCCCTATTAAATAGTGGCCAATGACTCCCATCCACACATTAATAGAAAACTTCATTTGGAAACTAGTTTCACGTGTTAACTTGGGATTTTCCTCTGCCCAATAATGTAGGTTGTAGAAATTTGTTATACCCTCGCGATTAAATTTCGACTCGTCCGTCCTTAAAATACTTGTTAAAAAATTTGCACTTTCTGCATCTGAATTTAACATAAAGCGGCAGAATTCCACTCTCCTTCCAGGATCACCTTCCTCCAAGCCTTGGACAGGGGTATAGTGGTAAGGATGACATCCAAGTCTACGTATCGTAGACCAAACTTTCCATTGTGACGCTCCGGTTAGTCTTGCGACTTTATTAGTTGAAATAGTTGAATCTTCCTCAAAATACCTCAATATTTCTTCCTCATCATCTGGTTCATAAACGGGAGGAGCACCAGCGTCACTTCTTCTACATTTCACGGAGCCAGTTTCAGCGATATTTCGATATGCCGTACTGAATACACGTGCATTTGGTAAGCGGTAGTTAGGGTACCAAAGACCATATTCGCGGCGAGCTTCAGCAGCGTTGCCGCCACAGTATCCATAAACAAATAAGATATCAGCGTATTCTGCGTTGGCATACGCGGCCATAGCACAGAAAATACAATAACAACAACTAATCACAACAACTACGAGCAAAATCAAAATCTTCCATAACTAATTTAACAAGACCAACAAACTTAAGGGACACGGAGATAAGAATGTCAGTTAATGACATATATGCACAAACGTCAAAGTCAAGGACTGACTGACTTAAATGAAAATGAACGATTAGTCGTTTAATAAATTCCGCCACCAGCATTATCTTTACTAATTTTTTATTAGAACTATCAAGAGTACATTAAACATTTCTACCTAGTTAGATAGCTATTGAAATAAGGAAGTTTTTATAATACTTTGTACGCGTGCTACATTAATATTTTTTTGAAAAAACCTAATAGGTAAATTTCATAAATGATTTAAAAAAAATTTTTACAAGTTTTTATTTTAAATGTTTACATGATCGAAATGTTTCCGGATATTTTTCATTTCAAACGGACATCTATAATATTGGACAAGTAATCCAGTAAAAAATAATTTAAAAATGTCAAGTAGGTTTTTCGGAAATTAACTTTTAAGACATTAAGATCTACTTTTTTGAGAAAAACAAAAAAATTGAAATATCTCAAAAACTATTGAGTTTTGCATAATGTATGTTAGGGCTAGATTTACTCCTTAGCTCATGCCCCATCACATCTCCAAAGGAATGTATCGAATTACCAGTAACCCTGTATATCTAAATTATAAATCTTTTAAACAAAAGATAAAAAATCGGTAAATTTTTATGTGATAATCTGTAATTTTTTATCTTTAACATGTACATAGGTAGATGTACTTATAAATATTGCGGATTTACTACAATTCTTATTTCTATTTATTCTGTGTTTGTTATAGATTGTTCAATGACGTACATTTGTTTGTATCTGTAATGGTCAATAAAGATGATTATACAGGATAATTCACATGAAACTCCCCAGGCAGTTTCCGTGGCAATGAAAAGAGATATTGAAACTCTGTAAACACAAAATAAAGTCGTCAAGAATATCTAACAACTTACTTTTACAGAATTTGAATCATAACATCAAAATTCCAAAAAGGCGTAAAAATAATTAAAACTTAAAACTGAGCAAGTCTGGTTTACACCTCTCTTCCCACGGTTACTATGCCGACATCAAAACGATATTGAAAAATGGGCTTTATCACATTGTATTGACACATAAGATTTTGTGCTTTTTGTTTTTGCTTCTAATATTAACGTTTTACAGTTGCAATGATACGAAAATTGCTGTTTTGTTGTTCTTCCATTACACTGCCCCTTTGATATGAATTTATATAAAACTCTTTTCTCTTCATTCCAAGAAGACTTAGCCTGCCTTACCACCTACTCGATTCCTCAGTAAATATATCCAGAAACAAGCACAAAAGAAGCTTGAAGTGTACCACATTTAAAAAAAAATACTTAGTATAAATGTTTATTTGTTTGTTTGAACTATTTAAACAAATACAAAACTAAAAATGATGACATTTAGTATAGAGGATTGACACCGTTGTAGTATGAAATTTATTAATTTAATTTAAATTACACAAATATTACAAAAATTTCAGCAATCTGGTATTAAAGTATATCTCACTCAGTAGTGCTTAATTTAAATTAATAATAAATTAAATACACATATTTAAACATAAAAAAGTAAAAAAAAAATACTGAAATATAAGATGTATACTACATTTAAAATAAAATTGTTTAAAATAGACGGTTTTATTTAAAGATAAGGGTAATCAACGATTATGTGTAGAACAGTTTGTCAGAAGTCAGACATATCAGAATACAACTGAAACCATGTCTCACAACACATAATACAATAATAAAATGACAGTTCATACCTCACTAACAAAATGTGAATGCATATTATCTAAATACGTGTGTTTACATTTTACATCTAAACCTAGGGCTTGTATTCTTTCAATGTTTCCAATTTTTGCTTTTGTTCTGGCGTATCGTTTTGAGCAATAAGAAGGGTAAAGCACAGCCCCATAGCTAAACCCAGTACCTTTACTCCAGCCAATTTAGTAACCTAAAACAAACAAAGTATGGTTAAGTTTTTTTGTAATTTATGATGACCAAATTCCAATACTAATAATTTTCGGTCGTAACTTTTTCCATTATTACATATATTGTGAATAAACTACACTATGCTATTTTCAATCAATAATTTTTGCAAAGTTTATAGATCCAAACATCAAAAATTATACTGAATTTCACATTTCAAAAATTACAGCGTGAAAATTTAAATCACACTTGTTACAATAATCAATAACACCTGCTTTATAATCCAACCTGTCCACTCTTTTCAAATTAAACGCATAATCTTTCAAGATATTCCCAAGATTTTTAACAGATGAATTTTCATTTAAGTATGTCTCTTCACACAATGCAAAATGCAAGGAATTGATTCCAAATGGACTGATGAGTGTTCCTTGTATTTTCTGACATAGTGCTTTCAACTTCTTCATCAATTTTAACATATCCTATCTTCCCAAAACGATTCATTTTTTATTTCGAAAATAAACTTCACTATTAATTAATTGACAGGGAATGCGTTCTATGAAAACTTTTGTTTCGTAGCCATGGAAACAGATGCGCTAGATGTTTATTTGACTTTTGAAAAAATTATATAAAAAAAATATTAAAAAAAAGCTTTTATTTAAATGCTCTAAA
The DNA here is from genome assembly GCA_963675555.1 of Leptura quadrifasciata. Classification (NCBI taxonomy): domain Eukaryota; kingdom Metazoa; phylum Arthropoda; class Insecta; order Coleoptera; family Cerambycidae; genus Leptura; species Leptura quadrifasciata. The sequence continues at coordinate 104,135,419 of OY776676.1, forward strand.
AAGTAGAAAATGAACTTTGAAGTAAATCAAACCCATCATTTTGTTACATTATATAATTTTTTTATGATATAAAAGCTTGTCGCGAGATTTTCCTGTGTAAAGGAGATTGCTTGCGACAAGCTTTTATATCATAAAAAAAAATTATATAATGTAACAAAATGATGGGTTTGATTTACTTCAAAGTTTATTTTCTACTTTTTGGAGCGTTTAAATAAAAGCTACTTTTAAAAATATTTTTTTATAAATTCTATTTTTTACTTTTTAGTCTTTTGATATGTAATCCTCAGATATCGATTTTGAGACGAATCGGATCATACGGTAAAGTCATCCGCCATCTTGAACTAAATTTTTTACTAGAAATTCGTAATCCGCGACACCGAATACCCCCAGATATCGATTTTGATTGATTTGGATCTAAATGACAAAAGTCGTCAGCCATATTGGCGCCGTCATTTGAGTGACTAAAAATTCATAATATGCGACCTAGAAAGCCCCCAGATATTGATTTTAAGTTGAATCGGATCTTAAACGGTAAAGTCGTCCGCCATCTTAAAGTCGCCATCCTGAATTAAATTTTTGACTAGAAATTCGTAATTAGCGAATCCGAAAACCCCCAGATATCGATTTTGATCGATTTGGACCATAAATGACAAAAGTCGTCCGCCAATTGGCGCCGCCATTTTGAATTTTTAAATTTTGACCAAGAATTCATAATTGGCGATCTCGAAAACCACCAGAAATCAATTTTGAGTCCGCCATCTTGTTTTTTTCTTATATGAATATGTTAAAGTGTCTTGTCACTGGGCTTATACACGTGCAAAATTTCTAAGCTCTAGCTTAATTAGAACTAATCGAAATTATAATTGCAAGATTTGACCTAAACAAACAAACAAACATTGCAAGTTTAATGAAAGTTTTATTTTGTTTTTAGTCCAATTGAGTAAATTAAATCAATTATGTGTATTTAAAAGCTAGATGTGATTTAACCGCTGTTAAATTTTAGCAAAAGCTATCAGTGCAAAATTGTTATCATTGGTTTGAGATATAAAAATTAACGAAATGGCATTGGTCTACAAGGCAAATATTCATAGTAAAATTGAACACGGTATAATCTACAGAGCCCTTCATAGCCTTCATCGAAAATGGCAACAAAAATATAGGTATAGTAGGGGAAAACAATAAATGAACACAATCACAGATGTAGTGGGGAATAGAGATGGTAGTGACGCATAACTGTTTCTATCACATCACGTCTTACGTCTTTTATGTCGCGTGCATTAAAATGAGAGAGGAGGTCTTGCTCATGCTGTTTCGTAGCGTCTCACTTCGCACCTTCCTTCTCGATTAAAGCTTTCCACTATTATAACAAATTATGGAAGGTTGAAAACAACTTGCAGCAAAACCGAACAAAAATCCCTAGCCCTTTGACGTCTAGTTAAAGGTTAAAAGATTTTAACAATAATAGATTAAATGTCGTGGTTTTGACAAGTCGGCCATTTTGCGTGAAGGGCAATCACATTCATTCTTTCATTGTTTATATGGTGATTGGAGCAATTTAAGTGATTTTATATGGTATTTTTTTTGAGAAATTTTGTGTGATTTTGTAATAATGTGAATATTATTCAACCCTTATGGCAGATGTAAAATGTCGCTATGATCAGAAAATCAATATAATAGACAACCTTTGAAGACCTTCCTGCGCAGTTATCTATCTTACCTTGTGTATCCTTAATTGATATGGTGATTTATCTAGTGTTGACTGGCAGCTTCTACACAGCAGTTAAAAGCATACAAATCTTTACAAGCACATAAATATTATGAGGTTGGATTTGTGCAAGAAAGATAAACTCAAATGCGTCGTCGTTATTATGGGGAAGGTAAGTTTTACATTAAATAACTAAGTGCTAGATTTCAGTAATGACTACGTTATATAGTGTTTATGTTGTATTAACTAGTCTCTGACAGAAAATGATTTCTTTACTTTTGGCACACCTGATGAAAACGACAAGGTTAGCTTATTATATCCTGTATTTTGTGACAAGTGTATCTTGCCTTAGTGTGTTGTTCGTTCGTTCTTATAATATCCACAATGTTCTCAATTTGTTTCCGTAATTTACAAATGACTTTACATACAACACTGTCTTTATTTATCTTCATATTCACTATCTTCACGTTTGGTGTTACACATTTGTTACAATATATTATTATTAGATTCCAAATGTTCTACTGATAATTTTGTTATAAAACAAAAGTAATACGTACAATATGCGCTATTAATTTAATACCAAAAAAAACGTACAAGTCGTCACACTACCCAAAATGTGTCCTATATTCACGTTTAACTTAAAAGAAAAAACTGCGCAAATCATCACTATCGAGAATATATTTTACCATTTAATACAAGCATTACAGAATTACTCGCCTGTCAAAAGTGATTTGAACAAATTCAAGCGTTTTTAAGAAAGGTTTCACTTAAATCACCTCGTTACAAAGATCTAATGCCTCGATTTTTAAAACAACAGGGATTTTAAAAATCACACTTGGTATCTTTCTGCCTTTCTTGAACACTTTATTACCACACAAAATGATGGCCTTTTATTTTTATTTCAGGTTTAAAACAGATTACTTCCATTGCTTAAATTGGAATAAAATGTTTGGTTGCCCCTCAATCAAGATGGCCGACTTATCTTGACGTCTATAATACGTATTTCTAGGTTAGGTTTATTTTTATGTGTTTGTATGATTTTCGCGAGTTAGTTCTTAAAACAAAAACAAGTTGTGTATTAATTTTATTCCAATATTGTGGGCATAAAATCATGACTACTATCTTCAAATTATAATGGAAGGTTCAAGAGATGGAATACTTACTATCATATTTTTTGTAAATGATTCGAAGCAACAATTTGGGAGAGAGAAAGACTTTGTAATTAATAGAATGTAGAGAGGAAGAAAGGGAGGGAGAAAAACTTACCTCTTTTGGGACAGTGCTAGTCTTCTGCATGTCACCAAAACCAAGTTCTCCATAGCAAGGGGAAGCACCCCAAGCAATCACACTTTCATCCGCAGATACAATGATAGAAGTATTTCCTGTGCCAATGTGTTTTATATTCCAACCAGCCAAATCTTGAACTGGTTTGGGATACATATTAGCTTCACCGGTTTTTTTAGTCTGTCCAAACATATACAACCCATTAAATTCTGTCACTGCTAAAGAATATGTTGAACCGCAATGGACAGATCTTACACCACGAGATTGACTATCAAAATACTTAATTAGTCGAGGAACCTACAACGCACAATGTGACAGATTTTCTCAACATTTCTTATATAAATGTTTAATTTACCATTTCGTCCCTTTGTTCTGCATGCCCAAGTCTTCCGAAACCACCAAATCCCCAAGAGAAAGCTCTCTTTTTACTGTCTATAGCTACAGTGTGATTTTGTCCACAACTGAAGTCAACGATCTCCGTTACATCAACTGGAGAAACATGTCCATCCTTGCTTTTCTCAATATATAACACAATTCTCTTTGGACTTGTCTGGAAATGGAAACATAATTTGGTACTGGTTTTGAAGTACTTGCCATCAGTATTGTGGCCTAACTGTCCATATTCTGGGAGACCGAAAGAATGGAGTCCACCCTTTACATCAAGAATCAATGAGAAATCTGCGCCAGCTCCAACCTTAAAGAAAAAACTTCAATGAAGCAGAATATATCTGCAACTCATTATCTACCATTCAATATAAAGTTATGGGGTTGTGGTTAAACGCATAATCTACGAAAGTTTAGAAACACTGAACAAAATTTGTTTCAATTTTATAATTATGAAAATATAATTATTACATATATTAGTTGGCGTTCCCATAGAAAGGAGCTCTAATGTTGTTTATTGTTTGATTATAAACTGTAGTATTGTTGTCGAATTATAAAATTCATAAATATAATTGAATTAAATACTATTAAAACCGCTACTATGCACAAAACACATCAATCCCAGCATCAAAATACGCCAGGGGGCCTTCCACGACGTTCAATACTCCAGCCGTCGTGCAGTCTAGATTCCCGTCCGGTTTGGCTCGTCGCATCGGTCCCAACACCAAATCAAGCCAGAGGTCGTCCACAACGTTCAATACTCCAGCCGCCCTGACGCCCAGAGCCCCGTCCAACCCGATGTCTAATTATATGCAGCAAGGTTTCTGTGGCAGCAGTTCTCGTCGCTACAACATTAACTACAACCATTAGTCCAGTGAAAGCAGATCAACCAGAAGCAACCAGTTCAGCAACCAGAGTCTATTTGACGAACCAACCCTCAATACGATGCTTTGTCTGCCGCCAGCGCACGATCCAAGGCTCTGTTGATGTGGAGAAGAGTACGAACAGCGACAGTCGCGACTTATAAACGTGTCATCGGTGCATAGTAGTGCGGGGAAAATTAAAATCAGTGCTAGCTCAGTACAGTTAGGGCCTAAATAATTAAACAAATACCATTTTTGACAGTACGAACGCCGTTCGAGTTGCTTTTAGTTATTTTTTTTAATGGATTTTCGTCTTTTATTTACTTAACCTAATTGCAACTACAGGTATTAGCGCCGATAATAAAAATAGGCAACATCTCGGAAAGCTTGGCGTTGTAATCAGTCAGTCTGGGCTCTCCCGCCATCGTAGAAGCCACTAGAAGTCTCCAGAACTCTGACGTCATAAGCAACACCATCCTACAATTAGAGTCTCATGACTTAACTAGACTACTGGCGCCCTCTATCAATCAAAAAACTTAGTCTCAACCCCCATTCGCGACAACAGTATATAGGCTACTCGAATTGGTAATATGAAACATTAATTAGCGAAGGACCAACCACTGTTCCCCTCTTAGGAGCGAGACATCAGTTATCTAAATAAAATTCTCTACCAAATGCATTTACATTTTTGAATTAGTTTATATTCTTAAAAATCAAACATATAAAAATATGATACTTACAAAATTGTTAAATTTATATCTTTTTTGGCATTACTTACAACTACAATTTTCAAACAATATGCTTCTATAATAATAATATTTATTAGCCAAAATCACTACATGGAATTGTAAAATAATAAACATAAAAAGGTACCTTAATGATAGGAGGTCCTCTATAGTTGATTCTAGTAGGAGTCAATATCTGCGGTTGAAGATTTCCAACACCACACTGACCTGATCTATTATCTCCACAAGCATAGACTGTCCCTGTGTCAGTAAGAAACAAAGTATGATGACGGCCACATGCTGCTCCAATTATATTCATGTTCTCCAAAGCAGGTACTATTTGGGGTGTGTTTTTTGTCGCAGTGTTGTCTAATCCCAATTGACCAAAAGGATTTCGTCCAAACGTCATCGCTTTTCCATCTTCAGTCACTAGAACGCAATGAGCAGCCACACACCCACTTACAGCAAAGCGAACCTTAAAAAAATAAAAGTGTTACATTTGTGATGTTGAAAAGGTAAATAAAAACAAATGTTTATAATGTTACCATGAAAATAGGCAAGATGAGGACTCTGAAAATTCGAATTTATTTAATGGATATTAATTGGAAGTACCTTTTGAAACTTGGATGTAATAACAACAGCTTTAACAAATAACAGATATGCTATTGAATAACAAGGTGACTGCATCTAATCCAAATGCTCAACAAGCAAAATAGATGAGTTTTGGTGCCATTGGCGAAAAAACAAATGAACCGTAAATATAATCTATTGTTTGATTGTCTATTAGTATGTGCACCATTCTTTGTAGGTGAGATTCGGTAGCATTTATCAATTTAATATTCATGTTATCATTTGCTCCATTCCTGGCAAAGGGGATAATTTTTTTTGAGGAATTGATAGAACAGCAATAAAGTTTGTATTTTTATTTATTTAGAGTCTTTGGTAAACTGATATATCAATGGCTGGGCATTAAGGGAAATGTGTACCACAAACATATTATAAAAAGTTCTATATACAGGCCAGTTGTTTTCGAATTATTTCCTATCTAATATCAAAACCAAATTGATTTTACGAGGTTTCAAATTATCAGTAATCACCCTAAATTAATGCAGAATAATAAATCCCTTGTGGCACAGGAGGCAGCAATGCATGTAAAAGAAACCAAGGGAACATGCATTTGGGTCACACTCTCCGATCGAACAGGTCAAAGAAGAGCTTTCAGTCCAAGTCCTAGAGCAGCTAGATTTGGTCTTTGTAGAATAGTAAGCGAAATTCAGATACAGGAGTCCTATAGCAGTTAGCCTCCAGTTTACCCGAGCCAACATGAAGTAGAACATCTCCGAGGATTGCGACTAGAGATAATAATAATAACTTTATTGAAAGTAGGCAAGCCTAATGTACATATAAAAATAGAAAATGAAATTATAACATTACTTAGTAAAAAAAGAAAAAACTTAAGATTAATAAGTAAATCATAATCACCATATCACTATAACACTTGAATAGGAAGAATTCATCCAACTATAACATAAATTGTACATATTATTACTAAAAATATATTTAATCAATGACATTGTGCACAACAGATAATAGAATAAGAACACCTCGAAGAACACTCCAAATTAAAATTAGTACTAAATACAGATAAAGATATCAATAAATTTATTTAATCCCTCAAAATTACCAGAATTTCTTTTTTGAAACTAGATGTTATTTGTTGACTTTACATTATCAGGTAACTTATTATAACTGTCCAAAGAAGAATAAAGAGTTCATAGAGAACCTGGAATTAGTTCTTCCAATTGAAAATTATGGTTGAATCTTGTACCATGACTGTGTATCTGATTATTTGGAATAAGGAAATTATTGAAATAATCCGGCAACATACCCTTTGTCATTTTGAAAATAAAAACCATAGTAAGATAATATAGTCTTTTACTAACTGACAACCATTGCAATGAATTAAGCATGAACTCTATGGGCGTGTATCAGTCGCATTTTAAAATTATCCTCATACCTCTATTTTGTAGTTTCTGTAGCTGTGATATTTTGTTTTGATTGAATAAAAACATAACTGATGCACAATAATCAAAATGCGGCTGTACAATACTATTAAAACATGTGATTCGTGCAAACATGGATAGATAATTGGAAACTCTTGCGAAGAAATACAGTTTTCTTGAAATCTTTTTAATGACATATTCAGCATGATTATTAAGCGACAAATTGTTATCAATAATGAAGCCAAGGTACTTTATCTCATTTACTAATTCAATCACATCATCATCAATTCTCAGTTTAATTGAATCAAGGTCCAGATGTTTATAATAAGGAGTTGTGATAATCATTGCTTTAGTCTTACTCGTTAAGTTTTAGTTTATTATTTCTAAGATAATATTCAATATTTGTTAGAGAGTTATTTGCTGATTGAACAACCTGAGCCACGGTCGCACCAGTTACATATAGTAACATATCATCTGCAAATAAATTCAGTTTATGATTACCAGGAACATAATTAATATCATTAAGGTATATAATAAATAAAAGTGGACCTAAGACACTACCCTGAGGTACCCCAAGGTCGTTATTGACTTCATCAGATGTTATCACATTAATTCTAGTCTTTTGTTTCTTGGAATTCAAATAATTTCTAAACCATTGCAACACAGTACCAGTAACATCATAATAAACAAGCTTATCAATCAAAATGTTTCTGTCTATTGTTTCAAAGGCTCTTTTGTAATCTAAAAATATAGAAACAATATATTCATTTTCATCTGCTATTTTTTTCCATTGAGATAATGTGAGTTGAATGCCGTTTCACACGAGTGGTTTTTACGAAAACCTGACACATCCTAAAAAAAGATTATATGTATTAAAGTATTCCAAAAGTTGCTCATGAACTGCCAATTCCAGAACTTTCTCCAGAGTTGGTAAAGTCTAAAATTACATGCTTCAATGGTATTATTGATTTTTGAAACAGGTATAACTGGACTAGTTTTAAACAAATTAGGAAATTCACCTTTGGATAGAGGTGTTCACAAAATTAAGAATAACATGTCCAAATATATCAAAAGTCTCTTTAAGGAATTTGCTATCTATAACCTCTAATTTATTAATTTTATTATCAAGAGAAAATACAATGTTGCGAAGTTGAACCATGCTGAACATTTTAAAATTACAAAATATAGAATCAATAATTCTATAATCATTTTGAGGAACCCAATGATGATCAATCACTAAACTATTTGAAATATCACAGATACTTTGTACAAAATATTCATTAAAGTTATTGGCAATGTCAAGATCATCAGTACAAACCCTAACTTGACCATTTTTGTTAAATATAATATGGTTAAAACAATAGCATTCACTTGGTTTTATGAGCGTTTTTTAATTTTTCCACATTTTTTTACTATCGTGTTTGTAATTGTCAATTTGTTGCTCATAATATATTTTTTTCTTATTTTTTAACATCTACATATTGATTACGTTCAGTTTTATACATCTGCCAATTTTGCTCCTTATCACGGTTACAGCTACTTTTAAAATGCTTATAAGCAATATCCCTTTGTCTAGCTTTCATTCTTAATTCATTGTCATAAAATGGATTAGTACTTTTTATTACTAAGCTAAGATAGCTGAGGAGCTATCCTATCAGCTATTTTACTGACATTGCTAATAATGTTATCCAAAACAGCGCTTACATCAACTGAATCTAACAGCCACTCACAAGATAATAATTCAATATTAAATTGTATATAGGTATCTATGTTAAGATTTCTCGTCTGAATACATTTTAGAGGATTATTAATTGCCTTATATAATATTGTTACGTCCTCACAATTTTCAGTAAACACTTTGTGGATTCCAAATAACTTGCAACAAGAATTTTCACAAACCACTGATTTATTTAATCACTAAAATTACACTAGCAAATACTTAAAAATCACACAACTAATAATAACTTAATCTAATATAATTTCACTACTTTTAAAACACTAAGCACTTTACTTTTCTTCTTAAACTTGTCAACTCTTGTCTAACCTAAAAACTCTCTTGTCTGTTTACTTCACTAAACTGCATACTTCACTCAACTGAACTGTTCCCCCATCTGCTGGAGTCACCTCTTTATATACACACTTGGAATCCTTCTAGAATTTTTTTCTAGAATTCTCCATAATTTTCTACCATGTAATAGATGATTGTTCGTCAATTGGCTCATAGACGGCGCCACCCTACTAGTCAGGGAAGTAACTAAGCTTCTGAGGAAAACTTTGAACATGAACTTAATCACATCTTTCCTTGTTAGAGGGCAGCACATAACACTGCCCCCTCCTTAAGCCTGAACGTCCCGGTCAGGCAATTCAGATTCCCCAACATACTTCATACTTCGCCAACCTATCCAAGTGCACGATCTTCATCTTGGACTTCTTACTACGTTGAATTCGGTAAACAACGTCATTGATCCGAGTGATGACTGAATACGGTCCTTCCCAGGGTGGGTGAAGCTTCCGAGATTTTCCCTTCTTTCGCTGTGGGTTATATAGCCAAACCAGATCGCCCTCCTTGAATCCTGCTGACGTTCCCTTCCGGTCATAGCGAGCCTTCATTCTGTCACTAGCTATGCTAACTTGGTTTCGAACCAATTCGTGGACATTCCTCAGCTGTTGACTAACTTCGTCTGCGTAGTCATCCACGGACAGTGGCTTCTTATCTGGTGTACCAAACATCAAATCACATGGCAGTCTGATCTCGTGCCCAAATATTACACGAGCCGGTGTCTGTTTAGTCGTCTCATGAATGGCAGCCCTGTATGCCATTAAGAAAAATGGTATATGTCGATCCCAATCTCGCTGGTTCTTGTGAACTACCTTAGAAAGATGTTCCTTCATGGTTTTATTATGTCGTTCCACCATTCCATCTGACTGGGGATGAAGAGGGGTTGTCCGAGTCTTGTGAATGCCCAGCAACTCACAAATTTTCTGAAATACCCCCGACTCAAAGTTTCTCCCTTGATCGGAATGTAGCTCCAGGGGTACACCAAATCGGCATACAAGGTTATCCACCAAAACTCGAGCAACAGTAACTGCTTCCTGATTGGGAATGGCATAGGCTTCCGGCCATTTACTAAAATAGTCCATAGCGACCAGGATGTATTTATTCCCATCATCTGTCACTGGGAATGGGCCCGCTACATCTATAGCAATCCTCTCAAAAGGAGCTCCAACGTTATATTGCTTCATTTGGCCCCTGCTCTTCGTCTGTGGCCCTTTGGTAGCTGCACAAGCCTTGCATTTGCGGCACCAAGCTTCCACATCTTGACGGCTATTTATCCAATAAAATCGTTCCCGTACTTTAGCCAATGTCTTATTCATACCAAAATGTCCCCCGGACACTCCATCATGTATTTCCTGAAGTACTTTTGGGATCCGACAGCTGGGTATCACCAGACGCATGGTAACTTCCTTCCCATCTGGACTTTCCCATGCTCTCTTTAATAGCCCATCTATAACCTTAAGGGAGTCCCATTGTGCCCACAATGCCTTCAGCTCCACACTTTTGTCCGAAACATCCTTCCATTCCGGTCGCGTTCCTTTTTCTTTTGCCCTTAATATAGGACCAATTACGCTGTCATCCATTTGTTCTCGTCTTAGAACTTCCTTTGTCCAATCATCTGGAACATCTACCTGAACTGTGTTTACTATTACCGTGCCCTGTGCTTTTTCAACCCGATAGCAGTGCTTGCAGTCATCTTTGCACGGTCTTCTTGACAGAGCATCTGCATTTTTATGAGACTTTCCAGGTCGGTGTTCGATTGTGAGGTCATATTGCTGCAGTCTTTCTATCCAGCGAGCCAGTTGACCTTCTGGAGTTTTCAGCTGCAGTAGCCATTTTAATGCAGCATGGTCGGTCCTGATTTTGAAATGTTGGCCATAGAGGTACTTGTGAAAATGGTCCACGGACTTAACAATGGCCAATAGTTCCTTCCTTGTTACACAATAATTCCTCTCTGGTTTGGACAGTACCTTACTGAAATACTCGATTACTTTTTCCTCTCCATTTTGGACTTGAGATAGTACACATCCAATTGCGGAGTTGCTAGCATCCGTGTCAAGAATATAGAGGCCCTTTTGTTGGGGATATGCTAGCACAGGACTACTGCATAACGCTGCTTTCAGCTTCTTCCATGATGTTTCACACTCCGGTGTCCACTGATATTTAACTTTCTCCTCCGTTAGCTGGTGTAGTGGCTTTGCTATATCCGCAAATCCTTCCACAAAACGTCTATAATAAGTGCAGAGGCCAAGAAAGCTTCGTAATTCGTGTACATTTGAAGGTCTTGGCCAATCACGCACGGCAGAGATCTTGTCCGGGTCTGTCTGTATTCCCTCCGAAGATACGACATGTCCAAGGAATTTCACTTCTTTTTGGAATAGTAGACACTTCTTTGGATTCAACTTTAGGTGTGCATTTCTGATTCTCCCAAATACTTCTTGAAGATTTTCCAAATGTTCCCTGAAGTTTCGTCCCATAACCATTACGTCATCAAGATAAACTAAGCACGTCTTCCAAGTTAGTCCTCGGAGTACAAATTCCATCAATCTTTCAAAAGTAGCTGGCGCATTGCAAAGTCCAAAAGGCATCACGGTGAATTGATATAAACCACTACCTGTTGAGAAGGCAGTCTTTTCCTTGTCGTCAGGGTGAAGTCCCACCTGCCAATACCCACTTCGAAGGTCTAGAGTTGAAAACCATCGTGACCCTGCCAACGTACTTAATGTATCGTCAATTCGTGGTAGTGGATAGCTGTCTTTCTTTGTAACATCATTCAGCTTCCGGTAGTCGACACAAAATCTCAAAGTCCCGTCCTTCTTGGCAACTAAAACTACCGGTGATGACCAGGGGCTGGTTGATTCCTCAATTACTCCATCTTGTAGCATCTTTTGAACCATCGCAGCAGCTTCTTCCTGTTTAGCTAGTGGCAACCTCCTAGGTTGTTGGCGGATGGCGGCTGAATCACCAGTGTCTATCCGATGCTGTACTATATCAGTTTTCGTGAGGATGTCTGTGTTTTTGGCAAATACCGTACTTTCTTTTTCCAAAAACTTGATTGCCTCTCTACGTTCATCCTCAGATAGGTGTTCAAACTGGGTACTCAACAAAGTCACAACTTCCCTGTCTACGCTGGTTGGCGAACATTTCTCCCCTTGTTCCTCGCACCTTGCTATCCACTGGACTGGTTCGTAGGATCCTATTGCCTCACCTTCCTTAAAAGTTACCGAGTGGGAATTTAAATTAGCCACTCTAATTGGAATTTTGTCTTTTGTCCGGGTCAGAGTTCTTGCTAAGATTACGTTTTCTGTCTTAATTGAATCATCTTTTTCAACAAGGCCAACACGGTATCCACCAGAGTTTTCTTCCAGAATGGCCTCGATTATTTGTTCTGAACGGGCAGGAATCTTGATTGTCTGAGCCGTCAGTAGCCTCACTTTTTGAAATCGGTCATTTGCTGTTGACAAAATAAATTCTTCATTTCCAATCTTTAGAACTCGTTCTACCACGTCAAGTACAAATTGATCTTGTACTCCCATAACATCCAGCCCCAAAATGAAATCATCCGTGATGTCAGCCACAATAACCCTATGACTAAAGCACAGGCGTCCAAACTGCAGATCTAGGTCAACTTCTCCATGAACCCTTACCCTGTCTCCTGTGGCTGTTCGAACGACCAATCCATTTTGGCTTTTATCAACTTTTATTCCTGATAAAAATCCGGGCCGCACTATTGACGACGTGGCACCTGTGTCGATAGTGAAGATACATCTCCTTTTGTTTACATAGCCATCCAAAAGCAGACTACTCGGGACTCTTCTAATCTGGGAAACCCGTATCTCTCTGGGGGCACCGTGTTCACCAGCCAGCACAGCCCCCAAAGTGCTGGCTATTTTTAGTTTTCCTGCGGCTCTTCAGTCATTGCGGCATTTACTCGCTCAGGGCTCCGCTGCCGACAGTTTCGCTTAATATGCCCTGGTTTGCCGCACTTATAACAACGAATCACCTTCCTTGGCTGTTCATCGTTCTGCTCTCTTTCCTGCTTCCTTGGAGCATCTGGTTTTGTCATCAACTGGCTTATCATTTTGTGTATGTCAGCCATCAAAGATTCCATATTTGATTTTTCTAAATGGTCCTCTTCTACCTTCATGGCTCGTACTCTCGGACGTGGAGTCTCTTTATAAGCGGCTTCAACTTCGAGGGCATGGATCAAGGCTTCGCTACCAGTCTTATCTCGAGATAATCTAAGGACTCGCCTGATCTCCTCATCTCTTATGCCATCGATGAAAGTACCAACTGTTAATTGTTCCTGGAATTCTTTGGGTGCATCCGGGTAAGCCAGGTATGTCAGTCGCTCAACAGCTGCTTCAAAATCTTGTAAAGTTTCCCCAGCCTTTTGTGTGCGTGATTTGAGCTGAGTCCTGTATACCTGGGCGAGGTGTTGGTCGCCATATCTTAGATCTAGTGCAGCTTCCAAAACTTTAAAATCCCGTTGCTGCGTCACTGGGATACTCTGGAGCAACTCTGAGGCTTGGCCCCTTAATGCTAGCACCAATGCCATAGCTTTGTCTTCATTACTCCAATTGTTTGCGTATGCCGCTGCCTCAAATTGTCTTTTATAGGTTGACCAAGAAGTTTGACCATCAAAGGAAGGCGGTTGTAATCGAGGACCTGATGATGATAATACCAGCTGGCCTCCTTGTTCTCTTAACAGTCGCTTAAGTCGCTCTACCTCTCCTTCAACTGCACGAAATTTTCCTTCTATATCGGTAACTTTCCCTTCGACGCCAGTAACTTTTCCTTTGACTTCAGTTACTTCCTCTTCAACCTTATTTACTTTTCCTTTGACATCACTCACTTCTTCTTCGACAGCAGTCACTTTTCCTTCGACGCCAGTCACTTTTCGTTCAACTTTATCTACTTTTTCCTTGACCTCATTAGTGGCTGACAGGATAGCATCTTGTTGCCCTTGTATAATTTTCCTTAATTCTTCTTTCTCTTCTAGACGTCGTTTTTCTTGTTCTTCTTTTTCTTCCCGACGTTGTCTTTCTTGTTCTTCTTTTTCTTCCAGACGTCGTCTTTCTTGTTCTTCTTTTTCCTCCTGACGGCGTCTTTCTTGTTCTTCTTTCTCCTCTTGGCGTCGTTTCTCTTGCTCTTCCTTTTCTTCTTGACGTCGTTTCTCTTGTTCCTCTTTTTGGTCTAGCATCATTTTTCTAAATTGCTCGAACATGTCTTGCATTTGCTTTTCGGCAGCCATGCTTCTTGTTTCCATCCAAACAATTAACTCGAAACAGCACGAACAAGTCTTATTTAAAGTCTATATCGCTTCTCAGTTGAAACTACTTAAAAACTACACTAATTTCTAAACAGAATGTCCCAGAAATTTCCTCACACTAGCACAAATAAATCTTGTCTAATGTCTATATCACTTTCCAGTTCAACTCACTTCAATATCTCCAGTGGTTTCCAAATAGAACACTATGGAACTTCGTCGAATTCTTCAGAAATTCTGTTGCAATCCCGCTTCTGACACCAATTGTTACGTCCTCACAATTTTCAGTAAACACTTTGTGGTTTCCAAATAACTTGCAACAAGAATTTTCACAAACCACTGATTTATTTAATCACTAAAATTACACTAGCAAATACTTAAAAATCACACAACTAATAATAACTTAATCTAATATAATTTCACTACTTTTAAAACACTAAGCACTTTACTTTTCTTCTTAAACTTGTCAACTCTTGTCTAACCTAAAAACTCTCTTGTCTGTTTACTTCACTAAACTGCATACTTCACTCAACTGAACTGTTCCCCCATCTGCTGGAGTCACCTCTTTATATACACACTTGGAATCCTTCTAGAATTTTTTTCTAGAATTCTCCATAATTTTCTACCATGTAATAGATGATTGTTCGTCAATTGGCTCATAGACGGCGCCACCCTACTAGTCAGGGAAGTAACTAAGCTTCTGAGGAAAACTTTGAACATGAACTTAATCACATCTTTCCTTGTTAGAGGGCAGCACATAACAATATATTTATAGATATAACTGAGTGATCGGACAGTCATGAACAATAGCTTTAATATTATTACAGTTGGTTACAACATAATCAATTAGAGTATTGCTAGTATTTGTAGATCGTGCGAAATTCTGTACAATATGATCGAGACCATATACATCAACTAGATTCTTTAATCTTTTTCTATAGAAGTCATTTCTATTCATAAAATCAATGATCCTGGGGAAAGCATAATGGAACCCACGACAATTTTTACGGGAGGCTTAGCCATCGCCATGCAAGTACCCTGTAAGGAATTATCACATATCAGCGAGCCGTTGTCAACCTTTTATCAGTCTATCAAAGCTTATCTTCTTATTTTATTATTGTTTATTTTCAGCTTTATTACACAGATCTTGATTGAAAATAATAATCCAGTTAAATGCTTAGGTCTAACTTTGGACAATAAGCTATCTTGGGAGACCCACATACATAGTCTATCCAATCAAATTTTATCTACCTATTAAAAAATCTTACGGACCTAGTCGATAAAAGTATAATTCTAATGACAAATCATGCTTTTTTTCATAGTGTAATGTGTTATGGCATTATACTCTGGGGGGGGGATTTCTTCATGCATTCACAGTGAATTTATAGACCATTTTAAAAATACAACGGATAATTATAACTTTGTAGGTGATTTTAACATTAACACGGCTGTTAATAATTTCTACAAAAATAAATTAAATAGTAGCAAAAGTAGCTCAGGTCTTTATCAGATTATGGATCAGTTCACTAGAATTACCAACAATAGTAGCACAATAATTGACCTTGTTACGAATGGGAAATTTCTCAACAAGACAGATTTAAAAAGGAAACAATAACAGGTGATGTACATTGAAATACGTACAAAAGGGGAAAAAAACAAGTGGTTTCGCTAATCAAGAAATATAAAATCAAGTATTATGAAGAAAAAAATTGATGGTAGTAAAGGAGATTCTGTCAACATGTGGAAAACATTAAAAAGAACTTACCAAAAGAAATAATGATACCTACTCAAATGAAATAAGATTTGGGGAAAAAACAATATGGAACATGCACTTAATATGAGAAGCTTTTAATAAATACTTTTTGGACAGCATTAAAGAATTATCAAATAGGATTATAAAAACACAGGAAACTGTAGCTTCAAACATTAAGAAAATATTTACAGACAATTCCAAACAAAAACAGTAATACAGATCGAATTACAACAAAAACATTAAAGCTTTCTTTTGAGGTAATTGGAAATAGAATATTAGACGTAATAAATTCATCACTAGAAAAAGGTGTAGCCCCAAGAATTGGAAAAAATCAACAGTAGTACCCGTTGAAAAAAAGAATAATACAGACCTATGTAATAAACATCGTCCCTTAAATATGCTACCACCATTTGAAAAGCTTTTAGAACTAGTGGTAAAAGATCAGCTATTGAATTTTGTGGAAGAAAGTAACATACTACATCAAGCGAGGTTCAGAAAATTCAATTCTAGTGACTTAGCATTGTAAAACAGTAATGATGGATTGGAAAACGGACATGAGCAATAAAAAATATGTGGGAGTTATTTTTATAGATTTCAGTCTAGTATTGGAAACAATAGATAGGTCATTATTATTACTAAAATTAAAAAAATTGGGTATGAAAGGTACAATGATCCAGTGGTTTCAGTCTTACTTGTCGGATAGATTGCAAGTGGTGAAGTATAGAAATACAATAATATCAGGAGAAAAGAAAGTATGCAGTGGCGTTCCACAAGGCTCGGTGTTGGGGGCCCACTTTATATTATATATTAACGATAGTGCATATATAGTAACGGAGTGTAGCATATAACTCTTTGCTAATGATACATTTGTGTATTTTGCAAGTAATAATGTTGATGAAATGTATGATACAATTAGAACTAATGAATATTGTTGCTTGGCTGAATGAAAACAATAATGTTGAGAAAACTAAATCTGTTACTTTGTACTAAATATAATGTAGTAAGATATGTTAGTAACAGAATTAAAATTAACAATCAAGTAATTCAAAATGTAAAAGAATAGAAATATCTTTGAGTTATCATTGACCAGCATTTGAGTTTCAGTAAACACTCTGCATATATACTTACGAAAATATCCAAGAAAATTGGTTTTATCTGCAGAATTAGTAATTGCCTTAGTAGCTGGACGAAACTTTTAATTTTTAAAACAATAATCATGCCACACTTCACGTACTGTCGAACAATACTGTTCATGTTGAATAATAGTCATTGAATGATTTACAAATAAAACAAAATAAAGCTTTACGGGTAGTACTAAGTTGCAACCGATATACAAGTAACAGCATTATGCTGAATTGTGTAAACATTTTAAGTGTGAAATAGAAGTTGACATATGTACTCATGTTTATTTTTAAAATGTTAAATAATATGTCTCCTAAGCATCTCATTGATTCGTGTACAATAATTTTAGATATTCAAAATTATCCTACAAAAAATAAACATTTTTATGCTCCAAATATAAAAACTAATTCTAGCGAAAACCAGTTGTTTATAAAAGGCCTTAAAGTATATAATGATCTACCGATTGATATAAAAAATTCTACGAACATCAACATATTCAAAAATAAATGTTCAGAGAATGTCAAAGTTCAATGGCCAGTATAAGTACTGTATGTATGTATGTATATATGTGTTTATATTATGTATTGTATACATGAATTGTAGTTTTGAAGTTTAAAGATTTGTTATGTCTTAAAAATTTATATACTTCTTCATGAACCTAAATCTAAAATACTGATTTTACAGAAACATGCAATTAGAACAATCACTAACTCAAAATATAATGACACATGCAGACCACCATTTAAAAATTTGGGAATACTTACATCAACAAATCAGTACATATTTGAATGTATTACCTCTGTTCACAACCATCTTAATGAATATGAAATGCAAACAAATTACAACACTAGACATAAGCCTATAGCAAACTCTATGCCTACAGTATAATTGTGCCACATTTTCGTTTATCAAAAAATATTAATAGCAATAGATATCTATCAATAAAATTATATAATATGTTACCAAATGATGGGAAACATATAATCAATAAGATTATTTGAAACCAAAGAGTATTAAACTTTTTATATTATAAGTTCCTATGTCTTTTATACAAATTACATATATACATATACTGTTTTTTTTACTGTAATTTGTACCTTTTATTTATGTTGTAAATGTTGAATTTACCACAATTGTTAATTTGTTTTCTTTTTGACGTGTGTATACAATTTTTGTAATTTGTCCCACATGAAATAAATAAAATCTATCATATTCTTTGGACGATTTTTTCCAAATTTCTATGGCAACGGCTGCAGTAACCCCCGCTATATCGTAACTTGGAGGAGGGCTTTTAACTTTACATCCTGAGTTTACCTATAACCCTTTCTCAGCCGTTGTGATATCTAAAGACTACTATTTTCCAGACAGGTTAATTTAATTGGATTGTATTTATTTCTACAACTAACAATAGGTTTTGTTTTTATCCGAACATCTCTCCCTCTGTGAAGATTTAAATTTTATGCTCAGTTGTTGTGTTTTTACACCTGAAATTTTTGTAGGATAACCGGGCAATCGCCTATCAAAGCGACCAGTTTCAATTCTATTCTAAAGTTATAATGACACTCACACAAGCTGGATGCACCGTTTATCCTTTTTTTATGGATGGCACTAAGGTCTTACAAATCATTGTTAATTTACTCAAATAATATTTATAATGGCAGAACAACACTCGATTTGCTAATGGTGGCTTGTATCATTCTCTTAGCTAACCAAGAACTACCTGGGGATGCTACTGCTTAGTTCGGTGGACATTCTCTACAAAAACGCAACAACGGAATACACTGCTTAGTTCGATGTATACCTGAATGTATATAACTTAGATTACGGTATTTTTAATCCTCCGAGTTAGACAATTTAGTCCTTACTTTAGTTTTTCATTTGCCTAGGCGCATTTGCCGAGCATGCCTTATTGTGTGAATTTGTCACAACCTTTTTGTAATCGCAATGATTAGGTGCACACCAGAGTGCACGCTATTTTCAGCGTTGGATGCACTCCAAAATATTCGCCAATCCTACTACGTACAGAATAGGAAAATAAATGTGGGGCTACAATTGGTGGGAGCCTATAGAGCGCGGGCGCTTCACACTACATCAAATAATATTAACATATTTAACCTAACAAACTAACCTAAAGAAATATTCGTATTACATATTTTAGTTGTTAACAAAATGTCAAGGGCAACGCAAATTTTCTATCATAAGCAACTAAAGTATGCTATACGGATAATGGCGGGGCTTGAATATCGTCAGTCATGTTGTGCTGCTTTCCAAAATTTAAAGATTTTAACAGTAGTTGGAACATACATTCTTGAAGTTTGCACTTATATCTATAAGAATTTTACAATGTTCTCGTCCAACCAGAAAAATCATGGTGATGATACTAGGTCGAGTCGTACCAAACAATTTTCGTACAAAGTTGTACCAACAAAATTTTCATTACATGGGATGTAAACTTTACAACGCACTGAATTCTGAGATTAAAAACTCTTCCAATGTTTATACTTTCAAAAAAAGTTAAAAGAATTTTTTATTACAAAAGAACTGTTATACATTGCAGGAATTAAAAAAAAAACTACAATTTTTCTCTTTGTCCTGACAAGTGTTATAAATATTATATATTCTATTTATTTTTGTTATTGTACCCTTTACACCTTTCTTTATTTTGACTTTTTCTTCTGTTACTGTACTTGTACTTTTAAATGGAAGAAATAAAATATATTATTATTATTACTATTATTATATTATACATCAAATAATATTAACATATTTAACCTAACGAACTAACCTAAAGAAGTATTCGTATTACATATTTTAGTTGTTAACAAAATGTAGTAAACAAAAAGCTCTAAAAAAGTTGATTCAAACCCTCGAGCTCATGTGTGAAAATCGGGCAACCTAACCACTACACCACGGACTGCCCATGAGAAACCTACATACTTCTTACTATATCAATACGTTTTAACGTAGGCCATTTAAAATGTCTGTATGATGCAAGAGGCATTCAGTGCAGAGGACATGTGTGCCGATATAACACACACAGCAGCTAAAGTGTTAATGACCAGGAATTTCACTATAAAACAGCAGGTGGGGGAGTCTCAATATCTACCACAATATTTTTCTGAATTATTCGTTACTTCAGTAGTTTGGCCTGAGCAATAAAATTTACTCTGGTTACTGTAGGAAAAATCATTGTCCGAGAGCTCGCGAGCACTTTGCCTGATTACTAAGCACTAAGCCCTTTGGTGAAGTGCTCAAAGCACTAAGCACCAATAAATAATAATAAAAAAAAAAAGAGAGAATATTGTTACGTGTTTACAGTATTCAGTAAACACTCTGTGGGTTTAAATAACTTGCAACAACAATTTTCACTAACCACTATTTTATTTATCACTAAAATTACACTAGTAAATACTTAACAATCACACATACTGAACTGTTTACTTCACTAAACTGAACTCTTCTAACCTACAAACTGTCTCTGTAACCAGAACTGTACTGGATACTAAACTGAACTGTTCCTTATACTTCACTAAACTGTACTGTTCCATCTGCTGGATTCACCTCTTTATATACACACTTCAAATCTTCCAGAATTCTATTCTAGAATCCTCCATAGTTTTCTACTATGTACTAGATGATTGTTCGTCAATTGGCTCATAGACGGCGCCACCCTACTAGTCAGGGAGTAACAGAATAACAGATTTCCTTCACTTTGAACAGGGACTTAATCACATCTATCCCCGTTAGAGGGCAGCACATAAAAATAGTATGGTTGTGGCCAGTGAATATGAGGCACCAAAGGTTGTACAATTTAAAATGGGCTTTTATTAACGTCAACCTAGCATCAACGCTGCATGCCGCCAAAGCACAGTCCCTATTACAACACTAAAATATTACAAAAATCGGATTCAAGAGCTGTCCCTTATTCACTTGCTACAACTGTACAAGATGGGGATTGCACCACTGATAATAATTTACTAGTTGGTAATACTGGTTCTAACATAAAGAATAACCTCAAAATATAACTTAATTAACATCAAAATATCAGTTGCACAAAGTATAATTAGGTACTTCTTCAAAAACAAAATAGATCTATTTTAACCTAAGTTGAGCTCAATTCAGTGAACAGAGTTTACGAAAGCATACTATTACGTTTAAACCAAGTTCAGCACTGATCGTCGTTCACCATTGTCTTCTACAATCCTTAGACATTATATTTTAATATTTTGGATCAGTTCAATGAATTGTTATTTTTGATTGGTTGGGGCAGGTAATACCACCTTTCTAAACCGATCAGAAATAAAAATATGAAGTGACCTAACAAATATTGTCACAGAAATATTATGTCAGTTGAAATAATTACCAATTTTTTATCGAGTTCAAAATACTTTCCTTTGTACACAAAACTTGAATCATAATTTTGAAATGGGTTCAAAAATGAAGTTTGTTAGTGGCCATTATACACACTGAGACTAACACAAGAAATAGGGAGTTTCTCGATATACAAAAATTTACTTCAAATGATGCATTAGTGCAGGTTTAATTATAGCATCAGATAAATATTTAATAAACAAAAGTACTTAAGACGAATTATGAAGAGTTTTCTGAAACGGTACTGACTTCAGCGCTCATGTAAAAGAGGGATTATTTACACCTAACCTCACTTTTGGTCATATCAGGATATTTCTGCTAAGATAAACGATTTTGAATGTGTTTGAGGGAGTCAGTGAAATATTAACATCTTGTTCCTCAGTATACATGGATCTTGCGTACAAATATGATTAAAAAATCAAAATGACATTTTCCCGAATTAAAATAAAGTATGGGAGCTTTGGAATTACTTAGCCTTTTTGACAGTAAATATTTCATCTTTAAAAGTGAATTTAAACAATAACGAATTAAGTAAGTACTCTGGAGTGGTGTAGTTACATCTATATTAATATATAAATATAAAAGTAGTTTAACTTCCATCGACTTTTAACAGAAAAATACTACAAAATTACTACACTAAACTCCAAATTCTAGACCAGTGTGAAATCATGAACAACCACAATCTGATCTAGAGCTATAATTGAAGTCCCATGAAATAATATCAACTATTTTACCCGTTTCCCATTCCAAGGGGGTGAAGCAAGGGACGAAATATTTAAAAAAATCGCAACTTTCCAAGTAGTTGAGGTGTCAAAATTTTAACGTGGAACTATTACCAATACAGTAGTGGATAGCTTCTAGGTATTGAAGTCATCTGTCAGGGGGTTTAAAAAAGTGAGAAAGGATAAAAACGTTATATATCAGTAAACAAATTAATAGACTGATCTGTAAAAAATTTATGCAGTGACATTACAAATAATAAAATAAATCTATTGCAGCTAACATAAGTCATTCATGAGGTTGTCTTAGAGGGTGTCAAGGGGTAAAACTTGTTAATAATTGATAAATACATCAGGGACCCATAGACGAGCAGTTAAAAGAAATGTAGGAAAAACACGCAGTCACAGCGGGGTTTAACCAGAAATATTTAAGGCAAAGTCGTTTGTTTGTTTAGATGAACAAGTCAAATGAAACCGATTGCACATCAGGAAGCTGGTTGCTAATGTAAAAATAAAACTTAAAGATAGTTTAAATCAAACAAAATGGTGATATATTCGTATGAAATGACAGTTCAGTTAGTGCATTTTGTAAGTCGGACAGCAATATGAATTTTTTTCTAGCCTATGAGACTATGTCCCGCCCCCCCGTTTTCGAGGTTGCTGAACACGATGATGGTGGTAAAATTTCTCTCCGAGGTCACCCCACCTCCCAAACCACCTCCGAAAGGGGTAAACCGCGTATCCGCCGTCTCCTACCAGCCAAGCCCGTGTTGCCCCCATTTTCGAGGACGATGAGCACGATGATGTTGTCCAGACCCCTCCTCGACCCTCGTCAATCCCCCAAACGGCCAAAAAACACCCCCGAAAGGGGTAAACCGCTGATAGGCCGTCTTCTCTCGGCTAAACCCGTGTTAGCTCCGCGTTTTCGAGGATGCAGAGCATGAAAAAATATCGCGACCTCTCCTCGCTCAGCAAACGGACAAAAATATCATTATTCTCTTACTTCTTACTAAACAGGCAAAATTCTCATTATACTTGTACTTTTTTGATTTTTACCGGAAGAATTGAATTCAAAAGTACGCGGTCTTGCAGCGCCGAAGAGTACACACAGGAGCACGTTGAGTAAAGCACCAGGCAATTATCAATCAATTTTACCCGTTCAGAAATATCGCTGGGTAAAAAATCTCACCGTTCAGTTAGGCTAGAAAAAATTCATATTTTTCAATGTTCTATCCGACTCACAGAATGCACTAAGTGGTGGATCCAGGATTTCGTCAAGAGGGGGGTTTTAGATGAATTTCTTTTTATATACTGACATGGAGTAAAAATATTTTGTCATGAAATAAGAAATCCCAAAAACTTCAATCCCAATTAACCATCATAGTCTGCTTAAATTGTGTTTGGCACAAAATGAAAATTAATGCATTATTTATAAAAATTGAGAAAATATTAATCACGAATCGATATTCATTTTTATATAACAGAAAAATGAATATCTATTTGTGATTAATGTTTTCTGAATTTTTATAAAAATGTAATAATAATCATTATTGGAAATAGGAACTCCTAATATACAAAATATTGCAATAAAAAATATTAAACATGAAATAAATAAATAGCTTTACATTTATACAAATCCACCATTAAATATCAACAAGGGATTTATTTTGAAAATACAGTAATCCAAAACTAAACAAATATTATCCTACATGAAATTAAAATATTAATTGTCTACCAAAGAATAATGAATAAAAAACATACAACCATTAAAGATTAAAATAAAATAGTAAAAAAATATAGAAAAATAGAATAACATTTCAAATTCAAAATTACAAGTTTAATTTTTATACATTTTTAATGTAGGTCATTAACTTCATTTTAAACACTTTTAGAGATGAACTAGTTTTAATCTTATTTGGCAACTTATTAAATTAATCGAAAACCTTTAAAAAACAAAGAATTCATAGTGTTCTTATAATTAGTCCTAGTAATGTATATGTTCTCACCATTACGAGTAAGATGATCATGTATATCTGTATGAAAAACAATATATTTGTGAAAATAAGAAAGTGCCATATTGTTTATAACCTTATATACTAAAATCATAATGAAGTAAAACAGTGACAGAAAACCATTGCATTAATTGGAGTATATCGGTTTGCTTTTCATTATTGTCAAGCACGAGGTCAAGCACCAAACTTACCTATCATTCATAAAATTAAGTATTCAATTCCCAGGCATATCTGCTACTATCAAATTAAAGAATTACCGAGTCCGTAAGGGGAGGGGGTGAACCTGAAACCCCACTCGGTACATTCGCCACTGGTTCATTTACATATTATTATGGATTACGCCATTGTGTAATCGGTCATACGATGAATAAGACTCTATGCTCATTTCTAAAATGTAAAACGACTCCTGAATAATTTAAAAATATGACTGCTTGGTAGTTGCACAATTAAATTTATAACTAATAGGTCATAAGCAGTCTCGGCCACATTTTCTGTTGGGAATTCAATCACGTTTGGCGTCCATGTTTTACATGCAAAAATATAAAAAATTTGAATTTAATTTACAAGCATACCTATATGGAAATTTAACTTGGAAATATATATTTTTTTTAATTTTCAATCATGCTCATATAAAGTATACATTTTTAATCCTTTCAAATATTTAAAAAATCCTTAATTTTTATGATTTCTTAAATTTCCTTTAGTTTTCCATATTTTGAAGGTGAGTTGTATTTTTTGTGAGTTTTTTTTGGTCACTTTTACAATAAAAACTAATCCGCAGCAGTTTTGGTATCAAAACGTGGCTAGAAATCGATTTAAACATTTAACATTTTGTGAAATAACACCACATATTTGGTTTCGTACTTAGCAGTTTGATTGTTGGTGTTTTACTTAACCGAACCTTAAATGAACGACTAAAACACATACGTATAGGTAAAATATACATAATAAATATTGACTTGTTACGTTATTTTATCATAGCAAAATTGCATTCCACTCTTATGACTATCTAGTCATATGAAGGTCGTAATAAAGGTAGCCACGATCTTGTAATGACTTCTTTATAAGAAGTCTTTAAATTCACAGGACTCAATGGCCCTATAAAGGTCGTATCTAATTAAGTCATATAAAAATTGTCTGAAAAGTCATGACAATCCTTTCTTGACCGTCCAGATTTGGGCATAAAGGAATTTTAACTAGGCCATCACGTTTTTAATACGAATCAAATTCAGACTCAAAATATTACTTGGGTGTATCATCAAACCCATAATACATAAAAACTGAACAGTTACCAAAAAGATAAAAAGCAGATACCTACTAACTCATACCTAAGCTACGCCTAGGGCGGCCAGAGGGCCTTTAATCATTAAAATTTCAGAGGCATATGTTACACAGAATTTCTAATATTTTTTTTAAGTTAAGTTATATATAAAAATGATTGGAAGTTTATGCATATAAGAATTCTATCAAAGAACTAAGTACTTACCTACCTAAGAAAATAATACCCCTATTTTCAATATTACAATATTTAGTTTTGTCAAGAGTTTAGTTATAATAGTACTTGATCAATTATTATTCATTGTCCCTAAGAAAACAATAGTTAAAAAATGTTATTGCATTGTAAATTATAACTGTAAAAATGTCGAAGCAACGTTAGATCTTCCGAGATGACAGTTACTAATAGGTAAATAAAAAACAAATTTATTCAGACAGGTATACAAAAACGAAATGATTTCCTCATTACATACGAAACACTGTTTTACAAGTGTGACATTACTGTTTCAGATACGGTGTCAACAATGTAAAATATATAAACAAAGCACATGAGGAAGGGGATGTTAGAGTTGAGCTGAGGTAATTTGGCTAGTGAACCATAAAGATGTGGGGAAACAACTCTGACCTATCTACACCAATATTTTTTATTATAACACAATTAGCATAAAAGACTGACATTGAATATGTCGAGTAATCAAAAATTGACACCCCCATAAGCCAACCACAAGCAAATATGTTTAACTAACAATTAAGCAAACTTATAGACAATAATATTGAATTGTACTTACCCTTATATCGGTAAATCTATGAGGCCAATGTAAGTTGGGTAACACCTTTTGCCCCTTGACTTCTTTTTTCCCAGCAGTATCCCAGTTAATGTTACCAAAGAAAATTAACTGGCCAGCTGGCTTTATCAGGGTGTTTAGTAATTCCTTGGGTAATGGAGTGGGCTCGTCGAGAGCGTCACCGTGTCCGGCGATCAAAATTTCATCTGGTTGGGTAGTGTTACCAGCCTCACTACCATCACTTATATCTGAATCTACATCACTATCTTCTTTCCTTTTGTTTTTCTTGCCTACAGCTTTTTTGGCGGGTGCTCTCTTTCTCTTAGTAGACATTCTAATTTTAATAATGAAGAAATAAGCATAATAATTAGAGCACAGCTTTCGTAACAAAATACTTACGTTTCTGCTAAATTCTTGGATTAAAACACTTAAATATTAATAACACTATCACAATTAATTAGTTTTTTGAGATAAAACAACACGTACAGGTGGTTTAAACACTTATCTAAAACCGGCTTTCTAAACAGAAAGCAAAATGGCTAATCACATCCATAAACTCGACATCCCAAACAAATTTATTGTATTCATGGTGTTTTTTATTAACGGTATTTTTACTGTTTCCACCAGTACAAATTACTACCAACGCAAAACTCATGATTTAATAGTTTCAATACAATCTTTTAAATGCATTTGTTATGATAACGTATGTCGTGTATTAATGCCGCCGATTTCTATTTAATCAAAATTCTCTTGGATATAATTGATATGGTCTACAGCTCTTCTTCTAACAAATGCACCTCACGCGAATATCGAACAAATGAATCCGATGAGGATTTATCTTAGATACCTTAGACCATTAAATTTGCTGCTATACGATCTAATGGACTGGCATTACATTAGCGAAAATTATTTTTATAAATTCCAACTATCTCTTTTTAAGGCGGAAATAACATGCCGTAAAATAAACGTTGGTCGAGTCCTAGTCCTAGAATTTAGATGAATAATCTGCTGCTTCAACTGATGCTTTTTTACAGATTTAAAATTGAAAAAGAATTGGGATGATAAAATTTCGGCAATCGTTTTAACAATATCCAAATGACGTATGTTCCAAAATGTCCCTAGAAGAAACGAAATGTTATGGTTCTTGGCATCAACATTATTTTAACCTCAATTTACGGTTTGAATGTCCGGGACATTCAAACCGTAAATTGATGATATATTCCGTCAATAACAATAACCGAACCGGTAACTGAAAATTTGACAGTAGTTCTCTTTTGGTAAGCCCAGTTATAGTTTTTTAAGGGGTTGCAAAAGAACAAACAAATGGTGGGTATGACATATTCGCAGTAGTTAACAGAATAATATATAGAACAGCTTAACCCAAGGTTTTCAAAGTAAGATAGGTAGCATGGTAACTTTCGACCAATCAGAGATCATTATTTAAAATGCGGGAACGCGTCACTCTGCCTGCTCATTCGAATTTCTGGCATTCAAACCATTAGTATAGAAGTATAATTAGTTATGAATTTGAATTCCGTATTTTGTATTTTTTAATGTACAAGCATAAATTAATAAATTGACTTTTTTGATTAATGATTATTAACATCGATAACGTTTTCCTTGGAATTTAAAATTGACATTACTATATAGCAAATTTATAACTATAATTAATGTATGCAGTTAAAGAAGTACATTAATTTTATATCAAGGGACTGAAGTAGGTTCTTTTAATCTTGTGTGCAATTTCTTGCCCGAGACTTCAGTCTTGATTTTATTGCTTATAATTCTTAGCGAATTTAATAAGTTATAAGATAGATGAAGAAACATATACATGATACTAATTTTCGCCCTAATGAAAAGAGTAACTTAGAAAAGTTTCTTATTTTATGACGTACTGAATAGAAATTTTTTCCCCAGGCCAACCTTTACAATTATGTAGTATTAAAAAATTTTAATGCAAATTTTTTATTAGAATTAGATGTGCATACAATAATTTACTAATAAAATTTAACAAGAGGGCCATTAAATTTTATCATGTCATATTAGACACAGCAATTAATAAGAAAAAATCACTCATTGGTTTTTTCTAATATTTCTTTGTATCATATGAAAATAAATTTTATTTCCTGTATTAAGTAATTTTTTTAGGGAAGGAAAAAACATCAACATCTCACCACTCTCTTTTGCCTTTTTTAAGTTGTTTTTGCAAACAGCTACACTACACACCTTTCCTCCAGTCATCTAATAATTGTATGTAACATTGTTATTTGTTATTATTATGAACGGAAATAATAAAAACTGTTTACCTTAAAATTATTTCTGTAAATACACAGGTTACAAACTTCTATATACCTACTATGAGTCTTTTCTCTTTAACAGTAATTGTCAATTAGATTATACACTAAATAACTATTACTGCACGATTATAAACACAAAAACAACAAATATTTCGAAATAACTCAACAAATAAGCGCAACGTCTCAAAAAATGCATACGTACAATCAAGTTTCAGCAGGCACGATGACGCGCAAGATGGCCGCCTTCATCGTAACCCAAGGATTGTGTTTACAATCCTTGATCGTAACCCCTCCATTCCGTTCAAGTTACCATGCTACCTATCTTACTTTACAAACCTTGAGCTTAACCTATTTAAATTTTATGGCCAACTATGTTATAGGGTAGGTTTACCCTTCGGGTTTACCTGCCTTTAGCACTGAGTAATAGAGTTCAGTGGCCTTTAGGCTAAAAATGTGGAAGAGGATAACCTAAATTTAAACACTTAAGTACGGAAGCCCTGTCGTGCAATCCAGAGAGTTGGAATAGACTAGAGATATAATCCGTATATGCCGCTACTTGAATTGTTTGGTATACTACATAAATTGAATATATGGAGCTGCGGGGCGACGGCGGAACTATTTTCCTACTTGTCGCATGCTATCGATGAGGTTGTTTCAAGTAGGTAAACAAATTTGTCTCGGGGCCAGTTGTCACAGCCACTTTATTACTCTATTCTATTCCAGCTCTCTGATAAAAAAAATTGCAAAAATATTTTTATTGTGCTTCAGTCCAGTAATCTATGTCTCCAGTCAAGCAGACAAATTCTTAAACCGTGCACTTGTAATTAATCAAAATATTGCCTTTTTTATCAAATGGAACCTTTCAAAACCCTCTGATTCATTTTCAGGTTCTAGCAGCTCTGCGTTTCTTTGGGAGTTATCAAGAAATTACAGAATCAAAAAATAATTATGTGGCTATAAGCCAGCCTTCAATGAGTAGGTGTGTGAAAGGATGTGGTGCTACTGGTGCTTTTAATGAACCAGAAATATTTATCAATTCCAATTGGGTGCGTTTTCCTAGAAACATTGAGCAAATGCAAGTCCTTAGATCCAGGTATATTGTTATACAATTAATAAAAGATTCACTTTCACATTGACACCAATTAATTTTCAGTTTTTTTGAAAAATACCAGTTTCCGGGGATTATTGGTTGTGTTTGTCTATAGATGATCCTGAATTTCCTGAGCATGTTTATGTCAACAGGAAAAGCTACCATTCAATTAACGTACAACTTGTAAATTATTTTTCTATTAATTTTGTAAATTGGTTGTAAGTAACGAGGGACAACTATGATTTCAAACTTTTCTCTTAATAAAAACGCACTTTATTATGCTCAAAACCGATATTTAAATGAAATATAAAGTGTCTGTTCATGTATTTAAGTCTACCTTAATGTGTTCAGTTTGTCCTCTAAATATTTTTGACAGATCATTTCAATATACCTATATATATTTTTTCACATATTTGGGAAAATAATTTCTGAAGCACTCATATTGTTTCTTTCAAGTCAATTATTTTATTTCAGATTTGCGATAGCACACTCAGAATTTTGAATGTGAACAGTCCCGGATTAAGGGGGGGGGGGAAGCTGGAGGGGCTATAGCCTCAGGCCCCATTATGGTTAGGGCCCCTGACAACTTTACATATTTTAACACCTCGAATGCAATGCAAATCAGGAATAAAGCAAGAATTACTTAGTATGTGAAATAAAATTAAAACGTCAATAGTTGTAAAACAGTGTAATAAAACAATCCGGAGTATCAAAAGTCAACGTTTGGCATACCTACCCTGTAACGATAGACCATACAGTGAAATAAATGTTGAATTTTAGGAACATGAAATGGAATGTTTCTAAATTTTATTGAAACTCTACACGTGTTTCGGCACTTTAAACCCTTATTGTCAATAGTAGGTAAACAGAGGATACTAAATTAAAAGATTTTGGGTTCATCAACCATCATTTACGTGCTATTACATCTGGTACTTTGAACTGTTGTAAAATTATATTTACTTATTTAACACGGCATCCCGGCACTGAGGATTCTCAGCCCTTATAGTCTAATATAATCGAAGATAATAGTTATTATTATTGTTGTATTGTTTATTTGAAAAAACTATAAAGTTAGAAAGTGTCAAATCACAACAGAAAATGTCTTAGTGATTCTGCTAAACGCAATAGATATTTCAAATGTGCTTTTAGAGGGCGGAATATTAAACATAATATTTTTAGTCGCAAACTCCTCTATAAATCCTTATTTTACTATAAGGAAAATAACCAGACTGCAACGAAAGTTACAAGTCTGGCGCGTTAAGTGTAATAATTGCATATTACCATCAAAACGCTAATGCTTCGATTGCAATAGATATTTGCAATAGATATTTGTTTTATATATGTTATTAAATTATGTTTGCTGTAGTTATAGTTTACTGTAAAGAATAACAGAAAAGGTGGATAGGTGGGTCCATTTGGAACATATTTATCTCCAATGATTTTTATGCAAAGTCACACGGTTTTCGAGGTATTATCATCTTTTTTGTTATATTTGAAAATTTTCCAAAATTCAACCTTTCAGCTGTTATAACTCATATTTTTATAGTTTTAGCAACTAAAAATATTTTATATATGTATCTTTAACGTATCTCTGTTCCAATGAAATCGATAATTAACGCTGATAAAGAAGAAAAAAAATTGTGAGCTAACAGACTTTCAAGAAT
This sequence comes from Leptura quadrifasciata, assembly GCA_963675555.1. NCBI lineage: Eukaryota > Metazoa > Arthropoda > Insecta > Coleoptera > Cerambycidae > Leptura > Leptura quadrifasciata. The sequence continues at coordinate 104,166,796 of OY776676.1, forward strand.
GGGTAGACATTGTTTTAAAATTCAACTTTCCATATTGCATTTAAAAAAGATAAACTAAAAGCAATCAAATGCTTTCAAATGCTCTCTAGTTTATGCTCTTTCTATTGGAATATCATATTTCATACAAAGTTTTCAATAACTTGAAGAAATCGGTGATAGTTATTTATAAGGAATTCTGAGCTGCATTGGGGAAAATTTAATAGGACATTTTTTCTTATTTATCAGCGTTAGATATCTATTTCATTGGAACATACATACGTTAAAAAACAACAATTGTTTTTAGTTGTTAGAACCATAAAAATGAGTTATAAAGGCTGGAAGATTGAATTTTAGGAAATTTTCGAAAATTACAAAGGAAGATGATATCTTGATAGCCGTGCGACTTTGTATAAAGGTCATTGAGGTTAAATATATTCCAAATTGCCCCACACCTGTCCACCCTTACTGTTTGGCAAACCATCTGCCAAACACCCCCCTGTATAATATAATTTGTTTTTAAAATTAAGTAGGATTGTTTATAAGGGACAGGTTCAGTGAGTTCTAAGAAAAAAAACACTGATTTTCCACTGAACCCGATTCTTTAATCATTATTTTAATTTTTTTCATAAAAAATCAGATACCTTTCGAAAGTAAAACGGCAGAAGCTTTTTTCTCGTGAATTACAGACACAAAATATATAAAAATTACCTAAAGATACTGATTTTTTTGAAGTTAAGCGTTAGTTTCTAATTCCGATTTATTTGAAAATAGAGAAGAGCCAACATGTTCAACATCAAGCCAATCAAGCGGCACCGGTCTGTCAAATATAGCACAATTCGTGGTATCCATATTGAAAATGTGAAGCCGAAAATATCCAATCCCGAATAACGCATTGCCTAATATACAAAAACAAAATGTATCTCATTCTCAAGCACAAATTGAACAATATCCTGCTCTATGGCCTACATAAATTACCGATAATATAAGAAGAGTATTTAAATAAACGTCCAAATTACTTCCAAAATAATGATGATTAGTACTAACAACGTTGCGGGTGTGTGGGCCCCATGTTCTTATTAGCCCCAGGCCACCTTATGTATTAATCCGCACCGAATGTGAACGGCGCGCAGTTTCCAGGTAGTACACATGATGCAAGCATATATGGCGACATTCTGAAGTTTCATACGTCACATCTCAGAAATTCTAACTTAATACGTCACAACTCGGAAAATCTGAGTTAATGCGTCACAACTCGGAAATCTGACTTAATACGTCACAACTCTCGGATATCTTATAGAGATGGGGCAAACGGCGATTTTTGCTTCACAGTGAGAACTGTTGCGACTGTTCGTTAATCACTGTTATTTGTAGCAGTGATATATCACTCTTTAAATCACTTTATTCTACAAATTCACGATCTGCTCTGCGTGCTCGTTTCGCTGTTTTAAATTCGCAGCTGATGTAAAGCAACTGTGATCGACATCAACCTACGCCATTCATAAATTAATTATTATTGTTATTAAAAATGTACAATATACCTATTCATTCACGCGCGCCAGAAGCCTTTAATTTTTGGTATGAGAGTATTGCTCTAAATTAAATTTCTAAAAGTTTAATTAAACTGATGAAATGAAGAACAAAATAATTTCGCTATTAGAAATAAAACTGATTTACTAGAACAAAACGAAATACAACATAACATACTTAATTATTAATTAAAATATATTCACCATTCACCATTCATTATATTCACCTCTCTATGCAAAAAATCATAAAGGTTAATTTATGAGTGTTTATATGCATAATATAATATAAGAAGCTTTTTCAGCTTTGTACCGACAAAGCATATAAACAGTACCGATAAAGACAAAGCGACATGGTTCTTATAACATACACAGTAGACAATACTTTACTCTTATCAGCTGCCAGTCGGATAACCGCAATGAGCGAACAAGAGCAGAGCAGAACATTATTACTGTACGGTGTTCTACAGAAAAGAGTGATTTAATCACCGGTTCATTTTTACCTAATCACTGCTAGCGATTGCTCTATGCAAAGAACAGGTGATATGTAGCTGTGATGGTGATCACCGTTACATCTCTAATATCTTAACCTAAAACGATATACGTATCGTGTTCTGTGTATACGTATCTATCATGTCATATAATATATTCCATGACTGAGGAATAGTAGTTTGTGCAACAAGAGTGGATAGTAGTAGTAGTACAGTATACTTTTCCTACGACCGGATTAAGAAAAAACTACAAATAATAGTTTTAATCAAATTTTAATATACAAACTTAGCTTCTGCTAAATCTTATGCTCTAGGTTCAAATATTTTATAAAAGCTTCAGTCGCCTAGCGGTTATATGCATCGTTAACGCAATCCTACGACTGCAGCACTGGCCTAGCCAGTGGAAGGGCGCCGTGGTCGTTCCCATCCTGAAGCCGAAGAAGAACACGCGGTTCGTCGGCAGCTACAGGCCCATCTCGTTGCTGTCGGCGATCTCCAAGTTGGTGGAGAAGATCATCCTGGATCAGACTCGATGCTGTTAAGGATGAGCCCCGCATCGACGACGAGTTCCAATTCGGCTTCAGGAAGGGCAGGAGCACGGTCCAGCAGGTCGTTAGGGTGGTTAACGATATGAAGGTACAATACAACCTCGGGAAGAGCGCACCGCCATGGTGCTCCTTGATATTAAGAAGGCCTTCAATACCGTCTGGATCCCGGGCCTACTCTACAAAATGCACAACTTTCCGACGCACATCACCAAACGCATCACCAAACGCATCCACTCGTTCCTGACGGGCAGAACCCTACAGGTTCGGGTGAATAACAAGCTATCAACTCGGCGGGACATTCGTGCGGGCGTCCCGCAAGGATCGTGCCTGTCACCAAAGTTGTACAACTTGTACGTCTCCGACTTCCCAGAGTTCCCGAATACCAAGCTGGCCAAGTACGCTGATGACACGGCCATGTACGCGCATTCACACAACGCATAGGCGGCAAACATGCTGCTGAAGGCTCACATGGCTCGTGCCACGGCTTATTACGACCAGTGGAAGATTCGGGTCAACGCTGAGAAATCGGAGGTAATAATATACTTCACGCGTCGATTCACTGAGAATCGTATTCTGTATTCTCACACCAATTTCGATCAGGGGCAACCAAATCTTTCGAACCACAATAAAAAGTTTTCTCATAGGAAAGGCATTCTATCGCTACAAGGAATTTTTGGAATGTGATATTCTGACACTGAAAGTGCCTAGTGTTAGTATTCATCTGTAAAATTTTGTTATATACACCATGTTTATGTTTGTCAACATATATGTTTGTAACTTGTCTTTTATAGCTTTTCTGTCACGTAGGTAATAGTTATCAATTACTTGATTTATCTGACTTGTGTAAGTACTTTTTGTACATTAACACCAATAAATTATTATTATTATTATTATTAAATTCCAATCAAGGGATGCGTGAAGTATCTGGGGGTGAGACTGGACAAAAGACTGACGTTTAATACACACATAAATGAAACCATACGGACGGTCTACTCCCTGTCCAGGAGTCTTAGTCCAGTAACAAGACGCATTACACAAATTAGACAGCATAATGCCACATTTCGGATTAAACACCCTTTACCTTACCAGACGTTGCCAATCTTCCGGCAGCCACTCTAGCCAAACTTTCGCCTAATACCTTCTCTAATACTATCCACCTTTCACTCATATTTCATACCTTTATCGACTTTAATTCTTTCCTGCCCCCCTCTTCTTTTGTTTTTGTGTATTTTTGTGTCGCGTTTGTTGTTCCTTCGTTTTCTGTTTGTACATTTTTATCTGTAAATTCATTCTTCCGTCACTAATACTGTAACAGAATCCAAATTTTATCTTAGAATAATCAAAATTTTTAGAATCACAGTTTAGGCCTGCCTTGCGCAACCCGTAGTTGAAGCAATTCGCGGATGGCACTTTGTGCAAGTTATGGTGTCAGCGTCAGTGCCAAAATTAAAAACAGTGAAAGTGCGCATAAACGGCGAAAGCCAAAGTGTTCGTAGTTCCATTTTTAATGTTAAGCTTTCTTTTTAAGCAATGTTTTGTCAGATTACCTATTTTTATTTTGGTATTGTTAAAAAGGAGTTTAGGTGTTTTTTACTTCGTTCTAATTTTTATACAATTGTTGCTAACGCCAAACCGGTCTCGTCTCGGCCCGGCCTTGCGACGCACCGCTGCGTTAACGCGGCGGTCGCAGGGTCGGTCCCGGGATGGGTGCCGGGGAGGCAGCTTATACATTTTTACATGTTTACCCCCTTTAATTTGAATACATTTGTTTTGAATTGAATTGAATTGCACGCTTCGAAATTCAAGAGATCATAGGTTTAATCCCCACATATAGCTACTTTCTTTTTTGTCATATATCTCTAAAATTTTGTCTGTATATAATAATTTCAATAAAATTTTAGGTGGTATACCGTTTATCGATCCTTCACTGGAATCGCTCATTTTAATACAGCTTACGCACTAACTTGAATTTTTTTAAACGAATAGTTGCCTATGTACTTAATACACGAACTGTGATTGGTCGATTTCATATCCATCCTAGAACGTGTATGAAATATATCCGTTCAGTTAACTGGAATGGCCCACTTATCCATTCTACAGACTGTATGGAAAACAGCAAATTTACATAAGGGAGTAGAAAAACCATATAATCTCTTTTGTAACCAAATATTATTGAGTTTCTGAAACTGTGTATTCATTTTTGCCGAAAATCTAACGCTTAACTACCTACTACACAATATGGCAGTAATACACGTTTCAATTATTGGTCTTTATTTATTCTCGAGTAAACTATGTAAAATTGAATTGAAAATATATAAAATAAATGATGAAATGCCGAACATTAGGTATATATATGACCTCGCCTAGTTAACATTTATCTGCTTTTCTATTTATACAATCATATTAATTATACCTACATAACTATAAGTACCTAGGTATGTAAATTTTTGTTCTAGGTTGCCAATATAGCAATTTATCTTGTGAAGACTTCAGAAGCACCTGAATGCATTTAACTTGTTTATGTAGGTACACATTGTATAGGTACATCAGTTATTTAATCAATATAACTGAGACAAAAATGAACTATATATTTTTTCTACTCCCTTATGTAAATTTGCTGTTTTCCGTACAGTCTGTAGAATGGATAAGTGGGCCATTCCAGTTAACTGAACGGATATATTTCATATACGTTCTAGGATGGATATGAAATCGACCATTCACAGTTCGTGTATTAAGTACATAGGCAACTATTCGTTTTAAAAAATTCAAGTTAGTGCGTAAGCTGTCAAAGTAATTGTCAGTGTGTATTCGCGCAGTTTGAGCTAGAACATAATTTAAAATAAGTGATTCCAGTAAAGAATCGGTAAACGGTATACCACCTAAAATTTTACTGAAATTATTATATACAGACAAAATTTTAGAGATATGTTATGACAAAAAAAATGTCTACGGCGTCGCGCTCAAACTTCTTTCTCGTGCGTTATGGCTATCATATCCACTCTTGTTGCACAAACTACTATAGTGATGTAACAACTAATATCTCTTATTAAATAAACAGTATTATATTTAAAATGATTTTATTATTAAAAATATAAAAACTTAGAGAGTAATACTCAAACATTAAAAAAAATCCAGAAAATCAACAAAAATTAAAAAGGAAAAACGTAAAAATGCCTATATTTTTAATCCTTTGCAACAAACAGTCCGCATTTATTCTGTCGCTTGGTTTGTAAGACAGACAACTAGAAATAAGTTCTTGGAGAGGAGCCGATACTTTAGACATATTTGCAATTCTGAAGAGAGCATTTTCATTTTCAACATCATCTATACATTCCTAGCTATGACGTATTAAGTCAGATTTTCCGAGTTGTGACGTATTAAGTTGGAATTTCTGAGATGTGATGTATGAACACTGAATTCGGATCTCGGAAGTCAGATTGCACGACCGGGCTTCCGTCCTTAAGGGCCGGCTTATCAATACAGGGTTAACACTTAATTATAGGATAAATGTCAAACGAAACAATGGGCATCTATTGTTTTGTTTGGCAGTTTTTTCATGTCCACAAATCTTTGTTTATCTCGTAAGCACACTCAATCAGAGAGTTGGAATAGAATAGAGTAATAAAGTGGGCGTGACAACTGACCCCGAGACAAATTTGTTTACCCACTTACGAAAATGGCAAAAACGAAACAACCGCATCGATAATATCCGACAAGAAGTGGGAAAATAGTTCCGCCGTCGCCCCGCAGCTCCATATATTTAATTTATGTAGTATACCAAACAACTCAATTAGCGGCATAGCCTGTAACTGTAGGAGGCTGTGGTAGCGACATATACGGATTATATCTCTAGTCTATTCCAACTCTCTGCACTTAATTTGATAGTTGGTCATTTTGGTAGCAAATAATTTACCAATTTTTCAGGAACCACGTTCCGTTAATCAACTAAATTTCAGGAATTAGACATTTATGGTACGTAAAAAGTGTAACTAAACCGACCAAGGTGATTAACGGAACATATCCTACTCAAAATATTGTTATGTGCTGCCCTCTAACAGAGAGGAGAGTTGTAATTACTCCCTGGCCAGAAGGGTGGCGCCATCTGTGGGCCAACTGGCGAACCACCATTGAGTAGTGCCTAAGAAAATTATAGAGAGAATTCCAGTATCTTCTGGAAAGTTCTACAATGATATTCTGGACATTCCAAGTGGGTATATAAAGAGGTGAAGCCAGCAGATGGGAGAAGAGTACAGTTTAGTGAAGTATAAGGAACAGTTCAGTTTAGTATCCAGTACAGCTCTGGGTAGTCTGTGGTTCTGGTTACAGAGACAGTTTGTAGAAGAAGTGTTAAGTTGAGTGAAGTAGGCAGACAGAGAGTTTTTAGGTTAGACAAAAGTTGACAAGTATAAAGAAGAAAAGTAAAGTACATAGTGTATTAAAAGTAGTGAATTTATATTAGATTGTTATTATTAGTTGTGTGATTGTTAAGTATTTACTAGTGTAATTTTAGTGATAAATAAATCAGTGGTTTGTGAAAATTCCTGTTGCAAGTTATTCGAATCCACAAAGTGTTTACTGAAAACTGTAAGCACGTAACAATATGTTTGTCATTTTGGTAGCAAATAATTTACCAATTTTTCAGGAACCACGTTCCGTTAATCAACTTAATTTCAGGAATTAGACATTTATTGAACGTAAAAAGTGTAACCAAACCGACCAAGGTGATTAACGGAACATATTCTTATGGATATATGGTCTATCCTGCCTGAATGAAGTCGTCATATGGAATTTCGGGAAGAAAGAAAGAACCAATATCGTGTGCCGTGTGGTTCGTTCAGTGGTGTATTCACAGCACAAGGAGTTCTGAGGAACTCGGACCCGGGACGGGTCCCTTAAACACTTTTCAACACCTCGCTCTTCGCAAAACGAAAGTCAAGTTAAATTAATCAGAAAGTAAAAAAGTGTAATTAAAACTTAGTGCACACATTTATACATTTTTTTTCTGAGACCTATCCTGTTTAGTTATACTTTGAAAATGTGCCGCGTTTTGTATCATTGCGTGTACATAATATACATAATATATTTATTAGACCAATACAGCCAGTTTATAATATAAATTTGCATGTATAGATATTAAATATTATTGAAAGTGCCATTTTAGAATCGAATTTTAAATAGAGTCAATTTCCATCCAATGATGACAACGCATTACGAAATTTGATTGATCAATATACCCAAAACAAAGGGACAAGGGACATATAAGAAAACACTATGTAATGTTATCAGAAAGGCGTTGATAAATACAACTTTTAATTAGAGTGTACAATATTACAACAGTCATATGTATCTTGCTAATAAAAAAATTTAAAATTTTATAAGCCTTTTATTAACTATTATATACAATACGAATCATACTACAATAATGCATTCACAAATTATGAACACAATTTATATTAAATTCTTTCTATTTTCAATACTAATAACTTTCTTTTATAATACATTTTATTTTATTCTTATTTTTCCTTTTAGGTTTTCTAGTTCTGCCCTCTCCAACTATATAATTCTTTTTTAAATATCACTGGTTAATTAATTTTTTATTTTTTTATGTTTGCCATTAGTATTCTAATGAGTATATTTTCTTTCGCTTTCATATAATCACTTCCGTAATTTAAAGCTTCTGTCATTAGTCAGTTCTGTAACCGATGGTTCAGTACTTTCTTTTTGTTTCTTTAAAGAACTTTAAACAGTAATTTAGCCATGGTCAACTTCTATTTCTTAAAGGGGATAATACAATTATATTAGAGTAATTCTCACGTACGATAGTATTATATAGCCACCTCGGTTGCCTCTATTGCTGTATTTATGGCATAGACGTTTTCAATTGTAAAATATTGTTTACACAATAGATTTAAAAGCTTTTCATCACTGTTCGTGTTCGTAACTTTTGCCTAAAGGATTCCTCCACCAGTTTTTATGGTTCCCTAAAAAAAGAATTAAATTATCTGGTTTTAATCATGTTCTACTATACTATTTCTTTATACTTGATATAATGACATATTTGTGTACTTACATTGTACAGTTATATTTTGTTTCCACTCCTTTTTCAGTATAATTGTAAAATAAATGATTGCGAAAATATTACAGAGGTTAGAATACAATAATAAATAATGAAGATAGGTTTTACCAATTGCTGCACAAAAATACTAGTCTCTTTCTGTTAACAAAGTGTTTCTTAACTTCCACTCAATTTTCGTTCTACCTGATAAATTTTAAGTTAGTTTAGTATCGGTGAGTTAAGCAAATGTTGGTGAATACGGGCGTAAGCCAAAGCTCTAGCATATTTGATAACTTATGTCACAGACTACCAGACTGGCAACTTCCCTGAGAAATTTATCCGGTCAAGGTCGAGGCAACAGAAGCCAAATTCAGATGTCGCTCTTAACGCAAATGTCGTTTGAAACGTCAAACGTCGTCCATTGTTATTGTTATTTATATTGTGTACTGTGATTGTGTTGTGCTGGTGATATTATTTTTGTAGAAACTTGACTTTTTAACATAGAGTACGTAGTTTTTAGTGCCCTTTAACAATTTCGATTTCCAAAGAGGAGTTAGGTGAGTGTTATTGTGCAAATATACATTGGATTACAGTAATATATAATATTGCATTTTACAAATTATTTCTTAAAATGTCTTCTGCCTTCTGCATTGTTTGTGAAACTGAAGAAGTTGATGTGCAAAAATTGCACTATTTTCCCAGGAACCTTCATAAGTAAGTGTGCATTTGCTCCAGTCTTTGTTTTTAGTTTTTGCACAGTGCAATACATATTTCTAAATATCGTAAGACTACTTCAAATTATTGTTCTGCCTTACCACAGTATCTACTTCAAATAAATAAATAAATATTATCGTTTTCAGATCGAAAATATGGCAGGACTTAATGGGAATGAAAGTGTCAGAAAATACTATACGCCATCTTAGAATTTGTAATAAGCACTTCACAGTAGAGTCATACTCAAATGATACCGATTACATCCTCAATAGAAATGCAGTTCCTACCCGGTATCCATGTGGAGACACAGTAGAAACACAAAGGGATTGTACACCTGTACCCATACAGGTCGAGGAACCCAAAGAAGATATATGTCTACCATCGACATCACGTGGTCTTCGTGTTTCTTCTGCACATAATGAGGAATTAGAAAACCCGCATCCAGACACATCTAGTAGTGTGCCAAGTACTCCAGTTGATCGTTCATCAACACCTCTACCATCGTATACCAAATCTGGGGGATTCAGAGGCCAAAGTTCAATTTTTAAAAAATTGTATCAAGAAGAACAACCCCAAGGAAGAAAGTTATGTTTAAGGTAATTTCAAGAAAGGCAGATCACATACGAAAATTAAAAAAGTTGTGTAAAGAGCGAGCAAATAAAATAAAAGAAATGTGTGACCTGAGTAACTCTGATGTTGTCAGAAATATTTTTAAGGACCTAAAGTCAAGTACTGTTGACTTTTTAATACCTCAACCACACTGTGCAAAACCATATATTTCATCAGATCCAGCGGCGGGATTCTAAGTTGCTATCGTATTAAGTCGATACGATACTACTGGTTCTAAGTACGTATCTTATAACAATTTTAACTCTTAATCGACAGAATACGCTTGATACCAAAGAAGTTATTGTTTCAGTCTTACGATATTATAACAGTTTACTCTATAACAACTTAGAATTTCAAACGACACGTGTTTGAAATTCGTTGCCATCATATCGATTCGATTCGATAGGAACTTAGAATCCGGCCACTGTAGTCATGTTTGCCTTGAGTTTTTTTTATTGAGGTACTAACCTCGTCATCACTGAAAATTCGAATTTGGAGAACATTGTTATCATGTAAGAGGTTGCAAGGCGAGTATTTACTACAATTAATAAATGCACACGAAAAGAAATTAGCAAGAGAGTTATTGTAAAATATAAATATGGTTCTCTTGATATTGATAATTTAATTGAATATAATAAAACAAAAGTGCCTTAAATATAAATAATAATAATAAACTGTCTTTATTTGTGGCGGAGTTCAGCAAAGCTACTCTTCCACTCGACCACATAAAAATACAAGTTTTATGATGTAATTTTTAAAGTATCTATTTAGGTTAAGGATATGTGTGTTTTTAATTCTTATGCTTTCTTTTACTATGTATTTTTCCTTTGTCATACTTTTTATTACATGTTTATTTATATCTGACAAAATAAAGTTCTATGATGTATTACAAATTTGGCTTTTAATTTCCTATAGTATATATATAATATGGCGTATTTGACATTGAAATTTGTGATCAAAGATTAAGCATGAAACGGCATTGCACTTTGGTCACAAATTTTAAATGTCAAATATGTAAATAAACTGTAAGTTAAAGTAAACAAATGGTCAAATCTCCCGCGTCTGCAACTGTGGCGCCCTCTGAATTTGGCTTCTGCAAATCGGAGAGAGAGAGAGATAAATTTCTGGACAAAAATTTAACATTGAGTTGCCAGTCTGGTAGTCTGTGCTTATGTGCAATGTACTGAGCCCCTGACAGATGATTAAATCAGGATGCGTATTATCATTTTAGTCGAATATATGAACATTTAATAATGCATGTTACAGCGGAGTAATTTGATAATATGGATAATACGCATACGCCTAAAATTTGGTGCATGAGTAGAAGGTTCGCAATACGCTAATAGCCTTTTCCACTGGTTACTAACACTCGATGAAACTGAGTGCAACTTTTATGTTCCGCTGGGCCAGTGAGAAAATAAGCTCTGATGGTTTCTTATGTTCCACTGGCAGAATTATTTTCGTGTAGTGTGCACTATATGTAGATTTTTGGCACGAGGTCTGGTAATGATGACGAGATTATAATAATTAGCTGGCTTAATTTTACTGCAAAGGAGATATAGGAAGCTAGCAGTATTGGTTCTAATCAGTAGAAATATGATATGTGATACCTATTATGTTTCCTTAACTCTACATACTTTGGTGTATGCATTGTTGCATACACTACAATACCGTGCATGAAGAGAAGCCACTGATCTGTATTATGCAGAATTTGTAGAGAATTTTATGCTCTACAACCAGAGGCGGATCAAGGGTATACTGCGCCCCAAGCTGAACCAAAATTTGCGCCCCCCTCTCTGACCTTATTTGTCTCTTTTTAACATGAAATAAAAGAAAAACAATTAAAGGAAAAATAAAACATGTTCAAATAGATTTTTATTCCATTCCAAGACTGAAAAAACGGAATACGAAAATTAAACTATCAAATAAAATGAAAACAATCAAAATTTGACCTTACTCTAAAAAACATTCGTTTTTTTTTGTTAAAACCAAATAAACTATATTATAATATAAAATGAACACAACACAAAAAACGAAATTAAAATAATCAGTAAAACTTTTCTTAAAAATAAATAAACGCATAACTAAAAAAAAGCAAAATTTAAACAAAACCCCTCTATTATTTAATATTTACTGTTATGACATATTCACCTACACAGAACACTTTAACAAGACAGGATACATGTTGCAATATGCAGATGATACGGCTTTGGTGGCACATGATAAAACATCGAGCAAAGCGATAGAGAAACTACAAAGGCTTTGTGATGAAACTTTGATATGGTTTAATGAATGGCGGCTCCAGATAAATCCATCTAAATCACAGCTGATGATATTTAACCACACACCATCGATCACCTCTCCAACAGTAAATATTTCCAACATCACAATTCATCCGGTAGCAAATGCTAAATACCTCGGAATTAACTTAGACAACAAACTAAACATGAACCTACATACAAAAATTATGAAAAGAAAAGTAGTTTCCAGAGCAAAACATTTTAGGGCTTTGACATACAAAAATAAAGGGATTAATATAGCTGCTGCTTCTAAAATATATAAATCAATTTGCAGACCAATCCTAGAATATGGACACACGATTTACCTGAACTGCAGAAACCCGGCTTTAAAGAATATACAAGTAGCAGAAACATCAGCTCTTAGAGCTATCACAAAAATTCGACATCCAGCAAATCCACTATATCACCCATCCAACAGATTACTCTACAATAAAACCAAAACTCATCCGATCACCCAAAGACTGCTAATTCTAACCACCAAATTTGCCAAGCAAACACAACATGGAAAAACTGGAACCACTATTAATACCTAGGTCAGAAGTTAGGCCAAGATGCAAACATCCTGTAAGAACTATTCAAGAAATCCTAAAAGCACTGATGCAAAGAAGATAAGGAACTATTTCACTGAATAAAATACATTAGAAATGTTCAATTACCGCATGTCATGTCAATTTTTTTTTTTTTTTTACATATGTAATGTATTATAGAAACAAGACACATTGTAAATATTATAATAAACTATAGAAATGTGTAATTCACACTGGCTGAAGGACCTCGGTCGATGGCCATTTGGTTGTTGTTGTAACGTAACCAATAAAGCACTTTTACTACTACTACTTAAACAAAACAAACATGATTAACAAAAAGATTTCTTCCTAGCTTTTGCATGAGCAAATTTATCCACAATTTCAGAAAAGTCTAATTTGCGAAATATTTCGTTTTCAATGGCGAGCAATGCCTTTGAATCTAACATTTTTTCTGTCACTGTGGATCGCAAATAGTTTTTCACTCTTCTCAGCACCGAGAAGGACCTCTCACCGCTGCAATTAGTCACAGCAGTGCTTAGATGCATTCTTAGGGCAATTTCGCAATTTGGAAAAACTCCTCTCAGATTTGGTGCCCTTAAATATTGTTACGTGCTTACAATTTTCAGTAAACACTCCGTGGATTCGAATAACTTGCAACAAGAATTTTCACAAACCACTGATTTATTTAATCACTAAAATTACACTAGTAAATACTTAAAAATCACACAACTAATAATAACTTAATCTAATATGAATTCACTGCTTTTAAAACACTATGTACTTTTCTTCCTAAACTTGACAACTTTATCTAACCTAAAAACTCTGTATTGCCTACTTCACTCAACTGAACTCTTCTTCTACAAACTGTCTCTGTAACTAGAACCACAGATTACCCAGAACTGTACTGGATACTGAACTGTTCCTTATTCTTCACTAAACTGTACTGTTCTGTTCCCTCATCTGCTGGCTTCACCTCTTTATATACCCACTTGGAATGTCCAGAATATCATTGTAGAACTTTCCAGAAGATACTGGAATTCTCTATAATTTTCTTAGGCACTACTAAATGGTGGTTCGCCAGTTGGCCCACAGATGGCGCCACCCTTCTGGCCAGGGAGTAATTACAACGCTCCTCTCTGTTAGAGGGCAGCACATAACAATATTCTAAAAAGTCGATGAGGGAATCGAACATTCTGGATATTTCTTTGAGCTGTATACATTCATTCTCCAGTATACCCTCTTCCAAATCATTTGTGTATAGTTTGGTTAGCTCTGAACAATGAGCTTTAATTTTATCATCGCTCAATGAATGTAATTTAGCAAAGAAGCCGAATCGTCGATTGGCAATTTCATAACCCCTTTGTCTTCTAATTAGCTCGTTTTTCAATTTATCGACTAATTGGATAAATACATCAATTCGGAACTTAGCTTTGCCGTCCATGTTAGATTCGTCTGAAGCTGTAGTTGTCATTTCATCGAATCGAATCTTCCTTTTACGCTTTAGTTTCGTGTCATACTGATACAAATTACTTCCACACAATTCTACGGCTTCAGCTTCAAACAAATCAAAGTCATCTCTAATCGAATTCAGATAATCACATAATGTAGAATACAATGTAATAACTGTATCTAAACCAATTTTCGGCGTTTGCAATTTTTTATTCATTTGATTGAATCTGTCTAAAACTTTTGACCAAAAGCAAACCATTATAGCCGTTTCAATATGGCTTAATTTTTTATGTATGGTTCCAGCTTCCAATCTTGTGTTAGGTTTTTCAGCGTCGTTTTCAGATATTTCCAGAAGAGCATTCATGATTTCTTTGTAAGAAGTGATTAAAGCTTTAGAAGCCTCTGCGCGAGCACTCCAGCGTGTAGATGACAGGGTTTTTACTGTTGGTTTTGCATTTAATTTTGACATTAAAATTTCCCATCTATGTGTAGAGGAAGAGAAGAACTTATAAAGCTCCTGCTCCAATCCAAAAAATGTGATGGCGGTCTCACACAGACCTGCTGCTAATTTGCCCACTAGATTTAGGGAATGCGCAGCACAAGGTACATAAGTAGCCAATGGGCTGAGTTCTCGTATTTTGGCTTGCACACCCGAGTACTCTCCTGACATATTGGCAGCGTTGTCATAACTCTGGCCACGGCAGTTTGCAAGGTCAATTCCCATTTTATTCAAGAAGGCACAAAGAGCATCAACAAGCTGCTGGCCTGTATGACCTGTGTTCGGCAAAAATATCAGGAATCGTTCCACTGGAGACCCAATATCGTTGACGTACCTCAAAACAACAGTTAATTGGTCGATGTGGCTGATATCAGGTGTTGAGTCGATTATTATCGAATAATATTTAGCATTTTTTATTTCGTTTACAATTTTATCCAGTACTTGTTGTGCCATCTGAACGATTAATTCATCAATAATGTGATGGGAAAGATAGGAAGGAATACTTCTACCGGCGTTACCAAATCGTGCAATATGGTCCGTCATGAAAGTGTCGAATTTGGCGATTAGCTCTATTACGCCCAAGAAATTTCCATTCGACATGTTGCCAATTGTTTCACTATGTCCGCGTATTGCTAGGCCACGTGAAGTCAACATTTTGATCGCTTCTACAACCCTCAGTAACACATTGCGCCAGTAAGTGACTTCTTCGGCAAGTTGCTCTATCAAAGCACTGTCAATCCGGCTGGAAATTCTCGTGCGTGCAACGAAGGTGGACACGTATTGACGGTGTTCTAGGCCAGTTTCATGTTCGTCAATTCTTTTTTGATTCCTCCAGTCCCTAAATCCACTGTAGCAAATTTTGTGGAGCCCCCAAAAAGTTTACACACAGCACAAAATACAGCTCCGGTTGATTTTGAATAGATTAACCAAACTCGCTTGCATATTTCACCTTTGGGATGACGTCTTGAGAATAGAGACTTTGTGCAATGTCTTGTCGTACCATCAGCATACTTTTGCGTTGATTGCGAAAAGTCACTGTCATCATTTTGCTTTACTCCACATAAAGCTATTTTATCTCGAAGAGCCTCGGTGATCTTCCATTTAGCTGGATCAGGTTCATATTCTTCCTAGATATTCAATAAATGAAATTCAAGTTAGATTTATTGTTATTTTTGCTGAGGCTGAAGGATTAACTAATTCTGAATAATTACAAGTAACTCGCCCTCATCTACATTTTGCTCAGCATCGGGGTCAATTTCTTCCATAGGTTCAATAGATTGACGTTCTTCTTCGGCACCGTTACTATTTCCACATTCACTTGAATCCGTTAAGTCATCGCATGCCGTAGTTCTAAGAGGCCTATTTTCTACGATAGACGTAGAATTGGAAGGGGAAGCGGAGCTCGTGCCAGGCATAGGAGAATGATGTGATAAAGGACTAGTGAAATATCTGTCCAAAGTCGGTGCATTTTTTAGAAGCTTTTCTTTTTTTTCTAATTTATCTTTGGCACGCTGTCGGAATTGTGCCCCGCTCGGCTTTTTACTTGACATGTTGTCGTATGACTCGTATGAGGTATGAGCGAGAAATGCGACTGAATGCTGAATGTATACAAGTACAGATCTCGATTGCTACTAAACACTGATGACGCGCAATGCGCCTTATTTTCATTTCGCGTTTAGCGCACTCACAAGAGTCACAAGTCACAATACCAAGAACTAACCGCCGGCGCCGACCGCTTTATTGTTTCTCGGTAGGCAAATGTTTGTTTTTATTTACATCCCAATAAAAGCACGGCTCGGTACTCATACTTGCTACCTATATTTCGCTTTTCAGACTTGCGGATATATTTTTTTTAATGCCTTTTTTGAGATTTTTACAATTTCGTGAAATATGATCAAATAATTTAAAAACTAAATAATTTTAAATAAAAATTGCAGGAAATTTTGCGCCCCTCAAGTGCTGGCGCCCGAAGCGCTAGCTTCTTTTGCTTCGTGGTTAATCCGCCTCTGTCTACAACTTTTCTAATAACTCCTAATGTCATTTAGAGCAAAGGAAATAAGATATTTACAAAAAACCGGTTCTTGTGAGATTTGACCTTGAATATCTTGACTCGCGTACACGAGATTTTATGAGACTTTTGAGCTAACTTATAGAATCTCAAAACAAAGATTTATACAAGTTTATGGCTTAGCTTTCATTCCGAGGTTGAATCACTATTTGACTGGATTATATAATATAGTCACCGTTTTATATTTTAACAATAGCTTTTTTGCACATTCTATGCCCCAAAAGTATAATTATAATTTAACTTTTGGAAAAGTGAATATGTATTACCACTGGCTCAAAAACCTCAGTCGATGGCTCTCTGAAGACTTGATTCGATATTATATATATATTGTTATGTGCTGCCCTCTAACAAGGAAAGATGTGATTAAGTTCATGTTCAAAGTTTTCCTCAGAAGCTTAGTTACTTCCCTGACTAGTAGGGTGGCGCCGTCTATGAGCCAATTGACGAACAATCATCTATTACATGGTAGAAAATTCTGTAGAATTCCAGAAAATCGTAGAATACTCTGGTACATTTCTATGGGTGTATATAAGCAAGGTTTGTAAAGTAAGATAGGTAGCATGGTAACTTGAACAGAATGGTGGGGTTACGATGAAGGCGGCCATCTTGCGCGTCATCGTGCCTGCCGAAACTTAATTGTACGTATGCATTTTTTAAGACGTTGCACTTATTTGTTGAGTTATTTCGAAATATTTGTTATTTTTGTGTTTATAATCGTGCAGTTATAGTTATTTAGTGTATAATCTAATTGACAATTACTGTTAAAGAGAAAAGACTCATAGTATAGAGAAGTTTGTAACCTGTGTATTTACAGGAATAATTTTAAGGCAAACAGTTTTTATTATTTTCCGTTCATAATAATAACAAATAACAATGTTACATACAATTATTAGGTGACTGGAGGAAAGGTTTGTAGTGTAGCTGTTTGCAAAAACACAACTCAAAAAAGGCAAAAGGGAGTGGTGAGATGTTGATGTTTTTTTCCTTCCCTAAAGACCCTCTTATTAATTGCTGTGTCTAATATGACATGATAAAATTTAATGGCTCTCTTGTTAAATTTTATTAATAAATTATTTTGTATGCACATCTAATTCTAATAAAAAATTTGCATTAAAATTTTTTAATACTACGTAATTCTAAGGTTGGCCTGGGGAAAAATTTCTACTCAGTACGTCATAAAATAAGAAACTTTTCTAAGTAACTCTTTTCATTAGGGCGAAAATTAGTATCATGTATGTTTCTTCATCTATCTTATAACTTATTAAATTCGCTAAGAATTATATAAAGCAATGAAATCAAGACTGAAGTCTCGGGCAAGAAATTGCACACAAGATTAAAAGAACCTACTTCAGTCCCTTGATATAAAATGTACTTCTTTAACTGCATACATTAATCAGTTATAAATTTGATATATAGTAATGTCAATTTTAAATTCCAAGGAAAACGTTATCGATGTTAATAGTCATTAATCAAAAAATCATAACTAATTATACTTCTATACTAATGGTTTGAATGCCAGAAATTCGAATGGGCAGGCAGAGTGACGCGTCCCGCATTTTAAATAGTGATCTCTGATTGGTCGAAAGTTACCATGCTACCTATCTTACTTTACAAACCTTGGTATATAAGGAGATGAATCCAGCAGATGGGGGAACAGTACAGTTTAGTGAAATATAAAGAAGAGTTCAGTTCAGTAAACAAACAGAGAGTTCTTAGGTTAGACAAGAGTTGACTAGTTTAAGGGAAAAAGTAAAGTACATAGTGTTTTAAAACTTGTGAATTTATATTAGATTAAGTGATTATTAGTTGTGTGATTGTTAAGTATTTACTAGTGTAATTTTAGTGATAAATAAAATAGTGGTTAGTGAAAATTCTTGTTGCAAGTTATTTAAACCCACGGAGTGTTTACTGAAAATTTGTAAGCACGTAACAATTGGTGTCGGAAGCGGAATTGCAACAGAATTTCTGAAGAATTCGACGAAGTTCCATAGTGTTCTATTTGGAAACCACTGGAGATAGTGAAGTGAGTCGAACTGGAAAGTAATATAGACATTAGACAAGACTAATTTGTGCCATATAGTGTGAGAACATTTATAGAACATTCTACTTGTACCTGGCATAGACTTTAAATAAAACTTGTTAGTGTTGTTTGTTAGTTTTTGAATGGAAACAAGAAGCATGGCCGCTGAAAAACAAATGCAAGACATGTTAGCTGCATTTAGCAAAATGATGCTAGAAGAACAAGAGAAACGACGTCAAGAAGATAAAGAAGAACAAGAGAAACGACGTCAAGAAGATAAAGAAGAACAAGAAAAACGACGTCTAGAAGAGAAAGAAGAACAGGCGAGACGTGAAGAAGAAAAAGAAAGAAGACGTCAAGAAGAAAGGGAAGAACAAGAAAGAAAACGACAAGAAGAAAAGGAAGAATTGAGAAAAATTATACAGGTGCAACAAGATGCTATCCTGTCAGCCACTAATGAAGTCAAGGAAAAAGTAGATAAAGTTGAACAAAAAGTTGGTAACGTCGAAGGAGAAATTAGTGACATTAAGGGAAAAGTTACCGACGTTGAAGAAAAAGTTACTGGTGTCGAAGAAAAAGTTACTGGCGTTGAAGTAAAAGTTACTAAGGTTGAAGAGGAAATAACTGAAGTCAAAGGAAAATTTCGTGCAGTTGAAGGAGAAGTAGAGCGACTTAAGCGACTGTTAAGAGAACAAGGAGGCCAGCTGGTATTATCATCATCAGGTCCTCGATTACAACCGCCTTCCTTTGATGGTCAAACTTCTTGGTCAACCTATAAAAGACAATTTGAGGCAGCGGCATACGCAAACAATTGGAGTAACGAAGACAAAGCTATGGCATTGGTGCTAGCATTAAGAGGTCAAGCCTCAGAGTTGCTTCAGACTATCCCAGTAACGCAGCAACGGGATTTTAAAGTTTTGGAGGCTGCACTAGATCTAAGATATGGCGACCAACACCTCGCCCAAGTATACCGAACTCAGCTCAAATCACGCACACAAAAGGCTGGGGAAAGTTTACAAGATTTTGAAGCAGCTGTTGAGCGACTGACATACCTGGCTTACCCGGATGCGCCCAAAGAATTCCAGGAACAATTAACAGTTGGTACTTTCATCGATGGCATAAGAGATGAGGAGATCAGGCGAGTCCTTAGATTATCCCGAGATAAGACTGGTAGTGAAGCCTTGATCCATGCCCTTGAGGTTGAAGCCGCTTACAAAGAGACTGCACGTCCGAGAGTACGAACCATGAAGGTAGAAGAAGAGGACCGTTTAGAAAAATCAAATATGGAATCTTTGATGGCTGACATGCACAAAATGATAAGCCAGTTGATGACAAAACCAGATGCTCCAAGGAAGCAGGAAAGAGAACAGAGTGATGAACAGTCAAGGAAGGAGATTCGGTGTTATAAGTGCGACAAACCAGGGCATATTAAGCGAAACTGTCGGCAGCGGAGCCCTGAGAGAGTAAATGCCGCAATGACTGAAGAGCCGCAGGAAAACTAAAGATAGCCAGCACCTTGGGGGCTGTGCTGGCTGGTGAACACGGTGCCCCCAGAGAGATACGGGTTTCCCAGATTAGAAGAGTCCCGAGTAGTCTGCTTTTGGATGGCTATGTAAACAAAAGGAGATGTATCTTCACTATCGACACAGGTGCCACGTCGTCAATAGTGCGGCCCGGATTTTTATCAGGAATAAAAGTTGATAAAAGCCAAAATGGATTGGTCGTTCGAACAGCCACAGGAGACAGGGTAAGGGTTCATGGAGAAGTTGACCTAGATCTGCAGTTTGGACGCCTGTGCTTTAGTCATAGGGTTATTGTGGCTGACATCACTGATGATTTCATTTTGGGGCTGGATGTTATGGGAGTACAAGATCAATTTGTACTTGACGTGGTAGAACGAGTCCTAAAGATTGGAAATGAAGAATTTATTTTGTCAACAGCAAATGACCGATTTCAAAAAGTGAGGCTACTGACGGCTCAGACAATCAAGATTCCTGCTCGTTCTGAACAAATAATCGAGGCCATTCTGGAAGGAAACTCTGGTGGATACCGTGTTGGCCTTGTTGAAAAAGATGATTCAATTAAGACAGAAAACGTAATCTTAGCAAGAACTCTGACCCGGACAAAAGACAAAATTCCAATTAGAGTGGCTAATTTAAATTCCCACTCGGTAACTTTCAAGGAAGGCGAGGCAATAGGATCCTACGAACCAGTCCAGTGGATAGCAAGGTGCGAGGAACAAGGGGAGAAATGTTTGTCAACCAGCGTAGACAGGGAAGTTGTGACTTTGTTGAGTTCCCAGTTTGAACACCTATCTGAGGATGAACGTAGAGAGGCAATCAAGTTTTTGGAGAAAGAAAGTGCGGTATTTGCCAAAAACACAGACATCCTCACGAAAACTGATATAGTACAGCATCGGATAAATACTGGTGATTCAGCCGCAATTCGCCAACAACCTAGGAGGTTGCCACTAGCTAAACAGGGAGAAGCTGCTGCGATGGTTCAAAAGATGCTACAAGATGGAGTAATTGAGGAATCAACCAGTCCCTGGTCATCACCGGTAGTTTTAGTTGCCAAGAAGGACGGAACTTTGAGATTTTGTGTCGACTACCGGAAGCTGAATGATGTTACGAAGAAAGACAGCTATCCACTACCACGAATTGACGATACATTAAGTACGCTGGCAGGGTCACGATGGTTTTCAACTCTAGACCTTCGAAGTGGGTATTGGCAGGTGGGACTTCACCCTGACGACAAGGAAAAGACTGCCTTCTCAACAGGTAGTGGTTTATATCAATTCACCGTGATACCTTTTGGACTTTGCAATGCGCCAGCTACTTTTGAAAGATTGATGGAATTTGTACTCCGAGGACTAACTTGGAAGACGTGCTTAGTTTATCTTGATGACGTAATGGTTATGGGACGAAACTTCAGGGAACATTTGGAAAATCTTCAAGAAGTATTTGGGAGAATCAGAAATGCACATCTAAAGTTGAATCCAAAGAAGTGTCTACTTTTCCAAAAAGAAGTGAAATTCCTTGGACATGTCGTATCTTCGGAGGGAATACAGACAGACCCGGACAAGATCTCTGCCGTGCGTGATTGGCCAAGACCTTCAAATGTACACGAATTACGAAGCTTTCTTGGCCTCTGCACTTACTATAGACGTTTTGTGGAAGGATTTGCGGATATAGCAAAGCCACTACACCAGCTAACGGAGGAGAAAGTTAAATATCAGTGGACACCGGAGTGTGAAACATCATGGAAGAAGCTGAAAGCAGCGTTATGCAGTAGTCCTGTGCTAGCATATCCCCAACAAAAGGGCCTCTATATTCTTGACACGGATGCTAGCAACTCCGCAATTGGATGTGTACTATCTCAAGTCCAAAATGGAGAGGAAAAAGTAATCGAGTATTTCAGTAAGGTACTGTCCAAACCAGAGAGGAACTATTGTGTAACAAGGAAGGAACTATTGGCCATTGTTAAGTCCGTGGACCATTTTCACAAGTACCTCTATGGTCAACATTTCAAAATCAGGACCGACCATGCTGCATTAAAATGGCTACTGCAGCTGAAAACCCCAGAAGGTCAACTGGCTCGCTGGATAGAAAGACTGCAGCAATATGACCTCGCAATCGAACACCGACCTGGAAAGTCTCATAAAAATGCAGATGCTCTGTCAAGAAGACCGTGCAAAGATGACTGCAAGCACTGCTATCGGGTTGAAAAAGCACAGGGCACGATAATAGTAAACACAGTTCAGGTAGATGTTCCAGATGATTGGACAAAGGAAGTTCTAAGACGAGAACAAATGGATGACAGCGTAATTGGTCCTATATTAAGGGCAAAAGAAAAAGGAACGCGACCGGAATGGAAGGATGTTTCAGACAAAAGTGTGGAGCTGAAGGCATTGTGGGCACAATGGGACTCCCTTAAGGTTGTAGATGGACTATTAAAGAGAGCATGGGAAAGTCCAGATGGGAAGGAAGTTACCATGCGTCTAGTGATACCCAGCTGTCGGATCCCAAAAGTACTTCAGGAAATACATGATGGAGTGTCCGGGGGACATTTTGGTATGAATAAGACACTGGCTAAAGTACGGGAACGATTTTATTGGATCAATAGCCGTCAAGATGTGGAGGCTTGGTGCCGCAAATGCAAGGCTTGTGCAGCCACCAAAGGGCCACAGACGAAGAGCAGGGGCCAAATGAAGCAATATAACGTCGGAGCTCCTTTTGAGAGGATTGCTATAGATGTAGCGGGCCCATTCCCAGTGACAGATGATGGGAATAAATACATCCTGGTCGCTATGGACTATTTTAATAAATGGCCGGAAGCCTATGCCATTCCGAATCAGGAAGCAGTTACTGTTGCTCGAGTTTTGGTGGATAACCTTGTATGCCGATTTGGTGTACCCCTGGAGCTACATTCCGATCAAGGGAGAAACTTTGAGTCGGGGGTATTTCAGAAAATTTGTGAGTTGCTGGGCATTCACAAGACTCGGACAACCCCTCTCCATCCCCAGTCAGATGGAATGGTGGAACGACATAATAAAACCATGAAGGAACATCTTTCTAAGGTAGTTCACAAGAACCAGCGAGATTGGGATCGACATATACCATTTTTCTTAATGGCATACAGGGCTGCCATTCATGAGACGACTAAACAGACACCGGCTCGTGTAATATTTGGGCACGAGATCAGACTGCCATGTGATTTGATGTTTGGTACACCAGATAAGAAGCCACTGTCCGTGGATGACTACGCAGACGAAGTTAGTCAACAGCTGAGGAATGTCCACGAATTGGTTCGAAACCAAGTTAGCATAGCTAGTGACAGAATGAAGGCTCGCTATGACCGGAAGGGAACGTCAGCAGGATTCAAGGAGGGCGATCTGGTTTGGCTATATAACCCACAGCGAAAGAAGGGAAAATCTCCGAAGCTTCACCCACCCTGGGAAGGACCGTATTCAGTCATCACTCGGATCAATGACGTTGTTTACCGAATTCAACGTAGTAAGAAGTCCAAGATGAAGATCGTGCACTTGGATAGGTTGGCGAAGTATGAAGTATGTTGGGGAATCTGAATTGCCTGACCGGGACGTTCAGGCTTAAGGAGGGGGCAGTGTTATGTGCTGCCCTCTAACAAGGAAAGATGTGATTAAGTTCATGTTCAAAGTTTTCCTCAGAAGCTTAGTTACTTCCCTGACTAGTAGGGTGGCGCCGTCTATGAGCCAATTGACGAACAATCATCTATTACATGGTAGAAAATTCTGTAGAATTCCAGAAAATCGTAGAATACTCTGGTACATTTCTATGGGTGTATATAAGGAGATGAATCCAGCAGATGGGGGAACAGTACAGTTTAGTGAAATATAAAGAATAGTTCAGTTCAGTAAACAAACAGAGAGTTCTTAGGTTAGACAAGAGTTGACTAGTTTAAGGGAAAAAGTAAAGTACATAGTGTTTTAAAAGTTGTGAATTTATATTAGATTAAGTGATTATTAGTTGTGTGATTGTTAAGTATTTACTAGTGTAATTTTAGTGATAAATAAAATAGTGGTTAGTGAAAATTCTTGTTGCAAGTTATTTAAACCCACGGAGTGTTTACTGAAAATTTGTAAGCACGTAACAATATATATATATATATGTCGACTACGCCGCTGTGCAAAAATCCCGGAAAGATTGGCTTCCTCGGCAAATTGACCTCCGATATATGGAGTTCAATTTGCAATTTGATTTAAAAGTTGATTTTGTTTATAAAAATATGCCATTTACCAAAGGAACATAAAATTTACAGGAAGCTATTTTAAGCCAACTTCCAATAAAAGTAAACAGCATAGTGTTAATAAAGAACCGCAGATTCGCGCTGATGTCAATAATCTGTATATTTGTAAAATCTGTACAGCGCGAAGACTGGCTTCCAGTACTATTGGCAACATAGCATTGCACAAAACAGCTTATCTGAGGATTGCCTGTTACCGATTAAGACCAAATTTGTTGACTTATGCACATTCCTTGCTATAAATAAATGTCAATGTTTACAATGCTTGGCATGATTTCCAAATCTTTTTATTAAATTAACTTATTTCAATTAATATTTTTTTACAATGTATTCTCAACGCAGTATTGGAATTGCGTGGCATATGTATCTGATTTTTGAAATTATTTTCAAGAATAAAGTTATGTGCGGAGACCCTGTGGCTACATTTTAAAATTACTTAAATATGTACCTACAGTTTAGTTCACTTAATTTTCTCACCCCATTTTTAAGACTATTTGAAGGTTTATGAACAAAGACATAGGGATTTATTCTAGGAAATTCTAAGTCTATGTTGTCATATATTTGGAGAGGTCATTCTGACCTTTTCAAGAATACTCCATGGCCAGGCATTTAACTCGATTGTTTTTGGAGATACGCAAGTAGTAAAATTACAATTTTGGTGTATTTACTTCATGGTAAATATGCAGTGAGTCTATGAGTGAGTGCAACAAGAGACAACTTTATTTATTTTCGATTTTTAGAAAAGTTTAGTCAATATTTAAAAAAATGTTTCTGGGTTGTCAAGTACATCCTTGACACAAAAATGTCACTTTTACTCCATATATAAAAATATATTATTTTTGTGACATTACACATCAGATGACTAACCTAAAACGCTAAATTTATATTTTTATGTTTGTATTGTTTGGAGTGAAAATATTATTTTATCAGTTTCTGGTTTATGTTTTATTAATTCTACAATCAAAATAGAATCAAGTGGAAGAGGGATATGTTAAAGGTGCCGCTGATAATTTACCTAGAGTAGAAAAGTGCTGAGTGCTGTCAATAAATAGAGGTTATGTTATGTTAACAGAGATCAACATTAATAAACAATCTTGAACAGAGACAGCCTCTGTGATTGGATTTCAGGGTGTTGACGTCACAACGCGCCAATTTATGGCTGTTTAAAATGAACCCAATATTTTTCAAACTTCAAGTTTTTTTTTTGTTACTATTAGTAAAATTAATAAGATAATAAATATGCCATAAATCATTTTGTTACGTGAGTTAAGTATTTCAGCAATAATTTTTTTTCTGTGAAAACCCTATTAAGCTGAATGGAAGATCTAATGAGCAAAAAACAACTTTCAAACTACTTGGAATACATATAGACCTATCTCTAACATGGCGAGATGATGTAAGCTATGTATGTAGAAAATGTGCAAGTACTTGTTTTGCATTAAAAAGGCTCTCCACCATTACCAATAAACATATCACAAAGACCTCTTAACTACTCCAATTTCAAATCTGTTATGAGGTATGGAATTATCGCATATGGATGCTCATCAGCTGCAAATAGAGTTTTCATAATGCAAAAAACAGCTACTCGCTGTATGTTTGGGTTAAAATATCGAGAGTCTTGTAAACAAGTTTTTATTAGAAATCGAATACTCACTTTCCCTTGCATCTCTATATAAAAAAAAATTCTAAAATTTGTGAGACAGAATATATT
Source organism: Leptura quadrifasciata (assembly GCA_963675555.1). Taxonomy (NCBI): domain Eukaryota; kingdom Metazoa; phylum Arthropoda; class Insecta; order Coleoptera; family Cerambycidae; genus Leptura; species Leptura quadrifasciata. Next base: position 104,193,073 of record OY776676.1, read on the forward strand.
CTATTTTAACCCATAAAATGAGCATCACAATTATAATACCACACATGGTCAAAACTTGCAATATGACATACACAGATTAGAATTGTATAAATCAAGTCCATACTATATGGAGGCTAAATTGTATAACAAATTACCCACCGGTATTAAAAACGTTAGATTAAATAAATTTACTTCCTTTGTAAGAAAATTATTATTATCCAATGCTTTTTATTCTATCAGTGAATTTCTTTCTCATGTTTCTTAATTAATTATTAATTATAATTGTTTCTTTTTATATTTTTTGAAGTGAGATGAACAAGTTTATATTTTTTGCTCATATTTTGTGACTATATATTACGGGCAGAACAATGGATTAGCTGCAGAAAATACTAGCCCTATCTCGCACAACGAGTTGGCAACACCGCAGGGATCCTATCATGCTAGAAAATTGTATATACAGAATCCAAAGTATACCTAAAAATTGAGTAATATATATGAAGATGCCACTTTTCACGTTAAATGTACAGACGCCAAATTGTATTTTATTTGGGCACAGTATAGAGACGAGTATAATGTATGGATGTCAACTTGGTTCATTTTTATACGGACCTCAATATGTGCGGCATCTAAGAATATATATATATATTATTATATAGACTATTATTATAAGAAATTAGTATTACATATTTAATAATTTAAAAAAAAACGCATCATTACATATTAAAAACATACTTTATTTGCCATGATGATCAATCAGCTTTATCAATAAATTTGCTCTGATGGAAAATTTAATAATTTAAAAATTTCATACATCTTAAAAGAACTATGTACAATAACCAAAAGCATTTTATGCAAGGACTCAACCAACTGATAACGAATCCGCATTGCAATAATTACTCAACAACTTTGTTCACCACAAGTGAATCAATGAACAAACAAGTAGAACACTGAAGTGAATATTGTTTAATATGCTGAGAATATCAAACTCCGACCTTTGCCATTAAAAGATGTGATGACTGTTACGGTGAGGTTTCTTAGTTACTAATATGTATGATTAAAACACTACTCTCTGGAAAAAAATATTAATTTTGAAAGCACATACAAATTTACAATATTTTCAAGTAACTCACAATATGGAACGCAGCTAAATTATTCAAAATAAATACATATAATCTAATATTATTAGAAAAACAAATTATTCATTAGTTTGTCTAATAATAATTTCATTATCTAAAATAAATAACAGAAGTTCTAATTAATTAATTTTTCAATACAGACAGGTCAGCTTTTGTACCTCAGTATATATAACAACTTAGAAAATAAAAAAAGTCATTTGGAATAATTTAATTAATATTATGTTATATGAATATTAATTAGCTATATGGGTTCACTGGATCACTATCCAAAGTTTTAAGATGACCCACACTTCACTCAAACAATAAAAAGTTCAAGCAACATAAGTATAAACTTTTCGATCTTCCGGTGTACGAGCTAAGTATTCCCTTTCGATGAGACCCTCTATTCTCTTTTTAATAATAACCGGTGAGGGAAGGAATCTGCTTTTTAGCTGCTCTGTCACTTCTGTAACCAGAATATTGTGGGCCATACGCTTTCGAGACTTCATTATTCTCACAATTGCAGCCTCTATTTCGTGTTTCCTATCCTCGTCAACTTTATTTCTAGTTTCTCTTCGTTCTGGTTCACTCTCTCCTTTGGCAGCTACTGTTTGAATCTTTACTCTATGTAACTTAGATGTAAAAGAGTCATTTACATAAAATTCATGTGATGACTCTATCTCCTTTGTTTTGGGATTCTTTATCAAAATCCTCTGAGTCGCTTTTCCCATCGCAAGGGACTGTAAAGCTCTAATAAGGTCTCTTTCGGGTATATCTGATTCATTTAATATTTCTTCGTATGTTAGTTTATCATGATTGTTGAATAACATAAGCACTACCATCTGATACGTAGAAACTTGAATGATGTGTTTCCGTGGACCGACTCTGGAAGACACTAGGCTGGTCGAAGAGGAACAAGCACTATCCTTATCGCTGTCATCTTTCTTTGGACCGAAAAATACTGCATTGAGATCGGCATTGCCTAGCTGTGGTTGCAGAGTCAATTGTCGACCACTATGTTTGGCTAAATAAAACCTGTAAGAATTTCAATCAAATTAGAAATTAAACTTAATGACAATCGGTGGGCAATTAAACAACCATGTTAGAAATAAAAACTGGACAGTACAATATTATTTGTTTTACTTTTCTAATAATAAGATAAGTAAAATCCAGAGCAGTTTTTTGTTAAACAAATAGCCCAGGTGCCAAAGATTTTTCCTCAAAAAAAAAAAAAAAAACTAAACTGAAATAATTTTGCGCTTCTATTTACTTTAAGGTAAGTAAATTTTTAAAAATTTGTCTGAGAAATGAGAAAAGAAAAAGGCGAAAAGGTACAAAACTTAAGGTTTTAGAATTATCTCCGTTAATATGTGTGACAAAAAAAAATACCTGCTATATAAAATCAAAGAGCATTTGTAGACAAAAATTTCTTATCACATAATATCTCGTAAATGCAATCATTAACGAGTAATATGCGATCAAAGTATAGGTCTTTTTTCATTCTGGGAAGCACACTCGCTGGGCCATTTTCGATAAATTTCATGTGGTATAAAATAACAAAAAAAAGCACCTGTATTGATATGAAAAAGTAATTTATCGATTTTTTTAAGTGTCATCATTTACGAAACACTCACTGAGTAGAGTAGAATATTCGAGTGTGCAGTTGAAGCATTTCGTTGTTTGTGGAAACAACACCAGAAGAAGTAAAGATCTTACAAAATATTTCCCACAAGAAATACAGGGACAGGTTGATTTCATTTCAATGTGTAATAAATATTTGCTATATTTACTTTCACTGCGATACATTCTTTCAAATGGCTTTCTGTTTCCCTCGTGATATATTTATTTTACTTTTCTGTTGTATATATCTATTCTACATTTTTGTATTTTTTGACGTGTACACAATTATGTAATTGTCTCACACAAAATAAATTATCTATCTATCTAATACTAACTATAAATGCCTTTTACACTTTAATTTTAAGAAAATTTCACAAAACAGCCTGGAGACCTGACGTGTCAATTTATGCTCAAGTTGCATGAATTTGAGGAACTAAAAATGGTTGCAGTATTTCATGGTACCTCTTAACGCTTGCTGTACATTTGTTCTTTAAAAAAAAATAATAAACAATATGGTAATTATCTATCACGAATAAACAGCGCATTAAACTAACTTTCTAAGACCTTCCATGCATTTGTTTTAAGAAAGTCAAATGTTGAAGTAATTAAGGTATTTTCTTTTAACTTTACTGTACAAAGTGGTATATGTCTGCTTGTCCTGTTGCGTCAACTTCTAGACTCATGCAATTTTATATATTTTTATGAAGCACTCTTCTGCATTTTCAAAAAAGTTTAAAGCACTGTTGTTGACTAATTCACATCACACTGGCCAATATTACTTATTTCTATTCATGGGGTACCAATATATTTATAGTTGACAGATCCTTCTGGTAGATGGTTATCAAAGCTGAAGATAAATAAATTCTCTATCGAAATGGTTCAGACACATTTTTACGAGAAGCGGGAAGTAAAGTACCGTAATGCATTCACTCCGTATGTTGACACTTTCCCATACACTACCACACTTTGTACTTGATATTACGTTCAATTGTCACTTTTGAAGTTTAATTAAATATATTTATTATCAATTTTGAAATTACAAAAAATGTCTTCAACTATCGATGGTGACTACCATTATGTGCTCATTTCCACACCACCTTGCGGTAGAGTACTTGGCGCGTGATATCCCCAATAGGACTAATCCACTTTTTGTTTATTTATTAACTTAGGTACTTCTAACTCTTGTTCTCTGCTGCCAATACATTACCTTAATCTGTTTTTTTTTTGAAGTTGAATGTCCAAAACGTTCCCTTGCTTCAATAAAACTGCGAGTGTCGGTTTCATTATCATCTGCATCATCTTTATCACAATCATCCTCCTCATATTTATGCTGTTCCAAAAAAGCTAATACCTTATCGTCAGTTTCTTTGGCTTAATCTAAGTCATCTACATATATTTCGACATTTGTACATGTTTGTCCTTGACATCCAGAACAAATAACGTTTGCTGCCTTTTGTACACTTGCAGTTTATTATTTTAAAAAGTTCTTGTGGAGCAGCTTCTTTTTTGGTAGTAATAGGAAACAGACTATTTTTTTTTTCATCCAACCCCATTGAGGACTTTTGGTATTGCCGTACCACTGTTGAATTTGACTGTATGTTCTAAAAGAATGTTGGCGTGTAGCAGAGTCAGTTGGAGGTAACGATGCAAGTTTACATGTACTTTTTGCCACTAACTTAATAAAGCATTTGTATAATCCAAGTAAGGACTTCCTGAGACATAAAAAACGCAACAAAAACTTTACGACCTCATTAAAGTACCATTACTCTTTGTGCTGTCTCGACTGCAATTGACTCTACTTGAACTATATACCTGAGTTCATTCAAAGAATGCTGTTCGGGTTCTGCTCCGTAAAGGGCTAAATATAGCTTTTCGGCCTGCTGTATCTATAACATCAGGGTGAGAATTGGGGTCTTTAAAATATTTCACGTATTTCTGTAATCCTGCAGATTTTTGTAATAATTTAACGAATTTTGCTTTGCCTTGCTTAAAAATGCAGAAGTTGTGTTACATCCACTGAATGTATGGAGAAATAATACGTTATCTGCAACTTCTTTTGGGTATTTAAAAGAGTTCGAAGAATAAATTCGTTTGTCCGTTTTCCTCTGGCTTGGTTTCATAAAATACAAGTTTGAACAATGTGCAGATAATCCTGTCATAAGGATCAAAAGGTCTTTACCAACTATAATTACCGAATCGTAATGAGATATATCTATCGCTGAGTTAATAATAATAGAATCAGCATCTTTGGCAGCCTACTCAACAACAAAACCTGCAGTGGTAAGCTTTTCAAGTAACAGTGAGGTAAGCCGATTTTTATTTTGATCGTTTGATAGAAACTTCTTCTGTTGCATTGCTGCAATCCCCTGGTCTCTCACTTAAGCCCAGCTGACCTTAAAAAGGCGAACGTCAGCATGGTTGATAAACCCAGTGTTTCTATGTTCTTAGAGTTCATTCTGTATGGGTTTATCGACGTGCCGTCTAAACAGATTTTCCTGTTCTGCGGCTTTAATCTGGGCATTTAGACGATTTGACGGAAGTCCAGTGACCGACTCTGGGTCAGTACCTCGCCAGCCTCCTCGTCTGATGTCCAATACGAGACCGAGTTCACCTGCGACTTTCTTTGCTGCCTCGAATACTCCTGCACCCACTCCTCCATTTTCATGATTGCTCACTAATTACAGGAGAGGGTCTGAGCTCCTAAGGACGTTACATGCTATACTCAGTACGACCCGGTCATGCATGCACTCCAAATTCAAGAGTCCTCGGTCCCCACCCGATGACGGGGGAACACATGAGGAACGGATGATCTTGGATGAATGCTCCTATGGATATTCATCATTTTGCGGGTACCTCTATCTAATTGACCCAGCTCATCTACCGTACATTTCACTACTCCAAAGGAGTAGAGCAGAATAGGAATGGTAAGCATGTTAGTAAGAGGCAGCTTGTTTTTCCATGAAAGTTTGGGATTAGGTGGTGTGGAAATAAGCGCTTAATGGTGGTCACCACAGATAGTTGAAGAAATTTTTTTGTAATTTCAAAATTGGTAATAAACATTTCAAAAGTGACAATTAAACGTAATAGCAAGTATAAAGCGTGGTAATGTATGGGAAAGTATCAATATACAGAGTGAATGCGTTATAGAGCTTTACTTCCCGCGTCTATAACTCCAAGAATATTAATACTATGTGAAAATGTGTCTGAACCAATTCGATAGAGGATTTACTTATCTTCAGCTTTGATAACCGTCTTTTTTTCGTAGGACCATTCATAATCGAGATATTTGCAAAAAAATTATTTTTAAGCGATATTGCCCCAAAATTGAAGGTGTTACGGGGGGCGGGCGAGGGGAAAAAATTAGTATGTCTAAAAGAGGAATGAACTGGTTCCAACAGTAAAATCTCTTGTCCGATTTAAAACGGATTTTATGCATTCTCAACTCCCTGATGACTGCAGTGCTATTCTTGACTGTTCGCATATTTGAAAGTTACTCGCATACTACTATAATGCGAACGAAAACTCATACTAGATATTCTTGATCATTAGCAAGACATTCGAGTATTCGCATTAAACAGCGAGTGGATTTTGACAATCGGTAAATATGAGAATGATGAAAACTTATTACGTTCGTGATATGGTATAAATCAAAAAGTCTCTTGTGTTGTAATTTATTGATAATGGACGATTTACAATATATTGCGAACATTGAAAATACGGAAAATGCAGAAGCTCTCGTACAGCGACAAAAGAGGGTTTAATAATGTAGGTCCATTTGAAATTCTATGTGAAAAAGAGTTCACACATACATTTCAAATGTCTAAGGAATTATGCAGATTTCTTAGTCTAGAACCATTTATGAGATCACAAAGGAGAGCTACCGATTTGAGTAAAATTTACCAGACGCGAGTTTTGGATTTTTCTTTATAAATTCCAGAATATTAACCGCTTTTGTTCAGTAGAGGCATTAACAGTTCTACGTGGAGTCTCCATTATACAATAAATTATTAGCAAAAAAATATTTTTCTTTGTGAATACAAATATAACCTACAACAAACTAACAATCAAGAAATGTCAGCCGACAAATCTATCATCCCAAGCAGCGTGAAATTAAATATTTTTCGAAACTGGGATGTTACCGAGTGTTATTTTATGTGCGATTGATTTCGTTCGTATACATATGCGAAGTGCCGTCGAGAATACCATCTGTTGGAAGTGTTCGCAAATACACCGTTCGCATTAACACGTATACGCGCAATTGCGAAGGATGTCAAGAATAGCGCTGCTGGCATATTGTTGTTTTTTGCCCACTGATATATTTTGATAGGCTGTCAACATTTAGACAAAAACTCAAAGTGCACTTATAGGCAGAGCGGCAACCATAAAAAAGTGTAGTTTATTTATTAGATAATGATACTTTCAGGATGGACAGTATTCGTTGTTTAGGATTCGATAATAAAAGTTTCTATGGATTGCACATGGGAAGAAAAATTAAAGACAGCACATCTCTATGAAGGGGGTTATTCTTTGATGTCTCACTACTTTGATCGTTTAAGAACTCATCTGCAATATAACTTGTCGCAAGAGAGAGTATTTTAGATCATGATTACAAAAAAAAAAAACTATTTGACGGAGACAAAAGTATAGATGTTGATCTCGAGGAATACAACTAATAAATTTAAGAACTAGAGAATTATGTTTTGAATTGTTTTGTAAAGGACAATTCACTTTTTCCTCATTAAGTAAGATGCTCTAATCAAAAAATGTCAGTCTGTCGTGTCAGCCCCAAACATAAGAAGGATGGTATTGTTGCGTGATAAGCTTTCCCAGGTCGGTGTTCAATTCTGAAGTCGTATTGCTGCAATCTTTCTGTCCAGCGAGCCAGTTGACCTTCTGGGGTTTTCAACTACAATAGCCATTTTAATGCAGCATGGTCTGTCCTGAATTTGAAATGTTGGCCGTAGAGATACTTGTGGAAATGGTCCACGGACTTATCATTAGCTAATAGTTCCTTCCTTGTTACACAATAATTTCTTTCCGGTTTGGAGAGCACCTTACTGAAATACTCTTACTTTTTCCTCTCCATTTTGAACTGGAGATAGTACGCATCCAACTGCGGAGTTGCTAGCATCAGTGTCAAGAATGTAAAGGCCTTTTTGTTGGGGATATGCTAGCACAGGACTACTGCATAACGCTGCAAAAGCTGAAAAACTCCTTCCATGATGTTTTACACTCTGGTGTCCACTGATATTTAATCTTTTCCTCCGTTAGCTGGTGCAGTGGCTTCGCTATATCTGCAAATCCTGCCACAAAATGTCTATAGTAAGTGCAGAGGCCAAGGAAGCTTCGTAATTCGTGAACATTGAAGGTCATCCCCAATCACGTATGGCAGAAATCTTGTCCGGGTCTGTCTGTATTCCCTCTGAAGATACGACATGTCCAAAGAATTCCACTTCTTTCTGGAAAATTATATACTTCTTTGGATTCAATTTTAGGTGTGCATTTCAGATTTTCCCAAATACTTCTTGAGGATCTTAAAAATGTTCCCTAAATTTTCGTCCCATAACCATCACATCATCAAGATAAACTAAACATGTCTTCCAGGTTAGTCCTTGGAGTACAAATTCCATCCATCTTTCAAAAGTAACTGGCATATTGCGCAAAGTCCAAAAGGCATCAAGGTGAATTGTGTATAAACCACTACCTGTTGAGAAGGCAGTCTTTTCTTTGTCTTCAGGGTGAAGCCCCACCTGCCCAGTACCCACTTCGAAGGTCTAAAGTTGAAAACCTGCCAGCATATTTAATGTGTCGTCAGTTCGTGGCAGTGGATAGCTGTCTTTCTTCGTAACATCATTCAACTTCCGGTAGTCCACACCAAAACTACCGGTGATGACCAGGGACTGGTTAATTCCTCAGTCACTCCATCTTGTAGCATCTTTTGAACCATTGCAGAAGCTTCATCCTGTAGCTACTGGCAGTCTCCTAGGTTGTTGGCTGATTGCCGCTGAATCATCAGTGCCTATATCCGATGCTGTACTATATCAGTTTTCATGACGACATCTGTTTTTTGACAAATACTGCACTTTCTTTCTCCAAAAACTTGATTGCCTCTCTAAGTTTATTCTCAAATAGATGTTTAAACTGGGAACTCAGCAAAGTCACAACTTCCCTATCTACACTGGTTGGCAAACATTTGTCCCCTTGCTCCGCGCACCTTGCTATCCACTGGACTGGTTTGTAAGATCCTATTCCTTCGCCTTCCTTAAAAGTCACTGGGTGGGAATTTAACTCTAATTGGAATTTTGTCTTTTGACCGATTTAGAATTCTTGCTAAGATTAGGTTTTCTGTCTTAATCGAATCATCTTTTCCAACAAGGCCAACACGGTATCCACCAGAGTTTCCTTCCATAATGGCCTCGATTATTTGTTCTGAACGGGCAGGAATCTTGATTGTCTGAGCCATCAGTGGCTTCACTTTTTGAAATCGGTGATCATCTGCTGTTGACAAAATAAATTCTCCATTTCCAATCATCAGAACTCGTTCTCCCACGTCAAGTATAAATTCATGCATTCCCATCACATTCAACCCCAAAATGAAATCATCAGTATAATGTCAGCCACGATAACTCTATGATGAAAGCATAGGCTTCCAAATTGCAAATCTAGGTCAACTTCTCCATGAACCCTTGCTCTGTCTCCCATGGCTGTCTGAACGATCAATCCATTTTGGCTTTCATCAACTTTCATTCTTGATAAAAATCCGGACCGCACTATTGATGATGTGGCATCTGTGTCAATAGTGAAGCCACATTTTCTCTGGTTTACATAGCCATCCAGCAGCAGACTACTCGGAACTTTGTGAAGCTAGAAAACCCGTATCTCTCTGGGGGCACCGTGTTCCCCAGCAAGCACAGCCCCCAAGGTGCTGGCTATCGTTAGTTTTCCTGCAGCTCTTCAGTTACGGCGGCATTTACTCTCTCAGGGCTCCGCTGCCGACAATTTCTTTTAATATGTCCGGGTTTGCCGCATTTATAACACGCAATTGTTTTCCTTGGCTGACCACCATTTTGTTAATTTTCCTGCTTCCTCGGAGCATCTGGTTCGGTCAACAATTGGCTCATCATTTTATGCATATCAGCCATTAAGGATTATAGGTTTGTTATCTCTACATGGTCCTCTTCTATTTTCATGGCTTGTACTCTCCGACGTGGAGTATCTTTATAAGCAGCTTCAAACTCTAGAGCATGGATCAGAGCTTCGCTACCAATTTTATCCCGAGATAATCTAAGGACTCGCCTGATCTCCACATCTCTTATCCCACCGATGAAGGTACTAACTGTTAATTGCTCCTGGAATTCCTTAAGTGCACCCGGGTAAGCCAGGTATGTTAGTCGCTCAACAGTGGCCTCAATATCTTGCAAAGTTTTCCCAGCCTTTTGTGTACATGATTTGAGCTGAGTTTGGTATATTGGGCGAGGTGTTGGTCGCCATATTTTAGATCTAACACAGCCTCCAAAACTTTAAAATCTTGTTGCTGTGCCACTGGAATCGTCTGAAGCACTTCTGATGTTTGGTCCCTTAATGCTAAAACCAACGCCATAGCCTTTTCTTCATTATTCAAGTTGTTAGCACAAGCCGCTGCCTCAAATTGTCTTTTGTAGGTTAACCAAGAAGTTTGAACATCAAACGAAGGCGGTTGTAATTGAGGACCTGACGATGATAATACTAGCTGGCTTCCTTGTTCTCTTAACTGTCGTTTAAATTGTTCTACTTCTCCCTCAACTACCCAAAATTTTCCATCTGTATCGATAACTTTCCCTTCGACTTCACCGATTTTTCCTTCGACCTTATCCACTTTTTCTTTGACTTCATAAACTTCAGTCTTTACAATGCCTATATCCTCTTTGATATCACTTTTGAGGTCTTCGGTGGCTGAAAGGATAACATCTTCTTGCTCCTGTATAATTTTCCTTAATTCTTCTTCACGTCTCTCTTCCTGATTTAGCATCATTTTTCTTAGTTCATCTTTTTCTTCCTGACATTTTCTTTCCCATTCTACCTTTTCTTCTTGACTATCTTTTCTTGATCTAACATAATTTTCCTCAGTTGATCTTTTTCTCATTGATTGATTTCTTTTCTTGTTTTTCATCTTGATATTTCTGTTCCTGATCTAACATCATTCTTCTTAGTTCTGCAAGTAAGTCTTGTGTTTGTTTTTCGGCAGCCATACTTCTTGTTTCCATTAAAAATTAACTCGAAGCAGCACCAACAAGTCTTATTTAAAGCCTATGTCAGGTACAAATAAAATATTTACACAAAATCCAGAATAGAATGTTCTAGAAATGTTCTCGAAATGCCACAAATAGGTCTTATTTAGTGTCTATATCACTTCTCAGTTGAAGGCACTTAAATAACTACACTAATTTCTAAATAGAATGTTCTAGAAATGTCCTCACTTTCCAGTTCAATGCATTACATTATCTCCAGTGGTTTCCAAATAGTAGGCTCTGGAACTTCGTCGAATTCTCCAGAAATTCTGTTGCAATTCCGCTTCTGACACCAATTGTTGCGTGTTTACACTCTCCAGTAAACACCTTGTGGGTTCGATAAATTGCAACAATAATTTTCACAAACCACTTATTATTAATCACTTAAATTACAATAGTTAATCCTTAAAAATAACACACGTTAACACAGAATAATAACTTTATCTAACATAAATTCACTACCCTAAATCACAACTTGTACTCGTCGAATTGCGGGGTTGATTGTATTATCAGTTACCGAAATAAAATATATTTTAAACCGTCTTTTTGGTCCCTGATTACGATCCAAAAGTTTCGCTCGGCGGAAATTCCGGAAACACCCCTTTTGAGGCAAAAACACCCCTTTTGAGGGTTTTTCGCAATATTCTGAGTGTAATTTTTAAATTATTTTATAAAATGCATCCTATATGTTTTTTGGGTCGCTGATCACGAATTTCGGGGTCCCATACCCATAAAATGGGTCAAACACCCTTAAATGGGCAAAAACACCCTTTACAAGGGAGTTGTTTCATAGCATTCTCTGAACAAATATGAAATTACCAAAAAAAAATGTTTTATTTGTACTTGTAATTGAAAAACTTATTGAGTGTTGTTACAATTTAAAAAAAAAATTAATATGAAGGTTAATTAGAGGGGTTGAAAATTTTTAATTATGATTTTGTTTTCCATCTTTGTAACTCATGGTACTTACAACGAAAAAATCCATTCCAACCCCGAATAGGGGTGTAAACTACCCTTGAATAAGAATAGACTGGAAAAATAATTTTAGAATGTTATGTATATGATATATGTTATATTATGATTATAGAAGAGAAGGTATAAATTGTAAACTTTTATATCAAATTTGCACTCAAGGAAGAGTCGAAACGACCCTTATATTAAAGAAAAAAAGTGTCTGCACAAAACTTACTTTTTTAAAACATTGCCCTGTAAAATAAATAATATATGGATAAATATGTATATAATTAAATAAATTGAATACGATTTTTTGGCAACTATTTTTATTCAGAATTATAATGGAACCTTGTTTATTTCATTTTTCAATATAGAAGAATAATTTTCATATTACCAAACATCATCTAAATATCTTGGAATTACCTTGGATCACAAACACAAAAACTGCTGCGCTCATATATAAAATGATATGTAAACTTATACTGGAATATAGCCACCCCATATACATAAACGCATGGGCACCAGCAATTCGCAATCTGAAAGTAGCGGAGACTTCTACCATCCGATCCATTACAAAAATTCGACATTCCAGAAATCCTCTTCATAATCCCCCTAATCAGGTTATCTATCAAATCACAAATATTGAACCCACTCACCAAAGAATTGCTAAACTATCCACAAAATTTTCCTCATCAGATTACAACGTAGAAATATTCCAACATCTTTGCAAAACACGAAATGAAGAACTCCACAACCACAGAAAACACCCAGAACATACAATATGGGAATGTCTTAGAATCCTAAGACTTGAACGAAAAACATCATACCTGCACAATTAATTTACATGTATTCTATGTGTATTTTTTATATATTTTGTATTACTTACATATATAATTTTTTTTTTCATATATAACATGTAAACACGTAGGCCATTTCTAGCTCTTGCAGAGGCATTCGCGCTTCGCGCTCATAGTGGCGCCTGCGGCGCCACGCGGGGATGCTCCCTCCGGTCGCATCCCCGCAGTTGAGGACGCATGAAAATCGGAGATATGTTCAAAATTCTAGGATCGGTCCTCGGATTAGCCTCAAAATTCTAAGGAATTGTCCCTGAATGCGCCTCAATATTAATCATTATTATTATCAATATCAGAATTAAAATCAATATCAAAATCGACATGAAAGGATGTCGAAATGAACATGAAAGAATATCAAAATCAACATCAAATTCAGTATCAAAGTCAATATTAAAATCAATATCAAAACCGTTATCAAAATAAATATCAAAGTCAATATTCAGTATTTCATTTTTCAGGATTTCATTTTTCAGTTTTTCATTTTTCAGTACCTATTTCATTTTGCAGCATTTCATTTTTCAGTTTTTCATTTTTCAATATTAACCGAACATATATTTTAAGTTCGTATACGTTATAAAATATTGAAACGACATTCCCCGAATCGTTCGAGGCACGAATTCATGAAAGAAATATCGATAAAATGTAATGAAAGATGAGGAAAATCTATTTAAATTTTTTTCTACTCCCTTGCGTAAATTTGCCGTTTGCCGAACAGTCTATAGAATGGATATGAAATCAGTCAATCACAGCTAATCTTCCCAAAAAACAGTATATCACTGAAAATATTTTTTAAATCATTATACAGACAAAATTTTAGATGTACGGCAAAAAAAAGGAGCTGTGGGTGAGGATGGAACCAATTACCAATTAAAAGCTTTTTTTATTGTTTTATAAGTACAATTCATTCTATTTATATTGATTTTTCCCTGAGCTAACGTTTTTATAAACCTGCACAATGTGCATACAAAAACTAATTATCCTGTTCTAAAATAGGTAGTTCCTCATAGATACAGGTTGGCTGGTGGTAGCCGAAATCAATACGCTTTAGATTTATTTATTGTTGTTTTAATTTATCATTTCTTAACATTTTATGATATTTTTTATTTTTTTTTCTTTATGATTGATTATATTTTATCTATTATATTGTGTAGGAAAATTTATTCAAACCTACTTAAATTAATCATTAGTTCTAAAAATAAATAAGGGTATTCTATCTGTTATATACATAATAAGGTTAAAAATTTAAAAGACAGAAATAAAGATGAATTTTCAATTAAGATAAAATGTACGGCAAAAAAAAAAAAGAGCTGCTGTGGGTGAGGATGGAACCCGGGACCTGCCGCTTGAAACTCGTCGACTATTACCGTCCGGCTACCGCGTCACCTTTACGAATGTTTCACGTACATCATGAGATTCAGAAGCAATTATTTGACGGCAATAAAATATTCCGTTTTACTATAAAGTAGCATTTTCTAAAGGCCACAACTTTCTTAATATTTATAGTAGAGAAATTAAACTCTGCATAGCGGTAGATAATTTATTTAGCTTTATTTTCGTTAGGTACGAACATTTTCGCCGAAAACGGCCTATTTGCCGAGATATTCGGCTTTTAACGAAAACGCTACGTATTTTGGCCACCCGAGGTCGTTTCCTTCAAAACGCTCTAGCTCGAAAACGGTTCGTCGAAGGTGATATCTGAAAAATGGAAACGATTCCTCATTAAATGATCTTGTCCTTTGGGAGTTTTTATTTTTAAGAAATTTCCAGCGGTTTAGACGTTATTCAAGGAAAACCGAAAATGTGCGTATTTCGCCAGAATCGTGAAAAACCACCAAACACGCAATTTTTAAACGCTCATATCTGGCGAAAAACACCCCGCAGATGGCCGTACGATGTCGATATGGAAAGTACATGAACGGCAATGAAAGCAAATCATAAATCCCACTGGCATAATCGAACTATAAGGCCGCCAGGAACGAAACAAAAACGGAAATTTTTGACGTTTACCAAAATAAGCGGGCGCCTACGTCATCAAAAAGGAGCGACGCAAATTCATTTTGTGGGTCGTAAAAGCGTGTAGGGAATGAGATAGCCGACATTATTAGCCTAATTAAAAATATCAACCCCGAAAGGCACGCGTCGCCAATATGAACTTGGGACGTAGTTCGGCCTCCCGCTTCCGCTCGTCCCGCTCCCGACCTCGGGCTCTGCCGCAAACCTGAGAATATTCGCCAGCAGTATGCGAAAGCGCGAGGGGCACGCACCAACACGATTTTAATATATATTGATGTTGTTAACTCACAAAAGATTTTTTGTAACACTGGCTGAAGGACTTTGGTCGATGGCCATTTGGTTTATCCAATAAGATACGTTTATTATTTTCATATTACAAAAATAATACTTCTTTATAGTTTGAGAATTTGTACACTGAAGGTGTAGTCTTCTTTTATATTTACAGAAGTATAGAAGAAGACTAATGAAAGGGGTGTTTTTTGCCCCAAAAGGGGCGTTTCCGGAATTTCCACCGAACGAAACTTTTGGAACGTAATCAGGGACCAAAAACACTTGGTTTAAAATATATTTAGTTCCGGTAACTGATAATACAAACCCCGCCCGCAATTTGACTACTGTTCCTTATAGGCCCTTGCACATGACGCCAATACAGTTGGTCAGGACAGTGAACCAGGCCGATAGACTATGCCAGTGACCGTTCACACAAGAGTCAAGTATCATAAACCAGTTCATTTATGTACCATGGATCGAAGAGTTCTTAAACTACGGATGTTATCAAAACAAGCTTTATTATTTTTAAAAGAGATTGAAGAAGTTATCGAAAATGAAATTAATAAAAAAGAGAAAGTTTGGGTACGGAAGTGGTTGGCTAAAAGACCTGAACTGGGCTGTTCAGCATTAATCATGAATGAATTAAAGAACGAACATCCCCAAGAATTTTGAGAGATTATGAGAATGACGACAGAACAGTTTGATGCAACATTAGCACTGATTTCTCCAAGTATTCACAGCAAGAATACAACGATGCGAGATGCTATTCCTGCGAAAGTGAAATTGGAAATTTGTTTGACCTATTTGGCTAGTGGACCAAGTTACCATTGCCTTCAAAATAATTTTCGTGTGTCTATATCTGCTATATCGAAATTCATGCCTGATGTATTTCAATTTATGAGGGACTCAAGAATTATATCCAGGTAAATAAACGAAAGCTTTATTATCTAGTGAATAATTTACAAATAGCATGAGAAAATGTTCACATCTTTTGTAAAGCTGAGTCATAAGCTAACTGTACGATATTTTTCTGTGGGCGACTTCTGGTGGAAGGCTGGTATTGGTCAATTATTGCTTGAATCTGACTTTCTTCTGTGTCGCTTAATGTCACTGAAAACGCATCATCCATAGTGAATGATGGGTCATTTTGTACATGAAACTCATTTTCTTCTGGCATAGTTAATATCAGACAAGAGGTACCAGTCACAGACAAATTCTGTGCTGGAAAATTTTCTGGACGATTTAATTCGCACCCTTTTAATGTTTGTTTTCCTTGAGGCATACCTAATGAAGATGATGAATCAGACATTGACAGAGAAGATTGTGATCGATAATTCATTGCCCCACTAGATGCTGACTGAGCCCCCAGACCATTCAATCTGTATCTGGTTAATATTGACTGAATCTCTTCTTGACCACATAAAGCTTCTTCAATTGAGACGCTACGTGTGCACCTCAATATACTAAATTCATCTTCATCATAGTTATATTCATAGATTGTGCGACTGTATTCTTCATGTCCTTGACCACTTCACTCAATTGGACTAGACAGTTTCTTTTTTTTGCTCTGCGACCGTTTTAGGGTTAACAGTGCTTTGTGTGTTAGGCAGGCTTGGTGCTTGAAATTGTGATACACCTTCATGCATATTCTGTGACAATCCTTCTTGTGACTCCTGTGACATTCCTGTCAATTCTGTAACATTTCTTCTTGTGAGCCCTCGGTCCCTTCAGTGTCGACAAGCTGAAAATAAACAAATGAAAATTACATATTCATACTGGTTACAGAAAGAGGCTTTAGAGTAAGATGGCACTTCCCCAATTGCTATGGAGCTTTAGATGGTAAACATTTTAAAATTCAAGCCTCACCGAATTCAGGCAGCATGTTCTACAATTACAAAGGATTCAACAGTATTGTTATGCTAGCGTTAGTAGATCACAACCACTGTTTTACTTTCATAGATGTCGGAGTCAATAGTAAATCATCTGATGGAGGAGTTTTTAATAACAGTTCCCTTAAAACTGCCCTTGAACAACAATGGCTACCCGATGGTGGTTTGATTGTGGCTGATGATGCATTTCCCCTAAAGCTGTATAAATTGAAACCTTACTCACGTATACAGAATTTAACATACGGACAAAACATTTTAACTATAGATTATCACAAGTTCGACGCATTTCGGAAAACGTTTTTGGAGTCTTAGCCGATTCGAAATTTTCCAAAAGCATATTTTAATCAAAGTGCATAAAGCTGAGAAAGTTCTAATGGCTGCTTGTGCCCTACATAATTGGCTGAGGCGTACTTCTCCAACCACCTACACACCACCAAATCCATTAGATTTCGAGGATGTCGACAATCAGAGAATAATACTAGGGAATTGGAGCCATACGCAATTGATATCAGCATTATTTTCTTAATGAAGGAGGATCTGTTCCCTGGCAAGCAGATATGATTAATTAAATAAAATCCATTATATAATTGTTTTTATTTTAGCCTACCCTAACGTAAACATTTCTCCACGATACTAATATACTATCCTAATAAACCTAGTATACTACCCTAGCCTCCTCTGCACCCATACTATATCTTCCATTACAACTAATAATAGTAATGTGACTAAAATTTAATATAACTTACCATATTATCGCGTCTACTCCTGTTTGGAGGATTATAAAGAATGACCGGAGCCATTTCGTCGTCCACTTTAATGTAGGTTCATAATAAACATCTGCAGACCCAGCACCAGACTTTTCAGATTTCTTCACTTTATTATATTCGGTCATAGATGTGGCACGCAAAGATTTTATTTTGCTTCTTATATCAGCTATAGAAAATGTTGAGATTCCCATTTCTTCTTTACACAGCACAGGCTTGTTTATTTCTGTACTTTTCCAAATCTGAATGCCATAGACAATCGTGAAGTCTGATAAACTTAATGGTTTTTTCTAAATTTAATTTCGGAGGAGCCATTTATTTTCCATTGACAGAAATTTAAAAACACCAGTTAATCTTCTCAGCATGCCCGACACATTGGCATATCAACACGCATTGGCCCTGTTTGCGCGTTCACACGGAGATAATTCACGGGCGAATTAGAGTGATCGATAGTGGGAGGACGCAATTGTTTTGAAATATTATCCCCCTAGCCTATTGACTGTCCTGTGCCAAACACTGGCTAGCCGTAATTGTGTTGTTTTGGAATTACCATGCACATGAACACAATAGTGGTCTGGCATCGTGTGCAAGGGCCTTATTTCATCTGATCACTTGTCATCTCATCTCTAACTCTGTTCTGCCTGCTCAACCTCACTTCTTATATATATATATATATATATATATATATATATATACAGATAGAATGTACTAGAATCTGCTTCTAGAACCTTCTCGAATATTGTGGCAATTTCTACAGTTTTCTAGGTGGTAAATGGCGGTTTGTCAGCTGGCTCAGAGATGGCGCCACCCTACCAGCCGTCAATTAAATAACAGGTCTTCTTTCACTTTCACCAGGGATTAATTACATTTCTCTCCGTTAGAGGGCAGCACATAACAGTATATTTATTGTAAAAGAAATTTGGCAAAATGTCAATTCACTTTTTGTAGAGTTACGGAGTTTTTAGTTTTAGATTTCTTGGGTGCAATCCACAATTTGTATAAAACTATGTTTTTCCTTTTTCTCATGCGGTCCAGCACAGTCCTCCAGCTTTTTACACAATAAATTTTTGAAAATCATTGAGTAGTTCAATTTCCAGCAAGGTATCTTCATCCTATACCACTGTGGCATGTGCAACAGTCTGGAATTTTCATGAACAGCACGTCTCATTTAAAGATACAAGAAAATGAATTATCCTTATGGAAATAAATTTAAAAAAAACTTGCCGGCTATAAGAAAGATATCAATAATGCAATGGATAATTTTTTAGGAATTTTCTGTCCATCGTAACATCAACCAGGGTGTACCAGTCTATGTTGTTGATATTTGTGTGATGTCATTGCAATGATTTTAAAAACTCTGTACACATGGTTGAGGTTTTTTAAATTAAATAATACATGTAAGAAAATTAATATATTACACCTCGTCATGGCACCGAATAGTTCAAAAAATTCAAAGAAAAAATACAGGACATCAGTGGGTGTTACATTTTAACTTTAAATTCAAAAATACGTTCCAATTTCATGGCGGCTATAAAGATACGTAGAATTAGATAAAATAAGAGGCAATATCATATGTATGTTGTACATATATTGTAATAAAAATTATACCTTCTAAAACATTCAAAGGCAGCTAGTGGCACGGCTGGTATGTGACATTTAGGGGTGGCACTCTGTGTAGGCCAAAATCCAGTTGTGAGTACACGCATGAATAAGTCGACACCTCCTAAATTGGTCTAAAAAAATGTGCCAGTCAAAAAAGTGTTCAAAACTATTTGACAATAATTACCTCCGATTTTGTAATGTGCTCTTTAAATTCATCCATAATTGTATTGGAAACTGTCATGTCCTTGAACATTCCTTCTAATTTTGACGTAAACTGGCATCCACACTCCGTCTATAAAACATTGCCTTAACTTTATTTCGATAAAAACAAAAAGTTGGACATACAGTGCTCCCTTTAAAGATATGCAAAATTCTCTTTATTGTGAAATTTTAAATTATAGTTATTCTTTATCATCCATCTATAAATGGAGCATGTATGTCTTATACAAATTAAATAACAATGAATCTTACAAATTTTGAAACTATACATGAGAATTTTGCAGATCTTAAGCAAGTGACAAGAAGAACAACATCTATTTCAGCCCCTGTCCACTGTCTAGTGCAATTTCTTTAAAAAGTACTTTTTTTTGTAGCATGTCTTCTAGTACATCAGGTTTCACACCATATGCCTGTACAATTTTTTATTTTGAACTAAACATGAAATAATTATACATTACTTACTTTTAACTTCGAGATCATGTTTTTTTCCCAGTCATCACTAACGGACTTATTGAGTAGTAGTCGTTTAGCTAAATGCTGCTTATAGTATCTCTCAAAAACATCTTTCTCCTGAAGAAACCTGAACAGAACCATAGATTTATCCAGTACTAATTCGATATCTTGTTCCGACATCTAAAATAATAATTAGCTAAATCTGGTTTTCATCAACCATTAAGATATTTAAATTAATGAAAAGTAAATGTTGGGCAGTCTTGATTAAAACAAAAATTATCAACAATGTCTTGTCTCTTACACTCTCTTATAATTTAATGGATACTGATGATTTAAACACTAGGGTTTCTGCCACAAGCAGTACCAAAATAGATCAAGCCTTCCAGCTGAGATGTTTACAGTGAAGTTAATAGAGCCACATTATGGCAGGCCATAAAGGGATATTTGTAAATATTAACACCAAAACGAATGATAACGGAAATGTTACTTTTAGGCCTATCACCGAATCAGGTAAAGAGAATTTCTTTAAACAAAAAACAATGAAGAATCATGTTTCATACGCTACAAATGGTATAATGAAGAATTACTAAATATGAAAAATACTTTAACTGCTGTGCAAATTGTGGCAATGTGCACCTGTTACTTGCTAAAATTTGGTTTTTTGGTTATAACTTCGGATGTTTTAAGTGAAATTTGATGAAATTTTCAAAAATTACACTTTATAATGTGAACAATAACTGGTTAAATTTTCAAGTCAAAATATCTAATACAAGTCTCATTAATTGACTTCAAATTTTAAAATTGATTGGCCAATAACTTTTGTGCATCGCATTGTATGTGTTTGTTTTTTATGTAGATTTTTTAATGCACTTTATGATAGTGAACCAGGAATTTTTTTTAAACTTGGTAAAAAATGAAAAAAGCCGATTTTTTTTGTATTTTTGCGTCAATTTTTTCGAAAAATTTCACTTTTTTTTGATAAAACTCAATTTTTTTGTATTATTAATAAATTTTTGACATAGGCATTCTGATATAATTTTTCGAAAGAGCATTAAATAATATAAAAAATCAATTAATTATTAAAAAAAATTATACGTATATATATTTATATTTAGGTATAGCTCAATAAAAGCACCATTTGTTATGCAAATGTATATTTATTGTATTTAAATACTGTTTAAAAAATGGAAACATTTAAACTGATTTTCAGTATCGCTTGGAGCATAATTATAAATGCAGTAGTTAACAATATCCCGTCACTCAAGCTACAGAATTTTTATTAATAGTACTTTTCCGTAATAAACAATTTTAGTATAAACATTCATAAAAAAATGAAGTATCCAAATTAACTGTGCCATTTTGTATTCCAATTTTTAGTTTTGCTGGATTTACTTTTTTAATAATGTCCTCTTTTGTTTGTGAAAAATTTTGTGCGGTTTTCGGCAATACTACTATGTTTGAAAAACTTTGTATATCATTATTTTGTTTTCTAGTTAAAATGTTTGCATATGTGGGTTTTTCAGATATTTGTACTTTCTCAAAAAATTTTAATTTTTCTTGGAGCAATTTAATTAGATTTTCCTTGTCTTCTATTATAACTTCCTTATCTTTAATGGTACTTTGTCATAGTTGCGACATTTTCTGCAGTGGAATTTCTAAAGGCGTCTTTGTATAGGTATGCATTTTATTACTGAAGATGTCAGCTCCGAGCATTCTATGGAGTATATAAATTCCTACATAAGTCGCATGGAAAACATGGGTATTTTACATCCTTATTGGCTGTCTTATCTTGTTTACATTGTGTATACTGCATTTTGTAGTTTTTTATTCCTCATATTTTTACTGCTGAGTCCGGCCCTGGAAGATCTGCACTTGTTTACTTGCTAGTCACTTGAACTGTGCCTGATGCAAAACAGATGTTTTACTGCATTAGACCCCTAGCCTTTTCTATTTCTTGGAACTGGTCTGATGGCACTGAGGTTAACTTTTTTGTAATTTCCACTGCACTAATTCAATAATAGAGAGTTTAATATTAAATTACATACATTAAAATGGCACTCAGTTGACGCAAAATAAATTGCTCCTTATGCCATCCTAACTTTTAGCTAATAACTATGCGTTTTAACGGTTTATTTCAAACAATGTTCAGGAGCACCGCTCTGCACACCCACACACTTGACTTCTGCATCTGCACATACGTATATAGAAACTTTTCTTATTATTTTTTTCATATAGAATCAGAACGTAAACAGATCTGCGGATAATTTGGGGCACCTTGAATGTTAGATGAATATATTTTATTCATATTGTTCATTCATATTGTATTATTCATATTTTATTCATATTGTAAATGTCATGTCAATTTTAAATGTTTTTGTTCCTTCATGTACCCAAGTTTTTTAACAACTCTGATTAATTACTTATTAATTAATTAATATTAATAATACTTACTAATTAAAGATTTAATGGCAATATACAACGTTGTTAAAACTTTCATTCGCACTACCACGAAAATCCTTAAAATTACTGAAAACGTCGAAAAAAACCGATTTTGAATTGATGCCAAATTTAGTCCTTCAAAAATGACTGAATTTGAAAATTTAGGTGTGTATATAGCATGAAATTTAATTCTCTACAACTTTCCAATAGGAGTAATAATAATAATAATAAAAGTAGGATGGGCTGACTTCCATCTATCAAGCCTTTGGTGAGTAGCGCCACCACTTACTCCAGCTGGGGTGCAAAATTGAACCAGAAGCACTAGTGCACCCGGGAGGGGAAACCGTCTTCCCCTTTGGTATCGGTCGTGGGCCTGCTGGGCTAACCACCCACAGGCCCTAAACTTTGGTTCCAGCAGACCGAATACAGGGCCCCCACAATTGACCCCCGTTGACAATGACCAAGGACGCTTTGAGTGGACGGATGAACTGAGGAATGAATTTCTGCATTGCTATGAAAGCAGTGAGCCCACGCGGAGGAGATACATGGTGCGGATGCATAATCTGTGGTGTGAGAGGGTACCAGAGCATAGCGCCGTCACGCCACAAAATCTGCGTGACTACATTGAGGGCTGCTTCTGGACCGGTGAATGAGGTGGCCAAAGGGCCGCCACATTCACTGGACTGGCCAGAGTGGACGAAGAACTTCGTGCAGTGTTACCAGGACGGGCTGACCTCTGGCACATAAATTCTGCCGTGTATGCTGCTGCTCAACGCTTTTCCCGGATGGAGGGGCAAAACACTGTTTCCCCACAGGAGAGGGCGGAGCGTCGCATACAAAAGATGGAAGCCAAGATCCGGTCGGCGAGGCAACACGCATTCTGTATCCAATATGGCAGCCAACAGGCCATTCATGCCTAAAGTGCGTCGATTAGCCGCCAACTTATGTCGCGCCCATCACACACTCAATGAGGCCATGCTGCGAACCACCAAACAGCACTGTCTCGACAGAATACGGATGCTAGTGACTTGCAAAAAGTTACTAGTGAGGCGGGCGAGAGGGCTTGCGGAAAAGAACTTCTGGGATACGCTGTACGGGGAGAGGCTTCCACTCAACCGAGATTCTCTGGCACACTTTTAAGCC
Organism: Leptura quadrifasciata; assembly: GCA_963675555.1. NCBI lineage: Eukaryota > Metazoa > Arthropoda > Insecta > Coleoptera > Cerambycidae > Leptura > Leptura quadrifasciata. Next base: position 104,216,654 of record OY776676.1, read on the forward strand.
TTTTGTCAAAGGCTCTTGAGGGCTCTAAGAACTTTGCTGCTCCAGGTCCCGATGGGATAAATAACTTTTGGTGGAAAAAGTTATCGATCACCCACCACCATTTGGCCAGAATTTTTAATTCCTGGTTGAACGGGAGCAGCAAATTCCTTCTTGGGTTGTTGAGGAGCGGACAGTGCTGATCCCCAAGAATGGAGATTTGTCCAACCCAAAGAACTACAGACCGATAACCTGTCTAACGCATGTTACAAGGTTTTTACACGCATTTTGTACATGCGGGTGCTCCACGCAGTTGCACCGGTTTACGAACGGATATATGAGCAACGAGGGTCAAAGAGAGGTGTCGCTGGCTGCAAGGAGAACCTGCTGATTGACAGATGTATCATGCGGGACTCCACGCAGTATAAGCGGAAGCTATCTATGGCCTGGATTGACTACCGCAAGGCATTTAACATGACATTGCATGAGCTCATTGTTCACTTGCTCCGATGTCTTGTGGTACCCAGTCCCGTAGTGAGATGTATTGAAGAACTGATGCCGCTCCGGAGGACTAGCTTTACCATAACATGGGGTAACGATAGAGTCCAAACAGAGTTGGTAACATTCAGAAGAGGAGTATTTCCCTCAGCCTCCTTCTGTTTTGCATCTCATATTGCCATTATCCGTCTCGCTCCGGAAGACCCGTGGCTACAATTGGGGTACCTCCGGCTACAGGAGGCATAAGGTCGCCCATCTATTTTATATGGACGACCTTAAACTTTATGCCTCTGGAGAGAGGAATCTCCAACAGTCCCTTAGGGTGGTACAGGAGTACATGCAAGCTGTCGGTATGCAATTCGGGTTGGACAAATGCGCACTGATTTATCTCAAGAGAGGACGATGCGGTGACTACGGAGAGGACGCGCAGCTCGTAGACGGAAGCATCTTACACCATCTAGATGCCGGAGAGTCGTACACTTACTTGGGTGTCGAACAACGCTCCACCCAAGAAGTGAATGTAGTGAAAAACGCTCTCCATGCCAAGTATCAGCACCTACTACGACAGATCTAGTCTTCAGAACTGTCGGGGAAGAACAAGGAGTCTGCACAAATATGCTTGCCATTCCGATACTTATCTACTCTTTCAGAGTAGTGAAATGGACTAAAGAAGAGCTGCGTCAACTCGATGTAGTAACCCACAAGAAGATGCAATAGGAGCTTGCATCCTAAATCGTCTGTTCCACGGATATATCTCCCAAGGCATCGGGGAGGCTGTGGACTCTTGAACTTGGAGAGTCTCCATAGCAGGATGGTTGTGGATGCAGCATGTAAAGTCATCAGGAGTTCGGATCCCCTCCTCTGCATGGTCCGAGACCATGAAAATGCAAAAGTAGGAGCTTTTCTCTTTAAGGCAGCACGAAGAGCAGCCGATGAACTTGGCCTCATCTTCGGTAAACCCCGACTCTGTCACCGAGTTGGAACCCGTTCGACTAAAAGCCCATATTAGAGGTGCAGAACACAAGATTCTTCTGCAGCTCCATAAGGATAAGCCATTGCATGGAGTCTTCTATAAAAATATAGAAGACCTTGGCTTATCCGAAAGGCTAACCTTCGCCTTTTTAAGGTCAGCCAGGCTGAAGTACGAGACCGAGAGATTCATAATGGCTTGCCAGGATGGTGTATTTAACACCCTCGTCTATCGACATCGTGTCATGGGTATGGAGGACCCTGATGTCGGCTGCAGGGTCTGCTGCAGGGCGCCGGAGACTGTAATGCACTTACTGTCGGCTTGCCCGACATACACAGTCTCGGCCTATATTCACAGACACGACGCATCATTACGAGTGCTTTACTATCATCTAGGGCAATCATATGGGATAGACGAAACACCAGTGCTGCTTTATGCTCCGGGGGATATTGAGTCTGTTGTGGGGAATGAGAAGTGTCTAATTTATTGGAACTACTCGTTTCCCACCGTCAGGCAAATACATGCCAACAAGCCTGACATAGTACTCCTCGACCAACAACTCGAGACAATGTACGTCATGGAATTCTCAGCCCCCGCTGAGAGCAACATTGTCTTGAAACAGGAAGAAAAACGGACAAAATATCGAGATTTGCTCTTCGAACTCCACAGGATTTATTATTTATACTTTATTAGCAGAGCTCTTAACAAAAATACAATAGAATCTTACATAACATACATACATTACATAACCTAATATTAAAATTACACAGACAAATATTTAAAAGGTATTCTTTATGTGCTCTATGCAAAGCCTCTTAAAGATATATATATTCCTGCATTTTTTTATCTCACGTGGTAAGTCATTAAACCAAATTAGACCTTTTCCTAGCATGGTATTGGATTTTATATATTCAACTAGAAATCGCCTCTGGCCTCCGGCCATTTCTCAGGCATCGCTGAGTTCGGCCTCCGGCCTCACGTCACTATATGCGGCTCAAAAGTTCTAAGATCTGTCCGCCGATTAAGGTCAAAATTCTAAGAAATTATCTTTGAATGTACGTCATAAAATTATTTTTCAGGTTTTCATTTTTTAGTTTTTCATCAGTTTCATTTTTCAGTTTTTCATTTTTTATTATTTCATTTTTCAGTATTACATTTTTTAGATTTTAATTTTTCAGCATTTCATTTTTTACCATTTCAGTTTTCAGTTTTTCATTCTTCAGTTTTTTATTTTTCAGTTTTTCATTTTTCAGTATTTCATTTTTCAATATTAACCGAACATATATTTTAAATTCGTATACGTTATAAAATATTGAAACGACATTCCCCGAATCCTTCGAGATACAAATTCATGAAAGAAATATCTATAAAATGTAATGAAAGATGAGGAAAATCTATTTAAATTTTTTTCTACTCCCTTGCGTAAATTTGCCGTTTGCCGTACAGTCTATAGTAGAATGGATATGAAATCGGTCAATCACAGCTAATCTTCCCAAAAACGGTATATCGCCTAAAATATTTTTGAAATCATTAATACAGACAAAATTTTAGATCTACGCAAAAAAAAAAAAGTTGCTGTGTGTGAGGATGGAACCGGGGATCCATCGCTTGGAAAGCATCGACTATAACCGCTCGACCAGCACGTCGCCTTAAGGAAATGTTTCACGTACATCATGAGATTCAGAAGAAATTATTTGACGGCGACAAAATGTTCGGTTTAACTATAAAGTCGCATTTTCTAAAGGCCACAACCTTCTTAATAGTTATAGTAGAGAAATGAAACTCTGCATAGCGGTAGATAATTTATTTCTTTATATTTTCGTTAGAACATTTTGGCCGAAAAAGGCCTATTTGGCGAGACATTCGGTTTTTAACGAAAACGCTACGTATTTTGGCCACCCGACGTCGTTTCTTTCAAAACGTTCTAGCTCGAAAATGGCTCGTCGAAGGTGAGATCTGAAAAATGGAAACGATTCCTCATTAAATAATCTTGTCCTTAGGGAGTTTTTATTTTTAAGAAATTTCCAGCGGTTTAGAAGTTATTCAAGGAAAACCGAAAATGTGCGTACTTCGCCGGAATCGCGAAAAAACACCAAACACGCAATCTTTAAAAGCTCATATCTGGCGAAAAACACCCCGCAGACGGCCGCACGATGTCGATACGGAATGGCAATGAAAGCAAATCGTAAATCCCACCGGCAAAATCGAATTATAAGGCCGCCAGGAACGAAAGAAAAACGGAAATTTTTGACGTTTACCAAAATAAGCGGGCGTCTACGTCATCAAAAAGGAGCGACGCAAATTCATTTTGAGGGTCGTAAAAGCGTGTGGGGAAAGAGATAGCCGACATTATTAGCCTAATTAAAAATATCTACCCCGAAATACGCGCGTCGCCAATATAAACTTAGGACGTAGTTCCGCCTCCCGCTTCCGCTCGTCCCGCTCCCGACCTCGGGCTCCGCCGCAAACCGGAGAATATGCGCCAGCAAAATCGTATAGCGCAAGGGGCTCGCACCTGTACGATTTTAATATATATTGATTTTCACATAGAAATCATTATTTATTGTAGCCCGTGTTTTATATGAATGAAAGTCAATTACATAATCTAATTTATTGGTCAAGTAAGGTGGCATCATTCCATACTTCATTTTGAATATAAACATCAATGTATTATACATAATTCTTTGTTCGATATTCATTAAATTCAGAACACTCAGCATAGTATTAATTGGTGTATATCTACTAAAACTCAGTATGGCTCTCATGCCTCTATTCTGAACTTTCTGTAATGTTTGAATTTGTTGAGGAAAATAAGTGTAGTTCCACAGTAATCGATATGTGGGGAAATCATAGACTTATAAATAGTTAATTTAGCGAACATTGATATTTTATTAGATAATCGAAACAACAGGCCAATCTTTTTTGCCATTTTATTTTTTATATACTCACAGTGAGCATTAAAATTCAGTTCAGAGCCAATAATTACTCCCAAATATTTAAATTTGGTAACCTCCTCAATGATGCAGTGATTTATTGTGATATTAAGCTTTATTTTATTCAGTTTTAACTGCTTCAAATTGTGTTTGGATGCTACAATCATAAATTTAGTTTTATTCAAGTTCAGCTTAAGATTATTATCACATGTCCATTCATATACATTTTTTAAGTCCTGATTTAATTTACTCTCAATATCTTCTACTTTGCCTGTCACATACAACATTGTATCATCCGCAAACAGTTTGAGTTTACATTTTTTACAATAATTACTAATATCATTAATGTATAATAAAAACAGTATTGGAGCAAGTACTGACCCTTGTGTATTCCGTGTTTTATATTCATATTTTCTGAATAAAAGTCATTAAATTTAACTATCTGTTCTCTGCTGTCAAGGTATGATGTAAACCATTGTAATACTGTCTCCTCAATTCCATACTTTTTTAGTTTTAATATGAGTAGATCTTTGTTTACAGTTTCAAATGCTCTTTTGAAATCCAAAAATACTACCCCGATTATTAAGTTATTAGAGATATCCATTTTCCACTGGTTTAAAACATAATGAAGTGATGTTTCACAAGAATGGTTTTTCCTAAAGCCAGATTGTTCACTTATAATATCATTTTCCTGAATAAATTTCATTAGTTGGTTTTTAACAACTAATTCTAATAGTTTCTCGAGAATTGGTAGAGAATTAACTGGTCTAAACTCAGAGCAGATGATTGTATTATTAATTTTTTCAATTGGTATGATTGTCGACAGCTTCCATACGTTTGGGAAAGCACCTGATTGAAGTGACACATTAATGACATCTACAAACCTATTACCAATTACTTCAAATGCTTCTCTAATTATTTTAAGGGTAATACCATCTTTATCACATGTATCTTTTTTTATATCTCTAATGACGCTTGATAACCCTTGTAAATCAATTTTCACAAACTTATGAAATTTAGTCTTTGATTCAGCTATAAAACTTAACACATATTCAAAGTCATGTAGCGGAACAATACTATGTATAATATCATTAAGACTATTTATAAAAAAATTATTGAATGCATTTGCTATTTCATTATCTGATGTTAAGATTATGCTATCAAATGTAATACCTTTATTGCTGTAACTTTTTTTACCATTCACTATTCCCTTTAAAACTTTCCACATGGCTTTACCGTCATGTTTGTTCTGATCGGTTTGTATCTCATAATAATTTTTTGTTTCTTGTCTAATTAATGATGTCACTTCATTCCTTTTAAATTTATATCTTTCCCACAGTTCAATTACATTATTATTATTTTTTGCCTCTTTATATAACATATCTCTCTCAATTATTTTGGCAATTACCTCGATGGAAAACCAAACATTAAGCTTAAAGTTATTAAATATTTTATATTCTTTAAATGGGGCATGCTCATTTAGAACATCAATGACCGTATTATTTAAACATGATGCTAATATATCAACATCTACTGAATTATTATCCCATTTAGTGTCAATTAGAGCTAGTTGAAACTGTAAATTATCAACATTTTTGAAACTTCTTTTCCTAGTTTTTATTATATTATTAATAATTTTATTATGTTCATCCTTCTGATTAAAAGAAACTAATACGCTATGGTGATCGGCAACTTTCAGGTCATCACAAACAGTATATTTTAAATTATTTTCATTAGTAATCAAGTAATCTATGAGAGTTGAGGAATCTACTGTAACCCTTGTAGGAACATTAATTAATTGACTTAGACCTAAAGAACTAATAAGATTACTTATTTTATTACTATATGTGGATTCTGTTAATAAGTCGATATTAAAGTCCCTTACAATAATTATTTTTGTATTGTTGGCAATAACATCGTACATTAATTCTTCAAAATAGTTCAGAAAATCAGCATGAGAACCACCTTAGGCGAGGGTTGTATAGGAGATATACCATCCTTCGGAGGGGATGTAAAGCCGTCGGTCCCTTGTCTATTAAATGTTAGGCAAGTAAAAGATCCCTACTCTTCTTAAGGGAAGAGGTTCGGCAAAAATTCCTGGTTGGGGGTAGCTCGCCTACAGGCGTCGGTGTTAGGCCTCAGTAGCGGAAATAGGCCAACGTTAAATAAATGTATAAAAAAAAAAAAAATTTAATGGTCAAAATCCAGACGTTTAATGGTAACACTTTACTTTGAATAGTCAAAATAGAATTATTTATGTCGACATATATTGCAACCCCCCCCTGTATGTCTGCTATGAGACTTGCAGGACAGCAATTTATATCCAGCTATTTCAATTTCATGTTCACTGATTTCATCAGTTATGTGTGTTTCAGTAAAACACATAACAAGTGGTCTAATGCAGGAAACACAATATTTGATATTATCCAAATTTTTTAAAGGGCTTTGACAATTGGCATAAAATAAATCATATTTGCTTTTCCCTTAATTCGATTCATAATTTTTACATTGGACATTTCTGTGCCTTTTTCCCTATTTATGCTACGTGAAAATCCTCTGCCATATCTTGTTGATTATTCCTCCCTACTCCATCTCTGTTGTACTTCTGTTTGTCCAGGAAACGTTCGCCCTTTTGAAAATCGAATCTTTCAAAAATCACTCCTTTTGGCCACAGTTTAGGGTCATATATACTATTCTTAAATTTATTGTCAAATCCTATTAAATAACAATTATTATCCTTTATTTTATGGTAGGTTTCTAAGCACTTAATACTGATTCATCTTATTCCTCCACATTCAACTTATTTAGGTATTCCTTTATTTTTTGGGTATCTGCATTGTCTTTGACTTTTTTTATTATTACCCAGAGCTTTCTGTTTCTCCACACAGTACTTCCTTCAAATTTAGTTTCATCAGCTGGATTGTCATCTCCTGTACCGATGTTTCCTCTTCTTCTCCATTTTTTTTGTTATTAATTTGAATAAATTTATCCTCTTGTTGCTGCTCGTTTGATACCTTACTATTTGTATTTGAATTATTATAATTATCGGCTTGATTTAGATTTATTATTCTGGTAGCTAGTTCAATTTCATAGTAACTTTTAGATATATTTGGTTTGTCAGGTTTAGTTGTTATGGATGATGTGCTTGTTTTGCGATTATTTACCGTTGGATTCATTATTCTTTTTGATGTTGATGCTATAGACTGGGTAGTTTGCTTAGTTATTGTAGTATTTATAGGTGTGTCTTTATTCTTGTCCATTTTGTTTTTATTTGCAAACTCATACAAATTACTAATAAGAGATTCAACGCCATTTTTTAAATCAAGCAACTGTTCTTTTACGAACTTTTTAATATCTATATTCTTCTGTTCAATAATGTTTAAAAGCTATTCTGATTTTTTAATATAATCCTCATTCATTTTTTTCATTTTTACATTCAACATATCCATATTATATTTCTTTACTTCATTACAAATTACATTTTCATTTGGTTTTAAGACACATACTGGACATGAAAAAATCATTTTTCTCTGAGCCAATTCCATCACTTTAATTTCACTAGATGATAGCTGAGAACATCCTTTACAAAGATGTACTTTGCATATGTCACAAGTAATTGGCTTTTTCAAATCTGCCGGTATTATTATTTTACATTTAAAACATTTATTATCCATTTTAAATAAAACTTTTATTTTTCATATTATTTATTCCATAAATTAGTAACTACGCCCCTGATATTAGTTTATGGTTCTTGTTGTGTTACAGTTTTTACTTCACACTATATCTTACAGTTTTTTATTGGTATATTTTTCAATTTAATTTGTTCAATTAAAACTTTGTTTAGTAATATTTTACTATAACTTTAATATTATTATAGGACAGACAGCACCATTTTGAACTCTGACTTATTCACAACATACACATTAAAATTGAACTTTTCTGTTACATTTATTCCATTAAAAATCTGCAAATTTTCTGGAGCCCATTCGAATACACTTGACTATTTCGTATCTGTATCCAGGCCATTCTGTTAACATAGTGGTACTGATTATAGGAGCCTTCAGTGGAATGAGACAGACGCTGCTCTCAGAACTCAGAACTAAAGATCATACCGGCATGCCAAGATTCGGCAGAGACCTTATCTGGCAGAATGCAGAAGGCTGTCATCCTCAGTTCATTGTGTCTACTCAGGGCACACGATTCACGGACCCGGTAGTCACTCACCCCACAGGCGTGGGGAGTTGCTATTGGTATTTATTACCAGCTCCACTCTGTGAGGGTCGGAGCCATAGAGTAGAGTGACTGGTTTTTTGTAAAAAAAAAAAAAATTATTTATTTCATCCATAATGATATTGGACAGGTCACTTTACAATATATGATATATAAAACAATAAATACAATGGTATTTACATAAGTCTCAATGTATAAATAAAACTTAATAATAAAAGTTATTTAGTTAAAATAAAAACACAAATACTTAAACAGAAAAATAGCATAAATAGATGATTAAAGATAAGTATCAGCGAAGGAAGGTAAAAATAACACATATATACACATATGTATATGCAAGGCGTGACATACACATAATTTGAAAATAAATAAATAAATGGATAGTGAATCAACTCAGCAATAATAGAATGATATTAATTTTGGTTATTTGATTTCCGATTAGGGTTACTGCTCAACAGTTATCCTCCATGTACTCTTTGATTGAATAATATGTTTTTGATACTAAAAATAGTTTTAATTTTCTTTTGAATTTTTCTACAGATCCAATGTTTTTTATAGTATCTGGTAATTTGTTATATAAAATTATTCCAGAGTGAAGGAGTGAGTTTTTATACAGCTCTGTAGAGTGTGCCGCAGTTCTTAAGTAATTGCCATTTCGAGTTGAATATTCCTGGAAGTTTCCATTCTGCTGAAATGACTAAATTTATTTTTATCCAACTTACACATTTCAGTATATACACACACGACAGTTAAAATATGGTTGTTTTTAAAATATGGCGTGCAGGATTCTCTTTGGTCAAATTGAATATTAATCTAACTACCTATCTGTTTCAAAGATATGTGATCTTGGAAAGTCGCAAAACGTTTGCACTGCAATGAGAAATTTTTCCGGTTTTCACTGAACCTAATTTGAAGTTTTAGATGTTCATTCGACGCAGAATTTAACCCTCAATATTGAATGGGATGACATTTTCCATCCGACACACCATTTTCGAGCTACAAGCAAAAACTGAAAAAAGTGCAAACATTTCGCGGTTTTTTGGCTCTCAAAAGTTATGCTCACCTCCTGGGATGGTGCTAACTCCGATTACACGCATTTAGGACCAAATGAAGATATTAAAATGATTTCCAGCTTACTGGAAATTAATTCCTCAACAAATTCTAATTCGACTGGCCTAAAAATTTAAAATCGAATTTTTCACTTCTTTTCAAGTTTAAAATTTTTTTCTTGTTCATCATCATAATGTGCATTAAAAACCTACATTTAAAAAAAAAAAGAACCTCATACAATGCGATGCACAAAAGTTATTGGCCAATCAATTTCAAAATTTGAAGTCAATTTCTGAGACTTGTATTAGATATTTTGACTTGAAATTTACCAGTTATTGTTCACATTATAATTTCTGAAAATTTCATCAAATTTCACTTAAAATTTCCGAAGTTGTAACCAAAAAACTAAAATTTTGCAGTTTTTTTTTTTGAGGTTATCTGTGCATATAAAAATTTCATATTGCAACCGCTGACAGCGGATATCATAACGAACAGCCTCAATTTTTTTCGCTTTTTTTAGACCTACATATACCGAGATATACTCATCTATGTTTAGAAAGAATGACCAAAATCGCTGATTTTTCACAAAATGGCCGATAACTTGTGTAGCGGTGGTTGCTAGAGGTAGAAAATGTCCATTTCGTACAGTATTTGATGTAACTAATTTGTAAAAAAAAAAATTGACACTGGAAACAATTCCTTTCTCACTAAAATTTAATGTTTGTCTGGCTCCACTAATTGTATTTATTTCTTTTAAGATTGTACATGATTAATTTAATTTCTAATTTATGAAAAATTTGTTCCTACAATTAAAATTCCATTCAGAATGAGTTGTAATATTTTATTTTAATTGAAAATAAAAAAAAAGGAAATACTCTGCAGCCAAAAACAAATTAAAATTATATTTTCGAACAGATATTTTAAACTAAATTTCAATATTTTTTAATTCTGATGAAAATTTTCCAACAAAAAAAAAAGCCTAATATGATTTTTTCTGTTTATTTTGCATTGGCTTTGCATTTATAGGGGGTGAACGTTTTTTTGACTATAAGTACATCCTACTTTTTTCTATATTTGAGTAAAATCGGAAAAAAAGTTATACGGGTGTTACACTCCTTAAGTGTGACGCATTGTATACACATTATATACATATTTTTTCTCATGTATCATGTACAATAAGGCTTGTATAATGGTTGTTCGCATACCGAGGATTAGTATAGTCTGATTTCCTCCACAAAACATCAGATGTATTGTATATACCAATCCAATAACAGAATGGCTTGATGCCTCCTATTATATTATATAGAGTATAAACATTTATTCTTAAAAATCAGTAAACCATTAAATCTAATTCTGAGGGCAATATAACTTTTACTACAGTAAACCATATTTGATAAACTGTACGTTTCTATTATTTTTTTATAGGAACTATAAAATACCTAATTACGAATTACTGTTTTGAATAATCTTTATTAAAAGACAATTAAAACAAATAGTTTTTAAAACTGACTACAAGAATTTCTCATAAATATCCTATAAGAGATGCTAAGATTGGTAAAAGCTATATTTACTTACCCCTTTTACTCCTTTCTTCAATTTATCATCAATAAATAAAGACAGGTACTCTGGTGATTTAGGGTTGAGGTTGAGGAAATGTTCAAAATCTGAAGCAATCATTTGTTTAAATATTTTATCATTGTTAAAAGAATTTTTTAAGAAGTGATCAAAGCCATCTTTTAGATCTAAGAGAGATTGCACAAATGTAATGGCATTTGTTGCCGGCTGATGCTCTTCCTCCTGAACCAAGGCCTTGCCTTGTTCTCTTAAATATTGACTAACACAGTCAGCCATTGTTTTCAATCCATCCGTCACACGGCCAAATAATTTATACATACAGGCTAAATCTTCGGTTTTTTGATGTTTCAACATATGTACAACACCGGAGTTTTCCATCTAAAATTATTATTTTTTAAATAAAACATTTTTACATTCTTAGGATTTTAAGAATTTAAATTTAAGTATTTAATTTCTGATTATAATTCAACTAAATTAACGTTAATGAATAAATTTCTACACACTTTTTGACAAGATGATAATTTTAGGACAATATGTGGCATATGGCAGCACACGCATGGTCAGCTATTCTTAAATGTTAAATGTATAGAGTATATCGAGAAGAAATATACAGAAAATCATGCAAGATTATCCCAAAAAGGAAATCATGTTTTCAAATTTGGGTCAGGTGTTATCCTTCAATTGCAAAGTAAGATTCAAGGGTATATATAATTTTCTTTTAAAAAAATCTCTATGATATCGAATTGTGTACAAAAAATAGAAAAATCAGCTCAGTTGTTCAATCGACATTATTATTATCACTTGAGGTCATATTTCTTGAGAAGGAAACTAATTAATGCATTATTTCCCCACAACAATAGCATTTTATTATTCCTATGATGTATAAATAAATTAAATTCATATAAGTATGAATATTTCTCAATATACACTAAAATAAATTCCATTATGATGGAAAAATAATAATTATACTACGATATTACTGCCAAGGTTGGTTCTAATTTTAAAGACTAATGTTGTCATTACCTACCTCCACAATAGTTTTCATATGCTTTTTTATCAATTCTTCTTCAACAACTTCCACAATTCGAGATTCAGTGGATTCATCTAAATAGTGCTTTGCACGATCAGACTCCTCATTGATCCGTGCCTCCACTTTTTTAATATATACAGATGCACTATTTTCTGCCAAAAATCTTTGACTTTCCACCTAAATAAAGAATATATCAGTAAATTCGGGTAGGAAAATTATCTCCATCTTTATATTTTCACTAGTAAATTGCCAAACATTCATCTAAACAGAAAAAAATAAATAGTGTTTTTGTATATCTATATGGTTACCTTGTAAAATTCAGCCGATTGTTGTAAGAAAGGTCTCTCAAAATCTTCCTCATAAACTGACCTCGAATTGATACCCAGTACCATCAACATTTGACAGGCGTTTTTAATAGAAATACGATCTACTTTCTCACCTCGTCGTTCCCTCATAACCATGTCCAGGAGAGTTTCACGCAAATGGTCTCTTATACAACCATATCGTACAACCTAAAAAATATAAAAGTACATTCACTTAACTTTAGACTTTCATCTGAAGAAGAGTAGCAGTAGGACTACGAATGTGAATTTTACTACATCGAATAATAATTTATTCTTTTGTTCCTTTCTAACACTTTATCGAAATGGCAAAATAGTATAAGAGACAAAATACAATTAGAACTAAGTTCTTATTTTGAGTGAGTGGGGTGGAGGGGCAAATGAAGGCATTATGAGAATAGACCGATGGTTAAGTGCAACTAGAACTGGTCCTGGAAAATACAGAACGCATCATTAACACCAGGAAAAGAATTCTTCCACCGTTCACAGTAAGGATAGAGCAGCTGGAGATCGGATCTGAAAGGAGATAAACAAGACGACTTATTCCAATTATACTGTATTCCCGGATAGAGTATCTCACTTTTGTAAACTTTTATTTTTGAATTGCCGAGAAAAAAAACATTCTTTATGAAAAGTTTTGCTTGTCTTATGAAGTCATAAACAGTCGTCAAACTTAAGATAAATTATACAGGGTATTCTAAAAATTAGAAAATATGAAATTGACTTTAAGCGAACCACCTTTTTTTTACATTTTTAATGAAAATTTTATTTAACAAAGTTTTTAAGTTATGAAGAAAAGATTAAATGCGAAAATTAGTTACAAAATAAGGAAAAATCTCTTTAAAAAAAAATGAATAAATAAAATCAACCATAAATGAAGATGTGATCTCATCTGTGTATGAAGAATTCAGAAGATTAGAAAAACCGAGAATGTGTACTACTAGGAAGTCTACATGTAGAATAATGTTCAATATAGTTAAATAAAAAAAAATTGTTGGAAGTCAAATTAGGAAAAGTGGATGCAATAATTGTGTCACTATAGACCACCTACAGAGTACATTGGTATATTTTTAGACAAAATTGAACAGCTTTTGGTACAGATTTTTGAAGATCAAAAATTAATCTTTATAGCAGGAGACTTTAATATCGAACTGATAAAGGAAAATAGAATAAAAACAGAGTTAATTTCAATTATGAATTCTTTTAGATTAACACAAACAGTATTTTAAAACACAAGAGTAACCCAAAATACTTCAAGTAGCATTCATAACATATTTACAAATTCAAATTTTGTAGAAACGTTAACAATAAAAAAATTTGTATCAGATCACACTGCACATAAAATAATATTTAATATAGAAACTGGGTAAATAACGATTTTAAATACAAACGCATTTTCTCAGATCGAAATAAATACGATTTTCTGTGCAGCTTAAGAGAATTGGTTAAATGTATGTAATGCAGATCCCTCAAATGTAAACTTGCAATGGAATAACTTTATGAATACCTTTGGGAATATATTTAATCAGCATTTTCCATTAAAACTAGTTAGGGAATATGGGAGACACTAACCACCTCATAACACATTGAGAGAGGATGAACTTAATGAATGTAAGCAACGGTTAGATATCTTAGTAAATTTATTAAAATATGACATTCGTTCTAGGAGATCTACAACAGTACAAAAAAAGAATATGATAATATATTACAAAAAATCTGACAAAAAAATATGAAAACAGAATAAAAAATTCTGATAATAAAACAAAATGCATGTGGGCCATATGCAATGAAATTATTGGAAAATCTAACAGTTCTGACGTAAGAATAAAGGAAAATGCTGATGAAATACCTGACAAATATAATGAATAGTTACTGTCTGTGATCCCTAAACTTCTAAAGAATCTGGACACAAGCCCTTTCACTAGTAATTTAATAGAAAACAACCAATCTATGTATTTAACACCAGTAACAATACTAGAAATTTGTGAATTAGCAAAACAAATAAAAAATAAACACAGTAGTGGGATTGATGAAATTCCCAGTAGCATAGTAAGATTTTCAGTAAATGAAATAAGCAGTGTGTTGTTGTTCTATGTGATAAATAACTCTTTTAAGTACAGCATATTTCCAGATAATTTGAAAATAGCGCTTATAAAACATCTGTATAAAAAGGACAATTCTGAAATGATGGAGAACTACAGACCATTTAGTTTATTGCCAAGTTTCTCAAAACTATTTGAATTAATTATGAGTAGGTGTTTAGTGAATTTTATGAATCAGTGCAATTTATTTAGCAAAAATCAACATGGGTATTTAAGGGGTTGCTCAACACAGACAGCAATTTCTCAGTTTGTTCAGGCAGTTTTGAGACATTTGAAAAATGGTGATTTAGCTCTTGGATGTTCCTAGATCTTTCAAATGCCTATGATTGCTTAGATAAAGCATTACTTATAAATAAGACGGAAATATATGGAGTAAGGGGAAATGTTTTAAAATGGTAGAGAACAAATAGTAACTATAATAAAAGGGAGGCATAATTATAACTTTAAATTATGCCAAATAAGGTAGGAATTGCACAAGGGAGTATTATAGGGCCAATTTTATTCATTGTTTTTGTTAACGACCTGCAATCCATAATAGATGGACCAGATCAAAGTACAGTCAATTATATAGATGACACTAATTTAGTATTAAGATGTAAAAACATCCCAGATATTTTAATTAATAGCAAAAATTTCCTTAAAAAAGTAAATAATTGGTTCAAAAAAAATAAACTGATTATAAATATAGAAAAAACTAATATAATCCTTTTTAGAACAAAATTTTCCAGAATTGAAAAACCAACACATTTAACTATTGAAGATGATAGACGGGACATTACAGAGAACACTAAGTTCTTGAGAATACATATAAATGAATTTCTAGATTGGTCATGTCATATAAACCATTTGTCAAAAAAGTTAAATTCTATCTGTTATGGGATCCGTATAGTGAGCAAATACATGAGTGAGAAAACACTTAAAATCAAGTATTTCACAAACTTCGAGTCAGTCATAAGATATGGAACTGTCTTTTGGGGAAGAGATAGTCAAATTCAAAATATATTTGTAATCCAAAAACGTTTAATAAGAATTATTTAAAAAATGATATATAATGAAACCTGTAGAACTGTATTCAAGTCAGAATGCATAATGTTCTTTTTTTAAATAGAGAGAGATTTAATACAGCTACACACCATCAACATCATACTAGAACAATGTCCCTAAATTACCCCATTCATCGTCACATTAACAGAAAAAAGACCGCAATATATGTGCATAAAACTCTTTAATAAATTGCCTGACGATATCAACATAATACAAAGTCAAAAACTGTTTAGGTTATGTATAAGAAAAATTGTAATTGATCTTGAACCGTATAGTCTGAATAATTATTTAAGCAGTTAAATACAATTCTAGAATAAATAAATTTATAAATAAACACCACAGAAATTAGACAACCCCCAATTCCAGAAGCCAGGGGCTTGTGCGGAAGGGGGTTACACATTGAAAAAACGCGGACATAACCATTTCCTCCGGCAGTGCCAGTGCCGGAGCCAGGATTCGAACCCGGTGGTGCGATGTCCGTGTGATTAATCGCGATTGCCACCTTGCACCTTAACCCACTCGGCTATCGACCACACTACAGAATAAGAAAAGAATTTTATTTACTTTGGTAGTAGGCGTCAATTTGACATCCTTGCTCTTACGTCTTTTCATTTTTTGTTTGTTTATATTATAAATGAAAGGGCACATGTCTTAAAATGTAAGTTTTGAGAAATCGAAAAAAACGGACCGGATGTATGATCCTTCTGCATCGAACGATCTTCCTCGCTGACGATTATATACAATTAGGATGCGGGACATGTGCTTCGATGCGGCTATTTATAAGGAAGCCATTCCTGCAAAAAAAGTGATTTTTGGCGAAAATGGATATTTCCCCTTACTGCATGGGACGATCCAAATGTAACGTAAAATGAAATAAAGATTATTATTATTAAATATTTGATTGGATTTCTTAAATGATAATGTTGAAGATCCAAAAAATCCGACTTTATTTTGAATTGCATTAGCAGTCCTTAAAATTCTGGTCATCGTCTCATTATGTCCATAATTGGTATGATGAAATGGTACATAAAATACATCAGAATCTCGAGTTCTTCTACCATTGGCATTAAATCTTACTAGGCTAGTGAGGTCTGGACAATGAATATAACCATTAAGTATAATTGGGAAGAAACATATACGAGACTGTTTACATTCTCATAATTAGCATAGAAATTGAAACTGAAACGTGCCGATCAAAGTGCTGCGTTTTTTGCTTTAGGAGTACGGTCGGCTTGTGGATATAGCAAAAAACGCGGCACTTTGAACGGCACGCTTCAGAACCTTTTGTGCTACTTATGGAAATATAAACAGTCTCGTATATGTTTCTTCCCAACTATATCTTATGCAGAAACCACATATCAGCCTCCCAACAAGCTATTATTAATCTTGTAAGGATAATTATATGGCAAGTTTATTCTTGAAAAAGTTATCTCATAACACTTATTTTCATTTAAATGCAGATCATTTACATCACACCAATGAGATAAAGAAAGATTTACAATTACTTTAAACACTTTTAGATCATCCACAAACATTAGAAAATTACTATTTTCTAGTACTGAAGCTAAATCATTCACAAAGAGATTAAATAAAAGAGGGCTAATATGAGAGCCTTGTGGAACCTCTTTAATAGATGATGATGATTGACAACTAAAATATTTTACACATTGTAATTGACCAGCAAGATAGCTGCTAATCCATTTCAACAAATTGCCACTGATACTTAATCTTTCTAGTCTAGCAATAAGTATATCATGGTTGACTCTATCAAATGCTTTCGAAAAGTCAGTATAGACAGAGTCAACCTGAACCTTATCTTCCAAGGAGTTCAGAATAAAATTATTATAAATAATTAAATTGGTACGTGTAAATTTACCCTGAGAAAAACCATGTTGCTCGTTTACAATTATGTTTTTACAATCTCATGTTAAATTCCTAGTTACTAAGTAATCTAATAATTTTGGAATGTCTGACTGTATGCAAACTGTTCTATAGTTTTCAATGTTTTCTTTCTGACCAGATTTATGTATTGGTCTTAGGTAGTTTTTCTTCCAAAAGCAGGGCAAAATACCTGAATTTAATAATTTAAATAAATTAAAGATAGTGTGCAAGGGTATCGCCAATGCAAAAATGCACTGTTTCAACAAATAAGTAGGGATGCCAACAGGACCAAAAAAAACTTTCCATGACAAATTAATGACTTTGTCAATAATATCCTTCACATCAATATAATAATTGCTATAAAATTTCCAAAAATTTCGTTATTAATATTGGTCTCAATTTTTCTCATATAATTCTGATAACAGTGTTTCCTCGATTCTCTACGTCGAGATTGTATTTGACAGAAATGAGTGTAATTCTCTATTTTTCTATACCGTTTATATTGTTTATGAATCCACTTTTTCTCATGAATTAAACTTCCTAATTCCGAATTAAGCAATACAAGAAAAGAAGATTTATATTTTTTTAAGGAATCCACAGATTTATCGCATTATGCAAAATATCATAAAATAAAGGTAACACAATATTAATATCGTCATTGTTAAAAACAGTATCCCAGTCTACACTAGCAAAATAGTCGTTCATCGCAAGATAATCCCCATTCTTAAAATCATAATAATATTCTTCATAATCTAATTGAGAATAATCTTCTAATATTGGCAAATCAAAAGTAACAGCTGAATGATGAATACTATTTTCAAAGAGAACTTCTATTGGGATTTCAATATCTATATTCATTATAGCTTGAAAATATTACATTTAAATAGATACTTCTACTATTTGCAACAGAATTAATTTGATAAAGATTATAATATCCAAATGTGTTCACTAAAGAAAGGGCTGGAGAATTCTCTGGGAAATCCACTGTTTCATGAATAAACAATAGATATATAGGGTGTCTCAAAAGTCAACGTCACCCCTTGGAGGATTGATAGGCCAGCTCATGAATGACCAGAATATCAAAATATGTCCTTAGTAAAAAGTTGTTAGTTTTTGAGACTTTTGGCACTTTTATGAATTTCGTGCAAATCGACACCTTAGATCAGTTTTTCGAGTGCTTAGAAAACTCCTTATTTTAAGATTTTAAATTTTTTACTCAATCCTGAATAGCTCTGCTATTCATCACAGTCCAAAAATAACATTAGTACCTTTAGAAAAAAAAAAACGTTTTTACCCCATTCATGAGTTCATTTCTTTTTGTTAGCTAACTTACAGCCAGTACCATAAACAATGCCAAAAGAATCCATTAACTAAAGGGCGCTTTATGGTTAAAGTTGACTTTCAATCACGTTTAAAGTCTGTCGTGTATCATAAAGCAAATTCCATCGTCTGTTTAGTAAAGGAAGATTTTTGTAGTATTTTCATGTTGGCTGAACTGAAAAACCTGTGAGAATACCGATTTGTGCAGTTCTTACGGCGCTTACGGCGTTACGTGATCTAGTTTTTGACAACTTGTCAATTAGTCAATTTATATAACTTAACTTTTTGCCCCCACGAACCAACGACTGTAATTGTTTACAATCCTTGCCTACGAACACCGAGTTTTCTCTGGCATAATGACAGAAGTTTTAAATAAAAAAAGGAATAAAAGCTGTCCCTTCACAAAAGAAGACGAGTTACGACTGGTGGAGGCAATTTATGTCCATAAAAAAATTATTGAAAATAAGGAAACAAACAAAGTGACAAATGCTGAAAAGGTAAATTTTAACACACACACATTTGTATATAGTAGAACAGGTGATGGTTTTTTGTAGGAAAAGGCTTGGGAGCGGGTTGGACTGGCTTATAATTCTAATGCTGTTGAATACAGAAGCATAGACCAGCTAAAATCAAAATATGATAATTTAAAAACAAAAACTAGAAAGGTGGTGGCCCAAGAGAAAGTATATATAAAAGGAACTGGTGGTGGTGGCCCTATTTATAAAACTACTGATCCTGTCATTGATATGATTTTGAAAATAATTGATTGGAAAACTGTAGTGGGGTTACGAAATATCTTTGATAGCGATGAGATTCAGCTTGATAATGTATTGTTTTTGTACTACCAATAACATTTTTGTCTTATACTTGTATTTTTAGAATTCGAAAGAAAATGAATGGACAGACCTTGTGACTGACGGTAATAATTATGGTAATAATAGCCCTGTAAGTAGCCATTACTAGAGTACATGGTGTCATATTATCTATATATTTTTTTAAATGATTTTAAAGATAATCTACCCATTCGGCGAAATTGTAGAAAATCAGAATGAGGAAATTAGTATTGTGGAGACAGAACCAATTGAGATGGTGCCCCATTCATCTTTGGAAGTAAGTGGCTAAAGTTTTATGTAAAGCTTCTAGCAAGTTGCTTGCGGAAGAACCCTATTGTTTTTAAATAAATATTAATATAGTACTTTGCTGGCATCATCGTGAAATTATTAAAACTAACAATTCCTGAAAACTAATATTCTTTAATAGAAATTGCAAAAGTGTCATATAGAATGTATGCAGTTATGTTACATAAAAAGTGTAATAAATCTGCGTAGAGTATATAGTGTACGTCTAGTTTCCTTATAATGCTATTTTTTAAATCTGCTTATTAATTCAAAAAACTGAATTTTTAATAACAATTTGGCAGAAGTTCCTTTTCATACTGACTGCACATGTAGCCTAATCAATCTGTGGCCTAACCGCATACGAGTGCTAATTATTTGAGTGATTTGATAGACTACTTCTGCGCATACTAACTGAGAAAATGTGTCTTTCAAAATCAGCCGAATGAAACATTTGTAAACTTTTAGTCACCAAAAAGTCATTAATTAATAAAAGCACATTTTACGTAAATTTTACAAATTTCTGTTTTGTGTTTTTAGGAAGTAACAAATTACAATATAAACACAAAATTAAAAGATGGTGAAGGATCGACTCCAAAGAAGGTAAAAGTTGTTTATAGTCAGATCAACAAATGTTAAAACTGACGTCACTAATGCAGGAAGCATGAAAAAACTATCGTTTTGCTTCTTGCAAGAGAATTTAATGGAACTGTTCTTTGCATCACGCACATTAATTTATTAAAACTTGCTCTGCCTATGGTAAGAAATAGTTATCGACTTTTTATAGATTAGTTCAGGCAAAATATGACGTCAGTTCAAACATTCGTTGTTCCGAGTACATACAAGTAAAATAAATACACGCTCTGTCCATTCTATCTTAAATGACACGTGACATGCTGCTTTCTTAACATCCATTATGTTGGATGTTTGTCTTGTACAGCTGCAACATACGTTTCAAATAAGCTAACCAGCATATAAACAATTGTTTCGGAACCTGCGTCTTCGACCTCGCCAAAGTCACGTGTAATTCAAGAAAAAATGGACAGCTGTATAGGTATTATTTTGATTTAAACGTATTTTTTAAAAAATAACAATAAATTTTGTATTTTAGTGTGAGAAAGGAAAATCCAAAATAGGGACGTGGAACAGTTACACACCGCGAAACTTGAAGGAACCCGTTTCAAAAAAATTAAGGCCCACAATCATTAGTCCACTTGCATTAGCTAAAGAGGAATATTATAAAAAGAAGGCATTGTATTTGGAAGCAGAGACCGAATTGCGAAAAGCTCAGAACATGAGAGAACAGGAAGAACATACAAAAAAGTTATTACTACTAGATATAGAAATAGCGTTAAAAAAAGAACAATTACGTAAAATTAAGGACAATAAATAGACATAATTATTTTAAATAAAAATATGTTTATTAAAAAAACTTTATAAATTTGCAAAATGTTCATTAATAATTAATCTTCGAATATTGTATCCTGCGATACCAATATTTGCGTTCTCAGCGTCATCAACATTTTGGCCATTTTCTTCACCTCCGTCTAGATCGTTAAACCACTCCTCAGGAACATGTTCGTTCATATCTAAAGCTATGTTATGCAACACAGCTGTTGCCACAATAATAGTCATAATTGTCTGCAAGTTGACCCTCATTCCAAACCGTAATATTGGAAATCGCCGCTTCCAGACTCCATATTGTCTTTCAACTGCATTTCGTGTTCGTATTATCGATTCATTATAAAGATTTTCTGCTTCAGAATTTACATGAGCCAACTTTGTCATCAGATATGGTGCAACTGCGTAGCCACTGTCACCGACCAAAAGAAATCTACCATATCTGCCGGTTTCAAATTCTCGTTTCACACGACTGTTGTTGAAAATTGTCTGATCGTGAGAAGAACCCTGGCCAACGTGCCACTATGTCCCGAATTTTTAATGATGCGTCACAGATTGTTTGTACATTTAAGCAAAAGTACCCCTTTCTTGAGCGATATATTTCGGCTTCAGGACCTCCTACAGAATCTATTTTCACCAAGGTGCAATCTATTGCACCAATTACCCGTGGAAAACTCGCAATTCTGTAAAATTCTGCAGAATTGAATTCCATTTCTTCATTACTACTACACATTTTTATGTATTGGGGTCGTAATGATGCGATGGCCGAAGAAACTCTTCGTACAATTCTGCTAGCAGACATTTTTGAAACGCCAATAAAATCTCCAACAGAGATTAATAAATTTCCAGAAGCATAAAATCTTAATGTTAGTAGTAGCTGCTCCATCGGCTGAATACAGCCCCCCCTAAAAGTTATTTACATTTGATCTAGGTAGGTACAAACATGAGACATTAGGTAGGTAGATACTTTTACATATCTATTTGTAGGAAAACTTATCACATCCGCTATTTTTTGTAGTAAGGCTAAAGCGGTAGACTTTGTTAATCGGAATCGGTCAAAAAAATCTATATCATCGTATTTCGTAAAATACTGCTGCCGCGGCCTGTAAATTTTCGGTCTTCTCAAAACAATATAATCTTCTTCTTCAGAAGAACTGGAACTACTGCTTGACACCCCATTATCTCCCATTTTATTATATTTTAAAATTGAATACAAATTGAAATATTGCTGTCATCAAATTTGTAGGTTATATTTCACAATAAAGTGACTTTTACTATCGCAAAAGGGCCAAAATCGAGACTTTATCAAAAAGAAAGCTTTATTGCTTAATCCTTCTTTTAAACCGGTTTATGGTAGAGGTCTGACAGGTAAAAAGAATCCTTTACGTTTAAAGGCACTTTACTGTCCTTTATGGTACTTTAGACTCTTCACTCTACATATTGTAATTGTGGAATTATTTCAATAATTAGGAATTAGAATGAAAACACTTGTTAAATGAAAGTGATAGGTATTTATTAAAAACTAAACTTATGGGGAATGTAGAGCAAATGGTGCTGCTGCAGCTATTCTGGATTACGATGAAGAAATCTTACAAGAAATTGAAAATGATCCAACTCCTTTGGCACAAGTAATTGAAACACGTACAGATCTATGTACAACCAATAAATAATGTAAATCAATTGAGACGCGCCGTATTAATGAAGCAACGCAAGAAATAAATGCTGCAGGATAAAAAGATGCCACGCTCGCATTCATTTTGGTGGCAGGCAACTTGAACACTTTC
Source organism: Leptura quadrifasciata (assembly GCA_963675555.1). Taxonomy (NCBI): domain Eukaryota; kingdom Metazoa; phylum Arthropoda; class Insecta; order Coleoptera; family Cerambycidae; genus Leptura; species Leptura quadrifasciata. The sequence goes on from OY776676.1 coordinate 104,239,904, forward strand.
TTTGGTTTTTATTTGTTTTGTTTAGTTTTTAATAAATACCTGTCACTTTTATTTAACAATTGTTTTCATTCTAATTTCTAATTATTGAAATAATACCACATTAGGCCACCATACACGGAAGGGAATTTTAAATGATTTGTCCCGCCACCGACCAAAACTGTTGTCAATATTTCGATCGATGTTTACATTAGTGACGTGCGACAGATTTGATCGGTAAAACATCTGATGTGTGACAGCACAGATCGCTGCAGTTCAGTCCTGTCAGTGCACATACACAGATATAAATTCCGTTCGAATAGTAAAGGCGTCATTAAAACATGGTATGAACAAAAAAAATTATTAACCAATTTTATAGATTTATATAAGAAAAAACATGTTAGTGGAAAATTAAAGACAGTTCATATGTAAATAAAAATATGAAAGGAGAAGGTTAATCTTTTGAAAAGATAGATCTGGTATTCGTAAATAATTTTTGTAAATCATGCTGCTCATTTGCCCTTCTCGAATTAAATGCATATGTCCATTTTTTTTTCCTGGGTCCACGTTTTCATCCACTTTGTTAGATTTTCTTCTTTTCGTTTTCACAAATTTGCCAGATACATAGATCCGTTTCATCTTTACTGACAACAAATCCCTTCTGGATTTTAAGCACGCCTAAAATATCTGAACGCTCATTCAGTCCCCTTGGGAGCCTTGGAGGACTTACCATTAACTGAACTAAATTTACCAACAGATAGTGGTAATGAATATCGCATACGGGCAAAAATTGCTTTAAAGAAGCAATACAAAATTAAAGATAATTTAACTCCAGAAGAAAAGTTATCGATAAATTCTTTAAAACGCGATGAAAGTATAAAAATATTGCCAGCAGACAAAGATAATGTCAGTCATTATAGATAAAGATATATATAACACAAAAATCATGACTCTTGTAAATGAGGGACCCTACTCAAAACTAAACAAAGATCCAACAAAATCAATAGAGAGCAAAATTTAAAGAATTCTGTTTAAATACAAACATGAATTTAATGATTTTGAATGAAGGAAACTTACACCACATCATAGTAAGCCTCCTCATTTTTATGGCTTACCAAAGACACACAAACAAAATATTCCTTTAAGACCAATTGTTAGTTCTATCAATTCACCATGTCATAATTTGGCAAAATTTTTACTTAAAATTATTGATCCATTATCTGGAAATACCGATTCATATATTAAAAATAGTAAACATTTCATAGAAGAAATTTATGAAAACGATATTCATGAATCACACCTGATGGTTAGTTTTGATGTAGTTAGTCTTTTTACCAATGTTCCGGTAGATGAAACCTTAAAAATAGTTAAAGACAGGTTGCTAAATGATAATAATTTGGAAACTAGAACTAAATTAAGTGTAAATAGCATAATGGAACTCTTAACACTGTGTATAAAAACAACCTATTTTCAATTGGACAATGAGTTCTATCAGCAGGATTTTGGTATGGCTATGGGGTCTACATTATCACCAATTTTAAGCAACATATTTATGGAGAACTTTGAGAACACACATGTTCAAAATTGTATAAATAAACCGGTTGTCTGGTGGAGATATGTTGACGACATCTTTGCAATTTGGCCTCATGGTGTCGATTTACTAGATAGTTTTTTAGAAAATATAAATAGTAAGGAACCGTCTATTAAATTCACATTAGAAGTAGAAAGTAGGAATGAACTACCGTTTTTAGATGTTTTAATTAGAAGGGTAAATAATACAATTGAAACAAGCGTTTATAGAAAACCAACACATACTAATAGATATTTAAATTTTAACTCAAATCAGTCAATAAATGTTAAAAGGGGTGTTGTAAAATGTTTATACGATAGGGCCAAAATAATTTCATCTAATAATGAAATATTAAATAACGCGAAAAAATTTATCAAAGAGGTTCTAGTACAAAATCAATATCCTGAAGCCTTTGTTGATAGAGTTTTCATAAATGTTGAAAATAGGGACAATCAGGTACGACAAAAACCTGAACGTTATTATACAGCAATAATTCCTTATGTATACGGACTATCGGAAAAGCTACGCCGTATAGGTAACAAATTTGATGTTAGGACGATATTTCAAACGGGGAACACTTTAAGATCTATTTTAACAAAAACAAAACTGATAAACAGGGAGCAGAATTCAAAAAACTGTATTTACAATATCCTGTGCGAATGTGATAAATGTTATGTGGGCGAGTCATCCAGACCTTTCAGTGTGAGGTTGGATGAGCACAAGAATTACATTAGAAAGAATGAAATTCAGAAATCAAAGATTTGTGAACATGCTTGGGCAAACGGACACAGAATAAACTGGCTCGGCAAAAATTTTAACAAAAGAAACAGATACCAAAAAAAGATAAATTAAAGAATCAGCAATAATCTTATTAAATGAAGATAAGTGCGTATCGAATTGTTCTGTAAATATTTGTACAACCTGGCTACCAATGTTAAAAGAAGAACTTAACAAACTCAACATTATCTAAAATAAAATATCATCAGTTCTATGTTCTGTGTAAGTAGTAAGTATCTACGGAAATAACATAAACAGAATCTTAAAGCTGTGTATTTGACAGCAAAATAAGAGTTCTTCCAAAAAATAGCTTTGAAAACGGAAAGAGATTACTTTCCGAAACGTCAGCAAAATACATTATTTCTGTGTTTATTCAGATTTATATTATTTGCAAAACATAACCTCTGACTTTTCCTTTGGCGTAAACGTCACGGGCGCAGAGGCTTTTTTCCAATAATTCTATTATTTTGTAGATTCGGTGATTTGTTTTGAAGAGGATAATAATACATGTGGTAGAAAATCCAAATAATAGGAAAGAATATGAACTGCCCGTCCCCTCAACGACTTGATATTTGGTGAAAATAAACGATGCAATCTTAATGTGTGTGGAGACCAAAATATCTGTATCCCGAGAGACGGCAGATGCAATCTGGCAGATCTAGACAGATTAAAATTCAGTTCTGTGTATGGGGCCTAATTGAGTTGCTTTTACAGTAATATAACAATACCTTGTTTACTAAATTAAAACAGAAAATGTTCATTTTAAAAACTACACTAAATAGCAATTTTATAGGATAATCTTTCAGGTTAGCAAGGTAATTATTATTTTTTTCCAATACATTTGTCCAACAGTACAAAAGAACCAATTACAGGACAAGAAAGTGGCAAAAAAATACACAACTACATACATACATATGAGTGACGGACAATATAAAATAATTACAATTACTACATGTGTACATTATTTTTTGCAGTGTTGCAATCCATAAGTGAAGTATCAATTGTATTAATCGAGTAGTTGAATATATCACAAGTATTACAAATTAAATTGTAGTTAGAGCAAATATTGAATATAGGAGATTTCAGCATTATATTGGTTCACGCCGGTTGACAATAAAATGTAAGAGGATTGCGACTGGCGGCTCTTGGAACCAAGAAGTTCAACTGGCTTAGAGCAGAAGAACAGTCAACCCTGTTGTGTATGACCGAATACAGGAATTCCACAGAGTAAAATTGCCTTCTAAATTGTAATGAGTCAAAGTTGAACATATTTAACAGATAAGTCTGGTCGCAGCCTCTGTTTGGATATCTACCATCAGTGTGGAGTCTAACTTAGCTAATAAAAAAGATTAACTCATGAATCGGGCAAAAATGTTTTTTTTTCTTCAAAAGGTATGACACTATAAATTTTTTATTTTGGACTGCGATCAAAAGGTTGAGTAAAAAATTTAGGTTCTTAAAATGTGGAATTTTTTAGCTGTGGCAGTCGAAAAACTGATTTAAGGTGTCGATTTTCACGAAATTCAGAAAAGTGCCAATATCTCAAAAACTAACAACTTTCTACTGAGGTCATATTTTGATATTCTGGTCAGTCATGAGCAGGCCTAGCCCTCCAAGGGACGACGATGACTTTTGGGACACCCTGTATAATGAATATAATTTTGTCAATTTTTCTTACTTCATTTTTGAGATGAAATGTAAACTGAGGGCTTGCTCAATTCAATTGAAGCACATAGTATACAGTAAATGCAGGCGAAGGATTAACATTTTATTGTCATGCAGTCGTTTGTCCTAACCAGAACTAGAAATTACTTACATTGGCAAAAAATTCTTATCAAATCATTTACCAGGCAGAGTATTTGTGAGAATAAAATGCATCAATATATGAAAACAATAACACTACTTTAAGGGAAAAAACGGATAGTATATCCCTATTTTGTTTATAAATTTGAAGTTTCTGGCCATTCAGTTCTATGACAAGTAATGACATTTTATATTATATTAAATATATTAACATTTACTCGTTAAAATATGTATTTTTCGGATTTGTCTTCTAATTTCGCATTATTTACTTACAAAACACATTTACCCTTTATTTCGGACTAGCGCTTACAATAATACACAAATTATAAAGCAATTTTCAGTTGGAAATATTTGTTTGTAAAATCACAAAATCAACAAATCCATAAAACATGCAGGACTGAATTACCTACTAGTTTAAAATACATTTAACTAATATGTAAACGTTTATTACAACCTGTATTTAAATATAGAAAACAAATAATAATGTTATGTGCTGCCCTCTAACAGAGAGGAGAGTTGTAATTACTCCCTGGCCAGAAGGGTGGCGCCATCTGTGGGCCAACTGGCGAACCACCATTTAGTAGTGCCTAAGAAAATTATAGAGAATTCCAGTATCTTCTGGAAAGTTCTACAATGATATTCTGGACATTCCAAGTGGGTATATAAAGAGGTGAAGCCAGCAGATGGGGGAACAGAACAGTACAGTTTAGTGAAGAATAAGGAACAGTTTAGTATCCAGTTCAGTTCTGGGTAATCTGTGGTTCTGGTTACAGAGACAGTTTGTAGAAGAAGAGTTCAGTTGAGTGAAGTATGCAGTTTAGTGAAGTAAACAGACAAGAGAGTTTTTAGGTTAGACAAGAGTTGACAAGTGTATAGGAAGAAAAGTAAAGTGCTTAGTGTTTTAAAAGTAGTGAAATTATATTAGATTAAGTTATTATTAGTTGTGTGATTTTTAAGTATTTGCTAGTGTAATTTTAGTGATTAAATAAATCAGTGGTTTGTGAAAATTCTTGTTGCAAGTTATTCGAATCCACGGAGTGTTTACTGAAAATTGTAAGCACGTAACAATAATGATTATTTAAAATGTTAAAATGATGTGGCCATGCACTCCGCAATAATTAATGTCATTAAGCCGGGGAAAAAAATCATTAAACAACCCCTGATATCTATTAATTGGATATTATAACGTTTACATTTTACACTAGACTTAATGTTCTCAGAATAAAATAAACATTTAATGTTCTAACAGAACATAAGGCAGTGGAAGATAAGGATAAGTTTTATTAGACATGAGGGCCTCGATGAAACTCTAAAACTAGAAAAAGTGAAACTAGGTCGTTCGATTCCCGAAGAAAAAAAAAAAAAAGATCTTTTAAACATCTAATGTCGCAGCAGTTTGACGACAAATGGGAAACTGATGAATCTTTGAAATGCTACAAAGAAATTTTGTCTGATGAAAATCCAGAAGTTAGGAAAGAGAATGATGCTGAATATGAGCAAGAACAGGAATGTGACCGTTTACAAGATGATGTTGGAATGCAAAAAATTGTTTAAGTTGCATTGTTCATAATATTAGTTTTTACTCAATAAAATGCATTACAAAAATATAATAGCACCATTTTCCGAACAAACTGATATAGCGTGTTCTTTGCAAACATGTTAGATGTACTATTGCAGCCGAACAGAAATAATCGATTTCTTATAAAGTAAGATGCTTTTTCGAATAAAATTACATTGTAAATGGGAGTTTTCACATCAGTTACTCAATTATCATTTTGATAAGAAATCATTGGTGGAGTCGTATTTTACTATTTAAGGTGCAGGTCAAAAAATTCAAAAATGACTTTTAGATATTTCAATTCTTTTAAGCAAGAAAAGTCCGATTTTTTCTCGTACTCCGCCTCATGTTTAGGTCTACTTTATGTTGAAATCAAAAGATCCACAAGGTTTCGAGCTTGTTCTTTGGGAGTTTTTATTTTTGAGATAGGTTTTACCGTTTCCAAGATATCGGCAAAAAACGTAAAAAAAAGTCTTGTTCGGTGTCGCAAATTCTGCGAAAACACGAAATCTTAAAACGTTCGTATCTTTCAGGAATGCATAATGCCAATTCTGACTGCTACCCAGTGGGAGCAATGATGCATGCAAGAATATAAAACATAAAAAAGGCAGATGACAGTCAATAATTTAAGTATTTATTAGAACAAATGGAAGTAATGTAAGGATACCACGGTCACCTTAACAACATAGATGTCATAGTAGAAAATAATAATAATAATAATCTTTATTTCCATCAGACTTTTACAAGTATTGGAATTGTCATGTATATAACATAGATAATACACAGAATATATAATACATAAAAAGAAAACGGTACATACAAAACATATATACATAAATATTTAAAAGGAATAAAAAAACATACATACATATATATATATAACAATACTCCGCAGAGACAAATTGATCATTATTTCATATAAGGACTTAAGGAAATATTCTGGCATTTAGTAAAAACTCATCAAAACTGTAGGGACATGTTTCAAGAAGGTAACACTTTAATTTCTTCTAATCTGTCTTCAACAAAAGAATAGGGACCATGCAAGGAAATAAAGATGACATAATAACTTAGGGTCCAAAAACACGAATTCTGATGCGTTCCTGGCAGAAATTAAAGGTTTGGGTGACCCAAGGTCAGTAAAATTTGATTTGGGCATTATTAATCGTTAGTGTCTATGCCATTAATACATTCATCAGCAGAAAAATTGCAGGCGACAAATGCTTGGACATTTAACCAACTCACTGAGTTGCAGAATGCATCGGGTAGTTCCAAGTGCTTCAGTACTAGTGGATAGATTTTGAATAAAGCCAAATTTTACATTCAAAAGAGAACACGCGGGTGTACAATTCTAAGATATAACCGCAACACATCGCATTTTAAACTGAATCTTGTTGTGCTTCCGATTGCTCACTGTCCACATTTCTTGGATGGTAGTTGCAAACTAGGATTCCTGGGTCCCCCTACTCACCTTGTGTGGTATGGGACCAAAATATTTGTATTGTTTTTGAACTTTTTTATATACAGTTCAATCTTCCATATAGAATTTTACCGAATTACCATCTTTTATTCTGAGTTTGTATTTTTAAAGAACCTGTGGCTGTGACAGGTCTACCAAAAATACAGGAAACTACCTCCTAGTTCCTTCTAAATCTGTCGGTGACAATTGTCTAAAACCCGAGAGTCAGATGAGTGGCTAATAAAGAAATGATTAGAAATCAAAAAAGACGACAATTAGAATTTAATTAAATTGGAGTGAATTGTATCCATGACAGCATGGCAGAGGAGAGCAGCAGGTTATTGTGATTCAACTATTTATCACCTCTGGAACTGAAAGAACCTAACCCAGAAAGTAGAAACCATACCCTACACCTCTAAAGCTGCCATTAAATGTCAAATCCTTCAGACGAAATGTGGACGGATTGTCCACAAATATAAAAGAATTCAGAATTAAAAAAATGTTTAAGAACAAAACCCGACTGTGAATAGAGGAAATTTGAACTAAAAGCAACTAAACAAGATTACGATTAATATTAAAATTTAATATTCAATGACTGCAGTCGGAACTACACTATGTGTTAATGGGCTCTCGACTGCAGTCATTGAACATCAAATTTTTATATTGGCCGTAATTCCGTTTAGTTTCTTTAGTTTATATTTCCTCTCTTCAGTTGGGTTTTGATTCTTTTTTTAAACGACTTATTTTGTTTTTAATTTTTTAGCGATACATGACAGTTTGTAAAATCATTTAAGATCTTTAGCAGAAATTTAGTTTATTATGTCTAGAGCACATTGCAAGGGACAATAAAAGCTAACTGCCAAAAAGAATATTCATGAAAAAACTGACATTAACTTGATGACAGTGGATGGGGATGCAAGAAAAATGGGTCCACTAGAAAAAGTCGGGGTCCACTTAACATTAGTGCAACTAATGTTGATAAATAATAATAAATAAACACCACAGAAATTAGACAACCCCCAATTCCAAAAGCCAGGGCTTGTGCAGACGGGAGTTACACATTGAAAAAACGCGGACATGCAACCATTTCCTCCGACAGTGTCAGTGTCGAAGCCAGGATTCGAACCCGGTGGTGTGATGTCCGTGTGATTAATCACGATTGCTACCTCGCGCCTTAGCCCACTCGGCTATCGACCAGACGATGATGATGATGTTTATATTTAATTTATTACATTTAGTATATTTAAACAAAACTCATGGAATATCATGAAAATATCTATGTTCTATCAACCAAATCAATCTCAAAGTCAATTCGGTAACTGTGAGTAAATACAAAATATCGAGCAAAATATACACGACAATTTACTCCAAATGTAGGAGACTGTCAGGTTTTACTTTATTTTGAACTACTCTTGAAAGACTAAAGTAGCGCATAATATTTTATCTTGATTCAACAGGAGAATCTGTGTAACAATTCACTTCAGTGATCACTTCAAGATAATAAGCATAAGCAACTTCGAAATCGACCCTTGACATACATTAACTAGCAAGTTGTGTCAACTTTGTGATTTATTTCTTGAGTGAATTCATCAGAATTAGAAATATTTTAGTAATAAAATGTATTGGGTGAAACGTATGCATCATTTTTAATCTCATAAATTATTCTATGTTTTAAATAGTCATTGAAAACAGAAGATCTTTCCTATAAAAGTACGTACTACCTATCATTAACTATGGTGTATTATAGGTATTCACCAAGTTTAATGTGTAACATGTATTATGTACCTTAAATATGAAAATCTGATTCCATAAAAAGTTTTGAACTAGTATGGACATAAAAATTTAAATGACAGAACACAGGCCAGTGAATGATGGAATAGAATATCATTTAAATCTTTAAAGGTCATACTTGGGTACAGCGACGGATTTGGGTTTTGTGTCGCCCAAGGCATGGTTAAATTTGCCACCCCTAAAGAGTCAATACTACCAATAAAATAAAACTGTTTTGCTTATAAAAAACTGTTAATAAAAAGGCTGTTATATATCATTTCGCTGAACCTCCTGCTACAATCGTCACTGTTATTTTATATTGCCCCCAACCTGAATTTCACCATCCCCATCTTGCTGCCACCCTACGCACGTGCCTACTATGCCTATTGCTAAATCCTCCACCGCTTGGGTACAAAAATTATGAGAAAGTGGAAGAAACCTTTCCAGATCTTATGAAACTATCACCCAGGATGAATTTTATCAATACTTTTACAATCGGCACCTTATAAAAATATGATAAAAATATAAAATACAATACTAATAAATTATGCCAAAAAATAATAAGACAAAAAATAAATAGCTTTCAAATGGATAGATTCTGTCCAGTAAGATAGTTTAATTTAGACCAAGACTTACACATGCATATACCGATATATAAGTATTTAAATCTAGATTTAAATACAACTCACCTGATCTCTAAAAATAATTAGTCCAAGATTATACACATTATCGACATCATTTTGTTGCACATATACTCTGTCCATGTACATTAGTATATCACGAATCATAACCATCGATGTTTGATGATCATTCCAGGCTTGATTTAATGTCATAAGGAAATTATTATGTAATGATTTTAAAACATCTTCTCTAACCTAAAAATGTTTGCAAAATAAAGGATAAACTTAAATAAGTAATAAATAACCTTTAATTCCAGATGATGTGTAACAACTTCTTTTAAGCCAGTATATAGTCGCTCTCCATGCTTATGTAAAACCATTGTATATGCATTACGGTATAGCTCCTCAAAACTTAACCCCGAGTTATTTTTCTTCTGAATTTCCTGTATTGCATTTTTTAAAAGAGCCCATATACTCTCTACATATTTTTCATCCATAGTCATCTAAATAACAATTATTAAAATAAATTCTTTACATTACTAAGAATTATAAAATACATTGTCGCCTGTTGTGTCCCAATGCTCCCAATAGTTAGAAAAATTTGAGTTACCATTCATTGTATATATTTAGTAATATACAGAATCATTTATCAAAGTAATTAATTATTCCTTTTCGTATAATAGTTTCCTGTTTTGTTTGGTATTGAATGATTACCTAAAGTACTTTGTATAAAAGTTGTAAAATGACAATGAATTTTAATTTTTTATGCCTGAAATGACAATTTTTTTTGTTTTTTGTTTGACATTTGTTTAAAATTAAATAATTGCACTATAATATTTTTGTTTTCAGTAATACTAAAACTACAATTTATTTTTTAAAACAAGACATATCAGATGTTTGACATTTCTAGAGGACAATGCACTTTAAGTGATCCATTATTGTTTGCATTATTGGATTATTATAATTTTTTATAAGAACTTACAGGGAAGGCACGAATCCTCATCTTGCCTTCCTTTTTGGTTAAACCTCCACTTTTCATAGTTGACATTGCTCCTATTTTCTTTCTCTTCTCTCACGCCAAATTCGGTAATTACTCAAAAGATCATTTTTTAAAAACAATTAAACAACACAACTTGGTGTTACACGCTTTATTATGTCCCTCATTCTTGCTTTTTCGTTAGAAATTCGATGTACACCTCTCAATGACCGATTAATAAATGACTTTCTTGTTTTTTATGTTTGCACCAGTTCAGACATTTTCACAACTGCATGTCCTTCAATTTCCACAAAAATCACTGACACTTTCACTTCCTTGAATAATTTTCATTTAAAGAAAATTCAAAATTTAAATGTTTTTAATGGAGAGTTCCACTTTATTTTTATCAAATTTAAGATTTCGACAACTCATTTGTCCGTGGACAACTCTTTCCATTCAGCTGTTTACTCCGTCATGACAGTAGTACCACCCACCATACTTCACCACTAAAATAATCTTACTAAATTTGGCTGCATTGTCCTGAGATTTAAAATTTGCCGCTACATTACTCAATACCTCCAGAACACATTTATCACCGAAGAATTATTTTCATTTTGTTTACAAACTACTGAGCGATTTAGGCAATTTGAGGTTTTGTTTAAATGCTTTGCTAAAGGAATTAAGTTAGGAATTGTTCTATATCAAAAGTAAAATTTTATAATGGTGAAACTACTTCATCTTAAAACAACTTTTGTCAGCATACTCTAAAGCCCCAAGTAGATACACATTTCAATAAATATATAAAATCCTTGCTTTATTCATTGGTAATTATATTTATTTTAATTACAAATTTCATGTAATCATAAAACATTAAAACAATTGAAAATATCAATTTATACAAAATTAACTTTTATCATGCAAATGTCAAATTTCAATCAATTACAATACTGGCCTCTGTAAAAAAGACCAAAACAATTTAATAAATTATTGAACAAATATCTAGGAAATTTCTAAACGAAATCTGCTACCTTCTGCGTTCACCTTTAACAGTTTTACGCTTTTCTTTTTTTTCTTCCTTGAGCTGTTTTTGTTTCTCTCTAAAAATATATCAAATATATGCATGATATACTATATTTATATCTAATTACCCACCTATCTTCTTTATCTTTTTCTTTCTTTTTTTGACTTTCAACACGAGCCTGTTCCCTTTTAACTTTTTCAGCTTGAGCAACCGTATGAGCATTCAAATTTTTCTCTAACCTATTTTCATCGCCACTTCCATTTCCTCCCTCATCCTCATCTTCATCATCAGTCATTTGACTATATTGTGAAAGGATGGCTTCTCTAATTTTTTTCTCCTCTTCTGTGTACTGTTTTTGTGTTGTAGTAGCTAAAGACTGAGATTCTAATAGTTTGGCAAGTTTATCGTTAACATCTTCGTTTGACATTTGTATTGGAGATTCCTTTGGTTTAAACATTTGCCATTTTTCCAATATTTCATTACAAATTTTCGTTATATCTTCGCTATCCTAAAATGTTCTTAAATATGAATGAGGCAGAACGCAAATATATCACTTACATTTTCAACTATCTCTGCAAGTAGTCCCAGAAGAGCTTCACTTTTTTCTTCAGAGGTTTCATCACTGTCTAAAATCCCTCTTATATATGTACCGAAAATTGTTTCATCTGTATTTAACTCTTGTAACTTTTCATCCAACCAATTCGAAAAATCGTGAATGGCCGTGGCCATTTTGGTTTGGCAAATTCCAAAATTTTAACAAAAATCACATAGCATATAGGGTTATTTGGTAATTGACTTCAAATATATTAAGTTGGCATTTCTTTAATATGACATTTAACATTATAAAGGTAAGTTTACGTTTATTATAGTTAGCTTACACTGTCTCCAGTTATTTTAAAGGAACAAAAAATATATTATATCTGTGAAGGATAAAAAGAAAAGAACATTATAATGGTGGTAATCTTTCATCTGGATCCACTCGAAGAATTTTGTCTGCCAAAACTAATTTGTTAATTACTTCAGGTTGGCTCAATCCTCCACCTATTTTTGCCATATGAAAACCTCTTTGCATCAAGTCTTTACTATTTTTTGGTAAATAAATTGGAAATTCAATATTAAATCTTATTATCAAATTTCCTTTATCTGGATATTGATCCAAAATGGGCATTCCTTCATTTTCTACAAGTTTTTCGTAACTAGGACTGAAATAAAAAAAAATCAACCATCAATAAGGTATATAAAACATAATAGCATTTGTAAATTGTACGTGATTTCTACAAAGCAACGGTACCTAGACGTATTGTTATAGATTATAGTGTATACTATCATGTTCATGTATAATAATCAACAAACATTTTATTATTGAGAAGAAAGTAGTTCGATAATTCATTTATTCTATATGTTAAATGAAATTATAGAGAACTTTAAATTCTTACCAAACAACATCTGTGATTGGCACTCTAACTGTCCTGTGATCAATAGTTTTTACTGTAATCATTGTTCCTAAAAGTGCCTCTTCTAGGGATATTTGAGCCACCATTACTAAATCGTCTCCTTCTCTACTAAATATCTCATGAGGCCTATCTTCAGTGATAAAGATAACATCAGCTAAAAAGTAAAATCACATGTCACCTCTATATTTTTAATCTGCAAGACTTTCTGATGTCTAAATTATTTGAAAAGTATACTACATAAGTCCAGAACAACTATGTACTTCTTCTGCACTTGTGTAGGTACTAGGAACAGCTATGAGATTCGTATATATTTTGCATATTGTATGCACTTCCAGGTCTAGCTATCATGTTCATTCTCATCTTATATACTGGGTAGGTAAATGGCAAAGAAAAACATATATTTTACCAGGAATTTGAGTGGGGTTCTGATCCCCTTCTTCTGGAAATATTATTTCGGTGTTGGGTCTAATACCAGGTTTAATAGGAATGCTTAGTATTTTTTCTTTTACTTCTGTGCGTGTTTGCTCATTGTTTACAAAAACCAGGCGGTGTATTTTCATTTTCTTAACACCTCCAAAGAATATTTCATGCAAAGTTAAACATAGTGGATGCCTTATTGGCGGTTGCTTTTTACGAATGCATGTATTTCCATCCGCCATCTTGTACAGTAAGGGAGGATTTTGGAGTACATCCAATAAATCTGCATACGGAGAAGAAGTTCCAAAAAAATCTCTGCAAATTTATATGACATTATTCTTTACTTACCAGAAAACATGCATATAGAATCTAGGTATGCCTTACTTGTAGGTCTGCATCGGATCTCCATGATAATGATAAGCTGGAATATAATCCTTAGTTGTTGGAACACCCCTTTTCAGTCCTTCCTCCCCATATTGATCAAACACTGCTCTGCGTAGGGGATCGCTTAATACATCATAAGCTTCTCCTATAAGTGAAAATACTTGTTTGGCATTCTCACTTTTCAGTAATTCTGGATTAAATTCCAGTGCCAAGTTTCTGTACCTGAGATAACAACATAAAATTAATAAAAAGCTGAAGTGAGTTATTAACCAGATTACGCTTTTTTGATTTGTAAATCAGTGCTAGTTTTTGGAATTTGCAAAATGCCGTAATAATCTATTCCCATTTTGTATTTGTTTGTTCAAACTAATGACAAAGACAATGACAGTTCCAGCGTACGTGACGTCAGCAGTAAGTTGGCAACGTGGTTGGTAACGTGAAAAACCCTGTGCTTTATAAAACTCCAATCTCCATCTACAAAACAGTTATCTATTCATAAATTGAGTGTTTGGCGTTTTGTGATACAAGATATAGCAGTAGCAGAACGGCTTCATTTTTAAGAACTTTTTGTAAAATCTCTAAAAATATGAGTTCTCCCTTATTATTCGCGTGTTCTCGTTGTTTTGCCCGTTATCCTTTTGAGGAACTATCTGCTGGTCAACAGCTGTGTAAAGTAAGTTTTTTTCTGTTAACCTAACTTATGTGTATGCTGCTAAATGGATAAAATTTCAAATTATGTCACATTGGTGCATTATATTATTGTTAAGTGTATTTAAGTATTTAATTAATCAATATTTGAGGGTTTATATTAAATTGGAAAAGTTTAGAAAAAAAAGATTGGGGGATTTTTGGTGTATGTAAGAATGTCTTTATTTTGTTCAACTAGGAATGTCGTGGGGCATTTCCCGTGGTAAAATGCACTTATTGTCGATCGGAATTTCAACAAACATCTAAAGGAAGCACTAGCACTATTTGTAAAAAGTGCGAACAGAATGTAAAGTCTTATGGAAAACCAACCGCTTGTGAATACTGTAATATTATTGCAGCATTTATAGGAAATAAGTGTCAGCGTTGTACGAATTCTGAAATTAAATATGGCCCTCCAGTCAACTGTGAACAGTGCAAACAAAAATGCGCATTTGATAGACACGATGATGACAAAAAGGTAAATATAGGACAATTCACATTCTGGACATATGAGTGGCAATTTTTATGGTTTTAGGTGGATGGAAAGCTGTTATGTTGGCTGTGCACACTTTCTTTTAAAAGGGCTTTAGCTAAAACTAAACAAGGAGATGCTGAACGTAGAGCGCATATGAAAATATCTCAGTTACATAAAAATAAACACAAGGAGGGGAAGTGAGTTGTAAATTTATTATGTAAAATCTGTTCCTTGTGAAAATATGGTTTTATTTACTTTACTAGAAAATTTCACCAAACTCTCCGTTTTTTTTAAATACGAGATATGTTAAATATTATCTTTTTTTGGTGGTACTTTTTGCACAGTTTGTGTAAATTTAGATTTTAAGAACACAATGTATGTTATAAAATGTTTTAGGCGCTAAGGTATTTAGTATGTATACATAATTATGTTGCTTTTAAAATTTTACTTTTTTAAAATAATGGACAAGATGTGAAAAAGCATTGATCCATTACGGAGTGCCAAGTGCACTGATAATAAGAGTAGAATTCTTAAATATCTCCAATAATCAGAAGATATTTTTTTATATATTTTTTTAAAACGGTTTTCTGATGTGAAATTTAATAAACTCAAACTGAGTTTTATATAGTAACTTTTCTTTGACAGTTTATTTATCTTTCATTTTAATGACTTCTTTACATTAATGTAGTGACTGATTTAGCGATAGCTATTCTACCACTCAACCAGACATAAGCATATTCAACCTATCCCTGCAAGACTACCATCTGCCACAGCTGAGATTCGATCTTGGGAAAGATGTAAGCGGCTAGCTTTGGTGTTTCACTCAACTACTGTCTCTGCTGATACTGTATTATTGAACCAACTAAATATTTATTTAAAGTGGGCATATCCAAGAGAGACAGATCCGTTAAGGAAATTTGTATTATTTTTGGCTATTACCTTTCTTTGTAATACATATATTGGTTAAAAAAAGTATAAGACTACCTAAGTAGAACTATGACAGGTGTAGTAATATGAATTTCCACTTAATAATTTCAGTTGTGTACAAAATTAGTTAATTTTAATTAAAAACTAGTGTCAATCTTCACATTTTGTAGTTTTAAAGTAACTAATTCTGCAAACAATTGAGATTATTGAGTGATACTTCATATCGCCTGTCATAGTTCTACTTAGGTAGTCCTATACTTTTTTTTACCAATAATTGTATTTAAAAAAAAGTTATGGCCAAAAATAATAAATATTTGCTTATCGGATCTCTCTCTCTCTCTCTTTCTCTCTTGGATATGCCCACCTTAAGCTAATTTATACTTAACTTACGCATTATATTTTCTCTTTACATTTAATTAAAAAATTCCACACTATCTTGGAAAATGGCATTTCACGGATTTCGCTCAAACTGTGATCAAAGGTAGACATTGCCACAACTCAATCCTATGAGTAGTTTACACTGCACAATGCTTCCAAAGCCAATGTTAGAATTTTTTACAACAAGCAAGTATTCAAGAAATTCTGGCCCTCAGCTCTGCCCAGAATCAATGTGTTTATTTATTTGTTTCTTGTCATAAATTTTTTATTACTTGAATAGGTATCTCAAAATTAATGATGATTTTAATTGTCTTTCTGGGAACGATTTATCAAGATTTGTTTATCATTTTTTAAAGACGACTGTGTCATGCAATTGGTCTGTTAATCATTCAGATTACTTTTGGTAGATCGGTACTCCCCATAATTACTATTATTACTAATATTACCATGCAAAACAGCTCATGAAAGTTGTGCAACACTTTTCATTTAAAAATTGATAAAGCAAGGTTTTCACATTTTTTCCTTAGAGGGATAAATATGAAAGATACTTAACAGAGGTATCTCATTACTGAATACTGAAACTAATATATTTTTCTGTAATTTTGAGATGCTAATTATCCTTACACCCATATTCACCGTCATTAGTTAAATAGGTAACAAGCTGTTAAAGCATTAACAACTTGTTAAATATTTGTGGACGCATTCACCAATCACAGTTAGGAGAAAACAACCTGTCGAAGTTAACAGGAGAATATTGGGCAGTTAAGCTCACAGGGCCGGTTTTTCAATGCTCAGTTAAGCTAGTCTAACCAACAGCTAACTCTTAACCACTAGTCAAATTCTCGGCTAAAGTAGCTGACACTTGAATGTGTCTGTTTGCTAATCTAAATGATGGCTATATATATAACGCATGCGTGATGCTGCGGTAAAGCTTTTATTTTTATTAAAATGAGAGGTTAATTTGTTTACCTTCTTTGATTTTAACCTAACATATTTGTTTTTAAATTTTATTCGAACTAAATAGTAAACAGTGATAATATGGAAGCATTCGATTTTGTAAGCGATGATGAACTAGAATTTATAAAATATGAGAGAAGGCCGTATGTCGTAAGGGAACGAAACAATCCCTTTGAGGAATTTGATGATGTGATTTCTTCCTGAGATTTTCTTTGAGAAAAAGAGACAGTTTTAGTAATTTTGGAACAGATAGAACATACAATTGAAACCATCACAGACCGGTATTACCTCTTGTGTTATGGATATAAATTCTGTATTATATAATTACCCAGCAAAGAGGAACATTTTGTTATTTATTTGGAACTGATACCTATTTTATGTTATATTTCACTCAACTTATACTTTATGTAATATCTTTTATTTACATAAAAACACTGTCACTGTCTGTCACCCGCCAAATCATGCCAGTATTTATAGGTTATAGAATAGGGCTGAGCGTCAACACTTATGTTGATAAACTATGAGCATATGCGTAAGTTTGATTTTCCAGCTGTCAGGATTACCAATCGTTGTAATAAATTCGCTAGCCAAAAGTTAGCTAGCTGGAAGCTAAATATTGCTTGGAAAACGGTCACAACGTTAACTAGAATATTGACTGACAATTAACCTTAACTACTAGCTATGTAGCAGACACTTTTAACTGAATATTGAAAAGCCGACCCTTAATAGAGTGTTTTGTTGAGGTTATGTGATGTGTCAAAAGCATATAAATTTGCATGTAGATATTAAATTTTATTGAAAATGCCATTTTAGAATGAAATTTTAAATAGATAGACTCGATTTCCATCCAATGATGACGATGCATTACGAAATTCGATCAATATACCCAAAACAAAGGGATGAGGGACATATAAGAAAACAGTATGTACTGTTATCAGAAAAGCATTGATGAATACAACTTTTTATTAGAATGTACAATATTACAGTCATATATATCTTGCTATTAAAAAAATTAAAAATTTTATAAATTCTTTATTAACTATACAATTCTATATATAATACGAATCATACTACACAAAATAATGCATTCACAAATTATGAAAACAATTTATATTAAATTCTTTCTATTTTCAATACTAATAAAAAACTTTTTTATTATGCATTTTATTTTATTCTTATTTTTCCTTTTAGATTTTCTAGTTCTGCCCTATAACTATATCATTCTTTTTTAAATATCACTTTGGTTACTTAATTAGTTTTCATTTTTTTGATGTTTGCCATTAAGTATTCTAATGAGT
Source organism: Leptura quadrifasciata (assembly GCA_963675555.1). Taxonomy (NCBI): domain Eukaryota; kingdom Metazoa; phylum Arthropoda; class Insecta; order Coleoptera; family Cerambycidae; genus Leptura; species Leptura quadrifasciata. The sequence continues at coordinate 104,258,408 of OY776676.1, forward strand.
ATATTTTCTTTCCCTTTCATATAATCACTTCCGTGATTAAAGCTGCTTCTGTCATTAGTCAGTTTAGTACTTCCTTTTTGTTTATTTAAAGAACTTTAAACAGTAATTTAGCCATGGTCAACTTCTATTTCTTCAGAAGAAATACCTAGATATGCATTAGAGTAATTCTCAGGTACGATTGTATTATATAGTCACCTCGGTTGCCTCTATTGCTGTATTTATGGCATAGGCGTTTTCAGTTGTAAAATACTGTTTACACAATAGATTTAAAAGCTTTTCATCACTGCTCATAACTTTTGCCTAAAGCATTCCTCCACCAGTTTTTATGGTTCCCTAAAAGAAGAATTAAATTATCTGGTTTTAATCATGTTCTATTATACTATTTCTTTATATTTGATATAATATGACATAGTCTAGTATATTTTAACTTGGCGTGTGTATGTATGAGTTAATATTTCCATACGATTTCATTTTCTCCCATATTGTACACAAAGTTAAAGCAATAGTCCAGAAACATTGTCTACGTGGACAATATTTCTGGATCTTTATGTACAAGAGAAAATGAAATCGTACGGAAATATTAACTCATACATACACACACCAAGTTAAAGTATACTAGACTATATTTGTGTACTTACATTATACAGATATATTTTGTTTCCACTCCTTTTTCAGTAAAATTGTAAAATAATTATTGCGAAAATATTACAGAGTTTAGAATACGATATAAATAAATACCATTGTAAAGATAAGTTTTTACCAACTGCTGCACAAAAATACTAGTTCCTTGCTGTTAACAAAGTATTACTTAACTTCCATTCAATTTTCATTGGCGAATACAATATTGCTTTAACTACTTGATAAATTTTAACAGTCAGTTTAGTATCGGTGCGTTGAGGAAATGTTGGTGAATACGGGCGTTGCAATAAGAAACTTTAATTCTTATTATAAGAAATTATATATGGTGACTTTAAATAATACTGAAAGCGGAAATTTAATGGTTTCTCATGTTTTATGAAAGACTCTAACGTTGCCTTCAGAAGCGTTGTATAGGGAAAACTGCTCATAGGATTCAGTTGTATCAAATGTTAGCCATTGATGAACATGACTACAAGAACAAATTGGTGCAGTTTGAAGTAAATTCGCAGAATGCCATTTTCCATAAGGGTCTCTTTAAATATGTGTAAAAATAAAAAAACCGAGGAGGCAGGGCCGCCGTAAGCGGTCTGGCAGGGTATGCGGCGCACGCGGGCGGCACGTTTAGTATACATCGATCCAGTTATTTTACTGCAAATTAAATAAGAATCTTTATCTATATATATGCATTTGCATTTTTACTAATTGACCGCACTTGTTGCACAAGCGAGGGAGCGCAATAAATTGATCCTCTGTCATTTAAAATACATTGCCAGAGAACATAGACATGTTCTCTGACATTGCTCCTCCTATGTTATCATTTCTGCACTGCTCAGTTCGCATGTCTTGTAATGCCTAAGCTGCAGGTTCAGACTGGTTCGAACCATTTTATCAAAAATGACAATAAATTGTTGAGTAGTAAAAAGCATATTTTGCTTCCTAGCACATTTTTTATCACAAGTTTAACAAAACTCAAAGTTTTATATTCAAATCCAGTTTTGCACGTGGACGCTCAGGCTGATAGCGGCGGCCCTGCAAGGAGGAAACAAATCTAAACATTTTTATGTTGGTTAGAGATACAAGCAGAATCAAATTTTTATCATATGTAACGCAGCTACTTCAGTGCTGCAACTTTAACTTTAAAACTAGTACAAGCGGGTTTTTGCCTCGAGCGGCAGTTTCTGTTTATTAAAGTGTAGACAGACCACTTTCTCTATTAACAGTATAATAGAGGCCCCAGATAGAATCAGTGAAGACGGTCTATTACCAGGGGTCGAAACGTAGGCTATCGTTCTCAAGGAATGGACAGCTGTAATGATTTTATTATTTGTGAGAGTAGAGACTCAAAATAAGGCACCCAAGACAGTTTAATAATATATTGAATATATTTACAGTTCAAAGCAAAAATCAAATTACGATATCGTATGTATTTTAAGATATGTGCATATATATATTACACAGAAAAACAGCAAAATTATACAGAGAACTTGGTATCTCAAATATATTAAAATATATATTAAAAATGTTAAAATTTTAGTAAGTTATATTTTTCCCCTTTTTTATTTCTTTAATTAAAATTTCTACTAATATTATTAACCAGGTACTTGTACAAAGTGAAAGCAAGTAAGTAAATAATATTATGTAAATGAAGAATGAAAGCAAATGACAAGGAAAGCAAAGCTGGTGGTTTGACACGTGCAACAGAAATGAAATCTTCTGACAGACAAATTATTATTAAAATTTTGAAATTTCTAGTAAAAATATAGTGACTTTTGATATTATGAAGCAGTTAAATTTGCGAACTTGACGTGGTGAACACAGTGATGGAATGTTTAATTATTGAGTAAGACAGTATGTCTCAGTTGGAGTGTCCCACTGAAACGCTGCCTTTCAGTGGGACACTCCAACCGAAAATTTCACTGAAAATAACCCCATGAATCTACTTTAAAAAATATCAAATAACGGTACGTCTCAGGTGGAGTGTCCCACTTAAAGGCAGCATCCTCGACTGAGAATTTCACGGAAAATAACCCGATATAACTACTATGACTGATGGTTGAGAGGTAAGAGCACTTGCCTCTCACCCAAAAGTTCTGGTTCGATTCCCGGTCGTGGCAGTGGAAAATACTGTAAGAGGGATTTTCCACTATACACATATATTGGATGTGTGTTCCTTGTCTCTAAATGTAACCCCCCTACCCCCCCCCCCCCCCGCCCCGCCCCCGTCACACAAGGCTCTTCTAGAGCCTTCCGGAATAAAAGGGGTCATAATTACCTGTGGTGTTATTAGTATTATTATTATTATTGTACAGAAAATTGTACTAACAGACAGATTCAAATGTCAAGTTTTATTTTACTAGATATCAGTTAAACTGAAAACATATACCAAATTTCCCATTTAAAATTAGCTTCATTACACATAGCTACAGTTATATTATATTATGATAACGTAAGAAATGAAATAAGAAAATGCAGAATCTGTTCAGCTTAGACAAAATGAATGTATAATGTTGATATTGCCAGCTCAGTGGCTTAAAGCTTATGCGTTGGGCTTAAGACCAATGAGTCCCGGGTTCAAATCCTGGCTAGAGTGTGGATGTTCAGTGGCGTTCTTCATGTGTTATCGAGTTGGTAGCAGTGGATTAGACGGGCTTGTGTGAGAGACAGCACGGCAAGTCGCTGTACCACTCCTGCGTTCAAATCTTAGCTACGGCAAATTTGTAATTGTCTGTGTGCATGTGTCCTTGTTGAGTGGTGGAATAGCTAATACTAAACCGCAACAAGACGGTGATCTGAGTAAGTTGATAAAATAAAAAAATATTACCAAATTTCCTTCCATTTCATTTTGTAACAAGTTACAAACCAACCAATTTGAACAAAGCAATTTAGCATGAATAGTTCCAAATTGCTTTGCTATTTCTGTCTCTATATTAATAAATAATTTATTCCTTTGTACTTAATCGGTAACTACTCCATTTTTAACAGTTATTCACAGGCTATACTATTAAATTATACGTAAGAAAACTGTGCTGCAGATTTTTAACATACATTGTGTTTTAATATATGGGTTGTAAAATTACGAAATGATAATTATTAATCAATTGATTATTGATGAAAATTAATTGTAACAAAGATATATATATGAATAAGAATAAAATTTTAAACCATATAAGATTCGTATCGTCGATAGTTTGTGTAGGGAAATAACTTAGGATTGGATTTTTGCTTAAACCCTTTATTGGGGTGCTCAAAGAAAAACCCAGAGTTTGTGAATTTAGGTTACCCAGAATCCTAAAATTTGAAAAAGTTAAAGAAGATTTGTGAATTATCCGGTTCCATTGTGTCCTACGTTAAAATTAGCTCTAGGATAAAAAGCAGATCAATTTCTGCGTAAAACAAAAAAAAAATATTCTGGTCCTAACAGTGTTCAAAATACACCCACCCAGAAAAATCCCAATTCCAAAAATCATACTTTTCAGATTGTTTGAAATGCAGTTGTTTAAAGATGAATTAAAGTCCACTTATTTCCTATGCATTAAAAAAGACCTCTAACTTGGATATGCGCAAGTGATAACCTCTCAAAGTAGAAACCGGGTCCAGAAGCTTCCATTGAAGTACTTAATGTCAAAACATCTATGCAAATAATTGAATGAAAAAACTACAAGGAAGGACGTATTTTCGAAACTATTAAGAATAGAACTTTTTTTTGTTTTATGCAGAATTTTGTTTTTTCTTAGCATAGGACAAACTGGAACCGAACAAATCACGATTTTGGGGTTCTTCTCCATTTTTCAGAATGCTTTTCTAGAATTCACAAACTCATTTATTCATTCAAAACAAAATCATTCAGAGTCCTTTTTTTGGATACTCTAGTCAAGGGTTTTGAGAGAAAGAAAAATTGCAATCGTTTCCCTACAAAATACCTGATGACAGAAGTATAGAGGCAAGAAATTAAAAATATGTCTCCATACATTAATATACAGTACGAACATTTGGCATAGTATGAGTGGGGAACTTACGACGATATCATTCTTTTGCCACTGAAGCATTTCCTTTACATTCACCATGAATTATATGTATGTCTGCATATTCCTCATTATTAAAACTATGCATTTTAAAATCTGGTTAGAATACTACTAGTTTTAAGTAGTAAGGAATGATTACCTTATTATTTCAAAGGCAAGAAACAACTTAATAATGTCAAATTATAGTTTGACACCAGCCTACTTTTAGTATTATTTGCTCATCACTTTTGATTGATTACTGAGGCAGATGTAATTTAGTTTTTTCTCAAAAATGGTCGATTTTACGAAATTTTTTGCATATCACTAAATGAAACAATTTGTGAAGAAACAAATTGAAATTTTCCGTAAACATTTTTAATTTACATAAGATACAATTTAAAAAAAAAATACTATAGGTCAGTTGAAAAAGATTGCTGAAAATAATAGTGTTTTGTTTTATATGCAGTAAAAGTGACATTTTTTTGTGTCAAGAATGTACTTGATGACGAAGCTAAGCGAATCCGGTAAGAGCAACCGAGACACAAAAAATCATTTTATTACTCATGGAACATGCTATATTTTCTTCAAACGTCAATATGAATTAAATACTGTTATTTTTCCCTCAAATACTTTTAGTGCCGCTCAGAATGATGAGAGTGGAAGTAAAAGACTTCCGCTGAGATTGAGTATCAGCGAAAGTTCAGAAAACTTGTCATTAAAGTCATGTTCTTTTGATGTTTGAAGAAAAAGAATATGTTATTGGAAATTAAGTTACTCTCGTCAGAAAATATACCAAATTTATTAGTAATCTATCTAAATTTGGGAAATTTTGAATGTTTTATGGTAAAGTAAATAATAACCAACTTTTTTTGTGTTCATTGTAAATAATTTTATGCACAAAGCAATAACCCAGCCAATATAAATAGGATGGGGTAATAGTGCGTTGCACCTTGATAAGTCTATAACTAGAAATTATTTTCGAACATACAGAGCGAGCCAAGATCAAATTACATCAGGACCAAGTGCCTTTTTTTTAAATGGAACACTATGTATATCAGTACATTTTTGAAGCCTCTTTCTATGCTCTATTCATTCCTATATTAGCATTGAATATCTCCCAACCACTTGAATATAATGAATTTTTTTGTTGAAATAATGCAATCTGCAGATGGATATTTAAAAAATCACCAGCACCACAGTCACAATTATGGGTTTTAAGAAAAATTTATGTGAATACCAGTTACGAGACATCTAATTAATGTTTTTGAATCATTTTCATTTCTTAAAAATGTACAGGGTGGCCAAAAATTATTTTTCAATTAAGAACATTTTAAATTGAATTTTCTCAATTTTTTCAAATGGAACACCCTGTATATTTTTCGACGATGTGGTGTAGAAATGAAAAACGAAAATTTTTTGTAAGTACTTCCCCATGGCTAATTGCAACCATTTTCGTTTTATAAATAAATAAGTGTCAAATTCAAGAATAAACGTAGACGTGTTGCCCATTTTGATTGACACACGTCTTTATGCAATTTTGAAATGAGGCCATTTAGTGGGGCCACTTCTTCCAATCCATTGAAATGAATAAATAATATTTAACCAGTTTTGTAAATTTTTTTGCTGTTTTCGTTATTCGACAAGCAATAAAACCTCAGTTTGGTATAAATTGTCGTGTACAAAGGAGCATTTATCGCACTTATCGGTCGTTACAATTTGTATTGAATTTAAAATATTTGGAATTTTACAATATGAATTTTAATAAAGCAGAACTTGTAGATATGACTTTTGTTTTTGGCGAGTCAGACAAAAATTGTTTACTTGCGAATAGAATTTATCACCAATGTTATCTTGAAAGAAGGATTCCTGGTGTTAGCAGTTTCCAAAACTTTTTCAATAGATTTTTGGAAACTGGAAATGGCGAATATAAAAAAAGCGAAAAAATAAAACATGTTGTGAACGAAGAAAATGAGTTTTCTGTGGCGCCAGCAACGGTTGAGAATCCAGCGTGAAAGTCAAAGAGAAGTGAGCTCATCAGTAGGAATAAGTAGACGGTCTGTGGGTTGAATCTTAAAAACAAATAAGTTGCATGCATATCATATTCAAATGCACCAGGAATTATCTGATGACGATTTTCAAAAGCGCCTACAATTTTGTAATTGGGCCAGATGTGAAATGTAACATGTCAACTTCTTCAATACTGTTTTATTCAGTGATGAGGCAATTTTTCATAAAAATGGATTTGTTAATAGGCACAATTTCCATTATTATGTTTAGGAAAATCCTCACTTTTTTATGCAAGTTGATAACCAACACAGATTTTTTTTTTTTTTTGACGAGGGGGGGAAACCCTCATGGGCTCCCAACCTGAGCTGGGTCAGTGTCAGACTCTTACTGACTAAAACCCCTTCCCCCGTCCCTTCGTCTGTAACACTCCGAGGGCACTGCAGTCTCTTGGACTTATTGTGCACTCCCTGTTCCGATTTACACTGCCCATTTTAATACTCCTGTGCCACTGATAAGGTGATACAGGTCTGAGAATGGGCGAGTTTTAACGCTTTGCGGGTCTGTTTGTGTTTGCCCGTAAATATTGTATCTTCTGCGGGCCAATGCCTCACATTCATATATGATATGGTCTACTGTCTCTGGTACCTTGCCACATAATCTGCAGTCAAGGTTGCCATCGAACTTGCCAATTCTGTGCAGGTGCTTCTTAACAGGAAAATGTCCCGTCAAGAGGCCTGTTACAATTCTCAACTGTAACCTGTTCTTTGGGAGCAGTTCTGCAGTTTGTTTTGGGCATGGTCCTTCAATGAGTGTTTTCCCATGTCGATTGCCTGGTATGTTCCTCCAGTAATAATTGTGTTTATTCCTGACCCAGTCTTTAATTACCCCTCTAGCTGAGCATTTGGTAATACCCAGCACGGGTTCTGGGCCATAGAATGTGTTAGCTGCTCCTTGTCTAGCAAGTTCATCAGCTTTTTCGTTGCCGTCTATTCTGGTGTGTCCCGGCACCCAGAGTAGTTTAACTCTTCTCTGCTCACCCAGAACTTCGAGCTCTTTATGGCAGTCCCATACCAGTCTGGAGGACACTTTATTAGAGGCTAATGCCTTTAGTGCCGCCTGACTGTCAGATGCAATGCAGATCTGCTGGTTCAAGTATCGTCGTTTGACATTCTCACGTATACACTCAAGTATAGCCAGAATTTCAGTTTGAAATACAGTGGCGTGAAGTCCAAGAGAAAGGCTTATACTTGCCCTCGGTCTCACTCCATGTATTCCTGCTCCAGCTCCTGATTCCATCCTGGACCCGTCAGTATACCAGGCCAGGCCTTTGCGTAGTAACTCAGGAGCTCCTGTTGACCAATCCCCTCTATCTCCAATAGAGATACTGAAGGGCTTATTAAATGTGATTTTTGGGACCATGTAGTCTGACCTCATGCTCTAGAGGATCTACTACAATGTTGATTATCCTCATATGTCCTGACTCCCCTGTGTGGAGAGCCATGTCACGTGAGTTTTGCACCCTGTATGCCCCCATTCTTGCCTCTCCCTGAATCACTACGCTGAGTGGGGGGAGGTCCAATAGGGTCTCCATGGCTGCTATGGGGGTGCTTTTCATGGCACCCGTGATTCCCAAGCAAGCCAGTCTCTGTACCCGGCTTAGCTTGTTGGCTGCAGTTATTTGAGTGGCTTTAGGCCACCAAACTAAGGCAGCATATGTAATGGAGGGTCTTATTACACTGGTATAGAGCCAATGCACCATACCAGGCTTGAGCCCCCATGTTTTGCCATATAATATTCTACATGTGGCCAATATGGCCACCGATTTATGTGTTACCCTGTCTAGATGTTGGTTCCAGGTAAGTTTAGAGTCTATGATAACTCCAAGATTCTTTACCTCCCCGGGCATCCTCAGTATTGTACCTTGAAGAACCAGAGGACCCAATCCCTCCAGGTTTCTCCTTCTAGTAAATGGAACAATATTGGTCTTTGAGGGACTTATTCTCAGCCCCTCTTCATCGGTCCATTTCTTGACCATATACAGGGCCCTTTGTAAACGGTCCCTAACTATGTTATTAAACTTTCCTCTTGATATGATGACTATATTGTCAGCATACCCCTGAGCTTCAAACCCCTCATTGGTAAGTTTCACTAATAGGTCGTCAACTACCAGGTTCCATAGCAAGGGAGATAACACACCCCCCTGCGGGCAACCCCCTGCAACTGAGGCACCTAAAGTTTCACCCATCATGGTAGTAAATACCATCCTGCCCTTGAGCATGCAGCCAACCCACCTGCAGCAGGTGTCCTCAACGCCACGCTCTCTTGCAGTTCTGATGATGGAGTTGAAGGAGGTGTTGTCGAATGCCCCCTCTATGTCGAGAAAGGCACCCAGTGCCACCTCCTTATGTTCCAACGTCTTTTCCACCCTTCTAATTAGATGGTGAAATGCCGTTTCTGTGGACATGCCTGCTCTGTATGCATATTGGTCTTGATGTAGTGGGCTTCTAACCAATACATCATCCCTGATATGTCTGTCAAGCATTTTTTCCATCGTCTTAAGTTGGAATGACATAAGACTTATAGGTCTTAAGGACTTGGCGTGAGTGTGGGAGTTTCTCCCCGCCTTTGGTATGAATACCACCTTAACTGGTTTCCAAATTTTTGGTGTACAGCCCAGCGCTAAGCTGGCTCTATAGAGCATACATAGCTTTGATGCTAGCAAGTCTAAACCTTGCTGAAGCATTATTGGCCAAATTCCGTCATATCCCGGAGATTTTTACGGTTCAAACGAGTTTATTGCCCATCTGATTTTCGATTGATCAATCACCTTTTTAGACACTGCCCAGTCCACCCTGGTGACCCTGTTACCAGTTGTCTCCAGTTCCGTTCCTAGCCATTCCTCTGGTGATTTTTCAATTATTGTGGAACCAGGAAAGTGCACGAGGAGTAATTCCTCCATTGTTTCCTTACCTGTTTCGGTATATTTCCCTCTCTCAGTTAAGAGAGAGTTTACTACGCACCGATTGTCCTTTGAAAGAATTCTCTGGAGTCTGGCATATTCCGAGATACCTTCGATGGTCTCGCCATGTTTCCTCCAGGCGTCTCTCTTGGCCTTCCTCAATGCTCGGTTGTACTCAGTCAAAGAGGACCTGTAATCATTCCAATTTGCTGATCTTTTTGCAATATTAAATTTCTTTCTCACTTCCTTCCTCCTTGTGGCAAGGTCATTGTTCCACCAGGGCACGTTCCTAGTGGATTTCCTTACCACTAGAGGGCAGTTGTTCTCATATGCGAAGATTATTGCGTTCTGTATTTGTTCCGCAACTAACTCCACATCCTCCTCATTTTTAACAGTGTTCATAACCCTGGTAAGTTCCTGGGCAAGGTCTACTTTGTAACCTTCCCAGTCCGTCCTACGTGGGTTGCGATATGTTTCAGTCACACGGTCCATACCCGTTATATTAAATCGTATGTGTCTGTGGTCTGAACAACTCTCCTCCTCAGACACATGCCAGTCGCTAACTAGGTTGCACGCGTACGTTATACCTATTGTTATATCTATCACTTCTTGCCTTTGTGTGGTTACAAAGGTCGGAGTATTACCTACATTTGCTATGTCTAAATTATATTCCATAATAAATTCAAAAATTGACTCACCTCTGATATTGGTATTCGTACTTCCCCAGATCGTGTGATGCGCATTTGCATCGCACCCGATGATGACCTGAGATCCTCTTCCTCTGCAGCTCCTCACCAGTTCCTCCACGGCTCTGGTTGGTGGTGGCTCAGGGTCATCATATGGAAGGTACGCAGAGGCCAGTATAAACTCTCTCGGCACACCCCCACACGAAGCCCTGATTTTGACTGCCGCTAGATCCCTAAAACAGAAATCAATTAGTGACATTATTTTGCAGTTATTTTTAACTAATATGCACGCTCTGGGAATTGCAGCGGTTCTACAACAAATAAGTTCACCGCCAACTCCCTTCAAGCCACTTACCTGTCCCTTGTGAATCCAAGGTTCCTGGATCAGCGCCACATCACACCCCTGCATAACTTTAGCTAGGACCGCCGTGGCCGCCTTGCTATGATGCAGGTTTATCTGCACCACCTTCAGCATCCGGATTGAGTTCGCCTCTTTCCTTCTCCTGAACTTTTCTGAAGGTTACCCTCCCCAGGCCAAGATAGGGCTTGAAGTCCAAACCTTCAAACACCTGGACTGACTTTTCGTCTAAGGAGTAGGCCAGCGTTTGCCCCTTCTCCTCGACTCTGCGGCTTATCAGTAGCCATTTCTCCGTGTTCAAGCCTGCATTTTGCTTCTTGAGACGGTCCCTGACCACTTTCTCCTCCACTGGCTCGGGAGCCCAGAAGAGGAACTTAGGACGCTTTGGGAGGTCTTTGGTGTTGACAGCGGTCACTGTCACCCCCTCCCCCAGCTCCCTCATCCCCCGAACCGTGTTCCCAAGCCAGTTTTCTGTAGAGGGGTCCGCGCAAGTGATGCTGAGCACCCCCCCTTCGTATCTTGGGAACATTTATTATAATTTTTTCTACTGGGTTATTTGAAGAAACCTCTTTTTTAAGTTTATTTTTGAATTTTGTAATTATTGCTCAATAAAACGAAATTGGTTGCAATTAGCCCTAGGGAAAACAAAAAATGTTCGTTTTTCATTTCTACATCACATCGTCGAAAAATATACAGGGTGTTCCATTTGAAAATTGAGAAAATTCAATTCAAAATGTTCTTAATTGAAAAATAATTTCTGGCCACCCTGTACATTTTTAGGAAATGAAAATGATTCAAAAACATTAATTAGATATCTCGTAACTGGTATTGACATAAGTTTTTCTTAAAACCCATAATTGTGACTGGTGATTTTTTTAATATCCATCTGCAGATTGCATTATTTCAACAAAAAAATTCATTACATGCAATTGGTTGGGAGATATTCAATGCTAATATAGGAATGAATAGAGCCTAAAAAGAGGCTTCAATAAATGTACTGATATACATAGCATTCCAAAAAAAAGGCACTTGGTCATGTAATTTCGTCTTGGCTCGCCCTGTATGTTCAAAAAATAATTTCTAGTTATAGACTTTTTTATCCAGTTTACTTGAAATTTTTAAAAAAATTTCTAGCTCTCGTAGAACTCGAGAAATCGAGGTCCAACGCACTATTGCCCCACCCTGTATATTAAGAGAAATATTTTCTACTAATTACGTCATGAAAATTTTTGTAATATTTATTAAGACGTATGATCCTAAGCCCATACTTTTGAATTTGCATTGTATTTGTGTATTATAGGTTGAATTAGGCTCACTATAAGTGGTAAGGCGATAAATGTATTGTCTTACAATTTACAATAAGCTGCTATGTATTGCTGTATTAATTTAATCTTTTTAAACAGGGCTGCAGTGAGTCAACTTCTTCTGGGGTGTATTTTTAAATAATTTACCGGTTACCTCGATAAAGAAGTAATTTCATTTGGAATATATTTTTTTTTTCACATTTATTCGTGATATGTTACACAGGATGTATAGACCTTTCATTAATTAATAAGTCATTTGACACGACTTCTTAATTAGAGAAGCAAATTTAGACATTTTAATATAAGTATGGATTTTTCATCAATTATGGAGCTACGGCGATGTGGCTCCATAATTATATATTAAAGTAAATGATATATTGTAATATTTTAATTTTACAATAGATCGATGTTATATCAAATGGAAAAGCAAATATATGTTTTTTCTAGGAAATAAATTATTAAGCACTTCCTAGATCTAAATTTGATTCAGAGTTCGATTGTCGAACAATGATCTCTCTTATTGTTACTTAAGAATTTCATATACAGTGTGTCCCCAGATGGGGTATCGCACTTTTGCAAAATAACAGAAGAACCAAACCTCTTTCAGCCGAGGAAGATCAAATTTACGGCCTTGATACACAAATAACTATTTTTAAAAAAAATTACATTTTATTCAACAAAGTTGAACATTATTCTACATGTACACTTCTCCTACTAGGACACATACAGGGACTGCTTTGAAATTTTGGTTACCAAGATAATCGAGTATGATCTCTCCAACTAAAATTTTTTCCAATGTGAGGTGTTGCCACATACGTAAAACTGACAACATCTTCATTATTTTAAATGAAATACCCTGTATATTTTTGCATTTTTTGGATTGTCGTCTCTTTCTGAGTAACTTTTGTTAATATTTCCCTATACCTATCTCAAGCCGTTTTTGAAATAATAATTCTTTTCTGAATTTATTGCCAAAAATTTGACTTTCAGTAAATCGTGTTTTCTCCAATTTCTCCTTCGCAATTAAAAAATAATTTTTTAGTTGCGGCTAGCCAAGGCCTGAGGACATCTCCATTAATCAGATGTTTCGAATATCATATCAGAATTATTAGAGAACGCTTCCTATAAGTGACTCAGAAAAATGCACGAATGTTCATTTTTTTTAATGGAATGCCCTGTATATTATTACTGATTCGAGAAGGTGATACATTTACCTATGTAAAAAGTATATACCCTATATCTAATGCGCACAGTTTTCGATTTATGGACACTTTTCTGTAACCTTACCAAGAGTATTAGTCTTTTAGTATATCATAATGGATGGGCCATGAAATTTTTATTCTGCCATTTTTAGGGCATGCAATACCGGACTGAATTTTCAATCCCGGGATATCGGTATTAAAAAAAATGTTTCGGGATCCCGGTATTCAATACCGGCAGTACCGAATTTCAGGAGATTTTAGATAATTCACTTTTAATTAAAAAATAGTGATATTTTATATATATATTGTTATGTGCTGCCCTCTAACAGAGAGGAGAGTTGTAATTACTCCCTGGCCAGAAGGGTGGCGCCATCTGTGGGCCAACTGGCGAACCACCATTTAGTAGTGCCTAAGAAAATTATAGAGAATTCCAGTATATTCTGGAAAGTTCTACAATGATATTCTGGACATTCCAAGTGGGTATATAAAGAGGTGAGTCCAACAGATGGAGAACAGTACAGTTTAGTAAAGTATAAAGAACAGTTCAGTTTAGTATTCAGTACAGTTCTGGTTACAGAGACAGTTTGTAGAAGAAGAGTTCAGTTGAGTGAAGTAGGCAATACAGTTCAGTTCAGTGAAGTAAACAGACAGAGAGTTTTTAGGTTAGACAAAAGTTGTCACGTTTAGGAAGGAAAGTACATAGTGTTTTAAAAGTAGTGAATTTATATTAGATTAAGTTATTATTAGTTGTGTGATTTTTAAGTATTTACTAGTGTAATTTTAGTGATAAATAAATCAGTGGTTTGTGAAAATTCCTGTTGCAAGTTATTTGAATCCACGGAGTGTTTACTGAAGATTGTAAGCACGTAACAATATTTTTTTAAATATTAATACGGGCAATTTATTTTTCAAGTGCACTAATCGCAGTAAAACAGAAATAAGCCAAAAATAAATACATGACATAATTAATTTTTATTTATGGGGTTGCATCCTAAACGAATATTCCTAACGTAACTACTAAAATAATGGTCAATGGCACTAGGCAATGAGCACTGTCACTGAAAAAACTTAATAAGTAAATAGAAAGTATAGTCAATACAGTTAATAGTTAATGTTTACATTTTACACTATTCTATTTTTCATTAAAATATGATCTTAATAATAACAGTGCATCAAGGGTTCTATCTGCTAGGCTCCATCGAAAATACCGGTATTGAAAAGTAAATACCGGGTATCAAATACCTGAGAAAAAGTTCCAGGATCCCGGGATCGCGAAATTTCGGATTTTGGATGCCCTAGTCATTTTATAATGATAACAGGCATGCTATTTTTCTAAATAAATTTGAAGTTGGTGATATTTGCACTTAATTAGAATAGTTGCAGCACCAATATGGCAGAAAATAATTATTATACAAACACAGTTTTAATGGATTTGTTTATTATCCATGGAAAGTGCAATAAGATTATCAGCAGAACTTGTACAAGCTTTAATGAGAAATACCCAAATTTGCCGCAGATGAACAACAGAAAGTTTCTACTAATTCAGAAATTTTTTATAAATTTTGGTTCGTCGTTAACAGAACAATAACAATGTCAGTATTAGGAAAAAATAATACCTAAGCTGCAATAACAGTAACAAAGTCTAAGTAGCAATAACAAATAATACCAATAACAGTAATAAATAATAAAAATCTTAAAACTATTGTAATAATTGTTCGAGAGTTTTCAACTTCTTGCATCACTCGACGTTCTAGTTCTTCCCTGTTGTGGACTGGAGTTTTATAAACTCTATCTTTAAGAGTACCCCAAAGATAAAAATCTAACGGGGTAAACGTCTAATATCATCATCGAAAATGCGGTCCAACTCCATACTAATTTCATGTGTGCAATGTGGAGGAGCTCCGTCGAGCTGATAACAACAATTTCTATATTTTTCAATTGACAGATTATCAAGGAATTCTTTTATTCTAATTATATCTAAATATTTTCCGTCGTATATGTAATATTTTATTTGGTGATCCATTAACATACAAAACACATTGAAATAAATTTGACTTGAAAACCAGCCTATCTAGTAACATATGGGTTGTCTGTGGCCCAATGGTGATAATTTCGTGTGTTATAAATCCCTTCCCTAGAAAATTTGCATTCATCAGTCCATATAATTTTCTTTAAAAATTTGAAGCCCTCTTACGCACGTACAAGTAACATTTCACAATATTCTATTATCTGTAGATAATCCTGAGGCATGAGAAACTGGACTCTTGTAAATTTATAATTATGCATTATATGGTTTACTAGTATACTTTGAATGGATGAATATAACAATCCTAAATCCCGTTCAGCACAATGTATGAAATACTGGAGATTTGCATGAAAATATGCCAACACATTGATTTCATTTACCTCTTCAGATTGCACAGGTTTAGGTAAATTTCTTGGTTCTCTTAATGACAAACCAAAATTTATAAAATTCCTCTGAATTCGTAGAAACTTTCTATTGTTCATCTGCGGCAAATCCGGATATTCTTATTAAATCTTGTACAAGTTCTGCTAATCGTCTTATTGCACTTTCCATGGATAATAAACAAATCCATTAAAACTGTTTGTATAATTATTTTCTGCCATATTTGTGCTACAGCTATTCAAATTAAGTGCAAATATCACTAACGTCAAATTTATTTAGAAAAATAGCATGTTTGTTGTCATTCCAAAATGACAGAATAAAAATTTCATGGCCCACCCTTTATGATATACCAAAAGACTAATATTCTTGGTAAGGTTACAGAAAGGTGTAAATAGGAAAATGTATCACCTTTCCGAATCAGTAATAATACACAGGGCATTTCATTTTAAAAAATTGACTTTCGTGCTTATAGAAAGTGTTCTCTAACTCACCCTGTATGATATTTGAAACATTTGATTAATGGAGATGTCCCCAGGCCTTGACTAACCGCAACTAAAAACTTATCTTTTAATTGCTGCGTAGGTAGGAGAAAACACGATTTACTGAAAGTCAAATTTTTGGCAATAAATTCAGAAAAGAATTATTATTTCAAAAACAAAAAAATGCAAAAATATACAGGGTATTCCATTTAAAATAACGAAGATGTTGCCAGTTTTACATATAAGTGGCAACACCGCACTTTAGAAAATATTTTAGTTGGAGTTATCATACTTCGATTATCTTGATAATCAAAATTTCAAAGCAATTGGTTGATCCGTTCTCCATATACTTTTAATACTCCACCCACTGTGGCTCACCCTGTATATGTGTATGAAGAATTCAGAAAAGGATTAGAAAAATGTATATTAGTAGGAGGTCTACATGTAAAATATGCTCAACTTGAATAAAATGTTTTTTTTAAGAGGCTTCTCCTTATTTTGTAACTATACTTCTTATTTAAGCTTTTCTTTATAATTGAAAAAAAAAAATCGTTAAATAAGGTTGAATATGTAAAAAAAGGTAGTTTGCATATGGTTGATTTCATATTTTCTAATTTTTAGAGTACCCTGTATAATTTATCTTAAGTTTTACAACTGTTTATGACTTCCTAAGACAGGCAAAACTTTTAATAAAGAATGACTTTTTCTCGGCAAATCAAAAATAAAAAAGTTTACAAGAGTGTGGTACCCCATCTGGGAACACACTGTATAAGCAGACATTATCATTTTAAACATTGACACATTTGTAGCAACTTTTTATAATATTTGACTTTATAGGTATTCTGAATTTTAACAGTAGTAATATAATATGTTGAGGTAAAGTCCCTAAACATGTAAATTATATGTGGTTATTTTTTTAATTTTAACGCCTTATTTAGATTAACGTCCTGGCGGAGTTTAGCATTAGTTATTCCACCACTCAACCGTGACACATACACATAGTCAATTATACAATGACCATTCCCTGCGACTTTACCATCTGCCACAGCTGGGACTCAAAGTCAGGATTGGTACAGCAACTAGCCAGTTTCTCACACAACCTTGTTTAGTTCACTGTTACCAACTCGGTAACACATGAAAAACACCACTAAACATCCATAACCTAGCCAGGATTCGAACCCTGGACTCCTTGATTGCAAGCCTAACACGTAAGTGTTGAGCCACTGAGTTTATGGGTAAAGTTTTGTTATTTATTTTATTTTGCTCTTTACTTTGAGTAATTTTTAGCGATTTTAGTAAAAAGTTTACCGTACCTAATCAATAAGAAACACCCATGAAGACAAAACTCATTGTTAAAGAAAATAGATCCTCTTACTACATGGTATGCTTCTCGAATCTATAATATGAAAAATATTACATCCAACAAGGCCGTTTTGGCTGAAATCCAGCGAATTGTAGGTTGTTACAGATCTCTGGCTACCGATAAAATCCATCTACCAAACTGAAGCTTGGAATTACTCACATAAACATTAGAAGCGCCCAAAAAAATTTTGATATGTTTTTAACCTTCCTTGAAACCTTTCAAATGAAAAATTTGGATGTAATAATTTTTGGTGAAACTCGGTGCATTTCCAATATAAATAATTTTACAATTCCTGGTTTCCAAACTCTTTATAATAATAGCATGATCAATCAAAATGATGGAATACTTATATTTATTAGAGACTATATTAACTATAAGATAAATCATACTGTTCTACCCTTAACCAAATGTAACGATAACTAATATCACCTTCAAAAAATTTAACATAGAATTTTCAATCATGCCTTGTTACAGATCTCCCTCCATAAATGATAACTTGTTCTTGACCGATCTAGAAGCCTATTTCACTAAATTAAAAAGTAATAGAATAGATATATTCATAGGAGACATAAATTTTGATATACTTAACCCCAAACGGGCTTCAATTAATAGTTACTTGTCTATGTTGAGTTTTTTTGGTTTCAAGCCATACATAAATTCATATACTAGAGTAACTCCGGACAGTAGCTCTTGTATTGATCATATTTTCATAAGAAAGAATGTTGAAATGAGCAATTTATTACTCGATGCATTGGTTATAGATACAGATATTACTGACCACTTCCCGATCTACTTAAATGTTAGTCTTGATGAAAATAGTAATGAGAAAAAAGGTATTGAACAAAAAACCATTACCAAATTTGATGATAAAAAATTTGAAAATATGATTAGTTCACTACAATGGGATAATATTATTTCATTAAGTGATCCTGAATTGGCAAAAAACAGCTATTACACTAACCACATTAATGAAAACCTTAAGAATATAAAAAAAATCTATGAGATAATCTCTGACGCTGCCAATGAAACTAAAAATAAAACTAACAACAATTTAACCATTCTTGATAATAATAACACACAATTCCCAAATGATACTGAAATGGCAAATTTTTGCAATAATTATTTTGTAAATATAGGCGTGAACATGGCTTCAGTGATAAAGGAACCTATTTCTAAAGTTAATATAGTTTATCCTAACTTAATGAATTCTATGGCCTTAAATCCGGTATCGAGTAATGAATTAATTATGCATATCAACGCTTTAAAAAATAATAGTGCACCAGGCATAGATGGCATAACATCAAAACTTATTAAAAAATTCCATATATACATTCTTGATCCTCTAGTTCATATTATAAATCTTATTTTTGTAACAGGCAAAGTTCCCTCTTCATTTAAGATGTCGATTGTAACACCAATATTTAAAAAGGGGTGCAAAACTAATATTACAAACTATCGTCCAATCAGTGTTATTTCTACATTTGCAAAGATATTTGAAAAGTGCCTAAAAAAAAGGTTACTTGATTATCTTACTTCAACCAATTTATTAAATGATAACCAATTCGGGTTTATGAAAGGGATCAGTACAAATGATGCTATGTTCAAACTCATAAATAATATAAAAAATTGCCTAGATAATAACCAAAAGGGCATTGCAGTCTTTTTAGATCTAGCAAAGGCCTTCGACACTGTACCCCATACAATGCTCATTGATACTCTTGAGCATAATGGTATCAGGGGTACGGTGTTGGAAGTCTTCAAGAATTATTTAGCTGATAGGAAACAAATGGTTAAAATTAGAAACATATTTAGTGACCCTCTGGATATTGAGATTGGTATACCACAAGGGACGGTACTCGGTCCAATTCTTTTTATTACTTATATAAATTCACTGCTGAATTTAAATATAAATGGCACCTCAATTTCATATGCAGATGATACTGTTTTATTCTGTGAGGATAAAACATGGGAAAATGTGAAAAATAAGGTGATAAAAGGATTAGAAAGAGTCAAATGTTGGCTTGACCAAAATAAATTAACTTTAAATTCTGATAAAACATTCTACACTGCGTATTCTATAACTGATGCAAATAGACCGAATTTTAATTACATTAAATTAAACGAATCTGACCTTACTATTAAAGAAACTAACTCTATAAAATATCTAGGCATCACAATTGACAAGAATTTAAAATGGACCGACCATATACATGATTTAACCAACAAAATTAGGCGTTTAATTCATAAGTTCTACTTAATACGTAATATTTTACCTAAAAAATTGTTAATTCAAATATACAAGTCTTTACTGGAAGCACTACTTAGATATGGTATCATTGTTTGGGGGGGGGGCTCTATAACAATGCTTTAAAACAATTGAATGTGGTCCAAAACTATATTTTGCGAATTATCTTCTTCAAAGATAGACTGTACTCAAGTAACCTTCTATATAATGAATCAATACTAAATGTCCGATGTTTATATTATCTCAATATTTGTATATTTTACTTTAAATTGATAAACAAAAATTTTGTGAACCACTGTTATCAAACCAGACAAAATGTTAACAATATGATGGTTATACCATTTAGAAAATACGATGCCAACCAACGCTTTGCTTCAATCTTAGCACCAAAAATTTATAACATCTTGCCTCATGAAATAAGAACAATAACTAAATACAATTTTTTTGTTAAAAAATGTAAAACTTTTATATACCAAAATAGGGATTACATTAATAACCTCTTATAAAAATTTGTAACTATTTCTTACACTATTTTACTCTCTTCATCTTCAACTCCTCTATTATTTTCTCCTATTCCTGCTTACTTTAAATAATCTGAATAATAATGTAATTGGATATACGATATTCTGTCTAATATTGCACATACAGGTGTTTACTCACCTAGGTGCACATTAAATTTTTATTTTTTAATTCTATTATTTTGTATTGTAATTTGCAATTTATAATTGTAATTGTAATAATTGTAATAATAATAATAATAATAATAAAGCAGGAGGGGCTGACTTCCATCTATCAAGCCTTTGGTGAGTAGCGCCACCACTTACTCCAGCTGGGGTGTAAAACCGAACCGGCAGCCCTAGTACCCCGGGAGGGGAAAGCGTCTTCCCCTCTGGTGTCAGTCGTGGGCCTGCTGGGCTAACCACCCACAGGCCCTAAGCTTTGGTTCCCATAGGCCGAAGGCAGGGCCCCCACAATCGACCCCGTGCGGATAGGGGTCAAGGGCAAGGTGGTGGGGCCCAACCGGACAGACCGCCCGTTGATGACAATGGCAATGCCCAAGGACGCTTTGAGTGGACGGATGAGCTGAGGGATGAACTTCTGCATTGTTATGAAAGCAGTGAGCCCGCGCGGAGGGGATACATGGCGCGGATGCATGCTCTGTGGTGTGAGAGGCTACCAGAGCATAGCGCCTTCACGCCACAAAATCTGCGTGACTATGTATCCCACCTTCGTAGTAGGGGCTACGTGAGGGCTGCTCCTGGACCGGTGAATGAGGTGGCCGAAGAGCCGCCACATTCACCGGTTGAGGACGTAGCTCTCCTCGTTCCGCCAATACCAGAGGGCCTCAGTACCAGAAGGGGGTTACACCGTCTGAAAACCCCCGGGCCACAAGACCTGGCCAGAGTGGACGCTGAACTTCGTACAGCGCTACCAGAAGAGGCTGACATCTGGCACATAAATTGTGCCGTGTATGCCGCTGCTCAACGCTCGTCTCAGGTGGAGAGGCGAAATACCTCTTCCCCACAGGAGAGAGCGCAGCGGCGCATACAAAAGATGGAAGCCAAGATCCGGTCGGCGAGGCAACACGCATCCCGTATCCAATGTGTGATGGACTATATGGCGGCCAACAGGCCTTTCACGCCTAAAGTGCGTCGATTAGCCGCCAACTTAAGACGCGTCCATCACACACTCAATGAGGCAGTGCTGCGAACCACCAAACAGCACTGTGTCGACAGGATACGGATGCTAGTGACTTGCAGAAAGTCACTAGTGAGGCGGGCGAGGGGGCTTGCGGAAAATAAACTGTTCCGCGAGAAGCCCTCGCGCCTTTTCCAGCCGCCTCCGCGTGTTGTAGACAATCCGCCGACTGCAGATCAGGTGGAGAACTTCTGGAAAACACTGTACGAGGAGAGGCTTCCACTCAACCGAGATTCTCCTGCCCTTGCACACTTTGAAGCCTTTTGTCAAAGGCTTCAGCAACCACAGGAAGTGTGCGAACCAATAACTCCAGAAGAGGTTCGTAGGGCTCTTGAGGGCTCTAAGAACTTTGCTGCTCCAGGTCCCGATGGGATAAATAACTTTTGGTGGAAAAAGTTATCGAGCACCCACCACCATTTGGCCAGAATTTTTAATTCCTGGTTGAATGGGGAGCAGCAAATCCCTTCTTGGGTTGTTGAGGGGCGGACAGTGCTGATCCCCAAGAACGGAGATTTGTCCAACCCAAAGAACTACAGACCGATAACCTGTCTAAACGCATGTTACAAGGTGTTTACACGCATTTTGTACATGCGGGTGCTCCGCGCAGTCGAACCGGTTTACGAACGGATATATGAGCAACGAGGGTCGAAGAGAGGTGTCGCTGGCTGCAAGGAGAACCTGCTGATCGATAGATGTATCACGCAGGACTCCATACAGTATAAGCGGAACCTCTCTATGGCCTGGATCGACTACCGCAAGGCATTTGATATGACATCACATGAGCTCATTGTTCACTTGCTCCGATGTCTTGTGGTACCCGGTCCCGTAGTGAGATGTATTGAAGAACTGATGCCGCTCTGGAGGACTCGCTTTACCATAACATCGGGTAACGATAAAGTCCAAACAGTGTCGGTAACATTCAGAAGGGGAGTATTTCAGGGAGATTCCCTCAGCCCCCTCCTGTTTTGCATCTCACTACTGCCATTATCCGTCTCGCTCCGGAAAACCCGTGGCTACAACTGCGGTACCCCCGGCGACAGGAGGCATAAGGTCACCCATCTATTTTATATGGATGACCTTAAACTTTATGCCTCTGGAGAGAGGGATCTCCAACAGTCCCTTAGGGTGGTACAGGAGTACACGCAGGCTGTCGGTATGCAGTTCGGGTTGGACAAATGCGCACTGATCCATCTCAAGAGAGGACGATGCGGTGACTATGGAGAGGACGCGCAGCTCGTGGACGGAAGCATCTTACACCATCTAGATGCCGGAGAGTCGTACACTTACTTGGGTGTCGAGCAACGCTCCACCCAAGAAGTGAGTGTAGTGAAAAACGCTCTCCGCGGCAAGTATCAGCACCTGCTCAGACAGATCTGGTCTTCAGAACTGTCGGGGAAGAACAAGGTGTCTGCTACAAATATGCTTGCCGTTCCGATACTTCTCTACTCTTTCGGAGTAGTGAAGTGGACTAGAGAAGAACTGCGTCAACTCGATGTAGTAACCCGCAAGAAGATGCATCTTAATAGGAGCTTGCATCCTAAATCGTCCGTTCCACGGTTATATCTCCCACGACATCGGGGAGGCCGTGGACTCTTGAGCTTGGAGAGTCTCCATAGCAGGATGGTTCTGGATGGAGCATGTAAGGTCATCAGGAGTTCGGATCCCCTCCTCTGCATGGTCCGAGACCATGAAAATGCAGAGGTAGGAGCTTTTCTCTTTAAGGCAGCACGGAGAGCAGCCGATGAACTTGGTCTCATCTTCGACGTCGAGCGGGTAAACCCCGACTCTGTCACCGAGTTGGAACCCGTTCGACTAAAAGCCCACATTAGAGCTGCAGAACACAACATCCTTCTGCAGCTCCATAAGGATAAGCCATTGCACGGGGTCTTCTATAAAAATATAGAAGACCTCGGCTTATCCGTAAGGCTGACCTTCGCCTTCTTAAGGTCAGCTGGGCTGAAGTCTGAGACCGAGGGATTCATAATGGCTTGCCAGGATGGTGTATTTAACACTCTCGTCATCGACGTCGTGTCATGGGTATGGAGGTCCCTGATATCAGCTGCAGGGCCTGCCGCAGGGCGCCAGAGACTGTAATGCACTTACTGTCGGCTTGCCCGACATACGCAGTCTCGGCCTATATTCATAGACACAACGCAGCATTACGAGTGCTTTACTATCATCTAAGGCACTCGTATGGGATAGACGAAACACCAGTGCTGCCTTACGTTCCGGGGGATATTGAGTCCGTTGTGGGGAATGAGAAGTGCCTAATTTATTGGAACTACTCGTTTCCCACCGTCAGGCAAATACAAGCCAACAAGCCTGACATAGTACTCCTCGACCACCAACTCAAGACAATGTATGTCGTGGAATTCTCAGCTCCCGCTGAGAGCAACATTGTCTTAAAAGAGGAGGAAAAACGGACAAAATATCGAGATTTGCTCTTCGAACTCCGCTGGCTTTATCCAGGCCATTCTGTTAAAATAGTGGTACTGATTATAGGAGCCCTCGGTGGAATGAGACAGACGCTGCTTTCAGAACTAAAGATCATACCGGCATGCCGAGATTCGGCAGAGATCTTAGCCGGCAGAATGCAGAAGGCTGTCATCCTCGGTTCATTACGTCTACTCAGGGCACACGATTCGCGGACCCGGTAGTCACTCACCCCACGGGCGTGGGGAGTGGCTATTGGTATTACCAGCTCCCCTCTGTGAGGGTCGGAGCCACAGAGTAGGGTGACTGGTTTTTTGTAAAAAAAAAAAAAATAATAATAATGAATATTGCAATTAAAAATCAAGAATCAAGAATTAAAAATCAAGAATAATAGTCTGCCAATAATTTAATGTGTAATATTGTTATATGCATATTACATACTGACTGGTCATTCTTATCTCACATTATCTCACTCATTTGTTTTATATAGTTTATACATACAGAAGACACGCCTTCCGAAACTTTAGGGGAAGTACACAATGTCTGCGCCTAATATACTTATCATTCCAATTCAGTTATTTTTAAGGTGAAAATGAATGAGCACAACGTAAATCATTCTTCCCTTAAATGTATTTTCTGCATCAACAAGATATTTTTGAACCTGAAGTGTATACATGTCAGAATAGTAGTCATGTAACATCGCCTGATGATCGATTTCTGTTTTTACTGAAAGATCACGACACGTTGAGGGTTGGCGCAGGACTATTCAATGCACTAATATGGGACACGGATGAACCCGGTCACATTTTACTCCAGATGGGAATATTGGCAAAGTACTAATGGAAATTATGTTTTCATGAAAAGCTGCCAAACAAAGAAGTCCATTCAGTTAACAGAAACCCCTGCAAGATGTGTTTTATGACAACATGGAAGCGGTTAAATCTGTCAAAAGTTTACCTTTACCTTCTTAAGGTAAGCTGGAATTAATTTAGAAACAGAGGTTTATTGTGGCCTACCGTGATGTTGTCCAGCTATTTGCAGGCCAAATACAGAACATAGAAACAATAAAGTCGGCTCTGTTAAAAGTTAAGCTTGTAAGACAGATATGTTATCCACTATGACTCCTTACATATAGTGTTTGTATGGAAAGAAGTAAGTTTTCAATAAGCTCATTGTGTTCTAAATTAAATATTGTGATTTGTCTAGGTTTACATTCTTATTTATCTCCGATTGTATTTAAAATTTAAAAGTAAATTAGTTTCATTACATCAATTTAATGCAGGGTTGGCTGGAAAGAACCGCACTTGGAAAAAACCAGGTGGTTTTAACTGGTTTTTTGTGGACTGGTCAAAATAACCGGGTTTTTTGAACTGGTCAAAATTAAAAAAAGTGGTTCACTTTAAAAAATGATTTAAAAAAAAATCACAATAAATGTTTTATACTCTTTAAAATAAAACAAATCTCCATAATAAATATAAATTAATTATATATATAATTTAAAGCTGACAGCACAAACGGCCGATTTCTTACAAGAAACGACTTGTTTTTCTCAAAATGTTAGCAGTCCCTGATGCTTTAGCATTCAGTTGGCAACTAAATTGAAACAATATTTCTCACAAAATTAAATCACCAAAGAACGCAACCCTTAGTATCTATCTGTATAATAAGTTGCATAACCAGTTTCGACCAATGGTTTTTTCCACTGTTCTGGTTTTTTCCAGTTTTGTCCACTGACCTGGACTTTTCTACAAAAAAGCGGTTTTTTGCCAACCCTGATTTAATGACATAGATAGATTTTTAACATTTGTGTTGTAAACTGGATGAAAAACCTGATATTGCAGAAATATTAATTCGTAAAGAGAATATAATTATTGAAACTGTATTGGTACTGAAGTTTCATTGACAGACATCATTTCGAAAAATGTTTCGTGATTATTAAAAATTGATAAATCTTAAAACCTAAATTTCATTACCGCTATCTATAACTCTATAATATGGAAAAGTTTTCACAGTCTACTTTATAGTTAAAGGCAGAAAAGTTGTAGAATTTGTTTATTTTTATTAATTGTGTCACATTATCGCACACGAAATCAGTTAGTAACTCGTATTACCACAGGTTAAATAGAATTTTTAATTTATGAACAAGAGCTCTACTTGGTTTATCATTATTTGCCAGAGAATATGTGGTGCAAAATTAATGAATTAATTTATTATGAAGAAAATATTAGGTGAAATATAAAAATATGATTTATTTGTTTTCATCGGCATATTTCAGCATGTCTACTTATCTAAATATCATACAAACACAGTGGTTTAAGCAAAGAATCACTCTCCAATATATTCTACATAATAAAGTTTGCAAGTTGAAATTATAATAAATTTTATTTCCTCCAGAAAATGTGACAAACTTTATTAATAATACCAAAACGTTACAGGTTCAACAGAAAGAATTTTCCAATGATATCCTGAATCCAATGTGCTCCAGAATTCCATATGATTTCCTAGATTTATTAAAGAATCCAAACTTCCCTTGTGAACACCCCTCTTGAAAAGTCAAAGGTAAATTGGAAAAAACTATGTATATATTTCTCTTGTTTATTAAGTAATAATAATTTTTACATTATAATGCTTTACAAAATATTGTTTTGTAAAATACTCTAAATGTTTATATCAGATATAAATTGTTCGGTTCTTTCTCTCTGAAAGTCCCTGGAGGGTGCACCACCGGGAACCGTTCAACATAAACGCACCAAATTTGACATGACACCATAGAAAAAGTATGACGTATGGTTACAGTTACTAGGTTTCTAAATATATACAATTTATTTCTAGGCGGAGAGAGAATGAACCTTTTTTAGGTCTCTATCCCTGTCTTTGAAAAGCAGAATCAGTCAATGTTTACTATTTTATTGTGCAAATACAGTTTATTATTGTTAAAATAACTATTAGAAAAAAATTAAGGACATAGATTTTCAAAAACCACCGCTCTATCAGGTTAACTTGGGTAGCATGTGGAAATATTAACCCAACAAGGTTCCAGGCTTTTTATGCCATCATGGTGCGTACCTTTGGATCCTAGGGTTATTCTGGAATTAGCTTCAGAAAAAATAAACCTCACATTTGTAGAGTGGAGTGCCAATGATTAGTGGGCTTCTGCATCACTCCATTTGTGGATTGTCAGCCACTGTGTAGGATGAAGGAGGGACTCAATGGAGCTACGGCATTTTAATTGAATAGCCCTGAGAAAGAAGAATTATAGGTGTGTATGGTAGACCAAGAGCTGCTGAATTTTTCAGTGAGCATCTGAGAACCTCCCTCAACTTTTATGGTGCGTAATCCTGTTTAAGGAGATTCTATGCCGGGTCCGATTCCTGGCAGTGGGGGGACGTTTCCATATGAGGACTTTTTTTCACAAATTAACATCTTTGGTGTCTAAAAACTACTTTTACAAAATGCCAAAGCCTTTGAACACTACACTCTAATATAGTATTCGACGCTCGTTTCGCTAAGCATATCAACATTGGAAGATGAATAAGACTATTTTTCAGTATTAATCATCTCCTTATGATGTTAACATGGGTTGTTGAACATTGTTGTCAGCGCCAAAATAATCTATGATCCGTTGGCTGTTGCATAGACGGGGTACCGCCCTCTTTTAAACTTTCTGATTTGCCGAGAAAAAACCATTCTTTATAAAAAGTATTGGTTGTCTTACGAAGTCATAAACAGTTGTCAAACTTAAATAAATTATACAGGATATTCTAAAAATTAGAAAATATTAAATCGACTTTAAGCAAACTACCTTTTTTTTACATTTTTAAGGAACATTTTATTTAATACAGTTTTTCAATCATGGAGAAAAGCTTAAATACGAAGTTTAATTACAAGATAAGGAAAATCCTCTTAAAGAAAAATGCGTTTTGTTCAACTAAGCTGATCATTATTCTACATGTGATAAATAAAGATGCGATCTCATCTGTATATATGAAAAAGATTAGAAAAATGGGTATTAGTAATATACACAAGTTTACAAAAGTGTGGTATCCCATCCGGGACACACTGTACTTTTGAAAACTTGTGTTCAGATTTAAAAACATAAGAGCTAGCAAAATTTATTTATTTTTATGGAAATCTTGAATCATCAGCTTTATACACACTTTTTACTTGTTTTTGACTTTCTTCTTAATTTATGTATTTTCCAAAACCTGTGTTTAAATGGACCAAATTAGTGACATACAGGGTGTCCGGTAAATAATGGCTAATCCTGAAAATGATAATAGGCTAGACCAAAACCTATCAGAATATCAAAACTTGACCTTATTGAAGACCCTATGGTTTTCGAGATATGGGCATTTTCTTGAAATTTTTGACATTTTCTACTCTAGGATAGTATTTTGCATCCACTGCCACAAAGTGAGAATTTTTTCTTTCTGTTTTTTGATGAGTATTCTAGAACAGTTGTGCTATCAAACGTGTATTGCAATGATGTTTCAGTCTGAAGTGATCGCCATACACTGCTGCATAAGGGAGATAAAAGGACAAGGCACTGTTAACCAGTCAATTGCCATTTTTTTCTGATAGCCAAGCGGCAATAAAAGCAATCAGTTCCATGCAAATGAACTCAAGATTGGTGTGGGACTGCTTGACGGCCCTTACAGAGCTGGGAAGTCAGAACAGAGTGACCCTAGCATGGGTACCAGGACACGAGGGACACAGAGGAAACTAAAAGTCTGGTCAACTGGCCAAGGATGGCGCACTTGAAGCCCTAATAGGACCCGAGCCCTTTTGTGGCGTGGCAAAGCCATACATACGAGCAGCCATTAAGGAATGGGTGCAAAATAAATCTCTGGAATGGTGGAGGAATCTACCAAGATAGAGACAGGCCAAAGAGTTCATTAAAGAACATTCGGCCAAATTCACGGAAGATCTACTAAGCCAGAATAGGAAGGCCATCAGAGTATTAGTAGGCCTTCTAACTGGGCACTGCCGGCTCAATAGACACTTGAGTCTAATAGGCCTGGCAGAGGAAGCAACATGCAGGTTCTGTCAAGAGGAAGAGAAAATCTTAGTCCACATATTATGCCACTGTAAAGGCCTGGCGAGACTGAGATTCCAAGTACTTAAAGCTGTGGAGTCTAGTACAAAGCTAGATGGGGTACTATAAGGAATGCATTCTCTCTTGCCAAGCGATACTTGCCACTTATCTTAAAACCTTTCCCACTTATTATTAAATATTAAAATGGTATAAGAATTCTGAGTTGTCCTCTTAGAAAAGAATACAGCTGTTTGAATGGTGGAAGAGCTACATTTATCAGTTGAAATTTTTAACACGCAAGCCTCATTTTTAATTGTATTGCTTGGTCAAAGCATTCGTCGATATTCTCGTATGTGACGCATGTCATTTTGTACGTCTGGCGTTAATAGCTACCTGTCATTCTTCTGAAATTATTTAAATTCTTTGAGATCTGGCTGTAACGTTTACATAAACTTTGTGCCCTGGACTTGGTCTCTATTTGGTTACCGATTCAGACTTTGTTTTTTATCGACTTGGCATTTCTTCCAAGATTTCAAAAAGTGCCCATATCTCGAAAACTCTAGGGTTTCCATTAAGGTCACTATCATAGTGCCTTGAATGAAAGTTTATTATATATTATTGTGAACCTTGTGTGCATTACAGATAAGAACTAAAATTAAATCGCATAAATAGTAGTCTCATATTTCATATGAATCAATTTTTATTAGGATATTTTAAAGTTTTTTTACTCAAATATAATGAATTCTAGTCTGTTCAGAATATTACGTAGAAATACTTAAATATTTTCCATAAGTTCGCATTTCACCAAAATGTAGAGCTATATTTTCATAGTCTTAATTTAAACCTAAACTGCATGCATAAGATTCAATTTGTTTAGAGAGCTTCCACCGCAGTATAAACTCTTGACTTGCCTAACATGTGACCGCATACATTTGGGCACTTTTAACTAGCCTTGACGTCACAAGTAAAATGGTCTATTTTAAAAGCAAAAGCTACCGTAATTTAATATTTTTGTAGAAATCCTGAATCATCAGCTTTAAATCTATAACTTTTACTTGTTTTTTAATGATAATCTGTTCAGAGCCTTTTGTTTATTTTCTCCATTTAACATTAAAATATTTTTTTTTCAATTCATATTTTTAGGGAGCACGCAGATTTTTGGGAACTATCTAACCCATGTTTTTCAGCAGACTTAGCATTGTCGAAAATTTTATCCCGTTAAGCTAAATCTTTCTCAGTTCATTTTATAACTATGCATGCAGCCCATATTGAACATATGATGGAAAAAAGGGGCATAGCATTAGATTTATTTGCATTTGTGTTTACTTTGCTTAATACAATACTCAGAACATTTAGATGGGACTCTTAAGATTTAATATTGGTCAAGAGAAAATTCGCTATAGTTTTCCTTTTCTTTATGGCCTCTGAGATTCCAGAGTTTTTACAGACTTTAATAGTTTCAGAAATAAAAGGAAGTAAAAATGAATGATTTCTTGAGAAAATTTTTAAAAAATTCAAACATTTTCGAAATCCTTACTAAAAACTGAGATGGCTCCCTTTGATGCTACTCATTGCTTGAATGAAACTGTAAAAGATAAAGAAACCTTGTTTTAATAAGAAAATTGTGATCTGTGCATTTCCATGTACAATCAAAGAATTTATAAGGTGTGTGTATGGTATATATAGCTTTAGAATTCTTCATTTACCACATATGATTATCAAATTTGCAATAAATAAATAAACACCACAGAAATTAGACAACCCCCAATTCCAGAAGCCAGGGTTTATGCGGAAGGGGGTTACACATTGAAAAAACGCGGACATACAACCATTTCCTCCGACAGAGCCAGTGCCGGAGCCAGAATTCGAACCCGGTGGTGCGATGTCTGTGCGATTGCCACCTCGCGCCTTATCCAAACATTAAAATGTGAAATTTTCTTAAATTCACTAAATGAACAACCAGTGGTCGTCTGCTTTACTGAACATTGGTATAAGAAGGATGAGGAAAAAACAATGCACCTCGAAGGCTATGAACTAGCTTCTACTTTCTGCCGAGAAATTAAGCTACATGGAGGGTCCTGCATATTCGCATCAAAGAACTTTGAAGCCCAAGAAATCAAAGAGCTGAAAGAAAAATCTAAGGAAGAAAACATAGAATGTTCTGCTATCGTTAGTAAGTCTAATAAAATCGTAGTTGTCTGTATTTATAGGCCTCCCTTAGGGGACATAAATATATTTTTTGAAAATTTAACTGATATATTACATTATTGCATCAATAATTATGCAAAACATAATATTGTACTTTGTGGGGACTTCAATATAGATCTATTGCAAAAAAATAAGATATCAGATCATTTTGAAACACTATTATTAAGTTTCAATATGTTTCAAACAGTTTTCACACCCACAAGAATAAGCAAAAAATCCGAAACATTAATCGACAATATATTTGTAAATTCTAATCATAGCAAAGAAGCTAAAGTTGTAACATCTGCTCTGTCTGATCATGAGGGACAAATGCTACAAATTGAACAAACTAACAAAATAAAAAATAAAATCAATGCCACATATAAAGTAAGAATATTTTCTGAGCATAAATTACAGCAATTTAAAACCCTAATTGAACATGTAAGTTGGGAGAGTATCACAAATGAAACTGATCCCAATACTGCATATCAAAATTTCGAAAATATAATCAGTAATACATTAAAACTGCTGTTTCCATTAAAAACTCTCAAGTCTAAGCAAAACAGTACAAAAAATTGGATAACAAAAGGCATTAAAAACTCTTGCAAAAAAAAACATTTCCTTTATAGACAAATGATGTCAGGCTCGATATCAAGAGACTACTATAATAAGTATAAAAAAATACTAAAAAATGTAATCTTAATGGCAAAAAAAATGTCACATATATGCTCTATTGAACTTGCTCAAAATAAAGGACAAGCTGTCTGGAATATAGTTAAAAACTACACGGGTAAAACAATAACACGTCCTGAAAACATTTTAAAAAATATGCAACAAAATAAAAATCCAAAGGAAGTATTGAACCACATAAACGATAAATTCATTAACCAATGTTCAAATATATCTACAGCTAATAGAACAGCAGCAAATAAAACACCAGATAAAAATAATGTTTTAACACATAAATCCGTATTCTTAAAACCTACTGATTCTACAGAAATATTCAACGTAATAATTAATCTAAAAAACAAAAAGTCTGTTGGAGAGGACGAAATACCGATAAAACTCCTGAAATATGTAGCAGATATCATATCTAAACCATTGGCTTATATTATAAATCTAACACTACATACGGGAATCTTTCCAGATCAACTTAAAGTAGCAACAATTAAACCTATCTACAAGAAAGGAGACAAGTCAGACTGGCAAAACTACCGTCCAATTGCACTGCTATCAAACATAAGCAAAATTTTCGAAAAAATAATATATATGAGAATCTTAAATTTCATTGAAAAAAACGACCTAATATCGGACTCACAAAATGGCTTCAGGAAAGGGAAATCTACTATACTAGCAATATATAAAGCACTGAAATTGATATTAGAATCCTTAAACAACAACAAGCAAACTGTTGCGGTCTGTCTCGACTTATCCAAAGCATTTGACAGTGTTGAACATAGTATACTTTTAAAAAAATTACCTTTATATGGTATCAGAGGTGTATCACTAAAATTAATACAATCCTATCTAACAAATAGGAAACAGTGTGTACTAGAGCATAACAATAATGGAATTATCTTAAAATCTGAAAAGAAAGAGATTAAAAGAGGGGTACCTCAAGGATCTATCTTAGGACCCCTCCTATACATATTATACACAAACAACTTGCCCTCTGTTGTAGACCAACCAATTGTACAATTTGCAGATGATACTACACTCATCTTTAGCGAATTTCCGGAAACCGATATTGAAAAAGAAATGAAAGATGCCCTGGATGTATTAAATCAATGGTTTACATATAATAATCTGCAATTAAATCTAAATAAAACTCAAATCACCAAATTCTCATACTTGCGCCAAAGAGATGAAACTATACTTACCTATGACAACAGTAATATAAAAAGTAGTAGCTCTATAAAATTTCTGGGAATAAATCTGGATTCTAGATTAGACTGGAAATTTCACATAGACAATCTAGTTCAGAATATGGCACAATACTGTTATGCACTGAAGGTCATTGCGCATTTTGTAAATGTGGAAGCGGCCTTTATTGCATATCATGCATATATCCAATCCCGTGTCAGATATGGGATCATATTTTGGGCAAGTTCAAGTAATGCACAAAAAATATTTAAAATGCAAAAGAGATGTTTAAGGTATATACTTAATATGGGTTCAAGGGATAGTTGCAGACTTGTATTTCGCGAAAGGAAAATTCTTACACTTATATCCTTGTATATTTATGAAGCGGTAATTTTTGTCAAACAAAATACTGCTCTCTTCAAATCTTTAGAACACAAATACAACACAAGGTATAAAGATAATATAGCCATTGATAAAATCAATTATAGCTATATTCAAAAAAATGTTGAATATTCGATAATTAAAATATATAATCGATTATGCTCGGAGCTGAAAAATTTGCCAATCAATAAACTGAAACATGAACTAAAACAAATTCTCATACGAAAGGCTTACTATACGATAGATGAATATATCACTGACGATGCATTCTTATAATTCTATGTTTTTTTTCCTCTTCTCTTCGTGTAGGATTACATTTATATATTTTATATACATTTTTGTATACATTTTATATTCAATTATACATCATATTATTTGTTCATTTATATATATATATATGCTTTTTTTAAAAAAACTAAGTGTTTAGTGTTAGGTTTGTCTTAAAAAATGTCCAGAGTCTTTTGCTTACTGTGTATTGTTTTTTATTTCTTCTCTATTGTTATTAACCTTGTTTTAAATCTCTATATCTTTAATAATTTGACATGTTCTACACCCATTTGGGTCCTGTTGTACAAAGGAACAAATAAAGCATATCTATCTCTCTCTCTATCTATCCCACTCAGCTATCGACCAGACACCTGCTTTCCATTTAGTTAACTCATAGACTATTATGCAGCATTTTAATCAATCATATTGTGTAATTAATAATTCTACGCATATAATTTGTAATACCGAGAAATGTCAGAGATATATAAATGTCAATAACAACAGTGTGATTTTTCATCTAATGCATTTTATTGAATGTTATAGATTTATTATATTCCTTATGACAAATATCCAGTGAAAGATATTTTGGTTAATGACGTAATCAATGTAGAAAATATTTCTTACAATTTAATTAAGTAGAAATGTCTGCAACATTTCTGTACAGTATAAATAGTACAGCGCTTCTCTGCAGACAAAAAACGAAATAAAACCTTTATGAGCCCATTATTATCAACAAAACAAGCCGACACACATTAAAAACCTATAAAGATCTACATATTAATAATGGTAGATTGTAACACGCTGTCAAAATTGAACCAGCCAGTTGCTGATCTAAATATTTCAAGTGTGGACCTGGGTGCGATAACTTTCGCGATTAGTTTAACGGTATTTTAATGGGGTCGTAAAGTTTTTGTTGCGTTTTTTGAGTGCCTAGAGCGTTGATCTCGACTATACAAGTATGAATGATATCTAGTGTTGGTGTTTGTTATAATTTTAGGTTACGGAGTCACAGCAAAAGGCCGAACCGTCCAGATGTTACCAAAATACCACCACCAGAGGATGCTCCTCCAAACAAAATTGCTCGTAATAATTCAGCCCCTGTTTTAGTAAGGGCTGACCTTGATCCCAATAGTTCAGACCATGTTGTTGCTATGACGAATCTAAAAGAACAAATTGCAAGCTTACAAAAACAACTTTCCCAAAAAAATAGTGAGCTTCTGAATAAAGATAAAATGGTTTGTACATAAGTATATTTAAAACAAATTTAGGAGTTGTTTCCATAAAACAAATATTTTAGATTATTTGCATGAAAATATTTGTGGGTAATTTTCTGATGCTCTCATTACATAACAAAAAAAAAAAAGTTTTATTTCATATTCTTTTTATGAGTTTTTTTACCACATGTATCTTCTAATCACAAAATCTATAAAAATAACAAAATTGACCAGTATAAAGAAGAAATATCCTCTACGCCTCTGACGTTTATGTCAAAGGAACAGTCAGAGACTATTTATTGCCAACTATACTAAAACTGTTAGAGGAGGGTAGTGATGATGTTGATGGGTATGTTATTGTAAGAAAGTTTCATACCGCTAAAAGTATTTACATTCAAAACAGAAAACGAGATGTCTCTGTGTCTGTGTAGAGGAATTTGTGTTGTGGATAGATTACCTATATAACTCAAAAAATATCGCAAAGTGAATGTATCTCCACGCCGGAGAATTCGCTTTGCACGCGAAAGATCCATGGTTCAATTCCGGCTTGCCACAGTTTTTTTTATTATTATATAATTTGTGTAATTGTGTATCATTTTTAAATACAATAATTGCTCCATAATAATTTACTATTATGTATCATATACTTATTGATATTGTCAGGGATCAAACCTGGATAGTTTTACATGCGAAGTGAACTCAAGTCAAATTTATGAATAATTTCAATAACATATTTCTTCTCGAACAGTCTGTCCTAAATACAGCCAAATATCGACAGTATTGAGGCATGGCTCTGTGGCAATTGAGGTGCTAGTAATGAAAGGAGCCGAAGCAGGAATTAAAAACGATTCCTTTGCAACAGGTTTAAAATAGAAATAGAATAATAAAATACATTGGCCATAAAGACGACTACAAAAATAAGGTTTTGTCAATTTATACACATGAAAGAATAATAAGAATTACAAAGAGAACATGACATGTATTTAAAAACACATATAGTTATTTATTTAGTCATTTAAGCCACTTTAAAACAGATGTGAACATCAAGGAATACAAGATTTGCTATAATAGGCGAAACGATGAAGATAAAAAAAAATTAAAATTAATTATTCTACAAGAGGCTTAAAATACAAAAATCTTAAATTACAAAATAATATTTATTCTTGTTCAGAAATGTCTGATATCCCCATTTAGATTGATTATCAGAGGTTCTACCTGCAATTTCATAATATTATCTAGCTCCCATATTCATTTTTCTATTTTACTTGTGTGGGCATTTTTCCATTTATCAGCAGAAACGTTCCCCATTGCATCTTTTCAATTTTTACATCCGTTAATTTAAAACGTTTTATTTTTTCTGGCTACTTCACCCTTAATTTGAGCCCAAATTAGCTCGATCAGATTAAACTCACAGTAATAAGGAGATAATCTTAACACAGCCCTGCCAGTTTCATTTGCAAGATCGTCAACTTATGCGTGATTTCGGGCTTATTTTGTTTCATAATCAGCAACTCTGCTTTCACCATATTATTTTCAAAAGCAATATTTTTGTTGGATAAACACCCTTGGATATTAGATTTTTTAAATGCAGAAGTAGGGATCTTCACCGATTTTCTGGAACGGTAGATGCATTATCTATCCATCACAATAATTCCATTTGGTTGCAAGTGGGTCAATACTTTTTTGAACCAATCCTCACAGACATGCATTCATATCTCCGTAATAACCCCCTGTCTACTTCAACTCGAGATTAAGCAGTCCCCCTTCAACAAAATGATCCTCTGAACCGATATGTAGTATAATAAGCCTCTTTCCTTTACTTGAAGGGTTTTTCAAACTCTCTTCAACCAAGAAATATAATTTTCAACACTCTTCTCGGTACTTTTTTGTTGAGTTTAAATACTGCTTGCACCACATAATAATCTCGTCTCTTTCACAAAGAAAACTATTCATATTTCTCTTAACATATCTGTAAATAATAATAAAAAGTTTATAATTATAATAAGTGTGCATACTGTTGTGCCCAAAAAAATGGGACGTCTTATAATGTATTTTTGCTAAAATCTAGTTGTATACATCTAACTTTAATTTTTGTTGACATTGTCAGTTAGTTGTCATAATTTATTGCAAGTGTGCAAAAACTAATATGCCCCATATAAGCGATTTAGTTAAAGCTGGAGTTATTTGTAAAGCAGAAGATGGATGGTCAATGAGACAAATTGCACTGCATTATAACATTAACAAAAATTTGGTATTTAACATTTTAAAAAAAGTAGAGAATAAACGGCACGAATAGTAGAAATCTTCGATCAGGGCGACGAAGGATATCAACTCAACAACGAGATTTGCAATTGGTAAATAAATTAGTAGAAAATCCATTTTACTCCAGAAATAATGCAGTCAAAATAGGATTTGAAGTGGAACTTTTTCCATAAACAATTTTATGGTTGGATCCTGTCGGGGAGGTGCTAAGGAGTAGCCAAAAAATGTTTGTAATTCAAAGACCCTGGTTCTTCACTTGTTATTAACAGTTTAATTTTTTTAACCGCATTTTTCAACCTAAAAATGTGAATAACTCGAGATATATAGGTCCGATCGGGACAACATAAAAGAAACAAAATCTTCGTAATTAAATTTTCTGCAAATTTACATTTAGTGTAGGTTTTAGGAGTGTAACCATAAGCTATAAATGTGAAAGAACTGGCCAAAAATCGTTTTTTCTTCATATTGCTGCCCAGGGCCGCTGGGTGAACCGATCAGCTTCAAACTTTCAGAAAATTTGCCCTTTGGTCTAACAAAATAACCCTGAAAATTTGGTGCAAAAATATTAAACCCAGTGCGCAATTGAATTTGCTATTTAAAATTGGAATTGGCTCTTGGCCATTTTATGCCATTAAGTCCAGTTAGGTCTCGACGCCAGCTTTTTGATGCCGTAAGAAAAAGTTTTTAAACCTGTTTTGGCCATTTTTTTGCATTTGTTTAAAAAGTCAATTAACAAAAAATTGATTTTATCGGCCATTTTGAAAAAAAAAATTTTTTGATCTGATTAAAAATTTTTCAAAATGGCCGAAAAATTAATTTTTGTTTATTAGGTTTTAAACAAATTTAAAAAAAAATGGCCAAAATAGGTTTTAAAAAAAAATTTTTTACGGCATCAAGGCGTAACTTTCTAAAAACTTTCCGTTTTGGGCTTAATGGCATAAAGTGGCGACCAATTCAAATTTTAAATAGCAAATTCAATTGCGCACTTGTGTGTGACACTGTGATCTTCGTTAACTTTTTGAACAACATAATCTGTATATCATCGGTGTAATAATGAACGTTAGCCAAATCTATAACAAATATGTTAAATATTACGAGACCTAATATTGACCCTTGAGGAACTCCTTTCTCGATTGTACATTCATTTAATAGCATTATATCGGTGCTATTACTAATTTCCACTTGTTGCCTCCTTTCTGATAGATAAGTTCTAAACCATTCCTCATGTATGACAGGTTGCTCCTATTTCTAAATAAATGTAAATTTTTCAACAACTTTCAACATGGATTTAGGAAAAACAGGTCAACAACAACGGCTCTATTCAATTTTGTGGAGAC
The DNA here is from genome assembly GCA_963675555.1 of Leptura quadrifasciata. Taxonomy (NCBI): domain Eukaryota; kingdom Metazoa; phylum Arthropoda; class Insecta; order Coleoptera; family Cerambycidae; genus Leptura; species Leptura quadrifasciata. Next base: position 104,296,735 of record OY776676.1, read on the forward strand.
AGTATCGAGTGCATTAGAGAGACATGAAATCGTCTGCGGACTGTTTATTGACCTCTCCAAGGCATTTGATAGTCTAAATCATATAAAGCTTCTAAAGAAACTGGATAAAATTGGTGTCAGAGGTGTGGGTTTGCAATGGCTTGCGTCCGACCTGCAGGACAGAAAACAAAAGATCCGCATCACTAAAAATGGAAAATTATACGATTCCATTACTCAAAGCAATAACTATAGAATGCCCCAAGGTAGCATTCTTGAACCACTTCTATTTATAATTTTTATGAACGATCTAGTTAGTAATAGATGGAAATTAATCTGAAAATGGTTAGTTATGCTGATGACACCAACTTAGTGATCACGGGCAAAACCGTTGACAAGTTAACACACACACTATCACATACCTGGATTAACATAAAGAAATGGTTTAACAGCAACAACCTGGTTTTAAACGAATCAAAATCTGATTTTGTAATTTTCAAAACTGATAAATCAAGTATCCAACTACCTGTGCATCTAACCAATTTAGTACCAGTATCAACAGAACATTCAACAAAATTATTAGGTGTAACACTTGACAGTAACGCCAAATGTTTTACACATATTGGAAATTTAGTTAATAAATCATGTTTTGCCCTCAGAGTTTTATCTCGTTCTTTTAACGTGTTAGTCTTTCTAAGTGCATACTATCAAACTTCTACTCTTTAGCCAAATATGGCATTGAGATTTGGGGAGGCTCGTCAGACCTTCCAAAAAATTTTAAACTACAGAATGGAGCCATCAGAATAATTTTTAAGCTCAAATATGACGAATCTTTTAGAGGCCATTTTAAAGCCAATAAACTGCTCACAATCCCAGGCTATACATTTACTCCTGTTTAGTATATTTAAAGAAAAATAATCTTGAGTTTAGCAAAGCAAATGTAAATCATGTATATGACACAAGGCACAAAAGCAATTATGCTTATCCAGTTTTTAAAACTCTGATGGAAAAAGGATCATACTATGCAGCATTGAGGTTTTTCAATGCCCTTCCCAGCGAATTAAAAAAATATTTCAATCAGACGTCTTTTGCCCGACAAGCCTTCCAATATTTATGCAACATCGAACCATATTCTTCCAAAGAATATTTTGCATTTTAACAAATTATTTTTATGTCGATTTTATTTTGTCAAGTACTATTATTTTTTTGTTGTTGTTGTTCAAGTCAAGTTCATTACTGTATGTATGCATTTTTTAATGTTTTCTAATGTCTTACTCATGTGACCTGCTTTATACATTGTATATATGAATTTAAATGGAATAAAACTTACTTCCTTACATATATATCTTTTGCAGTCATAAAAGAATAATTTTGATAGAGCTAGTTCAATATTTATACTATCAAAAGCATTGGACATATCAATTAGAACTGCTACGGTTATCATTCCTTTATCTGTAGCTCTTATTATATCTCATCATTAATTTTCGTAAGAGCGGTAACAGTGCTATATGCTTTACGAAACCCTGACTGTGGTTTTAATAAAATTTTGTTTGTTTCCGAGATAACACCATTAATGTTCTAAACTTGCCCGGTCATAGTCCAGATCTTAACCCTGTAGAAGACGTATGGGGACTACTCGTAAGAAGTATCCAAAAACGAAATATAAGACCACGGAATGCCCAAGAATTACTGCAAATAATAAATAATGCATGGGAAAATATTGTTACTGATGATTATTGTTGTAAGGTTATTTAATTATATGCCAAATAGGCTTATAGAAATTATAAATAGAAATAGTGCAATAACGAAATATTAATAGTTAGTTTCTTGTTAAGTTGAATATCTTTTGTCGCCCTGATCAAGGATTTATACTATTCGTGCAGTTTATTCTCTACTTTTTAAAAATGTTAAACACCGAATTTTTGTTAATGTTATAATGCAGTGCAGTTTGTCTCATTGACCATCCATCTTCTGCTTTAGCAATAACTCCAGCCTTACCATATCCGCTTTATAAAATAAAAAATACAACAATTCTTATATCTGTTTTATTTCGGCTACTCATTACATATTCAAATAGAGACAGATTTACATTAGAAAAAATAGTCGTCCTATTTAATTCTTTTAGATTAGATTAGATTCTTCTTTATTGGTTCAAAATAGTAAAACACAAAATTTTTACATGATACCCAATGGGCATAGAACATGTCATATAACCTTATCACTAATACAAGATTAAAATTTACTATAAAATAATTGTATAAATTTTATATTAAAATAATTTGTACATACTATCTAATTACCAAGAGATTTGATTATAATAACAAAGGTAAAAAAATAATAAAACTTAGTTTTAAATCTATATACATCAATCAAGATTTTATGTCATCATTAAAATACTCGTCGATATTATAGTAGGCTTTATTTACTAGAAAATCAAACGAAGTCAGTCATACATTATCAGATGGTAAATTCTAGGAAGTGACTATATTTTCCTAGTATTTATGACTGGTCTCAGCAAGTTAAAACAGTTGCTCTAAAATATAACTTTTATAGAAACAACATAATTCAGTTTATGAAAATGGACATATGTGATTTTTTTCTCTTTTAGATCACCGAGCTTAAAGCAAACAATTTTACGACCGAAAACGAATTAAGAAAGAAATTGAAGAATATTCAGAAAGAACATGAAGATAAAGTGGATTTTTTGAACAATCGTATATCAAACCTTTTAAAAGAAGTTGCCAGTCTCTCCAAGACTGCCAAGAAGGGAAAAGGAGTATCTGCTACAGCTGCTTCTGGGGACAATAATAGTAGTGGTACAGATAGTCCCAGCATACAATAATTCGTATTAAAAGTACTTGTTGGATTTTCAATGATTATAAACAGTTTTATCGTTATGTGTTGGTTTAAAACGACAGTGGTAAGCAAAATTTTAACAAGAATTTTAAAAGCAGTGGTAATTACATATCTTAATGATAGATATTTCACAAATAAACACAGATTCGTCTATATAGTCAGAAATTAATTTTGATTGCAACATTTTGTAATTCAACAAAGTTTTTTTATTAAATATCTAAGGGGACAACTTTGTTTATACTTCTATATGCCTCCGTTATGAATTATACAATTTTCTAATTTTATTTAAATTTGATATATAGTATGCTATTTACTAATATATTATACGATGTAAATAAATATCAACGTGCATGAATTTCTGAATGTGGCATTACTATTGGTCGATCGGGTATAAACTTGCGTGTGTTTCTTTACATCGTATGAACATAAAATGCCAATCTGCTATAAATACTTCATCTGGCTTTCTCAATTAAATGGTTAGGGTTGGTACATACAAAACATGAATCTAGGAAAAATTCTACATCCCTATTTCTATCCCAAACGTTTTGTAATAGAGTAAATTGGGAAAGAAATAATTTGATCAAGAAAATATTGCAGAGTAAAAATTAATTGTATTTTTTATAGAAATGTTTGTAGTTTCATCCACCTGGATTACACATGAGAACCACTTTTTGTTTCTCAATTTATTAAACGCAAACACAGCTCACATTTAATCCAGTAAGTCATTTTGTGGTTTTTGATAGTACCAGAAACACTCGAACATCCACACATGACAGCTGAGGGCGAGTTTGGACTGTTGTGTTATTTTTAATAGGCCCCCATACACAGAAGGAAATTTTAAATGATTTGTCCCACTGTCCAGATCTGCCAGATCGCATTTGCCAACTTGGTTCAAAAAAGAAGAAAAATCGCACTTTTGGGTCCTATGTATCTGGCAAATTTGTGAAAATGAAAAGAAAAATCGAACAAACTGGATGAAAACGTGGATCCAAAAGAAAAAATATAGACATAAGCGTTTAATCCGGGAATTAAGAGCGAATGAGCAGGATAATTTACAAAAATTATTTACAAATGCCAGGCCAAGTTTTTAAAAAAATTAACCAAATCGTACCATAATGTACATGCAATGTATCGCTAAAGATACATAAATAAAGATCTATCTATCATAAGCTTCTCCTTTCATATTTTTATTTACGTACAAACTGTCTTTAATTATCCACAAACATGTTTTTCCCTATATAAATCTATAAAATCGGTTAATAATTCTCTTGTCCATTCCATGTCCCAATGACACCTTTACTATTTGAACGGAACTGATAGCTCCGTGTATGAGTACGGACAGGACTCAACCTGCAGCGATCTGCTCTGCCACTCATGGAATGTTTTACCGATCAAATCCGTCGCACGCCACTAACGTAAGTATTGACAGCAGATTTAGTCCGTGACGGGACAAATCATTTAGAATTCCCTACTGTGTATGAGGGGCTATAGTTTTTTATTGCTTTTTTTAAAAACAATTTAAAAGTGACTGTAATCCCCTTGGAGGGTGAGCTTGGATATATTTTTCTACCCAGCATCCTCCGTCTTGACGATCCTGGGTCAATAAGTAAATTAACTAAACATTAGAGAATACTTGAAGTTTCTGATCTGGCTGCTGTATTGTGTACTCATGCTTTTAAAGTGAATTCAGAAGTCCCACAAAACTGAATAAAAACCTATTATTTTACTTAAAATTTACCTATTTTGTCCTTCATCTTTATTATACTGAATCATACTTCTGTGACGAACACTATTTAGTTATTTTTTATCTTTTTATATCCACCTCTTTCCACCACTGCTAATTCTAAATATCATAATGCATGTGTTTTTGGCTGTTTTCATTTTCTCCACCAAATGTTTTAAACTTTCTATATTGGCGTAAAACTTGTTCTTTTCATAATGACACAAAAAAAATAACACATATTTTTGAAATTTTTAGCAGTTTTTTTCACACAGAAACTTTGCCATGTTTAGCTACGAAGCCCTACATGTTTATTTGCACCTTTTTGTTGTACGATAACTAAAATCATTATTGTCTCCTCTGTACACCCATAAACATTATTCACTTTAAACAATTATGCTAGAATAGATAATGTAAGAAAGGATCTACTTAATAGATCTTTTTTAAATATAACTCCTTGGTTAAGGGCGAAATTAACCCATAGTAATTGGGGAATCTCACACTTGAGAATTGATATACTAAAATGTATACAAATTGTTTCAAGCACGTGTTGCAACTGTATTTTAAGCTATTCAACTTTTTTTCAATTGGGAAGGGGAGTGAGAGTGTCACAAAATGGCTGGTTACTTTTCACAACCTTTTGTTTAATTGTCTTGTAAAGAATACATAACCTTTTTAACATTATTTTAAAATTACGTAGCCCTTGTTTTATACTGAACCCTTGTGTCAACCTATATTATTGTTTTAATCCAAATCATGTAAAGAAATAACTTTGAAGCCATATATGGTCAAGACCCCTCCGACCTAAATTCCTGTTTTAAGGTGGGTTCTAAATAATCCAATCAAATAAGGTAAAATAAAGGCTAAACCTCGGAATGAAAGTCAGAAAGCTGATAATTTGCATAGACCTTTATTTTGACATTCTAAAGACAGACTGGAAGGTCTCGTAAGATCTCGTGTCTGCTACTCAAGATATCAAGGATTACGACAATCGGTTTTTTGCAAGTATCTCGCTTCCTATGCTCCGCATTCATCGGAGGTTATTACAAAATTTGTAGAGCATAAAATTCTCTAGAAGTTTGGCTATGTCCATTTTTTACCTTAACCTTTTCAAGATATACCACGAAGAGTGGGAAGCACGCATCCGTTTTTAGGATAACGCTGTGTAAACCGCGGAGTCAGATGCATAGTGCACTTTACAAAGTTAACTATACAATAAAAATATTATTATTATTATTATCAATAATAAAGTTAAAATCGTTTGTTTATAAATAAGAAATGTATGAGATAATATTTATAACATAATCGGCTGGAATATTATAACATAATATTATGTTTCAATATTCCACCCTCTAAAAGCACATTTGAACCATGCTAAGCCCAGTCAGGCTATTTATTTTTCGATTACAATAGACACTGGACCGCTAGATGGCCCCTGCTGACTATTTTACAGGTCGCTATCCCAAAGATACCGAAATGTACTAAATGGTCAAGTGATCCTCGTGTTGGTCGTCACATGCCTACCTTGCACTGACAAAAGCCAACAGCTCGAAACTGCAGTCTGCAAGTGGTGTGACGACTGGCACTAGAGCTCCTTTAAGTAGGATCAGTCTTCCGGCTGATGTTTGTTGCAATTGAAGCATAGTGTTTTGATGGTAATATGCAATTATTATACTTAACGCGCCAGGCTTGTAACTTATAATTCAGCACTCAGCGAGGCACATAGCCGGGAGAGTAGCTGTTGGTTGCAGTCTGGTTAAGTTCCTTATAGTAAAATAAGGATTTTATAGAGGAGTTTGCGACTAAAATATTATGTTTTAATATTCCGCCCTCTAAAAGCACATTTGAATGAAAATTAATTGTATAACTCGTTTTTGGCCAATTAGAACTCTTTCACGATCAGTGGCCCCACCCCATATAATAACATTATAGGATAACGTTGAGTTAATGAAGGCATAATAAACATTTATTAGAAATTTTTGGTCCAGAACATTTTCAAGTTGTAGGATTGCATAGTAGCCACTGCTCATTTTCCGACAGGTATTGTTAATGTGATGTTTCCCGTTCATATCAGTGTCAATATATATCACTTGGAGTAATAGTTAACTGATTCAATGTAATATTATGGGAATTTGAAATGTTTCCTACCAAAAAATTGCAACAACATAGTTTTACTGTGTTAACAATTAATTCATTAATATCGCACCAGTTGATAAATTGCTGAAAGATAGTATTAAGCTTACCTTGCAATTCCAATTGCCTCTTCTGCTATGGAAACGTCATCCGCGAACAGCACAACGCACTTGGCACCAATATGGAGAGGTAAATCATTTATAAACAGAAGAACTAAGTGGCCCCAATACAGAGCCCTGGGGAACTCCTAGATTAACGTCATACGTCTCTGAACTAGTTTTTTCTAATTTAAAAAAAATAATTTCTAAAGCTGAGATACGATATTATCCATGAGAGAAAGTTACCCCTAATTCCTATTGCAGAAAGTTTATCAGCAACGAATATCTGATCTATAGAGTCAAATGCCTTGGACAAGTCAAAGAAAATTAAAATTGCAGAAGATTGTATTCAACAGTTCGTCCAGTGCTGGTGGCAATAATTTTGTTGGCTCCAGGATTTCGTTCTGTAAAACCCACCCCCATTTCCCAAATCCTTTCCTAATTAAGTTTTGGATCTGGTAGACCCGATCCGATAGATATGCTGACAAGCTGCTGTGCTTGTAGGCAGAAGAAATGATAATTGCACTAGTCCGTGTTGAACCTTGTTGATTTGATAAATTCAGTTGAAATAATTGAGTTGATTGGTACAAATCGGGGTGTATCTCAAACATTTTTATAATTTGCAGTTTTTAAAGTTTGTAAGCCATGCACAACATTTACTGTATCGTAATCCGAAAAGGATTGATAGCTATGAAACACAAATCAGCCATTATACTTGAAATAGAGCGTCCTTCGTTGCCAAGAAACAGATTTCGACTGTGAAATCTACATAGAATTGGGACCAATGCCCTGAAAAAAAGATAGGTCTTAATAATGGTATACGGCACACCTATCTCAACTTATTGTGAACAGGAATGCTCGCGTCGGGGGAACGCTTTTCAGAGAATAATATAGACAGCTATATTTATCCAAGCACTTCCATTGTTTGAAACAAAGTTTTCAAAATTAATTTTTTACAAAAATAATAAATCTGTAATACAGTAAAAATATACTATGTACTACGACAGTTCAGTATTCCACTGTTTCCTATGAAAGGGAATTCATTGCCACCTATCAAGGTACACAATGTGCGTTTTCAATATGTAATGTATTTAAAATATTTAATTTCAATAACTTACAATTTACATAATTTCACTTTATATTATCTAAATTTCTTAATAATAAATAATATTTATATTTTTGATAAATAAACAATGTTTTAACTTCATTAATAATAATATTTTTATTGTATAATAAACTTTGTGAAGTGTACTATGTATCTGGCTCCGCAGTTTACATAGTGTTATCCTATAAACGGATGTGCACTTCCATATCTCCGCGCTATATCTAGAAAACGGTTAGTCATACACAAAAATGCATATAACCAAGCTTGTGGAGAATTTTTTCTTTACAAATTCTGTAATAACCTCTAAAATGACATGCGACACACACATAGGCAGCGAGATATTTGCAAAAAACTGATTTTGTCACGTTTGATATCTTGACTAGCGGACACAAGATCTTATGAGACTTTTCAGCTCGTCTTTAGAATTTCAAAACAAAAGTCTATGCAAATTTGGAGCTTTGTGACTTTCATTTCGAGGTTTAATCCTCACTTGGTTGGATTAAGTGTTTATAACAATATGCTTTTGTTAATATAAACATGTTGACTTTGCCTATCTGTTTTTGTATGTATCTTACATCAGAAATTGTAGATTTACCTGATAATAAAATTAGTAAAACTATTTATTTAAGATTAAAAGGTCGACAAAAACTGTTTATTGCTTTTATTTTCAAGTTTTTGATCAATTAATACGAATTAAATATTAAGAGTAATAATCAATGTTTTTGATTATTTTATTGATTACTTCAAAAAAGTTATCCGTTTTTACATGTTGGATGGTTGGTGAGATCTTCAATCATTAAAATTTTAAGTGATTTACATTTTAAAATGTACAATATAAACTAATATAAATAGTTAACTTATTTTTTGTATATTTTGTTAAAATTATTATATTATGAAAATTTCGATCAATTTGTAAAATTGTTTAATTTTAAATGTCACATGTTAAAAAACTTATATAGTAAATGTAAAAAATTTACACAGGTCTTAATTTATGTAATTTTATCCATATTATCGTCTTAATATTGTAATAGAATTGAGTGAAAAAATTTTAAACCAAAAAAAAGTACTTGAACTCATTTTAGTTATATCATGTAATTAGTAGAAATATTGTTAAGTTAATTAGTATTAATGTTAATTTATTGCTATCTGAAATGAACATATTTTTGTAAACTTTTAAGTAATTATTGTAAATGTAAGTAAATAAAAGGTAAATATAACTATATTTGTTTTATTTAAATTTGTATCGTTTTATAAGAGCGATATCCCTATAGGTATATAAGTAATAACAGTTAAAAATATAAAATACCTCAAAAATAACAAATATAAGATGCACATGGAAGACTGGATCATATACATATTATTTATTTTACTAGATTAATTACTGCATTTTCTAATCTATGATAGATGCGCGATACACAATCTTTGGTTCCTCAATATTACTTTTACTCTGTATAAGTTTTAATTCTTTGTTCCTCGGATGACTTTCTTTACCTAAAAACACTCCACATGTATTGGACTTTAATAATAATAAAATTTAAAGAAACATTTATGCTTATATTTACCTTCAAGACTGTCAGCAGTACGCTTTAAAACTGCCTGTAATGATGCGATTGTATTCTCTAAGGACTCCTTCAAATCATCATTAGTTTTATACATCCAAGCCAAAAATAAAGATGCAAATAAATCTCCAGACCCCGTGAAACTTACGGGCAGTTTCTTGATTTCCATTGACAGTTTTTGTGTTGAACCGCCTGTAACAATAAGTGATAAAGAAAATTGATAGTAATAATCAGTAATTTTAGTTTTTTTTTTGCAGGTGGATATCGTAACTGAATGCAAGAGAATGTAAACGGAATTGAGAAGAAACCTAGATTGAAATAATACATTGTACCTGTTTATAAAATAAATTTTTTATTTTTACATTAATCACAAGTTTCTACTAACCCTTTGTAGTACTAGCAAGAATGCTCAAATTCTCATTATCTCCTAGTTCCGCAGATGAAATTACAACCGTTTCGCATCCCTTTTTATGTAGTATACTAGCAGCTTTCCATATATCGGCAATAGTTTCAACTTTAATATCTGTCAAAATTTCTACCTCGAATAAATTTGGAGTTATAATTGTTGCAAGGGGTAAAATGGTATTTTTGTAAATAGGTATAAGTTCCTTGGGTACATACAACTCTCCATTATCACCCATTACTGGATCACATACTGCAATTTAATAGATATTTTTAATTGTAGTACAATGTTTTAAAGACATTTTTACCATATATTAAATCAGGATTTTTTTCCCGCAACTGCTTAACAACTGATGATATTCGATTTAAAAATGAAACGGAACCTATGTAGCCAGTTAATAAATGTGTATAGTAATCAAGATTATTTTCAGATAAACCTTGTACGAGTTCCCCTAAATCTTTCTCTGTTAGAATTTGTCCATGGACACTTTTATAACCCGTGTGGTTCGAGAATTGCACTGAATTAATAGCATCCACTTCAAAGCCAAGAAGCTGAAAAAAATATTGCACTTTGCACACATGCTAGTCTATCACAATGGGTTCAATAATCCGTTTTATCAAAATTACCTGAAGGGGAAATACAGCACTCTTATTTCCAACATAGCCCGATACGACATGACTCTGCACTGATAGAACTCTAGGATCGTTCATCTTATTTAATTTAATTGTACCAAAGCAAAGCTTAGAAATTATATTCTCTTTTGCAACTTCTTTTATGATTGTCTTGCCTTTTACTGTTGCTTTCAACGAAGTTGTAATCACAATAAAGCGTCATAAATTATTAGATAAACAACTTAGTAATCTACTGTAGTTAGCATAATAAAACATGTTAGATAAGATAATTCTAACTCGAACAATTTAATTTTAAAGTTTGAATTCTTGACTCACATGACCTAATGATCCCGTCAAAACTCAAATGTGACATTTGGTCATTTGGTGTTAAGGCAGGTTTAGAATTTGCTCTTCTCGGTCTTTAGGGTTGTCGACATTGACAATACTGAACTGTGATTGGTTGGCAGTCACATGAGACTCAAAACGACGACAAGTCTTCCACCATTGCAATTTTAGAACCAAAGTAATTATACATTTGTTTATAATCCTTGAGAATAAACTATATATTTATTATGAAGTCGATTGGAGGGATGCGGAAGGGGAAATAGGCTGATCGATGGTTTGAATATTTTGACAACTGACGTTCATAAGTGCGTGTGCGTAGCCATGGGCGTAGAGTACGTGACACATTTATAGGTAATGATTTTTTTTTACGAGGAGAAGAAATCCTTATGGGCTCCCAACCTGAGCTGGGTCAGTGTCAGACTCCACTGAAAAGCGTTGCTAAAAAGTATATGCAAAATATTTTGGATTAATTTTATATTCAAAACACAAACAATCTGGTGTGGGTTATTTGTAATTCAAAAATTTAGTGATAGTACGCATCTTGGTTTATTCCTCTGTCTGATTCATAAATTCAGATAAATTTGTATCTATGAAATAAATTGTGTTGGCACGAAAGACTACTTTAATTTTCTGTGATTTTGGCTACAAAGACCGGTTTTTTTCAAGTTCTTGGAGCCATGAATTTTTTAAAGCAAGAATACTGATTGGTTGATGAAAGTTGGAAACTGACAACTGCCAATTCTGCACCAATCACAGTTTGAAACCTTCAGGGCTCCAAACTGCCTCGCCCCTGCCTGCCAGTTCAGAATATTTTGTTAGGCCCAAGACTTGGCAGCTTATGCGCATGGACTGATCCTTCAGATAGTTAAATCAGGATGGGTATTATCATCTTCGTCGAGTATAAAATTAATACAAACAATTTTAAAATTTTCAATATAGCAAACTATTTGTAACTATAATTAAATACTATATTGGATCGTGTCCACATCTTCAGAGGGGCACTACAAGCCTATGAAACCTGAGCTTGGGGCGAGACGGCGGACCAGATGGGTATAATTCAATATTTTAAATGCAAACAAAATCTTGATTTTAACTAATAATATTATTACACTTAAATTATTATCGCAGCTGTACTGTCTTTGTGTTGCGTACAGATGTTTGTTGTTTCGAATAAAGATTCATAAACTTACAAAAGATTTATTTTCATGTTGTTAAACTAATCACATCTATCTGTATCATTGCTAATGTCAACTGTCTTTTTCTTTAACTTTTTTAGTTACTTTTTCTTTATTTTGGTGGTCGCCTTTGGCGCCAACATTTACATTTGAGATTTAAACATTACAGCAGCAATGCAGTTAGTCTTTAATGTTTTTTCCATTAATAAATTATTATTAGTAGATGGAGAAGTGATCTGTGTAGATATTTTATAACTCTTTTTAAAGCAACAACAAAGTGGTGACATAACCTAAAAAAAAATCAACTGAAAGGGCTCAAAATATTGTGGATTTAAGGCAATGCGCCCTTACATCTCATTCCAGTCAAACTGACCTTGTAAACTGCATAAACATTCACTAACAAGCAAATCTCCAATTGATATTGTCTTAAGTTGCAGTTACAGTTAGTAATAATTGACAGAAAAGAATCTCACTGGGAGATTTTTTTATTTGCATATAAAACAAATTCTTCCCATAATTTTAAAACAGATTGCAAATTAATCATATATTTCACATAATCTTGCCACAACGGAGTGCTTTACGAATTTGATAATATGCATACACTACAAATCAAATCTAACCGTCTAAAGTTTAGCGCATGAGTGGAAGGGTCGGTCGCGGTACGAGAAGTGTTCAAGTGTTGGCCTAATTTTACTGTATGGGAGAGACACTGAACTCTGATAGTATAAAGTTCACTGGGGAGAGATAGGAAGCTAGCAGTATTGGTTCTAATAAGTATGTATGCACCGAACACTTGAAAAGAAAGCGGTCAATATGTGACCACAAGTAAAAGCACTGGATCTCAATAATAAACTTGAGGTCGGTGAGCAGTTAATGTTCTTCACTCAGCGTTCCCCGTTCACTGTATTCTATATACATAGTCTAATACAGTGGCGCCTCGAAATATTTTGAAATTAGTGATTTCAATAAAATAATGTCTGGCTTCAGGTTTATATGATCACCATATATATATAACTATTAAATAGATATATGCTGAGAACTGATGATGCTTCTCAGTCAATTTCAAGCGATTTATCGGTAATTACTTTGATTCTGCCCTTGATCTTATACCCCACTATTAAATTTCATGTCTAATGACGTCACGAGAAGGGTGAGCGTTTGAAAAGCAGCAGTAATTACCGGTTTTGAATTTTGCTCTCCAGTGTCAAATATCCTATTTGGTAATAGAAATAAATTAATAACAGTAAAGTAAGTATAGTTTATACTCAACAAATATATTTTTCGTAAGACATCCAATTTATATATATAAATTGTTCCCAAAGAATTTATATAAATATAAATTCTTTGGGAACAATCCAAGCAAGTGCCTAATATATCCAATAGATGACGCCATGCATTTTCGGTTTAATGTCATTCTCAATGGAGAACAATCCAAGCCAGTTCCTAATATGCCCATAGATGACGCCATGCGTACCCAGTTTAATGTCATTCTCAATTTGTATCATATAATATATGATACAAATTGAGAATGACATTAGACACCAATTTAAAAGTTATAGTATAACTTTTAAATTGTTTGATTTTCCCGATTTCTGAGCGTTTCCCAATCTCTTATTCGTAGAAATGAGCCAAATTGTTAAAAAGAATGAAGAACAATCCAAGCCAGTTCCTAATATATTCAATAGATGACGCCATGCGTACTTGGCTTAAAGTCATTCTCAACTTGTATCATATGTAACCTTTAAATAGTTTAAATTTTCCGATTTCCGAGAGTTTGCCAATCTCTTATTCCTAGAAATGACTGAAATGGGCCAAACCGATAAAAAGGATTACGGTAGTTTAACTTTGTTTCTACAAAGACATACTTTTTCGTATTGACATTGACGGACACGCAACCAGAAAACTCCAGGAAGCGGCCACACTCCTGGAAGAATGGTGCACGATGTGGAAAGTCGCAGTCAACGCCGACAAGAGCCAAGCCATCCTCTTCAGACGAGTGCGGAAAGAAATTCCCACAGGACACGTCTCCATGAACGGCGAGGACATCCAATGGCACGACACCGTCAAATACCTTGGCGTGGTCATGGACAGAAGCCTAACATGGAGACAAAACACGGACGCCATCACAGCTAAGGCCCGACGTACGAGAGCCCTAATCTACCCAATGACGGGAAATGGGAGCCGACTTAACTTGAGGAACAAGCTCACGCTTATCAAGACCCTCATCAGGCCGCAGCTGACGTACGCCTCGGTAGCGTGGGGCTACCAGGCGAAGTCCTACATGAAGAGAATCCAGGCAGTGGAGAACATCGCCCTCAGGACGGTAGTTGACGCCCCATGGTACGTGAGAACCGCAGACATCGTCAGAGACCTGGAGTACACCACGGTCACTGAAGTCATCCGGGAACGAGCGAAGAAGCTGTACGCCCAAGCCGAGGAGCATGGGAACCCGCTGATCAGACAGGCCACTGATTATGACCCCGCCGACGCCCCGAGGCACAAGCGACCGAGGGTTCAGCTACTGGACAACGGGTAAGTATAACCTTTATTTCCCGCTAACAGATCTGTTTCAGATACGCCAGGACGGACCACCACTACCAGAGACATGACGTTTTCAACCCTAACCCAACCTCCTTGCGGGCGTCGGACAACATACCGTCCAACGCCCGTTGTCCTACCTGCTCCGTGGAGACCGAAAGTGCTAAAAGAAGCACTTAGGTCTCCACACTCCCGAGCTACACAGCTCATCCTTACCTTTCCGACGATCCGGGGTAGGATATCAATTGATGTCCTACGTACCGGCAGTCAGTCCCAGCCAAAACTTCCTAAACCCAACTCGACCGATGACTACCCCCGGGGGTGACAAGCTGGCGAAGAAAGAAAACATCAAGACAAGAAGAGCGCCAGAAGAGACCTCAGCCAGCGAGGTTCAACAGCCAGGACCAGGGGAGGTCCGCAGAAAATACCACGACACATCTCACATTTGTGAGCTGGGTCTGGTAGAAGTACGCGGGCCCACCTATCACGAAGGCCGGTCCAGGTCTACAGAGATAATCTAGGTGCAAAGAGTAATAGTCCTACTCGGCCCTAGTTATCGAGACCGACATCCAGCCAATGGATATTGGCGCGCGATTGACGGACAAACAACCAAGTACAGCTGGTGCACTCTGGCGGGTAAAATAAAAGATAATGTTTAAAAGTTATAATATAACTTTTAAATTGTTGTTATATGTCATTTTCAATTTATATCATATATTATATGATACAAATTGGGATATATTAGGAACTGGCTTGGATTGTTTCCCATTTGTATCATATATTATAAAGAATGACATTGAACCGAGTACGCATGGCGTCATCTATTGAATTTATTAAGAACTGGTTTGGATTGTTCCCCATTGAAAATGATATTAAACAACAATTTAAAAGTTATATTATAAATTTTAAATTGTTTAAATTTCCAGATCTCTGAGAGTTTTCCAATCTCTTATTCGTAGAAATGAGCCAAATTAATAAAAAGAATAATAATAATAATAAAATAGCAGGAGGGGCTAACTTCCATCTATTAAGCCTTTGGTGAGTAGCGCCACCACTTACTCCAGCTAGGGGTGCAAAACCGAACCGGCAGCCCTAGTGCACCCAGGAGGGGAAAGCATCTTCCTCTCTGATGTCGGTCGTGGGCCTGCTGGGCTAACCACCCACAGGCTCTAACCTTTGGTTCCGGCAGGTCGAAGACAGGGCCCCCACAATCGACCTCGTTCGGATAGGGGTCAAGGGCAAGGTGGTGGGGCCCAACCGGATAGACCGCCCGTTGACGACTTACGCAATGTTCAAGGACGCTTTGAGTGGACGGATGAACTGAGGGATGAGCTTCTGCATTGTTATGAAAGCTGTGAGCCCGCGCGGAGGGGGTACATGGCGTGGATGCATGCTCTGTGGTGCGAGAGGCTTCCAGAGCATAGCGTCTTCATGCCACAAAATCTGCATGACTATGTATCCCACCTTCGTAGTAGGGGCTACGTGAGCGCTGCTCCTGGACCGGTGAATGAGGTGGCCGAAGAGCCGCCACATTCACCGGTTGAGGACGTAGCTCTCCTCGTTCCGCCAATACCAGAGGGCCTCAGTACCAGAAGGGGGTTACACCGTCTGAAAACCCCCGGGCCACAAGACCTGGCCAGTGTGGACGCTGAACTTCGTACAGCGCTACCAGAAGAGGCTGACATCTGGCACATAAATTGTGCCGTGTATGCCGCTGCTCAACGCTCGTCTCAGGTGGAGAGGCGAAATACTTCTTCCCCACAGGAGAGAGCGCAGCGGCGCATACAAAAGATAGAAGCCAAGATCTGATCGGCGAGGCAACACGCATCCCGTATCCAATATGTGATGGACTATATGGCGGCCAACAGGCCGTTCACGCCTAAAGTGCGTCGATTAGCCGCCAACTTAAGACACGTCCAACACATACTCAATGAGGCAGTGCTGCGAACCACCAAACAGCACTGTCTCGACAGGATACGGACGCTAGTGACTTGCAAAAAGTCACTAGTGAGGCGGGCGAGGGGGCTTGCGGAAAATAAACTGTTCCATGAGAAGCCCCCGCGCCTTTTCCAACCGCTTCCGCGTGTTGTAGACAATCCGCCGACTGCAGATCGGGTGGAGAACTTCTGGAAAACGCTGTACGAGGGGAGGCTTCCACTCAACCGAGATTCTCCTGCCCTTGCACACTTTGAAGCCTTTTGTCAAAGGCTTCAGCAACCACAGGAAGTGTGTGAACCAATAACCCCAGAAGAGGTTCGTAGGGCTTTTGAGGGCTCTAAGAACTTTGTTGCTCCAGGTCCCGATGGGATAAATAACTTTTGGTGGAAAAAGTTATCGAGCACTCACCACCATTTGGCCAGAATTTTTAATTCCTGCTTAAATGGGGAGCAGCAAATCCCTTCTTGGGTTGTTGACATCGCATGAGCTCATTGTTCACTTGCTCCGATGTGGTACCCGGTCCCGTAGTGAGATGTATTGAAGAACTGATGCCGCTCTGGAGGACTCGCTTTACCATAACATCGGGTAACGATAGAGTCTAAACAGAGTCGGTAACATTCAGAAGAGGAGTATTTCAGGGAGATTCCCTCAGCCCCTTTCTGTTTTGCATCTCACTAGTGCCATTATCCGTCTCGCTCCGGAAAACCCGTGGCTACAACTGCGGTACCCCCGGCGACAGGAGGCATAAGGTCACCCATCTATTTTATATGGATGACCTTAAACTTTAGGGTGGTACAGGAGTACACGCAGGCTGTCGGTATGCAGTTCGTCGTCCATTCCACGGTTATATCTCCCACGACATCGGGGAGGCCGTGGACTCTTGAGCTTGGAGAGTCTCCATAGCAGGATGGTTCTGGATGGAGCATGTAAGGTCATCAGGAGTTCGGATCCCCTCCTCTGCATGGTCCGAGACCATGAAAATTCAGAGGTAGGAGCTTTTCTCTTTAAGGCAGCACGGAGAGCAGCCGATGAACTTGGTCTCATCTTCGACGTCGAGCGGGTAAACCCCGACTCTGTCACCGAGTTGGAACCCGCTCGACTAAAAGCCCACATTAGAGCTGCAGAACACAACATCCTTCTGCAGCCCCATAAGGATAAGCCATTGCACGGGGTCTTCTATAAAAATATAGAAGACCTCGGCTTATCCGAAAGGCTGACCTTCGCCTTCTTAAGGTCAGCGGGGCTGAAGTCTGAGACCGAGGGATTCATAATGGCTTGCGAAGATGGTGTATTTAACACCCTCATCTATCGACGTCGTGTCATGGGTATGGAGGTCCCTGATGTCAGCTGCAAGGCCTGCCGCAGGGCGCCGGAGACTGTAATGCACTTACTGTCGGCTTGCCCGACATACGCAGTCTCGGCCTATATTCACAGACACAACGCAGCATTACGAGTGCTTTACTATCATCTAAGGCACTCGTATGGGATAGACGAAACACCAGTGCTGCCTTACGCTCCGGGGGATATTGAGTCCGTTGTGGGGAATGAGAAGTGCCTAATTTATTGGAACTACTCGTTTCCCACCGTCAAGCAAATACAAGCCAACAAGCCTGACATAGTACTCCTCGACCACCAACTCAAGACAATGTATGTCGTGGAATTCTCAGCTCCCGCTGAGAGCAACATTGTCTTGAAAATGGACGGACAAAATATCGAGATTTGCTCTTTGAACTCCGCAGGCTTTATCCAGGCCATTCTGTTAAATAGTGGTACTGATTATAGGAGCCCTCGGTGGAATGAGACAAACGCTGCTTTCAGAACTAAAGATCATACCGGCATGCCGAGATTCGGCAGAGATCTTAGCCGGCAGAATGCAGAAGGCTATCATCCTCGGTTCATTGCATCTACTCAGGGCACACGATTCTCGGACCCGGTAGTCACTCACCCCACGGGCGTGGGGAGTGGCTATTGGTATTACCAGCTCCCCTCTGTGAGGGTCGGAGCCACAGAGTAGGGTGACTGGTTTTTTGTAAAAAAAAAATTGCTTTTATTGATAGATAAAAAAAATACAATATGGGATTGGTAAAATTTAAACTAAATATCTATCAAACGTCAGAGTTCGCTGTTCATCGGAGTACGAAGAACCGCGCTCTTCCACTCAACCGCATGAGGAACAATCCAAATCAATTCGTAATATATCCAATATATGACGCCATGCGTACTCGGTTTAATGTCATTCTCAACCTGTAGCATATAACCTTTAAATAGTTTGTCGGAAACGATAATTTTTTGGAAACAAATGTTCTAATGTGTTAGAGCACTTGGTACACAGCAACAAGTTTTCATTTTACATCCTAATTATTAACTTTGTTGTCTAATATGTATATGGTTTATACAGACAGATTTTTTGGTATTGACACCGAGTGTTGCGCACTCTGGCGGATAAAATAAAAGAGAATGGTTGCGTTCATCACGGTGTGCGATGAGGTAGCGCTTAATGATCACGTGCTTGAACTACGCTTTTTGCACTGTCCTCATTGGCTTCTTGCATAATGATACGTGATCGCTCAGTTAGCGCTATTGCGTGATGAACGCGACCAATATTCCCCATTCACTCGGTAATTTTCAAAAAGGACAACTGTCATCATTTCAGTGACTCAGTGTTGCCAATGGCCTAGTTTATGCTTATGTCGTTAATCACACCGCTTAGTCCATGAATTCTTTGGTTAACCGATTTGCTTTTTCAAATAGTTTATAAGGGATAATTAGGTAAGAATATGGAATATTCTTTATGATCCTTTAAATTATGAAACATTCGTGTTATAGAAGTGTTACGGGGGGTGTATAATAATTGATTTTTTTAGTGTTTTTATGGTCTTTAAAGTGACAATTTTATTGTAATTTGACAGCTTTTACCAAACGTCAGTTGGTGATGGATTTTGATCTAAGTAAAGAAAATATTCAGCCCCTTCGAGGAGGCAGAAATGTTCAACAGTTAGGAATGGCATTACAGGCCCAAACAAATAGGGAATACCAGTTGGAACTTTTACAACAAAAAGAGTAAGTCAAGTTCAAGTATGTTTAGGTAATTTACAGTAGGTATAGGTATCTTTATTTTAATTGACTTCGAAAATAAAATGTTAACAGTATTTTGTATACTGGAAAATGAGCATTGAAAATATGAAAAATTACACATTTTAATACATATCTTGATAAGTGGTAGAAACAACTTTACGTACCTGAATTACCTTATGCAGGAAATAATCTTGCACAAATCACTTACCGAGTAAGGCATGTATTGTCCCGTGCTTATACCCCCGTTAAAATAATCATGTATGTACACATCATACCTGATACAGTTCCTCTAGCCTCTAGAATATATAATCATGTATATTTAATTGCCTTTTTAATTTTTTAATGTAATAACAGTTTTAGTGGGAATGTTGAGGAAAGAAACCTAGGTGGAAGTATTATGAAAAACCATTTTGCTTAAATGGTATAATCAAGTGTGTTTTTGTTTAATTAGAATTGTGAGAATAGTATTTCTTTAGCAGATTCTAATTGCAAAATTCAACAATGCATTATAATTCATTTCATAAATGGTAACGACCTGCTTGATCTGTTTAACTAGTGAATTTGTGTTTTCTGTTGAGGCAGTACTAACTAGGGATTTTTCCATATACATAGATCTAAAAGTTGCATTTTAACAAACAGTTTCTACAGTGTTTTCTTGAGATCATTTTAAGAATCAATACACACAATCAAATAATGATTCGTATTGTCAAAGTAGGGTTACCCAACATAACTCTTTTCTGATTGTGCAAGGGAGATAATTTTTAGGCATTTATCTGTGATGTATGGACTATTGTTATTTTGTTTTTAATTAAACGCATCATTAGATTTGATTGGATTTAGGAGTTTTTAGTTTCAATATTACAATTGTTGTGAAAATGGTTGCCTATAATAATATATTGTGGTCAGACTGTGTGTATTCTTCATCTGCACAGGACATATCAGGCACAAAAAGAAGGAAAACATCACTAAGTCTGAAGTTGCGGAACACTCAAAGGAAACCGGCCACTGGATAAAATTTAACGAGGCCAAAAGATTGGCGAGCACGAGACACTACTGGCCCAGAAGATAAAGAGAAGCCATAGAAATACACAAAAATCAAAATAATTTCAACCGTTACGCCGGACTACAGCTATTGTTGACATGGAAATCAATGTTCCGGTCCACTTATCTTGCGACATCACTGGAACCAAGCCACACCATGCCTCCTGACGATACATATAAATAGAGGAGCTCAGGACAACAGAGCTCACTTCGCTTCAGAAGAAGACCACGACAAGAGATGATCGAAACGTCAAGTATTCAAAACTATCAACGCGGAAGAGAACCCGAAAACCTAATTATGGATCAGAAATGGGAAAATTAATCCTTTACAATGTATTACATATGGAGGTTATTGAGCAGTAAAATTGATCAAGTGTAAAAAATAAAAAAGATGGAAATTTGGATGGAATTTTGCTAAAAATTAACTGAATCAAAATTACATTCAAAAATGTAAATAATCTCAACTTTCATGTAAAGAATCATAATATGCTTGCCAAGATAGCTTGAAGAAAAGTAAGTGAAAATGTTGTTTCCAAACAAACATTGAGTCAGCGAAAAATTTGAATGTAAATGTTGTTGTAATGTTGCTGGAGGTTGCGCACACAAGTGTCATGTGTTTAATAATAATAATAATAATAATAAAATTTATTCACCATTAAAATGATACAATTCAGTATATATGGTAAGTCATTAGAAATGTAAAGAATAATAAACTTATACAGGTAGGTGTAGATAACAAATAAAACACAAAACAAGTATTTAGACAAACAACACTTAAGTAATATAAATATAAAGTAATTTACCCTATAAATTATTGATCGAGGTATTCATTTATACTGTAGTACCCTTTTTCCAAAAGTATATTTTTTATAGCATTTCTGAATCTCAGTGTAGTCATATTCTTTATATTACTTGGCAACTTATTATAAAATAATATGCAATTATAATGAAGTGACTCTTTATATGTTGAGGTCTTGTGTAAGAGAATGGATAAGGTATTTTTGTTCCGAGTATTGTATAGGTGATGATCCGAGAGGCCTTCAAATAATTCTAAGTTATTTTTGATATATATCAGACATTTATAGATATAAATACTAGGCACTGTAAGGATTTTATTATTTATGAATGTGGTTTTACAGCTTTGTCTAAAATCCAAATTAAATATTAATCTCAGTAGCCTCTTTTGCAGAACAAATACCCTGCTAATATAGGAGGATCGACCCCAATTAAAAATGTTTAGTGACACATGTGAATAGGCCAGTGCATAGTAGACATTCATAAGTCCCTCTACATTTAAGCTTTGTTTGAGTTGTAACAGGGCAAAATAAGCTTGATTTAACTTACTACATACGTGATCAATATGCTTATCTCATGACAACGTACTATCAACAAATAAGCCCAAGAACTTTGCAGAATCACATAACTTAATGCCGGGCAAAACAACAGGGCGTCTTAAGTTAAAATTTATAAACACAGTCTTGTTCTCATTCAGTATTAGTTTATTCCGATCACACCAAGTGATCATTTCCTCAACAGCACTATGAACTTTATTATAAAGTTCATCAGGGTTATTTGCAGCTACCGTTACTGTGGTGTCATCCGCGTACATAATGGTATATCCGTTGTTAATGAATTTCGGAAGATCATTTATATATATTAAGAACAATAGCGGACCTAAGACGGAGAACCCCTAAAACTACATCAAAAGTGTCTGACTGAACCTCATTGCATTTTACACTAAGACTTCTGTTTTGCATATACGTGGTTAAGCAGTCAAGCAAAATTCCCCTAATACCAATTGCTTCTAACTTATTAATCAAAATATCTTTATCAACAGAGTCAAACGCTTTTGATAAGTCAAAAAGAATTGTTACAACATACTTTCCTCTGTCTAGTTCCGTATAGATAAAATCAAACAACTTAGCAGATGCACTCTCAGTCGATCTACCCTTCCTAAAACCGTGCTGAGAATTAGTCAGCATATTGTATTTTTCTAAAAATATAACTAAACGATTACTTATAATATATTCCATAATTTTAGATACAACGCTTAATAGAGATATTTGTCGATAATTATCAATGTCATTTTCACAACCACTTTTAAATACTGGAATTACAGACGAGATTTTAAGTGCATCCGGGAAAGATCCATTTGAAATGGATTTATTAATAAGATATAATAATGGATCAGCTATATGTAATATAATTTTTTTTATTGTTTGAGCAGTTAGTCCATCTGGTCCAGATGATCTTTTGTTTTTTAGTTCACCGACAATTTCAATGAGTTCTGATTTAGTAACTTCATCATAGAACACAGAATTTTGATTGCTTTCAGATACTGTAGGTGGTAATGAAAGATTATAGCCAAAGTGTTTATTTACATTACTCTGGGCAATAGTAGAAAAGTGGGCCGCAAAACAGTTGGCAATTTTATTATGGTCAGAGATCGTTAATTTGATCGGTTTTCTTAAATTGTCTTTTTTGCCAAGTCTATTATTAACGATTCTCCATGTTTCCCTAGAGCTATTTTCAGCGTTTTTTATTTTGTTATTATAAAATGTTTGTTTTGTATTCTTAATATTTATCATATGTTGTCTTTTCATATTCTTATATATAGTAAGGCTATTCTCATTGGGGTTGTTTTTTAGCTCATTATGTAAATTTCTGAGTGTTTGACCATCTTTAATAATTTTGTCAGTTATCCATCCATTATCTACATTATTATTACCTTTATTTCTGACATAAACAATAGGACAAGCTACATCGAAACAACACTGTACATCACTTAAGAAAGTGTGAAAACCATCTGATGTATCTAATGCTAAGATATAATCCCAGTTAATATTCGCTAATCGCACATTAAGTTCCCGAATATTTTCCTCTCTAAGAATTCTTTTAAACCTGTAGGTCTGTTCACATTTTTTTGTTTTGCTAATACTGAATGAGAAAAGATGAGCAAAGTGATCTGCCAATATTGCATCATAGACTTGCACTTTGTAGTTTTGCAAAGGCATATTGGTTACTAAGTAGTCTAATGCAGAGGAACTAATGTGCCCATTTACATTACAGAATATTCTTGTTGGCTCCTTAGTAGTGATATCCAGTTGGAAAGATTCAAATGTGTCACACAACAACTTAGTCGCTAGGCCTCTATCTAAGAAATTTATATTGAGATCACCACACAGAATTGTATAATTGTAAATACTTTTTGTAACAAAATTTAAGGCCAATGTCAATTTATTAAAGAAAATATTTAGATCACCAGTAGGTGGTCTGTACACGCAACATATAACAACTTTAACATTTTGTTCCAAATTTACAGAGATGCCACACATTTCAATGTGACTTTCCACCGATAATTCCCTAAAAATACACATTTCAAAATAATCTAACTTAGATTTTGATCTAACACATATTAAAGAGCCACCACTTAGGTGGCAAATAAAAATGTAGATTACTTTAGTCGAATGCAATAGATGTATAGATACTCAAAAAGTGATATCAATACTACAAGCTCGTTAAATCGCTCGGTGACTGACGACTGACTGTGGTGTCATCAAACAAGCCGACATACGTAAAAACCTATGAAGTTATTTATCACTCAATTTGCTGGCCGTAGTATTCGCACTAGTACAGAACCATAATTCAAATATTCGTATGCATTAGAATGTATATGAGAGATTTAAAAATATTGTCTTTAGTAAATAGATATTGTTATGTGCTGCCTTCTAACAGAGAGGAGAGTTGTAATTACTCCCTGGCCAGAAGGGCGGCGCCATCTGTGGGCCAACTGGCGAACCACCATTTAGTAGTGCCTAAGAAAATTATAGAGAATTCCAGTATATTTCTGGAAAGTTCTACAATGATATTCTGGACATTCCAAGTGGGTATATAAAGAGGTGAAGCCAGCAGATGGGGGAACAGTACAGTACAGTTTAGTGAAGGATAAACAGTTCAGTTTAGTATCCAGTACAGTTCTGGGTAATCTGTGGTTCTGGTTACAGAGACAGTTTGTAGAAGAAGAGTTCAGTTGAGTGAAGTAGGCAATACAGAGTTTTTAGGTTAGATAAAGTTGTCAAGTTTAGGAAGAAAAGTACATAGTGTTTTAAAAGTAGTGAATTCATATTAGATTAAGTTATTATTAGTTGTGTGATTTTTAAGTATTTACTAGTGTAATTGTAGTGATTAAATAAATCAGTGGTTTGTGAAAATTCTTGTTGCAAGTTATTCGAATCCACGGAGTGTTTACTGAAAATTGTAAGCACGTAACAATTGGTGTCAGAAGCGGAATTGCAACAGAATTTCTGAAGAATTCGACGAAGTTCCATAGTGTTCTATTTGGAAACCACTGGAGATAGTGAAGTGAGTCGAACTGGAAAGTGATATAGACATTAGACAAGTGCTAGTGTGACAAAATTTATAGAACATTCTATTCTGAATTTTGTGGACATATTTGACGTATACCAGATATAGACTTTAAATAAGACTTGTTAGTGTTGTTTGTTAGTTTTTGAATGGAAACAAGAAGCATGGCCGCTGAAAAACAAATGCAAGACATGTTAGCTGCATTTAGCAAAATGATGCTAGAAGAACAAGAAAGACGTCAAGAAGGACAAGAAAGACGACGCCAGAAAGAAAAACTAGAAGAAAAAGAAGAACAAGAAAGACGACGTCTGGAAGAAAAAGAAGAACAAGAAAGACAACGTCGGGAAGAAAAAGAAGAACAAGAAAAACGACGTCTAGAAGAGAAAGAAGAACAAGCGAGACGTGAAGAAGAAAAAGAAAGAAGACGACAAGAAGAAAAGGAAGAATTGAGAAAAATTATACAGGTGAAACAAGATGCTATCCTGTCAGCCACTAATGAAGTCAAGGAAAAAGTAGATAAAGTTGAAGAAAAAGTTACTGGTGTCGAAGAAAAAGTTACTGGCGTTGAAGTAAAAGTTACTAAGGTTGAAGAGGAAGTAACTGAAGTCAAAGGAAAATTTCGTGCAGTTGAAGGAGAGGTAGAGCGACTTAAGCGACTGTTAAGAGAACAAGGAGGCCAGCTGGTATTATCATCATCAGGTCCTCGATTACAACCGCCTTCCTTTGATGGTCAAACTTCTTGGTCAACCTATAAAAGACAATTTGAGGCAGCAGCATACGCAAACAATTGGAGCAATGAAGACAAAGCTATGGCATTGGTGCTAGCATTAAGGGGCCAAGCCTCAGAGTTGCTTCAGAGTATCCCAGTGACGCAGCAACGGGATTTTAAAGTTTTGGAAGCTGCACTAGATCTAAGATATGGCGACCAACACCTCGCCCAAGTATACAGGACTCAGCTCAAATCACGCACACAAAAGACTGGGGAAAGTTTACAAGATTTTGAAGCAGCTGTTGAGCGACTGACATACCTGGCTTACCCGGATGCACCCAAAGAATTCCAGGAACAATTAATAGTTGGTACTTTCATCGATGGCATAAGAGATGAGGAGATCAGGCGAGTCCTTAGATTAACTCGAGCTAAGACTGGTAGCGAAGCCTTGATCCATGCCCTCGAAGTTGAGGCCGCTTATGAAGAGACTCTACATCCAAGAGTACGAACCATGAAAGTAGAAGAAGAGAACCATTTAGAAAAGTCAAATATGGAATCTTTGATGGCTGACCTGCACAAAATGATAAGCCAGTTGATGAACAAACCAGATGCTCCAAGGAAGCAGGAAAGAGCACAGAGCGAAGGACGTTTCCAGTAAAAGTGTTGGACTGAAGGCTTTATGGGCGCAATGGGATTCACTTAGGGTTATAGATGGCCTATTACGGAGAGCATGGGAGAGCCCGGATGGGAAAGAAGTTACCATGCGGTTGCTGATACCCAGGTGCCGAGTACCAAAAGTACTTCGGGAAGTGCACGAGGGAATATCCAGAGAGCACTTTAGCAGAAATAAGACTTTGGCTAGAGTACGGGAGCGATTTTACTGGGTAAATAGCTGTCAGGATGTGGAGGCTTGGTGTCGCAGTTGCAAGGTTTGTGCGAATGTGGCTGCCAAGAGGTCACCTACAGGGAGTGGTGATCGAATGAAGGCTAGATATGACCGCAATGCCAGTTCAGCAGGATTCAAGGTGGGGGACTCGGTTTGGCTGTATAACCCACAGCGGAGTGAAGAAGGATTCTCGAAGCCTCGCTCACCTTGGGAAGGACCGTATTCTGTCATCACTCGGATCAACGACGTTGTTTATAGGATTCAACGTAGAAAGAAGTCCAAGATGAAGATCGTGCACCTGGACAGGTTTGCAAAGTATACTGGGGTATCTGAAGTGCCTGACCGGGACGTTCAGGCTTAAGGAGGGGGCAGTGTTATGTGCTGCCTTCTAACAGAGAGGAGAGTTGTAATTACTCCCTGGCCAGAAGGGCGGCGCCATCTGTGGGCCAACTGGCGAACCACCATTTAGTAGTGCCTAAGAAAATTATAGAGAATTCCAGTATATTTCTGGAAAGTTCTACAATGATATTCTGGACATTCCAAGTGGGTATATAAAGAGGTGAAGCCAGCAGATGGGGGAACAGTACAGTACAGTTTAGTGAAGGATAAACAGTTCAGTTTAGTATCCAGTACAGTTCTGGGTAATCTGTGGTTCTGGTTACAGAGACAGTTTGTAGAAGAAGAGTTCAGTTGAGTGAAGTAGGCAATACAGAGTTTTTAGGTTAGATAAAGTTGTCAAGTTTAGGAAGAAAAGTACATAGTGTTTTAAAAGTAGTGAATTCATATTAGATTAAGTTATTATTAGTTGTGTGATTTTTAAGTATTTACTAGTGTAATTGTAGTGATTAAATAAATCAGTGGTTTGTGAAAATTCTTGTTGCAAGTTATTCGAATCCACGGAGTGTTTACTGAAAATTGTAAGCACGTAACAATATTTATTTTGATACTGTTTCTGGTATATTCAACAATCTTAACCTGTTTTGCTTGTGTCAAGATAGAAATATATTATATATTGGTGTGAAGCATTGATTTTAATTTTGGTACTCTAAAGTAAAATTAATATTCGATTTAAATATTTCACAATTACCTTTACGGTTATTAACGGTATTTTAATGAAGTCGTAAAGTATTTATATCGTTTTTTGAGTGCCGCAAAACGTTGCATTGGACTATAGACATTTGTGATTTTTTAAATTACAACCTTTAAACAGATTTCAATGAATTTATTATTATTTGCGATCGTCGCATAGCGCCGTTTATTTACCTGACCATGTGTGATGTCTATTTTATATTTTTAGTATCGATTTTTAAATGGGCTGTCAAACTTAGAGTAGAGTGCCAATAAAAAGTGTTTATTACAATGGTTTTCTTTTGTTGATTCATTCACGGTTTGTTACGTCACACTGAGTCAAATAGGTTGCAAGTAGGTATATATTTTGATTTAACCAGAGCTTTTTTTGATAGCGTCAACTTAGACTTCACCTTAGATAAACTCTATGCACTTGGTTTCGAAGTAATATTTGGCACTTTAAGTGTACCTCAGGGTTCCGTCCTGGAACCTCTTATATTTCTATTACTCGTTAATGATTTACCACCTCATTTAAATGCTATGTGTAAGGTTCTATTCGCAGATGATGCGTCTATAACCTTTGCTTCTGATACAGTATAAGTGAATTGTCAACAAATGTACAACGTATCATAGAAGAATTTAGCATGTGGCATCACACCAACGCTTTGATATTAAATACCGAGAAAACTGTCTGTATGGAATTTACCAACAAAAGGAAAATTCTCCATATAAATGAAACAGTTGTAAATGGTTCAGTTTTCACGTGTACCACCATAACTAAATTTTTAGGTATCTTTATCGATTCAAATTTAAGCTGGAGCGCACACAAACTGACTACATATGTAAAAAACTAAATAGTGCCTATTATGCCATCTTGCAGCTCAAAAACACTCTTGATCTACTGAGTATATTAAGTGTTTACTATGCCTTGGTTTATTGTTATCTATCATACAATGTAGTATTATGGGGTAACTCCAGTAACACCGAGAGAATATTGATTTCACAAAAAATAATTATCAGATTAATTTTCGACATAATACTCAGAGACTCATGTGAGCCATTCTTTATAAAATATAACATCTTGACATTTCCCTCAATTTACATAATATATCGCTGCTTATTACATGTGAAATCTAACTTATACTCCTACCAACAAAATAGTGACTTGCATAATTATAATACATGTCATGGTATAGTGTATACGACCAGAATTGAAACCGTATAAAAACTAAAAACCGGCAAAAACAGTCGGCATATCTTTATTGCTTTTCTTATGACAAGCATTTCTGTTTACCTCCGCAAGAGATGCCAACTGTTTTTGCCATCTTTTAGTTTTTATACGGTTTCAATTCTGGTCGTATACACTATAACATGATCAGGGTTGATCAGCATAAATCTAGTCCATTTGGAAAATCATGTTCTTATGCTGGAACTAAATTTTTTAATCATCTACCAGAAAATTTCTAGGTTATATCATGTACTCACAAATTAAAAAAAAAGTTAAGGAATGAGTCTTATTAAAAAATGTTGTTACGCCGTAAATGAGTTTCTTATATAAGATGTTATTATTTTAGCCTAGTCACTTCATATTGTTATATATAGTTCTAGTCATACTTTTTAACAATTGTATTTTAAATTTTGTGCTGTTATAATAATATTTTTTTAATCTACACCAATCTGCACAACAGGAGTCAAGGTAGTACACTAGGTCCTATTCTTTTTATTCTATTTGTGAACGATATTGTGGATGGATTTGATAAGGGTGGTATGGTTTAACTTTTCGCTGATGATACCTCACTTGCCTTACAAAATAAATATTTAAATACTCTTAGTAGTAAAGCCACCTCCCAAATTAACAACATACAAAACTACCGTAATGAAAATGGCCTTGCACTGAATGCATTAACAACAAACATGATAGTATTTTCCACAAATTTTAAGACCGATCATAGCCTATCAATTAAAATTGATCATAAAAGCATGGAACAAAATAAAACAGTAAAATTTTTAGGCCTATATATTAACTGTACCTTGTCATGGAATAATCAAGTAGATCACATTCTCAGTAAATTAGCATCTCATTGCTTTGCGGTTTGGCAACTTAGGAAACATGTAAATTTAAATATTTTAAAAAATCGTTATTTTGCATATGTGCACTCTTGCTTAAACTATTGTATAATCTGTTGGGGTAACAATACTCTTATACATGAAGTCTTAATAATGCAAAAAAGGATTATTAGAACAATGACTTTCAAAACACGTCTACACACTTGCAGACATCTTTTTAAGGATGTTGGTATTTTAACTGTTATTTCGGTGTATATTTTAAATTGTGTGCCATGTTAAACATAACCTCAGGAATTATGGCAAAATGAGAGATGCAAAAGCTAACTATAGTTTACGGCCAAATGGTAACTTAGATATCCCAAATCACAATCTGTCCATCGTGGCTAAGTGTCCTATTGTTATGCAAATAAAACTTTTCAACAAATTACCATTTATGCTAAAAACTACTTCAAGTAATAAAATATTCAAAATGAAGTTCGCAAACTTTTGTTGAACTATAGTTTCTACAATGTTCAGAAATACTTGGAATGTATAGATTTCTGAGGTACCTAGTTCAATCTAGTCTATATGTAATATGTATGTATGTTTACATTTTTATTTTCTTTTGATAAACAATTGTATTATCTATTATACCTTTTAAATATTTAAAATTTTATCATTTTTAATAATGTAATATTTATGTCAAAGTAATTATTTTTTTCTTAAAAAAAAAAGAAGTCTCTGCTCTATTTAGTTTCTCTCTGTCTGTTTTCTCTACCCTTGTACAATACTGACATTATTCAATACTTGTAAAAGTCAAATGAAAATAAAGTATTATTATTATCCCGGGACACACTGTATATATTGTAAGATTTTAAATGTATCTCTTCTATTGTATTCCTATACTGTGTAAACCAATGACTTCAGAATAGGATAGACAAAGCATCCTCTTGGTTTATTGTGTATCATTTATTTGTTTACATTGCTTTAAAAATAAATACTGGTACTCAGCAGTCTATTGGCTAAAGGCACGTGGGTATATGCGCACGCAGTCCCTCTCAACACATTTTGTTTACAATCCAGTTGCAGCGTTGGCCGCCATTAAAGTATTTGTGATAAACCGAAGTTAAACGTTGTAATTACAGTGGTTTTGTAGTGTTTTTGAAGACAGAATTTGTTATCATGAATAAACAATGGGAAAATATTGTGTTGTATGTAGATGTCTCTTTAAAATTGAAGTTAATTGGTCTTTTCACATGTAGGTGAAATTATCTCATAAACGTAACCTCGGTTGGAATGACAAATAAGCAAAATTGTAAATGTTCAGTGCAATAATATTGGAAGTATAGAAAATGTTTTTATGTTTTAAAATTGAGTAACATAGTTAAATGAAAATAAAGTTGAAGAGCAACATGAAAAGATATTATTTAAAAGTGCAATATTATATTATTTGTAGAATTCCAATGAATATTAAACGCCGAAAAATATGGGTCTGTCGCATTTTGAAACATTTGGGAAATGAAAATATCCCTTAAGATAATGTTGTCTGCTCAGATCACTTCTCATCAGTTGATTTCACAAGTCCCAGTGGCCGAGCTGTTCTTAAAGAATTTGCAGTACCTGACTTATCAAGTTCATCTAAGGAAAATGTACTAGTTTGTTTATGTGACATATATCTATACCAATTTATAAGTGTAAATATAGTGTAAGTGTAATATTTAAATGAATCATTTAATAAAAAAGCAATGTTATTCATATTACTTTGAAGTCAAACTAGAAGAGAAATTAATATATTAATTATACGAAATAATCACCCTCTTTAACATATACGCCACTGGCAACGAGTTCCAAAACATAAAGAAAACTATGTCCATCCTTTTTTAATAATAGAATGTATGAGATAGTAGGGAAACAGAACAACTCATGTGTTAATGTATAGGACATGCTTTGTCTATCCTATTCTGAAGTCATTGGTGTAAACAGTCTTATTGGAAAATATATATTTGTATTTGTAACTGCGGAAAATGACTGGATTTAACGTATAATATACACAACCATTTATACAAATATTGGTTTATAAAGTTACAGCTCTTCAAAATTCTATTTCCTTTTAAGTTGATAAATACGTCCCCTGATCGGCTATCAGCAGTGTACTTGTCAAAATTAATGTGCCATGCGTGCAGTTTTGCGAGTAGGACAATAAAATTAAAATATCCTTAAATATTATTAAACAATAAATTTAGAGAATTTGTAACGAACGGTTTATTAGAGTTTTAGAGTCAGTTATTTAGGTAGGTATCATATAAACTTTGTTTACGTGCCTTATTTTAAATTTATTCCGAAAGAGGGCGTCATCCTATCAGGGCCAGGCAATAGAGACACACGTTGTTTGCACGCCGAACATAACGCATATTATGAGTCAATTTGAATGGTGCAATCTAGCATAAAACTTTGTGCTTTAATAATTAAATTAGATATATAGTTGTGGAAACCTGCTCCTTTTCTTTCCTTCCTATAAAACAGGATTCCCAGAGGTAAAATTGTGTGAAGTGTTGTGCAGTGCCAAGATTATAGGTGAGTCCTATATTAGATTGTACCTTTTACATTTGCATTTTGTATTTCCGATCAGACATATACAATCCACAATTAAATTCACCATAATGAAACAATCTTATTGTTACAGTTACATGCATTGGGTATTTCCCAAACCTATAAAACTTCTTTAGGGCAGGTATAGAATGGGTATGGATAATAAATGTTCCGAAATAAAACATTAGTATGAAATCAGTTTCAATGATTCCAAATTATCATAGGAATTAAGCGACTGAATTTGGAACCTCCCCTTGACGCCCTATATTTCCGCCACTGGGTATAAGATAGAGGTAATGCCACCTTAACAGAATTGAAAGTTATGACTCTTTTGGTTGGTAGAGACAAGAGATACAGGCAAGAATGGGAAAAAGATGTGGAACAATTAAAAAATCTATTTTTTGTTTAACTCGCGCTAACTCTAAAACTGGAAAATTAATTGATTTCAAATTTTTACCATGTTAGCATATACATACATATTTGTTAACAAAATTTATTAATGTGAACATTAAATTTTAATAATTGTAAAAAATATGGATTTTATTCGAAAGCTACGTCAATAAATTTTGAAAATTACATGTTTAAGTATCACAAGCTGGAAACTGTTTTATCTTTCTAAATAAATATTGAGTAGAAGTATATTGAAAAGCAATAGAGATAAGGAATAAGAATAGGGGAAACTTTTGTACTTGAAACCTTTTTTTCTAGAATTGGCAGTTTTCGAGAAAATGCAAGTGAATATTCGGAACGTCCTTAGTGCATGAGACATCGTGGCACTGTCATGTAAAAAATAGTATTACTTTACTATGTATATATTTCAATAT
Organism: Leptura quadrifasciata; assembly: GCA_963675555.1. Taxonomy (NCBI): domain Eukaryota; kingdom Metazoa; phylum Arthropoda; class Insecta; order Coleoptera; family Cerambycidae; genus Leptura; species Leptura quadrifasciata. The sequence goes on from OY776676.1 coordinate 104,329,795, forward strand.
CTAATTTAAAACAACGTCCGACACGACCGTTTCAAGGAAATACGTGTCCTCGCTGCATATCTTTTAGCAGCTTGTATATCAGCAGAAGCTTTGCAATCTTACGCGAGAATTGCATAATGGATATTCCTTACTTTGGAGGGGATGTAAAGTGATCGGTCCCTTGTCTATTCAATGTTAGGCATGTAAAAAGATCCCTACTCTTCAAAATAGAAGAGGTTCCGCAAAATTTCTGGTTGAGGATCTACAGGCGCCAGCGTTAGGCCTCAGTAGCAGAAATAGGTCGATGTTAAATAAATGTTCTCGTTACTCGAACTCTCGAACTGAAGTTCAGTTCGAGCATTGAGGAGCAGCAGCAGGCAGCTTTCAGTGAGAACCTGAAGATGGCAGATGAGATTCTGCCGAAACGTCGTTTAGACAACCGTGACTCCTGGAGGAGTCGACCATCGACGCTGGAGAGCAGCCGGAAGTACAACAACACTTCATATATATATATACCGTTCTTGATGACGTAAGACTTTTTATGGTCGCCTCCTAGAGTATAACTGAAAATAGGGCGTCCCACTTATTTATTTTATTTATTTACTTATTAGCCATTTGTGATACCATGAGGTATATATGGCAAGTCAACAAGTCAAAAAAAAGAAGTATATATATATATATATATATATATATATATATATATATATATATATACACACATGAATATAAATACAACTATAAAATACACAGGTGACATACAACTTAAATAATACATCTATGCAATTTCACATACACAAAAACATCCCAGGAGATATACTGTGCTGTTATCACAATTTTATAATTACATTAAATCATACAGAAGAATAACTTTGTTTAAACAGGCATTTAGTTTAAGCTGAGAAATAGCAGTGTTCCATAGTTACGGTCTCATTTGTAGAAAGTCTTTTATAGAATAAAATGAATTGGAGAGGAGTAGCTCTTTTACTCTTTTTTTATGTATATTATAATTTACCGTATCTCGAATTTCATTCGGCAATTTATTATACAACAATATACAGCTATAAAACAGTGAGTTTTCAGACCTAGTTTTGAATAATTCTATTTTTTTTTTTTGTGAAGCATAGGGATTTTAATACGTATATACAAGGCAAAGTGAGAATATTCTTTGTCTTAAAAATATTCCCACAGGTTTCTCGAGGTAGAAAACTATATATTACTCTAATAATTCTTTTTTGAGCTATGAATACACTCTCTATTCCTAGCAGTGCCCCAGCAGATTATATTATATAAAATATTTGGATAAGCCAGTGCATAATATGGTGTTAATAGGTTTTTTACATTCAGTACATCTTTTAGCTGTAGAATTGGAAAATAGACTTTGTTTAGTTTTTTACAATCAATATGAGCATGAAATGATAATTTCATATCAAGATGTGTACATAAAAGCTTACCATATTCAGATAGAGTTAGATGGTCACATATTGTAGATGATAGCAACCACTGAAGCCCAAAATTTAGACAGATAGTTTTCTTATCGTTTAAAATAAGTCTGTTTCTCTGACACCATATGCTCAAATCATCGATGACATTATAGACTAATTGCTCTATTTGGTCAGGGTCATCTGCAGATACCGTAATTGTAGTGTCGTCTGCGACCATGGTAACGTGCCCATTTTTAATGTAGTTAGGCATATCGTTTACATACAGTAAAAACAGGATTGGGCCAAGCACAGACCCTTGGGGAACTCCAAGATTTAAGTTCCTTGATGCAGAAGTTTCATTATTTAGCTTTACTCTTAGTGTTCTGCCTTCCGTGTAAGATATAATCTAATTTAAGATATTTCTACGGAATCCCATATATAATTTTTTGTTTCAGGAAATTTTTATCGACTGTATCGAAAGCTTTCGACAGATCGAACATTAGTGTTATAACATATTTTCCTTTATCTAATGATGAATATACATAACCTAGCAGGTGAAGGCAAATTGTGTCCACAGATTTGCCTGAGATAAATCCGTGTTGAGACGTTGTCATTAATTTACTCACTTGACAATAGCTAAGGAATCGACCGCATACTATTTTTTCCATGATTTTAGATAGGGAACTTAAAACTGATATTTACCGATAATTCTCTATGTCTCCTGGATCTCCATTTTTGTGTATGGGAACTATAACAGTAAGTTTTAAGACATCAGGAAAGCAACCACCTTCCAAGGATTTATTTATTAGGAATATAAATGAATTGATGATATTGTTACGTGCTTACAATTTTCAGTAAACACTCTGTGGGTTTAAATAACTTGCAACAAGAATTTTCACTACTTTTAAAACACTAAGCACTTTACTTTTCTTCTTAAACTTGTCTAACCTAAAAACTCTCTTGTCTGTTTACTTCACTAAACTGCATACTTCACTCAACTGAACTGTTCTTTATACTTTACTAAACTGTACTGTTCCCCCATCTGCTGGATTCACCTCTTTATATACACCCATAGAAATGTACTAGAACAGTATTCCATAATTTTCTGGAACCCCACAGATTTTTCTACTATGTGATAGATGACTGTTCGTCAATTGGCTCATAGATGGCGCCACCATACAGGTTTCTTTTCACCTTGAACAGGGACTTAATCACATCTTTCCTCGTTAGAGGGCAGCACATAACAATATTATCTAAGACACTTGATATTATGTTAATAGTTAGATCATCAAAACCTGCAGAATGTTTATTTTTAAGTTGCTTTATTATATCATATATTTTATCCTCTATTACTGTGTATATGTATATTGATCTTATCCTGTAATTTTGTACTGTACATGGTAATGACATATTTGAGCCGAAGTGAAGATTAATTTTATTTGTAGATTGCAAAAGGAAGTTGCAATTGATTCTGTTAACATTTTACCATAATTGCCATTAATATTTAACACAATGTTTTTTACTTCTTTTTTGTTTCTCCCTAACCTCTTGTTTACAATATTCCATGTTTCTTTGGCTTTATGTGTAGATCTATTTATCTTATTACAGTAGTACTTTCGTTTTGCCTCTTTTAGATTATATTTATATTTACTTTTCTTTAAAAAATCGACAATTGACAACAAGTTAGACTCCATTTGTCAAATAATTGATAAGGATAAATTTCCATTGACACTGAATGTAGGTTATATTAAGTGAATAATCGACACTGTCAATAAATCTATCTACTAGAATGAAACAAGGTTTTTTAGGTTTCATCGTTGGTGGAATTTTAGTGACTCGTTAAAACTATCAATGGAGTTTCGTAATGCGGCCGTTAGATTTCCGATTTAATTTAGAATATCTGCTATAATAGGTTTAAATATCAATGAAACCTATTGTCCAAATCAATATGTCGGTAAAACTGGTTGACCATCAATGCTGATGATTTTCATTTATCTCATATTCGCTATTTTTCAAGAAAATATCTGATGCTTTCTTTCTGTACGGCATATTTTCAACAACGGTCTTTACAATATGTTTGTGACTATTCTATGACTAAGTGATAAACTTCTTCTCTACTATAGGTACAGGAAATTATTGAGGTAGGTCAGTTTTTCAAAGTTTCCTAGCTTTGAATATGCGAAGACCTATTCCAATATGGGACAATTCCCTGAATTGAAATAGCATTAACTTAAAGTATATTTGCATAAAAATACATGATAATGCTTACACAAGTCATGACATCAGTGAAAAGTACAAGATGATAAAATTAAAATTAAACAACTGCAGATATGCACAAAACAATAAGAATAATCAATATAAAATATTAAAATAAACAGAGAGATACATGTATAGTTAGAAAAATAGCAATTAAAAAATAAAATGAAAGTATGAAATAACTAAAAACAAAATAATCATATTATTTAAAAAAAAATATTAATAAAAGGGTTATTAAAAAGTACAAGAAAGCGACATTAATAAAAAGCAGTAGGGATTAAGAATTAAACTTACTAAATGTAGAATAGGTATATATATACATGGTTACTGGTAATTCGATACATTCCTTTGGAGATGTGATGGGGCATGAGCTAAGGAATAAATCTAGCCCTAACATACATTATGCAAAACTCAATAGTTTTTGAGATATTTCAATTTTTTTGTTTTTCTCAAAAAAGTAGATCTTAATGTCTTAAAAGTTAATTTCCGAAAAATCTACTTGACATTTTTAAATTTTTTTTTACTGGATTACTTGTCCAATATTATATCCGGAAACATTTCGATCATGTGAACATTTAAAATAAAAACTTGTAAAATTTTTTTTTTTTTAAATCAGTTATGAAATTTACCTATTAGGTTTTTTCAAAAAAATATTAATGTAGCATGCGTACAAATTATTATAAAAACTTCCTTATTTCAATAGCTATCTAACTAGGTAGAAATGTTTAATGTACCCTTGATAGTTCTAATAAACAATTAGTAAAGATAATGCTGGTGGCGGAATTTATTAAACGACTAATCGTTCATTTTCATTTAAGTCAGTCAGTCCTTGACTTTGACGTTTGTGCATATATGTCATTAACTGACATTCCGTGTCCCTTAAGTTTGTTGGTCTTGTTAAATTAGTTATGGAAGATTTTGATTTTGCTCGTAGTTGTTGTTATTAGTTGTTGTTATTGTATTTTCTGCGCCATGGCCGCGTATGCCAACGCAGAATACGCTGATATCTTGTTTGTCTATGGATACTGTGGCGGCAATGCTGCTGAAGCTCGCCGAGAATATGGTCTTTGGTACCCTAACCGCCGTTTACCAAATGCACGTGTATTCAGTATGGCATATCGAAATATCGCTGAAACTAGCTCCGTAAAATGTAGAAGAAGTGACGCTGGTGCTCCTCCCGTTTATGAACCAGATGATAAGGAAGAAATATTGAGGTATTTTGAGGAAGACCCAACTATTTCAACTAATAAAATCGCAAGACTAACCGGAGCGTCACAATGGAAAGTTTGGTCTACGATACGTAGAGTTGGATGTCATCCTTACCACTATACCCCTGTCCAAGGCTTGGAGTAGGTGATCCTGGAAGGAGAGTGGAATTCTGCCGCTTTATGTTAAATTCAAAAAGTGCAAATTTTTTAACAAGTATTTTATGGACGGACGAGTCGAAATTTAATCGCGAGGGTATAACAAATTTCCACAACCTACATTATTGGGCAGAGGAAAATCCCAAGTTAACACGTGAAACTAATTTCCAAATGAAGTTTTCTATTAATGTGTGGATGGGAGTCATTGGCCACTATTTAATAGGGCCACACTTTCTTCCTCAAAATGTAAACGGGGAAATCTATGAAAATTTTTTAAGAAATGATCTGGCGGTGATTTTAGAAGATGTTCCTCTCGCCGTCAGACAGCGAATGATGTTTCAGAACGACGGTTGTCCAGCACATTATCGGCTGACAGTACGACAGTTACTTGATCAACGTTTCCCTAACCGTTGGATTGGAAGAGCAGGCCCAATACATTGGCCAGCGGAAGCCCTGACTTAACACCCCTTGATTATTACGTATGGGGTCATATGAAGGAGATGGTCTATGCCACACCAGTCAATACTATAGAAAACCTTAGACAAAGGATAGTCGATGCTGCCCAACACATAAGGCATAATCTGACAACCAGAGTAACAAGGACGGAAATAAGAAGACGCTGCCGTCAACTTTGAAATTAATGAAGAATTAAACTCTACTTTTAAAATGTTTTTTACTGTTTATCTAAAAATAAAATTCGTACTACTTGTGTTATTTTTACTAGCATTTTCTTAGAACTATTAAGGGTACGTTGAACATTTGACCTTGTTAGATAGCTGTTGAAGTAAGGCAGTTTTTATAATAATTTATACGCGTGTTCCGTTAATATTTTTTTGAAAAAACCTAATAGGTAAATTTCATAGCTGATTTAAAAAAAAAAAATTTTTAAGTTTTTATTTCAGATGTTCACATGATCGAAATGTTTCCAGATATTTTTCATTCCAAACGGATATCTATAATATTGGACAAGTAATCCAGTAAAAAAAAAAAATTAAAAATGTCAAATAGATTTTTCGAAAATTAACTTTTAGGACATTAAGATCTACTTATATGTTAGGGCTAAATTTACTTCTTAGATCATGCCCCATCACATCTCCAAAGGAATGTATCGAATTACCAGTAACCCTGTAATATATATAACAATTCTGTGCTTGCGTAAATGAACCGGACAAGGAAAACTGGTTAAATAGACTAAATCTCTAGAACCAGATACGTAACAGAAACATTTTTTCTACCTTGAATTACTTTAGTGTACCCTATATTATATAGAATTGGTATAACTCGAAGAATTATTATACTTTATATTTTGCAGAGAATTTGAAAATTTAATTAGAAACTACGATGGAGATGACCCTTTAGAAAATTACTACAATTATATCTCTTGGGTTGAACAGAGTTATCCAAAACATGGCCACGAGGGCAACCTTGTTCCATTGCTTGAACATTGCTTGAGCCTATTTGAAAATGACAAGCGTTACACAAACGATAGACGATTTTGTAAACTTTGGATTAAATATGTAAGACACATATAACACATTCTTGTAGTTAAACATTCTGACAAATTAATTTTTTAGTTTGATCTGCAACAGAACCCTTTAGAATTATATCACATGATGCGGTCTAAAGGTCTTTGCAGAGGTTGTGCTGACCTATATAGAGCTTGGGCTTATTACTTTGAAGCTGCCGGCGACTTTCAAAGTGCTAACAATGTTTTTGAGGATGGAAAATGTGCATTGGCCCAACCATATGAAGATCTGGAAAATGCTCACCAAAATTTAATATTGGCTGCAGGGCAACATGTAAGTACAACTTAAAATAAAAACAGTAAATATATAGAGTAGGATCCCAGAGCCGCCAGACTTATGTCATTTTAGCGAAGCTAAGATTTTCACAGTAAATGTGTAATGTGTAGGTAAAAACGTATTGTGTACTTGCTAGCTTGAAAGTGGGGCCCTTTTACAGATAATAGGTACTAAAGGTAAATAAAAATCTTACTATTACATTCATATAGCAAAAAGTATGTAGTTTCATTAACATGTCCGTCCGTTGTGTATTGGTTGAGTTGCCTGATTCTCACACGCAAGGTTGAGGGTTCGAATCACGTCTTTCGCATTTTTTTTTTTTCCATTTTGTACGAGATATATTTCGGCTCGATTAGCAATTGAAATAACTAATACGAACGTAAATATGTAAAAGTAAGTACGCATGCGTTTTTACCTACATATTACACATTTATTGTGATTATCAGCTTTAAAGCGTCTAGCAGAAGTTATAGCCCATGGAGAGCGTCTGGCAGTTCTTAATAATATTGTGTAAAACATACATAAAAGCAGCTATGCTACTTTAACATAAAAGTAAGTGCGCATGCGTTTTTACCTATGTATTACACATTTATTGTGATTCTCCAACTTTAAGCGTCTGACGGAAGTTAGGGCCCACGGAAAGCGTCTAGCAATAATAAATGTCCGTTCTTAATAATATTGTGTAAAACATATATAAAAACCAGCTATGCCACTTTAGCATAAAAGTAACTACGCATGTGTTTTCACTTACAAATATTACACATTTATTGTGAAAATCTTAGCTTTGCTGAAATGACGTATTTCTAGGGGCTCTGGATCTTACTCTATAAAGAAATGTTCGTATTAGTTATTTCAGTTGCTAATCAAGCCGAAATATATCTTGTACAAAATGTAAAAAAAAATAATGCTAAAGACTTGATTCGAACTCTCAACCTCACGCGTGAGATTCAGGCAACTCAACCACTACACCACGGATGGCTGTTAATAAAAATACATACTTTTTGCTATATGAACGTAATAGTAAATTTTTTTATTTACCTTTAATACCTATTATCTGTTAAAGGGCTCCGCTTTCAAGCTAGCAAGTAGGCAATACGTTTTTACCTACGTATTACACATTTACTTTGAAAATCTTAGCTTTGCTAAAATGACGTAGGTTTGGGGGCTCTGGGATCTTGGACTAATATAACCAGTGACAAACAAAATGATACAATGTAGTTCATTTGACTCACTCAAGATCTTACCTTATTTTTGACTTACGGAAAAACTCCAAGCAAGTTGCGATGTTTTATTAAATTTTAATTTGCTCTCGATACTGGTATGAAAAAATTTGCATGATACAATCAGATTACCTTGTAATGCATATTTATTGGAGAGTTATTGATAATTTAATGGTTAAATATGATAATGTGGTATTTCGTTAGTTTGAAAACAGTATACCATTTTACAGTTTTAAAATTCTTCCGTAACTCAAAAGTAATACCGTGGTACCTAGTAGTACACTGTATATAATTGTAAGAAAAGTATTTATTTTGTTAAAAACCATGCGTATTAATGAAAAGTTCAATGGTTATTACAATTGTACTAACTTAGATTGTCATTTAGGTATTGTTTGGTCCAGATGAAAACCGTTTAATGGAAAAACGTCAAGCATTAACTTCGTTGCACACTTATAGGCCAGGAAGAGTGGGAAGTCTTCGAGTTCCAAGTAGCAATGGTGTCGTCACTGTACCATCTAACAGTGCTCCAAGCAGATCTAATGCTATGGTGTTTGTATATGAAGATAAGGGAGGAGAAGTGGCAGGAGCAGAGATAGCTCCGTTAAGTATAATAAGTGTTGCCAGACGTCAAGAAGCGCCAAAGGAAAATACTCTTAAACCTGGGCCATGGACAAAAGTGCCATTGAAGAAGAGGAGCATTGGATGTAAATCTGGTCCTGGATTTACAGGTTGAGTTAAATCTTTTAATGTTGCATTTTAAAGGAATTCGGTATTATTTCTAAATTACCTTTTGTCAATAATTAATTTTTTTAAATGTTTGCAGAAAATAGCACAAAGCTGTGAGCCATTTATTTTGTGGTGATTTTTTCAAAAAGGGAGTTTTCTACAACATTAAGAAAATAGGCTTGTTTGAATTTATAGTAAAAAATCGATATCCCCCACTAAACAATTTTTGTTGGAAATATTTTTTGATTCCAAGAAAACTTATTAGTGGGCTCTCCCCAGAGTTGCCAGCTAACGAAAAATTTGCAAAAGATGTATTTAATATAATTTTTCATACATCAATTTTTTCTGAAGCATTTTTTTATTCAAAGAGAAATTGTTTTGTGCCCTTCCTGTAACGGCCTGTGATATTCTGATGAGAAATTTCAAAAATACCTTTTTTGATACATTTTGATAACAATTAAGAAAAAAATTGAGTTGATGAAAACTTGTTTTTGGGCCCTTCTTGACACAGGCCCTAGTACTCCGACGAGAAATTTGAAAAAAAAACATTTTCTAAACACTTTTCATCCTGTACATTTTTTTATTTGGTCTTGCATTGCTGTAACGTAAAAATACACCTTCAATACGATTCTCCATCCTGAACCAATTTTTAATTGAAGTAATTTTTGTTTTTCCAAAAAATTATTTGGTACTCGTAAAAGCTGGTGCTCTTTTTGTATCCTGAACAATCATTATTTTAAACCACTTTTGATTTGATGAGAAATTGTTTCTAGGCTCTTTTTATAGAGACTTGTTGATATATCACTTGATTGCTAATTTTTTAAAGCAACTCTAAACTGATAATAGAAAATGTTTAGTTCTTGAAGATAATGACATCCCAGAAGGTATTCGGCTGCCTGCGAATCACCCCAAAACAAGTTTGGAAGATTATTCAGATTGGAGGGTCAGCATTAAATATCCAGAACCACCAAATGCAGCTATGATACCAATGTACCCTAAAGAACGTGTATACATAGACCCTAACACAGAATACAGTATTGAAGAATTAAGGGCACCAAGATACCTAAGGAAAAACAGACGACTAGAGGTCTCAGAAATTGAAACTTGTCAAGATGTGCAAGCAATATTGGATGATGTGGAGGTTATGCAGGAATCTTTACATGAGGTAGGTATATGTCTTATTCTTTTATTTATCCGATTTTTTAAATCAAATTTTTCTAGTAATTTTATTTCAAGATGAATATGTCCTATAAACTTATACTCTTAATAAACGCTTTCTAAATGAGCACAATCTTTTAAGGGAGTGGAAATAAAAAATGTTGCCGTCATCTGATGAACTGATTTCAATAATTTTTTAAAATTTTGTGTGATCCATTCATTTAAAATATTTTAGTACATTTTAAATGTGCTGCAAGAGATACTCATAATAAATTTTATTGTCCTTTTGACTATGCAGGGTGGCTACTTTTTATATTGAACAGTATTGCTAGCCCGCAAACTACAGAGCTTTCAGTAATGATAACAGGACACGTGACCACAAAAATATAGACAGTCAACTATACACGATGGCATTGCACTAAATAGAAATACACTAAATCCATTGGCGTTCTAGTTAAAGGTAAGAAATTTATGATAATTCATTTATTCATCAAATTTAAGAACAATTTTTTAATATTTAAAGAAAATTTAAATGGGATGCCTTTTATCTGAATAAAAAAATGTTCGCAAAAAATAAATTATTACACCTAAGTGAGAATAATCTCTATTTCCACAGACAACATGAATATAAACATTCGAATCGAACAATTCACAATAAATAAAAGAAATTACATAATAAAAACTTTTGTTACATGGGATTTAAATTAGAAGATGAATGAATACATTTTAATATGAAATGCCAAGAAATTATAACAAATGCTCAAAATGGCTGCCTTGAGTTTCTAAACACACATGGACTCTTCGTTTCATATTTTCGAATACGTTCTGTAACTGATCAACAGTAATATTGCGATTTCTCTTTCTATTGCCTCTTGTAATTCGTCAATGGTATGTAATCTATTTTTAAAAACATTGTTCTTCATGTGTCCAAATAAGAAATAATCACAGGGCGTTAGATTTGGAGACCATGCAGGCCATAGTCCCTGGCTGACTAATTCTTTCATCGTAAAACTCCCGTAAAAAATCAAGTGAAGCTCTTGCTGTATGGGCAGTAGCGCCGTCTTGCTGGAAATAACTATCTTGCAGTTCATCGTCATGCAACTGCGCCAGAAATGGCTCTAAAATAAGAGATTGTTACCTTTGGGCATTAATTGTTTCACGAAAAAATATAGGGCCTATAAATTCACCTTCAGGATATTGCCACCCATACACCAACTTTTAAGGGGGTGCAAACTTGTTTCTACGTAAGTGTGAGGGTTTTCTGTAGCCCATGTCCTGTATTTCTGACTATTGATATAATCTGTTAAGTGGAACCACGCTTCATCAGTAAAGTAGGTTAAATCCAATACATTGTGGTTATTTAAATTTCCGTTGAACCAACGACAATATCTTACTCGACTTTCAAAAGCAGAGGTAATAGTTCTTGAACAAGGGTCACCTTGTATGGATGCAAATGGAGTTTTTTGAGTGCTTTATGGGTTATTCCAACTGAAAGACCTAAAAAAAATAAATTTTGTTAATTTGTCGTTTAGGTATATTAAGACATCTGAAGAGAACCGATTACCAGTTTTATATTTTTTTTTATTTGCATTCAGGTTTTATATATAGACAAGAGTTTTAGTAGGTATCGTTATTAGTTGTTGATGCCAATTTTCACTAAAGAAATTAATATTTTATATTTTCCAGAAACTAAATTTAAATGGTATGTAATGTATTCATTAATTAAAAAAATTAGTGTAAAAGCACCTACCTGTTTGAGCGGACAACTTTGGTATGGATTTTGTAGGGCTTTGATTCATTCTTTCTTGAACGTCGTTCATAACCACTTCAGTTAAAATAGTTGGCCTACCAGTGGATTTTCCCTTGCAAACGCAGTGTTTCTTTTCAAAAAATCAACGAGTACATATTTACGATTTGAAAATGTGTCATATGGAATATTTGCATCAGGAAATTTTTCCATAAATGGTTCAATGCATGATTGCAATGAATACTTCCATGATCCATCTTCGTTGCGAATTCCACTTCGAAAATGAGCCATCAAAATGAAAGCATCTTGTTCTGGCTTTAAAACCATTGCAAGACAGGACTAGAATAAAATTTAAAAAACATTACTTAACCTAACATTCTTTTTCTCTTTATCATTACTCACCAGAAGATAACTGATGTAAATTATGTAGTTCTGAAAAGAACTGATTAGTACTGAAATAATAATTAAAACAATTCAAAACTCCTGAAAAAGAACTGATAATTATGCAATATCCACCAAAACACTACAACTACGTCTATGATATGACATTACAGATTAAAATAAATAATTAAGTGTTAGGATATGCCTACAAGAAGACTGTTCGGCGCTAAATATTCAGCGTAGCCTTATTGGTTCCGCTGGGCGTGTTCAGTTTCAGAGCCAATTAAACTGTGTGTCCCGTCGAAATTTCGTGTAAGTTCGTTGAAAAAAACCATCAGCAAAGATAATTGAAAACGCTCCCTTAGGTACATACGAATTAAAATATCCCTAGTATGGAAGGTTCTGACATGGCTAAAAGATGAACTAAAAAATCACGTGTCCTGTGATCATTATTGAAAGTTCTGTATAACAGTTACAAAGTCAGTTGCTTTTTTTTACATAGCGCTGTTATAAAAATATTAAAAAAATTTATGGAAATATTTTGTTATAAATTATTTTCTATAACTCACCATATTCAAATTTTTATGATGATGTTTCGTCTCTTCAGGGCCACCATCAACTTTAATAATAATAATAATAATAATAATAATAAATGTTCTTTATTGGAAAAATCCAAAGGGCTATCGACCGAAGTCCTTCTGCCCATGTATTAGTACATTATTTACATAGTTTTTATGATTAATTATTAGATAAGTACTATTTGTGACATGTATATGATTATATATATATATATATATATATATATATATATATATATATATATATAGTTATATATATATAAAAAAAAAAAAAAAATAACAAATATTATATATATGGCTTATGTTGTTTTCTAAACCAGTTGCTGCATCTTCTCAATTAAGGTGTGTTCAGGTGTCTTGAATTTAGGTGTAATATTACGGTTTCGTGTTGTGCAGTATTCTTCAATTTTTTGGAAGTTGTGTTGTGCATTGGCGAATTTTGTTTGTAGCTTAGTGAGACGTTGTCGGATTGGTTCTATTTTTGTTTTTTGGTATAATACGGTGTTCGATATATTATGTAGGGGATTACGTGGATGGCGTAATTTGGTAATACTCCTAAGGGCCGTCCTTTCTGCCACCTCCAAATTCTTTTTTGCTTGTGGTCCACTGTTAAGGTAGAGTGTGTGTCCATATTCCAATATGGGTCTACAGATACTTTTGTAAATCTTTGCTGATGTTGTTGTGGTTATACCATCATTTTTATAAGTTAAAGCTCGGAAGTGTTTGGCTCTTGTATTTATTTTTTTCTTTGTGAGGGCAGTGTGTTGATTAAAATTAAGCTTGTGGTCTATTTGAATTCCGAGGTAAATAGCTGAAGTTTTAGGAGCTATTATTTGATTAGCAATCGTTACTGTGGGAGACCTTGGTTTGGGAATATGATTGAAAATAATGAGTTGAGATTTCACAGGGTTAGGTTTAAGTCTCCATATATTGAACCAGTTTTCTGTGTCTGCTATCAGTTGTTGGATTGTGTTGCGGAGGTTGGAATTGTGAGATATTAAGGCGGTGTCATCAGCGAATTGTAGCATGTAGGTACTCTTATTAAAATATCTTGGGTCCAGATGACTGTAACTATATATGTCATGGCAATAAATATTGTATAAAATAGGAGAGAGCGGTGATCCTTGTGGGACCCCCTGTTCTGGTACGAAATGTTCAGAATAACTGTTGTTTATTTTAATTTGCAATTGTCGCAGATCTAGAAAGCTTATTATTAAATGTATTATATAGTCAGGGCATTCTAAAATTTTTAGTTTGTATATTAGTCCCATATGCCACACACTGTCAAAAGCTTTGTTGATATCTAAAAATATAGCTGCTGATTTATCTCCTTCCAGTTTAGCCCTTTGTACATTTGATGCAAGTATTGCTAGTGGGTGGAGCGTGGAAGACTTTGGGGTACAGCCAAATTGGTAACCTGGTATTTTGTGCTTGACATGTTCTTCTAGTAGAGTTTTTATGATTTTTTCGAATATTTTCCCCAGTGCAGGTAAAAGTGTGATGGGTCGATAGTTGGGAGCTTTAGAATGATCTGTGTTGGGCTTAGGGATAGTTATTATCACTCCTTTTTTCCATTTGTTAGGAAAGTACATGTTCTGGATACAGAAGTTGTATATGTTAATAATATGTTGGTGGATATCATAATTCAATTGTTTTAGAATGTTGTATGAAACATTATCAATGCCTGGAGCTGTGTTTTTTGCTTTCGACAATAGTTCAAAATAGATTTCTTCATTTATAATCGGGTGTTCGTTATTAGGAATGATGTTACGGTAATTTTGGAACCAGTTGTTCACGGCATTATAATTTTCTTCGTTGAAATTTGGACTCTGTTCTTCGGTGTAAGCTTTTTTAAAATGTTCTGCAAATACCTCAGCTTTGTCTAAATCTTCAGAGAAATAATTTCCATTTTCTTCTATGGTAGGTATGTCTTTTTTCTTTTTATACCTTGATAGCTTCTTTACTTCATGATAAAAATTTCTACCTTGTTTTTGATTGATGTTGGCACATGTGTTATGTGCTGCCCTCTAACAAGGAAAGATGCGATTAAGTTCATGTTCAAAGTTTTCCTCAGAAGCTTAGTTACTTCCCTGACTAGTAGGGTGGCGCCGTCTATGAGCCAATTGACGAACAATCATCTATTACATGGTAGAAAACTCTGTAGAATTCCAGAAAATTGTGGTACATTTCTATGGGTGTATATAAGGAGATGAATCCAGCAGATGGGGGAACAGTTCAGTTGAGTGAAGTATGCAGTTTAGTGAAGTAAACAGACAAGAGAGTTTTTAGGTTAGACAAGAGTTGACAAGTTTAAGAAGAAAAGTAAAGTGCTTAGTGTTTTAAAAGTAGTGAAATTATATTAGATTAAGTTATTATTAGTTGTGTGATTTTTAAGTATTTGCTAGTGTAATTTTAGTGATTAATAAAATCAGTGGTTAGTGAAAATTCTTGTTGCAAGTTATTTAAACCCACAGAGTGTTTACTGAAAATGTAAGCACGTAACAATTGGTGTCAGAAGTGGGATTGCAACAGAATTTCTGAAGAATTTGACGAAGTTCCATAGTGTTCTATTTGGAAACCACTGGAGATAGTGAAGTGAGTTGAACTGGGAAGTAATAAACATTAGACAAGACTAATTTGTGTTAGTGTGAGAAAATATTTGACTTGTACTTGGCATAGACTTTAAATAAGGCTTGTTAGTGTTGTTTGTTAGTTTTTGAATGGAAACAAGAAGCATGGCTGCTGAAAAACAAATGCAAAACATGTTCGCCGCATTTAGAAAAATGATGCTAGAGGAACAAGAGAAACGACGTCAAGAAGAAAAAGAAGAGCAAGAGAAACGACGCCAAGAAGAGAAAGAAGAACAAGAAAGACGTCAAGAAGAACAAGAAAGACGACGTCAGAAAGAAAAACTAGAAGAAAAAGAAGAACAAGAGAAACGTGAAGAAGAAAAAGAAAGAAGACGGCAAGAAGAATTGAGAAAAATTATACAGGTGCAACAAGATGCTATCCTGTCAGCCACCAATGAAGTCAAAGAAAAAGTAGATAAAGTTGAACAAAAAGTGACTGGCGTCGAAGGAAAAGTGACTACACTTGAAGAAGGAGTAAGCGATGTCAAAGGAAAAGTAAATAAGGTTGAAGAGGAAGTAACTGAAGTCAAAGGAAAAGTTAGTGGCGTTGAAGAAAAAGTTACTGGTGTCGAGGGGAAAGTTACTGGCGTCGAAGGGAAAGTTACCGATATAGAAGGAAAATTTCGTGCAGTTGAAGGAGAGGTAGAGCGACTTAAGCGACTGTTAAGAGAACAAGGAGGCCAACTGGTATTATCATCATCAGGTCCTCGATTACAACCGCCTTCCTTTGATGGTCAAACTTCTTGGTCAACCTATAAAAGACAATTTGAGGCAGCGGCATACGCAAACAATTGGAGTAACGAAGACAAAGCTATGGCATTGGTGCTAGCATTAAGAGGTCAAGCCTCAGAGTTGCTTCAGAGTATCCCAGTGACGCAGTAACGGGATTTTAAAGTTTTGGAAGCTGCACTAGATCTAAGATATGGCGACCAACACCTCGCCCAAGTATACAGGACTCAGCTCAAATCACGCACACAAAAGGCTGGGGAAAGTTTACAAGATTTTGAAGCAGCTGTTGAGCGACTGACATACCTGGCTTACCCGGATGCACCCAAAGAATTCCAGGAACAATTAACAGTTGGTACTTTCATCGATGGCATAAGAGATGAGGAGATCAGCCGAGTCCTTAGATTATCTCGAGATAAGACTGGTAGCGAAGCCTTGATCCATGCCCTCGAAGTTGAAGCCGCTTATAAAGAGACTCCACGTCCGAAAGTACGAGCCATGAAGGTAGAAGAGGACCGTTTAGAAAAATCAAACATGGAATCTTTGATGGCTGATATGCATAAAATGATAAGCTAGTTGATGACAAAACCAGATGCTCCAAGGAAGCAGGAAAGAGAACAGAGCGATGAACAGTCAAGGAAGGTGATTCGGTGTTATAAGTGCGGCAAACCAGGGCATATTAAGCGAAACTGTCGGCAGCGGAGCCCTGAGAGAGTAAATGCCGCAATGACTGAAGAGCCGCAGGAAAACTAAAGATAGCCAGCACCTTGGGGGCTGTGCTGGCTGGTGAACACGGTGCCCCCAGAGAGATACGGGTTTCCCAAATTAGAAGAGTCCCGAGTAGTCTGCTGTTGGATGGTTATGTAAACAAACGGAGATGTATCTTCACTATCGACACAGGTGCCACGTCATCAATAGTGCGACCCGGATTTTTATCAGGAATAAAAGTTGATAAAAGCCAAAATGGATTGGTCGTTCGAACAGCCACAGGAGACAGGATAAGGGTTCATGGAGAAGTTGACCTAGATCTGCAGTTTGGACGCCTGTGCTTTAGTCATAGGGTTATTGTGGCTGACATCACTGATGATTTCATTTTGGGGCTGGATGTTATGGGAGTACAAGATCAATTTGTACTTGACGTGGTAGAACGAGTCCTAAAGATTGGAAATGAAGAATTTATTTTGTCAACAGCAAATGACCGATTTCAAAAAGTGAGGCTACTGACGGCTGAGACAATCAAGATTCCTGCTCGTTCTGAACAAATAATCGAGGCCATTCTGGAAGGAAACTCTGGTGGATACCGTGTTGGCCTTGTTGAAAAAGATGATTCAATTAAGACAGAAAACGTAATCTTAGCAAGAACTCTAACCCAGACAAAAGACAAAATTCCAATTAGAGTGGCTAATTTAAATTCCCACTCAGTGACTTTCAAGGAAGGTGAGGCAATAGGATCCTACGAACCAGTCCAGTGGATAGCAAGGTGCGAGGAACAAGGGGAGAAATGTTCGTCAACCAGCGTAGACAGGGAAGTTGTGACTTTGTTGAGTTCCCAGTTTGAACACCTATCTGAGGATGAACGTAGAGAGGCAATCAAGTGTTTGGAGAAAGAAAGTGCGGTATTTGCCAAAAACACAGATATCCTCACGAAAACTGATATAGTACAGCATCGGATAGACACTGGTGATTCAGCCGCAATCCGCCAACAACCTAGGAGGTTGCCACTAGCTAAACAGGAAGAAGCTGCTGCGATGGTTCAAAAGATGCTACAAGATGGAGTAATTGAGGAATCAACCAGTCCCTGGTCATCACCGGTAGTTTTAGTTACCAAGAAGGACGGAACTTTGAGATTTTGTATCGACTACCGGAAGCTGAATGATGTTACGAAGAAAGACAGCTATCCACTACCACGAATTGACGATACATTAAGTACGCTGGCAGGGTCACGATGGTTTTCAACTCTAGACCTTCGAAGTGGGTATTGGCAGGTGGGACTTCACCCTGACGACAAGGAAAAGACTGCCTTCTCAACAGGTAGTGGTTTATATCAATTCACCGTGATGCCTTTTGGACTTTGCAATGCGCCAGCTACTTTTGAAAGATTGATGGAATTTGTACTCCGAGGACTAACTTGGAAGACGTGCTTAGTTTATCTTGATGACGTAATGGTTATGGGACGAAACTTCAGGGAACATTTGGAAAATCTTCAAGAAGTATTTGGGAGAATCAGAAATGCACACCTAAAGTTGAATCCAAAGAAGTGTCTGCTATTTCAAAAAGAAGTGAAATTCCTTGGACATGTCGTATCTTCGGAGGGAATACAGACAGACCCGGACAAGATCTCTGCCGTGCGTGATTGGCCAAGACCTTCAAATGTACACGAATTACGAAGCTTTCTTGGCCTCTGCACTTACTATAGACGTTTTGTGGAAGGATTTGCGGATATAGCAAAGCCTCTACACCAGCTAACGGAGGAGAAATTTAAATATCAGTGGACACCGGAGTGTGAAACATCATAGAAGAAGCTGAAAGCAGCGTTATGCAGTAGTCCTGTGCTAGCATATCCCCAACCAAAGGGCCTCTATATTCTTGACACGGATGCTAGCAACTCCGCAATTGCATGTGTACTATCTCAAGTCCAAAATGGAGAGGAAAAAGTAATTGAGTATTTCAGTAAGGTACTGTCCAAACCAGAGAGGAATTATTGTGTAACAAGGAAGGAACTATTGGCCATTGTTAAGTCCGTGGACCATTTTCACAAGTACCTCTATGGTCAACATTTCAAAATCAGGACTGACCATGCTGCATTAAAATGGCTATTGCAGCTGAAAACCCCAGAAGGTCAACTGGCTCGCTGGATAGAAAGACTGCAGCAATATGACCTCACAATCGAACACCGACCTGGAAAGTCTCATAAAAATGCAGATGCTCTGTCAAGAAGACCGTGCAAAGATGACTGCAAGCACTGCTATCGGGTTGAAAAAGCACAGGGCACGGTAATAGTAAACACAGTTCAGGTAGATGTTCCAGATGATTGGACAAAGGAAGTTCTAAGACGAGAACAAATGGATGACAGCGTAATTGGTCCTATATTAAGGGCAAAAGAAAAAGGAACGCGACCGGAATGGAAGGATGTTTCGGACAAAAGTGTGGAGCTGAAGGCATTGTGGGCACAATCGGACTCCCTTAAGGTTGTAGATGAACTATTAAAGAGAGCATGGGAAAGTCCAGATGGGAAGGAAGTTACCATGCGTTTAGTGATACCCAGCTGTCGGATCCCAAAAGTACTTCAGGAAATACATGACGGAGTGTCCGGGGGACATTTTGGTATGAATAAGACACTGGCTAAAGTACGGGAACGATTTTATTGGATCAATAGCCGTCAAGATGTGGAGGCTTGGTGCCGCAAATGCAAGGCTTGTGCAGCCACCAAAGGGCCACAGATGAAGAGCAGGGGCCAAATGAAGCAATATAACGTCGGAGCTCCTTTTGAGAGGATTGCTATAGATGTAGCGGGCCCATTCCCAGTGACAGATGATGGGAATAAATACATCCTGGTCGCTATGGACTATTTTAGTAAATGGCCGGAAGCCTATGCCATTCCGAATCAGGAAGCAGTTACTGTTGCTCGAGTTCTGGTGGATAACCTTGTATGCCGATTTGGTGTGCCCCTGGAGCTACATTCCGATCAAGGGAGAAACTTTGAGTCGGGGGTATTTCAGAAAATTTGTGAGTTGCTGGGCATTCACAAGACTCGGACAACCCCTCTTCATCCCCAGTCAGATGGAATGGTGGAACGACATAATAAAACCATGAAGGAACATCTTTGTAAGGTAGTTCACAAGAACCAGCAAGATTGGGATCGACATATACCAGTTTTCTTAATGGCATACAGGGCTGCCATTCATGAGACTATTAAACAGACACCGGCTTGTGTAATATTTGGGCACGAGATCAGACTGCCATGTGATTTGATGTTTGGTACACCAGATAAGAAGCCACTGTCCGTGGATGACTATGCAGATGAAGTTAGTCAACAGCTGAGGAATGTCCACGAGTTGGTTCGAAACCAAGTTAGCATAGCTAGTGACAGAATGAAGGCTCGCTATGACCGAAAGGGGACGTCAGCAGGATTCCAGGAGGGCGATCTGGTTTGGCTATATAACCCACAGCGAAAGAAGGGAAAATCTCCGAAGCTTCACCCACCCTGGGAAGGACCGTATTCAGTCATCACTCGGATCAATGACGTTGTTTACCGAATTCAACGTAGTAAGAAGTCCAAGATGAAGATCGTGCACTTGGATAGGTTGGCGAAGTATGAAGTATGTTGGGGAATCTGAATTGCCTGACCGGGACGTTCAGGCTTAAGGAGTGGGCAGTGTTATGTGCTGCCCTCTAACAAGGAAAGATGTGATTAAGTTCATGTTCAAAGCTTTCCTCAGAAGCTTAGTTACTTCCCTGACTAGTAGGGTGGCGCCGTCTATGAGCCAATTGACGAACAATCATCTATTACATGGTAGAAAACTCTGTAGAATTCCAGAAAATTGTAGAATACTGTGGTACATTTCTATGGGTGTATATAAGGAGATGAATCCAGCAGATGGGGGAACAGTTCAGTTGAGTGAAGTATGCAGTTTAGTGAAGTAAACAGACAAGAGAGTTTTTAGGTTAGACAAGAGTTGACAAGTTTAAGAAGAAAAGTAAAGTGCTTAGTGTTTTAAAAGTAGTGAAATTATATTAGATTAAGTTATTATTAGTTGTGTGATTTTTAAGTATTTGCTAGTGTAATTTTAGTGATTAATAAAATCAGTGGTTAGTGAAAATTCTTGTTGCAAGTTATTTAAACCCACAGAGTGTTTACTGAAAATGTAAGCACGTAACACATGTATCTAACCACTTTTGCGTTCTGTATTGTTGTATCATTCTATGAATGTTTTTATTATAATCATTTATGGACGTCTTTATTAGTGGATCTGGGTTATTTCTATATTACCTGTACATTCTTCTTTTTGTTTTGATTAATTTTATTATATACGGGGGTAGTTCTTGGGAGTAAAATTTATTATTTGATATGGGTGAATTTGTCATGATGGAATTGGAGAGCTTCTCATTAAATTTTTTTATAGCGTCTTGTGTTACTGCTTGTTCTTTTATTTCGTTAAGATATGTTGACATTTCTTGGTTAACTCTAACTACATCGCATTTATTCAAATTGTGTTTGATATTTACATTGTTTACTGTAGGTTCTTGCAATATTGTCTGAAAGTTATTTGTGGCATTCTACGAATATTCTTTTCTATTATTTGGGTTTTCTACCACATGTACTATTATCCTCTTCAAAACAAATCACCGAATCTACAAAATAATAGAATTATTGGAAAAAAGGCCTCTGCGCCCGTGACGTTTACGCCAAAGGAAAAGTCAGAGGTTATGTTTTGCAAATAATATAAATCGGAATAAACACAAAAATAATATATTTTGCTGACGTTTCGGAAAGTAATCTCTTTCCGTTTTCAAAGCTATTTTTTTGAAGAACTCTTATTTTGCTGTGTATGTCAAATACACAGCTTTAAGATTCTGTTTATGTTATTTCCATAGATACTTACTACTTACACAGAACATAGAACTGATGCAGTGGCGGCTCGTGGTTTTTAGCTCTAGGTGGGCAGGATGGGGGATAGAACCCAATAATAATGACACTTCTCCACAGAAAAACCACGCAAAAAATATTCAATGATGCCTCTGCCCATTTCAATCAACTTGTATGTTTTTAAATTATCTTATCCCTGTTGAATTTCACGAACTTTTACTATTTTTACTGAATAACATGCAAGGCCGGCAATAAAGTTTATTTTTTATTTCACTTCCAGAAAGCCATAAACATTTTTGATACTCTGTGACACAAAATTTTCTATCGGATAAATTTGAATTTACTTTAATGAGATTTCCCATAGGAGCAAGGTCGTTCTAATTTAGTTAAAAATTTTGTCATCGTATGTTACTCTCGCAAAACTGTTTTCTAATAAAAAATGTATAATATCAGAATTATCGCTTGCCGTTTGTCTTACGTCGGCCATGGCAAATATTTTAATATTAATAATTTGTCAGTTGTCCACATTTATTCTTTCTGCTAAAGTAGACACTTACTATTTACTAAATACCAACAAAGATCACGGATTACAAACTTAAAAAACATAAAATTGAGAGAATAAAACATTACACAAACCTAACCAAATAACAAAATCTTCCAATTTTAAAACAGCAGCAACAATTTCCAACATCTGAGATTCGCGAATACTGGCTTGACTCCACACGTCCTAAAATGAAACGATTCTCGGCGAAACATTACGACACTGTAAAAGAAAAGGGAAGGGATGAGGGTGGCAGTGTCCACATCCCATCGAGCGCGAAGTCCCATATTTGAATATTATACATTTATTCATTTACATATTATGTTAATTTCACATCTAAAACTGCTAAAATAAAATTAAACATTATTTTAGAACTTTTTGGATAATATAGAGGAATATGTGTTCTAATACATTATACCTTAAAACGCAAAGAAAAATAAAATTATAGTTATATAGGTAACTTACTATATGGCACCGCTGATATGTATTTAAATTCTTTTTGTCCCTATTTATCAAATTAGAAATTGCTCTCATATTTGATATTCATAGAGAATTGATTAATCAATTTTAACACATTAGTTATTTTTCCTGTTTGATATCCTTTCAATTGTGAATATATTCTATTCAATGTTCATATTGTTTATTACAAGTTTTGTCCAAGGGTGGCATGCCCACTCTAGGTTGAAATAGCCTAAGCATGCACGACATACGTCTCGTTTTGATATACATTACAGGCGTAAGATCGAAGTGAATAACCAACATGCACGTAGACGTATTATGATTGAATTCACGATTTCTGAGCGATGCTTGCCCACCCTGGCTTGGCGCAAGGATGGTAAACTATTCTTGGGCTTGGCGCATGACACTTTAGATAGTATTACGGCAGAGAACATTACGCCCGGTTTCTAAACGGATTCATAAGCGTATCTATACCTATATGAGGCAGAATAATATGTAGTAAAAATAATATTATAAATAAAACTATTTTTTGAATTTTAATACTACAATTAATTAACCGCAAAATTTTACTTGATAATTTAACAATAAAAATATAAATATACCTTTATAACTAACGCTTATGTAATTGGGTGGGCACTGCCTACCCTGCCATCCCTGACGGGCCGCCACTGAACTGATGATATTTTTTAGATAATGTTGAGTTTGTTAAGTTCTTCTTTTAACATTGGTAGCGAGGTTGTACAAATATCTACAGAACAATTCGATACGCACTTATCTTCATTTAATAAGATTATTGCTGATTCTTTAATTTTTCTTTTTTTGGTATCTGTTTCTTTTGTTAAAATTTTTGCCGAGTCCCAGTTTATTCTATGTCCGTTTTCCCAAGCATGTTCACAAATCTTTGATTTCTGAATTTCATTCTTTCTAATGTAATTCTTGTGCTCATCCAACCTCACACTGAAAGGTCTGGATGACTCGCCCACATCTTGCAAATCGAAGTTGATTTCTACAGCTAGGTGATCCGAGCCAATATCTGGTATGAGTTCTATTTTCTGGAAGTTGTTGGTTAAATTTTTTGTATGTAGAATGATGTCTGGCGTCGAGTCAATATTATTCGGCATTAGGAATGTGGGCGGCGTCTCAAACTGTGAAAAATTGGAGTTATTTAGAAAATTTTTGATTTGTTTTTTCTTTGCTCTATTGACGTTGAAGTCTCCTATTATGATTGCATATTTGTATTGTGCAGCTTTGGTGAATATATTCTCTTCTATTCTGGAATTAGGATGAACGTAAACTAGGAAAATATGTAATTTTTCATCTTGAAATGGTCCATCAACTTTATTTCTTTAAATATTGTCCTTTTTTATTACGAATTTGTAAAGCATTTGAAATTATGAATTCAAGAGTATGCCACACCTGATAATTTTATTACGTTTCGTCAGAAAAATAATTATTAATTTTTTTTTATTGCCTTCGCCCTTCACAAAATATTTTCTGCTAGGCAATATAAGATATAACTTATCATTTAAAATCTTCTCTTTCCGTTCCTGCTGTTAACGCAATATTACTTTGCAGAGTGAGCACCAAATGAAAAGTCTATTTTAACTTGTCAATTGGATTTCTTTAAATAATGAATAAAATTTATAAAAAACAATAATTTGGTAAGAAAATAAGTATATTTACAAGAATTGCTCCAAATATTCCCCATTCTTCTGAATACAAAATCGCTTTCTCTTAGATAGCCGCATTGGTTAAGTGCTTGAGGTGGCGATCGCATTTAATCACACGGGTATTGCGCCACCGGGTTTGGATCTCAGCTCCGGCACTGGCACTGTCGGAGGAAATGGTTGTATGTTCGCGTTTTTTCAATGTGTAACCCCCTTCCACACAAACCGCTAGCTTCTGGATTTGGGGGTTGTCTAATTTCTGTGGTGGTGTTCTTATATCTGTTTATTAGCTTTGGTTGAAATGCTTCAACAATTCTATTGCCTAATTCTTGTAGGAAATTAAATAAAATAATCACAATTCAAAATAACAATTTTTGCACAAAAAAATTGCACAATATTAAGTTTTGCTATATCTATCCTTAATATACAGTAGTATGGGGATCGCTACTAGGTGTATAGGGAAATCCTATACATTTATGTACGTGTGCAATAAGGGTGAGAATTTCATCCAATGGAGTGTGATTGGGGTGGGGTAATCCAGTGGGCTGTTATCATTCAAAAATTAACTGATATTATTTAATAGTCTTGGACAAAGTATAGTATTGTTACGTGTTTATACCTTCTAATAAACACCCCCAAGCGTAGGTTTAATAATTGCAACACGAATTCTCATTAACCACTGATTTATTAGTCACTAAATTACTTACAGTAATCAGCTCTTATAATAACACTAGTTATAACTTTTATTTACTATAAACTCAGTACTATAATTCACAATTTGTTACTGTTCTTTTTCTTATCTGATAACTTGGCTCATCTCAGAACTGTACTGAACTGACCCCAGCGCGCAGATTCTGCTATTTATATACTCCATGACTCTTATTCTAGAGTTTTCTCTTTTATTCCAGTCTGTCATTCGGGACGTCTCTACTGCTTCCTATTTTATCCGTGGTAGAACCAATGACGCCATCTCTGGGCCGACTGGTGAACTATTATTTCGTGACTAGCTTCTTCCTATTACAAGGTTAAACCTCTCTTCGTAAAAGGGTGTGGTCATGCACGTAACAGTATTGTACTCGCATATAATGGCTACTATTCACTCAGGTGATTTCCGACACTCCCTGCTTCTTCACCCTCGTCAATGATAGCCATCTTTATATGCTTGTTGAATAATATACTATTGTATGTAGAAAAATGATTGTTTAACATGTTCCTCACATATAATGGTTATCATTATTGTCTATCTGTAAGTATAGAACACATAAATTTAAGCTATCAATATATTTTTTCAAGTACTAAAAATTACTATTTGCAAAACATTCAAACTCTTTCAAAGCCCGCTAATAATTCATGAAATATAAATTTATGGTGAAAAACTTCCATTTCTTAAATTAAAAGTTAACTCACAAACTTATTATTTTTGATGACACAATTGTGTACTTATCAGTAACATTTCAGAAAAATAAATGATGGGAAATTCAATTAATTAACCATGACAATAAAAATTAGGTGCAAACGTTATCCTTTTAACAAATGTTATATCACTCCATGCACATTTTTTCCCGACTATAATTATATTATTATTATTTTCTCAAAAACAATATATTCCTCCGCTATTCAATATCAATTTACTGCCGATATTTCAATTTTGCACTTTTGCTTTTTCAGTTATTGTGCTTTCAAGAAACGTGATTGATAGACAGACAGACATTTTGAAAGTGGTTCAGAATTTGAACATTAATATGATGATTGATTTTTTTTCTGTTTTACGAAAATTTCTTCCTTACGAGAGATACTCACAGTTTTAAAAAAGTATCCAATACATACAACACACTCTTCTGCTATAAGTATAAAAAAATTAAGAAATACGCATTGACTTTATTCCATATAGCTACTGCACTAAAAAAAAAATCTGTATATATTTTGATAGAAATAAAATTATAATTTGTAGATCAAAAACGAAATATTCCAACATTCAATGAACAAATCAGGCCCTAATACATCTTTGTTCCACCAAAATGAAATTATACACCGATCCATGCAACAAGATCACCAAATCACACTACCGATTGGACTACAGCAAACTTTACAAGATGTACAGCATAACTCAAGCCACAATCAACAACATAGTTTACAACGAAATGATCTTCCGCTTACACTAAATCACCAGCAGTCACTGTATCAAGATCAGAGCAAAGTAGAGAAGCAAGTTGAGAATAGATTTTCAATTTGGAGTGGAAGCCCAAGTCCTAAGAAACTTGAAAAGCTTGATCCGTGGAATTCGTCGACATCAAAAACTGCAGCTAACCATTTTGTAGTATTTGAACAGTCTGAACAAGATATTAAACTACAAATGCAACCTAAAGGTAAGAATTCATATATGCATACATAATAATATGGGTAGGCGGTCGGAGTCTAAAAAACTTTTTTGTGTTCTATAAATGATTTCAAGAAACACGTATTGATTTTATCAACCAGTCTTAAGGGTGTAAAGAATACTAAAAAATTATTGCATTTTCTTTTTTATAGTTTGATCATGATACCGAAATTACACTATTGGAAATAACTTATTTATCCAGTGTCAGGCTGGGACTAGCTGGGGACTCTTAAGGTTTAAGACCCTCCATGGCCTAGGATCTTTGTGATCAGTTTTTGTCAATATTTAATGGTATTAAGCACAAAAATAACTAATTATTGAGGAATTTCTTCCATTTTACAAATATTCCCTGTTATAACATCTAATTAATTAGCTTTGGAGAATGTCTAGGTAGCAAGTAGGAGACTGGCCTGTAATTTTTCAAGCCTTTCAGATCTTTTTTTAAAATTCTTTTAAAGGTAAGTTACTGTTCAGCCAAGAAGCTAAGGGAGTCCTGTTAACGCTCAGTCGAAATATAGAAATAGGACTGGCAATGATTTCAACTAAAATGTCTAACTTGGGTGTTTTCCACATCTACAGGAATAGCATTGGCATCTGGCATTGCAGTGAGATCATTTATATTGTGCTTAGTAAAATCTTGTCGCTGTTTGGTTAAATCTTGCAAGGTTTGGTCATATGCCTTGCCAACATTGATTGAAACGACTGATCAATTTCTTTAGGCTTGATTGTGTCTTTCAAAATTGAGGTAGAAGATTTTGTGACCTCTGGAGAATAAATGTAGCATTATACCCTTAACTTTGTTTTTGTGCCTAGTATCGACATAGATTCTTAGCTTTTCTTTCAGTTGTAAGTCATCCTAAGAATATTTCACGAATCTTGTTTTTAATTTTGGTGCTATCATTGTATCCAAATACTCTCTTGATCATATTGGCATTAGTTCTTTGTAACTTTATTAGCCTTTTAAGACATATCTTCCAAGCTGGCTTCTAGGACTTTGTCTCTCGAATTGAAGTTTCTAACTATTGAGCTCTATAACAGTGGCAGCTTCTGCGTATAACATTTTATGTATAAATTGGGTCCAATTCATATATTGAATAGATAGATCTGCAAAGTAAAGGCAAAAGTTATAATATATCCGGTTAAACTCATGGTCACTTATTGCATTAATTATTTTTAGGTAGTGCAATGAAAACAGCATTTAAAGACTTAAATGCCGATGAATTAGCTGAAACAGGATCGCGTGGTGGTATGGACGTAGCTGCAATGGCTCAAGCAACAGATAGTGCTAAACCTATGCCATTATACAGTGACAATAGTTCATCTCCCTTTGAAGATCTCAATTCATTAAATCAGGATCAAGATATAGATGTTAGTTGCAATACTCAAATGTTTAACTTTAATTTAAATGCAATGAAGGTCAGTACTCCACAAATTAAACGGCCAGTCATAAGTTCAAACAACAATGAAGAGGAAGTTGGAAATATCAGGAAACAGCTTTTTACCGAACCAAAGCTGCACGAAAAAGACAAAGCTCTCAGTACTATTTTGGAGGAGACTAAAAGTTATGGGTAAGTGAAGCACAGAATGTATACAGGTTGTAGAATTAATGTTGTAACCAATAATGCAGTGTGTCCAAGATAAGAGGTTTGAGTTTGAGTGTGTTTGGGCACATATCACCTCATTATTCTGTCAGTGAATTTATATCCTATTCTCAGGACATGCCTAGGCAGTATGTACACTTGCTTTCAAAACTTCTGTGTACACATTCGAAATTAAGTAACAATGATTTTGCAAAATTTTAGCTTTGTGAACGGATGATTTTAAGATTAGGTTAAAGATGGCATTGACAAATTTAATTAAAACGAACATAAAAATAAATACAAACATATTAAAAAAGGTTTTAATATTTTGTCATGGCCCCATTAGCCTCTAGCACTGCATTCAATCTCCTGGGCATAAATTCTATAAGGTTTTACCAATAATTTTGGTCTTCGCTTAACTCCTCCCACGCATTTTGAATAACTTCCCACAATTCTTTAGTATTTTCTAAGGGGTTCATATCAGGACTATAGGACGGCCACGATAATATTTCAATATTATTATTTTGATATCACTGTGTGATTATTCAAGCGGTGTGGATAGGGCAATTGTCCTGTTGAAATATGAAATCGTTGGGATATAATTGTTCCACATAAGGAAGCATAACATTTTGCAAGATGTCAAGGTAAGGTACTGCATTAAACCGATCATCAATGCGCCAGGCTACCCTTGGGCTGAGAATACTTATCCAAGACCAAACGTTGACAGAGAATCGTCGAGACTTGTTTCGTGGTAAAACATATTGTTCAGAAAGTCTTGAATTTACTGGTTGATACACCCGTAAACGACCATCATTGCACGATTTAAATACTTTTTCATCAGAAAATATGACAGTGTTCAAAAAATTTATAGGTCGGTATATATAATTCAGGAAAATATTATCCGGGACTGCTTATTTTCTTCTGTTAATATATTTTTCTTTGCACTTGCGAAATTTATAATTTTTTTAATTTTTAACACGCCGGCACACTGTCACCCACGATCCTGGAAAATTGGTCTCGCGTTTGAAATTTTGGGTCTTCCAAAACACGGCCTTCTAGTCACGGTCCCTTCTTGTTCCCACCTTTTCTTTACTCATAGGACAGTGCTTTTATCTAGTCCATAATGAGTAGCAACCCTTCTTATGGACCACCCCTCTTCTAATTTAGAAAGCATCAAAACTTTGTCTGCCTCTGTCGGTCGAGGCATTTTCAGTTTTGAAAAGTTCAAATCTCAGAGTTGATTAATTACAACCCTGATTTAGGTGGAAAAATAGGTGTACACGAAAGTTTTAAATGCAAGTGTACATACCATGCTCAATTTATAATCGTTCAAATATCATTAGTTAAAGAGGTTTCAATTTATTTGAAACTTTTTGAATCATTTTTATATTCGCTTATTTGAAATAATTCACACATTACACACAACATATAGTAGTATCAGTCTGTGTTGATACACATGCCATCAACACCTTCATTTAAAAACAACAAAATAATAAGTTGCTTATTTTGTCTTATCTTGATAAGAAGTGTGTGTTGTACAGAAAACGTGTATTTCAGTACTTCTCCCAAATGTTCACATATTATAAAGTGAGTAAAATGAAGACATAATGCATTGCAAAGTCGTTACTCCAACAAACTACTAAAATCATATGTGTAATGTTGAAAAATATTAACAATTATGATATTTTTAAGGTCATCCTCGAGCTCTAGTGGGGCAACCACAAAGTCATCAATATCTAATAATCACACAAATAAAATGGGTACAATATCTGAAGAACACAATAGCTACCTTGCACAGAATTTATTGGCAAATGCAGCCCTGCGTTCAAGCCTACTTGGCAATATCATGAACCTCGATGCAGCACAATCACCTCATTCAGAAGAAACAGCTGTGGTCGACTATATTGTACCTATGCAAAGCAGCCCATGTGGAAGTCCAGTTCGACAAATCCCTGCTCCTGCAGTAGTTCAACCTTTAGAATATGCTCCATCGGATCCATTTAAGGCAACTCTGATAAATCAGTTATTAGAGAGGGTAGCTTTTCCAGGACCGCATGTCTATGGATATATCAGTTTGCTTTCAAATCCCAGGATATGCATAAAGAAGGAGCCAGTCGTCATAGGTAAAATTTTTGTTTATATTGAGGGGTGAATGGGGTAACCCAAACCGTCCCTGGAAATTAAGTCGCCACAAAAAATATTGTAAAATAAAATGTCAGTTTTTATCTGGGACATATAATAATTCGATTACTATTTTTCTATAATTTTTTTTAACCAATAATATATACCTCTCCAATCAGGCCAAATCCTACCAGCCCATTGGGGAATTTCATGCTATTCCACTGAATCCATCCACCCCTTCTTAGGCGAGCGGTGCACCCCTAAAAAGATGAATAAAAAAGTCGCATAACCTCTCAAATAAAGTTGCCGGATTGAAACCAATTGGAATCGATTAGTTACGTTTTAGGAAACAAAAAACCTAAATAAATTTTTTTTGTCCGAGTGGCAGGTAATTTGTTATTGACAATAAAATTGCAGAGTAAAAGAAATAAATTTTTTTTTTTTTAAAGCACATTTTCGAAGTTAATTGGGCAAAAATAAACACTTTTTGTCTCTTACAATGTTTTCGAAAAATGCACTGTTTTTGAGTTATAGGCGATTTAAGGACCGAAAATGGCCAAAAGTCGACAACTTCAAAAATTCATGTCTCGGCTTCTACTGAACTTTTTTTAATGTTTTGGGTCGCAAAATGATCGTTAACACTTATACTTAAACATAATATGTTTTGTAATAAAGCAACTTTTCATTTTCATCCTGAAGTTTATCATCGAAGTATCGCAATTTTTTTTTTTGCTTGCGCAGCATAGGTGAAATACACAGATGGCCATGAACTGATCTGCTAATTTTTGCAAATAACTTTAAGGGAAATATTTTATTTAAACAATACAATACACTACTGACGCATCCCTACACTTTGAACTTCTGTCGTAGCCCTAGCAAACGTGATTTTCTGTTATTTACAATTTGCTTATAAATGCATAAATTAGTGACGTGAATGACAACATTTGATTTCATCTATACCTTGCAAGAAATCTGCAGTTGATGGTTTTTCGAGAGGTTGTGGGGAAGTTTAGTCTAAATTTAAGTTTATTGAGGCTGCAACCTCAGTATTGTCCGCCTGTTTAGAAAAGTGGGTGAAATTTTGTTTTTTAAATATCTCGCTTCCCATTTGAGCTAAAACAAATTATAAAAAAAAAGATTTGACAGCTTTAGAAATCTTCTATAATTATCATCACTTATATCAGAAAATCAATCCTTTTCGAGTTATGAAGCAAAAAGCAACATTTAGGGGTTGAAAATATTTCTTTGCATTTTTCTGGCTTGGGATGACTTCTAATGAAAAAATGCCTGGTATAAAAATTGTGGGGCATTCCGTAAGTGCAATTACACATAAATACCAGTTTTTTCATTTTAAACAAAAAAAAAACTTTTTTTGTTTTAAACAGTTTTTTTGTTTAGAACAATTTTTTTCGATGTTTTAAATGGTATGTTTAAAACTCTTCAACTATAATTAAATGGTACCAAGCAATGACTTAGAATAAGATAGACAAAACATGTCCTATACATTAACACATGAGTTGTTGTGTTTCCCTACTATCTCATACATTCTATGATTAAAAAAGGATGGGGATAGTATTGTTTATGTTTTGCAACTCGTTGCCAGTGGCGTATATGTTAAAGAGGGTGATTATTTTGTATAATCGTAACCTCGAATTTTTGCGTGATTTTTTCAGGACACCCTATTTTGGGGTCGTAGAACACGAATCTGAAATTAGTTTTGCGTGCATACGAACCGTTTGTCTAAAAGAAATTTTTGAAAATTTTTCTTATAACGCACTTTTTCATGCACCTATTTATACACCAACAGCACTTATATATCGTCTTTTTCCTTATTAAGATCACACTATGGCCTTTATGGCAGAAAACTTATTTTCCTTTAATAAAAAAAACAGATAGTTTGTAAAACATCATAAAACAGCTACTGAAAACTGTACAACTGTCAACCAGATGCGCATGCATTTACAAATTATGAGGCGATTTTTCACATTTTCAATATTAAATTAATATTCTTTTTGAAACTGGTATGGGTCATTCTATAGAACACCCCCCTCTTCTGCCGAAAAAAACAGAAATACTAAACGACGCGGATTTCGAAACGTCGATCGGCCGCGAACGCGTCTTGATTTATGTTTATAAATAATACTTAACGTCGTCTGTCCCACATTTAATAAGGTGCTAAGTACTATTATATATCCCTTGCCCTTCAAGACACGTTCGCGCCCATCGACGCTTCGAAATCCTCGCGTGCAGATTTCGTAGCGTTGATTGGCGCGAACGTGTCTTGAAGGGCAAGGGATATATATACAATAATACATAACGCCGTCTGTCCCAGATTTAATAACGCGAAATCTGCACGCGAGGATTTCGTAGCGTCGACGGGCGCGAACGTGTCTTGAAGGACAAGGGATATATATGTTTATAAATAATACTTAACGCCGTCTGTCCCACATTTAATAAGGTGCTAAGTACTATTATATAACCCTTGCCCTTCAAGACACGTTCGTGCCCATCGATGCTTCGAAATCCTCGCGTGCAGATTTCGTCGCGTCGACTGGCGCGAACGTGTCTTGAAGGGCAAGGGATATATATATGTTTATAAATAATACTTAACGCCGTCTGTCCCAGATTTAATAAGGTGCTAAGTACTATTACATATCCCTTGCCCTTCAAGACACGTTCTCGTCCGTTGACGCTTCGAAATCCATTGCTAAGCGTCGACCGGTCGCGAATGTGTTTGGAAAAATGACGTCGCATAACCAAACACGTCATGCCTTTGGACACCAAGCGTTAATATTGCACACATGCGCAAATAACGCATGCAAATATATGTAATCAAATGACAGATGGAGGTTCGTCTAATAAAATTTCAGTGAATAAAATTCTGATTTTAATGCAGAAGAAAGTGAGTTTTCTGAAGGGTTTATTGTTCTATAATCTTAATAAGGAAAAAGGCGATATATAAGTGCTGTTAGTATATAAATAGGTGGATGAAAAACTGCGTACCAAGAAAAATTTTCAAAAACTTTTTTTGGACAAACGGTTCATATGCACACAAAACTAATTTCAGATTCGTGTTCTACGACCCCAAAATAGGCTATCCTGAAAAAACCATGCAAAAATTCGAGGTTTCGGTTCTCCTTTAGAATTACCAAAAACATTTTCTATACTTCCAATATTATTGCACTGAACATTTACAATTTTGCTTATTTGTCATTCCAACCCGAGGTTACGCTTATGAGATAATTTCACCTACCTGTGAAAAGATCGATTAACTCCAATTTTAAAGAGACATCTACATACAACACAATATTTTCCCATTGTTTATTCACAATAACTAATTCTGTCTTCAAAAACACTACAAAACCACTGTAATAACATTGTTTAACTTCGGTTTATCACAAACACTTTAATGGTGGCCAACGCTGCAACTGAATTGTAAACAAAACGTGTTGAGAGGGACTGCGTGCGCATATACCCATGTGCCTTTAGCCAATAGACTGCTGAGTACCAGTATTTATTTTTAAAGCAATGTAAACAAATAAATGATACACAACAAATCAAGAGGATGCTTTGTCTATCCTATTCTTTAGTCATTGGTACCAAGTTACTCTATCTGCTACTACTACTTGATGACAGATGGCGTTCTTAAACGGATTTTACAGCACCTACAAATAAAATGCTCAGTTTAGTGCATGCTGCCACTGAGTCACTGACCATATGAGACATATGTACAAAGAAACATATCGTTTTCCATAATAAACTACCAGACACATGTAAAAACCTATCGCTGAAACATCTGAAAGCAAAGTTATGAGCCGAAGTTCTGGTAAAAGCATATTATACACTAGATGAGTACTTTGGTCCTTCTTAAATATTTGTAATAAATTTAATTGTTATTTTTAATATATAATTAATGTTCCTCTGTCTTTGTTATAATTAATTTATACATTATTTTAACTATTTGTCTACTATTTTTTATACATGATTAATATTTGTATTTATCTTTTTTGATCTGTGACATGTTCTACACATTTGTATCTTCTGTCGTAGCCTTAGCAGACTTGACTTTCTGTTTTATATTCACATCCTATGCGCTTTGTATTTGCAAAGAGAGAAAAATCGCATGTCGTTGATAAGTACCTAAACTGATGACGAGTAGGACAACATTCGTGGTTTCAACTATATATTTATGATGACATATTGTAACGTAAAGTCTTGGTTCCTAGCCAGTATATGATTTATAAGTAAGATATTTGTTTGATTTCTGTTTTGCAGCCTTCAACCAGTGCAGGAGAAAACAAAACGTAACGACCAAATTATATTCATTTGATCAATACATTGCATATTTTGAATTTCTATATCTTGTTTGAAATATTTTATGTACCAACAGCATAATATATTCAGTATATATTATTTGTTGTGTACAGTTCCTTTTCCTTTCGGAGCACTAAAGTTTTAGTCCTTATTAAAATATAATTTGATGAAGTAGATTCTTCCGGGTCTTGCCGTGGCCGTCGAACTTGACTTGACATTTCGCTGATCATCCTGTCAGCTTCTTCAGAAGGATTCTAAAGACTGGATCTGTTGTGTTACACTCTTCGTTATATACCTAGGCGCCGCTTCGCTTCGCTGGTCATTGGTCGCGCTTGGTTCGCTTCGCTGCTCATTCGTCGTGTTTGGTTGACCGTGACTTACTACGGTGCTGGTACTTGGCAATACCAGTCTCCACGTGTTACTAAGTCGATTCTGCACTGGATACTCCGTCCTGTTCCCCGCCGGGGAACTACAGAATGTCCAACAAGCTTTAGAGAAGAACGGATACAGTCAAAGCAATATACAACGAGTAGTAAATAACCAGAGGAGAACTACAGAAGAACAGCAACAACCAACAACGTATGCATGCCTGCCCTACGTCGCGGGAGTCACAGATAGGCTGAAGAAGATTTTATTCAAAAAGAAATTAGGTGTACGGTTTCGAACAGTGAAGAAAATACAGCAGATGCTTCCCTCAGTCAAAGACCCTGTCCCCAAACTGTTATCAAAAGGTGTTTACCAGTTGAAGTGCACATGTGGTAAGAGCTACATCGGACAAACAGGACGGAGTATCCAGTGCAGAATCAAAGAACACCAGAGAAATACCAGATTTGGATACACGGATACATGTCCATAATAACGAGAACCATAAAATCGACTACGAGGACGTCAATATATTAGACAGGAATACGCACTATTATCCGCGAATCATTAGGGAATCACTGGAAATTATGAAAAATGTGAACAACTTTAACAGAGAGGATGGGTATCGACTTAGTAACACGTGGAGACTGGTATTGCCAAGTACCAGCACCGTAGTAAGTCACAGTCAACCAAACACGACGAATGAGCAACGAAGCGAACCAAGCGCGACCAATGACCAGCGAAGCGAAGCAGCGCCTAGATATATAACGAGGAGTGTAACACAACAGATTCAGTCTTTAGAATCCTTCTGAAGAAGCTGACAGGATGATCAGTGAAACGTCAAGTCAAGTTCGACGACCACGGCAAGACCCGGAAGAGTCTACTTCATTAGACAACGGCCGTGAAAACCTGCATTCTACTAAAATATAATTTGTCAACATTATTAATGTTATATATTTTAGGTGATGAGAAATATATCGTGGAGAAACAGTTAGGCAAAGGTACTTTTGGAACAGTTTTTAAAGCTTTAGATGTCTACAAAAATAAACCTGTAGCCTTGAAATGTCAAAAACCACCAAATAAATGGGAATTTTATATATGCCGAGAGTTACAAGCAAGATTAGCCGAGCATCCTCTCAGAGAAAGTTTCATGGATATTTCATTTGGATATTTTGGTAAGATATTAATTGCTTTTAGTTCACATAAATGATTACTTTGGATAAGTATAGTTAGTTCCTGGGTATTACAGAAACTTACAACATACGGGACTCATTAAAGTGGTTCCCCGCTAGGTAAAATAACTGTCCCATGAAATTGAGAGAAAAAGATATATTAACTAAAAGTTAATAGCTTTTGTCAGCATTTAACGTTGGTAGTCTTCCCTTAAAAGTTTGGCGTAGGTCTTATTCTCCATTACTAAACTGTAGCTAACTTAAATTTCACCAGCCGCCACTGACCTAAGCAATTCATACCTTCAAGTGGTGATACATACTATAATAACATAGACATGTGTAGAAATATTGGTTTTTCGAATGAACTGAAAGTATTTAAACCCTCAAGTTTGAAATAAATTTTGGGTGCTTAAGCACAATGTTATCAAAAGAAAATGTATATGAATTTTGCTCATTTTTTAACATTAGCTTAAAGGTTTGCCCTAAATAAATTGTTAAATTTAATTTTGTTCTGTGAAACGTGTTTAAAATATCCTATCAATAATTTTCCAAGAAAATAATTAAAATTCAAACAGCAATATTAAAACTATCGTTAAGTGAGCCCTAGAACTCCAACAAACAATTGGGAATAGAAGTTTCACAGGCTTTATACAAGCAAACAACATAAATTATCAAAACAAAATTCTAACCTAAAAATGTATTAATGGTTGGACGACCATGGACTGTTTTAACTCAGAACACTGCAAAAATAACAATTTAGATGCCAAACAGATCTACATGTGCGATAAATACTCCAAAAACTATTGCAAAACATGTACAAAACTTTCTGCTACCGAAATGAGAGTGCTTGAACTCAGCAACCGGAGACTTCGTTTCCACTGTTTAGACTACTGCCAAGTGATTACACAGAATGATAAAATAGCTAAAACCAATCTACACCTAATAAAAGAAAATAATAGGCTGAAAAATAAGCTCAAAGACTAGGCCGATCATATAAAGAAAATGGAAGACTTAAAACATACTCTAATAAATAAATGTGAAGAATTATATGTTCAAACTAGAAAAGAAACGCAAACAATAAACGAAACCATGAAAGTACTGAGTAACGTTGATTTATTTCAAGTCCTAACGTCACCAGAATACATAAATTAAATAATGGAAAAGAACGCAGCAGAGGACACAAATAAAAGCAACACTGCCCAAATGACTAAAACCACGTACGCAAATAAGGTATCCAAAATTGCCATCAATACAAATAAAGTTGCAAGCCAACCAAAACCCCAAAACAATTTCAATACCCATGGTGATGCAAAACACGAATAAGTACAGCAGGGACACAAAATAAACACAGTGAACACCAAGACAATCCATCGTCTACAAAAGTGCCAAAAAGCCGAAGGCATAATGTGGGTACAGGAGAAGGTGATGATATATTTCATGGCAGGAATCAAAAAGACAAAAAGATTTGGCTGTTTATAAGCAGAGTTCCTGACACTATATCGGAGGAAAATGTGAAGCAATACTGTGCAATGCAATGTTTATGTGAAAAAGTTACCAACGTATAATAAGCTAGTGGACAATCAGTCTTTCATGATTGGTTTAGATCCAAACATCCAGGAAATGGTATACAAGAACAACTTCTGGCCAAAAAAAGTGATCTTTGATCGTTTCGACTTCAGGCGTGGGAAGAGGTTCCTTGACAACCATCCAACTCAAAACAGTCTAGACACAAACTTGCAGCCAAATTCTTTTGCAGACACTCAGCCTAATCTAACGAATTTCTCAGAGGACGAAAATGAACATTTTTTAGAAGTAAACACACACAAGAAAACACCACCACCACGATAAATTATAACAGGAAAAATAAAAGGTATGAAAATAAAAATGAAACTACTACAGAAACAATCATTACAGTGTTTCACCAGAACATGCAGTGCCTAAAAAATAAAATACTGGAATTTGAAGTCTTTATTAGCGAAACTATAAAGAAACCAGAAATCATGTGTCTAACCGAACACTGGTTTACTGAAAATGAGCTGGACCAATTGAACATCGAAAGCTATAGAAGAATATCTGCATATGCAAGAAAGAAGATGATCCATGGGGGCTCAACTATACTCGTGCAGGAACACTTAGAAGCAAAAGAAGTGAAGGAAATTATGGAACAGAGCATAGAGGGACACATTGAGTGCTCATCTATAGTAAGTAGGCCTTTGAAACTAGTAATAATTTGTATATATAGACCACCTTTAGGTGAGGTAAATATATTTATTAATACCTTAACTCATATTTTAAATATTTCTTTAAATCTATATAAAAATTACAAACTTGTGTTGTGTGGAGATTTCAGTATCAATCTCTTAGAAGATACTGAAAATACAAACATTTTTAGAGACTTAACACAAAGTTTCAATCTAAATCAAACTATACATGAACCAACAAGGATTACTAAAAATTCAGCTACACTGCTTTATAATATATTCTTTAATGAAGTATCTGATAAACAGGACCAGGTTATAACTAATGCATTATTAAACCATGAAGGGCAACTTCTGGAAGTCTCTATGCTGGATGGGTCAGAGAATGATACTATGTCGTATAAAAAGCGCATATTCTCCAAAGCTAAACTGCAACAATTTAAACATGAACTTAAACAAGTAAATTGGCAGGAAGTATATAGTTCTATCGACGTAAATGAATCGTACCAAAATTTCTCGTGTAAAATTGCCTACCTCATGAATCTAATTTTCCCTCTAAAGACCATTAAACAATCTGTAAATAAATCATCAAAATCATGGATAACACAGGGCATTAAAATATCTACAAAAAATAAAAGAAACCTATATAGAAAAATGATTAAGGGAGCTATAACATTGGAAAAATATAGAATGTACACAAAAATTTTAAAACAGGTTAGAGAAGTAAAAAAAATGTCAAATATAAAGCTATTTGTCAATTGGTAGATAAATATACTGGCAAAAAAACAAAGGCACAAGACTCAATTTTAAGAAATCTTCGAAAAGGTAACAAAAAAGACTCAGAAGACATTCTAAATGAAATTAACAGTTTCTATAACAATGGATGTCCAGAATTAGACATTGACTATAATGCCATTGTTGCAAACATTGAAAAACATCAAAAAAGTTTGTTCATGTATCCTACAAACAATGAAGAAGTGCGTAGTGTAATAATGATCTCAAGAATAAAAAATCTGTTGGACACGATGAAGTTCCTGTCACATTGTTAAAATATGTCTCTGTTGAAATTTCACCTCCTTTAACACATATTATAAACCTGTTGATTAGCAATGGTGTTTTTCCAGAGGAACTTAAAATGGCACAAATAAAACCGATTTACAAAAAAGGCGATAAAAACTCCATACAAAATTATCGTCCAATTGCTTTGTTAAGCAATATAAGCAAAATCTTTGAAAAAATTATATATGAAAGACTGGTACAGTTTCTGGAAAATGAAAAGATTTTATCAGAATATCAAAACGGATTCCGGAAAAAAAATCTACATCAAGAGCAATTTATCAGGCCATCAGTAAAATATTAGAATCCTTAAACTCGAGAAAAGACACCATTGGCATGCGTCTGGATCTATCTAAGGCATTCGACAGTGTAGACCACAAACTGTTATTGCTGAAATTAGAAAAATATGACATTGGAGGCACAGCTTTAAACCTGTTACGATCATATATGACTGAAAGAAAACAGTGTGTGATTGAATATGATGACGCAGATAATCTCATAACATCAAGCACTGAAATAGTTAAAAGGGGAGTCCCGCAAGGATCAATTCTCGGTCCTCTTCTATACATAGTGTACACAAGTAGGATCAGTCTTTCGGCTGGTGTTTGTTGTGATCGAAGCATTAGCGTTTTGATGGTAATATGCAATTATTACACTTAACGCGTCAGACTTGTAACTTGTAATTCAGCGCTCGGCGGGGCACATAGCCCGGAGAGTAGCTGTTGATTGCAGTCTGGTTACGTTCCTTATAGTAAAATAAGGATTTTATAGAGGAATTTGCAACTAAAAATATTATATTGTCTGAAAGTTATGAAATATTATGTTTTAATAGTCCGCCCTCTAAAAGCACATTTGAACTATGCTAAGCCCAGTCAGGCTATATATTTTTCGATTGCAACAGACACTGCACCGCTAGATGGCGCCTGCTGACTATTTTACATGTCGCTATTGTAAAAATACCGGGATGTACCAAATAGTCAAAGGATCTTCGTGCCGGTCGAGTTTGCGACTAAAATTATTATGTTTTAATATTCCACCCTCTAAAAGCACATTTAAAATATATTCTTGCCTACAATTTCAAAGGCAGAAGTTATTAAAAGCTGTAGGAAATTAAAGCCAAAATTGCTGGATAGAGAATTCAAAAGAGCTGTCATACACACCCTCGTTCCATTAAAATATTTTGAAGGGGTAGATGTCACTCCAAGGAGGTTGAAGGGGGAGGTATAAAATTATGCTAAAAAAATGTCATTTTGGAAGTTGATGTTATTTACGCAGATTTTTCTAAGGGTTTGACAGACTTGGCCATGGTATCTTCTTACTAAATAAACTTACAAATTTTGGATTATTGTGTGAGTTTATTCCTTTCTTTACTTCATAGGCAATAGATTACAATATCTTTTATGCAGTGATATCAATGATATACTTACAAACTTACAGCTGATGACTTAAACATTGACTACAACGTTAACTGTATTAGTGATATGAAATTGCTCAAGTCAGATTTGAAAAATATTGATAACTGGTGTAGCACAAGTAAACTACCTATAAATGTTAAAAAATGTAATGTAAGGGTTTGTATTTATAAGAATCTTGGCGTCACTTTGGATAGTAAGATGACTTTCATTAATCATATAAATGATATTACATCTTTAAGTGTCACAAATGTTGAAGCATTAAAGCTTCTATTTAACTCATTTGCCAGAAGCAAATTGGAGAATACTGATGTAGTTTGGAGCCCTCACTATACCGCTCATACTCATCAACTGGAAATTATTCAAAGAGGATTTTTAAAATACTTCAGCTACACTGAAAATAACATTTATCCACTAAAATCGGAATCCGCAATGATGTTTCATTAAATAAACTTTCACTTCAATCCCATCATTAATTATACGGAATGGTAATTTTATTTAAAATATTAGTCCTGACTGACTTGACCTATACTATAAACAAATAAACACCACAGAAATTAGACATTCCCCAATTCCAGAAGCCAGAGGCTTGTGTGGAAGGGGGTTACACATTGAAAAAACTGTGTGATTAATCGCGATTGCCACCTCGCGCCTTAACCCATGCGGCTATCGGCCATACTGCTATCATAATTCAAATTGCAGTATCTACAATGAACAAATTCTTCAAAGGGATAGTTTTATTATTTACTTTTTTTTGATACTACATTCTCATTCCAAAGTGAAATATTTATTGAATGTACTACGGAATAAAATAGAATGGTCTATTCAATAAAGTAGGAATTTATATGACATAAACAAATTTTATTCAAGCATATATTTCAATTTTAGTGTCATTATCAGTGCCTTCATTTAAACAATTAAGGCATCTGAAGTATTTTCAAAATACTTTCTAAATCGATGGATTCTTTTAAGTAATTAGCATAAAAATATGGAGTACAAAATTTCCATCACCAATATCGATTTCATCAAAATCACATTCAAAACTTAAGTTGTTTTTTTATCCTAGTGCTCTGTTGAATTCTTTTTTTGAAGAATACACCATTCTTATCTGGTAAAGTAGGCTATCGTTTACCTATTTTCTATTAAAAAGAAATAATTTTGATAATATTTCAAGAATATGGCGACATATTCTCCTTAGAAAATGGTTTAGTGGGAACTGACATTTCTCCACGAAGTCTTGTAATATTATTCAACTCCAATACAAATACAGTAAATGTGTGTTAACGAGTCGAGTGATATAAAGTAAAGACGCAGTATCTGTTAATTCCAATAGCGCATACATTGCATTTAACTTCTAAGTGATTTTGATTTAGAAATGTAAATTTTTTTATTGGTGCTGCATATGAAGAGTCCTTTTTTATAATATCTATACTGGTTTAGTGCAGCGTCGTAACTAGGGTGGTGCTCCCGCACAGGGCGCAAGACCACAGGGGGTGCAAAAGACACTTGATTCGAA
Organism: Leptura quadrifasciata; assembly: GCA_963675555.1. Taxonomy (NCBI): domain Eukaryota; kingdom Metazoa; phylum Arthropoda; class Insecta; order Coleoptera; family Cerambycidae; genus Leptura; species Leptura quadrifasciata. The sequence goes on from OY776676.1 coordinate 104,372,146, forward strand.
TGTGTAAATGAGCGGTCAAATTCATTCCATTCCATTTCGGTCTCAAGCACGCCATTGACTATACTGATTTACCCCTAAATTAAACTGGACAATCTCGCCGACCCTAATTAATTTCTAATTTATTTTACAATGATATAATTTAGGATTTAGGTATAGAACATTAACAGGTAATCTGATGAGGACCTTTCAATTTGTGTTAAGTTTAGAGTTTAGTATCAGTATCAGTTAGTAAAGAGTAAGCAACAGTGTTACAAATGAACGTACGCATTTTATAATTTGCTTTTGATCATGCCGATAAGCACGACGACAACCGACAACATGACGAGTCACTCGGTTATTTATAAAAAAAATTTAAAAGTTCCTGCTTTATCAAAGAATAAATTTTCAGTTGTTTTAGTGTTAAATTTATTCCTTGTATATAACAATATAAAAAAAATTTAAAACTAAAAACTCTAAATTTATTGTTTGGTAAAGGAGGAACTAAGCAATGACTTCAGAATAGGATAGATAAAGCATGTCCTATACATTAACACATGAGTTGTTGTGTTTCCCTATTATGTCATACATTCTATTATTTAAAAAGGATGGAGATAGTTTTGTTTATGTTTTGGAACTCGTTGCCAGTGGCGTATATGTTAAAGAGGGTGATGATTTCGTATAATTAAGGTAATTCTAAAGGAGAACGGAAATTTCCTCGAATTTTTGCGTGATTTTTTCAGGATATCAGGAATCTGAAATTAATTTTGCGTGCATACGAACCGTTTGTCCAAAAAAATTTTTTTTAATTTTTCTATTACGCACTTTTTCATGCACCTATTTATACACCAACAGCACTTGTATATCGTCTTTTTCCTTATTAAGATCGCACTATGGCCTTTATAGACCAATAAACCCTTCACTTATGGCAGAAAACTTATCTTCCTTTAATGAAAAAAACAGATAGTTTGTAAAACATCATAAAACAGCTACTGAAAACTGTACAACTGTCAACCCGATGCGCATGCATTTACAAATCTGTGTCTAAAGTACCGACACTGACTAATATCATGAGGCGATTTTTCACGTTTTCAATGTTAAATTAATATTCCTCTTGAAACCGGTGTGGGTCATTCTATAGAACACCCCCCTCTTCTGCCGAAAAAACAGAAATACTAAACGACGCGGATTTTTTTCAAGACACGTTCGCGCCCGTTGACGCTTCGCAATCCGCGCGTGCGGATTTCGTAGCTTCGACGGGCGCGAAGGGCAAGGGAGGGATGTTTATAAATAATACTTAACCCCGTCTATCCCAGATTTAATAAGGTGCTAAGTACTATTAGAAATCCGCGCGCCACATTTAATAAGGTGCCAAGTACTATTATATATCCCTTGCCCTTCAAGACACGTTCACGCCCATCGACGCTTCGAAATCCGCGCGCGCGTATTTCGTAGCATTGACGGGCGCGAACGTGTTGAAGGGCTATAGGGATATAATAAACAAAATCTGGGTTGAGTATGTAATATTTTAAAATCTGTTATGATATTGTGGTTTACCAATTTTAATTTCTTACACAATTTCTTGTTGTGTTAATTCTGTTTTGTTTTCTGTTGTTCTATGTTATTTATCTTATCGTTTGTTTATTCATCCACAAGGGTTAAGTGGTAGAGCACTCATTTGAGTGAACTTCCCCTTGTTTCCCATTTAGTTTTATTAAGTATTATTTGTATTTGTATTTCTTTTATTGTTGTTTTTTGGGAAATAAAGACATATATTATTATTATTATTATTATTATTATATATATATGTTTATAAATAATACTTAACACCGCCTGTCCCAGATTTAATAAGGTGCTAAGTAGTATTACATATTCTTTGCCCTTCAAGACACATTCGCGCCCGCCGACGCTTCAAAATCCCTTGCTAAGCGTCGACCGGTCGCGAATGGGTTTGGAAAAATGACGTCGCATAACCAGACCCGTCGTGCCTTTAGATACCAAGCTTTAATATTGCACACATGCGTAAATAACGCATGCAAATATATGTAATCAAATGACAGAAGGAGGTTCATCTAATACAATTTCAGTGAATAAAATTCTGATTTTTATGCAAAAGAAAGTGAGTTTTCTGCCATAACTGAAGGGTTTATTGTTCTATAAAGGCCATAGTGTGATCTTAATAAGGGAAAAGGCGATATACAAATGTTGTTGGTGTATAAATAGGTGCATGAAAAAGTGTGTGTCATAAGAAAAATTTTCAAATTTTTTTTTTTTTGACAAACGGTTCGTATGCATGCAAAACTAATTTCAGATTCGTGTTCTACGACCCCAAAATAGGGTATCCTGAAAAAATCACGCAAAAATTCGAGGTTTCCGTTCTCCTTTAGAATTACTAAAAACATTTTCTATACTTCCAATATTATTGCACTGAACATTTACAATTTTGCTTATTTGTCATTCCAGCCCGAGGCTACGCTTATAAGATAATTTCACCTACCTGTGAAAAGATCGATTAACTCCAATTTTAAAGAGACATCTACATACAACACAATATTTTCCCATTGTTTATTCACAATAACAAATTCTGTCTTCAAAAACACTACAAAACCACTGTAATTACAACGTTTAACTTCAGTTTATCACAAACACTTTAATGGCGGCCAACACTGCAACTGAATTGTAAACAAAACGTGTTGAGAGGGACTGCGTGCGCATATATCCACGTGCCTTTAGCCAATAGACTGCTGAGTTCCAGTATTTATTTTTAAAGCAATGTAAACAAATAAATGATATATAACAAACCAAGAGGATGCTTTGTCTATCCTATTCTGAAGTCATTGGAACTAAGTATATCGTATAATATCAACGTTGATGTTGTTTACATGTTTATATATTGTTATGTGTAAGTAGTAGAAAATAAAATCATACTTTTATTTTTTCTCTGACTATGGAGGGGGGCGTAAAATGATTAATCGGTACTGGGCGGAACAAAGTCTAGTTACGGCACTGGTTTAGTGTATTTTAACTTCAAAATTATGAGAATTAGAATGTGTATTTACTGTGAAACATAACTGTAGATACTGCATTTTTTCTTGATACATAGAACTGTGTGTACCTTCTAAATCAACTCAAATCCGCCAAACATATATTGTAGCCTCGCTTACCCATGCTGGAATTATAATCAAATACTGATAGCATTGATATTTTTTCATGTGGAATTAAGAATTTAAAATTGATTCATGAATATAATATGTAATGCTTTTTATTGTGGAATCATTACTCTTAGTATTCTGACTCCGTAATTGGGATTTTCGACCTGTTGACTTATGTAAATAAATATATATTATATAAATAAGGGCTTTACAGAACAATGCACCTTATTTAAAAAAACTGTTTTTTTAAAATAAACTATATTATTTATCAAAGTACCATTCATTGAAAAGTGTTCTTTCTTATGGAAGAGTTGAAAATCTTTTCTGTGCATTTTAATCTTAGACAATTCAATGTACAGCTATGCTCTAATAGACTGCCAATGAAGCTTTTCCTACATTATTAAGATAAAACAAAGTCACTATCACCTTTTGGCCAGAAACAAGAGTGTACAAGTACATGTACTTTGGCCGAGTCCTAACCACGTTGCCTAATTTACGCATATTTCTCCACCGACTGGAAATTTATATTTCAATGGAATTTGAATAACTAATCTGCATCATCTGCATTTATCACATATATAAATTGAAAATGAAAAGTTGGGATGATAAAGTTTCTACAGTCATTTCAAAATGCCCCTAAAAGAATGGAAATGTTATCACTTTTGGCATGAATGTAATGTGGTATATTGTAACTTTAATTCAGGGTCATAGTCACTTATGATGTTTTGAATATGTTAATGTATTTCATAGATAAAGTATTGTTATGTGTTTACACCCTTCAGTAAACACTTCCAAACGTAGGTAGGTCCAATAATTGCAACACGAATTTTCACTAACCACTGATTTATTAATCACTAAATTTCAATACATTAATTAGACCTTATAATTACACATTAACTATAACTTTTAACTACTATTATAAATTCACTACTTGTTACTATTCTTTATCTTAACTGATCACTTGTCATCTAAAATATAACTGAACTCGTGCGTTAGTTTCGCCTCTTATACCGTCTGTCTATTTTACGAGGGCCACACCAAATATCAATATCTATTGTAGAAGAATACAGTTATCCCATTTTTCGTGAGCTATATTTCGGTAAAAGGTAATTTGAAATCCATAGCCTACTTTGTGAGATATATTACAAAAACCTGAAAAATAGGAAAGCCACAAACGGTTATAACTTTTTTATTTGAGGAGATACGAACAAAGTTAAAGGGATGAAAGTTGACGGCACAGATAATAAGAATAATTATGTGTATCAAAAAATTTGAAAAATGCAATTGGCTTTGACTACACTCTTGGGCAAAAATTAAAAGAACAAATCTCAAAGTAGGCCATGACACCATTATTTCCATTTATTTTTCTCTTTCTAAGAATGAACATCCAAAAAAAAAGGAAAAACATGTATAAAACTACTACCCACTACCATACTGAAAAGAAAATATGTGTATTTATTTTTTTAACTGCATGTGCTCAAAATGTGCACCATGCATTCTGATACACAAACTTGCTCTACGAGACACCTCACGCATTACATTTCGGAGCACTTCAGGAGTAATTGCCTCGCATGTGTTTCTGGTTTTGATGTCCTCAATATTTTCAGGGGCAGTTTGAAATACCTTGTCTTTACTGTAACCCGAGAAATCCAAGGAAGTAATATCTGGTGATCGAGCTGGCCATAGAATAGGTTCATAGGTGCCTACCCAGCTATCTGGCATAACTTGATTTAAATAATTTGCACATATTACAGCAGTGTGAGGTGGAGCCTCATCTTGTTGAAAATATGAATAATTTAATCTTTCTGCCACTGTTAATTAGTTAAGAAAATCTTGAAATTCGTTTTGCAGGAAATTAAGATATCTACAAGCGGTTAATTTGTCATCATAAAAATAAGGTCCAATTACTTTAGTCCCTAAAAGACCCACCCAAACATTCATAGAAAATCTTTCTTGCAAAGTAGTCTCTCTGCAGCGATGTGTATTTTCTTGTGTCCACTTATAATGCATATTTCTATTGAAAAATCCATTATTAGAAAAATTTGATTCGTCTGACGAAAGAGTTTTGCTGCATATCCAGCGGGTAATTCCGTTTTTTATTTAACAACCATCTACAAAATCTTACTCTCCTCGGCTTATCTCCTTCATTTAAATGTTGAACTTTCCTCATTTTGTAGCATCAAAATCTGTGTTTTTTTAAAATATTTTTCTTGAACTGTCTTTTTTTATGCGACAGTTTATCTAAATTTGTCTCAAAGAGGTTTCTTCATTTCGGTTAACATAATTCAATACTCTATTCGGTTTTCTTACATTATCCTCAACATACTCTCGCCTTACTACTTTTTTTGAAAATGAACCGTGCGTTTTCAGATTCTCAACTAACTTCCTAAACATAGTTCGATTTGGCTGCGGAGCACCTGGAAATCTAGCATCAAAATTGCACTGACAAAATCATATCAATTTGTTATTATGGTGTACACTATACTGATATAAAACATGTCTTAGAACTCGACAATGCAACATGCAACAGTGACAATCTGTCAAATTTGTTAATAACTGTGTACATTGTTTTTCACTAATGATGGCATAGCTGATTTTTACGATTCAATCGCAGTTCAATAGGAACAGTGATAGAGTGAACATCAGTAAATTTAGTTCAGAAATTGTTTAGCTGTAAAAGGCACAAAGCAACCAAAATGGCATCAGATAGTGATGGTAGCTATAGTGAAATGGAAATAGATGACATGGGACAATGGAAAAAAGTGAGATACAAAAGAAAATCAGGGGTTAATGCATCAGGGAATATAAATAAAAAGAATAAACTAACACAAGAAAACATCAATGAAATAATAGGAACAACTTCTTATAACACAAAAAACTCAGAGATAAATGTACCCACAAAAAATCCACAAAACAAAAACATCACAATACCTGTACACAAAAACCATTCAGCAAAAATGAATGAATTAATAAACAAGAAATATAAACACTTATTTTACATAACTACAACACAAGATATGACCAGAAGGGATATGTCTGAATTATGGGAAAAAATGCATCCACAATCGGATGAAACAATAATACAAACCAAAAAGGGATTTCTCATAAAAACAAATAGGGACAAAAAGACTACAATCGACACTCTAAATAAACTCATAGTTGACAAAAAAATCAAAAATTTTCAAGAAACAGTAGATTCGCATACCCCTAGTCAGGACAGGACAACAACTTCAAATTCATACTCTGTGATAATAGGATCAGTTGAACATGAAATTTCAGATTCAGAAGTAAGCGAACATCTTAAAAGAATTAATGTTCGACACCGATACTGCAAAAGAATAATCGCAAAAGCAAATAATAAACCCACATTGATGATTAGGATAATAACGGATTGTTTAAAATCCAGCGAACAACTGCTAAATGAGGGGATATTCTACAAACACAAGCACTACCCTGTCTTTCCGAGCCTTCCGCCAGCACCAATTCCACAACCATGTCCGAAATGCTTACAATTTACGCACACAAAAGAACAATGTACAACTCCACCAAAATGTACAAAATGTAATGGACCTCACCACTTCTCCACATGCAATTCCACACTGCCGATGAAGTGTACAGGATGTGGATCAGAAGAGCATGCAGCGTGGTCACTCAAATGCCCAAAAAGACCAACACAACCGATACAAGGGCTACCAAATGCACAAATAAAGTCTCTCAACAAGAAAAGTCACGAAATCGATAAGAAAATTACAAAGAACTCCAAAATACACTCATCAGTCACGGTACACGATATGATAATTAACACATATGTAACAAACTAAACAAAGAAAAAAATAGAGATAGAGAAGAACTATTAAAAAAACTTAGAAAAAGATTTGTAACACTGTACAATATCGACACAGTGGCAACATTTTCTGGTAACAGACTATACATCTTAATGTTCGATCTAGATGAACCCCTAACTACATCACCAACTGAACCTATACTTGGAAAAAATAATGTTCAAGTTCACGTCGATGCTTAGGATGTTATACGCCAATGTAAACAGCTACACACCTAAAAAACAGATAATTAACAACACAAAGGAAGGAAATAACATCAATTGTTCACTTTTTGTCGAGACCAAAACCAAAAAAAATAGCATCACAAGGTATAAAAACTGGGATGTATTACAGCATAATGGTAACATTGTAAATAATAACACAAGAGGAGGAAACCTTGTGCAGATAGATCCCATTCTAAAAATGAAGAAAGAAAATCCACCTAGAATAAATAACCCCCTTAATGAAGCCACACACTTTTCAATACCATTTCAAGGAGACAGAATGCATATAATACTGGTATACGTACATCCGACGTCTAATATCGAAGAAACTATCTTCAATAAAGCAGCCCAATACAAATTTTGCTTAATAATAGGGGACTTTAATGTCAATAGAACAAAAAACAAGCAAATACAAACATTCGTAAATAATACGACATTTAAAAAAGCAGACACTCCCCCGACGTTCTTAATGAATAATAACCCGGACACAACACCAGATATAATGCTCTACACTGAAAATATTCATAACAATATATGTAAAATAGAAACTCTCCCCGACATAGGATCTGATCACCTGGCAATAGAAATTAATATAGAGCTCGACAAAACAACAGAAGAGCAAGTGGAGGAAAAAAGAATTAATCTATATAAATGCAATATGGATGAAGTCAATATCATAATGGAAAACTATGTAGATGAATGGCAACACCACCCAATTGATGAACGGGCAATAAGCAGGTTTAATGAAAAGCTAACGGAGACAATCCTACACAATTCACCAACAAGAAGGATCAGATATTATTCATATGAACTTCCTCCATTCATAATCAGGTTAATAAAATATAAAAGGAAAATGTACAGAGATTACCTAATAAATAAAGATGTACAATATAAAAAACATATTAATGATTACAACAAAAATATTCAAAAGCTAATCAAAGAATACAAGGAACATAAATGGGTAACGGTATGTAATGAAATCAACCAGCAAAAAGGTAGAAATTACTGGCAACAAATAAAAAAATTATCCAGGTATAAGCAATCAACAGGCATAGCCGCACTAGAGGAAAATAATATACTCTACAATAGTAACACCGAAAAAGCAGAACTATTTGCCGAACACTATGAAAAAATATACACAGCCAAAAATGATAACCAATATGACGAAGCACATCACGAAGATATTAAAAATTGGTATGACAACTACTTTTCGGAAGAATTACCAAGGCAAAACTATACAATAAATGAGGAAACCTATTATGATATTCTGTACAAAGGAAAGAGCACAGCCCCAGGAAAAGACAACATATCTAAAAAAATCATCCGCAACCTTGGACATAAGGTACACCTATACATAATAGTATGAATACTGTCTAAACAAACAGTTTTTCCCTAAGGAATGGAAACATGGCATTGTCATTGCCATCCCCAAGCCAAACAGCAATCCACACAGAACAAATAATTACCGTCCAATCACACTACTACCTGTACTGGCAAAAAATCTGGAACAGGTTATAAAAAAGCTTGTTTCAGATGCTATTGGACACAACATACCCAATTATCAATTCGGATTCTGTGAAAAATCGTCCACTATTCATCCACTAACGATCATCACTTCAAATATCCAAACAGCAAAACTCGAAGGACAATACAGTTCGGCAATATTTATGGATATAAATAAAGCATTTGACAGCGTTTGGCATTGGGGCCTATTGTACAAGCTTGCATACCTGAACTGTCCAAGATACTTGGTGTACATGATAAAAATATATTTAAAAGAAAGAAACTTACAAATTAGAATAGACACAACTTATTCTAAAACATTTAAAATGCAACAAGGACTACCACAAGGGTCGCCACTATCACCATTACTGTACAACATCTACTGTTATGATATCTACAACTACGGAAATAACCTAGCATACTTTAACTACAATTCATATATACTACAGTATGCTGATGACACTGTATTAATTAGTCATAATTATATGATAAAAAAGAGTGTGGAAGAATTGCAAAGACTAATTAACATGACGATGACATGGTTTAACAAGTGGAGATTGAAACCTAACCCAACAAAATCACAGTATATAATTTTCAACCATGTTCCTAACAAAAACTCTCCAAAAGTAACTATCAACAACCACTATCTACCACTCCAAACAACAGTCAAATACTTGGGTGTAAGTCTTGACCATAAGCTGAATTTCAATAACCATACCAAAATCATAAAAAAGAGATGCATTTCCAGAGGCAAACACTTCCGTAGTCTGACTTATAAAAATAAAGGCATCAGTATGAAAACAGCAGCACATATTTACAAATCGATATGCAGGCCTATACTAGAATATAACCATCCCATGTACCTTAATGCAAGAAGACCAGCACTGAAAAATATCAGCGTAGCCGAAACATCAACGCTCAGAACAATCACCAAATTCCGACATCCAGACAATCCACTTCATAACCCACCAAATGATCTCTTATACCATGTTGTTAATATAGAACCGATCTCAAGGAGACTACCAAAATTGTCAGCCAAATTTGCCAAAAATGAAGACAACAGGGAAAAACTACGACTCCTATGCAAAACAAGAAACCAACAGGCACCTAGACGCAGAAAATACCCAGAACGAACCCTGTGGGAATATATTAATGACATAAGCGCAACATGAATGGCAATAATCCATGATATATAGCACACCCTCTATATTCTCTATATTTATGTTTATATACTTTAATTTTTTTTTTTTTTATATATGTATATAGATAGCACACACTATACACATAATGTATGTATATGATTATATATATCTGTAAACAGGCTGAAGGACTTCGGTCGATGGCCATTTGAGTCTATACTCAATAAAGAACTTTTATTATTATTATTTATTTACGATTCAATAATATGAATTGTGGTTTTCGTAAAATATTAAATATTGACACTATTAGTTAAAATTTTTGTGACATGTTTTATATTGTTGGAAAGAGAAAAAATAAACGGAATTAATGGTGTCATGGCCCACTTTGAGATTTGTTCTTTTCATTTTTGCACAAGAACGTATGTCAAAGCCAACTGCGTTTTTAAAAATTTTTTGATACACATTATTATTCTTATTGTCTTTGCCGTCAGCTTTCATCCCCTTAACTTTTTTCGTATCTCCTCAAATAAAGAAGCTATAACCATTTGTCGTTTTCCTATTTTTCAGGTTTTTGTAATATGTCTCACAAAAAATGAGGTAACTGTTTCTAAAACTTTATTCTTCCACAATAGATATTAAACGAGATATTTGGTGTGGCCCTCGTAAAGTAGACAGACATTTATTCTCGATTCGTCTATTTCACTCCAGACGTTCCAAACGAATACTCCTTGCGTCTGGTCTGTCATCCCGGATGATTCTACCGTTTTCTAGCCATCTGTGGTAATGGCACCATCTCTGGGCCAACTGGCAAATTACCGTTTTATTGGTAACTAATTAGGCAGGCTTCATTTTACTCTGCTACTAGGGATAAACCTCTCTTCGTAAGGGGGCGTGGCGGTGCACATAACAGTATACAGGGTAGACCATTAATAATAGGCCATAGTTCAGAGGGTAGATTCTTTGGGCCAAAATATGAGGATATACCAAATATGCTTTAGTAAAATGTTACTGTGGAAAAAGATACAGGGTGTCAAAAATTCAAATTATTTTTTCGTTTTTTTTGCAATAACTCAACAGCCTCTTGATTGATATTCGCTAAATTTGCTAGAGGAACTTTTTTTAATCTAAGAAACAATAATTTATGTATTACATCACGTTAGATCATAGAGGGTGCCGCAAGACCTGTATCTGAAGACAAATTTTTTTCATATTATTTTTTAACGAAACGTTGTGGTACTTCTGACCAGAAAATCTGATGAATCATTTCCACGTATAAAAGGTACACTTGGTAGAACTTGATAACTCCAACCGTTTTTGAGGAAAGTGCCGTTAATATTTGTATATATTTCAATAATTTTTTGAAAGACATTCAAATTTAATGAAACAAAGTGTATTTATGGAAAAAAGTACAAAACTAATGGATTATTTTCATGGTATTGAGATTAATACATAAATCAAAAGATTGTTTAAAATAAGGATCTAATCTCATTAGAAGACCAAAAAATAATGTAAAAATTGAGTTAATGACATTATGAACTTTCCCCCCTTGCAAAAACCCCATTGCTGCAACTTAGAGTAACTGTTCGATATGGTCTCCATCTACTTCTATGCCTTTCTAATTCTATTCATAAGAGATTTTCTTACATTGAAATATACTGTTATGTCCTGCCCTCTAACGGGGAGAGATGTGATTAAGTCCCTGGTCAAAGTGAAGGGAAACCTGTTATTCTGTTGATGGCCGGTAGGTGGGGTGGCGCCATCTCTGGGCCGATTGACGAACAGACATCTAGCACATAGTAGAAAACTCTGTAGAATTCCAACCTGTGCTAGAATGTTATGGAATAGGATTCTGGAACATTCTAAGGGTGTATATAAAGAAGTGAAGTTGAGCAGACACTACAGTTTTTAGGTTAGACAAGAGTTGACAAGTTTAAGAAGAAAAGTAAAGTACATAGTGTTTTAAAAGTAGTGAATTTATATTAGATTAAGTTATTATTAGTTGTGTGATTTTTAAGTATTTACTAGTGTAATTTTAGTGATTAATAAAATAGTGGTTAGTGAAGATTCTTGTTGCAAGTTATTTGAACCCACAGAGTGTTTACTGAAGACTGTAAACATGTAACAATACATTTTTCTGTCCTCTAATAAAATTTACTGCGTTTTGTGTTTTGTTCTGTCCCACAGTTCTTCTCTTCATTTGATTGTATTTGCATAGACTTAAGACTTCATTTATCCCCACACATATAATTCAAAGGATTATAATCAGCACTCCTTAGTGGTCAAGTAAACTCACTTCCTCGACCTATTCATCTGTGTGGGAAAGTCTCATCAAGATAATTCCTGACTTCAATGGGGAAATAAGGGGGAGCTCCATCTTGCATGAACCACATTGTGTTCCATACGTCTAGCATGAAAGCATGTAATATATCAGCAAGATTTTGAAGAGAAAACAGATAAGACTGTCCATTTAAATTTGAAGGAAGAAAAAACAGTCCCAATAATTAGTCGTTAATGATACCACACCGAACGTTAATCTTAAATTCTGCCTTTCTTTAACGGCATGAGGATTTTCTACTTCCCAGTAATGGGTATTTCTCTAGTTAAAAATGCTTCGGTGAGTAAAAGTTGCTTCGTCGGTAAATAAAGTGTTCTTAACAAAATTTCGATCCCTGTTGTGTTTATTTAGAACAAATTGACAAAATTGTAGCCTTTGTGGAAGATCCCTTCGAAGTAAGTTTTGTACAGGAGTCAGATGATAAGGGTAGAAGCGTTCTTTACGTAAGACTCTTAGGACAGATTGTTTAATCACCCCTGTTGCCGCTGCTAAACAACTTGAACTGACTTGAGGATCTTCATCCACACGAACTAAAATTTCTAGTTTTTGATCTGGAATAATAATCGTTTCGGTCATCCCACATCGTTTTTATGGCAAAATGAACCCGTTTCTCCCAAACGACGAAACAGAAATTATTTTGTGTGTAAACACATGTCATATCCCTCATTTCCCTATTTGAAAAATCATTATGTCTAGGCATTGTAAATAAAGAAGTTAAAGAAATTAGCTCGAGGAACACAAGAACAAAATGAAATGATTAAATGACGTAAATGACAGAACTAAAACGTAACCAAAGCACACTTTTCAATAAATATATTTTGTTTCGTTAAATTTGAATTTGTCTTTCAAAACATTATTGAAATATTTAACGGCACTTTTCTCTAAAACGGTTGGAGTAAAAAATATGAAAAAAATTCATCATCAGATACAGGTCTTGCAGTGCCCTTTATGATCTAACGTGATGTGATACATAAATTATTGTTTATTAGAATAAAGAAAGTTCCTCTAGCAAATTTGGCGAAGATCAATCAAGAGACAAAAAAACGAAAAAATAATTTGAACTCTGACACCCTGTATCTTTTTCCACAGCAATATTTTACTAAAGCATATTTGGTTATATCCTCATATTTTGGCCCAAAGAATCTACCCCTGAACTATGGCCTATTATTAATGGTTCACCCTGTATAATAGTAAATAAACAATATTCATTGTCTATGGTGTATTTTAACAAAATTAGTATGAGGGTTCACTGTGTGCTGTATATTTTAAATTGGATGCAATGTAGTATGAAATTTCCAATCACAAAGAGACAACTGTATATCGTGTGTTTTATTTATATGTTGGAATATTTTCTGCACATAAGAAGGTATACAGATTAGCAGTCTATTAGAGCAAAGCGGCACATTGGATTGTCTAAGATGGTAATATAATTATACTTAAATAAATCCTAATGGAAAAATAATTACTGCTCTAGTTGTTTTCAATTCTTCCCTTGCTTGATAAACGAATTGTAAATTTAAAATTGACTTTATTTTAGGAGATCAAGTGTCGATTCTAATTTCCGACTACATGCCTGGAGGATCTTTACTCGACCTAGCAAATTCTTGTAAATTTAAGTCTGGTAAAATAATGAAAGAATGCCTAGTAGTGTACTTTGCAATCCAAATGTTAAAAATAGTACAAGCTATGCATGAGGTGAAAATAATCCATGCTGATATTAAGCCAGATAATTTTCTAGTTTTTCTCTTGCCTGACAGCACAGTTGGTCTCCAACTTATAGACTTTGGATGCAGCATTGACATGACACTTTTCCCTCCAAACACAACATTTACAAGAAGAGTTACAACAGAAGATTTTGTATGTTGTGAAATGTTAGATGGGAGACCATGGAATTACCACACAGATCTGTTTTGTATTGCAGCTACGACACATGTGCTACTATTCGACAGTTATATTAAATTAAGAAAACAAGATGGACTTTGGTCAATAATTCAGCGATTTGCTAGATATATGAAAGTAGATTTATGGAATATGTTTTTTAGTGACTTACTTAACCAGCAGTCAGGACCTGCAGATTTAGTCCCTTTACTACATATGTTAACTGAATCTTTAATTTATAAAGATATTGAAGCAGAAATGAGATTTGTTGTTAATCTACTTAAGAATCGATAGTCGTTTTGCTTGATATAGACTAGATTGTAATGCTAAATTAAATATTATTTATGTATTTTTAGTTTAGTTGTAATTTTTAAAATATGATTATTTTTACAACAAATTATTGTGGCTGTTTTCCTTTTGTTAAAATTATGCGAATGTTAACTGCTAGTTAAGATCAAATTTCTGTTTCAAGTCATTACTGAAGTATTTGACAAAAGAAAGGGTAAGTTGAATAAAATTTCATTTGAAACGATTATTCGATGTGACTGTTTTTACCTGCTGAGCAGGTGAGAGTTTGGATTTTCTAATGAAATTTAAAAAATGAGTGGAATGTTTGTTTTGACGCAAATATCAAATTCCTTATGAATTAAAAGATTATTTTTAAAATAAAAAAATTATTTTAAATTTTCTTAGAATTATGAAAAAGGATGTAAACATTAGGATGTATAGTATGACAAAGAGAATTACACTATTATATTCCTTCTACTAAGAACACGTACATTTGGATATTTAAAACATTTTAAGGGAGCTTTCTGGTAGTTTAATTTTTTGGCTTTATATTGGTGATTAAAATTCCATCTCGTTTAAAACATGAATTATAGTTTTAAGTAATTTCGTCTCATTAAATATCTCATAATGTAAAAGCAGTATTATTTTGTTAAATATAGAATATACTCCCAAACAATATACCTAAACAAAATATTCAATAAGTGGTTTAATTTATACCCTTGAATGTCTAGTTGAATAGTGGATTCACTTTTTTGTTCTTAATGATTTTTTCTGTAAAACGAGTATTATATTTTACACAGGGTGTATATGATTAAAAAATTATACCAATACCCTGGGGCCGTCCGACACACAACCATTGGTGAAGGAACTCTTCTCACTGAGAAAGTACGCACAAGTGTGCATAGTCAATAAGCTCAATAAGGACCGTGGTTTGAAGCCTTCACTATACTGTAGATCCCTAGGCACAATGGGGCCGCCTGTTGCCTAGTAAAGCAGCGGTGTAATCTATATCTGCCAAACCAAATCGACATCATCTCTGAAGAAAATTAAAATTAAAGTAAACCTAACAAAGTATCTGAAACGAAAACTATTGACATTTCAACTGCACTAAAATCTAATTAAATGTGACAACTGTGACTTACAAACAAATAATGAGAACATTTGGACTCTTTGTACTATTTTTGCATTTTGCAATTTCTAGGCTTTCAAAAGTATCCTGCTGTCTATTATGTTTCTAACTGACCTTAAAGGTGGAGGCGCCTGTTGTGGGCTTAACCACAATAAAAAAAATTATTCGTATGTAGATTTGGTATAATTTATTGTATTCTAATAAGTACCATATACTACAGAGCTTTCAACAATGATCACAGGACACGTGATTTTTTAGTTCATCTTTTAGGCTTGTCATGTTTTAGCCATGTCAGAACCTTCCATACTAGGGATATTTTAATTCGTATGTATCTAAGGGTGCGTTTTCAAGTATCTTCGCTGACGGTTTTTTTCGACGAAGTTTCACGAAATCTCGACGCAACGCTCGGTTTAATTGGCTCTGAAGCTGAACACGCCTAGCGGAACCAATAAGGCAACGGTTTGTCTACGCAGAATATTTAACGCCGTACAGTCTTCTTGTAGGCATATCCTAACATTTAACTATTTATTTTAATCTGAAATGTCATATCATAGACGTAGTAGTAGTGTTTTGGTGGATATTGCATAATTATCAGTTCTTTTTCACGGGTTTTGAATTGTTTTAATTATTATTTGAGTACTAATCAGTTCTTTTCAGAACTACATAATTTACATCAGTTATCTTCTGGTGAGTAATGATAAAGAGAAAAAGAATGTTAGGTTAAGTAATGTTTTTTAAATTTTATTCTAGTCCTGTCTTGCCATGGTTTTTACGCCAGAGCAAGATGCCTTCATTTTGATGGCTCATTTTCGAAGTGGAACTCGTAACGAAGATGGATCATGGAAGTATTCATTGCAATCATGCATCGAACAATTTATGGAACAATTTCCTGACGCAAATATTCCATATGACACGTTTTCAAATCGTAAATATGTACTCGTTGATTGTTTTGCAAAGACACACTGCCTTTGCAAGGGAAAATCCACTGGTAGGCCAACTGTTTTAACTGAAGTGGTTATGAACGACGTTCGAGAAAGAATGAATCAAAGCCCGACAAAATCCATACCAAAGTTGTCCGCTCAAACAGGTAGGTACTTTTACACTAAATTTTTTAATTACTGAATACGTTACATACCATTTAAATTTAGTTTCTTGAAAATATACAATATGAATTTCTTTGGTGAAAATTATTATCAACAACTAATAACGATACCTACTAAAACTCTTGTTTATATATAAAACCTGAATGCAAATAAAAAAATATATAAAACTGGGAATCGGTTCTCTTCAGATGTCTTAATATACCTAAACGACAAATCAACGAAATTTTTTTTTTTTAGGTCTTTCAGTTGGAACAACCCATAAAGCACTCAAAAAACTCCATTTGCATGCATACAAGGTAACCATTGTTCAAGAACTATTACCCCCTGATTTTGAAAGTCGAGTAAGATATTGTCGTTGGTTCAACGGAAATTTAAATAATAACGATGTATTGGATTTAACCTACTTTACTGATGAAGCACGGTTCCACTTAACAGGTTATATCAATAGTCAGAACTACAGGACATGGGCTACAGAAAACCCTCACACTTATGTAGAAACAAGTTTACACCCCTTAATAGTTGGTGTATGGGTGGCAATATCCAGAAGGCGAATTATAGGCCCTATATTTTTTCGTGAAACAATTAATGCCCAAAGGTATCAAACTCTTATTTTAGAGCCATTTCTGGCGCAGTTTCATGGTGATGAACTGCAAGATGGGTATTTCCAGCAAGACGGCGCTACTGCCCATACAGCAAAAGCTTTACTTGATTTTTTACGGGAGTTTTACGATGACCGATTAGTCAGCCAGGGACTATGGCCTGCACGGTCTCCAGATCTAACGCCCTGTGATTATTTCTTATTTGGACACATGAAGAACAATGTTTTTAAAAATAGATTACATACCATTGACGAATTACAAGAGGCAATAGAAAGAGAAATCCGCAATATTAGTGTTGATCAGTTACAGAACGTATTCGAAAATATGAAACGAAGAGTCCATGTGTGTTGAGAAACTCAAGGCAGCCATTTTGAGCATTTGTTATAATTTCTTGGCATTTCGTATTAAAATGTATTCATTCATCTTCTAATTTAAATCTCATGTAACAAAAGTTTTTATTATGTAATTTCTTTTATTTACTGTGGATTGTTTGATTCGAATGTTTATATTCATGTCTGTAGAAATAAAGATTATTTTGAATTAGGTGTAACAATTTATTTCTTGCGAACGTTTTTTTTATTAAGATATAGTCTACTATACTTTAACTTGGCGTGTGTATGTATGAGTTAATATTTCCGTACGATTTCATTTTCTCCCATATTGTACACAAAGTTAAAGCAATAGTCCAGAAACATTGCCTACGTGGACAATATTTCTGGATCTTTGTGTACAAGAGAAAATGAAATAGTACGGAAATATTAACTCATACATACACACGCCAAGTTAAAGTATACTAGACTATAAAAGGCATCCCATTTAAATTTGCTTTTAATATTAAAAAACTCTTAAATTTGATGAATAAATGAATTATCATAAACTTTTTACCTTTAACTAGAACGCCAATGGATTTAGGGTATTTCTGTTTAGTGCAATACCATCGTGTATAGTTGGTTGTCTATATTTTTGTGGTCACGTGTCCTGTGATCATTATTGAAAGCTCTGTATAATTATGTATGTATATCAATCTTGAAATATTATTCTTCTGTCATACATACCATTAGCTGCGGACCTAGGTACCAGAGATATCTTTTTTAATATCAAAATAGTAACAATAAATAACTAGTAATAGTACTAGATACGCCACAATACATCTCCTCTTAAAAAGAAGCAGTCAAACAATCAGTGGTGAATCTAACTCTTTTTTAGAAATTGAATATCTATAACATCTAGGTTAAGATTTAAAGATAAGCAGGTTTTACTCTGTCTATACTAATTGTAGACTGCTCCATGCTTATTTATACAAATCACTACCAGTACGAGATACCACCTTAAAAGGTCCTTTGTACTTCGGTGATAAAGAAGGTTTTAATTTCTCTTTCCTAATAAAAATATAATCACATGTTTGTATGTCAGGAATGACAAATGATTTTTCTAAAATATATTTTGAATCTGTTACTTTGATATTAAAATGTTCACGTAATTTAAGTTGATAAAAAAATTCCACAGGAAGACATAATGGTTGACCAAAAAAAAAATCCGCAGAAGAACATTGTAAATCTTCTTTTGGCATTGCTTGGAAACCCAATAAAATGATTGGAAGTTCACTCTTCCAATTCCTGGAATTAGATCTGGCAATTAACGTTGTTTTTAGAATTCTGTGAAATTTTTCAACTAACCCATTACTTTGAGGATGATATGCAGTAGTATGTATTTTATGAAATTCTAGGAATTTTGAAAATTGTGAAAATAACTTAAATTCAAATTGAGCACCCTGATCCTTTAGGGACTTCGAATTTACCAATTGTTGTTTTGTATGGTTATTTATTTTAGCTGTCTGACAATTAATACATGTTTTTGTCCATAAGGTATAGTCTGTATTTATTTTAGGTCAGAAATATTTACTGTTAATTAATTTTTTAGTTGCTCGAATTCCTGAATGAGTTAAATTATGAAAAATCTCAAAAATATCGCTTCTCATTTTCGCGGGTATATAAGGTCAAAATTTGGAATTAGAAACATCACACCAAATCTCGTCTTGCGAATTTGGAAATTTATTTTATTTACATATTTAATGTTATTTTTCTTGGATAATTTATTTTTTATTAATGTAGTGAAGATAAATCATCTATACGTGAAAGCGTATCAGCAATGATATTATCTTTAGCGTGTTGAATGTTGTTTGCAAATTGCGCTATAAATTCCATATAATGTATTTGTCTGCGACTTCTCTCCACCCTGAAGAACAAAGGTTTGTGATCTGTAAAACAAATATACTTTCTCCCAAAGGTGTCGAAAATGTTTAATGGCTAAATATAAAAACATAAGTTCTTTATCAAAAGTAGAAATCCTTTTTGAGCATTATTAAGTTTTTGCGAAAAGAAAGCTAAAGACACATTTTCCATCATATACTTTCCAACGCTGCACCCATTGCAACATTTGAACAATCTGCCGTGAGGGACAAAGTTATATTATTGCCACTGTTAGGGTGTGTAAGAACGGTTGAATGGGCAAGTGTTTCTTTTGCCGTTATAAAACTATTAAGACTCTCGTCTGGCCCGGAGCTGATATCCTTCATATCATTACGCTGCAATTCAGTGCTTTTAAAATATATGAAGGGTTTAAAATTTGAGCAATATTAGGAAAAAAACGATGATAAAAATTGAGCATGCCTATAAAATGCTGTAACTGTTTGAGTGTAATAGGACGAGGGAAATTTCTAATTATTTCTACTCGTTCTTCAGTTGGTAAAATACCATTTGATGGAATATTATGTGCTAGAAAATTCAGATTATCTGTGCCAAAAACGCATTTGGATGGTTTTATGGTAATACCATAATCATTAAGTCTTCTAAATAAAATCTTTTAATGTTCATAATGTTCCAATACTATTTTTACTTGCTATAAGTATGTCATCTAATTAAATAAAATCTAAATTTGCTAGTACTGCATTCATGAATCTTTGAAATGTTTGCCTAGCATTCTGTAACCCAAGAGGCATTCGTAATAAATCATATAAACCGAAAGGTGTAGTAATGGCAATTTTATGAATATCTTCAGCAATGAGTATTAGATGATATGTACAGACTAGGTCTATCTTTGAAAAAATTGTACAACCGTGTAGTTGCGAATTGAAATCATGAATATGAGGTAATAGACATCGGTCTGGTACAGTGATAAATCGCCGCAAGTTCGCCAATCGTTTGAATTTTTTTAGGGACCATATGAAGTGGTGAAGAGACAGATGATGAAGAAGGCCTACAAATGCCTCTAGATTCACCATTTGTCTGAACGAACTATTTTGCTAGATTAAATTTATTAGCATCTAATCTATGTGGGTAAAAAAAATGGTAAATAACCTTCTGTCTCACAGAATGTTTGACAGGTAATGAAAAATGTGGTGAACTAATTAAATATGGATATTTGTGAAGCAATTTCGTATAGTTATTCTCTATAGAAAAGATCTTTGGTGATGAAATAGAGTAATTTTTGACATAACAATTTACTGACAGGTTTGTCTTGTTATCAATCATACGTTTATTCTTTAAAATCAACAATAATTCTGAAATGAAATAAGAAATCTGCTCCAATAATAGGATAACTGGTATCGGCAATATTGAAAACAAAGGTAAAATCGCATCGTAGCCCTAAATTGACTTTTAAACTTTTCTTTCCATAAGCGTTAGCTGCAGTGAAAACAATCATTTTTCTTTTAGAAATCTTCAAAAACATTTCCTGGATTAACTGATAAATCTGCATATGTCAATTAAAAATTGCAATTTATTAGTAAAAGTCATAAATAAAAAGATGACAATTGATATCTTGTAGACTATTGTCTATCGCCTTGACATTGGGATCTATTAGTTTTTCGTATTAAAATTCTGGGCCTTATGTTATGAATTAAAAAATGGCTCTTCTGTTCCTTTCTTTGTAAGGCTATCAGCTAAATTCATTTCCGTCTATCCCCTCATATCCTGGCACACACACCAAGGTAACCTTGTTATTATTTGCCAATGGGCTAGTAGACAATAACAAAAATTACAAAAGTAATAATATAGCATTATAGTATGACTCTTCAATATGTTATAATATAATTTGAAGGTAATTTTACTGACTATTATTGGTTTTATTGTAAAATGAATATGCTTGAAATTCGAGTGGATTTAAAATAAGGCAGTTTGCCGGTTATCTCGTGATGTAATAGTGTAACATGCGCACGCATTCAATATAACACCACTAGCGCTCATTTCTCTGCTGATTAGCTATTACGTCATAGCCAATAGAATAGTCCAAACATTTGCGGCAATATCTAACCGTTTAAACTTCATATATATATTTTTTACTATAAGGCATTATTAAAAAAATTAAATAAAAAACACGGGTTAATTGTTTTTATATGTAGATGTTATTAAAATAATAATAAAAAAATTGTCTACTTGACCATTGCTTCAGAGATTGTCTACAATCTTAGGTAATTTTAAACTCGAAGGTATAGGACTTTAGAGCCTTTAATGCTGCCTGGCTATCTGAAAGAATATAGATCTTTGCCCTTCAAATGCCTTTGTTTAGGCATTCCTGGACATTCCTCCTGTTTGATTGGCATTGAATCTGTGGGTTAGTCACGGAGTCAAAATCGCAGAAGGTGCTGCTCTGCATTCTCAGTTAACAGACTACCTAACTAATAATGATATCATCCCAGATACTCAGTCAGGTTTCAGAAAGGGTTATTGTACCTCAATAACATTATGTTCTATAGTAGACGACATTCTCCGTGCCTCTGATAGATCAATGGTTACATGTTTAACTCTTTTGGATATGTCAAAAGCTTTCAACAGCATAGATCCGCAGTGTTTATTAACAAAACTTTTCTACGAAGTATCTGGAAGCACCTTGGAGTGGTGTAAAAATTACTTACGGAGCCGCTCCTAATACGTTTCTATAAATTCATCCAACAAAATTGATACCTCTAAAAGAAGAGTAATAAGATCGGGTGTGCCACAGGGATCTATTCTGGACCCTATATTTTTTATTATGTTCACTGCTGATTTACAGTTTGTTGCGAATTACTGTCGAATTCATATGTATGCTGGTGATATTCAGTTATACCTTCATTTTAATCCAGAAGGCGCACCTGAAGCAACCAGAAAGATTAACAATGATCTTTCCTTAATGAATAACTGGATTAGGCAGAACTCATTGGTACTCAAATCCTAAAAAGAGTAAATGCATTACTTTTGGCGCTAGTAGTACCTTGCATGCAATAGCCAATTTTGAAGTATCAATTGACTTAAAAATTTGTAAATCTCGTTAGTTGTCTTGTTAAAAATCTTACAACTCCTTAAAAAGTCTTTCACCTTTCAGAAACCTTCTAGATCAAAAAAAATAATAATGTTAACAGAATCGTTAGTTTTCTCTCACTTTAATTATGCCGACGTAGTATACGGGCTCGGGAAGATTTTTGAAGATCTTGCAAATGCAAAACCACACAGTCAGATTCATTACAGATATCCCAAGATTTCACCTTATAACTCACTTTCTAAAAGATCTTCAAATACTCAAACTAGAGGACCAACGTCTACTTCACACTGTCATATTTGTTAACAATATTATTTCTCATAAGTTCCCTACATACCTATTTTTTGAAATAGAAAAAAGAAGTGACGCACATGCAACAGACTTAAGACGAACTAACACAACTCTTTCAATTCCTCTCCATTCTACCGCTGCATTCCGCAATTCATTTGCTTTTTTAGCTCCATATTGCTATAATAACCTGTTACACTAAAACTTAAACTGATTTTTAGATCACCCTCCTCACAACACTTCCAATGTGTAATACTACAGCAAATTTTTTATGTGGCTACCCCGCACCTCCTGACCATCCATCATGTTTATCTTTTTGAATACAGATTAAAAATTCCTAAAATCGTGAAAGCTCATTTTTATCCTTATCTATTTTAACAGATTAAAATTTCTCTTATTAATGTGCGTTGATGGTAGAGAATAAATATAACAAAAATCGCGTTACTGTTACCACAAAATACAGATTTAGAAATTTATGAAATCGTGTAGAGCTGATTTTTACCCTTATTCATTTTAACAGATCATGTTTTTTTTCTATTTTTCCTATTAATATATACTGATAGATAGTAAGAAATAAAATGATCAGAAATTTCTAAAATCGTGTAGAGCTTATTTTAAACCTGATTTATTCTGAAATACATTCTATTAATACATAATGATAGCCAAAAGCAAAATATTGCAGGTTATAATTTGTTGAAATCATGTACAGTTAATGTTTCAACATTGTTTTCATAACAATAAAACAAAAAATCTGAACCTGGATTACACAGTTGGAATCTAACAAGGGACTTGTTGGAGAAAAACTTTATTTTCCAAACGTAGGTAAATAATTGATTACTTTACTTGAATTTCTATTTTATCTTTACTTCTAGTAGTACTATCGTTATCGTAGTAGGGGTACCTTTTTCGCTGGTTGGGATATCCATTGAATTATGCAAGAAAAGCAGCAGCACAAAACACATTCCATATGTAATAGAAAAAATTAGCGCTACTCATTTTTCCACGTACAAACAATTCCAAAGAATTTCCTTTACATACGGAAATACACACATTATAGTGTAATACATGTACAATCTAGCGCAATAATGCCTAACACTTTCGATTTCGGATCGGTGGTAATATTTTATTTCTTACTATCTATCAGTGTATATTAATAGGAAAAATAGAAAAAAACTGAATCTGTTAAAATGAATACGGGTAAAAAATCAGCTCTACACAATTTTATAAATTTCTAATCTGTATTTTGTTGTGGTAACAGTAACGCGATTTTTGTTATATTTTATTCTCTACCATCAATGCACATTAATAGGAGAAATTTTAATTTGTATTCAAAAAGATAAACATGATGGATGGTCAGAAGACGCGAGGAAGCCACATAGAAAATTAGCTTGTAGTATTATACATTAAAAGTGACATTGGGGGGGGGGGGAAGGATATTAAATATTTTTTTATGGTCTACTCCTTAGTTGAATCCACTTGAATTTTTTTGGGATAGTAGGTACAGAAAATCGATGAGTGCCTTACTACTGGTCTAGATGGTGTCTAAGAACTTATTGATTTCGGTTTTAGCACTTCTTGACCTCCCAGGTCGCATTGCCTTTAACTCTTTTTCCCAGAGTCACTAAGTATCCTGGTCAAAATTTGGGCGGACGATCAAAAATGGCGAAGAAGGTGTATCGAGGTCCTAGTTATCCTCCAGTAACATTTTACTTATTTCTGACCTTTAGTTTGGCAACAGCACACTTTTTCCCGGAACAGTTGGTCGGATCGAACTGAAACTGGTGGCAATCGACTCTATGACCTCAAGTTACTCAAAAACAAAGGATCGCGTCGCCTTTAACTCCTTTTTCTAGAGTCACCAAGTATCCCAGTCAAAAGTGGTGCAAAAGGTGTATCGAGGTCCTACTTGTCCTCCAATAACATTTTACTTATATCTGTCCTTTAGTTTGGCTAGTTTTTCCCGGAACCGTTGGTCGCATTGATTCGGCAATGGTCGGAATCGATTCCTCTTGGTCGATAACGATATCTCCTGCGCCTTCGTGTGTTTTCGGGAAACTTCGGAAGAGTTCGTGTGAAGTTCGGATTTTTGCTTAAAATTCTAGCTTTCTCATGTGTGAACTCCTCCGAAACTTGTTTCGGTTTTTCAATTCCACAAGTCGTTGACAAAACGTGAATAAACGCCCTTGGGGGTGATCAGATCGAATCGATAACCAGTCGAAAATGCTACCCCACCCGACTTTGTACGCCTTCGGACCTCGGAGGACACCGACCGTCTCAATAAAAAGTGTTCTAAACCTCTTCGAGGTTATGTACCCCCGAACAGGGGGGGGGGATGCTTACAAAAAATCCTACTTAAATGTTCGATTTTTAGGTTAGAGAACCCACTCGCGCCTAACTTCACTGTCTTTAAAAAAATTTAATTATATTTATACTAGATTGTCTACGAGATGTCACTGTCACGGGATTAACGTATCCCTCGACGTCATGCTTCCGTTTTTGAAGACGTACTTCTATCTAGTACGCAAATATAATTGGAATGACAGATCTCAAAATTCAAACATCAATAGCAATGCTGTAATAAGATGAGAAATTAAAGACAGGTATTTATTTGAAAGATGAAACAATAGACAATTCATTTCACATGTATTTGCCAATGTTAAATGATTATGTTCTTTTTATAAAATAAAAGAAATATCCAGATGGCGCAGAAACCAATTTCTTATTGTATATGAATAAGGTCCTGTTTCGCTCGAAAATTAGCTGGGAAACCCGACCAGGTTTCTTGATCTTTATTCTATGTATGTTTGTAATAATTGTAATTTTATGTAATTTTATTTCTTATTTTTCTAGCATTAGGGTCAGATTTAATATCAGTTTCTGTATCTAATCCTTTTGTGCAAATGTATTGAATATATTGTACAATAAATATATTATTATTAAAATGGATAAGCTTCAAAATCTTTAAGTGATCAATCAGATCGCCTGGTTTGAATTAAGAGCACTAAGTGCTGCCCTCCCGCCTTACATATAGGTCAAGCATTGCCTCCATAGCTGTTGTGGAACAAAAGATCATTGCTCCTATAGTCCCTACGCAGGCAAGGTGTTGCAATTTCTGCAACTTTCCTTGTTCTAATTTTTGGCCACCATACACATGATGTGTAGGTCACCATGGGTTTGATAACCGAAAAGTAGGACCAGTGTGTCATTTTCAGCTTCAGACCCCAAGTCTTACCAAACAACCTATGGCACGTCTAAATAGCCGCCGTTGCCTTTATAAGAGTTCTTTCCAAATGCCAGTTCCAGTTAAGTTTTTGATCCCTTTTGGTGAATGGATTGACACTAAGTCCCTCTGATTGAATTTGCATAAGGTTTGAGACCTCATGTGTCTGCCTCCCACAGTCACGACTAGGTCATCAGCGTACCCCTGAATGTTGAAGCCAAAATTACTCAATTTATGTAGATCATCAACCACCATTGGCCACAGCAAGGGCAGTAGGACTCCTCCCCCATATTTGTGGCCCTTACTTTGTGTTAGGCCTTCCTTCAACTTTCGGTAAGGCACTGTTTTTGCCTTTGACCTTGGGTTTTCGGTCAACCCACTGGAACCTTCCCTCGGATTGTCTTGTTTATCAGGCGTTTCTCCTGGGAGGTGTCAGTCTTGTCTTTATCTTGGGCTTTATTAGGATTTTTGCTCATCTGTAAGCTGACCGAACTTGTAGCTAATCCTATAGCCCTTCAATTTTAGTTTCTCAACAAACTGCAAGTCGTTGTTGATTCTGGTATTCCTTTTAGTCACCCTTTACAACAGGCGGGAACATACACTGAGCTTATTCTTTTCACAACCCAAACCCTGTCTAGCATCTTTTCTAAACTCTACCCACTACCCCAAATTAGTAAACCAAAATAATATATGTTACAGTCAGACAAATTCGATATATCAGAATTGCCGAATCTTTTGGGGCTTAGCTAAGTCAGGGTAAATAATTTCATTGGCTAATGTTACCAGATAATATCTATCTAGTTGATCGGTATAATCAGAAAAGTGTTCATCATCAATAATGTTAAATAAACGTCAACTATTTTTGTAAATCATTTATTTAAATATGTAATAAAACTTACAGAATGCATGTACAATTATTTATTGATATCACGAATTATTAGTTACTTATTTGTTTAATTGCACTTTCTAAGAATTGAGACATAATTGGATAAACTGGATCATAATTAACCGAATTTTTTTGTCTGACAATGTTTTCATATTTTTGCAATGCTCCTGCAACCAAATCCAGTCTTTCTATTTCATTAACATGTTCATCTAACCAAGCAGACAATTTTGGCAAAGACCAGCTTGTATTTTGATGTGGACTAGCCAATTCTGGGCCAGCAAATGCAAATAACATCAAAAGAACAGTACTGTGTGGTACTGAACTACCAGATATTTGTCCTGCAACTATTTCAGTGGGAGATAATGATACCAATGACGCCATAGATTTCAACAGACGATATGGTCTTCCTAGATCAGGTAGTTGTGGGCAAATCACTCTTAAGGAATTTTCAAGGTGGAGATAATCTGACTGTAAACGTAAGCGTCCTCCTTGCGATATTGGTCTGAGTAATGATGTGTGACGAACAAACAGTTCTATGCACCTTATTGCAATTTCATTACATCTAAAAAAATATTTTACATGAATACATTTAGGTTAAATTTTAAGATCAGATAAATTCAGTTTTTATTTGTTATTAAACAATATACAGTTGCTAATGTCACTAGTGTTGTCTAATATGCTAATTGTTTACTTCCGGCACAAACCAGTTACCATCAGCAGCCTTCAGCAAAAGTGTGAGTTTTAAGCATGATGAACTTATGCTAAAACTGAAGAAAACATGCAGAAGGTTACTGCATCTTCCATAGAACATGCCTCAGAACAGTTGAACATTTCTAAGTGATTAATGCATTTATAATCATGTTTTCAAATCTTAGGAGAGAAAGAAACTGCCATTTGGCTGCAGAATGAAAATTTGAAAATTTCGCATTTCGTTTTATTAAAATTTTTTGTAATTTTATAAAATATATATTAAATTAAAGGAAGATTTTGCGATTTTATTAACACGTTCAATGCCGGTCCTTCCGCTCTCCACTCCACCTAGGTACACACGCGGGCGCCTATAAAACCGCTTTACACCATACACTAAGCAGAAACTAGAGACAAATTAAAACCCGCGCACGGAAAAATTTTTCAAAGTACTTTACATAGGTGCCGACACATACACGCGAACGTATGTGCCGAACCAGACTGAATAATACGCATTAGTATCAGGTTGTTTCGGACTCTTTAAAGCGTCGGCGGCCCTCGCAGTTAGGCACACGCGGCCGCTTATAAGCGTCGCCGGCATTGAACGTGTTAAAAAAAGTTCATTTTTTGCAAATTACTCGAATATTATTGCATTAAATGCTTAACACTAACCCGAAACAACTCGAGTTAGTAGTTCTGAAATTCTTCCTACAACTCAAATTAACTCTTACAATATAATCAAAAGCTTTACCATTACCTACAATCTGAATTTAAACGTATTTATAAGAGTAGCCATAAAGTCTCAAACCGAGGCTACTTGGGTGTCCAATCAGTATTTTACTACATAGGTAGATATGAGCTACACTGATACACAAATGACACTGCATTGTTTCTAGTCCTTCCTATAGGAGATCAGGAGGAACTAGGAAATTATTGACCAGTGAGTATGTTACAGTTTTTTCAAAAATTTTAGAACCTATGTACAACAGACTTCTTGCCTTTTTAAACAGATCAGCATTTTTTCACAACTTTCAGCATGGTTTTGTAAAAAATAAATCAACAACAGCTCTCGTTAATTTTATGGATACTGTGTTGAGTGCTCTGGATGGTCGGGAGGCTGTCTGTGGACTGTTGCTTGATTTGTCCAGAGCGTTGACACATTAAATCATACTTATCTCTTGAGCAAACAACTGGAAAAATGGGAAATCGGGGGGAAGTCTCCTAATCAGGAGACATGAAACACAAAACATGTATAATGATAGACAAAATCAAATATGAATCAGACTTGTTAAGCTACAACCATGGTGCACCACAAGGTAGTGTCTTGGGACCACTTCTGTTCATAATATTTCTCAACGACATAGTAAATTGTGTAAATGATAATGACAAAATAAATATTATAAATTATGCTGATGATGACAATCTAATAATAAAAGGTAGAACCGGCGTTTACTGGCTCAACGCTTATGTGTTAGGCTTGCAACCAAGGAGTCCCGGGTTTGAATCTTGGCTAGGGTATGGATGTTTAATGGTGTTTTTCATGTGTTACCGAGTTGGTGGCAGTTGACTAGACGAGGTTGTGTGAGAGATAACACGGCTAGTTGCTGTACCACTCCTGAGTTCGAGGCTCGGCTGCGGCAGATGGCATTATCGTAGGGAATGGTCGTTGTATAATTGTCTTCGTGTATGTGTCCTGGTTGAGTGGTGAAATAGTTCATGCTAAACTCCGCCAGCACGTTAATATAAATAAGGCGATAAAATAAAATAAATAAAAAATTATTATGGAAATTCAACAATATGCCACTCAAACATGGGGACAGGATTTGTTTTATACCAACCAGCTCGAACGAATCCAAGTTGCCAGTTGCACATTTTTTAAAACTCATAATTCCGCATTTCATACACATGACCATCTCACTAAAGAAATACCAATTTCCGTCTCTAACAATACGAAACTATCAGGCGTGATAATAGATAGTAAATGAACGGTAACATTTGTTTGTTTCAAAAAAATAATTTACAGTTCCAGGGCTGTATGTTTATTGCCTAATGTATTTAAAAGGAAACAAGCTTTATTTTGAAATGCCTACCTTTGAACACTTTCATGACAGGGAATATTTAAAGATAATTTTCAATTTCCACAGCATCATCTGACAATGACTGAAAAGGAGACATAGTATTCTGCAATAAAATTTTGTAATACTCTGCCAGCGCCAGCCAATGTATGAGAAAATCTTTGTCAGAACTCTTTCAAACAGCAAGCTTTCAAGTATTATCTGTGATATTGAACCCTATTCTGTTCAAGAATTGTTAAACTTTTAATTGTAATAAATTAACTAATGTATTTTTGTACATTTATTGTAATGTTTGTTTGCTGCTTCTTTCTCTTTTTAAATATCAACATAATTTTTTATGAATTATTGAATTTTATGTACCTTTGCTCTTTAATGACCTGTATTACACTTATTTAATGTAATATGTCTAATAATACAGATACAGAATAAACTTATTTATTCTAGGAATAAACTGCCTGCTGGAGACTTATTGATAAATGGGGACAAGATGTGTAACTGAGATAAAGTTGATTCTATGTTAAGATTTAAGTTTTCATATTTTATTTAGATCGCCATTTAAAAAGTCATTAGTATTATAAATTGTATTTTTGAGTAGGTAAATTTTTATTTTGTTTTTGAATTAGTTCTGGCTAAGACAGCTAATCTCGAATGGATTATAGAAATGAAGATAACTCGTACCACCTCCTGTTCCATTTAAACGTTGAAAATATTTGTTATTGCTTCTGGTGTTGTAGGAATGAACGTGACTCCTTGTATTATATGATATTGTTTTAATGTCTTTTTACTCTTTTTATACTTGCTTTATTGATTTTTAATGATAAAGGCTCAGTGCTTACATGTTAGGCTTGAGACATCAGGGCGTTCCAGGTTTGGATTCTAGCTGGCCACAGATGTTTAATGGCATTTTTTATGTGTTGCCGACACAGCAGTAATGGGTTAGACCATGGTTGTGTGAAAGATAACAAGGCCAGTCGTTGTACCTTTCCTGAGTTTGAGTCTCAGCTGTGGCAGACGCTGATTTCGTAATGAATGTTTGTTGTGTAATAGTGTTTACATGTTTTTACTTTAGGGAGGAAGTGTTTTTTTCAGCCATAATTTTGACACCATATAAGCTGTGGAAAAAAATACTAATGCATACAAAACCTACTTACCTTGTTGATAAAACATCTTTATTTTCAAAATTGGCCAGATATGTCTGATATACTCTTGTAATAAATTGGTTCAACTCTCTCATATATGGGGAACAAGACTGATAATTTTTATTGGCAGGTATTGGCAATTTAGGCCAATCTGTCTCCAAGTGAATTGTGATTACAATTGTTTCTATCACAGAGTTCACAGACGCTAAAAGAGTACATTTTAAAATTTTACCATACATTGCTAAATATTTGACAATAAAAGTTTAAATTTAATAATAACAGAAATTACGATGGTACACAAAAAAAATCGACTATACTATGTTCTAAATGTGAGAGCTGTTTTATCTTACCTACTAAAGGTTGTAATATTACAGCAATTAAGTTATCAAGACTCTGTAGACTTTCATTGATGATTTTAACACCTGCCTCTGGAAGACTTTCCTTCATGTTGAAAAGCATTCTTTGAGTCTGCGTTTGTAGGTAATATACGACATTTGCAAGATTAACGTTTTTTTGTTGTCCAGCATTTGGTGTTCCTCCTAGAACAAAAAAAATGTAATGTTATAAAATGCCAATAAAACCTATTGTCCAATCTACAACTGTGTATAATGTACCTATAACTTGTGCCGCCTCGGGTCCTGTTTCTAATTGCTGTTCTGTCTTAACGGCAAACATCTTAATACATTTAGCAACATTTTTTGATATCTGCTCGCTTAAATTTTCTTCAATTAGAGCCACACTTAGTTCACTAAAAAATTTTATAATAATTTTTTTTTAGTATTGGTTCTGATCCCAGATTATGGATTACCTTGACACTACACGAATTAATGAATCAACTTGATCATGAGATGGCACAGCACTGTCACTATTAAACATTGACTGTGTAGGATCCAACAATCGTGTTAAAGATGTTGATAAATATGCATTTTCAATTTTTTTTAGAACATTTCGGCTAAAACAGAGAATTTAATGTTATTTCGATAGTCACTTTCATAGTTTATTTATTTATAGATTTAATACTATAGCATAAGCATCATTTAAATACAATCTCTATTGAAGACGTTTTGTTGTAATACATTGCTGAAAAAAAAACAGTCATTCAATTAATGTTATACGATGATTTCCTAATGTTACTGCACATCATTTATCTAAGTTCCTTTGCATATTTGCATTGAAATACCTTCATAGACATTCTTAAGTTATATGCACATATTTAAATGCTGCTCTGAAATGTCACAAAACAATGTACTACTGCAGCCAAAAAAATAATAATCGATTTTTATCAAATAGTATGTTTGAAAAAATTTGTATTGGTTTCACGTCAGTTATGTCAATTATATTATTTTGACAACAAATCGTTAGTGGGGTCATATTTCATTTTTAAGAAAAAACTAAGAAATAATTCAGTATTTTTAAAAATTATTATAAGAAAACAAGTATGGTTTGTTAGATAAAGCTGATCTAACAACACATAACAGAAGAAGCATCGCAGCAAAGGCATGATTCGAAAATTAAGCCGAAAGTGGATATAAACTCATAATCTGTGTAGAACAGTGGGTTCCATTAAACAATAATAACCTTATGGAATATGTGAGATGAAATCCATTATTCAATTCCATTCAATTCAAAGAGGAAACCAACTTCCTAGAACTCGTTGGGCGACCATGAAAGTAAATATCCAAGTAAATAAACCATATTTACAGAGGAGAAATCATTGAATCATCTTTTATTGTAATAATACATTTCTTC
This sequence comes from Leptura quadrifasciata, assembly GCA_963675555.1. Taxonomy (NCBI): domain Eukaryota; kingdom Metazoa; phylum Arthropoda; class Insecta; order Coleoptera; family Cerambycidae; genus Leptura; species Leptura quadrifasciata. Next base: position 104,404,629 of record OY776676.1, read on the forward strand.
GGTAACTGAAGTATAAATAGATAAATAAAGGCATTCGAAGGGCAAAGATCTATATACTATCAGATAGCCAGGCAGTATTAAAAGCTCTAGGCTCTTATACCTTCGAGTCTAAAATTACCTGGGAATGTAGACCATCCCCGAAGTAACTGGCCAACAGCAACAAGATTACTCTGATGTGGGTGCCAGGGCATGAGGGAGTATAAGGTAATGAACTTGCTGACAGCCTTGCGAAAAGCCGGAAAGGTTAAAAAGGAGCGGTGAAAAACTAAGGATAGCTCGACCTCAGTATGCACATCAGAAACAATGTGTTACACAAACAGGCGCACCCGAGGGTAATCCAAGTCATGGGTGAGCTGTACCACTCACTCGTTTAAGACCGTAACCATGGTCCACACTTCAATGACCTCTGCGGAAATGAAAAAAATGGTACCACAGGGGAATGTCTTGTAGGAACTGTGACCGGGGAGCTTGCCTTAACCAGCCGGCTCACAAGGAGAAAACCTCTATAAAAGAACCGACAGCGAAGTCGAAAAACCTGTGGGGCACCGGACGCACCCCACAGTATTAACGCCTTGCTTCTGGAATGGGAGTTACCCGAAAATCGACGAACTAATCAACCTTATTCGTGGGAAAAACATGGTAAAAGGAAACGAATCAGAGAATGGGAAAGAAGTTAACGATAATGGAAAGAGCGTGATGATGGTTAATCCGTTTGCAAGAAGAGGTCTGATAAGTACACCTCCGAGGGAGAGATCCCTATCCATACCGGTGTTATTTGATTGGGAGGATGCTTGTAGCTCTAAAGGAGAAACACTACCAGAAGTGAAAAGGAAGAGGAACGAGGACAGTGGGGAATTGGAAGAAATCCCTGCTGAACATATAGCGTTCAGGAAGATAATGGTAAAAATGGGGTGTAGCAATACGCTGAAAACCTTGATAGAGAAAAATGTGAATACCAAAGTGGAAATCAAAAAGGAGGTGCAAAGAATTAATTTTATAGTGGAGGCTCTGGTGTGCAAATTTTCTGCGTGGAAGACCTACCCAAGGACAAGGTCACCGCCACCGTTGAGAGATCCAAACAGATCCAGAGAAAAAGGAAAGAAGAGGAATGTAGACAGATCCAACAGAGGACGAAGATGATGAGGATAAAAAAGAGGCGGAACTGGCTAAGCAATGCAGGAACGCCATCAGAATAAGTAGTGGATACAGCAATTTTAAGGAACTGGCTGACTAACACTGGCCCTCTCGGACTTTCTGAGAAGGCCCGCGAGGTCGAGGGAAACCCGGTGTGGGATATTGAAGTGATTAATAGAGGAGATGGAATGGACAGAGGAATTGGGAGACAGTTCAGGCTCAGGCACCCGGAGATGGCTGTGGAGGGTGACGAAGCTCTTAAAGAGGAAGGTGTCTCGTAACTAACATTCGAAACGAGGAAGGGTACGGCGGGCGGAGTAAGTAGTAGCACCAAACGATTCGCTTATAAGATATAGATAGAGAAGGATGAGGAAGAGACGTACAATAATTTCATGCGCTGGAGGGAAATAGCTGTTGCAACTAAGCGGAAAAGAGTGGCTCTCCCCAGAGCAGACATGAACTGGGACAGAATCAAGAAAATGCTGGAATATGTGGTCGACGATGTGGATATAGAAGTTGTCGCGTATACTCCGACTAGCAAAGGGGACAAGGGAATGGAAGGTATGGACAACAGAGTGAACTCAGAGGAATCAGGCGGTAAACAAGATAGTACAAAGCTCGTCTCCAAAAGGTGGAAGGAGCGTGAGAGAGAAGTTCTCTTCTTAAAGGAGGATGGGGTTACATACTTATGCTTATGAAAGTAAAAAAGTAGATGTGAAGACCATAGGTGTGGAAGTGATGGCTTTAAGAAAAACTAAAAAAGGGTGAGATGCTTATTAAAGTGGCAGGGGGTGAAGGAGTATCGGACCCGCTCAAGGAAGCCATAAAGAAAATGGGAGAGATGGTGAGAAAGGAAAGGGAAGGAAAAATGGCCATTATAAGGGATATGGGTGCGACGGCTATCGAAGAAGAAGTAAGGAGGGCGATAATGGAAGAGACAGGAATTAATGTAGGTGAGATAGAGGTGGGAAAAATGAAACCTGCCTTTGGGGAAAGTATGGTTGTAGAAGTTAGATTACCGAAGAAGACAGCAAATCAGTTGGTTGCACATAGGCGCTTGAAAGTGGGGTGGTTACGATGTAGAGTCCAAGAGAGGATAGAAGGAATAGTGCTGCAGATGCTAGGGCATACAAGTAGAAATTGTAAGGGTCCAGACAGGTCAGAGGCTTGCCTTAAATGCCTAAAGAAGGGGCATCGAGTTAAAGATTGTACGGAAGTTGCATTCTGCCCAATGAGCGAAAAAGTAGGATACTGAGCAGACTCGGCGGAGTGTCCACGGTATGCAGAAGCTCTTGACAGAAAGAAAATTACTATGAGAAGCAGAAAGAAGAGGAGAGGGGATGCCATCTAACCCCTACCATTAACAAGTGAACCAGGGCCCTTAAGTAATTCGAGAGCAATTCTAGGGCTGTGGGGACACGGAAAGAAGAGGGCAGGAGTTTTAGTGAATAAAAGCCTCACACTACCCCGTCACCGAGCACCAGGCGGGTGGTGTGTCTTTTGAAGATTTCCCCTCCTCGAAAAAAAAAAAACCTTGCGAAAAAAGGAGCTGAAGCACAATTCATTAGACCTGAACCATTTTGTGGCCCCGGCTAAGGGACACATAACGAAAGAGTTCCAGAAATGGGAAAAGGATCAGAAATAGTCCTACTGGAGGAATACTCCAGGCCAAAGATAAGCGAAAAGGTGTATAATTTATTCAGCAAAAAATGCCGCAAGGCTTTTCGAACTTGAAAAGTCCGAATTAAGGCTGATAACAGGCGTTCTAACGGGCCACTGCCCCTTGAGATATGATCTCAAGAATATGGGCAAGGCAGTAGATGACAAATGAAGATATTGTGATACTGCAACTGAAACTGCGGCACATATACTTTGTAAATACACGGTATTAATCCACACTAGGCTAAAGATCCTATAGAGCAAGTGGATTTAATGCCTGAAGACATAGGGAAATTAACCCGCAGAAAAATCACAAGCTTTGTAAAAAGTCTTGGAATCATGGGCATCAACTAGATGTAGAATAAATCACAAAAGATCTTTTAAGTCGTAGTGAAGTAAGGCTACTAAGAACCCAAGCGACCCCTGGCGGTCAACTGTTGTGTTTCATTAATAGTAAAAATAAAGGGTTCATTTAGTTACCTCCACCTGACATTAAAATATAATACACAAATCTAGAAATAGTGGTAAAAATGTTAAATAATTAAATCAATGTTTCTTACTCAAAGGCAAATGGATCATATTTTAATTTTTTTGTCAATTCATAGTAATTTTTCAACAACTTTGGATAGTCTTCTTCTAGCATTTGCTGAACGGCTGATGTGGTTTTCTTTATTTCATCTTGAAGTATTTCTCCAAATTTTATCCAAAATACCGAAGCTGCACTTAACTTAATATCTTGTAAATTTAAGGAATTCAAAGTGGTTTGTAAAAATTTAACCTAAAAATTTCCATGAAAGTAAAAACTATTTCATACACATTAAAAAGAAATTTAAATAAGTAAACTTACTTGTTTGCAAATTTGGTAGATATCCTCTGAAAATACCTTTTCAAGTTCAGACCATATTTTATTCCGAAAACCTTGGGAAGATGCTAGAGTCACGCGACCCGGACCTCCTTTTGTTTTACTTGAGGATCCACCCACACTAACGTCAAATGCCGTTTTTAAACATTCTCGATATTCATCTAAATTTTGCTCTATTAAATTATCTATCATTGACCGAATGGTTCCCAAATTAATAAATATCTAAAATACAAAATTATTTAATATATTTTTTTATTATTTAAATAAATCAGTACCTGCAAAGCTGTTGTTGTTTGAGTGACATTTTCACTCATAATACCTTGATTTAATGAACCAGTTGCGAATTTTACAACTTTTTGTTGATGTTTGCGTATGTTGCGCAGTTCCGTAGTTACGGCATCTATGTTTTTTAATTCTGGATCAGAGGCCAATTGCTCTATAATAGTTTATTTTGTTGTAAAATCTAAATACTGATAATAAAAACCTTTTGGTTACATAATGAATTCAATATCTTGATCGATTTGATTTTAGTAAAAAATTAAAGGATAATTCAGAGCATTCATAAAACTTGGCAGTTCTATTATTAAAATATAATTTAAATACAATATTAAATTTAAATACAAAATTAAAGTGCCAACCACTGAGAAATTTGTATTGTGTACTTTATGCAGTATCTTTTTTATCTAGCATAAGACATCTATACAACATATTGTATGGTAGTTAACACCAGCTCTAGCTTTGGATCATTTCTCATAACTGATGCAGGTGGTGACAGCTGGATGGATGCACAAGCTATACCAATATTATAAAACAAACGTTTCTAAAGTTTTCCTATTTGCTTTACAACTTTTTTCTAAACAGGACCATGTGGTGCAATTTTATATGGTGAAGCGAGTTATAAATTTATAAATTGTATTTTTAGGCATTTTATAATTTTCCTTTTTACTTCAAAATAAAAATATGTTGACTCGGCATGTTGTCTATGTGTCTGTCTGTCCGTGGGTGATGTTTTCTCATACATGGCTCAACGTAGAAAGCTAAAATTTAGACATAAGATCTGAGAGGCCCAAGCAAGAACTCACTGAATATAAGGAAAAAATTCTTCGAATAAAAATTGTTCACAAGGGAAAATTGTTTTGATTAGTCTTCTTTCATATTATCTGTCAGAGTATCAGGTACGGCTTCTGGCAAAGCTCAAAAACAAGTTTTCGTTTAATCAAATCCATTTTAAAATTAAAGTTGCCTAGAAAAGGTTTTTAAAAAATTCTCGTCAAAAGACTAGAGACAACTCCAGAGAGGGTTCCAAATAAGTTTTTGTCAACTCAAAGAAATTATCACATAAACATTTAGAATGGGAAATTGTTAAAAAATAAGTCTTTTTCAAATTCCTTATCAGGAATATCAAGCAGAGTTCCAAAAAGGGGCCAAATCAATTTATCGTCAGATAATAATAAACATCACAGAAATTAGACAACCCCCCAATTCCAGAAGCCAGAGGCTTATGCGGAAGGGGGTTACGCATTGAGAAAATGCGGACATACAACCATTTCCTCCAACAGTGCTAGTGTCAGAACCAGGATTCGAACCCGGTGGAGGCATAGCCGTGTGATTAATCGCGACTGCCACCTCGCGCCTTAACCAACGCGGCTATCAGCCAGACAGACAGATCAAAAAATATTTCAAATAAATTGTTCAGGATGGAAAATTGTAAAAAGGCTTTTTAAAATTTCTCATCGAGGGTATACCAGAGACGGCTACAGAAAAGGTCCAAAAGCTAATTTTTGTCACATCAAAAATTTCTAAACAATTTTTTATCGAATGAGAAACTATTCCAAGTAAACGTTGTTCACGATGAAAAATTGCATCAAAAAGATACTTTTTCAAATTTATTGCTCCAAAGAGGGCCAAAATAAACTTACATAATTAAAAAAATGTCAAATATAATAATATATTTTTATAACAAGGAGAATTGTATCGAAAGAGCTCTTTGCAAGTTTCTCGTCAGATTAAATGTTGCCACGAAAAATTGCGTCTTAGGTTCTACCAGATTGTTCTAGAAAGTTAAAAATAAATTTAGGATATGAGATGATAAGAAAATTCTCTCAAGATGGATTCATCCGAGATCAATTTTTTTATTGAACCATCAGAAAAATTAAATACAGAAACATTGAAAACCATAGGTAAAAAATACCTATAATAACGAGTTTACAAAAAAAGATATTTTTTTAACAGTAGAAAAGCTACCGCATGTACACTATTTTGCCGCCCCTAAACGTTTCAGCCCTAAAGCAGGCCGCTTCTTTGCTTCGCCCCACTGCATGACCCTGTCATTAAGCATGTTTTTCATTTTAATATTTTTTACACATCATTCAATAAATTTGACGAAGATTAATTAACTTTATCCTGTACTATCACTACTATCAGGCACTATCATCCAAAAAATGGAATTGCATAGCAATTTTATAATAATATTATCGAAGATTACATCATTATATTCATTTGCATTAATATACACAATAAATTAAATTCAATGTCATAATAAATGCCTTTCCAAGATATATCTAAAGAAAAGAAACAGTCTCATCCTTTTTAAAGACTCGATTGAAACAACTTCTGATATTGTCATCAGTAAAAAATGACTGTCAATGACACATGCCCAATTAAAATATTGGTAACTCTATAAAATAATTCAGAACATTAAAAAAATTTACTTACCCAATTCTTGTAAAATGGTAGCTTTTTGTACTGGATCATTGGTATTAGTTAATCTCTTACTTAATTGTTGAAGTCTATTTACTTGACGTAAAATGTGGCTAGCTAAATGCAAACGGCCTAAAACTTTGGTATGTTTTTCTAATTCATTGTAAGGTATGGTGATCTGAAAAAATTACAGACGTAATTGATTGAATTATTAAAATCGTATCCTAAATTATATTCAATCAAATTTCTCCTCGCCGGTATAAGATAAAATAAAGCCATTGAATTTCACACTACGTCGACGTTTCGTTTTATTTTAAAAGCTTCTTCAGGGCTACAATAAATAAATACAATATATAACAACTTAAAAACAACATTTTAAAAACTTATCTATTAAAAATTGCAAAATATAGAATATAAAACATCCAAAATATGAATTAATTATGTAAACACATCTCATACACAACATTGCACCACTCACCTAATGACATTCATTTTGTAAGCCACCTGTTACTTATTGTCAATTTAAAATAATAAAAGAAAGTGTAACAATACATTTAAAGTACAACAGTAATTAATTATTTACTTATAGATGAAATGAATATATGGTGTGATCGAAACAGATTAATATTAAATGAAAATAAGACAATTTTCATAAATTTTAATCTAAGACGTCAAATTGTCATACCAAGTATTTCAATGTGTGTTTCCACGAAGTTTCTGGGCACTGTGGTGGATAGTTCTTTGTCATGGGAACCTCATATTGATTTTGTTTGCAGTAAGCTAAATCAAGCCTACTTTGCTCTATTACAACTTAGATATACAGTGAAGTAGGACTTATCCAAGGTTTGTAAAGTAAGATAGGTAGCATGGTAACTTGAACGGAATGGAGGGGTTACGATGAAGGCGGCCATCTTGCGCGTCATCGTGCCTGCTGAAACTTGCATTTTTTTAGACGTTGCGCTTATTTGTTGAGTTATTTCGAAATATTTGTTGTTTTTGTGTTTATAATCGTGCAGATATAGTTATTTAGTGTATAATCTAATTGACAATTACTGTTAAAGAGAAAAGACTCATAGTATATAGAAGTTTGTAACCTGTGTATTTACATAAATAATTTTAAGGTAAACAGTTTTTATTATTTTCCGTTCATAATAATAACAAATAACAATGTTATATACAATTATTAGATGACTGGAGGAAAGGTTTGTAGTGTAGCTGTTTGCAAAAACAACTCAAAAAAGGCAAAGCAGAGTGGTGAGATGTTGATGTTTTTTTCCTTCCCTAAAAAAATTACTTAATACAGGAAATAAAATTTATTTTCATATGATACAAAGAAATATTAGAAAAAACCAATGAGTGATATTTTCTTATTAATTGCTGTGTCTAATATGACATGATAAAATTTAATGGCCCTCTTGTTAAATTTTATTAATAAATTATTGTATGCACATCTAATTCTAATAAAAAATTTGCATTAAAATTTTTTAATACTACATAATTGTAAAGGTTGGCCTGGGGAAAAATTTCTACTCAGTACGTCATAAAATAAAGAAACTTTTCTAAGTAACTCTTTTCGTTAGGGCGAAAATTAGTATAATGTATGTTTCTTCATCTATCTTATAACTTATTAAATTCGCTAAGAATTATATAAAGCAATGAAATCAAGACTGAAGTCTCGGGCAAGAAATTCCACACAAGATTAAAAGAACCTACTTCAGTCCCTTGATATAAAATGTACTTCTTTAACTGCATACATTAATTAGTTATAAATTTGATATATAGTAATGTCAATTTTAAATTCCAAGGAAAACGTTATCGATGTTAATAATCATTAATCAAAAAAGTCAATTTATTAATTTGTGCTTATACATTAAAAAATACAAAATACGGAATTCAAATTCATAACTACACTGAGGGAAGATTCTTACAGTGACAGCTAAAAATTTGGCTACAGCAGCAAAAAACTCTATTTGAATAGGCGCCAGCCAAGAATTTTATTAGAACAGTAGAATTCGTTTTGCTAAAGTTACCTTTGCTGCAATAGCAAAGTTACTTAATAAAATATTCATCATATAGCCACCGAAAATAAGCTTTACTATTTTTGTCAAGTATAAATATATTGTTGTAGTAAAAAGTGCACATGGTTAAACACTTCTAATCGTACTAACAGACATAGGTTGACAAACATGATGCGCATAGAAATGGCAGTATTTCATAATAATGCATATGTTCCGTGTTTATGCATCTTTGGAGACTCAAATTATATTGCAAGGGCAGTTTTACTGTAAACATGTATTAGATAGTCACGAAAAATAAATGGGCTCCTGTAATATCGAAACTTTATTGCTTAAAGTTTTAATATTGCAACGAGAACGAACGAACCGATTGTACAAGATTATCAGGATAGCAGGAACGCGTTGCATTTAAAGTTAACCGATTGCGAGTCCGAATGGCGGTGTTGTGATGACGTAACTCAACACAAAACTTTGTAATTGTAGGAGAATTTTTATTTACCACAGTTAAACTTTTTTGTATTCTTGTCTTTCTAATGGTAGCTAAATGTTTTAGTGCTCTAGTAAAGTAATTAATAAAAATAGTAAAGTACTTTTTAAAAACTAATACAAACACACAGCAAAGTGATTTCTTCTGATAGAGTGAATAGACATTTCTAACCTAAGTAAATTTATGACTACTCTAGTTAAGAAAGTCGTAGCAAAGAATTTATTGCTGGAGATTTTCTCAGTGTAATTATACTTCTATATTGATGGTTTGAATGCCAGAAATTCGAATGAGCAGGCAGAGTGACGCGTTCCCGCATTTTAAATAGTGATTTCTGATTGGTCGAAAGTTACCATGCTACCTATCTTACTTTACAAACCTTGGGACTTATCAGTGTTTATTATGCTTTAGCCTATTCGCATCTGTCCTTAAATATATTGTTATGTGCTGCCCTCTAATGGGGAGAGATGTGATTAAGTCCCTGGTCAAAGTGAAGGGAAACCTGTTATTCTGTTGATGGCCGGAAGGTGGGGTGGCGCCATCCCTGGGCCGATTGACGAACAGCCATCTAGCACATAGTAGAAAATTCTGGAGGATTCCAACCTGTTCTAGAATGTTATGGAATAGGATTCTGGTACATTCTAAGGGTGTATATAAAGAAGTGAAGTTGAGCAGACAAGACAGTTTTTAGTTTAGATAAAAGTTGACAAGTAATTTAAAAGTAAAGTACAGTTGTGGTTTAAAAGTAGTGAATTTATATTAGATTAAAGTTATTATTAGTTGTGTGAGTTTTAAGGATTAACTATTGTAATTTTAGTGATTAAATAAAATAGTGGTTAGTGGAGATTCTTGTTGCAAGTTATTTGAACCTACAGAGTGTTTACTGAAGACTGTAAACACATAACAATATGTATTTGGGGCCACTCATCCAATTCAAGAAGGGCATTTATCTTACAGAAAAGAATAGTGCATTTATTATTTGGCTTAGATAGCAAGGAAAGCTGTAGGAATACTTTCATTAACAAAAAAATTCTTACAGCGCCATGTATTTATATATGCAAATGTTTGATTTATGTCAAATGTAATATAAAAAATTTTGAAACTCTCAGAACATCACGTATATAATACAAGGCATAAAAATAAGTTATCAATTCCTCTGCATAGGACATCTAAATTTAAAGAGTCGGTCCAATATAACTATATTATTTTACAATAAATTGCCTGTAAATATACAGAACATGACCTTCTCAAAATATAAAGTCACTATAAAAAACATACTTCTTCAAAATGGTTACTATACTCTATTTCGGAATTCCTAAATCATGATTTATAATACATGTTTAAGTTTCTTGTTTACCATTTGTCTGTTATTAGCTTTATTTGTTTTATTTATTTATTTCTTTTATCGACTCATATTTTACATTTTTTGTTGTTTGTTGTTAAGTAGCCTTTACATTTCTTGTTGTTTGTTGTTAAATAGCCGTTCTTATACTTATTCTATGCTAAATCGTTTTTATTGACTGTTCATTTACTTCCAATTTAATAATAATAATAATAATAATAATAATATTTATTGGTGTATATAACAGAAAATTGTTTTACACAAGTCAAATAAACAGATAATAATACATACACATATATAAAAATATTTATAAATATACACATACATTGTAAAAAACAAACAAATTTAGTCATTAATAACAATGGGAAACAAACAAGAAACAGAGACGAAAAAAATTATGTGAAAAAATCGTCCATTTCATAACAGTTTTTTTCCAGCAATAATTTTTTCAATTTTATTTTAAAAACATGGACGTTCTTAGACAATTTAATGTCATCACATAAAAAGTTAAAAAATTTACACCCATTGTAAAAAAAGTTTTTTTGGTAAAAAGCTGTTCGACAAGAGTTTGGCTGCAGTAGCCCTTTAAATCTTGTGTCGTGACCATGGTTAACTTTATTAGCAAGAAACTTACGCTTATTCTTGTAGACATATACACAAACTTCAAAAATATACACATTAGTTACAGTTAAAATTTCTAAGTTTTTAAATGTACTACGGCAGCTCTCACGAAAGCCTAGTCCAGCAATAATTCTTAAGGCATATTTTTGTAGAATGAATATGCGCTATATATGTGTACTGTTTCCCCAGTTTACGATACCATACCTTATATGACAATGAAAATTTGCATAATATAGGCTCAAGAGAACATCATTGCTACAGTGCATAGACATATAGCGTAACCCGTAGCAGCTACTGCATAATTTATTATACAGAGTGTCAACATGACTTCCCCATCGTAAATGCCTGTCAAAAGTTATTCCTAATATTTTAACTGTGTCATATACTCTTATGTCATTATCAGAGAGAGAGAGATATCTATGTTTTCTTGCAAAGTGAATAACAATGTTTTTGTTTTGTTTTTATTCAAGTTGAGTTTATTTCCGTCAGACCATTTAATTATGTTTGAAAACACTAGTTCAGCAGTATTTTCAACCACATTCAAATCACTGTCTATGATGAGTACATTCGTGTCATCAGCATAGCACACGGTATGGACATTTGGTATTATACTTTGGTATGATATCAAATCATTGGCATATATATTAAAAAGTAGAGGACCTAAAACAGATCCTTGAGGTACACCTTGTGTTATATCACATATATGACTATTTACATCATGGTTTAATTTAACAATTTGGGTTCTATTATTGAGGTATGAAGTGAGGAGGTTTAATGGAATCCCTCTTACTCCATACCTATCTAGTTTATCCAGGAGCATTTTGTGATTAACCACATCAAAAGCACGGGAGAAATCAATAAATAATCCTAAAGCATATTGTTTTTGATCAAGGGCATTCACAATTAACTTATGAAACTCACAAAGTGCCGACTCCGTACTCTTTTTCTTGGAGAATTCATGTTGATAGGAAGATAATAAATTATTTTCATATAAGAAAGATGATAACTGGTCCTTTAAAGCAAGCTCAAAAAGTTTAGAAAAACTACAAAGTAAACTAATTGCCCTGTAGTTTCCATAATCATTGGGGTCGCCTTTTTTATATAGCGGTTGGACAATAGCTAATTTAAATACATCGGGAAATGTTCCTAAATTAAAAGATAAATTTATTAAAAAAGCTAATGACTGACAGATGCTTATCTTGCACTGTTTTATTAAGTTATTGGATATGTTGTCATATCCACAAGAATTGGAAGACTTTAATCTACTTATTAAAGAAATTACATCTGACGCTAAAGTTGGAGTTAAAAAAAGTGATTTCTCAAAACAAGGTACATTAGAACTCAAAAAATCATGATCATATGTGAAGTTATTGATTAATGTGGATGTAAAGTGTTGATTGAAATTATTGGCTACAACTACATCTGATACTTTTTGTCCATTTTCCATAATAGTTATAACATGAGATTTGTTCTTATTGCCTTTTTTAATTTATTTATTGTATTCCACATTGCTTTTGATTTATTGTTAGATTCTTGGATTTGTTTATTGTGATATTCTCTTTTGGCTGTTATGAGTGCTTTACAATATTCTTTCTGCAAGGATGTACTAATGTCTTTATATGCCGGGTTTATTTTAGCCAGATCATTAAAAACTGTAACCTTATACTTTAACTGTCTTAAGTCATCTGTCAAACAGAAGTCCCTGTGTTGTGTTCTGATAAGTGGTACTCTTTTTAGTGGAAAGCATAACTGAAAACAATACATTATGGTATCAGTAAAACTTTTACAAGCTTTGTTTGGACAACCCTGAGCATACACTTCCTGCCAATTTTCTCTCTCTAAGTAGTTGCAAAATTGCATAATATTTTCTTTACAGAAATTTCTACGTTGTACAAAATGCCTGTCTTTATTTTGTTGAAAATCAGTTTTTATACAAATTGACTGAGAAAGATGATCAGATAAATATGTCAGTAACCTTGGTCTCGAAATTTATCACCTTAGAATTTATGAAGAAGTTATCAATACAAATACTTGATGAAGCGGTTACTCTTGTAGGAGACTTAATGGTAATAGTAATATCATAACATCCTAATAAATCTGTCAGAAGTGTCAAATTAGTACTATATGTGGCAAAATTTATGTTAAAATCACCTCCTATAACTACAAGTTTATCTTTAATTGACAAGCATTCTAATAAACCATTAAACAATTTTAAGAACAATTTAAAATCTCCATTGGGTGGTCTGTATATAGCAACAATTAGCATATTAAAAGAGTCTAGCGCTACCGAAGTACACTCGAGCACACCGTCTAAACAAAAGTCATCTATTGAAAAAACTGAGACATCTGAAAACAATCTATTACTTTTATAAATGGCTACCCCACCGTGGCATAGTTTTCTTCGGCAATGAGAATTAACGAGAGAAAAGTCACTTAATCTATTTACATTAATTTGAGTTTCATTTTGCCAGTGCTCAGTGAGTAACAGAATATCACATTTATGATTACTAAAAACATCATTTATATTTAAGATTTTATTTCCTAAGCACCGAATATTCTGATGAAAAATAGTTAGGGTTTTATCGCTACCTGACACTATGCGAGGAGCTCTAGTTGTGATAGGCGAGGGTATAAAAAAACTTCATTTAGTTCGTTATTGCATGGGCTGTTTTCTTCAGTTACTCTTCCGTCGTTGATATTTTTGACCAAACGAATAAATTTCAAATTTTTTATCTGTCTTGGTAACATAAGTGCAGTTAGTAGATTTTCGGTTATACATTTTCTTAAGTTGGACATCTTAGTTTTTCCATTGATTTCTATATATGTTGTATATCCTTCACAGCAATTGTTAAATTTCTCAAGGAAACAACTTAGTTTTGAGTTATATTTGAAAATATGTCTGTTTTTAGCTATGTTACTGCCAAGGTAAGGAATCAAGGTAAATGCAACATTTGTATGAGTACATGTTTTTAGCTTATTGCAAATATATCGGAAAGAAGGAGTTCTTTTTGCTTCAATATCATTTGAGCCTGTCATAACTATTATATGATCTTCAAGAGTGAAGTTTGTAGCCAACAAATCAATGTTATCCATAACTTGACTTAATAGTGCGCCGGGTTTGATGATGGAAAATATATCATAAATATTTGTGTCTAGAACTCTGCTAATATCACTATTTATATGCCTTGCATTATCGTCCCCTAATATAAGTATTCGTTTTCTCTTTAATCCTGGTTTATTACATGATTCTGATATTATTTCAGTGTTCATTACCACATTTTGTAGATTATTAGAACAAGTATTGTTATTTAAGGGAGGGGTATCAATAATGTGGTTAATTTCATCATGCAGATTAGTGTTATTTCTTCTCTCATTTTCATCTATTATAATTTCTTCCTGTATATTAGATTCGCTTTTGTCAATTGCTTTGTTTTGAATATTTTGTGGACACTCTGTATATTTATTTTGTATGTTGTTTATCTCAGTGTTTACAGAAACATGTTTTTTACTTATGAGTTGTTTTGTCTGTGTACTAACAGTTTTTGTATCTTTATATTTTAAAGTTTTTATTGAGACCTTTAATTGTTCTATGTAGCTATTTAATTCCTTGATTTTAAGTTCCTGCAATCTAATTGTTTCGTTCATCTCGTCTTCACATGCGGATACATCTGCCATGAACATTTCATTGTCTTTTTTCATTTTTTCAATATGTTTATTTTTCATATCGTTGTCTTGTTTTAAATCAGCAATAGTTTTTTCATGGATACTGGTATCCATACTGTCAGATGATAGATGGTTAGTCACTTCGTTTTTGCAACACATTATTTGGTTTCCTTTTACCATTTTTACTTTAAAACGTGGTAAACATGATTTATGATAAATGCCGAAACAATTTATGCAAACATAATTTGAAAAAGTTTTGACTTTACAGCACTTAAAATGATTTAAACTTGAGGACTGCATCTCATGTGTATGTATACTTAACGAGCACACTACTACCTACACAACCTACAATTGTTATTTATTTATATTATTGTTATATGTCTAACACTGACTTACCATAAATATAATATATCTATGTGGTGAATAAAATTTAAAAAAAAAATATTTCAACTGTGTGATGTCTTTACACAAGACAACAACACTATGCCATAAATGTAAGAAACTCCTTACTGTTTAGGACCAACATGATAAGAAAATTCAATAAGAAATACGATATCAAGGTTTTTTCATTGTTACGTATTTTTTGATCAAATAATTATAAATAATACTTAGATTTTCAATGTCGGTCCGTTTATTTATTATTCGAGGGTTATGCGCCTGTATACACACCATTTCACTGATTAGTCTCTTATTATAATTTGTTTCCCTGTCCAATATGCTTACTTCTTCAAAATTAAAATTATGATTTTCAGTAAAATAGTGTGCAGCAAGGGTTGTTTGTTCTTTTTTATTTTTATGTTTTTCTTTACATGAATATTTATGTAGTGGTGAGAGGTAAGTGAAACCTCTCATGTGGTCTAATGCTACTATACACCATAGATGTCTCTATGGGCGTATAGCGACTTGCGATCCTGCAAGTACCTGAGAGCGGCGACCTTTCAGTCCTAGGTGGACTTAACCTACTGTTACAATATATGATTTGCAGGAAACAACTACTCAGCGGGCAAATACCCCGACTTGCATTGAATTACACCTTACAAATCATTAAAGAATGGTAACCAATATCATTTGTCAACTCCCTGACCAGACATAGACCGGTTTCGAACTTATTAGTTCTCATCAGTATGCCATAGGTCATGGAGCAGACAAATGATAGTGGCCAACCTGCTAGTTTTATACAAACTATAGTAAATTGAGTAGTGGTGAGAGGTAAGTGAAACCTCTCATGTGGTCTAATGCTACTATACACCATAGATGTCTCTATGGGCGTATAGCGACTTGCGATCCTGCAAGTACCTGAGAGCGGCGACCTTTCAGTCCTAGGTGGACTTAACCTACTGTTATAATATATGATTTGCAGGAAACAACTACTCAGCGGGCAAATACCCCGACCTGCATTGAATTACACCTTACAAATCATTAAAGAATGGTAACCAATATCATTTGTCAACTCCCTGACCAGACATAGACCGGTTTCGAACTTATTAGTTCTCATCAGTATGCCATAGGTCATGGAGCAGACAAATGATAGTGGCCAACCTGCTAGTTTTATACAAACTATAGTAAATTGAGTAGTGGTGAGAGGTAAGTGAAACCTCTCATGTGGTCTAATGCTACTATACACCATAGATGTCTCTATGGGCGTATAGCGACTTGCGATCCTGCAAGTACCTGAGAGCGGCGACCTTTCAGTCCTAGGTGGACTTAACCTACTGTTATAATATATGATTTGCAGGAAACAACTACTCAGCGGGCAAATACCCCGACCTGCATTGAATTACACCTTACAAATCATTAAAGAATGGTAACCAATATCATTTGTCAACTCCCTGACCAGACATAGACCGGTTTCGAACTTATTAGTTCTCATCAGTATGCCATAGGTCATGGAGCAGACAAATGAAAAAAAAATGAAAAAATGAAATGAACTAATAAGTTCGAAACCGGTCTATGTCTGGTCAGGGAGTTGACAAATGATATTGGTTACCATTCTTTAATGATTTGTAAGGTGTAATTCAATGCAGGTCGGGGTATTTGCCCGCTGAGTAGTTGTTTCCTGCAAATCATATATTATAACAGTAGGTTAAGTCCACCTAGGACTGAAAGGTCGCCGCTCTCAGGTACTTGCAGGATCGCAAGTCGCTATACGCCCATAGAGACATCTATGGTGTATAGTAGCATTAGACCACATGAGAGGTTTCACTTACCTCTCACCACTACTCAATTTACTATAGTTTGTATAAAACTAGCAGGTTGGCCACTATCATTTGTCTGCTCCATGACCTATGGCATACTGATGAGAACTAATAAGTTCGAAACCGGTCTATGTCTGGTCAGGGAGTTGACAAATGATATTGGTTACCATTCTTTAATGATTTGTAAGGTGTAATTCAATGCAGGTCGGGGTATTTGCCCGCTGAGTAGTTGTTTCCAGCAAATCATATATTATAATGAATATTTATGTTCATTTAGTCTTAAATTTTGTTTAGTTTGCCCTATACATGTTTTGTTACAATCATTACACGGAATTTTGTACACTACATCAGAATGATAATCTAAGGGTAAAGTATCTTTCATTGAGTCATATAAGTTACCAACAGTTTTTAGATGGTAGGAAACAATGTGTGTTATGTCATTAGATAATTTCTATTTTTTTCTTCTTCTGATAATTCTGTAACATAAGGAATTTTGTAGTATTTTTATTATTTTCATTGTTAGAGATAACAGTATTCATTTGATTGTTATAACTGTTGATAATTATATTACACAATTCTGATGGATAGTTATTGTTTATTAATTTCTTTTTTTTTAAATTAGTTAAATTAATATTAATAAAACTCGGATGACTTAATTTTACAATTTTGTTCTTTAGAGTTTTCTTATCACGTTACTCCTAAACAGTAACGAGTTTCTTACATTTATGGCATAGTGTTGTTGTCTGAAGACATCACACAGTTGAAATATTCCTATAAGTAAATAATTAATTATTGTTGTACTTTAAATGTATTGTTACATCTTCTTTTATTATTTTAAATTGACAATAAGTAACAGGTGGCTTGCAAAAGGAATGTCATACTAGGGGAGTGGTGCGATGTTGTTTTGTGTTTATAATAATAGACTTTATCTAAAGATGTGTCTACATAATTAATTCATATTTTGGATATTTTATATTCTATATTTTGCAATTTTTAATAGATAAGTTTTTAAAATGTCGTTTCTAAGTTGTTATATATTATATTTATTTATTGTAGTCCTGAAGAAGCTTTTAAAATAAATCGAAAAGTCGACGGAGTGTGAAATCCAATTGCTTTATTTTATCCTATACACGGACGAGGAGAAATTTGATTGTAATTTTAAAGAAAGGTATCCTGAAAAAATCACGCAAAAATTCGAGGTTTCCGTTCTGCTTTAGAATTACCTTTTTATTTTATATATATGTTGGAATTTGAATGAGTAGTAGGTAACTATGAACTTTCCATTCATTTGTGTATTTATGAAATTTAGTTTCAACGCAAATTAGACTTTGATAAATAGATAAACTTAGTACGAGTAGGTATACATAAATTTTAAGATCAAAATTTCAAAAACCTCTACCGCTCTACCTTTACAAAATGAATTTATACAGATTCATTACCTGGGTTTTTAGACGTTCCGCATTGGCAAACAAATTTTGTACATGAGCATTCATTGTATTTAACACATCTTCTAATTTTGTTGCATGATTTGCTTGTTGCAATAAATCATCATGTTTCTCTAAGACTTGCTTCTGTAATTCTTGGCTCAGTAAGTCTATACCCTCACCAAGTTTTTTAACTTGCTCGCTTATCGAGAGTGAATATGTCAAGGCAGCTCTTGAAGAAGACTTTAAAAAACATCTATAAAATTCTGGAAACACAAATATGTAAAAAACTAAAATTTGATAAAACTTTACGCACCATCATCTTCTATCTGCTGAATTACATTTTCTTGGGGTTTTTCCATGTTAATTATCCAGTATTTCTAAAATAAGGCAGTCAAATTGTCGAATATTCGAATATTTTTTGGAACAGGATAAACACAAGGAAGCTGAATTTGACAAAGACGATGCATACGATAATGTAACCGACACTCGCAATTTTATTGAAGCAAGGGAACGTTTTGGACCTTCAACTTCAAAAAAATGTATGTAAATACACATAACCAAAAAAGAATGTTTTTGAAACGTCACATCACAAGATTTGATTTGAACTACCAGTCGAATGCTTTGACCTTGAACGAAAATTTGTAAAATCATAGATTTTAGAACATGTTTACTGCATAAGCCATATTGCGAAATTGAATTTTTTTTTTGAGGAATTCCCGAATTCCAATAAATTTTATTTAAAGACGAGTAAGATATTCTGATAGTCTGATACTTCAACTTTATTTGTGAATCAGAAAACGCTTACAAAAAGAATTTTATTTTAATTCAGATTCATAAATAAAGTGGAGATATCCCCTCCCGAATATTTTTAAATGAAATTTACCAGGATTCTGCTCGAAAAATTAGCATATTTCTCAAAGAGGCCATAAAGGACGGGACTTTAGCATAACAACAGAATCAAAACCAAAGAAGATTCGTTGCAGGGAACATAGACAAGTATAACTACTATTCTGATGTCTAATGGTTCTAATAATATTTTTTATACGATACGTTCATGATTAATTCTGTATCATGCGTTACGCTTCTTTCACACTGGGCAACTTAGCAGCGCGATTTAGTAGCGCGGCTATGAGTGAAAGGACAGGCGACTAAGTCGCGCGACTTTAAATGCTCCTGTGCGCTCGATCGCGCTGCTAAATCGTTAAATGTGTAAAGGTATAGGGACATCCATAGCGAAGCGGACATCAAGTACAAATAGTGTGCACGGCGCTAATAAATCGCGCTGTTAAGTCGCCCAGTGTGAAAGAAACGATACGTTCACGTTTATCAGTGGTGACCTTGGAGCCTAAAAATAAATTATTGTACCTGGAGCATGTTCAGGAAGGTAGGCCCGATCAGATGATTATTACCCAAGTGGTTATCTCATAGGACTCTGATAGGTACTGAACGATGTTTCTAAACAGGTAAAATTTGGTTGATAATTGCCCGGCGTCTTTACTGAACATGCTCCTGGTTTTTGGGCCTATGCATGGACCACAATCTTGTCGGAGAACGTGTAGTTCAAAACGTTGAATTTGACACACAGATCAGAGTTATATATACCTTTGAGAAGAAGAATAGTTTCTATGAAGAGAATGTTGAGGTTATATTTAATTTCTGGACTAGAATTTAAAAATAAGAGAACTATTTGCAAAAAATGATATAGTAATAGACTTAGAATATAATAGATTAAATAAATTTAATGGATATAAAAATGTCAAAGAGGATATTAAACATTTTTCAGAATCATCATTTATTACATGTTAGAAAAACATTGGTATATTCATCAATCCGACTATTGTCTAAAACAGTAACATCTACTAAAGTTCAGGAAATACCACTTTATATGAAGAAGGATAAAGATTTTAAAATAAGTAAAAAAGTTTCCATCGAAAAGTTGAAACAGCTACTTAGTTTTCGATCATACATGGCAGAAGAGATCGTTACAAAATATAAAAATTTTTTGAGAATATCTGGTCATAGTATCAGTGAAAATTATTATTTATGTTTAATAAATGGTATCACCAGAAATACATTAATGAGATTTCCACAGGTACTGGCTGAACTAGATATCTCTTTAAAAATAAACAAGTTGAAAGCATTATCACTTGATATTAATGTAACCGCACCACTGCTGTGCTTAACCAGTAATAAGTTAAAAATATTTGTTGATCAAGATGACTGCACAAAACGCATTACTCTTATATCAAGTATTCTAGAGGTGAACATATAGCCGTTGAAAGTTAAATAGAATTAATTTTATAATTTTAGGTAGAAGAATGTGAGGCATGTGATCTTCTTGTCAAAAGACAATTTTTGCTTTCACTTGATGTAGCACATATAGAAAATAATATAAAAGTACTGAAAGGTAATCATTGAGCGTTGCTATATAATCTTTTAATGTTGAGGTCCAGTTTATATTTCTTCCTACGTTTTCAAATTATTGTACTTTACTCATAGTGTTAGTCACAACTCGCTAAGATATTAATTAAATTTTTTTACTCAGGTATGATTTAGAATAAGGGTCTTATGAGAAGGAAAATTTTCACATTTTACAATAAAGAAACTGATGCTTAAAAAAGCATTAATATTTAGAAAATAGTCAATTTCTCACAATGAGGAAGATGCATGAATTTTAAAAATGCCTAATTTTATTTTTCCGTAATATGTACTATAAAAGTTGATAATGTAATAAAAGAAAGTCATAGAAAAATTTCGTTTCATGCCACATTAAAATTTGAACTTTTGTGTAAACAAAAGCATGCGACTGAAAACACTGTAATATCGCTTTGATGTCACTAATTTGACCCGAATTTGCTAATTTACGTTGTTATTCTTAATCTTGTGATTAATTTTTAGATGTTGTAACGTTTTAACAATAATGACGTGATGCTGCCAGCTATTAATGACACCATTCGTTAAGGATAGAACGTTTTAATGGTTTTAAATTGTCATAATAAAAAAATTTTTCACCCCCAATTTTAACAAAAAAGAAAAAATAAGAGGAAGCATATTTTTCTGTCGTCTATCTGCGATATAAAAAAAAATCATGCAACTTCCTCATTAAAGCCGCACTCCTACTCTAATATATTTTCCAACATTAAATTTGTTATATACTAGATGCTTTCTTTATGTTGTTTGAATTTGTTTTGTATATTTTGTCATCCGCATTTCATTTAAAACTATATTTTCTGATTGAAGACTTTGGAGTTACAAATGAGGATATAATTAGAGATTTGTGGGTTTTAAAATATAGCACCAGCTTAATAAAAGAAAGGATGTCATTGGCAAAACAGGATAAACTAGAAGCATTTAAAACCTGGATGGTTCGTGCCAAACCAGAAATATTTGACAGGTAAGTTCAGAAATATAATAATGGTAAGAGATAGGTATAGTGAACTGAGGCCAGGCTAAGGTAAGCACGTCTATAAGGAGTATGCAGGATCACATCAGAGCTTTATCATTTGCCGAATTTTGGAATTATTATGTGCTCTTATATGTATTTTAACCCAGAATGTACTACTAAAAAATGAGTACCGATAAAAATAAAAACGATAAACTCTGAAAGTAGACACTTAAAGCACTGACAAGGACGTAAACGTATAAAATGACAGCTACGCAGGCGCAATAGCGAATTGTTGTATGTTTGTACTTATGCCTGATGTAAACTAATGTGCTCCTATGTACACCTAAAACGTATCGTATCGAGCCGAGTAATGGTGATGGGACCACCCATGCATCGCACCCAATTGTATCATTGGAGCTGTCAAAGATGCCACATTAGCATAACCACCATCGCCTTTTCTTATTTTTAGATCTTATATATATAAGATGTCAAGTCTGTTTTTACATTCTCTGACCTTTGGATCATTTTTTAAATTTTGAGTAAGTTTTTTGGTTGACATTTTTTTGAGTGGAAAACTATCCTCAAAAACTGTCATAAAAATATTCATAAATTTCTCCCATTGTTCATTAACATTTTGCTTTTTTATTGCGTAAATTGTATGCCAGTCCATTTGAGATAGTTTTATTATAAACGTTTTTTTTATTAGAATCACTGAAAATTCTTTTATATTCAAAATTAGGTGCTATACTCTTATTTATTTCCATACTCAACTTTTGTGCCGTGTGATCAGAGATTAGAGAATGTATCACCTCTGCATCACATACATTTTCATAATTTGTAAATATATTATCAATGCACGTCTTACTGTTGCTAGTAATACGTGTATGTTCTAAAAATATAGGATTTAGGTTGTATGAACTAAAAAGTGAGCGTAGCTCTGAACTACTTCTGTTATCTACTAAAAGATCTATATTCATATCACCAGCAGCAATAATGGTTGCATTTTCATGACAAAGTAAATATAATGCTTCATCTACTTTATTAATAAAAATGTTAATATCACCAGTTGGTGGCCTATATATAGACATAATGATTATTTTTTCCCTGTTTATTTTCCATTCGCAAGCTGAACACTCAAATTGACCTGATATCGATAGTATCTTTACATCAGTTCGTTCTTTACACTGGATGCTTTTTCTTACATAGATGGCAGTACCTCCATGTTTGTTTTCCTGTCTGCAGAAGCTGGATACTAAATGAAAGTTTTCTATGCCATATGCTGTTAGTTGCTCTTCAGTTTTCCAATGCTCAGTAATACACAGAAACGTACATTCTTCATAATTACTAAGCAAAACATTTAATTCATCGATGCAATTCCCTACAGATTGAACATTTTGATGTATTATACTTATTTTTTTACTGTTGTTTTTATTTCTTTGATTGTGAATGTTCATGACTTTATTGTCCTTGGAGGTGACATTAATTCTGGAGTGATTTACAAAAAATCCTCACCTTGATTGTATGATCGATACTTTGTGAAACTAAATCTTTTGAAACCTGTTCCAACAGGCCAAAACTCTGAATTATACATCTCATCTTTTTTTGTAAGAGGGGCACTCACTACAAAGCATTTAAGCTGATTAGGATTTGAATTTAGCTCCTTTACATTTACTATCTCATTTTTAAAACTTGGCTTTTCCTTTATGAACTTTTGAATCATCTCTGCTGTGACATGTCTGTTGACTCTATAAATATACATCCAAACTTTTCTTTGGGCACTACTGAATCCTGTATTTTTTTGTTCTTCGGCTACATCTCTTGTGCCAATATTTCTTGGAATTCTGGGCGTTTTCTTTCTTTTAACTGTGATAAAACCTGATTGTTCATTGTCTCTTATTTCTTTAGTAGTAACTTCGCCTTGTGTCTGTAGATTTTCATTTTCACTGTTAATGACATTATCGTTGCCACTTTCTTCATGTTCCAATATGTTTCGTTTTTCTAAAGGCATAGGTGGATTTTTCTGTATTGGATCAGCTAGACTGATGATATTCTGCATTATTTTCCTTTGTTCTATTTCATAACTGGTTGCATTGCTTGTTCCTGCTTTTGTTCTAGTACCGCTGGGAATTTCTTTGTTTATATCTTTCACTTTGACAGTGTTTTTATTTCTTTCATTTTTGTTTTTATTTTCAAGAATATCTATAATTTTTTGTTTATCCCTTATCATGGTTTCTTTGTCCTCTATTAGTTTTTCGTATAATACAATTTGCTTTACTAGATTAACTTTTTCATATATCATGGGCTTGCATTCACTGCATAAAAATAGCAATACTCGGTTTTTTAATGAAAAAACTCTAGCTTCAGTTGCCGAAATATCAGCACAAGTGTAACAAAATCCATTTTCACAGATTTCACATACTACGGTCGTATCTAGACTTTCCTTTTTACATTTAAAACAGGAGCACATACTAAACATGTTTACTCACTCACTACTCGGGTTATAGTTTGACAACTTGATAGTTTGTCGTCTGTTGCATTTTTATGAGCAATGCAACATTCAACTGTCTAGTGCATTTTTTAAGCCAAAATTCTCAAATACGAAAAGGTGTTAAATTTAACAAATGCTTTTAAGACTCGTTACTATCGGTTACACATATTTCTTATGGAGACTAATTGGTGATTATTTTTAATTAAGATTAGTGTTTTATTTTAAGAAGCATTCCTTGACATTGGCATCTGGCATATTTCACTATTTTTAATTTTACTCTTTCAAATTTCTTATTACACCCTTGTAATAAAAGCTTTAAAAGCTTAAATGTGAGGGGATCACAAAAAATTAAAAAAGTCTATTATCATATTCATTGACATTTTCGTTAACATAAAGGAAAATTATAGTACATTCAGCAAATTGTGACACTTTCTTCGTACATTGCCACCATAGGTCGATTTTTGTATATCACTTAAATTCAATGAAGTTCGAGCCCCAAATAGATACTTTATTTACATTATTAAAAAGTGCTCAGTGCTCGTAAATTTCAAGTACTTTTTGCTTAGTAATCATGAACACTTTACTATTAACAGTCAGGGCCGGTCATGGACCCAGGCAACTGCCTAGAGCGCCACGATTTAGGGGTGCCAAATGCCAAACAATCTCGAGTAGACAAAAACAAAATGTTTTGTGTATCAAGTAATTAGGAAAAATAAAAAATTTGATAACACTGTCCGGTATTAATTACATATTATCTGGCCCTCGCTCTGGGCGCTAGCGAATTGTTTTTATTTCTCGATTCAGGGCATGCTGTAACAAGTGTGAGTGGTGCGACGTACTATACTTGGAAATTTCGATCCCGTTTGCGTATATTAATAAATATTCCCATCTAGTCGTGTGTTGTAAACTTTTAAAATTATTTTGGTAAATGAAATAAACTTATTTTGACTGCAGATTAAAGTAGATAACAAGTTGATTAACTGAATATACTTACTGACTGGCTGGAAAAATATATTTTTAGGTTCTATACTAAAATAAAAAATGTCGGAGTCGGGTAAAAAATCAGTGCTTTTTATAGAAAAGGAAGAAGCAAATGCAAATTGAATCCTGTAATCAAGCAAACATTCTAGAGACGTTTATAGAATGCAGAAAAAATAATGCTAATTTTTCCTACATTCTAGAGACGTTTATAGAATGCAGAAAAAATAATGCTAATTTTTCCACTTCTGAAGACGAAATTGATATTTCTGCCTCGTCATCGGCATCCATTTTGGCTCGCGAAGGCGAGAGCAAATTCCTGGAGGCGATTAAGGAACAAACTGAGGTAGAGGTAAATAAAGTTTTATTTTGCAAATTGAGTCTTAGAGTGCAGTGGCATTACTACCCAACAAAAGGGTAGTGTTTTTTAACTTTAAACTTAACCGAAGTTTTTAAGGTACGGTTGACGTATTCTGTTAATGACTCTGTCACAAGTCACACTAGCAGCAGTCACACAATGTATATTACAAATATATTCGTTATTTCTAATACAGTAATACTTTTAGCTTGATTCATGTGCCTAAAAATGCTTCGAAAGTGATCCAAAACTTGTATTCGACGAAGCTGATGTTGGAACATGGCCCATAAAAATCAGTGACCAAATGTGACAAATTTTGGTTCTGTTCAAGTAAGAAATATTTCTTTTGCTGTTGATGATCAAAATAGAAAATTCAGTCCTTATTATGAAAGGAAACTGCAAAATGGATCATATATTCATACTCCAGGCGTTTTAGCTGTAAAATTGACCTCTGTGCTAAATTCGTGCTCTATAATTTTTTTCTTTTATTGTGTTTATTTGGACGTCCTGAATAACATTTGGTAGTTACACCACGATACACCTGGAGGAATTCGTGAAAATCGCTTCGGAAGGTCGCGGATTCGCGATTACATCTGTAAATTCTCTACCTTAAAGGTTCTATATATTTTTTTCGTAGGCCTAAACGTTTTGGAGATACGACGCGGAGTAAGTGAAAAATGCATTTAGTTCCGCTCTAACCTCTTTTGCACCACATATTTCGCAATTATCTTTCTTTCTATGCCTCAGAATGAATATTAAATATTGCTGTTATAAAGCTCGGTGATCTTTATTCTCCACTAGAATATTTTATACATTTTATTTACATTTATTTACAGTGAATAAGGCAAAAAATGCATTCATTTCCGCACCACCTTAGAGGTAGAATGCTCGGCACGCTTTTTTTTACATGGTTTCCCCAGGAGCCATAATCCATGCCGGATCTTAAATTAGTCAATATTTGCGACTTCTTCGGTATCTGAAATGTTATTGCCCAATGACAAATCGTTGTCTTACTTTCATTCTGATAAGATTCTACGTCGTCCATTTCCTCATTCATAGCAATTATAGGTGCGGTATTCAAGCAGGAGTAACCGTAAAAATGTCTACAAGCTGTTGAACAATTCAGTCCTACTTTCCTATGGCTACATTTTCCTGCACAACCCTTCGTACAGTTGCAAAAAATTTAATTTAACAATATAGATAGAACTTTATTGAATTAGGAAACCTAATATACATGTAAAATTAAATTACAATTAATATCACATTACTAATTGTAGATAATAATTGTATAAAACATAAATTTTAAAACATTCTTAAGTGTGCTAGTTTTAATACTCTAAAGAATTAAATGAAATACATAATAAATAGATAATTATATTTTATCACATCCTATTTGCTCTTAATAAATTTATTTCATTTGTTTTTGAAACTATTTAAAGTTATACATTCTTTTACAGAGTCTGGTAGTTCATTAAACTTATGGAAACCTTTAAAGATCAACGAATTCATAGTGCAGCGATAATGAGTTCTTGAAATATAAATATTATTTATACCCCGAGTATTATACGTGTGCACATCTTTGTTGAAAGTAATATATTGCTGAAAATAATCTGGAACCATACAATTTACAATCTTAAACACAAAAATCATGGTGAAATAGTACAATCTGTTTTCCACAGAAAACCAATTAAGAGAGTTTAACATGGATTTGATTGGGGCAAGACGAGTTGTTTTTAGAATTACTCTCATTCCACGATTTGGCAGTTTTTGCAAAATATTTGATTTATTAAGATTAAATAAGAATAAAATAGATGCACAGTAATCAAAATGAGTCTGAATAATACAATTATAAACCATAATTTTAGTTTCTATCGATACATTTTGGGATATTCGGCTGAAGGAATAAGAAATAATTTTTTCCTATTTTTTTATAAATGTAATCAAAGTGACTATCAAAACTCAATAAGTTATCAAGTTGAAATCCCAAATATTTTACTGTAGATACGTCAATTTGTTCATCATTAATTTTCAGTTTTATATTGCCAATATCTAGAAAACCGTATTTATATTTCGTGGTAAATATCATCGCTTTTGTCTTTGCAACATTTAATTTTAGCTTATTAATACATAAATATCTGTTTATGTTAACTAAAATAGCATTCATTTTTTGGATGGCTGCCTCCAAGTTAACATCACTACATGTTATTAAAGTGTCGTCAGCAAAAAGGTTAAGGAATTCACATTCTACAAATAGTTCAATATCATTAATATATAATAGATATAGGAGAGGACCTAACACACTACTCTGCGGAATTCCAAAATCGTTATCTATTTCATCTGATATTTTATCATTATAACGGACTCTTTGTTTGTGATATTGTAAATAATCACTAATCCAATCAAGAACTTTACCACCAATACCATATTGTTCTAACTTTGATAACAAAATCTTTCTGTCTGTTGTCTCAAAGGCTCTCTTTAAATCCAGAAATACAGTAATAACATATTTGTTGTTATCTAAGCTAGTTTTAATGTTGCATAATGTGATTTGTAATGTTGTTTCACATGAGTATTTTTTACGGAAACCCGATAGGTTATTTGTCTGGTCTTGGTGGTAACTGCGTTGGTACTGACTGCAAAATATCATTCTTCCTAATCCAGCCACACTGCTCAGGATCAGTGTCTTTTCCCAACCATGTTTGAACGTCTCAACAATTCTGTGCTGTCCAATATAACAAAAATATTTAAAAAAAAGGAACTAAATGCATTTTTCACTTATTTCGCGTCATATCTCTAAAACGTTTAGGCGTACGAAAAAAATGTATAGGACCCTTAAGGTAGTGAATTTACAGATGTACAATTTTTATAATAGGTGTTGTTCCCGTTTTGGATCATAAAAACTGAGTTAATCGCGATTTCCGCGACCTTCCGAAGCGATTTTCACGAATTTCTTCAGGTGTATCGTGGCAGAACTACCAAGTGTTATCCAAGACGTCACACACATAAACACAATAAAAAAAAATTATCGTAGAGCACGAATTTGGCAGCAAAAGTCTAAAACTCCTGGATTATCAGTGAGACTGGTTGGAATATAGTGTCTCCAAAAATGCAGCATATTGTTTTTGCTGTAGACTTTTTCAAATTTGCCTAAATCCTGCTTAACAAATTCTTCAGGATACAAAGATTGGAAAAAATTGTCCACAAGTTTGTCTGAACATGAGAAAGCAGTAAATCATACTATTTTTGGAATTAACTGAAACAGCGATTAAATTGAATAAAACAATTGACATTGAGAATCAGGAACTGATTTAAAAGGAAACCGAGTATTGGAGGGAAGTTTTAAAAAGGCTTTTCTATATTAAACAATTTCTCTGTAAACAAGCACTGGCATTTCGTGGCTCAAGTGACAAGCTTTTTGAGTCAAATAATGGAAATTTTTTACACCTTGTAGAGTGTATCTCCAAGTTTGACAATATCATTTCCGAACATTTACGTAGAATTTCAAACCAAGATTCTCGAATTCATTGAGAAAAGAGTACAAAATGAATTTATACAAATATTGGGCAATCGCATACAACATGAAATTATCTCACATATAAAAAAAGCTCGTTATTTTTCTATAATTATATATATTGCACACCAGATGTGTCCACACAGAACAAATGTCTATTGTTATCAGATATGTTCCCATTGAAGTACTTACGAAAATAAGTGTAGAAGAGACGCTTTTAAAGTTTTTACCTGTTGAAGATACTACTGGCCAAAGGTTTGCTTAATGTAATTACTGAGGAACTTTAGAAATTGGATTTAAATATAAATAATCTGAGGGGCCAGGGATACGATAACGGGTCAAATATGAAGGGCAAAAACGTGGGCCTCCAAAAATTTTAGATGTCAGTCTTCGAGCATTTTACGTTCCACGCAATTGCCATTCTCTAAATTTGGTGCTGAGTGACGCTGCACTTTATACATTTGACGTAATATCCTTTTTTGGCATTATTTAAAAGGTTTATAATTTTTTTTTCTGGATTTACTCATCGATGGAGTATTCTTAAAGACAACATTTCTACATGAGTGTCAAACCTTTATGTACAACATCGGGGAGATACATGATGCTCTTTTTCAAGCAAGAGTTGACAGCAAATTGGATGGCTTTGCTAAAAACCAGGCAAAGAACTTGGCAGTAAAAATGAAGAATTTTAAATTTATATTAAGTGTAGTAGTTTGGTATGAAATTTTACATAGGATAAATTTGGTTAGCTAGTTTTACAATTCAAAAGTTCTGATATACCGTTAGCAGTAGAAATGATTCAGAGTATTCAAAAACAGTTGGAAGATTTTCGAAGTGAACAAGGGATCCAGTCCATAATTATTGACGCCAAAGAACTTGCAGAGAAATTGGAAATCAGTCCAACATTTACTAAGGAATCTTCTGTGCGACCTAGGAAAAAAACGCACATTTCAGTACGAGTGGGAAATTGAACCCATCTTGGATCGCGAGAAATCATTCAAAATAAATTATTTTTTTTTATCTTAGACACAGCAATTAATTCACTATATGAACGGTTGTTTTTAATTTCGTCTACGATATCTCCAAACCTTTCCAACATGAAGATTTATCGAAATACTGCAATAATTTATCAAATTCTTTAAAAGTGTTGACAATAATTCCTGCAAGAAAAATACCTAAAACCGTTAAAGCTGAAGACTGTAAACCTATAAATATGTTATCCGCTTTTGAAAAAATATTAGAGAAAGTAGTCTATCTGCAATTTTTAGATTTTATAATAGAGAAAAAAATCTTAGTGAATATCAGTCTGGTTTTAGAGGTTTTAGTTGTGAAAGTGCGTTACAATATGTTGTTAATGAGTGGAAGGAAGCTAATGATAAAGGAAGAATGTAAGAAGTAATATTTTTAGATTTGAAAAGAGCATTCGAGACAATTGATAGAGAGATTTTATTGGATAAGCTAAGCAAGTATGGAATTGATGGTATAGTATGGAAGTGGTTTGAATGTTATTTAAAAAACAGGAGGCAATGGGTAAAATGTGAAAGTATGTTATCAAGTGAGCTGCCTATACACATTGGAGTGCCTCAGGGGAGCATACTTGGCCCTTTATTATTTGTAATATATATTAATAACATATCAAGAATTTTAAAAAATTACAAATACCACTTTTTTGCTGATGACTATTGTCTACATCGATAAAAATGATCCTAGAGAGTTAGTAAGGAAACTAAATCACGATTTAGAACTTGTTTCTAAATGGTTGGAAACAAATAAATTAATACTGAATATCACAAAAACAAAAAGTATGCTCATAAGTAATCAGCAGAATCTCAAAAGCTTCAAAGATACAAATTTATCATTTAAGCTTCAAGAAGTAAATATGTCATTAGTCTCAGAAATCAAATATCTAGGAGTTATTGTTGATTGCAATTTAAATTTTAAAAATTATGTGGATTTTACATGTAAAAAAAATTTAAAAAAAATCGGTGTTCTTAAACGTGTCAGTTGGTACCTGTCAATAAATGCAAGAAAAACTGTTTATAATGCTATAGTACTACCGCATTTTAACTATTGTAACACAATCTTGTATATGGCTAATCAGACCGATCTAGAACAATTACAAAGGTTACAAAACAGAGCGATGCGAGTTATATTAAAATGCAGTATATACACTAGGATAGATGATATGTTAATATGTCTTAGTTGGATGAATATAGAGAACTTTTTAAAGTATAACGTTTTAATTTTCAGACAGAAAATTGACAAGGACCTAGTTCCAAATTATATAAAAAATATTTTAACAAAATTACGAAAAGTACATGACTATAACACCCGAGGAAAGGGAAATTTTGTAATTAAACGGGCCAATGCATAGCTCAATTTATTAAAGGAGTTGTTGAATATAACCAATTGAATACAGACTTACGTAGAACTGATCTAAATACTTTCAAAAGACTATTAAAACATACCATGATGTGAATTATATATATATATATATTTTTTCTTTTATTTTCATTTTAAATGTTTTTATTTCGTTTCGTTTATATGTGGTTTCTAATGTAAAACAGAGATTATACTATCAGGCCCGTCGCCAGTGGTGAGGCAACAAGGCAGCTGCCTCAAGCTGCCGTTTTGAAGGGGCGGCCGATTTGGGATAATATCTCATTTTTTGATATAAACCAATATTCACCCAATAATCACAATCGCATCACACACTGATCAAATGTACTGAATTAATCACGTTTGGTACCACTCTAAAACGCCTTAACTTTTTTAATTCAGGTAACAGCAAGATTGTGAACCACTTAGACCACCAATTTATACCGAAGGCGTCCGAATACTGATTTATTGCTTGAATGTGGCTTCGACTGGATAATGTAATGGTGCAAGCAGAAGAGTGGAGAGTGCATTACCGTAGAGGGATCCATTGTCCATTGCGAGTCGGCTAGTAGCTTTTATTTTGGTGCATGTTTTTTTATGATTATAATTAGATTAAGTTATTATTAGTTGTGTGATTTTTAGGTATTTACTAGTGTAATTTTAGTGATTAAATAAATCAGTGGTTTGTGAAAATTCTTGTTGCAAGTTATTTGAATCCACAAAGTGTTTACTGAAGACTGTAAGCACGTAACAGTTGGTGTCGGAAGCGGAATTGCAACAGAATTTCTGAAGAATTCGACGAAGTTCCATAGTGTTCTATTTGGAAAACACTGGTGATAGTGAAGTGAGTCAAACTGGAAAGTGATATAGACATTAGACAAGACTAATTTGTGATAGTGTGAGAAAATTTATAGAACAGTCTATTCTGAATTTTGTGGACATATTTGACGTATACCAGATATAGACTTTAAATAAGACTTGTTAGTTTTTGAATGGAAACAAGAAGCATGGCTGCTGAAAAACAAATGCAAGACATGTTCGAGCAATTTAGAAAAATGATGTTAGACCAAAAAGAAGAACAAGAGAGACGCGAAGAAGAAAAAGAAAGGAAACGTCAGGCAGAAAAAGAAGAACAAGAGAAACGACATCAAGAAGAACAAGAAGAGCAAGAGAAACAACGTCAAGAAGAAAAGAAGAGCAAGAGAAATGACGTCAAGAAGAAAAGGAAGAGCAAGAGAAACGACGCCAAGAAGAAAAAGAAGAACAAGAGAGACGTCAAGAAGAATTGAGAGAAATTATACAGGTGCAACAAGATGCTATCCTGTCAGCCACTAATGAGGTCAAGGAAAAAGTAGATAAAGTTGAACAAAAAGTGACTGGCGTCGAAGGAAAAGTGACTGCAGTCGAAGAAGAAGTAAGTGATGTCAAAGGTAAAGTAAATAAGGTTGAAGAGGAAGTAACTGAAGTCAAAGGAAAAGTTACTGGTGTCGAAGGGAAATTTACCGATATAGAAGGAAAATTTCAGGTAGTTAAGGGAGAGGTAGAACAACTTAAGCGACAGTTAAGAGCGCAAGGAGGCCAGCTAGTATTATCATCGTCAGGTCCTCGATTACAACTGCCATCCTTTGATGGTCAAACTTCTCGGTCAACCTACAAAAGACAATTTGAGGCAGCGGCATGTGCAAACAATTGGAGTAATGAAGACAAAGCTATGGCATTGGTGCTAGCATTAAGAGGTCAAGCCTCAGAGTTGCTTCAGACTATCCCAGTGACGCAGCAACGGGATTTTAAAGTTTTGGAGGCTGCACTAGATCTAAGATATGGCGACCAATATCTCGCCCAAGTATATCGGACTCAGCTCAAATCACGCACACAAAAGGCTGGGGAAAGTTTACAAGATTTTGAAGCAGCTGTTGAGCGACTGACATACCTGGCTTACCCGGATGCACCCAAAGAATTCCAGGAACAGTTAACAGTTGGTACTTTCATTGACGGCATAAGAGACGAGGAGATCAGGGGAGTCCTTAGATTATCTCGAGATAAGACCGGTAGTGAAGCCTTGATCCGTGCCCTCGAAGCTGAAACCGCTTACAAAGAGACTGCACGTCCGAGAGTACGAGCCATGAAGGTAGAAGAAGAGGGCCATTTAGAAAAATCAAATATGGAATCTTTGATGGCTGACACACAAAATGATAAGCCGGTTGATGACCAAACCAGATGCTCCAAGGAAGCAGGAAAGAGAACAGAGCGATGTACAGCCAAGGAAGTTGATTTGTTGTTATAAGTGCGGCAAAACAGGGCATATTAAGCGAAACTGTCGGCAGCGGAGCCCAGAGAGAGTAAATGCCGCAATGACTGAAGAGCCGCAGGAAAACTAAAGATAGCCAGCACCTTGGGGGCTGTGCTGGCTGGCGAACGCGGTGCCCCCAGAGAGATACGGGTTTCCCAGATTAGAAGAGTCCCGAGTAGTCTGCTGTTGGATGGCTATGTAAACAAATGGAGATGTATCTTCACTATCGACACAGGTGCCACGTCATCAATAGTGCGACCCGGATTTTTATCAGGAATAAAAGTTGATAAAAGCCAAAATGGATTGGTCGTTCGAACAGCCACAGGAGATAGGGTAAGGGTTCATGGAGAAGTTGACCTAGATCTGCAGTTTGGACGCCTGTGCTTTAGTCATAGGGTTATTGTGGCTGACATTACTGATAATTTCATTTTGGGGCTGGATGTTATGGGAGTACAAGATCAATTTATACTCGACGTGGTAGAACGAGTTCTAAAGATTGGAAATGAAGAATTTATTTTGTCAACAGCAAATGATCGATTTCAAAAAGTGAGGCTACTGACAGCTCAGACAATCAAGATTCCTGCCCGTTCGGAACAAATAATCGAGGCCATTCTGGAAGGAAACTCTGGTGGATACCGTGTTGGCCTTGTTGAAAAAGATGGTTCAATTAAGACAGAAAACGTAATCTTAGCAAGAACTCTGACCCGGACAAAAGACAAAATTCCAATTAGTGGCTAATTTAAATTCCCACTCGGTAACTTTCAAGGAAGGCGAGGCAATAGGATCCTACGAACCAGTCCAGTGGATAGCAAGGTGCGAGGAACAAGGTGAGAAATGTTCGTCAACCAGCGTAGACAGGGAAGTTGTGACTTTGTTGAGTTCCCACTTTGAACACCTATCTGAGGATGAACGATGAGAGGCAATCAAGTTTTTGGAGAAAGAAAGTGCGGTATTTGCCAAAACCACAGACATCCTCACGAAAACTGATATAGTACAGCATCGGATAGACACTGGTGATTCAGCCGCAATCCGCCAACAACCTAGGAGGTTGCCACTAGCTAAACAGGAAGAAGCTGCTGCGATGGTTCAAAAGATGCTACAAGATGGAGTAATTGAGGAATCAACCAGTCCCTGGTCATCACCGGTAGTTTTAGTTGCCAAGAAGGACGGAACTTTGAGATTTTGTGTCGACTACCGGAAGCTGAATGATGTTACGAAAAAAGACAGCTATCCACTACCACGAATTGACGATACATTAAGTACGCTGGCAGGGTCATGATGGTTTTCAACTCTAGACCTTCCAAGTGGGTATTGGCAGGTGGGACTTCACCCTGACGACAAGGAAAAGACTGCCTTCTCAACAGGTAGTGGTTTATATCAATTTACCGTGATGCCTTTTGGACTTTGCAATGCGCCAGCTACTTTTGAAAAATTGACGGAATTTGTACTCCGAGGACTAACTTGGAAGACGTGCTTAGTTTATCTTGATGACGTAATGGTTATGGGACGAAACTTCAGGGAACATTTGGAAAATCTTCAAGAAGTATTTGGGAGAATCAGAAATGCACATCTAAAGTTGAATCCAAAGAAGTGTCTACTATTCCAAAAAGAAGTGAAATTCCTTGGGCATGTCGTATCTTCGGAGGGAATACAGACAGACCCGGACAAGATCTCTGCCGTGCGTGATTGGCCAAGACCTTCAAATGTACACGAATTACGAAGCTTTCTTGGCCTCTGCACTTACTATAGACGTTTTGTGGAAGGATTTGTGGATATAGCAAAGCCACTCCAGCTAACGGAGGAAAAGGTTAAATATCAGTGGACACCGAAGTGTGAAATATCATGGAAGAAACTGAAAGCAGCGTTATGCAGTAGTCCTGTGCTAGCATATCCCCAACAAAGGGGCCTCTATATTCTTGACACGGATGCTAGCAACTCCGCAATTGGATGTGTACTATCTCAAGTCCAAAATGGAGAGGAAAAAGTAATCGAGTATTTCAGTAAGGTACTGTCCAAACCGGAGAGGAATTATTGTGTAACAAGGAAGGAACTATTGGCCATTGTTAAGTCCGTGGACCATTTTCACAAGTACCTCTATGGCCAACATTTCAAAATCAGGACCGACCATGCTGCATTAAAATGGCTACTGCAGCTGAAAACCCCAGAAGGTCAACTGGCTCGCTGGATAGAAAGACTGCAGCAATATGCCTCACAATCGAACACCGACCTGGAAAATCCCATAAGAATGCAGATGCTCTGTCAAGAAGGCCGTGCAAAGATGACTGTAAGCACTGCTATCGTGTTGAAAAAGCACAGGGCACGGTAATAGTAAACACAGTTCAGGTAGATGTTCCAGACGACTGGACAAAGGAAGTTCTAAGACGAGAACAATTGGATGACAGCGTAATTGGTCCTATATTAAGGGCAAAAGAAAAAGGAACGCGACCGGAATGGAAGGATGTTTCGGACAAAAGTGTGGAGCTGAAAGCATTGTGGGCACAATGGGACTCCCTTAAGGTTGTAGATGGGCTATTAAAGAGAGCATGGGAAAGTCCAGATGGGAAGGAAGTTACCATGCGTCTGGTGATACCCAGCTGTCGGATCCCAAAAGTTCTTCAGGAAATACATGATGGAGTGTCCGGGGGACATTTTGGTATGAATAAGACACTGGCTAAAGTACGGGAACGATTTTATTGGATAAATAGCCGTCAAGATGTGGAGGCTTGGTGCCGCAAATGCAAGGCTTGTGCAGCCACCAAAGGGCCACAGACGAAGAGCAGAGGCCAAATGAAGCAATATAACGTCGGAGCTCCTTTTGAGAGGATTGCTATAGATATAGCGGGCCCATTCCCAGTGACAGATGATGGGAATAAATACATCCTGGTCGCTATGGACTACTTTAGTAAATGGCCGGAAGCCTATGCTATTCCAAATCAGGAAGCAGTTACTGTTGCTCGAGTTCTCGTGGATAACCTTGTATGCCGATTTGGTGTACCCCTGGAGCTACATTCAGATCAAGGGAGAAACTTTGAGTCGGGGGTATTTCAGAAAATTTGTGAGTTGCTGGGCATTCACAAGACTCGGACAACCCCTCTTCATCCCCAGTCAGATGGAATGGTGGAACGACATAATAAAACCATGAAGGAACATCTTTCTAAGGTGGTTCACAAGAACCAGCGAGATTGGGATCGACATATACCATTTTTCTTAATGGCATACAGGGCTGCCATTCAAGAGACTACTAAACAGACACCGGCTCGTGTAATATTTGGGCACGAGATCAGACTGCCATGTGATTTGATGTTTGGTACACCAGATAAGAAGCCACTGTCCATGGATGACTATGCAGATGAAGTTAGTCAACAGCTGAGGAATGTCCACGAGTTGGTTCGAAACCAAGTTAGCATAGCTAGTGACAGGATGAAGGCTCGTTATGACCGGAAGGGGACGTCAGCAGGATTCAAGGAGGGCGATCTGGTTTGGCTATATAACCCACAGGGAAGGAAGGGAAAATCTCCGAAGCTTCACCCACCCTGGGAAGGACCGTATTCTGTCATCACTCGGATCAATGACGTTGTTTACCGAATTCAACGTAGTAAGAAGTCCAAAATGAAGATCGTACACTTGGATAGGTTGGCGAAGTATGAAGTATGCTGGGGAATTTGAATTGCCTGATCGGGACGTTCAGGCTTAAGAAGGGGGCAGTGTTATGTGCTGCCCTCTAACGGGGAGAGATGTGATTAAGTCCCTCGCCAAAGTGAAGGGAAACCTGTATTGTGTTCATGGCCAGTAGGTGGGGTGGCGCCATCTATGAGCCAATTGACGAGCAGTCATCTATCACATAGTAGAAAACTCTGTAGGGTTCCAGAAAATTATGGAATACTGTTCTGGTACATTTCTATGGGTGTATATAAAGAGGTGAATCCAGCAGATGGGGGAACAGTATAGTTTAGTGAAGTATAAGGAACAGAAGAGTTCAGTTCAGTGAAAGTTTTTAGGTTAGACAAGAGTTGACAAGTTTAAGAAGAAAAGTAAAGTACATAGGCTTTTTAAAAGTAGTGAATTTATATTAGATTAAGTTATTATTAGTTGTGTGATTTTTAGGTATTTACTAGTGTAATTTTAGTGATTAAATAAATCAGTGGTTTGTGAAAATTCTTGTTGCAAGTTATTTGAATCCACAAAGTGTTTACTGAAGACTGTAAGCACGTAACAATAGCTAGTAAAATTGACGAATTGTAGTATCTGTATATAATTAATGATAGTATATGGGAATGGGACTTGTAGGAATATAGGTTAGCCTTTTAAGGAAATAATCATGTTAGTACTTTAAGCACCACATTGTGGTGTGGCCCACAGGTAAAATGTAGATTTTTAGGTCAAAAGTTTTACAATAATTATTACAATAAAATAAGGGTGATATATTTGGTGTTGTGTTGTATATTTGCTCGTATCTTGTAGATAATTGGTGGAGAGTAAAGGTGGTGGTGGTGATGTTGGTGGTTCCGGGACCGAATAAAAAAAATATGAAGATCCGTAAAGAAGAAGAAAAAAACTCGCACTTTCTGGTTCATTTTTCAGATTCATTAACAGAACAGAATATATAAATTCTGCTGATGATAGTTTCGGTTGAAAATCAAAATTTAGACTTTGACGATGGTCATGTTCGGGTAAGTTACATTTGTGAAGTAATCTTATGTTTTATGTTACTAATAGTAATTTTCTTAAATTTAATTTAATAGCAACGATATTTTAGTGTATTTTCCTGTTTTTTCATAATATATTCAGGTGATTTGAGCAGCATATATTGGCGGCTTGCGTAAACTTTTATTTTTGTGTACTCTACAATAAGTCACAGGACTCATGGGACTGAGCGTGAAGATAATCAAGAAAAGAAGGATAGTCTGGAAAAGGAGAAAAATAATTTGAGGCAAGAACCAGATAAAGAAAATGAAGAACATCAAGGTGGACGGCAGGAATATGGTAAACCAAAGAAATACAAGAATGTCCGGAGAACATTTTGACTAACGATAATAACATGAATGAGAATAGTGAGGATGTAACTGTAGGTAATTTGTTTAAACTATTTGATTGTTTTTGAAATAAAAATATTGTTTGTCTACTTTTTACAGAGGATAATCTTGTTTCTAAAGACTCCGGTTCATGGCCATTTTATTTACCACAAAAAGATATAGATTATCTGGTAAACATAAAACAGCGATGGTTTTAAAACGTTTTACTTTTTAGTTAAATCTGTGTGTATAAGCTTAATTTGTAAAATAAACATGTTAGTTTTCTAATGGTAGTTTTTTTTAATTACATACTTTAACTAAAGATAAATAGTCCAGTCATTAGGGACTTCGATAATGGAAAATTCGACAATAATTGCAAAAGTTTTTAAATCTTAAGACAGCATTGGAGAAGGTAAAAAAATAACAAATCCAGTTTTTACGCTTTTCCGCCCCCTGGAACATTGTTACTTAAATTAACAAAAATGCAAATATGTAATAATTTTTTTGAAAAAAACTGATATATTTTGTCGAAAAAAAATTGCGAAAGTTATGCAAATGATTGTTTATACGGCAGAATATGGTTACATACCCTCTTGTAGTTTTGTATAGCTTTTTTATCCCAGAAGATTTTTTTCACAATATTTTTATCTGGCACGGCCGTGGTAAATAACTATTGCAATGTTCCGGTCACCGTAGCAGGGTGCAAACTTAATAGAAGATGTCTAATAATTATTAAAATGTTCTTCAAGGTTTGCATAAACTTCGGAATTTTCTTCAAAAGTTATTACAAATTCACGTTTTTTGTTAATGTAACAATGTTCCAGGGGGCAGAAAAGGGTGCAAAACCGGATTTATTTTTTTACCTTCTCCAATGTTGTCTCAAAATTTGAAAACTTTTGCAATTTTTGATACCTTTTTTTAATCTAATGACTGGGGTAAAAGGGTGGCACTTTCTGAGTTTGCCTCAGGCGGCCAAAACTGTAGAGACGGGCCTGATACTATGTATTCTTGATTGTATAGCCAAGGGTTAAGGGTTAAATAAACGTATTATTTATCTATCTATTTGTACTAACTGCTGGTGATAGCTCTGATATTGAGCCTAGGGAGTTATGCCAAGAAATAATTCTCACTGGCATAATAAAAAACCAGAACATAGAGGGAAGACCAAGAAATGTTTTGAATTTCTTATCAACAAAACACATGGTTCTTTCCCAAATTAAAAAATTTCTTTGCAGATTCTTTTGACGTTGCCAGTTAGCGTTGCCTCGGGAGAACGATCATTCTCCAAACTTAAGTTAATAAAAACACCTTCGGTCACCTTTGTCTCGAGAGATTGGATGGACTTTCGCTCTTAGCAATAGAAAATAATATTCTCGATCAAGTCAATATCGATAAACTAATTTTTGAATTTGCAAGACGCAAAGCAAGACGGATTAATTTTTAGTTTTTAAAGTAATCAGTTTTAAGAAGTTATTTTGTTATTTTACTTTATTTGAAAAATATATTTTAAAAACAAAGTTCTTACCTTGTTTTATATTAAGTTTTACTCTAATGCCTGTTAAATTAATGTGAACGATAACTTAAAACTATAACATTGATAGTAACTATTGTTTATCGCCTTGCTCTTTGATCTTTTTTATAAAACGATTTGAAAAGAGGGGGGCGCCAGTATTGAACTTTACCTAGGCTAAAAATATTTATTAGACCGGCCCTGTTAACAGTGCTTAGTGCTCAAAAAATAAAAGCACTTTTGTTGAGTGCTTGCGAGCCCTTTTCATCAGTGCTCGGTACAACTCTATTTGAAACACATCAAATTATATCAGTTACACTACTAACCCCTCACAACAACTTACTAAGCGAAGGGTGGAAAAGAAAATGACATGCATTTCGGTTTCCCGATGAAGAAATATGGTCAGCGAAACACATCAATCGTAGTATTCAGTGCAGTGTTCAAATTTTTATGGAAACTATGTCAGTGATAATTCGCTTAGGGATTTAACTCATACTGAACACTAATTGAGCAGATTGAACACATCGAACAGACTGAACTGGGATTGAGGAGGTAGGTAGAAATAAAATTTAACTGATTTATAAATTAACAGAATGAGAAAAAAATGATTTAATGGATTTAATGTAAGAGTGTACACCCCTCGCTTCCAGTACTGTCAACAACACCCCTCGCTTCCAGCACTTTCAACACTATTTGCCGATGACACCACACTATTAACTGGACACAGGGACCTCAGTAAGGTTAGAGAACTCATGACTGATACACAGTCCGCCGCCCAAGACTGGTTTACTGTAAATAAGTTAAGCTTAAATGTAAGCAAAACTGTCTAAGTAATTTTCTCTCATAGACCCACGTATGAGTTCAATAATCCGGTTAATGTAAAGTTTTTAGGTGTCATGTTAGATCCAAAGTTGAATTAGGGACAACATATTGAATATGTATCCAAGAAGTTGTCTAAATATATATTTGTAATAAGAAGTCTCTCGAAATTAGTTCCCGGCAGGTACTACTAACAGCTTATCATAGTCTGATAATGTCACAAATATCTTATGGTTTGATAAGTTAGGGTCACGCCCCTTGTGCTTGTAGAATTTTTGCACTCCAACGAAAGGTAATCCGTATTATAACTAATATGGATTATCGGGATGATGTTAGGCAGATATTTGTTGATTTGCAATTATTTACTTTTCCCTGTTTGTATATATATATATACCTGTCTCATGTATGTCAAAAAATACCAGGATCAATATATAACTCAGAAATCAGTCCATGACCATAATAACCGTCATGCAAATGATATAAGAATGAGTTATTTAAGATTAAAATCCAGTAGAAATGGCTCTAATTATTATAGACTAAAGTTTTTCAACCATTTACCTTACAGGATGAGATCTTTGCCTATTAATATTTTTAAAGAATGCATTAAAACAAATTTATTATCAAGAGCCTTTTATACCATTGGCGAATTTTTAGACTGCAATGTATCTAAAGTCATTGAACGTTAATATTTTAATATGTGTTTGATATGTTATATACATTTGTACGTTGTTATTTTTATATTTTATATCAACTCTTTTACTATTTGTACTATATTCTAATAGAATGTATTGTTATTTACATTGTATTTGTATTGTATATGTATTTTCATTTTATTTGTATTTTCTTTGACTTGTGTAAAACATTTTTTGTTAGTAACACCAATAAATAATCTATCTATCTATCTATTTATTGTTGACGCTTTAAATTTCATAAATGAATCAGTTATTCAGTCCTATCTCGGTTGAAAGATTACATTAAAAATTATACGTAACCTTAAATCATTTCCAGAAAAAAAAACACTAGTAAACTAGACTAATTAATACTTATATTGTTATACCTATCAATTGCTACCACTAATATGGTTCAGTTCAAACGCCCAAAAATACGTGAACATATTTAACTGCAGAGATTATGCAAGGGAACTAGTCCAACCCTGTCAATTCTGAATGTGTATTGCAGGTTGCCCTGTATTAACCAAAACATATCCTCATCTCTCTAATTGATCGTAAGCCGCCTACCTCTCTTCACTTTGTCTTTCCTCACTATATTTTTTGTTGTCTACTATACTTTATATTTATTCGATTGTTAATATTCCAGGTACGTGAAAAGACGATCAGATACTAAACTTATATTAGGTGACAATTCTTTAGCAGAATATTTATCAGAAAGACTTGAATGTACTGAAGCAGTAGCAAAATATTTAATGTCAAAACTACCAGCCCTACAAAATAAAAGTTTAAAGAAGATGAATGAAATGATAGAATTCTTATTTATGCATGGATTTAAACCTGTTCATATTCGCCGAGTGCCCAAAATTTTGCTGCATAGTGTTGAGACGACAAGAAATAGATTGAGGGAACTGGAAGCTCAAGGAATGCAACCTGATACTCTATACATGCTCACTAAAAGTCAAAAACAGTACATGCAATATTTAGAATCCATTACAAAGTCTAACAATAAAGTGAAGAGTTGATAATGTATATTATTTTATTCCTGAGCTTAGTATCCTTAAATACTTGACGAAATCAAGTCCCCCAAATCATCCTCAAGTGAAAAGAATATGTGTGTATACTTAGTTTTGTACTTTTAATATAAGAACTGGATTGGCTCAAGAGTTGAATCACTTGAATCCCTGATGCAGTTGTTTCTGAGGCAGATCTCTAGGGGTGGTATTTATAGTCCTATAACATTTTATACCATAAAAAGTGAATGAACCAATATGTAATAATGTGGTGCAAAAACAAAATTTCAGGAAATATAGAGGTCAACATTATTGCCGACTTTGTCAAAGAAGAAACAAGAAAACGTTTGTAAAATATTAGGTATCTTTATTTTTGCATTTTTAATAATAAACAATTTAATAATGATAGTCCTTTATTGGTTAATGACACCGAATGGCCATCGATCAAAGTGCTTCAGTCAGTAACATTTTTATAATATGCATAATATCAGTTATAAAATCAATTGTAAATACAAAAAATTAGTAGATCTGTCATATCTAAACTTATTTGTCATTATCTTTGCTCTGTTGAGTAGAAGTTCGTGGCGTCTGTTCAGGCATTTTGTATCTAGAAGTTCTTTCTCTTCTGCTGAGGTAGTTTAATTTAAAATTACAAAATAAAATAAGTTGTATTTCTTATATGCAGCTATATTTTAATTATGTATTATAAAATACACAATTTTATTGTTGTTTCTTGTTTCATTTAACCTTGGAAATGTTATAGTTTGTCAAAACTGGCTTTTGGTAAAGAAATAATTTACTTATATTTTATGCATTTTATTGAACATTCATTTTAATCTTAAACAATATTTTTAGACTGTATAATATTCGACTGTGAATTAAAATAAACAAATAATACAACAGCTGATAATCTCGCTTGGAGATCCTGTTGACTAAGATCATGTGCCCATTCTACTCTTCCCCAATGGCCTGTTTGATATTCTTCTTCCAGTCGGGATAACAGGACAGCTTTTTCAGGTGTTATAAACTTCTCTGTGCATGCTAATGTTAGTACTACAGACTTTAATGTATCTACACCATACATAAAACCTAAAAATTCATATAAGTAATACATAGTTGTCATTAAAAGTAAAGTAAACTATAAATTTATGTTGAAGGGAATTCAGCCTATATAAAGTTGTTTTGTCATTGGCTATTGCATTCACAGTGGCAACAAGACAAATTAAAGTGAAAATACCTGTTTTGATTTAGCAAATGTTATTTCTGTTGAAAACTGTAAAATAGATAGTCAAAATTGTTAAACAGATTTTGAGATAGATTTGTAGTAGATAGACTATATAGTTCTCGTTCTACCGACAAATAACTACAAATCGAAACACGGCACATTTAAATTTATTATTCTGATTGGTTCAAACTTTAGGGTAAAAGTAGCAACTATTTATGTTTTGCTCCCACGAGAAGTAGGGAGGCCGTTGTATCGCAGCAAGGCTTCATGTGTTCGAGAAAACTCAATTTGTCATTCATGGGAACGTCAGGTGATGTGATTGTATTGCATCAACTGCAAATTCATTGCATAGCATAAATTCGAGAATAACTACCCAGCACTTATGCCGCACACCTGTTGTAACGAAGTGTTTTTCGTTACCCAGATATGCCCAAGTTTTATTTTATTTAATCTCTTAAATATGTTATAGAAATTGCCGTGTTATATTTAATTTTGATTATTCCGTATAAATTGTACCGCTAACAGCGAATTAGTTAGAAATAATTAATATTTGTGATTGTCAATACCGCGTAAAAATATTTCACTTGTAAAGGTACAGATGAACTCAGGTGGGGAAGCGACGAGAAGAGTTTTTACATTTCAGACACGCCAAACCACGCACGAGGCAGTGCCTTCCCAGCGACCGACCACGTTAGACGTGCAAGAGCTCTCCGTCCTGTAGTACCAGAGTAAGGTAAATTTGCTAAGTCCACAAAT
The DNA here is from genome assembly GCA_963675555.1 of Leptura quadrifasciata. Taxonomy (NCBI): domain Eukaryota; kingdom Metazoa; phylum Arthropoda; class Insecta; order Coleoptera; family Cerambycidae; genus Leptura; species Leptura quadrifasciata. The sequence goes on from OY776676.1 coordinate 104,449,123, forward strand.
TCATCGTGGCATTACTTTTCTAAGTCCGAAGATATTTTAAAATATTTTACAAGTCCGCCCGACGTCACTTATGTGACGTAGCCCTTCAGTACACGGGAATAATTTAATTATTCCGCATTTAGTCTTCCGGCTGCCGTCCCACGAGATACACGTGCCTGCTGTTGGCCCTGGTACTGTCCTGAAAATATTACAAGTCTACAAATCAGAAAAGTCCCGGTGTACCAAGCAAGTGGGTCACTCCGATCTGACCACCTTCCCCAGCAGACGTGCCTGAATCCAGTCCCAGAAGTAAGTACGACCATAGGAGAGAAATAACGGAATGGAGAAACTTGGCTAGTGCAACTACTGCTCTCTAATCATACTTTACCTTTTCAGTATTTCGTCTCGAGGGAAGCCGTTCTACAGCCTTTGTCACTGTTACTCGTAGGTGCTCACCATGTATCTTCGGATTTCTGGGAGTACTGAAAAGTAACAGATCTCTTCTCTAATCATTCTTTACCTTTTCAGTATTTCGTCTCGAGGGAAGCCGTTCTACAAATTTTCACTGTTACTCGTAGGTGCTCACCATGTATCTTCGGATCTCTGGGAGTACTGAAAAGTAACAAATCTGTTCTCTAATCATACTTTATCTTTCAGCCTTTGTCACTGTTACTCGTAGGTGCTCACCATGTATCTTCGGATCTCTGGGAGTACTGAAAAGTAACAAATCTGTTCTCTAATCATACTTTATCTTTCAGCCTTTGTCACTGTTACTCGTAGGTGCTCACCATGTATCTTCGGATCTCTGGGAGTACTAAAAAGTAACAGACCTGTTCCTAATCATACTTTACCTTTCAGCATTGTCACTGTTGCTCGTAGGTGCTCACCGTGTATCTTCGGATCTCTGGGAGTACTGAAAAGTAACAGATCTGTTCCTAATCATACTTTACCTTTCCAGTATTCCGTCTCGAGGGAAGCTGTTCTACAAATTTTCACTGTTACTCGTAGGTGCTCACCATGTATCTTCGGATCTCTGGGAGTACTGAAAAGTAACAAATCTGTTCTCTAATCATACTTTATCTTTCAGCCTTTGTCACTGTTACTCGTAGGTGCTCACCATGTATCTTCGGATCTCTGGGAGTACTGAAAAGTAACAGACCTGTTCCTAATCATACTTTACCTTTCAGCATTGTCACTGTTGCTCGTAGGTGCTCACCATGTATCTTCGGATCTCTGGGAGTACTGAAAAGTAACAGATCTGTTCCTAATCATACTTTACCTTTCCAGTATTCCGTCTCGAAGGAAGCCGTTCTGCAAATCGTCACTGTTACTCGTAGGTGCTCACCATGTATCTTCGGATCTCTGGGAGTACTGAAAAGTAACAGGTCTGTTTCCTAATCATACTTTACCTTTCAGCATTGTCACTGTTGCTCGTAGGTGCTCACCATGTATCTTCGGATCTCTGGGAGTACTGAAAAGTAACAGGTCTGTTTCCTAATCATACTTTACCTTTCAGCATTGTCACTGTTGCTCGTAGGTGCTCACCATGTATCTTCGGATCTCTGGGAGTACTGAAAAGTAACAGGTCTGTTTCCTAATCATACTTTACCTTTCAGCATTGTCACTGTTGCTCGTAGGTGCTCACCATGTATCTTCGGATCTCTGGGAGTACTGAAAAGTAACAGGTCTGTTTCCTAATCATACTTTACCTTTCAGCATTGTCACTGTTACTCGTAGGTGCTCACCATGTATCTTCGGATCTCTGGGAGTACTGAAAAGTAACAGATCTGTTCCTAATCATACTTTACCTTTCCAGTATTCCGTCTCGAGGGAAGCCGTTCTACAACTCGTTACTGTTACTCGTAGGTACTCACCATGTATCTTCGGATCTCTGGGCGTACTGAAAAGTAACGGATCTGTTCTCTTAACCATACCTTACCTTTACAGGGAACTAATAATACTATCTTGTATGTTTTAGCGTATACCAAGGAACTGTCACTGCACACACTAGCCAAGTATTCTGTATTTCCTCATATACTGTTATACTGTAGATTTATTTTTATGATTGTGGTCTTGCTTCATTCTGCCTGGTATCCGTATCTAGTCTGCACCCTGGTATCGCTTTATTAAATTGCCCACGTAACGCCGCTTACTTTGTGCTAACACTTTGCCGTTTGCTTGGTGCTGAAGTTTTAAATAGTAGTTTTATGCTTGCTATCCTTGTCGCCTGAGTCATTTGGTACTAGACTTTTGCTTGCTCCTCCCGGTATCCAGTAATTAGTAAATTTTAATAGTAACTAAGTAGTTAGAGATAATTTAGAATTGTACATAGTAGGATTCTCGTAATATATTGATTTTATTGAAAACTCTTGAGTTTTACTGTCTGTGTGTGAACGTCTAATTTCCCATATATTGACCCACTGGAATAAACTTTCTCCACTTGAGCTGCTCAGCCTCGCGTACTCGGCTTGAGGGTAGTGTGTCCTATCACTTAAACTAGGACTGGCGCCCGAGTAATTCGAAAACTTGTTTCCGAAGCTCGTGTGTCAAAGAGTGGCCGCGCCTTTTCTCCACGTCAACGTGCGAGGTGGAGAAAAACGCGTCACAAACTTGGCGCCCGAGCAGGGACCGTTAAAAATAAAAAAAAAGGGAAATTAGATTAGACTTTCACATTCGGCAGTCACCGAAAGCAACCGAAAAAGTACCAGGTGACGCATTTGACCAAGGAAGGTGTCATTTCCGACTAAACCAACCATCGGGAATCGATTGCGATCGTTCCCGAGCAAATCCGACCTCCTCCGAAGAGGGTATTTACCATTTTGTCAACGACTGGAGGAAGGAGAGAATCAAAAGAAGTTTTCAGGGAGTTTACACGTGTGGAGGCTGGACTTTTAACAAAAAATTCGAGCTCCGCCGGAGCACTTCCGAAGATTCCCGAAGACTCCCGAAGACACACGAAGTCACGGATGGTGTCGTTTTGGACTAAAACGACCACAAGGAATTGATTGCCACCGGTTTCAGTTGAGTCCGACCCACCGTTCTGGGAAGAAGTGTGCTGTAGTCAAACTAGAGGTCAGAAGTGAGTGATACAGGCACTGAAGGATAACTAGGACCAAGATACACCTTTTGCACCACTTTTGACCAACTGCCAAAATTTTGACCGGAATACTTGGCACCACTGTAACCAGAAGGGATAGTCGAAGCGACCCCTCGTTTTCGAGTAACTTGAGGACGTAGAATTGATTGCCACTAGTTTCAGTTGGCTCCGACCAACCGTTGTGAAAAGACGTGTACGAGAGTGGCCTGGGAGGAAAAATATTGCTGAGACTGTAAGAAACGAGTCCTTAGACCCCGTCAAGACCAGTAATTGGGTATCCACCGTTTTCTGAATACCTGTACCCAACAAGTCAAGAGGATTCAGCAAAGGAAGAGATTGTGAGTAAGCAAGTTTAATATATCAAGCCTGGGACGCAGGATCAACGCATAGCTATGAGGAAGTAAAACGAAGCGCCTGGTCAGGAAGAGGATAGTTGGTCTGAAGCCGTCGATCTGTGCAGTTCACTTCAAGATATCAGTTCTACCTGTCATCTGACTGCACCGTTTCAACAGGAGAGTTGGGTCTGAAGCCGTCGATCTGCGCAGTTCACTTCAAGACAACGGTCCCCACCAAGTTCCAGTATCGGTTACACTCTGTGTACCGCATCGTTCTATATTATTGTCGTTCCTCGCCGCAGGAAACACTTCACTAGAAGACTTCGAGTGGTGCGGTTCATTTCAAGACAACGGTTCCAGCTTAATCTCACCATCTACTGTGTCCACCGGATAGTTGGTCTGAAGCCGTCGATCTGTGCAGTTCACTTCAAGATATCAGTTCTACCTGTCATCTGACTGCACCGTTTCAACAGGAGAGTTGAATCTGAAGCCGTCGACCTGCGCAGTTCACTTCAAGACAACAGTCCCCATCAGTTTCAGTATCGGTTACACTCCGTGTGCCGCATCGTTCTCTATTATTGTCGTTCCTCGCCGCAGGAAACACTTCAAGACAACAATCCCCACCAGTTCCAGTATCGGTTACACTCCGTGTACCGCATCGTTTCCCGTTCTATATTATTGTCGTTCCTCGCCGCAGGAAACACTTCGCCAGAAGACTTCAAGCAGAGAGGTTCACTTCAAGACAGCCGTCCCCACCAGTTCCAGTATCGGTTACACTCCGTGTGCCGCATCGTTCTCTATTATTGTCGTTCCTCGCCGCAGGAAACACTTCAAGACAACAATCCCCACCAGTTCCAGTATCGGTTACACTCCGTGTACCGCATCGTTTCCCGTTCTATATTATTGTCGTTCCTCGCCGCAGGAAACACTTCGCCAGAAGACTTCAAGCAGAGAGGTTCACTTCAAGACAGCCGTCCCCACCAGTTCCAGTATCGGTTACACTCCATCGTTCTGTATTGTTGTCGTTCCTCGCCGCAGGAAAGACTTCACCAGAAGACTTCAAGCAGAGAGGGTCACTTCAAGACAACAATCCCCATCAGTTCCAGTATCGGTTACACTCCGTGTGCCGCATCGTTCTCTATTATTGTCGTTCCTCGCCGCAGGAAACACTTCAAGACAACAATCCCCACCAGTTCCAGTATCGGTTACACTCCGTGTACCGCATCGTTTCCCGTTCTATATTATTGTCGTTCCTCGCCGCAGGAAATACTTCAAGACAACAATTTCCACCAGTTCCAGTATCGGTTACACTCCGTGTACCGCATCGTTTCCCGTTCTATATTATCGTCGTTCCTCGCCGCAGGAAACACTTCGCTAGAAGACTTCGAGCGGAGAGGGTCACTTCAAGACAACAATCTCCATCAGTTCCAGTATCGGTTACACTCCGTGTACCGCATCGTTCTATATTATTGTCGTTCCTCGCCGCAGGAAATACTTCAAGACAACAATCTCCACCAGTTCCAGTATCGGTTACACTCCGTGTACCGCATCGTTTCCCGTTCTATATTATCGTCGTTCCTCGCCGCAGGAAACACTTCGCTAGAAGACTTCGAGCAGAGTGGTTCATTTCAAGACAGCAGTTCCAGCTTAATCTCACCATCTACTGTGTCCACCGGATAGTTGGTCTGAAGCCGTCGATCTGTGCAGTTCACTTCAAGATATCAGTTCTACCTGTCATCTGACTGCACCGTTTCAACAGGAGAGTTGGGTCTGAAGCCGTCGATCTGCGCAGTTCACTTCAAGACAACAGTCCCCACCAAGTTCCAGTATCGGTTACACTCCGTGTACCGCATCGTTTCCCGTGCTATATTATTGTCGTTCCTCGCCGCAGGAAATACTTCAAGACAACAATCTCCACCAGTTCCAGTATCGGTTACACTCCGTGTACCGCATCGTTTCCCGTTCTATATTATCGTCGTTCCTCGCCGCAGGAAACACTTCGCTAGAAGACTTCGAGCGGAGAGGGTCACTTCAAGACAACAATCTCCATCAGTTCCAGTATCGGTTACACTCCGTGTACCGCATCGTTCTATATTATTGTCGTTCCTCGCCGCAGGAAATACTTCAAGACAACAATCTCCACCAGTTCCAGTATCGGTTACACTCCGTGTACCGCATCGTTTCCCGTTCTATATTATCGTCGTTCCTCGCCGCAGGAAACACTTCGCTAGAAGACTTCGAGCAGAGAGGTTCATTTCAAGACAGCCGTCCCCACCAGTTCCAGTATCGGTTACACTCCGTGTACCGCATCGTTCTATATTATTGTCGTGCCTCGCCGCAGGAAATACTTCAAGACAACAATCTCCACCAGTTCCAGTATCGGTTACACTCCGTGTACCGCATCGTTTCCTGTTCTACATTATTGTCATTCCTCGCCGCAGGAAACACTTCGCTAGAAGACTTCGAGCAGAGTGGTTCATTTCAAGACAGCAGTTCCAGCTTAATCTCACCATCTACTGTGTCCACCGGATAGTTGGTCTGAAGCCGTCGATCTGTGCAGTTCACTTCAAGATATCAGTTCTACCTGTCAGCTGACTGCACCATTTCAACAGGAGAGTTGAATCTGAAGCCGTCGACCTGCGCAGTTCATTTCAAGACAACAGTCCCCATCAGTTCCAGTATCGGTTACACTCCGTGTACCGCATCGTTTCCCGTACTATATTATTGTCGTTCCTCGCCGCAGGGAACACTTCGCCAGAAGACTTCAAGCAGAGAGGTTCACTTCAAGACAACAATCTCCATCAGTTCCAGTATCGGTTACACTCCGTGTACCGCATCGTTTCCCGTACAATATTATTGTCGTTCCTCGCCGCAGGAAACACTTCGCCAGAAGACTTCAAGCAGAGAGGGTCACTTCAAGACAACAATCCCCATCAGTCCCAGTATCGGTTACACTCCGTGTACCGCATCGTTTCCCGTTCTATTTTATTGTCGTTCCTCGCCGCAGGAAACACTTCACCAGAAGACTTCAAGCAGAGAGGTTCACTTCAAGACAGCCGTCCCCACCAGTTCCAGTATCGGTTACACTCCGTGTACCGCATCGTTTCCCGTTCTATATTATTGTCGTTCCTCGCCGCAGGAAATACTTCGCCAGAAGACTTCGAGCAGAAAGGTTTACTTCAAGACAGCCGTCCCCACCAGTTCCAGTTCCATACCTCCATCCCGGAGAATTTGTCTGAGAACGTCGCCCTGTGCAGACCACCAGAAGAAACCAGTTTAACGTATTACCAGAAGCAGCCGTCCAAAACAAAATGGCTACCGGAGGAGATTCAGAAATACCCGAAGCAGGCCAGCAGGGAGAAACTCTTAGTTCAGAATGGGGAGAGGTACGACTAAGCTGGATCTACAAACTGAAAAAGGAGGAACTGGATATAGAGCTCCAGAAGTTTGGATTGAGCTCAACAGGAACAGTGGATGAAAAGAAACGCCGTTTAGTACGTTTCATGAAAGAAGGAAGTGCATCACCTAGAGTGAGGGTGCCGCCTGCTCTGTCTCTCGTCATCCCACCACCGACGCAAGACTTAGTACCTCCGGGAGTTAGTGAGACAGCCGTGCAGATGTCTGTAAGTGCTGTATGCGAGAAAGTCCGGAAGTGGAATCTGCATTTCAATGGAAAAACCGATGCCATGGAGTTTTTGGAAAAATTAGTGGAGTTCCAGGAACACAGCGACATTCCCAATGCATCACTGCTGCCAGCCCTGTATGAAATATTCCAAGGAAATGCTTTAGCCTGGTATCGCAACAGACGAAGTCTATGGAATACCTGGGAAGACTTCGTTACAGATTTCAAACAGTTTTACCTTCCCACAAATTACCAATCCTTCCTGGAGGAACAAATTTATCAACACCGACAACAACCAGGAGAATCTGGCCGAGATTATGTAGTAGCTTTGCAGACTCTACTACGCCGGCAGGGAGAGTACACGCCAGAGAAGGCATTACAACGTCTGTACACCAATCTGCGACCTGAATACCGGCAATATATCCGACGTAACGAAGTGCAAAGCACTAGAGATTTGGTATGTCAAATTAACGAATTTGAGGCTTTGCAACGAGAGTTAGATGCCGACCAGCTAACCGTGCCACGACAGCCAGTGAATCGCTACCCACAACTGAGACCACGCCCAGTACCACCATCTGCTGGTAACCAACCACCGACGCCTTCTAGAATGGATCAAACCCCCATCAACACCGTACAACCACTGCAGGAAATTCCAAGGCCAATGGAACCAACCCCATCGCCTCCAATTTGCTCAGTAGTTAACAATGAGGGTGGACCATCAACTTCCACCATTATCGACAGCGCCGACCAAACCAGAATCTGCTGGCGATGTGGAAAATCTGGACATTACCGAAGACACTGTCGTTCCAAACCGAAGCTATTCTGTTCACGTTGTGGACGAAATGGAACTTTGACCAAAGATTGTTCATGCCACAGGACGGCGGAACAAGACCAAACCTGTACCAGTACGAAGCCTGCGTTGCCTGCTGACAAGCCTGCTTCACAAGATACCATCCCTAGAGATGTTCGACCCCACATACAACTGAGAATGTATGGTAAACAATTTACTGCCTTAGTAGACACCGGATCTGTTCGTTCCTACATAGGAAACCGAGTCCAGGATTTCGTCGCCCAAAAGGGGAAAAATCCCATCACCATATCTACTACGACAGCCCAGCTAGCCAATGAGTCCCGTGTGACTGTTTCCACTGCGTATGACTTAGAGTTCAAGATAGATGGAACCCATTTTAAGGAGCGAGTCCTTTACTTGGCGAACTTGTCCTCCGACATAGTACTGGGAATGGATATCCTAAGGACAAGAGCGTTCCATGTAAACCTGCCCACCAGTACTGTCTACTTGAACAACCGTCCAGTATCATCATCACCTGTAACTGACCCACTGGTAGGAAGTGGTTTAGCCCTAACTAAATGTGATGAAGAGAGATCACAAGTTTTCTTGAATACCGAAATACCAGTTTTCCAGGACAGCACTGGAACTACGCAACCGGCCCAACACCACACCCATCGCCAACAGCCTAAAGCAAGAAAATGGAGACGCCGACCCCAGAACCCGAAGACACAGGAAGATACCACCAAAGAAGTTGGAATCATCAAGTCGTCTACCAGTTCAAAGAGTTCTCCAGTAATCCATAAGATCCAGTCTCAACAAACTGCTAATAGGCACCGTGAACCTTTCAAGAAAGTCCCGACTTATTTACCAGTTAGTCGAGGGGATTTATGTTGGCGATGTGGTAATCCAGGGCATTCCCGTCAATCTTGTCGCCAAAAGAAGCGCCTCTTCTGTTCTCGATGTGGTTTACAAGGAGTAATGTCGAAGGATTGTAAATGTATTCCACAACACCACTCACCGTGGTACCATCGCCCGCTGTCATGGCGACAAGCATCTGTCCATAGTCTGTCATCAATTCGTTCCAATCGTTTTTCTGTTTTTCGAGGTAGTTATCACCTCCCAAGGAGTCCAGAGTAACCCCGGACACCGCCGGGTCATGATACCGAGCTACGCACTCCGCTGCAGCTCCCTACCCAAGATGTAGGCGTTGGAGTTCATTCTAACCCACTGTTTATTTTTGCTGAATTTATTTTAATTTATTTTTCTGTTGTAGACCTGGGTCGAAAAGTAAAATATCATTCCCATACTCTGTTTGTTTAAAATAGGAGTCACCGGATCAGTACAGTAAGAGGAAATCGTGGAAACCCAGCGTCGCCGTTCTGTACAAATGGGAACCTAAAAAAGAAGACATCTGTACCAATTTCTTCTGTTTTAGGGAACCGATGGTTAAACTTTGGTCTGGAAAAAAAATCTGACCGTAAGGAATCTGTAAGAATTTTAGTTTTTTTTAATATATATACTGTTTGTACATAGAGTCACCTTGTTTTGATTTTTACTGTAAAAAGATGTACTTATTCGCCAATAAATGTACTTAATAGAGGGAGTAAGCATCTCTGCTCAGATAGGGACCTGAACCGTAAATTTTTCGTTTATTTCATATTATTCTAGTTGAAAAAAAAACCGATGGAGGAAGCTAAGAAAAAAAAAATCATTTCATTAATTTTTTTTTTAGGCGAAGTAAGAGGGGGATGTAACGAAGTGTTTTTCGTTACCCAGATATGCCCAAGTTTTATTTTATTTAATCTCTTAAATATGTTATAGAAATTGCCGTGTTATATTTAATTTCGATTATTCCGTATAAATTGTACCGCTAACAGCGAATTAGTTAGAAATAATTAATATTTGTGATTGTCAATACCGCGTAAAAATATTTCACTTGTAAAGGTACAGATGAACTCAGGTGGGGAAGCGACGAGAAGAGTTTTTACATTTCAGACACGCCAAACCACGCACGAGGCAGTGCCTTCCCAGCGACCGACCACGTTAGACGTGCAAGAGCTCTCCGTCCTGTAGTACCAGAGTAAGGTAAATTTGCTAAGTCCACAAATTATTACAAGTCTACAAATCAGAAAAGTCCCGGTGTACCAAGCAAGGGGGTCACTCCGATCTGACCACCTTCCCCAGCAGACGTGCCTGAATCCAGTCCCAGAAGTAAGTACGACCATAGGAGAGAAATAACGGAATGGAGAAACTTGGCTAGTGCAACTACTGCTCTCTAATCATACTTTACCTTTTCAGTATTTCGTCTCGAGGGAAGCCGTTCTACAGCCTTTGTCACTGTTACTCGTAGGTGCTCACCATGTATCTTCGGATTTCTGGGAGTACTGAAAAGTAACAGATCTGTTCTCTAATCATTCTTTACCTTTTCAGTATTTCGTCTCGAGGGAAGCCGTTCTACAAATTTTCACTGTTACTCGTAGGTGCTCACCATGTATCTTCGGATCTCTGGGAGTACTGAAAAGTAACAAATCTGTTCTCTAATCATACTTTATCTTTCAGCCTTTGTCACTGTTACTCGTAGGTGCTCACCATGTATCTTCGGATCTCTGGGAGTACTGAAAAGTAACAAATCTGTTCTCTAATCATACTTTATCTTTCAGCCTTTGTCACTGTTACTCGTAGGTGCTCACCATGTATCTTCGGATCTCTGGGAGTACTGAAAAGTAACAGACCTGTTCCTAATCATACTTTACCTTTCAGCATTGTCACTGTTGCTCGTAGGTGCTCACCATGTATCTTCGGATCTCTGGGAGTACTGAAAAGTAACAGATCTGTTCCTAATCATACTTTACCTTTCCAGTATTCCGTCTCGAGGGAAGCCGTTCTACAAATTTTCACTGTTACTCGTAGGTGCTCACCATGTATCTTCGGATCTCTGGGAGTACTGAAAAGTAACAAATCTGTTCTCTAATCATACTTTATCTTTCAGCCTTTGTCACTGTTACTCGTAGGTGCTCACCATGTATCTTCGGATCTCTGGGAGTACGGAAAAGTAACAGACCTGTTCCTAATCATACTTTACCTTTCAGCATTGTCACTGTTGCTCGTAGGTGCTCACCATGTATCTTCGGATCTCTGGGAGTACTGAAAAGTAACAGATCTGTTCCTAATCATACTTTACCTTTCCAGTATTCCGTCTCGAAGGAAGCCGTTCTGCAAATCGTCACTGTTACTCGTAGGTGCTCACCATGTATCTTCGGATCTCTGGGAGTACTGAAAAGTAACAGGTCTGTTTCCTAATCATACTTTACCTTTCAGCATTGTCACTGTTGCTCGTAGGTGCTCACCATGTATCTTCGGATCTCTGGGAGTACTGAAAAGTAACAGGTCTGTTTCCTAATCATACTTTACCTTTCAGCATTGTCACTGTTGCTCGTAGGTGCTCACCATGTATCTTCGGATCTCTGGGAGTACTGAAAAGTAACAGGTCTGTTTCCTAATCATACTTTACCTTTCAGCATTGTCACTGTTGCTCGTAGGTGCTCACCATGTATCTTCGGATCTCTGGGAGTACTGAAAAGTAACAGGTCTGTTTCCTAATCATACTTTACCTTTCAGCATTGTCACTGTTACTCGTAGGTGCTCACCATGTATCTTCGGATCTCTGGGAGTACTGAAAAGTAACAGATCTGTTCCTAATCATACTTTACCTTTCCAGTATTCCGTCTCGAGGGAAGCCGTTCTACAACTCGTTACTGTTACTCGTAGGTACTCACCATGTATCTTCGGATCTCTGGGCATACTGAAAAGTAACGGATCTGTTCTCTTAACCATACCTTACCTTTAAAGGGAACTAACAATACTATCTTGTATGTTTTAGCGTATACCAAGTAACTGTCACTGCACACACTAGCCAAGTATTCTGTATTTCCTCATATACTGTTATACTGTAGATTTATTTTTATGATTGTGGTCTTGCTTCATTCTGCCTGGTATCCGTATCTAGTCTGCACCCTGGTATCGCTTTATTAAATTGCCCACGTAACGCCGCTTACTTTGTGCTAACACTTTGCCGTTTGCTTGGTGCTGAAGTTTTAAATAGTAGTTTTATGCTTGCTATCCTTGTCGCCTGAGTCATTTGGTATTAGACTTTTGCTTGCTCCTCCCGGTATCCAGTAATTAGTAAATTTTAATAGTAACTAAGTAGTTAGAGATAATTTAGAATTGTACATAGTAGGATTCTCGTAATATATTGATTTTATTGAAAACTCTGAGTTTTACTGTCTGTGTGTGAACGTCTAATTTCCCATATATTGACCCACTGGAATAAACTTTCTCCACTTGAGCTGCTCAGCCTCGCGTACTCGGCTTGAGGGTAGTGTGTCCTATCACTTAAACTAGGACTGGCGCCCGAGTAATTCGAAAACTTGTTTCCGAAGCTCGTGTGTCAAAGAGTGGCCGCGCCTTTTCTCCACGTCAACGTGCGAGGTGGAGAAAAACGCGTCACACTGTCAAAGAAGTTTTTTTAGACAATGTCATAATAGATATTTACGATATAGAACTCAAAGAAATCTTTCTTAAAGTTTTTAATCAATGTCATTATAGATATTTAATGAATTTAATGATGGTCATGTGTGATACTGATGTGATAGCCTCATGCCAATCAGAATAATTACATCAGTACATTAATAAAGCATTATCAGTCCTATATTATACTTTCTTTTTTCTATGACAGCTTTTTCTACGATTCTACCTATTATAAATCCCGAAATTCATAAAAGTTGTTTACATATGATCAAGCTATAATTTTTGCTTTATCACCAGGGTCGGCGAGAGGGGAGAACAACCGTTATAATTACGGGACCTGACGACCCTTTTTTACTTTCGTCATGCTTGAGGGGACTCGGATCCTATTATAGCTCTCGATGGTCCTAAATGGAAGAAATTTAAACGTTTATAACAAAAATCTTATCACACATTTTAATGTTAACAATGCAATTACTGCAATTTATTACGGAGATTTTCAGTTTTTATTTGATTTACTTCTTTTTTGACAAAAATTTAATTTTACAACTAAAGTTATTTTCATTTTCTTAATACTAGAATTAAAATTGTTTAATTGTATATATATGTATACTATGGTCATAAACAGCGTAAAAAGCCTCTTTACACTCACAAAACATAAATAGTTATTTATCTTTTGTGAGTGTAAAGAGGCTTTTTACCTATAAACAGACTGTAATAGTTATTACAGTCTGTTTATAGGTACGTCCAGTTTTAGTCTAGTCTGAACGTCCTAGGACCTAATATAAGTATACTCATTATTTTCATGAAATACGAGTTTCATAGCAAATGTAAAATTTCTGAAATATAAAAAATCTACTAAATTACTTAATTTTCAATTTCCTGATTCTCTTCTATCTCCTTGATACTCTTGATATAGTCCATGAAACATGGGTACCCCAGTTTTCGAGGGCTTTGAATACGATGGTGGTATTTTTAAGGTTCCTACCCCTCAGCAACTACCCCTAAATTCGAAAAACTACCCCTATTTCGCGTTTTCTTGCATCCTAGGCATGCGGATTTTGGGCAGGATTCAGGTAGGCCGTATGAAATTTAACCATATATCTTATCCACCTCCAGGGTTGAATGTATCCCCCCCTAATATTAAAATATCCCCAAAAAAATCTAAATGCATGAAAATTTGTTTATCCCCGTTTTTGAGGGTGCTCAACACGAAGGTAATATTAATTTCTCCCCCACCCTCCACCCCTTTTCATATTTCTTGATACGGGCATGTGGGGGGACTCACTGAACTGGGGTTTTTAATATTTACAATGTAGAAATTTCCCTTCATGTTATTCTTAATTTGTATCTTGCAATTTTTGTGAGATGTTTGAAAAGTTAATGTTGTATTTTTACTATCTAAATTATTCTAGTTCTTTTATGTCATTAATTTCGTTTGTCTAGATACCGACGAGCTGTGTTGCCAATATCGTTTGACTTTTCCACTGTGCAGTCATGTGGTGAAATGGACTCACGATTGTCGTAGAATCTGTGAAGTTAACGGTTTTTCCTCAGTAAGTAACCATCATTAAGAAAAAATAAGTGAAAAATATAAAATGAAACTAGGAGAAAAGCGCACTTTTTCACAAAACTAGAGTTTCCACACAAATTACAAACATGTTATACAAATTTTGTGAAATTCCACACATACAGAGTGTGTTTTTATTAGGTACCTAGAATGTAAAACGTTTGTAGAAGATTAATACAACATAAGCCATTATTGATAACTGGTAGACATGGAAAAGTCACCATTTATTATTAGATTAGAAACTAATAATTTATTCTTTATATCCTAGAAAGCGTGTTGTAAGGGCCCGTTTGTATTTATTACCTATCTGTATGTGTATGTTTAGAGTAAAACGGCTTGCGCAGACAAATTTTGAATCTCCGATTTGCGTTAAACTGTGTTCGTGTAACATGAATTTATTAGAATAGTTTCAGTAACGCCATTTGGTATATATATTGTACACTTCTACTTTATATGCTTAGCAATCCTCACCAGTACCCACATAAACGGGTTATTTCTTAATTAATGATGGATTCATAAAGCCATTTTTAGTACCTGAAATAAACGTTTCCATTTGTAACACTGAAAGTTTCCTGGATCTACAATGGACGTTCTGTTGATTTTCAAATGTCAAGGTGTACATTTTTCAAACGTCCATAGGACAAGTTTATGTTATATGGGACTATTAACTACGACAAACTTTATTGGTATCCAGGTAGGACAGAAATCTATCAAATTGAAACAACAGCATAAGGCATACAGCAACTAATAAAAGTATATTATATAATCTTACATTGGCATGTAGTCAACCAGTCTGAATTTTACATGGAGGAACAGTTCTTCATATTTCTGTCAGAAATATATGTATGTGTATAACTCTTTGGTAATAAGCTGTTGTTTAAAATAATGGAGAAAGTCGATTTCCAAAAGTGCCAAAAAATTAATTTCTAATTTTGCATCAATTATGTTACAACTACATCACATTATATTTTGTTCTTAATAAACAATCTTACCCTGAACAGCAGCAAAGTTATAAGACATCAAATGCTTGGACAATGTAGCCTTATCCTGGTCACTAACTGTTGGTGCATCCATTTGAACAGATTTTGTTAAGTGTAAATTAAATCGCTTATTAAACCATTTTATAATTGGATCCCATTCTTTTATTTGGAATTTTAATAAATCTTCATCTTCCTGAAAGCAATGAATATTAAGTGAGCTAAGGAGCTAGGATCTAATCTAATTATCATTTCTTGCTTCTAAATAGTATGGTATCATCTTCAATTTTATATTAAAAGTTGTATTACCATTACTTTTGATAAATAATTTCTGATAAAGAAGACATCTGCACTTTACAAATTATAAGTTGAAATGTGAGGATGCCCTGTAGAATGCTAAAAAGTGGTTTATACTTATAAAATAAAACTGTAAAAATGACATTGAGTATATGTGGCAGTTGTGGAGTCAAATAAGACTTGAAAAATACGAAATGTCAATTGGTTGGCTAGGGCTGTTTTGACAAGTTAAGTTCACGGTTCAGTTTTACAGTTTCGGCAAGGTCGGCATATTATTCATTTAAACAATTTGTTGCGTGTTTACGCCCTCCAGTAAACACCTTGTAGGTTCAATAAATTGCAACAACTTTCATAAACCACTACTTTATTGATCACTTAAATTTCAATAATTAATCCTTAAAAATAACACAACTAATAATAACCTTAATCTAACATAAATTCACTACTTTAAATCACAACTGGATACTGTTCTTTACTTCATCTGATCACTTGTCATCTCATATCTAACTCTGTATATCAGACTGTACTGGATGTTCATATTTAAGCACAATATTCGCATGATATACCTATTTATTTTAATTCATATATTTATATTAATTTATACAAAACTGTATTTACATGTTACATGTACTATTTTTCTTTTATGTTTGTGTTGTTGACTTGTGGTTATTCCATTTCTGTAAACTGTAAATTAGCTTTTTTGTGCTAAATAAAGAGAAAGAGTCTACTGGATTCAGCTCTTAATATACCCCCTTGGGAATGTACTAGAATCTCATTCTATAACCTTCTTGAATATGCTGGAATCTTCTACAGTTTTCTATGCGCTAAATGGTGATTCGCCAGTTGGCCCACAGATGGCGCCACCCTACCGGCCGAAGACTAATTACATCTCTCCCCGTTAAAGGGCAACACATAACACTGCCCCCTCCTTAAACTTGAACATCCCGGTCAGGCAATTCAGATACCCCATCTTGGACTTCTTTCTACATTGAATCCGATAAACAACGTCGGTGATCCGAATGATGATAGAATACGGTCCTTCCTAAAGTGAGCGAGGCTTCGACAACCCTTCTTCACTGCGCTGTGGTTTATACAGCCAAACCAAGTCCCCCACCTTGAATCCTGCTGAACTGATATTGCGGTCAAATCTAGCCTTCATTCGACCACGACTCCATGTAGGTGACCTCTTGGCAGCCACATCCGCACAAACCTTGCAGCTGCGACACCAAGCTCCTACATCCTGACGACTAATTATCCAATACAATTACTCCCGTACTCTAGCCAAGGTCTTATTTCTGCCAAAGTGCTCTCCGGATATTACTTCGTGCACTTCCCGAAGTACATTTGGTACCTGGCACCTAGGTATCACCAATTGTATGTAAACTTTCTTCCCATCCGGGCTCTCCCATGCTCTCCGTAATACTCCATCCTCAAGCCTTAGGGAATCCCATTGCGCCCATAAAGCCTTCAATCTAACACTTTTGCTAGAAACGTGCTTCCACTCCAGGCAGATTTTTCATTCACCTTCAACATTGGTCCATTTCCTTGTCGTTCAGTTGTTCCTCTCATAGAACTTCTTTTGTCCAGTCCTTCTGGACCTCTATCTCAACTGCCTTCATTTCTGCTACATCCTGCTGCTTCTTTACATCCTCGGCATTCACTTCTTTAGGATGCCTCTGGCGACAGTACCTCTTGACATGCCCTAATTTGCCTCAATTATAACAGTGGATTCCTTTTGTCAGACCTTCAGCACTTTGCTGCTGCTTTGGCTCCTGTTTCGGTGGTTGCGGTTCCTATTTCAGCTCCGGTCGCAAACTTAATCCGTTTAGTATTTTTTTTTTTTTTAATATTTATTTAACGTCGGCCTATTTCCGCTACTGAGGTCTAACACCGACGTCTGTAGACGAGCTACCCCCAACCAGGAATTTTGCCGAACCTCTTCCCTTAAGAAGAGTAGGGATCTTTTACTTGCCTAACATTTAATAGACAAGGGACCGACGGCTTTACATCCCCTCCGAAGGATGGTATGTCTCCTATACAACCCTCGCCTAAGGTTGTATAGCTTCCGCGCATTTGTGAGGCGAGGACGCAGTTTCCGTTGGAATGGTCACCCATCCAACTACTAACTGCGCCTGTCATTGCTTTACATCGCATACCGAAGTATGTACATAGTAAAGACGTACCTACGCTCGCCCCCCTCGTTTAGTACTTGCGTATGTCTTTTAGCATAACCGTCAAGAGTTTTCAATTTAATTTTAACTAGAAAATGATAAAGAAACAACATTGAAAAGTCTAATCGTTTGCATAATCAGTACTACTAGATGTCAATGTTCGGTCCTTGACATTTCTGAAAGGTCACACGGGTTGAAACTGTTGGTTTTATTTTATTTTAAAAAATTGTACAAAGGAATAACAAATAAAATATTGTACATCATGCAAGGTAACATTTTTTATTGTACAGTAAAAACTGTTTTACCTTTCTTGTAATGTAAAATACTATATCTGACTAGTGAATAGCACATCATAAATGAAATCTTGTTGGTATATCTTATGCGACAGTAAACAAATAATAGGGTTCCAGCTCCTTCAAAAATACTAGATACTCTAAGTTAGTTGTCTAAATTGAAATACTACCTAAATAAATAAAATATCTATGACTTGATGCAAATGTTTCTCACAGGAAAAAATTGTTTACGTCTGTCTATATTTAATAAGAAAATAAAAGTTACGAGACACTTCCTAAACATGGTTATATTGATTTATGAATATTTAAGCCCATGCATATTTATGTAGAGGTCTATAAAAACACTAATTGCAATGATTGGTTACTATAGCTACTTAATTCGTGACAGCCTAAGGAATCCACGGGTATTTTTGGTACAATAGAACAAAAAAAGCACTGGGTTTATCAAAGTTCCTGATCCTTAAATTTGTTTCACATTGAAGCTATTTTTATTCCATGGAAATATTTTTATTATGTTCACACGTATGCCTTTAAATTGGTTTTGAAATATTAATGAAAGGCATATGCGTAAATGCAGTAATTTTGTAATCTATATAACTTACATTTGCTTGAAATAAAACTGTATCCGTATCCAAATAATTGGTAATATAGTTAACAATGTCAAATTTTGACAAATTGTTTGGGTTGTCTATAACTGTATTACACAAAGTTGTCTAAAATGCAATCATATTAGGTATATATTTTAATTTAGATTTAATTATAACTAACTATATGCATATTACTTTGAACAATTTTGTCTTTCTGAGAATTCCACTCTACTGAAACTGCTAATGCCAATGGTTTGCTTTCAACAGCGAATGTGTTTCCTTTAGGGGTTTTTAATTTCCTTTGATCCAATGTTACCTCATATTTACCTTCACTTTGCAAAATACTAGCGTTCTTATAGAAGCGCTTTGGGGGCGCCGCTAAAAAAGTATACAATAATCTAAAAGCCAATAAAACATGAAATGTATTATTTGTTACTCACCATAATATCGAGGAAAATTTTTGTGCTTGGGAAATCTTGTTTTATTAAATAAGAAATAATTTAATACTCTCACATTTTTAATATCACGGATAAGCATTTTTCAAAATCTCAAAATATAAGCAACGTAACCTTAACCTAAAAATATTAGTGGTTTTCTTAAGTCCGATTTATAAACTTTTCCGCTGCAATTGCGGTTGCAGTTGGAGTTGCCGCAGCAGTATCAGTTGCAATGGTTGATGGTTGCAATTCACGAAAATTTGTCATAAACTCTTTAACTGTTACTCAAGGATGGTTAACCATCCTTGACTGTTACTGTCGTAGAATGTTTCACGCATGCGCTTCACGTCTAAATCTCGTGACTATTTGTTTACGTTTTCCTTGAGTGAGGTTCTGTTTGTTGTTGTTTGTTCCCAACTGCTGATAAACAAACTAAAATGGACAAATTACAAATATCTTTTAAAATTGAAAGCTTATGATCCAGAGCTCATTTTTCTTGTTCAAATTTCTTTAATATATAAAATTTAAATATTGAAAAAATTTCACAAAATCTCAAATGTCATACACTAGTCACGTTTGCTCAAAATGAGTACCTTCTTTTCACTTTTTACAGTATTCCCGCTACCGAAACTGACAAGCGTAGGGGGGTTGAAGTCTGAGGGTTGAAAACTACAATTTCATTGGCTATCCGCTGGTAATTCCGCACCGGTTGCCATTCAAGATAAAAGTTGGTTATCTACCTGCAGAATACGAACTGCAACCGCAGAGGTAGCGGACTTCCTGAACGTGTTCCTGATTTTCTACAAGATTAGTAAACCCTTTTAGGGAAAGTAAACATAAGGGAGGTTGCCTACTAACTTTCACCCAATCAGCGCCCGGCGCGGGAACGCGTCACAGTGTCTGCCTAATTCAAATAGTTCCGATTGTTTCTATGCATATGATGAAGCATTGACGTCGTTATTTCCGATTTAATTTTAATTGTAACAATGGGAAGTATCGAAATTATTGTATATTAACGAATCGTCATCAAATGAAGTGAGTTTTACCATAATAGTATAGATTGTACATATAATAAATGTAGTGTCCAGTGGCGGTCCTAAGGAGTGGGCCAATGGGGGCCTCGTTTAGGAAATTTTAACTAATGCAGTCAAATTGAATAATGAGCAGCAAACAAGTTTATAATTATATGAACTAATACAGTAAAGGAAAGTAATAAAAACTGTTTAAAATAGTGTAAAAAAAAACAAATGAGAAGAACAGAAGCGCGCGTATGAACTGATACTATTTAATATGTGATTCAAACAGTTTCGTAAGCATTTCATGATTTTGTTTAATGAACTCTTATATACTTACTTTACATATGCTTACTTTTGTTATTTTTTAAGTTAGAAAGTAACCAATTGCATAGTTTAGGAGAGAAAAAGAAGACATCTCTTGTAGTTTTCCTAAATATAGATAAATTAATGGACAAATCCTCAAGAAACCTAGTTTTCCTAGTTTCTGGTAAATTGTTATAGCTCGTTTTATTTAAAAAAATCCATGAAAGGCATTGATAAATGTAGATACTTCTCATAGTAAATAGAGCTGCATATCTATGCAGCTAGAAACTCTCAGGCAAAGGATTGCCTGAAAATATTTTGATTCACGCGTATGTTCATTCAGTCTAATTTTTTCTCCCACTTAGCAATTTTGATGCGGTCAGTTTTCAAAACGCAGCAGCTGCACCACGGCAGACCACGGAATTCACATTAGTGACCAATACTCTGTCTGCCATATAAATTTCAGCTGTATGTTCGTTCAGCCAAAATCATGTCCCAACCATCAACTTTGCCAGGCGCTGGTATCCAAACGCAGCAGCTTTGCTCTGGCAGACCAGAACCATTTAGATTGCCGAGCCCACCTCTACATATGATGCAAGTTTCAGCCGTATGTTCTTTCGGTCATGAAATTAGTTGCAGCCTCTTATACTATAACACCAACGCCCGTAGATGAGCTACCCCAACCAGGAATTTTGCTGAACCTCTTCTTTTTTGAAGAGTAGGGATCTTTTACTTGCCTAACAATTAATAGATAAGGGACCGATGGCTTTATATCCCCTCTTCCTTGAAACGGTCACCCATATAAGTACTAACCACGCCCCTTCGCAATCTAGTTACTTATAAGCATATATACTTACTGGGAAAGTTGGTAAACTTAAGCAATATGTTTAACAACCTTAGATAACTCTGGCTGAATTCAGTAGAATTTTTCATGCTCACTGGTACGGCACAAACTAGGGCAAACCGCATAATTCACTTAAACAGTATTCCCTATTCTAACAGTTTTATTTTCAAGTTCGAATACATATACCAGTTTTGAAAAAAATGTGCTTCTTAGACCCTTAAAAAGAAAGCTCTCAAACTTCCCTTATTACTTTATTCAGCGGTTTTGGGCTGGATTCCTGAAAATAATGTATAACGATTTTTTTACAAAAAATAGGAATAAAAAGGGACATGTTTGGTTGTGCATGAACATGATACACAAGCCTGATTTTACCTGAACACATTTCTGAACACTCCTTATTTTAATTGGGTCCAATCACGAAAATTTATCACAACTGCATGATCTTAGTATTAAATAATTCACATATTTTGCAAACCTTGCAACCATCGGAGTGCATTGAAAATAATTTAAAAGGAAATTTAGGGTACAAACGTCGAGTTACGCGCTAAGCGGCGATGCGTTTCATGGATGCCATAGTGAATACGTCTTTCAAAGCAGTTCAGTATGCGTTGTAATCGAAATTTTTCTTAATCATCAATATAAGCTCCAACAATGATGGCGTTTTTTGGAATAGCTAGGCCCTATTGATTTTATTTGCTGTGAGCTATTACGATGAACTGTATATAATGTACATTCTGTGAATAAAAAAAAAAGAAAGTAATTTGGACAGTATCATACATTTATTCGTACGATTAAAAGAACATCCACAACATTCTTTTGAGTATTTGAACACTATCACTGATCATGGCCGTTAAAGTATTTAACAAATTACCTATCTCATTGAAGGTTTTACCTACTTTAAGTCAATTTAAGTTGAGAGTTCGTAATGTGCTGCAAAAACACAGTTTTTATTCGATTGAAGAATTTTTAAATTGCGATCACTTATTATGATGTCTGTATGTTTGTATTTCTTTACATTTTCTATTTTTGGTTGTACTTGTTTTTTCATATTCTTTTTATTTCCTCTGTACTTTTTTATGACAATATTCTATACTTGTATTTGCAAGTCTTATGAAAATAAAGTATTATTTATAAGATGCTCTTTATTAATTTCGGACCTGCAACAAATCATGTTAGAAAACGCACATTAGCTTGAGAAAAGAAATCCTAAACTTAAATCGCCCCTTGAGGCACACTATACATCGTAACTCGAGGTGTACCTGAATACTTCACAGTGTGCATCTTCATTTAATGCCATTAGATAAATCTTGAATGTTCTAGTGAATCGCCGCTTATTGCATAGTTGGATGCTCCAGTACATTTGTATCCTTAGAAGTATAGAAAGTTAACAAAAACATAACTTCTTAAAAATATTCATTTTTTTGCCTTTAAAAAACCTAATTTGCATTTTATAAGAACTCAAAATTATATGCAGATATTTGTTTTTTATTTTGTTTCGTGAATCTTAATTATGATACGTTAACGTCTATCAAAGGGCACGTGTTCGAAAATTAACACTATCACTTACCAACTTATGTTACCTTAAATATCAAATTCTCTTCCTTTCAAATTCAGACCTGACATCCATGCCTATACGCTACCATCCACTCTACTCTAGGTCCCCCACTACTGCGTTACACTTTTGATTGAAACCTACCCATATATGTGCACCTTTGCCATCCTATAAGTATTCTCAATGCAAAAAAATACGTGAAAGACGTAAATAATTATGCTGACAAGTGTGTATTGCTGCGTTATCATTCATGCAGCCATATTCCGTTTCTTTTTGACTTATGCCCGCTTCTTCAATATCTTCCTGACTTTCCTCGAGCATATTCCAATAGAATTCTAACTCTCTCTCAACGAATATCGAGTATTATTTCTTTGGGAGATATATCGTTGGTTGCTCCTTTTCTCTATGCCATTGTTATAGGGCCAACACAGTGGTGGCCACTTGCAAGGTGCTATAGGGTATATCAAATAGAATAATAGAACTAATTTATGTTTTTGAAAACAGACATAGGTACGTCATTTTGAAATAGAAATAAAACCTCATAGTAAATTGTTTGACGTGCTTACTTTTGATTATAGGGCACGTTATTTCTCATACTTTTTGAACTTCTCTGCTTTTGAGTGAACACTCCATTTTAAAGTAATCATTATGAGATATGTAATGTTTTGTATAAGAATTCGATTAAACCCATATTCAATAGTACAGATAACCCAAGAAGTCGATTTCCATGATAAGTGAGAAAGTGTACTACCGGGTGTCAACGGATCATGGTAAACCCCCTTTATTCCCTTACTTTTAAAAATATCAGAATGAAACTTGGTAGATGTATTGTTACGTGCTTACATTTTCAGTAAACACTCTGTGGGTTTAAATAACTTGCAACAAGAATTTTCACTAACCACTGATTTTATTAATCACTAAAATTACACTAGCAAATACTTAAAAATCACACAACTAATAATAACTTAATCTAATATAATTTCACTACTTTTAAAACACTAAGCACTTTACTTTTCTTCTTAAACTTGTCAACTCTTGTCTAACCTAAAAACTCTCTTGTCTGTTTACTTCACTAAACTGCATACTTCACTCAACTGAACTGTTCCCCCATCTGCTGGAGTCACCTCTTTATATACACACTTGGAATCCTTCTAGAATTTTTTTTCTAGAATTCTCCATAATTTTCTACCATGTAATAGATGATTGTTCGTCAATTGGCTCATAGACGGCGCCACCCTACTAGTCAGGGAAGTAACTAAGCTTCTGAGGAAAACTTTGAACATGAACTTAATCACATCTTTCCTTGTTAGAGGGCAGCACATAACACTGCCCCCTCCTTAAGCCTGAACGTCCCGGTCAGGCAATTCAGATTCCCCAACATACTTCATACTTCGCCAACCTATCCAAGTGCACGATCTTCATCTTGGACTTCTTACTACGTTGAATTCGGTAAACAACGTCATTGATCCGAGTGATGACTGAATACGGTCCTTCCCAGGGTGGGTGAAGCTTCGGAGATTTTCCCTTCTTTCGCTGTGGGTTATATAGCCAAACCAGATCGCCCTCCTTGAATCCTGCTGACGTTCCCTTCCGGTCATAGCGAGCCTTCATTCTGTCACTAGCTATGCTAACTTGGTTTCGAACCAATTCGTGGACATTCCTCAGCTGTTGACTAACTTCGTCTGCGTAGTCATCCACGGACAGTGGCTTCTTATCTGGTGTACCAAACATCAAATCACATGGCAGTCTGATCTCGTGCCCAAATATTACACGAGCCGGTGTCTGTTTAGTCGTCTCATGAATGGCAGCCCTGTATGCCATTAAGAAAAATGGTATATGTCGATCCCAATCTCGCTGGTTCTTGTGAACTACCTTAGAAAGATGTTCCTTCATGGTTTTATTATGTCGTTCCACCATTCCATCTGACTGGGGATGAAGAGGGGTTGTCCGAGTCTTGTGAATGCCCAGCAACTCACAAATTTTCTGAAATACCCCCGATTCAAAGTTTCTCCCTTGATCGGAATGTAGCTCCAGGGGTACACCAAATCGGCATACAAGGTTATCCACCAAAACTCGAGCAACAGTAACTGCTTCCTGATTCGGAATGGCATAGGCTTCCGGCCATTTACTAAAATAGTCCATAGCGACCAGGATGTATTTATTCCCATCATCTGTCACTGGGAATGGGCCCGCTACATCTATAGCAATCCTCTCAAAAGGAGCTCCGACGTTATATTGCTTCATTTGGCCCCTGCTCTTCGTCTGTGGCCCTTTGGTAGCTGCACAAGCCTTGCATTTGCGGCACCAAGCTTCCACATCTTGACGGCTATTTATCCAATAAAATCGTTCCCGTACTTTAGCCAATGTCTTATTCATACCAAAATGTCCCCCGGACACTCCATCATGTATTTCCTGAAGTACTTTTGGGATCCGACAGCTGGGTATCACCAGACGCATGGTAACTTCCTTCCCATCTGGACTTTCCCATGCTCTCTTTAATAGCCCATCTATAACCTTAAGGGAGTCCCATTGTGCCCACAATGCCTTCAGCTCCACACTTTTGTCCGAAACATCCTTCCATTCCGGTCGCGTTCCTTTTTCTTTTGCCCTTAATATAGGACCAATTACGCTGTCATCCATTTGTTCTCGTCTTAGAACTTCCTTTGTCCAATCATCTGGAACATCTACTTGAACTGTGTTTACTATTACCGTGCCCTGTGCTTTTTCAACCCGATAGCAGTGCTTGCAGTCATCTTTGCACGGTCTTCTTGACAGAGCATCTGCATTTTTATGAGACTTTCCAGGTCGGTGTTCAATTGTGAGGTCATATTGCTGCAGTCTTTCTATCCAGCGAGCCAGTTGACCTTCTGGGGTTTTCAGCTGCAATAGCCATTTTAATGCAGCATGGTCGGTCCTGATTTTGAAATGTTGGCCATAGAGGTACTTGTGAAAATGGTCCACAGACTTAACAATGGCCAATAGTTCCTTCCTTGTTACACAATAATTCCTCTCTGGTTTGGACAGTACCTTACTGAAATACTCGATTACTTTTTCCTCTCCATTTTGGACTTGAGATAGTACACATCCAATTGCGGAGTTGCTAGCATCCGTGTCAAGAATATAGAGGCCCTTTGGTTTGGGATATGTTAGCACAGGACTACTGCATAACGCTGCTTTCAGCTTCTTCCATGATGTTTCACACTCCGGTGTCCACTGATATTTAACTTTCTCCTCCGTTAGCTGGTGTAGTGGCTTTGCTATATCCGCAAATCCTACCACAAAACGTCTATAGTAAGTGCAGAGGCCAAGAAAGCTTCGTAATTCGTGTACATTTGAAGGTCTTGGCCAATCACGCACGGCAGAGATCTTGTCCGGGTCTGTCTGTATTCCCTCCGAAGATACGACATGTCCAAGGAATTTCACTTCTTTTTGGAATAGTAGACACTTCTTTGGATTCAACTTTAGGTGTGCATTTCTGATTCTCCCAAATACTTCTTGAAGATTTTCCAAATGTTCCCTGAAGTTTCGTCCCATAACCATTACGTCATCAAGATAAACTAAGCACGTCTTCCAAGTTAGTCCTCGGAGTACAAATTCCATCAATCTTTCAAAAGTAGCTGGCGCATTGCAAAGTCCAAAAGGCATCACGGTGAATTGATATAAACCACTACCGGTTGAGAAGGCAGTCTTTTCCTTGTCGTCAGGGTGAAGTCCCACCTGCCAATACCCATTTCGAAGGTCTAGAGTTGAAAACCATCGTGACCCTGCCAGCGTACTTAATGTATCGTCAATTCGTGGTAGTGGATAGCTGTCTTTCTTCGTAACATCATTCAGCTTCCGGTAGTCGACACAAAATCTCAAAGTTCCGTCCTTCTTGGCAACTAAAACTACCGGTGATGACCAGGGACTGGTTGATTCCTCAATTACTCCATCTTGTAGCATCTTTTGAACCATCGCAGCAGCTTCTTCCTGTTTAGCTAGTGGCAACCTCCTAGGTTGTTGGCGGATGGCGGCTGAATCACCAGTGTCTATTCGATGCTGTACTATATCAGTTTTCGTGAGGATGTCTGTGTTTTTGGCAAATACCGTACTTTCTTTTTCCAAAAACTTGATTGCCTCTCTACGTTCATCCTCGGATAGGTGTTCAAACTGGGTACTCAACAAAGTCACAACTTCCCTGTCTACACTGGTTGGCGAACATTTCTCCCCTTGTTCCTCACACCTTGCTATCCACTGGACTGGTTCGTAGGATCCTATTGCCTCGCCTTCCTTAAAAGTTACCGAGTGGGAATTTAAATTAGCCACTCTAATTGGAATTTTGTCTTTTGTCCGGGTCAGAGTTCTTGCTAAGATTACGTTTTCTGTCCTTATTGAATCATCTTTTTCAACAAGGCCAACACGGTATCCACCAGAGTTTCCTTCCAGAATGGCCTCGATTATTTGTTCTGAACGGGCAGGAATCTTGATTGTCTGAGCCGTCAGTAGCCTCACTTTTTGAAATCGGTCATTTGCTGTTGACAAAATAAATTCTTCATTTCCAATCTTTAGAACTCGTTCTACCACGTCAAGTACAAATTGATCTTGTACTCCCATAACATCCAGCCCCAAAATGAAATCATCCGTGATGTCAGCCACAATAACCCTATGACTAAAGCACAGGCGTCCAAACTGCAGATCTAGGTCAACTTCTCCATGAACCCTTACCCTGTCTCCTGTGGCTGTTCGAACGACCAATCCATTTTGGCTTTTATCAACTTTTATTCCTGATAAAAATCCGGGTCGCACTATTGATGACGTGGCACCTGTGTCGATAGTGAAGATACATCTCCTTTTGTTTACATAGCCATCCAACAGCAGACTACTCGGGACTCTTCTAATCTGGGAAACCTGTATCTCTCTGGGGGCACCGTGTTCACCAGCCAGCACAGCCCCCAAGGTGCTGGCTATCTTTAGTTTTCCTGCGGCTCTTCAGTCATTGCGGCATTTACTCGCTCAGGGCTCCGCTGCCGACAGTTTCGCTTAATATGCCCTGGTTTGCCGCACTTATAACAACGAATCAACTTCCTTGGCTGTTCATCGCTCTGTTCTCTTTCCTGCTTCCTTGGAGCATCTGGTTTTGTCATCAACTGGCTTATCATTTTGTGTATGTCAGCCATCAAAGATTCCATATTTGATTTTTCTAAATGGCCCTCTTCTACCTTCATGGCTCGTACTCTCGGACGTGCAGTCTCTTTGTAAGCGGCTTCAACCTCGAGGGCACGGATCAACGCTTCACTACCAGTCTTATCTCGAGATAATCTAAGGACTCGCCTAATCTCCTCGTCTCTTATGCCATCGATGAAAGTACCAACTGTTAATTGTTCCTGGAATTCTTTGGGCGCATCCGGGTAAGCCAGGTATGTCAGTCGCTCAACAGCTGCTTCAAAATCTTGTAAACTTTCCCCAGCCTTTTGTGTGCGTGATTTGAGCTGAGTCCGGTATACTTGGGCGAGGTGTTGGTCGCCATATCTTAGATCTAGTGCAGCCTCCAAAACTTTAAAATCTCGTTGCTGCGTCACTGGGATAGTCTGAAGCAACTCTGATGCTTGACCTCTTAATGCTAGCACCAATGCCATAGCCTTGTCTTCATTGCTCCAATTGTTTGCGTATGCCGCTGCCTCAAATTGTCTTTTATAGGTTGACCAAGAAGTTTGACCATCAAAGGAAGGCGGTTGTAATCGAGGGCCTGACGATGATAATACTAGCTGGCCTCCTTGCGTTCTTAACTGTCGCTTAAGTTGTTCTACCTCCCCCTTAACTACCTGAAATTTTCCTTCTATATCGGTAACTTTCTCTTCGACGCCAGTAACTTTTTCTTCGACACCAGTAACTTTTTCTTCGACGCCAGTAACTTTTCCTTTGATTTCACTTACTTCAGTCTTTATGTTGCCTATATCCTCTTTAATTTCGCTTTTGAGGTCTTCAGTGGCTGAAAGGATAACATCTTGTTGCCCCTGTATAATTTTCCTTAATTCTTCTTTCTCTTCTAGACGTCGTTTTTCTTGTTCTTCTTTATCTTCTTGACGTCGTTTCTCTTGTTCTTCTTTTTCTTCTTGGCGTCGTTTCTCTTGTTCTTCTTTTTCTGCCTGACGTTTCCTTTCTTTTTCTTCTTCGCGTCTCTCTTGTTCTTCTTTTTGGTCTAGCATCATTTTTCTAAATTGCTCGAACATGTCTTGCATTTGCTTTTCGGCAGCCATGCTTCTTGTTTCCATCCAAACAATTAACTCGAAACAGCACGAACAAGTCTTATTTAAAGTCTATATCGCTTCTCAGTTGAAACCACTTAAAAACTACACTAATTTCTAAACAGAATGTCCCAGAAATTTCCTCACACTAGCACAAATAAATCTTGTCTAATGTCTATATCACTTTCCAGTTCAACTCACTTCAATATCTCCAGTGGTTTCCAAATAGAACACTATGGAACTTCGTCGAATTCTTCAGAAATTCTGTTGCAATTCCGCTTCTGACACCAATTGTTACGTGCTTACATTTTCAGTAAACACTCTGTGGGTTTAAATAACTTGCAACAAGAATTTTCACTAACCACTGATTTTATTAATCACTAAAATTACACTAGCAAATACTTAAAAATCACACAACTAATAATAACTTAATCTAATATAATTTCACTACTTTTAAAACACTAAGCACTTTACTTTTCTTCTTAAACTCGTCAACTCTTGTCTAACCTAAAAACTCTCTTGTCTGTTTACTTCACTAAACTGCATACTTCACTCAACTGAACTGTTCCCCCATCTGCTGGAGTCACCTCTTTATATACACACTTGGAATCCTTCTAGAATTTTTTTTCTAGAATTCTCCATAATTTTCTACCATGTAATAGATGATTGTTCGTCAATTGGCTCATAGACGGCGCCACCCTACTAGTCAGGGAAGTAACTAAGCTTCTGAGGAAAACTTTGAACATGAACTTAATCACATCTTTCCTTGTTAGAGGGCAGCACATAACAGTATTATATGACCAAAAAACACTTTGCGGCATAACTGTCATTTTTTTCCACTTCCGGTTTCACCGGAAATGATCCCAACTTTTGATTTTTAAATGGACCACCCGCTATATTATTATATTTTTGGAATCCTTGAAAAATTCTGAGTACGGTGGGTGATGCCCCATAGTGACATTTCGAGTCATGAAAAAAATTTGACTCGAAATTTGTTGGTACATCTAGAGTGCCATGGACAGAAGAAAATGCTTGTAATGGACCAGTATGATGTCAAAAAAATCAAATCGAGCGTAAAAATTTGAGAATGTGTATTTTGTGGGCCATCACATTTTTCCTGAACAGTTTTTTTACCAAAACTTAGTTTTTTTCAAATAGAACCATAATGGTAGAGTACTATCATAAAATAGCAGATGTTCTAAGGTGGATGTGCCCAAAAGCAATTTTTTCTTATTATATTTTTTTTTTTGTTTTTTTTAAATTTTAAATCCAATTTTTTTCATGGAGTCGAAATGTCACTTATCGGGCATCATCGTACTCAGAATTTTTCAAGGACTCCAAAAATATAATAATTCTATTTAAAAATCAAAAGCTTGGGTCATTTCCGGTGAAACAGGAAGTGGGAAAAAATGACAGATGCCACAAAGTGTCTTCTTGGTCATATAATACATCTGCCAAGTTTCATTCCGATATTCTTAAAAATAAGGAAAAAAAGGGGGTCTACCATGATCCGTTGACACCTGGTATATGACCTGTTTATATTTACTGGCATTTCCCTAAACTATAAATATCGCTTATAGAGAAAAAAATTCGTCACTTTTCTTGAAAACACGATAAATGAAGCAGAAATTTGCCTCTATTGAAATCTGGACAGTAACAAAAACATTGCATAAGCATACTGACGAGCTATTCACCAATCAAAGTAACATCATTAGGAGATTGTTTGAATGTCAAATAGCAATTATAGTTGAAAAACATTTTCAGAAAACTGTGAAGAGTATAATGTTTACAACTAGTTTTAAATCTTAAAATCCAGAAAAGAAACACAAAACAAAAAAATATGTATACATTTCTTTATTTGTCTTTCATATTTTACATTAATTAGATATCTCTTTGAACTTTTAATTTAAATCATATCACACAGGTACATGTAATCAAAAATTTTGGAATATGGTTAATAAATGCAAAATCTTTTCGTTATTAGTGGTCATACAAGAAACATATTTAATATATATATATATATATATATATATAACATAAATACAACTACCTGGTCGATTTTCTATTTCTTGATGTTTTCTAAATCGATAATTTAGAATAACTCTATTTATACTGCATGTTATAATTAGAAAATCCCTTCTTAAAAGCGGATCTAACAGTATTATCAACCTCACCCTCGAGAGGGGATTTACTCCCTCCTTGCATCTGCATCTGTTTCTTCTACCAACTATACAGTTAGAGAAGAAATTAGCTCAGTAATTTTAATATATCACAGTATTTAGTATTAACAATAATATAATATATTACTAACTATATTATTAAATTATTCAAATATCTTGATTTTCTTACGATTTCCCATATTCGTAAATCTTCGTTAAAACGATCACTGTAGATCGAATCTAGTTTCATGCAGATATAGAAACAGCATTTAGTATTAGAATTTATGTACGATAAGGCCGTAATCTCCCTAAATAGCAGGCATAAAGTAGGGCCTTACAGCTCTAGAGCATGACTTTATTGCCCTAAGATTTTTCTTTACAAAATTAAATGGAACGAAATAATATTTTTTAAATAACAGAAAAGATATTAAGCAAGATTTCCTTTTCCTTACATTTTAACGTTAACACCATTATTGCAATTTATTATACAGATTCCCAGTTTCTATTTTTGCTGTCATTTTTGACAATAATTATTTAATTGGTTAACTAAATTTATTTATTTTTTTTAATACAATCATTAAAGTTGTTTGAAAATGCATAAAATTTTGCATGTACTACAGTCGTAAGTAGCTTTTACAAACCATGGTGTGTGACATCCTCCGGTGTTTCTGACCTTAGGCTATCTATCACACCTCTATCCATAAAAGCCTGTTTGCACCTTTGAAACATTAGATAACTATTTGTTGTATGTAGTAAACAGGTGTATAAATATAATTCACTTAAGTTAGTGCAACACAAAATGAATAAAAATAATTGAAAAAGATGTGTGCAATAATAGGTCTTCCTTCCCTTAAAACACTGTAGTGTATATATTGTCACAGAAAGAGTATTGCGATATTGTATTATAATATGAGTACATTTGCAATTGGCAGGTCTTGCTTACATACCAACTTTTATACTCAAAATATATCTTAAATTTTTAACCAAAAGTAGATTAGTGCATATTTTACATCTAAGAGAAATATTGACCGAATAATATTGAAGTTTTAACAAACTGAGTCTTGATTAGACAAAATTAAGGGATTGGCGGCATAACACGTAACACAACAAATATATCAATTACCACGGCATTATGGTTAAATTCGTTAAAGTAAGACAAATAATAAGAGTTCTTAAATTCAATTCACTAATATATTAATTAAATGTGCCATTTAGTGTCTTGGATAATCCTATAATGTTAATTTTGTAAATAAAACTAAACATAGGATGTCTCAAGATGTTGTCGACTGACATAAAACCATTGGTTCTTTGAAGTCAAAATTATTTAATTCAACAGAATTTATCTCTGTAACAAAATTTTTCATTTAGACGTAAACAAGTTTCAAAGTGTGTAAAAAAATAGTTTTTCTAAATTAACTAAAGATGCTTAAGCAATTTGGATAAAATTTAGTATAGCGACGGAGCTTTACTATCAACTTGCACAATTGTACTTTAAAATAGAGAGAATCTGAAACTATCCTACTGTTGAACAAGTTGGCTCATATTTGTTTCAGATGCAGATTTACAGACTGAGGAATTTCGTCATGAAATGATACATAACCAACATTCCATAACCAACAATGATACATTCCAACACACCGCCTTAGTCTCACAAATAAATCCCATGTTATATTAGAACTAAATCTCTTTAATAAGCTTCCACATAATATCAAAAACATATCATACTTAAAGCACTTCAATAAGGAAGTAAAAGATCTGCTACTCAGCTTGTGTGTTTACAACATAGGCGAATTCATACAAACTACGGTCTAAAATTTTAATTATGTCGGCCACTCCGTTTAGCCCGTTTTATCAGTTATTTTTTCTTTTAATTATGTGCTTGTCTTAAATGTCATGTTATGTTTTGATGTCCGGCTGTACCAGCAGCTACTTGTACAAGCCTTTGTACTTTTTCTTTGTATTTTTTACCTATATTTTGAGTAGTCCTATAGTACTCTATGTATTCTTGTGGACAATAAATATTTATTATTATTATAAAAAATAATAGCTATTTATATATTAAGAGCACAAAGTGCCTCATTCTCACTCAACAAACAGAACACCTAAGTTGACACACCACATGAATAACACTTGGCAATGACACACTGCACTTTTTGAAACTATCATAATAAAATAATTAAGTTGAATTTGTAATATAGACAGGGCCTTCTTTTTTTAGATGTCGATAATAATCCTCACGCAAACATTCATTTCTTTCTTTCATTTGTAATAAAATAAATTTTCAAAAGGCAACTTGGTGGGGGCCCCGAGGCAGTGCCTCATTGCCTTGAGGTTAATCCGGCACTGGCCATGCACATGACTAAATAGACAAACAAAGCACAAACGGCGTCATTTTCAGTTTTGTTGCATGTGTGGTATTTATATTGCGATTTTATATACGTCAAAATTTTAGGGGATTAATATTTCCAAAAAATATGTTGTCAATTTTGTGATGAAACTTATGAAAATATAGGTGCACACAAGCAAGCATTAAAGTACTTTAATGCATGTAATCACGAGAGACAATCGTTACAGTGATGTTACTCATAGCTCCTCATCAACTCATCAAACATCAATTTTGTGCATTATCAAATGTGAGCAAGAAAGCCTACTTTATATTGAGTGTAGATATTTTTAATCCTTCTACTTCAACTTTATTTATGAGTGGATAATATCTGGACAAAAAACTAATTTATATTGGAATAGTAAAATCTGTTTTACCTTTCCAAGGATCCTGTAATCTTGAGAGAATTATTATATTACTAGATACACTGTAATTTATTCTTTATGCCTCTTTTATAAAATCCACTCATCAACTTTGAAAACCGTGCCAAATATATGGCAGGAGGTATTGCTTATCAGTGGCGCTCATAGTGTGTGATACAAATGTACTTCGCAAAGAAGTAGCAGAATTAGACAATGTTTTTTACAAATGGAACATGGTCTATTTAATTAAACTCTATTCACTTTTTAGAAAAATATAATGGGTGAACTTGATTTTTCAGTGTTTCACTCTATAATG
This sequence comes from Leptura quadrifasciata, assembly GCA_963675555.1. NCBI lineage: Eukaryota > Metazoa > Arthropoda > Insecta > Coleoptera > Cerambycidae > Leptura > Leptura quadrifasciata. Next base: position 104,482,961 of record OY776676.1, read on the forward strand.
ATAGCTTATTGACAAAATCAAATATTGTTTTAGGTATTTGTGTAATCGATGTCACATTAGAACCATTTTCTGAGTATAATGACACTTTTTTATAATATGATATATATTGTAGTTTCACAATAGGTCGCAAGGAGTAGGTACATAAAACTTCAATATTTCTGTTTATTTTTTGCATTTTTAAATACCTATTTTGTGGCCTTTTTATCTCAGCATTTAAAGTGAAATGATTGAGGTAATATGCCCTCCAATATCTAACAAATCCCCTATAGTGCACCCCTATTCCAATTTGACACAATAAAATCAAAGCTACCAATTATTTTTTTAAAAGTGAATAGACAATATTTTCTTTTCTATAGGATATCTACACATAACGTAACATATTTCGCTGCTTGGAGGCAAAACAAAGAACACATTTTAACTTCGCTTTAGTTAATAAATATCACCCCCTTAAATAGCAGTTAGGTTTTCGTTTAATTGGATTTTAGTGAAAATTATAAAATTAAATTACATTTTATTTTATTAAATAAACGTTTTGAGGTTATGATCCTCCACATGATACAGAAACAATTGCATCAGTGATTCAAAGAAGTCTGGGGCCATATTTCATTAAGGTGTTTTATTGCGCCTTTTAATATGACTTATTGTGATTTAATTTTCTTGAAAATGTGATCTCAGCGTAATATTTTTATATTCATTTCGTTAAGTGGCTATTTCTCCGTTGGATCATGTGTTTAATGTGAGGATATCGACTAAATGATATAAAGAGAAAACTACCACTGTTTTGTTATATTTGAAAATATAAATGGGGTGAAATTTAAAAAAAATTACTACAAAGTGATGAAACAAAATAATACTGGACCATAATATAACCTTCTTAAAGTAGTAATTAAAACAAAATAAGACATTTCTCTTTTGCACAAAACTGTGTCCGAGTCAAATGTCAAATGCAATAAAAATCAAAAACCAATAAAAATCCAAAGAAAATAGTGAAATGCCTTTTTTTTTCATAACCGTTATTCTAAGTTTTTTAAATAAAATTTTTCCCTCCCTTAAAATAATGTCTTTTCATGGACAATTACCTTGATTCATAATTGTCATTATTATAACTCGATAACTAGAATTAACATGAAAGAATTATTGCAAGGTCAACATGTCAAGTAACACTTACAGTCTGCAAGTTTCCTTGCAAATTCAAGAAATCTTGAACAAAGGCATGCACAGTTGAGAGCCAGCTAATCACATTTGGCAATTTACTTACACATTTCAACATCTTGCAGATAATTGGTTCTGCTCGATTTTTCTTGCAACTTTGATGCAAGTCTGGTGGATAATTTAGTGATTTCCATGTTACCAACACAGACAGAAAGTAACTAGAAGTACTAGTATATTACTTCATGTCGCGTGGCCCGATTAAGAGGTTATAGACGATAAAAGTAGACGAAAGCGCATTCATTGCCGGCGACTAAAACAAGCAGAATAAGTTAGGTTAATGTATTATTTAATTTTTTAGACACAGTACAATTTATTTTTACAAAGTTGGCAAATCTTGCGCAATATTATTGTAATTACAGAAATGGCCGACTGTAAAATGTACCGTCAAAAAACGTTACCTGCAAGAATGTGCCGCTGCTAGATTTTGCTTGCAAGAAAGTTGCAGACTGTAAAGCGGTTTTTAAATGTATCAATATAACAACATATTAACTTATTGCTATAGTGGGATTCACGCTCAATAAACTGGACACTATTTAGTGTTTGAAATTCTCACATTTGCATGAGTGAGAAGTGAGAATACAGAATTTTGCGGCTTGTTACACCAGGTATTAACTTCAAATTACCATCACTGCTTATTACAAAGTATCAGACATAAGAAAACACAACTACTGCCGCTTTAAAATGTTAAACATTATATAGTGTGTCCCAAAAGATACGTATAAAATTCATAACTTCTCTCTTATTTTGCATTTGCAAAAATACAAAAAAGAGTCAACTAGTAATATCAGACTGCTCTACTTATATGTAATAAAAAAAAATTGTTTTCACATATCTGTGGTGTCATCGAGATCTTGCTAAAATGGGACACCCTATATTTTATTCCAAAAATTGATACCCCTTCTATTGCAGCCAATTTAAATATAGCAAAATCCTCAGTTCACCAAACTCAACTAAGCCAAAAAGGGCATCCATATAAAGTACTGATAGAAATTTTAAATTTTGTGAGGTTATGACGAATTTGTTTCAAATGTTTCAAAATCTCAATAATCATATTCTGTTTTCTAACAAAGTTACACTTTACCTCAGTGGAACACAATTCACTATTCTGGACCCCAAACTCCACATTGGGTATAAGATTATACACAACAACCGCAGAAGATAAATGTTTTGGTTGACATGATTGTAAATATATAGAATAGTAGGTCATTATTTTTTCAACCGTAATGGGCAGGTAGACAATTTTTTAATTATTATTTTAATAACATCTACGCATAAAAACAGTTGACCCGTATTTTTTATTTTATTTTTATAATAATGCCTTATAATAAAAAAAAATCATGAAGTTTAAACTATGTTTAAATGGTTAGATATTGCCGCAAATGTTCGAGCTATTCTATTGGCTATGACGTAATAGCATAATCAGCAGAGAAACGAGCGCTAGTGGAAAGGCGGAGCCAACAAAGTTGTGCAAAACGTATGTGCAGCGCTGTCGAGGTTATATTAAATGCGCGCGTATGTGACGATATTACGTCACGAGAAACCGGCAAACTGCCGTATTTTAAATACGCTCTAATCTTAAGCCTTTTCATTTTACATTAAAACCAATAATAGTCGGTAAAACTACCTTCAAATTATATTTATAACATATTGAAGAGTCATACTATAATGCTATATTATTACTTTTGTCATTTTCGTTATTGTCTACTAGCCCATTTGACGGCCGATATTTTCTAAGATTTTTATGTGCAGAACTTTCTCCAGCCCTTGCAAATTATTTTAATAATTATAATGATCCGACTATACCTGCTAATAATATTTGGTTTCAACAAGATAGTGCTCCACCCCATTATTGGTTTGCCATAAGAAATTATCTCTGTGCAATATTTTCAGAGAGATAGATAGGCAGAAGAGGGTCTATTGAGTGGTCGCTACATTCGCTTGATTTAACCCCATTGGATTTTCTCTTGTAGGATTATCTTAAAAGCAGAGTGTACAATATACTAGATAGAATAGATGGATTAAAACAACAAATCCAAAGCGAAATACGTAACATCAAACGTAATTGAAAATGTAATCAATAGTATCAAACATCATACTGGCTATTGTTGAATTATTAATGGTGCATATTTTGGACATTTATTGTAATAAAAAATGAAGTTCTTACTGTACATCTTATGTTTGTAAAGAAAATCTTGTTTTTCCTACTTTGTGTTCGCAAAAAAAAAATTATATAACTGAATTCCCTTGTAAAAGAGCAATCAATTTTTAGAATAAAATGTAGGGTGTCCCATTTAAAAAAAAATTATTGATGAAGCCACATAATATGTGAAATGTAAAACAAAAATTTATTATGTACAAATAAAAATAGAGCAATCTGATATTACTAATTGACCTATTTTGTATTTTTGCGAACATAAAACAGAACAAAAGTTATGAATTTTATGTGTTTCTTTTGGAACACACTGCATATATTAATTATCTAGTTGTTGATATTATAATAAAATTATTTGTACTTTTTAAATTTTGGTTCACATTTATTAACCATATTGCATAAATAAATAGAAGACATTTATTTATATTATTGCAAATTTGTCTTTGTAATTAACGTTATTTATATTTACAAGTACATATTTACTTATTCTTCTTTTCCGGCTCTCAAAGCTTCTTCAAGTTCTGTTTCCAGGTCTTCACTTGTCAGAACTTCAAATGAGGTTCTGCCATCTACACACAATCTTTCAAATATATCCTTCGTCGACTCCCAACGATGTATATTTCGTTCGATTGCGTCAACGAGTACTTTCGCAGAAGGAAATATTGCTTCTAATAACCTAAAACAAATTTAATTTGTAAAAAAAAAAGAATTGTTATTGTCAAATACCTACTTAAATATACATATAACACATGCAGTAAGAAATTCGACTTGATGATCAGGAATTGAAGCTTTTTCTCTATCCATCATATTTGCTGGTTCTTTCCCCATTTTCTTTTCTAAATCACCTTGCATAAAGAATTCTGTATAAATTAACTGGGCAACTCTTTTTGTTTCTCGCCAATCCTAAAAAAATCTATTAAAATATGTAAAAGTTACTACAACGGACACGTATACCTTTGTTTGATCCGAAAGATCTGCGCAGGTCATTAGAAGGCTGCATAAATAATAGCGATGTTCTGAATTTGTTTTATCATAACCTTCCTAGTAAATAAAGAAAATGACATTACTTTATGGGCCGACTTTGTGAATATTGAACTAGTATGATAGCCAATAGATGTAGATATGCATTATCTTGAAAGAAATCATATTGTTAAATGCAAAATTTGAGAAATCTTCGATTTCAGAATTATCACGAACTTGTCAAAGATTTTTCGTAAAAAGTCAAGTGAAAATTAGAACAATGCTCATTGGCATTACACTACACTCTATTCTTAAAGTTAAAATAATCGCTAATGGAGTGAGGTTCAAGATTACAAAGGAAGAGATTAGGTCTTTTTATTGTATTAAAAGAATTGTTAGTTTTTAAGTATGAGGAAGATGATTATACAGAGCTTTCAGTAATGATCAACAGGACACGAGATTTTTTTAGTTCATCTTTTAGGCTTGTCATGTTTTAGCCATGTCAGAGCCTTCCATACTAGGGATATTTTTATTTGTATATATCTAAGGTTGTGTTTTCAATTATCTTTGCTGACGGTTTGTTTTGACAAAGTTACACGAAATCTCGTCGGAATGCACGGTTTAATTGGCTCTGAAATTGGACACGCCCACTGGAACCAATAATGAATATTTAGCGCCATACAGTCTGCTTGTAAGCATATCCTAATGATTTATTTTAATCTGTAATGTCATATCATAGACGTAGTGGTAGTGTTTTGGTGGATATTGCATAATTATCAGTTCTTTTTCACGAGTTTTGAATTGTTTTAATTATCATTTGAGTACTAATCAGTTCTTTTCAGAACTACACAATTTACATCAGTTATCTTATGGTAAGTAATGATAAAGAGAAAAGAATGTTTGTTTGAAAGTAATGTTTTTTTAATTTTGTTCTAGTCCTGTGGTCTTTGCAACGGTTTTTATGCCAAAGCAATATGCCTTCACTTTGATGGCTTATGTTCGAAGTGGAACTCGCAACGAAGATGGATCATGGACATATTCATTGCAATCGTGCATCGAACAATTTATAGAAAAATTTATTCATGCAAATATTCCATATAAAATATTTTCAAATTGTAAATATGTAGTCGTTCATCGTTTTGCAAATATACGCTGCCTTTGCAAGGGAAAATCCACTGGTAGGCCAACTGTTTTAACTGAAGTGGTTATGAAGGACGTTCGAGAAAGAATGAATCAAAGCAAGCCTGACAAAGTTTATACCAAAGTTGTCCAGTCAAACAAGAGGTACTTTTACATTAAATTTTTTTAATGACTGAATACCATTTAAATTTAGGTTCTTGAACATTTAAAATATGAATTTCTTTAGTAAAAATTATTATCAACAACTAATAACGATCCCTACTAAAACTCTTGTTTATATATAATTTATATATAAAATATGAATGCAAATAAAAAAATATATAGAACTGGGAATCAATTCTCTTAAGATGTCTTAATATAAACGACAAATCAACGAAATTTATTTTTTTTAGGTCTTTCAGTTGGAACAACCTATAAAGCACTCAAAAAAACTCCATTTACATTCATACAAGTAACCGTTGTTCAAGAATTATTACCCCCTGATTTTGAAAATCGAGTAAGATATTGTCGTTGGTTCAACAGAAATTTAGATGACGATGTATATATTGGATTTTAACCTATTTTACAGATGTAGCGTGGTTCCACTTAACGGGTTATATCAACAGTCAGAACTACAGGACATAGGCTACAGAAAACTCTCACACTTACGCAGAAACAAGTTTACACCCCTTAAAAATTGTTGTATGAGTGGCAATATCCAGAAGGCAAATTATAGGCCTCATATTAATAATTAATGCCCAAAGGTATCAAACTCTTATTTTAGAGCACTTTCTGGCATAGGTGTATGATGATGAACTGCAAGATGGTTATTTCTGGCAAGACGGCGCTACTGCCCATACAGCAAGAGCTTCACTTGAATTTTTATGGAAATTTTACGATGGCCGATTAATCAGCCAGGGACTATAGCCTGCACGGTCTCCCAGATTTAACACCCTGTGATTATTTCTTATTTGGACACATAAAGAAGAATGTTTTTAAAAATAGATTACATACCATTGATGAATTATAAGAAGCAATAGAAAGAGAAATCGGCAATATTGCTGTTGATCAGTTACAGAACGTATTTGAAAATATGAAACAGAGTCCATGTGTGTTTAGAAACTCAAGGCAACCATTTTGAACATTTATTGTAATTTCTTGGCATATTGTATCATGCAACAAAAGTTTTTATTATGTAATTTCTTTTATTCACTGTGAATTGTTTGATTTGAATGTTTATATTCATGTTGTCTGTGAAAATAAAGATTATTTTGAATTAGGTGTAATAATTTATTTCGTGCAAACATTTATTCATATAAAAGGCACTCCATTTAAATTTGTTTTTAATATTAAAAAAATATTCTTTTTGAAGAATAAATGAATAATAAATACACTAATACTAAATTATCAAAAATTTTTTGTAATATTTTACCTTTAACTAGAGTGCCAATGAATTAGGGTTTTTCTGTTTAGTGCAATACTATTATGTCTAGTTGGTTGTCTTATTTTTGCGGTTACGTGTCCTGTGATCATTACTGAAAGCTCTGTACAATTTTATGCAGGCATAATATGGGCATATGGGGCATACGATTCTTAGACATTCAGATATACTAGTAAAAAACTATACATACAAAAGAAAATCTGTATACTTACTTCAGCCATTGCAACTTGTCTAGAGTGTAAATTGTAATGAGTAGCCAAATCTGTAGCGAGAATCATATCTTTAATGAGATCAAGGCATTTGATATAATCTTCACGATTCAGAGATTCTAAAAAATTACATCCCTAAAAAGAAATTCATTATTAAACTTACATAACACTTAAAATTACTGAGACATTTACTTCTGTATTTAATGTACATATTGTTTGTGAGAGATGATGTCTTTCCATAACAGATCCTTCACTGGAGTATAAACTAGCGAGTACACTATCGGATTGTTGCTGAAATGAATTTGTTGTTCCTCTATGATCGATGTCATGGCAGAGACAAGATATAAAATAAGCTAATGCCTCCAAGATTCTGCAAAGGAAAGTTTTAATTATTATTCGTTTTTTGACTGTTGAACTCATAAGAGTTAATAAGTACATTCGTGATGCTTTTAATTATATTAACCCTTTAACTGCTATGGACGCATATGCTGACGAATATTTTGTGAGTCCCAACTGCTCTGGATGAGTATATTAACCTGCCTGTGTTTCTTTAAATGCTAATGCAATGACACCTCGGACTCGAATTATAGCTTACCTATGTAGGAACTAAGTTTTTAAATTTGCATACAAAAGAGCATGGAGATAATTAGAAAGAGTAGTTAATGAATTAGCTGAGTGCACAAACCACCAATTTGCAACAGGTGGTTGTTAATTGCCTGTCTCTGTCAATTTGAGGCCTTTATGTACATAGTATAATGTGGTATATTTTTTTTTGTTCTTTCCAACAAACTTTTCTTAATTTCTCTAGCCATTACGTGGGATAACCCTCTGAATACATACCGACTCCCCTCGAATATGACATTTACTGATACTGACTCAATAGGACATATGATATATTGATAATATTGCTGTATATAATTACCCTTAACATCTACACACACCTACACTATTACTAACCATTCTCAAAGTTTTGCCCACACAAGTGGCAATTTTTGTTATTAAGTTTTGCACTTATAGGTTTTTTACAATTAAGTTCGGTTTCATTTATACTTATTATTTATGCAAAAAAAAACATATTTCAAATAAGGGATTGGGCAACTTTTTTTTATTAAAAAGTGATGTTGAACTAGTAGGCAAATAAATTAATTCAAGCAGTTTGGGTCCAGAATTTATAGCTCGAGTTTCAAATATCTGTTTCATTTTCTATTTATTTACTAATGTGAGAGAAAAAATAGATACCTAATATACTCGCCTTGAGCACAGAAGCTCACCTGTCAAATATAGCAATCATGACTGCAGACTGTCCCATAATTAGAGGTGTAGAAGATCCGAAATACTCGTTACTAGATATTCGAAGCATTCATTTTTTAAAATATTCGTTACTTCTTTTGGATTTAAATTTTTTTATATAAACGATGAAAATTTTTCAAAACTTCCCCTCTACTCTGCATAGTTTGAGTATGAAGATCAAAATACAAAATATATTGGATTCCTCTCCCCACTCTCCAAATTGCCAACATACCCCAATAAAATAGGAATGCTTCCCACCGCTCTTCACTTTTCATTACAAACAATTATTTTGTCTACAACATTATTTTCATAAGAATATGGATAAAGTAATCGCAAGTACTTATTTATCAGTTACAAAGGATTGTTTACTAGTTAGTTACAAAGAACTAAGTAAATAAATAAATCTTTATTTACCATAAAAAACAGTACAAAGGTAAATAGGTACCATTTCACCTAGATGGTGCTCTTCCAGTGGCCCCAAGACAAAAAAAAAAAAAGGTAAATTAACTAAACCCTAAACCTAATAAAAATAAGGCAATATTGGCAAGCAGCATACTTTTTTATTAAATGTTTTTGGAGACAATTTTTTAATGCTTGAATCAAGCTTGTTCCACAAATGGATTGCATTAAGTGTGAATAATTTTTGAAAAGCTGACGATTTGTGCTTAGGTATTCTAAAATTTCGCATGTGCCTTATGTTTTGATCGTGATTATAAGAAGAGAACTTGCTTCATATGTAACTAGGCTCACCAGTAGTCATCACTTTATAAATAAGACCGTATGTGTGTAGTATATGCCTATTTTTCATATTTAGGATAGAATTTTAAGTAGGGAGTGATGTGATTTCTAAAGGGAATATTGTACGGAAAGCGCATGCAAACATTTTGAACTTTTTGTATTAGATGACAGGAAGTGGTACTAATAAAATTATGATATACTATGTCACCATAATCAAGAATAGAGAGAACGAGGCTGTTACACAAACGATATTTAACAGCAGGTGACATGAAAATTTTATATGGGTATAAACGTTTTAGAAGACTGGAAGCCAATCCTATTTTAGTGGAAACATGTTATTGAAATGTGAGTGTTTCATCCATGACTATGCTAAGATTTTTGTTTCACTCAATTAGGTACTTCATCATTATCGATTTTGATAACAAAATTAAGACGTTTTATCTCTAATGTCTTAAGCCTGCTATCAATAAGGCAGACTTAGAAGCATTAATTTTGAAGATATAATTCAAAGATTTTTTTTTTATTTTCTGTAAATCTGATGAAATATTTTCTTATGCAAATATTTTATTATTTGGACAAGCATCGAGAATTAATTGAGAATCATCTGCATATTGCATTACACTAGAATATTGAACTTCGCCATTCATGTCTGCAACGTATATTAAAAATTACAGAGGTCCTAAGATGGACCCTTGAGATACACCATGATGTAATGAAGCAAATTTGGATTTTACAGGCTTATTATCCATTGTCAAAGCTATGCATTGTTTTCTGCTAGCTAAATCAGATTTTAAAAAATTAATGCAATTATTAGAGAAACCAAAATAATGCAATTTAGAAAGCAAAACTTGTGGATTTAAAGTATCGAAGACTTTACTAAAATCAAGTAGAACTAGATAAGTCGCTTTATTGTTATCTGAATTTTTACAAATGTCATCAGTTACTTTTATAAGTGCAGTGGAATTGCTATAATTTTTATGAAAACCTGATTGTGTCGAGGAAGTCAAATAATTTTCATTGAAATAAGAAAAAATTTGGTTGTGAACATGTCTTTCCAAAATTTTAGAAGTGGAAGATAAGAGTTGGCTATTTTCGCAAGAAGCTTTACTATTGACTTTTTCCAGCAGTATGGAAATACTCCATCAAGTATACGGGGGTTTAAAATATTTATGAGATGATTTATACAAAATAGCAAACATAGTTTAAGATCTTTAACAGAAATACCATCTGCACCAAAAAGTTCTTATATTACTAATTATGTTGTAAACATCATTCCTGTTAATAATTTAATAATAAATATATATTTATAATTTTGATGTAAATTAGAATTATAAAAAAGTATTTTTTCATTTGAAGGATCATTGTCGGGAATTATGGACAAAATGTAACAATTATTCAGCAAGCGCATTTGGAATATTATTGTTAGTCTTATATTTTGTTAAACTTAATTTATTTACCTCTGTCCAGAATAATTTGGAATCTTTATTTTTTGACAGTGCATCAAAATAAGCACATTTTTCCCGTTGTATGGCATGATTTGTATAATTTTTAAGTTGTTTATAATATTCTAGATTCTGGTGACTTTTGCTTTTTAAATATTTTGCTTTAGTTTTATCTCTCATTTTCATAAGAAGTTTAATGTTGTCGGTAATTAATGGGGTAAAAGGCTTTTCTTTTATCAGTTTATGTTTTAGTGGAGTATGTTTATAAATTAAATAAGGAACATTGTTATTGAAAATATTTAGCTTCTCGTTTACATTTTTAACATAATATACTGCATCCCAATTTAACTTACTGCAGTCTCCTCAAAAGATTTCATATTAATTTTGTCGTATTCCCTATAATAAATATATTTTAGATCCGATTTAATTTTAGAAAAATTAAGTTATGATCATCTGAAATGGGCACTGAATTTGATTCTAAGATTTCAATGTCATTGTTCATTATAATGAGGTCTATTAGTGATGACTTACCTTTTAGATTAATTCTAGTTGGCAAATTAATAATTTGATTAAGATCAAAGGAATTTAAAATAATTTTAAAATTATCACTGTTTAATGATTTTTTAGACAAATCAATGTTAAAATCTCCCATGAAAATTAGTTGATCGAATGATGTGACTGATGTACTGATAAGATTCTCAAATCGATTTAAGAATTCAAGAACAATAGAATGCGGTTCACGATAAATGGCCCCTATTAAAGTTTTCTTACTATGTATAATACATTCAATAAATGGGCCTTCAAAATTTGACAAATCTATCGTTAAATTAATGGTGGAAAATGTGTAACAATTTTTTATGTACATACCGAGTAGTTCCGAGTACATGAGTTGTCATATCACAATGTGGTGGACAAGTATTTCTGCATGTGATACTGAACCCAGCACTGGCGGACAGTCAGTACCAAACTAACTCAGCAGTTAAAGGGTTAACATATTATATTGTGTATTGTCTTAGTAAAGTACTACAGGTAGAGCCATTAAATATAAGAAATTTAAGATCTGGAGCATATAGAATTGTGACCTTAATGGAACAGAAAATGTATAAGAAAAGAATTATAAATTGATGCCATAATAATCATACATTTCTAAATATTAGCCACATATTTTCGTGAACCCGTTACATTTCTCATATATAGCAGCATCTCCTTTAGAATTAACTGAAAGACACAGAGATATTTAAATAAATACTGATGACTTACGATATATAGCCTTGTTCAACTAGTCGAAAATTCTTAATAGATAAATATGCAAAATGCGAAACGGAAAATGCATGTTGCCAATTGTGGTATGGAAGATCCCTATAACCTTTTCTTGCATATAAAATGAATCTAATTAAAGTTTCCTTTTTAATTCTAAAATGGTCCATAAAATTCAACTCTTCAAACATCTTTACCACGAAACATGGTGTATTTTTGTTAAGGATTTGTCTGGGTGTAAAACTAAAGTTGTCAAATAGCTGTATTTCATGTGGTGCGGGACATGTAATGACATCTGCTACATCTTGATCGCTGACCTACAAACAATACAAACTTCAAAATGATGATCACTAACGAAATAGATTCTAACTAGTTAAATTATCTGTAAAATGGAATTTTATTGTATAATTCTTTTTCAACAAAATAATGTACTTGAGTTGTTTATTTCACTATGAAGGGATTACTGTTAAACAATTAAATGCCACGTGGGAACGTAGCAATAACTATTGTAGGCACTTTAAAGTGTTTTGGTATTAATCACAGGCACATAGTAGGAATATTCCTAATACGTGTTTACGACGAAAATGGGAAATATATTTTGGTGACGATAACGTTCCAGCCACGTTCCTGGAACTTGTCTGGCTAGGTCCCAACGACGTAGTGATTCCAGAGCGGCGACGTCATCCTGCTTTGTCTTGCAACCGATTTTGTTATATTTATGTTTCATTCTTATATATGATTCTTGTTCTTGTTCATTTCCCTAACTCAGAAATTTAATAGAATATCAAAAGAGTCATATTAAATACTTAGATAGCAAAACTTGTGCTATTTTCCAATGGTCTAAGGGTCACAATTAAAACGAATGCAATTTTATTGACAAATATAATGATAAAACATCCGAATCTAGCCACGCGCTTTTAAAATTTTCATTTCTTAATAAAAATATTGTCTTTAAAATATGTAATGTCATGAGAGAATATGACGCAATAGATACCAAAATTTAGTTTTTACGGTTCTTTGGAACTTAAAAACAAATTTTTATGTATTAATTTGTTCTATTTGGTGCAGAAATGGCGATAAATTAAATTTTTTAGTCAATTGTGAAATTATGGTTCATATGTTTATGTTATAATAATGGCGTCGAAAGTTTTCGCCATCAAAATGGTGTATTTTAGAAAATATTACTTTAAGGTCGTTTTCACCAGGAAATGCTACTTGAAAGTAATTGCTACTTGGCGATAGTGACGAAAACTGTAAATACGTAATTTTAAAATTATTATTACTACAAATCTGTGAATGGGACTGTAGCACCACTTTAAAGTCGTAGCAAAGTTGTGACTACCACTCTAAAGTTGCCACTGCCACTTCATGATTACATTTTTCTTGGTGTTGATTCGGAATGTCTCTTTAGTATGTATTTATTATTTAGCCAACTTCACATTGAAAAACCTCTCAGCTGTCGCAATTTACTTGTATGGTTGTATGTAGCATATGCATATTTAATTCTTTAATCTGTGTATGCGGCCATATATATTTATTATCGTGATAGATAATCTAGAAGAAATGGTAGGTGTAAGCACTTTGGTAATAAAACTGTGCTAAAATATTAAATTTTGTTGCCTTATTTTGAAGGATTATGCTATGTTTTCAATAATGTTCTACTATCAATTGATAAGTTTATACCATTTGCTTTTAATATGTGCAATAGATTAGAAGAGAGCAATGGGTTATTAATTCTATCGGAATGATACCGCATTCTTAGTTGTTCAAATAGTGAAATTTGTGTGATGATAGAATTTAGTTCTTCATCGACATAAGGAGTGTCATCTTCTGGAACATATGATTGAAAATCATGTCTTTCGTCTTCAATTTGTGAATAGTTCCTAGTTCCAAGAGTCGACTATATCACTGATTCTGCTGATGAAAGGCACACCTTGATACGTAAATGGTTTTGTATATTCAATAGTAACTACGGTTTCACAGCATTAAAATATTGTTTTACAGTGTTGCTGTCTTTTGTCTTTAAGATTTTTAATTTTTGATAAAAAGTCGTGGAATGTGGGTAGATTTTTGTATCTACGTATGTCTTTGTAAATAGGCTCCATCACTTTGTGAATCACTCACTTCACACTGTCCTAATTTGATATTTCTTTTTTGTACACACACAACTACAAAATGTTGCACACCATGAATATAGCAGCATATAATTCTAGGTTAGGCAAATATATATGTTGTTTGTTGCTTTAACTTTATCTATGGTCAACATTGGGAACTAGATGGTGAAATTTACTTCATGGTAAGTTTCGGAGGTGACGTGCACTTTGTAGCAGCCGTGCACAGTTCTATAAGTAGCAGTAATGTCATTAATACCTATGAATATTACTTACAAGTTCCACTACTTTAAAGGAATAGTGAAGGTTCCCAGAACGTCGCGGCAACTATTAAAGCTACTATGAAAGCTACATAGAAGTTGCATAACTATTGAAGTAATCATTAGTAGTAGAAACTACGAGACGGGGACTGCAGACTTGTCAAATGAAGTTATTTTTACATCAAACTCATAAATTTAGTCGCAATTACGTAATGATTACTCATACGAGGTTCCCATCTCAGTTACTGTCATTTTGGTGCTAGTTGGGATGTGGTCAACAATGGATTCATTCCTATGGTGCTGCTTGATTTACATGATAACTTCACAGTTCAGGCTAAGGACTGTTACAAAACTGAACTATCAATATACAGCGTGCCCCCAGATGGGGGACTCTTATTTTTGAATTGCCAAGAAAAAATCATTCTTTATAAAAAGTTTGTCAAAAACAGTTGTCACAAAGTTTAGTTACAAAATAAGGAAAAACCTCTTATAAAAAAATAACACTTTATTTAACCAAGCTGATGCAAGCACAAATGAAAACGTCATCTCATCTGTGTATGGAGAATTCAGAGAATGATTAGAAAAATGTTTACTAGTAGGAGGTCTACATGCAGAATAGTGTTCAACTTCAAAAGTCGATTTCTAATTTTTAGAAGCAAAACTTTTGATAAAGAATGACTTTTCTCAGCAAATCAAAATAACAATGTTTACAAGAGTACGGTACCCCATCCAGTAACATACTGTATATTAAAAAATAGCATTTTTGGTAATACACATCTAAGCTGGGGTTCCTGGATTAGACAAAAATATTATTCTTCAAGTATTAATATAAATATTATCACTATCAATTTGTTCTTTTTTTCTTTCATTGATGTTAACAGTAAATATTCAGATTCTTTCAAATTTATTTAACAGTGTTTTCTATAATACAAAAATGTACTTATGTGAATATCATCTCTACTGCAGTTTTAGATTATTTTAGGTTTTAGATATCAAATAAAATCACGTTACATAATATACACGGGGGCTAGCGTAGATCCGCCTTTACTATATACATATTTCGATATGCAATGTAAAGCAACTTTAAGCGCCTTTAGTACTTGGCCGGGTGTCCATCTCAAGGAAGTACAGTGTCCTCCCCCCACATTTTCTAGCGGCTTGTATATCAGTGTATGCGCAGAAGCTGTGCAACCTTAGTCGAGGATTGCGTAGTGGATATGCCATCCTTTGGAGGGGATGTGCAGCTATTGGTCCTTTGTCTATTAATTCGAAAGAGATGAGGTTTGGAAAAATTCCTGATTGGGGGTAGCTCGTCTGCAGGTATCGGCGATAGACCTCAGTGGCGGAAATAGGTCGATGTTAAATAAATGTATAGAGAAAAAAAAGAAGATAATAAACGCTAAAAAGATAGATAAATATATGAATCCATTGGTTTTACATATTATGAAACTATATACATCTTGAAATAGAAATTCTATTTAATAAATTTAAAATTGTAACAAGCAGCAATACTATACATTGACCCAAAATTAAAAATGCAACTTGTGAAACCCTTTCTAAATAAGGAAGGAAAGACAAGGAACTGTTGTATAAAAAATTGTTTAGATCGCTGCCCTTCCGCATTAATAATGAAAATTTACGAAAAAATAAAAAACAGTTTCTTAAATATTAATCTCTCAATAATTATTTCAATGAAAAAAAAAAATTGTAGTTTATTCAAAACTGGAACGTCCTCATGAAAATTGATCCCTATGAGATTATTATCATAAAATGTGGCCTGCAAGCTATAGGTGATTAAATGGCATTAATTTTTTCCTTGCGTCTCAAAACGGCAGAAAATTGTGCGATATCAGAGTAGTTAATTACTTATTTCTTTTGTAAAATACAATAATTAGGCCAGTCGTCAGGGAGTTGAGAGTGCATTAATACCGTTTTAAATTGGACAAAGATTTTACTATTGGAACCAGTTCATTATAGGCCTTTTTTAGACATACTAATTTTTCCCCCTCATCCGTCCCCCAGAATATTTGACCAATGCATATTCAAACCTAAACTAACATTTCTCGAAAACACTTAAATCTCCATTGGTCGCGAAAGCATGGCAAATTGATTTGAATTTATATCTCATTATATTATGATATGAATTAACTTTGAAAATACATACTTCATTCTGTTGGACCCGTTACCTACACAAGTTACTGGCCAGAAGTTCGCAAGCAAATTTTATTCTATGTTATTTAAGGTGTTTTGTTTGCCTGACCATTCTCTATTACCAGTTTTTTTTTTAATAACAGAAAACTAATTACATTCTGTATACAGAGTGCGGGTTCTAGCTTGAGACAGAGCTTTATCTCAAGACCAATGCATTTTAGAAAAAAAAATTTCAAATAAAAGTTGTTTGGAGTTGAGGGAGAAAAAAGTGATGATATTGGTTTTGATAAACGTCATTTAATATTATGATACAAATTATATTTACCTGCATATGGTACATCATTAATTCGTTGGACAATTTGCTTCGTGCCTGAGCATCTTGTATCCGTTTGTATACTAAACTATGCATAATCGATATACCACAATATATACTAAACGCATTAGCCACCTGTTCATCGAAATAATCAAAATGACCATCAATTTTATTACAGAGTTGTGCAACTCCAACAATGTTGTCTTCATCACGTATAGGAAAGCATAATATATTCCTTGTAACAAAACCCGTAGCTTCATCCATACCTTTGTAAAAGAGTGGATGCTTGTAGGCATTCTTTATGTTTAGTAGTTGGCCTGTAGCAGCAACATGTCCTGAAAAGCGTTATTTTCGGGTAAAGACGTAAGCAATGTTTTTATAAAACTCAAAAATGTATAAAATCTTTTCATGGTTGTTTAACAAATTTAATTAAAAGATAATTTATGGTAAAACAAGGAACTGGCAAAAATCAATAGAATATAATCGGGTTTATGTGGCTTATTAATTTTTTAAACTTATATACATCATCTTTCCCTCTTGGTTAAAACTCGAACTTATACACATAAATTCATTAAATCATGAATAAAATGGTATACCTGCAATGCCTTGATCTTTCGCAATTCTAACTTCTGTTCTCCTCTCGGCTGGACTGACCCCATCAAAAACTTTAGCAACTAAATGCATATGATCAGGATCCAATAAGAATAGTGAGCATCTTTCTGCATTAGTCAACCTTCTAGCTTCAGACATAATCTCTTTAAGAAGATCAGAGAGGTCACCTAAATTTGAAAACAATTTTCTTGCCACTGAGAGTAAAGACTGACATTGACTCTTTAATCTCCTCTCTTCTTCACATTCTCTTCTGGTAAGCATCACTGATGCGCAATATCTGAAGGTTTCATTGACTAGCTTCGTTACGTATGTATCAGTTTTAGATGGATTTACAAGACAAATCAAATAAACAGGGCTAACAGTACGTTTGTTTGGCACATTATCTGTAAGAAGAAAAATTGCATTGTAATATTGGGCTTTTGTAATAAAGTGCTGCTTAGTTATTAATACTTTTATTTAACTGTTTACATGGTTATACAGTCGTTAGTTACTTAATTCCGCCTCTTACAATCACTGTGTTACCTATCCTACCTATCATTATCCCTACCACTATATGCTGTTTTGTAAACTATGTTTAAATGTTTATATCAATTATATTTACAGAGTGTCCCAGACACATTTAGCCTACTACTACAACATAGTGATTAAGTGTAATTTAATTACAATTGCTTTACTTCAACGATAGAGCTTGTCACGTTTTTGCTTATTAATGCATCATAGCAAGGCACATAACATGAGCAAGAATATAACTTGGGAGATAATTTAACTGATTCACTTAGCTTATTCACTTATCAGCCTACCCCATAAAAATTTTAAATTGAATTCTGCAATCCAAATTGTTTGTTATTGTAAATCATTACTCTGAGGATAACTGTGAGTAAAAATAATTTATTAATCTTGATCATCATAACATACAAAAGTTACAATACTATTGATTATATTAAAATATTGATTACATTTAATATATTACAATACACAATCAAATATTTGAAGAATAGTTTTATTTTTAGGGTGTCCAATTATGACACTAAAAAGCGTTTCTATAATATTGTTTCATAAAAATTTCTTACAACTGAGAGACTGACTGACTGTTGATTTAAAAGTTATTGGTTTAAGATTTATTTAACGTCGGCCTACTTCTGCTACTGAGGCCTAACACCGACACCTGTAGACGAGCTACCCCCAACCAGGAATTTTGCCGAACCTCTTCCCTTAAGAAGAGTAGGGATCTTTTACTTGCCTGCCATTTAATAGACAAGGGACCGACGGCTTTACATTCCCTCCGAAAGATGGTATATCTCCTATACAACCCTCGCCTAAGGTTGTATAGCTTCCGTGTATACACTGATATACAAGCCGCTGGAAGATGTATGAAATATAATAACAATATAGCTTTATTGTATGAAATAAATAGATACATACAATTGGTGAAAGGTAGCGCATAGCGTATTTTAACTAATACCATAATAATAATACAAACTGCATATGAAATAAATCACATTCACTTAAAAAGGCTTGTAGAAGAAAGTAAAATGAACTTGATAAACAAACATTCAAATTAAAATACATTTAAATTGCTATCACAGGAAAAGATTGCAATCACAGAAAAAGAACGATTTTTTGCAGATGCTATTGATGTGTTTCTAAAAATTTTATCTTTGGTCCATAAGTAAGCCTAGGTTATTTACGTTAGTTTCCCACTGAATAGTCTGGCTAAATATTCAATTGTTAAATTTCCTGTGAAAAAGTCATTGAGGTTAAACATGATAGCCTTTGTCTTATTGGATCTAACATTAATGAATGGTCAGTTGCACATTTGTAAATAATTTATTAGTCCTCGTTCACCTACCTGATTCAACATTAGAATAAGAATTTGGACCAAATAGTAAGTCCGCAGTAAACAATGGGAACAACAGGGGGTCAAGGATGGAGCCTTGAGGCACCCCAGTGGTAACCATTAAGAACTCCAAGATAGAGACGTTTCCTCCTTCAGTAATCTTTACTGCTTGCTATCTATTTAAAAGGTAATCAAGAGAGTTCAATGTTTAAAGAATCAAATGTTTTGGACATGTCGACCAATACTAATGGTATACACTTGCCATCATCAAAACTTTTCATGATATCATTTGTTATTTTAAGAAGAGCTCTACTACAACTGAAATTCTTCCGAAATCCGGATTGATACCCGGGCAGTATTTTACTGCTATCCATAAATTCCAACAGCTGTGCACTGATAACTTGTTCCAGAATTTGGGAAGTAGCTAGTAGCACACTGTCCGGTCTTAGATCACTGAGTAAAGGGTTTTCTTTTTTGGAATGGGCGTTATATATAATTTTCTTAAGGACGTACTACCCATCTTATTGATTTCGATTTTAGGTGCGTCTTTACTATGTACACATTTCGATATGCAATGTAAAGCAACGTAAGGCACGGTTAGTACATAGATGGGTGATCATTTCAAGGAAGACTGCGTCCTCGCCTCACATCTTCCAGTGGCTTGTATATTAGTGTATATACCCCGAAGCTATGTAATTTTAGGCGAGTATTATGTAGAGGATATACCATACTTTGGAGGGGATGTAAAGCCATCGGTCCCTTGTCTATTAAATGTTAGGCAAGTAAAAGATCCCTATACTCTTCGAGGGAATAGCCCGACATTAAAAAAATGTTAAAAAAAAATTTTTGGTCTCGCACTAATAATTTACACCTTAATATAAGAAGTTAATTTGCACACAGGAAAAAAATTGAGTCACAATATACTAACCTCTATGTTCCTTGGTTAATATAGGGACGATCATAATTTCTCCTGAATTTTCTGGAACAACTTCTCTTATTAGCCCCTGAATTTTGTCATCCAATTTCTCTGCACATTTTAAACAATTATCTTTGTACTCTATTATATCGCTGATAGTATCTTCTGACAATGAAGTACGAATAGGTGTCTCTAATATATGATCTAATACTACTTGTACTACTGCTTCTTCTGACACACTCGCCAAATTAATCATAAACACTATTGAAGCTTCTGCATGATACCTTAACTATAAAAGAACAATTCTCTGTAATAGCTAATAAATATAATAAGAAATTTTCTCAGAAAACAAAAAAAATATAGTTTCATAATTTTGAACAGTTTTGTCAAAACTCTGCGAGATAAGTTATAACATAACTTAGGTTGTCTAAATTCAAAATTGGAAGGCCAATCAAACCATGTAAAAAAATTGTAGGTTTCTATTTAAAATAATAAGGTTTATTCACTTTAAACTATATAGATAAGTCACAAAATCAGGTGCAGTTGCATAGGCATACAATTTTATATACCTTCTAAGTAGAAATTATTAATAACATTAAATAAACCATCATAAAATTTATCATGTACACACATTTAAGTAAGTATAGTCAATAAATAAAATTGAAATTATACATAACAAGAAAATCAACAAATTTGTTAATAGTGTAAAAAGGCTGAAATACTAGTAGTTTTTTAAGTTTATTTTTAAAAACAACTTGAGACCTACTATTTTTTATCCCATTGGGCAAAAGATTATAAATATGGTATCCAGTGTAAATGGGTGATTTCTTATAGAATTCGTGTTTGTGTAGACTGAGAGATATATCATTTCTTCCTTTAGTGAAGTCATTGTGGAAATCTCTATTTCATATATATTTATTTTTGTTATTGTAAATATAAGTTAAAAGTTTTAGCAGATATATAGACATTACTGTAAGTATACCATATTTTTTAAAAGTATTACCACAAGATTCTCTGTAGTCGAGATTAAAAATGAATTGAATAATTCTTTTTTGCAGTATAAATATTCTAGAAACCTCACTCGCTTACTCCCATACAATAATGTTGTATGCAATGGTAGAATACACAAAAGCATAATAAACGCTTAAGAGAGCCCTCGTGTTTAAATTATTCTTTTCTTTAATGAGTTAATAACGAAAAAAAAAGTTGGTACTAACTTTTAGCACACCCTGTACAGCTGGAGGACTGGAAATATTTTAGGTAGAACAGTCATGTGTCCCGCCAAGCACTGAATTACAAGTTACAAACCTGGCGTGTTAAGTGTAATAATTGCATATTACCAACAGAACGCTAATGCTTCGATTGCAACAAACACCAGCCGAAAAACTGATCCTACTTAAAGGAGCTCTCGTGCCAGTCATCTCACACCAGTTGCAGACTGCAGTTTTAAGCTGTTGGCTCTCATCAGTGCAAGGTAGGCATGTGACGATCAGCACAAGGATCCTTTGACCACAGGAACAGCTCTAAAAAATGTCTGTCGAATCGTCTCCCTCCTAAATATCTTATGTATGTAATATAAAAAAATGGCCAAACATTAAACAACTTCAAGAAAATTTACGGTAAGGTTCTGCTATAAAGTTTTAGAAAGTTAAAAATATATTACGGATATGGCATGATAAGAAAGAACAGTCATTTCCCCGAGATTATTATTATGCTCTTACAATACTCTATAATAGGGCTTTGCCTGTTGATTATTTATTACCAAATAAATATATAAATAAATGATGCTTTGTCAATGTATTTGTGATTGTATCGTATTGTTTAAGAGGCTCATTCGTTCATTTCTGCTTTTTTCTTTTTGATTATCTTGAAAACCTCAACAAACATAATAGACAAGAACAAATTTTGTAAAATTGTTAGTAAATTTAGACACGTTACACCAAACTTTTTTCACATTTACTTTGGAAGTAAAATTCTATTTCTAATATAAAAATTTCATGGCCAGTCAATTAATGTGTAATAATGAAGTAAATTGGAAAAAGCTATTTTGAATTTTCATGTTTTGTGAGCAAAGTGTAAAAAGAAAATGCATTTGTTTTTATTCTACTTTAGGTATATAAAAATAGTTTATGATATTCGATACTGAATAAATATTGTTCAAAATACTTATTTTTTATTAAGGCAAAAATAGAGCCCTTTAAATCGTAAATTTATAATCTTTATTTAGTAAGTAAATAATTGAATTTAAAATAGGATAATTATTCTTCATTTCTTCATAGAGTGCTGTGATAAGTACTTGTATATGTAATAATTATAGATAATAAACTAATTAAAGTAGGTATTTTCAATAAATGTATTTCATATGTCCATTATATTTAGTATATGATTAATTAATATTTCTACAATTTTAAGCAATTATTTTTATCAATGATTTTAATGAAACAAATAAGCACTCGCTATTCACAAATTTATAGACATAGAAGTTATAACTATTGCATTATCTACACTTTTGTTATCAGTCATTTAAATAAGATATTTAAGCTGATTTTAAAGTATAGTAATACAAATTTCTTGTACACAATTTAAAGAAAAATTAACACTTACATATTTATTGACCTTAACTTCAAGACGTTTTGTACATGGGTCCGTAAGGTGTTCACATAGTATTAATATTTTTCCAGGATCTGAAATTTCTAATTTTGCATTTGGTATATCATCTACAAAAATTTCATCATCATAAATAGGTGGTCTTTTACAATACGGTGGCGGCATAAACAATTCATGATTTCGTTTTGAGGACATTTCTTCTTTAACAGGGATAAACACAAAAAATTTTAATCACAGACAATTTTGATACCTAATCCAATTAGTTATTATTAAGATTAGATAAGCTAATGATATTTTATTATTGATAGTGTCATGGTGATGTCACGCCAAATGGTTAAGTTTACTTAATTTGAAGGGTTTTATTGTGCCATTAAATTAATTAAATCCATCCATATACATTATTTCCATATTACTTCATGATTTTAAATTAGTATTAAAACTTCATCCTCTGTGCACGTCACTCGATACATATTAATTCTCTTCATTTTTTTTAATAAGTATTTTAAAATAATAATTTTTTTCACATTATTTGTAAAATTGATAATGGAATGAAAGAATTTGCACCCTACACAAATATCATGTAATGACAGCTGTCAACTGTCACAAGTTGTTAAATACACAAGGTTGGTAACGTCGTAGGTTTGCCAACCTTTGTAAACAGGTTAACAGGTAAAAACAAACAATAATTAATTAAGGAAGGATATTTATTTAATTTCTATGTATATGTATGTATGTACATTAGCACAGAACATAGACAAAGTGTATTAATTAATTTGTATTTATTTTCTATGCACTGAAGTTTGTTTAATTTGTTGACCCAAAATTGTTGAAGGTAGGTAGTCATGCTCAATCAAGTGGAATGAAGGAAAGAATTAATTTGTTGATACTTTTAGGATGAACATAACTAAATTGCGTGGATTTGTATTAAATAGAAATACGAATATTAGATCTATTACCAGCAAGAATGAATCCTCCGCAGAATATTGTTTAAAATCTGTAAAGTACCTACATATGATATAACCTAAATAATTTGAAAAAACTAAATTTGTATTTTTAGAAACCATGACTATGAAAATTTTATTTGCATGCTGTTACTTCAGAATACATCAAGATCGAGTGCTTTTGCGATTCGTAGCTTTAATGTTGAAGTAGCCCGAGTAGCAGAACAAGTGTCGCAGGATTCTATAGGTTTAATGAGACTACAATTTTGGGAAGATACAGTTGAAAAATGCCTTTCAAACGACGTTAAAAGCGTTCCAAAACATCCAGTAGCCATAGAACTGTATAAGGTATTCAAATTATAATTGCTAATAATTATATTATTTTCAATAAGGTAGTTTTAGGCAAACATGGCAAGTAAATTAACTAAGAGATATTTAAATACTCTAATTCTATCGAGGAAAGAGTATATTAAGCTGACAGGTTTTAATACATTGGAAGACATGGAAAAATATTCAGAACGTACTGTATCTAATGTACATTATTTAATTTTAGAAGCATGTGGAGTAAAAAATGTTAATGCAGACCATGCGGCTTCACATTTAGGGAAAGCACAAGGAATTGTACAACAATTAAGGTATATTTCTGTAATTCACGTTAAGGATGTTCCATACGGTATGATATTTTCGGGTAGATGTAATTTTCTCTCAAATCCTCATTATTTTGTATCGATATTACAGCTTACAATGCAATACAATATGGTACGTTTTTAACCAATACAAATGAGCAAAAATGATTGTGCTTGAAAAAATTAATATTTATTTTTAATTTTAGAAGCATACCTCATGCCAAACGGTTAAATTTCCTTCCTCTACCGCAAGATATATTAATAAAAAATAAAGTAAGCCAAGAAGAAGTGTTGAGAGCAAGAGCTGGTGAACGTTTGAATGAATGTGTATTCGAAATTGCCAGTAGAGCCCATCAACACCTGGTTAAGGCAAGGAGCCTTGTTCAAAATGTGCCTAAAGAAGGAAGAACTGCTTTGTTACCTGCAGTACCAGTATATATTTATTTAGATAGGCTACAAAAATGTAATTATAATGTATTTGATAAAAATTTACAAGATAGATCATGGAAATTATTACCTCAGTTATGGTTTACTAATTTTAAGAATAAATATTGATTACTGATTATTGGGAAGGCAGGTTTGACTAACCTCATATTAATTTCCTGCAGAAGCAGCATGTTGATCCCTATCTGATTGAGATAAATTAGAAAAGATTCGGTTACTAAAAACAGTGTATAGGTAGGGGAGAGAAGTGTATTGAATGAGATAAAAGTCAAATAGAATTTTTCAAATAAATCATATTTATTATACCAATATGTTTTTAATTAGGTCAACCTCGCATGTAATAGAATATTACGTACCATAATCTGTAAATAATATTTTTCAAATCGAGAATACAGGGAAATCGAGGCCTGTAGGGCCGAGGTTTCCTAAGCATTCGAAATCTGAAAAATAACCTACTATTTGCGGTTATTAAATTGTTCTTTGCAGCACCATGTAAATCGAAGAAAAGTAATAAATAATGACTTAATATTGAATTATTGACAATGACCTGTCAAACTGACATTTTTATATTTAAATAATTTAAGACGACTTAGAATTTAACAAGGGAAAGTGAAGCAAAGATATTACGTGTTTACACCCTGTAGTAAACACTTCCAAACGTAGGTCCAATAATTGCAACAAAAATTCTCGCTGACCATTGATTTATTAATCACTAAATGACAATAATTAACCCTTATAATAACACTAATTATAACTTTGATCTACTATAGATTCACTACTTTAATTCGCAACTGTTCCTTATCTAATCACTTTCTCATCTTAATACATAAGCCATTCAGAACTGTACTGAACTCCAGCATCTTGGCTCTGCTGCTTATATATCCGTGGCGTTTATTCTCGATTAATCCAATCTGTCATTAGAGACATTTCTACACCTTCTAATGTATTCTATGAGACAGCGCCACCCTACGCCAATTGGTGAACTTTTATTTTATTGGTTGCCGATTACACGGGCTTCCTTTTACTCTGTCAACTACTAGAGATTAAACCTCTCTCCGTAAGAGGGTGTGGGCGTGCACATAACAATAGAGACCCTATAAAGTATAGATTGCCCACTCGAGTGGGAGGCACTGATTTGCCCGTATGAAAAGTGGATGCATAATGCCATAATGGCGGCGCCAATAGTTGTTTAGCTTTGACGAGCATAATAGTGTCATTAAACTCGATGTAATAGGTTAAAATTAAAATAAGTCTGTTATGACCGATTTCATCATGAAACAATTAATGGTAACGTTATTACTTACATATATTTTTCCACTATGTCAAGTGTCAAAACAAATACCTGCTTTTGATACTTGCAATAAACACAGGCGCAGACCGGTTACGACCTATTTTTGGGTCTCGTCAGTGCAGTACAAGTGAGTAAGCATACTTTCGATAAACCTGGGTCGCATCTCATAGACACTGTGAAGTTCCACAGTAGTAGAGTGTAACTAGCGCCATCTCTCGGTAGTATCGAAACAATCCAAAAGCAGAAAAACGATTCCATTATTTCACTATTTCTATGTAATGATTTATTGTTGCCTACAAACAGACCGTTAAGAAAGTTCAATTACAATTTTATGAGATTGATCATGACATCTGAATATTATAATGTAATAATACTTCCAATCACTATTATGTGTATAAAGAAACCGATAAACCCTTATCGCTCTGGTCCATGTATTGTTTGCAAATAACTGAATTTAAATAGTTTTGTTTACCCATTGGTATGTATACATTATTACATTTCTGAGATTTTAATGCCTATCGGTATAGGTTTTACAATTTCATAAATAAAACTTCTAAATCTATACATACCTCATGAATAAAACAAATTCAATCAATGAGCAGCTCTACCAAGGTAGTCTTTAAAGCTTCAGCATATACAATGCATCGTTTGCTTTCTTATTTGCTACTAAAATTATACAAGTTCCTTTCATCAAAGACATGCATAATGAAGAAATCGTTGACGGTAAAGTATTTAAACCTCAAGTACATTTTCAACCGCACCATAATTAATGAAGTGCAATATGTAAACAATAATTCACTATTACAATGGCTAGAATTGTGAACATATTAGCAACTCTAGTTGTTTTATCAACTGGCAGTGCTAGCATGTGCAAAGGAATTAGTGTAGGGGTATTAGGATGTCAACTGCAAATGTAAATCGCACTCATTGGAGTACTGGATAATCGTTTGCAATTATTAAAAATTATTTTCTCGCTTTTGCGATTCGCCTGATATGAAATTAATGAATATACGATAAAGTAAATATTAGAAGTTACAATTTGTAGTTTTCAATATGCTCATATTCCCCAAGTTTTACAGGTATTTTAGATCACTAGGAACCCTGTTAAAGAAGCTACTAAACAGCTTTAAATTATGCACAAAGACATTAAATATTAATTTTATAAAAGAACAAAAACAACAATGAATGTTTAAATAACAAATGTAACTTTTATTAAAGCAATTAATCGAAACTCTTGTAGGTTACAAATCTATAAGAGTACATAATATATACATGAATCCTACTAAAGCAAAATATAAAATTTACAAAAGTATATTATAAAAAGTTTTAGAAAATACAATATATAAAATCAGTTTTCAAATTACAAAAAATACTGAATACTAGCTACTACATAAAACATATACTAGTTGACCAAATTATCGTGGCATGTGAAGATTATATATGCACACTGAACAAGGTCGTCAAGTAGTCAGAAATTTCATTTTTCTTGATTGTACTTGAGCAAGAACGCTGCTGCAATCTTCACCTGTTTTGTATGCATCTCGCATGCCACAAAAATTTGGTAAACTAATATTCTAGATTAAGAACTTCGGCACTTAAATATGTTTACATAAGTAGTTTTTAAAACTCAAGGAAATAATGGAATGTGTAAATTAGATCCCTTAACCTCCATTAGTTTCATTTATATAGATGAAAATTACTCTAGGAATAATTTTAGTTCCCTAGTAATTTTTTCTTCAGAAAACATTAAATTTTCCCAACGTTGATTGCCTGCCTAATTTCTAAAAGTAATAATATGAAACATCACAAATTTTATGTTAAACAAATTAGAAAGTACCTATACTTACAAAATACTAGGTATAAATAAATGGAAATATTTTACTTTCCCGTGGAATTAGTTCCATAAAAATTAACGTAATTTATTTTATCATATCATATTTTTTTTAAATGTTTAGGTAAGTGTTCTTCAGTCTTTTGAAATGTATTCCTTTTCTTTACTTTGTAACTATTTCATTGGAACTTATTTTGATATTCGTTAATGTGATTTGTAGCATCATATTTTGCTAGGCTAAAGAATTATTTATGTTCAGTTTTTGAATTTTTGGATTATATTGTTTGTCCTTAAGTAAATAAAAAAGGAAATAAAGGCAACAACTAGTTGTAAAATCAGCAATTTTTGAACTAAGTACATTAATTAAAAACATTTAATGTGATGGGATGTCAGTCAAAAACCTTTTTTTTAAATAACAATCACGAAATAAAATATATTTTATTTCGGCAGCATCGATAAAGTATATAAAAATGCAATAGGATATATCTAGCAAAAACACATAGAAAATTTTTTTTATTTATTAAATTTTTAAGAAAACATTTTTTTAAGATGGGATGTCAGTTAAAAACCTTTTTTTTAAATAACAATCACGAAATAAAATATATTTTATTTCAGCAGCATCGATAAAGTATATAAAAATGCAATAGGACATATCTAGCAAAAACACATTAAATCACTTTTCATGTATTGTAATTATTATTTTTTAAACAATACTAAAATAACCTTCACTTATAAAACCTTGATTGATATTGTCTATGGATTTGGTTTAGTACGATGTTACAAACTAGATGAGTATGTGCAGTCTAATAGTCACGTTCCAGCAATAACTAGTTCAAATATTTGAATAAATGTTCTGTTTTCCTGTAGCACATGGAACATGTTCGGAGGCTGCAAAATTGGTCTCAGAAAAATACAGAACTTTTTGGTGTGACATTTTAGTGCACGTGCTGTGATTAGATTTGAACTAGATGTAGAACAACACCTTTTTAACTGGTTATTCGCCAGCAGCCACTGTTATTAGTTATATTCTACTTTATCATATTTTGCATAAACCAATATTTTGAACATACTTTATTTTCTACTTCAATAAAATCAACATTTTATAAGCAAGTAAAAGTAAATATATATGAAATCAATAGAACGTTATCCATATTAATGCATACCCACTTCAATTTAAACGGCTTGTCTCCATACTTCGTTGGTTATGTTGACTTTATTACACTACGGCATGTTCCAGCAGTAATCGTTTGGAAATTATTCGTAACCAGTTAGGAACCGAACATGCGCATGACATAAATGTTTAGAACATAGGTTTGTAACAATGCTGGAACAAATCTTATGTACCAATATTTCTCGTTTGAACTCTAAATTCAAAGTAATTGTTACAAATTATACTGCTAAAACTTAATATTTTTAGTCGCAAACTTCTCTTTAAAATCCTTATTTTACTATAAGGAATGTAACCAGACTGCAACCAACAGCTACTCTCCGGGCTATGTGCCCCGCCGAGCGCTGAATTACAAGTTACAAGCCTGGTGCGTTATGTGTAATAATTGCATATTACCATCAAAACGCTAATGCTTCCATTGCAACAAACATCAGCCGAAAGACTGATCTTACTTAAAAGAGCTCTTGGCTGATGTTTGCAATCGAAGCATTAGCATTTTGATGGTAATATGCAATTATTACACTTAACGCGCCAGGCTTGTAACTTGTAATTCAGCGCTCGGAGAGGAACATAGCCCGGAGAGTAGCTGTTGGTTGCAGTCTGGTTACGTTCCTTATAGTAAAATCAGGATTTTATAGAGGAGTTTGCAACTAAAAATATTATGTTTTAATATTCGGCCCTCTAAAAGCACATTTGAAATTATACTGCGTCTTCCAAAATTAAATGCTACATGCAAAGAGAATGAAAACTATGAATATTTGATGACTGATGTACATCAAAAGAAGTGTTTAGAGGGGGTGCACATAGGGTTGGTTAGTTAGGTGTATTATTAAACATTTCTGAAATCATTAGAGCGATTGAAAGTTTCGCTGCATCTCAATCACCACTGCAAAAAATATATATTTTTCATTTGGCATTAACTACTACTTTTTCCATTGATTTTGTAACTTTAATACGACAAACACATTGTATCAATAGGTCTGTCCATAAAATTTAGTTTTTATTGGAAATGATAGATTTATGGGTGTTATAAACCCCTACAAAGTTTTTTTAAAAGTAGTCATTTACTTTCGGTGTTATTTGTAATAGAAATTACCTCAACATGTCGAGGCTAGAAAACGCTCCCTTGGCGCGAGGCTAGGGATGTGACGTCACATGCTTGCAATGCGATATGAGCTGCGATACTCTAGGTGTTGCTATAGTGATGTAGTTAATTTTGCGATTGTCATGTAATTTGTCATAGTCGTATTTATCTATAAATAAGTAAACACCACAGAAATTAGACAACCCCCAAGCCAGAGGCTTGTGCGGAAGGGGGTTACCGGAGCCAGGATTCAAACCCGATGGCGCGACACCTGTGTGATTAAATGTGATTGCCACCTCCCGCCTTAACCCACGCGGCTATCTATGCTTTGAAAGAAAATCGGATATCGTAATCACATCTACATTCGGAAGAGTATGTGAATCTCCTTTCTGAAAACCCTCCTTCACATTTGACAACAATAAACAAACTCTATTTGATGTTCTAAATAGTAAAGGCACTGTTACTTCCGTGAATTCAAACTTTATTCTAACGAGAACGACAGTAATGACACAGAATAAACCTAACGCAGTGTACAGATGATCTGGCGCCTGCCGAGCCTGCAAGCATCTGATGTCATATGCGTTTATCTTACTGAAATAAAGCAAGCAACTTCTATGGCCGCTGCTGTCGTTCTGATTAACTTTTTTCAACTACAGTTCTAATATTGTTATTATTGGGTAAAAATCTTTATTTTTCACTACTTTTAAGTATATTAATTATTTTTTTGTGGACAGACCTATTATCATTATCACTACCTAAATTAAGATTATTAGAATGGTCTATAAAAGTTTGTAACCTGTAAACACTTAGGAATATAACTTTTATTTCAAAGTCAATAGTAATGTTCATGAATGATGATTCATAATGAACAAATCTTTCAGAAGACCTGTGATTAACTCGATAACTTTCTGTGGTCCAATTATTCATGTTATCTATCTATCTATACTCAAGAATTTGGCTAGGGTAGCGTGACCATTCGCCAATTTATTCATGTTAATATGACGGACGGACTGAATAAAAATTTGAGAACCTCAAGCGGAATGCACGACCATTGCTATGGAACACAATTGTTTCGTTCCATATCCTGTAACTTCATGGGGCTGATCGCACCACGCTTCAAGTTCACTCACTAAGTCGTGTATTTTGAAAACCCCATATCAGAATTGAAATTTACAGAACCGCTAATTTTAAGTATATTACTTGGACCACATGAACTAACAATTGTGAAATAAAATTCATTGAATGAGGCCATGCAGGTTTTTAATATTCATGCCCAATAAACTTTCAATAAAATAACTATTAAGTATTTAGAAGAGAAGACGGCCAAACGTCATGGCCTGCTGACCTTCTCATAATGGGTTTAATTCCCATTAGCACCAGAAAAAGTATTTTCTGGCTATTATGGACATACATGAGTGTATGGAGGAAACAGTTAGTAGACATAAACGACCTTGAGGGCCGTTTCACTACTGATATTACCTCCATTTGAACTATAAAAGTATATATTTTAATTAACTACTACAAGTTAATATGTACAAGTCGATTGGGAGACTAACTACTAAGAATACATTAATTTCAAACACTACCATAAAATTTATTACAAATTATCTACTTGAATCTACACACATTTATTTTTTTTATTATATATATTTGCAGTATTCAAAATTTATTATTTATATTTTTGTTTTTGGATAAATAAATATTGTTCTACGGATCTGAAAAATATGCCGATTAATGAATATGATTATAATATGTCTGTATTTCGAAAACACCCTGTGAATATTTTAATAATTTATTTATAAGTACATCAAAGCGACTCTCAGTTTATGACTGATCTTATAAACCGATCATATATAAAATTTTATATGTATCGCGTGTAATAAGCATTTATGACCCTAGCATGCAATAGCTCCCCGCTAAAACTTGTGCTGTTATCTCCACGCTGCAGGCCAATAACTATTATGAGTATCTATATGCATTTCTGATTATTTTTAATATAGAATTTCAGCTACATAAAAAAAATAATTATGAAAGTGAAAACTACATCGGTCATCAATAACTGAATAATTTTTGTGGCATAAAATAGTGTGATTTTTTAAATTTTCAATACTGCTAAATTAAACACTTGGTTAGGGAGTGCTAATTTGGAACTGGGGGGAGGGGTACTTAGCACCTCTAAACTTCCCCTAGCTACGCCCATTTAGAATGTGTCCACGGCTAACCGGTATTATATGTGATGACAATTTTTCTTGCTTCACCCAAAACCTATTTTTAGCATGTTTGATTCGCGCTTTGCGCTCATAGTGACGCCTGCGGCGCCACAAGGGGATGCTCCCTCCGGTCGCATCCCCTCAGCTGAGGACGCATGGAAGTCGGAGATATGTTCAAAATTCTAGGATCGGTCCTCGGATAAGCCTCAAAATTCTAAGGAATTGTCTTTGAATGTACGTCATAAAATTATTTTTCAGTTTTCCATTTGTCAGTTTTTCAGTTTTCCATTTGTCAGTATTTCATTTTTCCATTTGTCAGTATTTCATTTTTCCATTTTTCAGTTTTTCATTATTTCATTTTTCAGTATTTCATTTTTCAGCATTTCATCTTTCAGTTTTTTATTTTTCAGTATTTCATTATTCAATATTAACCGAATATATATTTTAAGTTCGTATACGTTATAAAATATTGAAACGACATTCCCCGAATCGTTCGAGGTACGAATTCATGAAAAAAATATCCATAAAATATAATGAAAGATGAGGAAAATCTATTTAAATTTTTTTCTACTCCCTTGCGTAAATTTGCCGTTTGCCGTACAGTCTATAGAATGGACATGAAATCAGTCAATCACAGCTAATCTTCCCAAAAAACGGTATATCACTTAAAATATTTTTTAAATCATTATACAGACAAAATTTTAAATGCACGGCAAAAAAAAAGTAGCTCTGGGTGAGGATGGAACCGGGGACCTTCCGCTTTATAACCGCACGACTACCATGTCGCCTTTACAAAATGTTTCACGTACATGATGAGATTCAGAATATATTATTTGACGGCAACAAAATGTTTTTTTACTATAAAGTCGCATTTTCTAAAGGCCACAACTTTCTTAATATTTATAGTAGAGAAATGAAACTCTGCATAGCGGTAGATAATTTATTTAGCTATATTTTCGTTAGGTACGAACATTTTGGCCGAAAACGGCCTATTTGGCGAGATATTCGGCTTTTAACGAAAACGCTACGGATTTTGGCCACCCGACGTCGTTTCCTTCAAAACGCTCTAGCTCGAAAACGGCTCGTCGAAGGTGAGATCTGAAAAATGGAAACGATTCCTAATTAAATAATCTTGTCCTTTGGGAGTTTTTATTTTTAAGAAATTTCCAGCGGTTTAGAAGTTATTCAAGGAAAACCGAAAATGTGCGTATCTCGCCGGAATCGCGAAAAAACACCAAACACGCAATCTTTAAACGCTCATATCTGACGAAAAACACCTCGCAGACGGCCGCACGATGTCGATACGGAAAGGACATGAATGGCATTGAAAGCAAATCGTAAATCCCACCGCCAGGAACGGGGAAAAAACGGAAATTTTTGACGTTTACCAAAATAAGCCGGGCGTCTACGTCATCAAAAAAGAGCAACGCAAATTCATTTTGAGGGTCGTAAAAATGTGTGGGGAAAGCGATATCTGACATTATTAGTCTAATTAAAAATATCAACCCCGAAAAGCGCGCGTCGCCAATATAAACTTAGGACGTAGTTCCGCCTCCCGCTTCCGCTCGTCCCGCTCCCGACCTCGGACTCCGCCGCAAACCGGAGAATATCCGCCAACGAAATGCGAAAGTGCAAGGGACTCGCACCAACACGATTTTAATATATATTGAATTTGAAAAATGTATAGAGGTAGTAACAGCTTAAAAAAAATAATCGCATATAATAAAGCATATACATTAATTAATTACTACAAGTTAATATGTACAAATCGATTGGGACACTACTAACAATACATTCATTTCAGACTACCACAAAATTTATTACAAATTATCTACTTGAATCTACACACATTTATTTTTTTCAGGGCATATAAATGCTAATATTATTAACTACTCTTAATCTTTACAAATAACATTCTTTTCAAATTTATTCAGTAAAAAGATTTCGTTAAACGAATTCAACTTTCATTTTTGTTAATTATTTTGTCAGATTGGAATTTTTCTTTATTGTTATAATCACAAATTTCTTAGCCAAAACAATTTTTATATATTTTTAGATTTTTTACTGTTTTATATGTTAATATTCTAAACTTTAGTTGTCTATCTTTATTTATAACATTTACTAAGTCATTTTGAAAGCTTTTACACAGTTAATAGTATTATTTATTTACTTTTCAATTTTTTTACTAATTTAGTTTATTTACTAAGTTTGGACTAAAAGTGCACACCAAGTTGTTAAGTAATTGCTTGTAATAATTAAACTACAATGCTGATAATAATGAATTTCAATAGTTTTATTCCCATAACTGATGAAGAAAGTAAAAAAATTAGGTGAATTTGTCAAGAATTGTGACTTGTAGTGTTTTTGTTCATACATACACCGCACATAACATACTAACCAACAATGAGGCATAGTGAAGTTTGAGTTCGGTTTTTAAATTTAAGATTTTTTATACATTTGAGAAATGCATGAGAGCATAGCTGATAAAATATACTCCTTACAATATATTTTTAATAAGCTGGGAAGCGGTGGCATATCAACTATAGCATGCTGAGCGAGAACAGAACACACCTTACAAAATGTTGGGTGTGAGGGTGTGCAATATTTAATGTCGCTTATTAGCAGGATGGGAAAAACTAATGTGGAGTAAGTCATACAATTAACATTACTATTTGCTGCATTAATATATATAACTGGTGAATAAATGTTTTATTCTAATCAAAATATTCTTATTAAAATAAGTTGTATTCTAGTTTTTACAAGGAATTGCCCAAAAACACCGAACTATATCAAGTGAACGGAAACTTTAAGATTTCTGGTAGGTTTTTAACACTGATTATAAATCTAGCCGTGAAAATTTCCTACGTTAGGATTTTTATAAAATCGTGGTCAAATAAGCGAAAAAAGCCACTTTAAAAACTAAGGCACGTGAAAATTTTCAGTCCTTTTTCGAAATTTGGTAATTTTGAAATAAAACTGCATTTTGGAGTTCTCAGGATGTTACCCGTTATTTACTAAACGAATAAGGAAATCTCGGGAAAAAAGTGTTTAATTTATACGTAATTTTTCTTTAATAGTTCAAGCTTTTTTCAACTTCCTACATCAACTAAAAGTTAAAAGCTTTGTTTTGCATGCCTGCAGCACTCTGTATCGCATCTCAGCTAAGAGGTACGATAGACATAATAATGTTTCGTATATTGCACTGTAATTTTCTCAAAATATTGATGTGCTATGCATTTTTTATGATCAGATTCGTAATCAGAGCTAAAAAATTTACCAAGAATCGCTCATTGTATCCCGAACCTGGCATGTGTCAACCAGACTAATTCTATGTAAAACATGGGAAAATATTATTTTCCTATCTCAAGGGACATGTTAACACTCTTTGAAATAGTCAATAAAGCAAAAGAGATAATTTATTTAAGTACAAACGTCATCATTCGTGGTAAAATAATTGAGTTGTCAGTTTACAACATTACTGATTACTCTCAGCTCTCCCTTCTAATAAATGCATACAAAAGAACCCCGTACCAATCATATGGTAAATAGTTCCCAGTAAATTTGGCTGGGCTTCACGTATGGTATAGATCTTGATGTACTGATAAAAAGTTACCATTGCCGTAACAAAGGAAAATGGACAGTTTTTGGGTTATGAAATAAAGTTGATACTTTTCACTTTCCATCATACGGTGTATTGAATCGAAATAATCATTTAAAATCGGGTTATATGTGAATTCTGCTCAAATCATGGGTCTAAGCATACATGCACGCGTGTAAAGTGGTCTCCCTCTCTTAGCCTTATCCTGGATAGACGTTGATGTGACTGAAGAGTGATCCCGATGTGTATGTATGTGCACATTTTTTTTCATTTTTCTTACATTTTGAACATGTTCTTATATTGTTTTAGCGCTTATTGGTCGGTTGTATTATTAAGATGAAAAGCCGTGACTTTAAAGTCGACTATTTCCCATGAGACTGGTGCGGGGTTCTTTCCTTGGATACAATAGTCCTACTAGCAAGTTTTCACATTTTTTTAATTTTTGGCAAATTAACTGAAATTTTAAGATTAATAAAAAGCTGAATACTTCTGCCCTAGATTTACTTGTCAAATATTGTTCTGTTCATTATTTTTATGCATGTTTATTAAATATTCTACTAGTAAGAAGTGACTATTCGGATTTGATATTTTATTTTTACTTAAAATTTGTTCCTCATCCTATTCATTAAGAATATTCTTATAATTTAAATCATTTAAAAATATATTTATGAAAATCTAATCACAATTACCCTGTATGCAAGTGCAAATAAATCTTAAATGAATTAGAACTAAGAATAAATAATCATATATTCTTTGATTTCTTTATTATTGTATATGCTTCTCCCTACAAGATAATGAAATTTGCCTGTTTACCTCCAATCAAACCATTTACTACTGCCATTATTGATTTTAGAAAAA
Source organism: Leptura quadrifasciata (assembly GCA_963675555.1). Classification (NCBI taxonomy): domain Eukaryota; kingdom Metazoa; phylum Arthropoda; class Insecta; order Coleoptera; family Cerambycidae; genus Leptura; species Leptura quadrifasciata. The sequence goes on from OY776676.1 coordinate 104,519,639, forward strand.
AAGTTTCAAATTTAATTGTACTACTTGCAATCCTCAATTTTTATAATGTACGTAAATGAAATGTCATATAACCCATGAATGTGACGCTTATTACTTTCTAGATGTATATCAATCTATTTAAATAATTTTCAAGTTAACCTATTAATGGTTGTTTGTATGAAATTACTACTAAGTTGACTAACCAAGATCATATAATAATAATGAACACACCACAATTAAATAATCACGCCTAAACTGTCCAGAAGTTACACTTCTGAAAAATCCAGGTAGGCATTTATTACTCACCGACATTCCAGCATCACAATTGGGGATTGAACCCAGTACGTGACAAACAGTGTGGCAAGTGTGCTCATCGCACAACAGGCTCTAGCCCACTATGCTACTGTTCCTGTTAATTTGTGAAAAACTTCTCAAGTTTCCAACAAATAACAAGTCGATAGCAGCATATTTAACAGTTTGTTAACTGGATATAATTATCATTTATGCAACAGCAACAGATGATTAATAAAACCAAGTCTTAATTACTCAGTGTAAACTTATTTTTAATTTTAACATTTTCTAAATAATAGTTGTCGCGTAATTGCTATCAGTCCCCCAAAAGCACTATTGTCTATTCATTACAACCTATTACTAAAGATATAAAGCAAGAGAACATATAGAAACCTTAATATATAGTAAAATTATCCAGTATACTGATATGTGGCTGCAACAGGATGCATCTGACGGGGTGTATGTTGCAATCTCTGTATGTGACAACCACGGCACATCAGTCTGCCATCAAGTGGATAGCATCGCTTGTCTGGTTCATCAGTAAGTTGCATACCGCACTCTTCACAAACATAACAGTCAACATGGAAGTCCTTATCCATTGATACTACACGGACTGTTTCCTCTGTACCCTCGACTGGTGTAATGCCTATAAAACAAAGACATATTTGTTATTGCGGTGTTACTTTTAATTTCAACTGAATACAATTTGAAGTTGGTGACCCTATGTTACAACTTTGGAGTACATTATTTGAGTGACAACGTACAATATGTGTGTACCAGATATACACTAAAAAAACTGTGATGCATTTCTTGTCTGTCTTCCAAAATTATTTATTTATTTTCAGTTTTGAATTGAGGTAGTGGTGCAATATACTGTTATGTGCTGCCTTCTAATGAAGAGAGATTTAATTAATCCCCGGTAGCAGGGTGAAAGGAAGCCTCCCTAGTTTGTAACGGTAAGACGGCGCCATTTCTGGGATAACTGGCAAACGGCCATTACCACAGAATCCAAAAGATTGAAATCGTTTGAAAACGGTTAACCCGGAAAATCGAGAAAGGAGTTGTCTGAATAGTCTGGAATGAGATAGAGAATTCAAGAGGTTAGCCACAGATCTATATAAGATGAGTGTGATCAGATCAGATAAAGAACAGTAGTGAGACTATAGTAGATGAAACTTGTAATTAGTGTGTATATTGATGTGCATAAGGACTATTATTGTAATTTAGTGATTAATAAATCAGTGGTTAATGAAAGTTCTTGTAGCAATTGTTGAACCTACTTTTGGAAGTGTTTATTACAGTGTGTAAACGCATAACAATACAATGTATTTCCAGTAAGTTCATACCTTGATATATTAAATGGCAGCATTCTCAATACCAGGTTCTTTTAATCAAATTTAATGCTTTGTAAAACATCTCGTCCCTGAGTGTCTCATTATTTCAAATATCTATTTTATTAAAAATTTATGCAAATACCATTTTCTATAACTCTTTAACAGTAGTTATTACAATATTACAAGTATTTAAATTTCATACAATGTTACAGCACAATTTCAATTGTACTGTACCTATTAAAAAATAGGGAATCATAATGTTAAAAAGATAAAAAACTTTACGTTGCCAATATAGTGTAAAAACAGTCTCCAGAACATCGTTCGAGTCTTTTAACTTCAATGTGTTAAAATAAACAGATGAAATTCCAAAGGGGTGGCTCAAAGTTGTTAACGAAATTCACCTGTGAAACGCACTCGCCAAACCGTGTGACTGCATACAAAACGTTCTCGAACCATGTGTAGAACAAAGAAATCAATCTGAATTTGTATTATTCCCATCTCCTGCTTTGCCCTTGTAAAAGAATGGGAATTTAGCATTGCACGACACTCGTTGTTTAAATTTGAAAGCAACAGTCCAATTATATAGGTCCTCTCTACCCACTTTATAAAAATAACATGTTGTACTTGTACAAGTGATTACCATCTGCAGTACATTTATTCAACATATTTTAAATGATACAAAATGTGGCTTTGTGAGACAACCTGCAGTCACGTTAATTTACGTTTTCTCTCAAATATACGCTCCTCCAAAGTAATTTCCATACAAATTCAGCTAAAAAAACTTTGTGGTACCAAGATACCCAAAGATAATTAGACTTTGATACGTTTTATTCGAATTTAATAGGGAAGTCGGATAAATTTTATTGCACTTTCTCACCAATTATTTTCAATCAGAATAATAAAGCTAGTTAAAATTTCATTACTTAGATATTTTATTATGAAAATTTGTTTGCTAATTTGCAAATTTTCTATCACCAATATTGGTGTATGATTCAGTTATACAAATAAAAGAGATTTGATCAGTAACTACTCCACCAACAACAATGATGAATACTTTTCAATCTATTACCTTTTCCACATGAGGCACATTTAGGAGCAAACATTCTATGATAATCGTTAACACAGTAAATTTTGTTATCAACATCGACAGTGAATGGCACTCCATCCAAGCACTCATTACAAACACAGCATCGGAAGCATCCTGGATGGTATGACTTTCCCATAGCTTGCAAAATCTAAAAAATAAGTAAATTACTAATGTTTATATAAACAAATATGTCAAATATACCATTTCCATTATAAGATGACCGCAAATCGCACATTTTTCAGCTGTCTGTTGAAAACCAGAGTACTGGAAAAAAAAAAGGATTTCTTTTGATAATTTACGATTAATTATTAATAGTATATTACATAACGAGCACGGAAAGTGGTAAATGACGCACAAGCGGCAAAGGTGCGCACGAGGCGTTAGCCAAGTGCAGGCAATCCCGCGAGTGCGTTAGACACTTCCTGCGAGTTTTGTACACTATTTTTCCCACGACCATAAAAATGTCATTACTAACTCAAACAATTTTTATTTATTGATTTTTTATCATTTATAAAATTTGTAGTAATGGTGTTATTTTGACAATTATGAAATATGATTGAATGTGTAACTGTTTCATCACTCATCAGATTTGACAATATATGATTTATTTGGACATTTGTTTTGTTATTATAACTAGATTTTCCTACTAACTGTGCCGGAGGGTCCTGAAGTATTTCAGTTGTAGATATCGAATCACTTTCACTATCTTAATTCATTATTTGTAGAAATAATTGGATTTTAACGCAACTGCGCTTGAAAAACGCTACGAAAGCTAACGAATTGTCGATATCTTAGAACTGTCAAAAATCAAACGAGCTTACTAAATAGTGAAGTGAAAATTTTAAATCTATAACACGTTGGTTACAATAACAAACAGGTGAATGATATTCTGTCACTTTCTTATATGGTCGTGGGAAAATATTATTACATCCCACACTTCGTTAGAGATTTAATATTATTAACAAAAACTCAATATATTTTTAAAAATTGTCTGTTAATAGTGGAGCAGATCAGGAAGGAAACCAGACTCGAATAAGAAAACGTCTGTGATTTTTTTTGTCAATAAATAAAGTTGGGTCCCCTCAACATTCCGACACATTTGTGCTGAGGAAGTCAAAGGGGGGAGGGGGAAATGACATGTTAAATGTACGGGAAAATGGTCGAAGATAACTCGGCGGCTTTTGATCTGACGGAAAAATCTTCAGACCAAAAATGAAGAGCTCACGAAAATAAGCAAATTTTATTCCCAACCTCATCGACGTCAGACCATTGATTCGTGAGATATCTCGAATCCAAAGTGCAAGAATTAAAAAATTTAAATTCATATTTTATCGTGAAGGAGTAGAATTGAGGACCCCCAGAAATTTTGTTGGGCCAGAGGCTAGGGGCGATGGGACAATTAGGAGGGGAGGGAGAGGGGGAAAATGAAAATATTTCACATGCTGATAACTCTCCATGTAATTGGCCTATCATGGTCAGACCGATGTACATTTTTTTTATGTGCTACAAGGTAGTACTCGCATAAAATGAATTTTTTCGCAAACAAACGCTTAGCCAACAAAATAAAAATTGCACGTTTTTTCAAACAGTTTCTTTGCCGTCTTCTAGCTCCCTTCCTAAGCATTTTATCACATTTTGGCCGGGTGGAAATTAAACGTTAATAAAAAAGCTATCAAGTGGCCAAAAGGATTTTTCTCCCATCGTGCCAAAAAAACTTTTTGGAAAAAAAACGTGCAATTTTTATTTTGCGAAAAGAATCATTTCATGCGAGTGCTATCTGATAGCGATAGGCAAATTATACGGGGAGTTATCAGCATGTCAAATATTTTCGTTTTCCCCCTTTCCCTCCCCTCCTAATCATCTCATCTCACTGCCCCCAGCCCAACAAAGTATCTGCCAACACCCTTCTATTAATAAAAAAATGAGTCCTCAACTCCACTCCATCAGGATAAAAAATGAATTCAATCTTTGTTCATTCTTGCACCTTGGATTCGAGATATCTCGGGAATCAATGGTCTGACGTCGATGAGGTTGGGAGCAAAATTTGCTTATTTTCGTGAGCTCTTCATTTTTGTTATGACGATTTTTTTTCGTCAGATCAAAAGCCGCTGAGTTATCTTCGAAAAACCATTTTCTCATACATTTAACATGTCATTTCCCCCTCCCCCCCTTTGACTTCCTCAGCACAAATGTGTCGGAACGTTGGGGGGACACAACTTTACTTACTCGCAAAAGAAAAAATCACAATCAGACGTTTCCTTATTCCAAAGCCAGATCTGCTCCACTATAATGGCAAAAATAACTAAGCACATTAACTCAACACCTTAATAACTTAAATTGAAGAATTAAAAGCATTAAAAATATTTGCAGTTTACTAATGTTTTAGAAAAATTATTTGCCAAGACCTCTACTGATGTTATGACAACTTTTGGTCCTTTCTCGATCACATTAAACATTGTTACATTCAAAATTCTGATGTTACATTAGGAACAACTTAGTTTATATAGTTTCCTTTAGCTTCCATATACTTATGACTTGCCCACATTAAATTTTTTTCCGAAAATAATCCCACGAATAAATCTTCATAGACAATCAATAATGCCGCAACCAGAATGATGGGTCTTCAAGATATTAACTGTTTCACTGGTTGTATATCATTTATAGGTGATAATAATGGCATCACCCCTAATGTGTTTTAAGAAAATGCCTTGTTAATACGTCTACTGTAACCACTGCACTGCACTGCACCAAGCATCAAATTTCACTAGACATAATGATCCGAAAATTTTCCATACTTCAATACCAACTATTCCATTTATTTTTAACCCATTTATTTGTTACATTGAGGTATATGAAGTGTTACTATTTGTTAAATGTCTTCTTATGTTTGTAACCAGAAGCTATTGATTGTGCAACTGTAAATACATAGCCGACAAATATGTGTAGACCAAAATGCTGACCAATTGAAATTGTTTAGTTATTTTTGCCACACTAAATGAAAAATAAGACTGCATATTTTAATTAAAACTCGATATTATAGGCGATTATTAAAATCACCAAGTTATAAATAAATTACAAATTCTTAAACTTATCGTACATTCATTAATTCATACGCTTGGGGTGAAAGATACCCAAGCATATCCCTAAGTATTTCAAAGTGTCCTTTATTTTCGTTAATTTTTTGTTTACAATACAAGTTTCACCAGACATTTTACCACTTAGTGTAAAACATAAAAACACTTAACACTTTGTAGAGAATGAATGAAGATAATAAAAATAATACAGTTTGAGGACATATAAATAAAAGAATGCAAGATTAGTTCTCTTGGATTTTTTTTTTTAATAAAGCTCAAGTAAGTAAAATGATATCATTTATAGTTAGTTAATTGCAGGGCCGGCTAAAGAGAATTTTTATCTTTCAAATGATTTTTACTCTTCCCCTCCTTCTCCCTCATATATAAATAAACATAACATTCTCAAATGCATTATACATTCTATACCTTCGTTCTACTGCAACTCCAGTTAACACTGTATCTAATGTGATAATTTGGAACAATGAAAAGCTGAACGGATTTCTATTTTGTTGCCATTTTGTTATTGTAATTTGCAGACGACGTAAACAAACAAAAATCTGGAATACCGTTTTCCTTTCACATAGATTGTCACCTTTTTCAGGCTGTTTAAAGTACTTCTAAACCTACAGAAATTTTTCAAAAATCGGATTTTTGATGTAGCAAACATCAACATACATAAACATATCAAAGAACCTCGCACGGAATGATAGGAAAATGGCCCTCAGTTAAATTGCACCAAATTTTAGTATGTTATAGATCTTGGCCTCCTGAACAATAGTTCTCATGGACACAATGCTCAAAAGTCAATATAACGCAAACCACTAGTTGTTGAAGACAGAACCATTAAGCGCGGAATCAAAGAACTAGTATACTGTTCCTATCCTACACGAATTAATTTATGTTCATGTTTATGTATTTCAATAGTGCTGTGTCCTCATGTATATACAAATGTATGTATGGCATTAAGCAGGCATATGTATAGAAATAATCCTGATAACAGCACATTGAAGTAACCCAAAAAACCCTAATTCTAAAACCATTGATAAAAACTAAAAACGAGCTTTGTAAAGCAAAATATCCCTACGAAATCTACTTGAAAATCAGGAGCACTAACACTGAAGAAATAGAACAGTGTTGCCACGAGGTCAAGACGAAATTACTGACAAAACTTTATTGCCTTCCTGGCAAAATTTAAATATTATATTCCTCGCAATTCGTGATGGCAATTTTATAGTTGCTTATTATTTTGGTGCTTATTACTTTTGTCTTAATATTAATCCAGGTCAGATAGTTTATTTTTTCGAAAAATAGTGAAAATTAGATGTATGTGTTTTGGAAAGCAAATTTTATTTGGAACATGTTGAAAAAATGGCATGAAAGTGTCGAAAACAGGTTTTCACATTTTCAATGCGAAAGAAAAATTTTTTATACAATAAATACTACGAAATAGCTTGTAAAAAGACGAAGAAATGAGTTTTTGACAATTGAAATCGGTCAATAACTTTTGCACAATAAATTAGAAACTACTAAATATGGCCATTTTTGGCATTTAATTACAGGGACTGTAATTATCGTAGGAAGTTGTGTCGGAGCTTAAATTGTAGCTTTTGTTCGTACCTACATACTTTAAAAATTTCATGCAAAAATACTAATAACTTTTAGCGGAAATTGTAAAAATGTAAAAAAAGTGTTTCCGAAAAATGTCGTGGAAATGGTCATAGAACAATTTTTCAAAAAGCTATTTGTTCCTAATGAAATTCTCTACAACCCCATTATCTTTAAATTTTCGTAAGATTTCGTTTAGTACCTTAAAAACGCATTTGAAAATCGGGCTATTTCTGAATTTTGGATGTTCGTGCGCTTGAGCAGAGGAGAAGTGACGCATGGTGGGGGAAGCGCGATCATTTCGTGGCGCTCCAAAGTCCGGCTGCTGGAGAAACTTCCCCCACCACATACTAAAATTCAGTGCAATTTAACCGAGGGCCATTTTCCTATCATTCTGTGCGAGGTTCTTTGTTATTTTAGCATATCAGGTAAATACTGATTTTGCTGAAAAAACAAAGAATCTTCGTCATTTTATAAGATTCGTTATATACACAAAAAATATATATAATGTTGCACATTTCTTCGGCTATAACTTTTTAAATTATTTATCATACAGGAGAAACTAAGGATTTATTTTAAGTTTATTCGACAGCTTTCATCGTTGTTATTACCATTTTTCACATATGTGCCACTGGATTGCTGTTTGCACCATATTTTTTAACATTATATTTCATCAACAAAATGTGCGCACACTATTTTGAAACTACCATTTCTACAAAACTGTTAACCCTACAGGAATAAAAAACATATTCATCATCATTTTATAAACATTCTTTTTGGTTATTAATATTTTTTCTTCATTGCATGTGATATTTTCCTATTTACTCAAGAAGATAAAATTGCAATTTCCAGGTCGCTAGTTGAACTCCTGAGATACTGTATAAGTTATAACATGCATACATAATCACCCAAAAATTATGAATGAGATATTTATTTGGAGTTTTTATAGATATCATTCATCTACATTAGTTATTCAAATTTAGATAAGAATATAGTAAAGTAAATTTATTCATGCTATTAATACAGGGATTATTACACACGTCCGCAAAATAGTATTATACTCTATTAGCTCTTCATAAAGAAATTTAAAATATATATGTTTAGTATAAAATACAATACAAAATACACACGCATACATATAAACTAGCAACACATTAAAATAGGTCATTTCTGTCTACAAATTCTTGTACATTATAAAAAGCTTTCGATAACAACATCTTTTTTATACTTAATTTATATTTATTTATAGGTAATAGTTTTATGTTTTGTGGAAGCTTATTAAAAAATAAGAAACCGTAGTAATTTGATGCCAACTGTGTAGGTCTCAATCTGAGATATTCTAGGTGAATATTATTATTTAGTGTAGTATTGTGTTCATGATAGTAATTATTTTTTGAATAATTATCTTGATTATTGTATGCGAATATCAAACATCATAAATGTATCGACATGGTATTGTCAGTATATTCAATTCAACAAATTTATCTCTGACCTCTTCTTTATAGCCTAAGCCAGAAATCATCGTAGTTCAGTTCGAGCAATGAGGAGCAGCAGTAGGCAGCTTTCAGTGAGAACCTGAAGATGACAGACGAGATTCTGTCGAAATGTCGTTCAGACAACCGTGTCTCCTGGAGGCGTCGACCATCGACGCGGGAGAGCACCCGGAAGTACAATAACACTTCATATATATATATATATATATATATGTGTATATATATATATATATATATATATATATATAAATAAATAAAAGAGGAGTGGCCCTAGTAAAGAGCCTTGGGGCACTCCGTGTCTAATATCTGCACAATCAGAAATGTTATTTTTAAAATAAGTGACTTGTTTCCTCTCTAGAAGGTAACTTTCTAGGATCTTTAAACTATTTTTGTTTAGGCTATCGAAGACCTTCACATAAATCACAGAATGTGGTTACCACATACTGCTTCCCCCCGAGGCCCTCCGATATATATTCTAAGAGATCTAGTATGGGAAGGGTAGTTGATTTTTTTGGCTCTAAACCCATATTGATTGTCTATGAAAAGACAATTTGTTTTCAAAATAATCATATAATTGTGCTTTCAGCAGGTATTCGTAAATTTTTGACACTACAGGTATTAGTGTAATTGGACGATAATAATCTGCATCGTTTATTTCACCTTTTTTAACACTGGGATAACTTTTGAGATTTTAAGGCACGAAGGATATATTCCTTCTTTTATACTAATGTTTATTAGTTTTGTTATGGGAATAATAAGTATGTCTTTTAAAGATTTTATTAACATGATTTTCATGTCGTATATATCTTTACTTGTCTTATTTTGGAGATAATTTATTCCATCCCTTACTTCTACGTATGTCACTTCTCTAAAAGCAAAGTTTAAGTTGTCCCTTTTTAAATCAATGTTTTCAAGATACTTTTCTGGTGTCGAGTTCCTTTTTGGTAATGATTGTATAATGTTTTCAGCCACATTTGCAAAATTAACATTTAACTCATTTGCATGCAGCACAGATTGTGTCTCTTTAAATCCATTTACTTTTTTATGATTTGTATTTATAACTTCCCAGGATGATTTTATTATATTATCTGAGTTTGCAATATAGTTTGAGTTTGCTTCTTTTTTTTGCTTTATTTAATTCTTGTCTGTATGTATACCCTATATTGATTGACATGTTTTTTTAGGTCGGGATTTGGAAAAATTTTATATAGATCATTTAAGAGCATTAACGTTTCTCTTGTTCATTATACCAAGTTATATTATTTTTTCCAGCCTTATCTACTGTGTGTATTGTCGGAAAGGCAACTGTCATTGCATTTATTATAAATTATAGAAACCTGTCAACTTTTGCATTTGTCAAGTAGTTGTGGGAATTTATAAATGACCAATCTTGATTTCTTAATAATTGAAATATCATGAGTTGACCCCAGAATGATCTGAAAGATATGGATTAAAAACGTTAGTATAGTTCAAGTAGGAAATATCTGAGACAGAAAAAACATAACAAAAATTTTACGATATCATTATTATCGCCGCAGGCCACCGGCGGATGCCTAACATCAAACTATCAAACGACTTGCCGCACATAAAAACCAGCGAGAGGCTTTGCAGTCGAGGGTTGGTCGAGGTAGCACAAAGAGTAATGGTATTTTAATGAGGTCGTAAAGTTTTTGTTATGTTTTTTCTGTCTCAGATATTTCCTACTTGAACTATACTATATTCGAAAAGGTTTGAGAAATTAATAAATATATTGTCAATACAATTTGTCGTTGATGTTTTTTGAAAGATTTGCTGCCTCATGCCGAAACTTTGAACTAGGTCTACAAATTCCTTAGTTCTGTTATCGTTTTGGTTGAAGTGGACATTGAAATCACCATTTAATATGAACAAGTTATTTAAGAGATCTAATTTGTTTAGTATATTTGCTATTGAATTTAGAAAAACTTGAAAATTTCCTGTAGGTCTATACACGGTTATGATTATACAATTTAACTGTAGTATCTCTATTGCAGAGATTTCACAATGCACATATATTCGGCCAAAACGAACGTTTAATCATTAATTAAATTTAAATTCGTGAAAACTTTATCTGTGATATTAAGTAGAATGAAATTCCATATAAGTGGAATAAGAATATCACACCCATGTTGAACAATTGTTCTTATTAAATTCATTTTAGTTTGTTGGATGGTAGGTACACCTGGAGTTTGGCAATTAGCACATTAGGCTCTTGAGCCGGCCCTGGTTAAATGTTATCGAGTCCAAAAGTATTAAGACCTTGGCAATACAATAATTTGGCACTGCTCGCGAAAGTCTGCAAGATATATTTTCAGATTTAAATCTAACAGTAATTGTGAAGGAAAATATGGACGAATATTGCTTATTTTGGACTAGACAACTATAATTAAAAAATAACCCTGGTGTTAACATGCATGCATTAAAAATAATAAAAAGAAATAAATTTATAAATACATTTGGGTTTGGGCTTACTAGGTAATCTTCTTCACAGTAGACCCTTCCGTGTACATTATAAAAAGCTTTTCCTCTTAAAGCCCTTCCACACGAACAACAAATAAAGCAATTAGTATGATATAAATTGCCCATTGCTTGGCAAGCCTGTCCAGCGCCTGTTACTTTGTCTCCACAAGTATGACATATACCTGAAATAGAATAAATTTTTTAAGTACTAAACATTTGCTTCTTTTGTAGGTATACCCCGAGAGGCAGGGGTCTTTTTGACCTAATCATCCCATGCCGGCTTATTTTAACAGACATAGCAGATACTATGTAGCGAATAACCAAAACCAAAACGACCGTCAGCTGCTTCAGTAAGGGTGGTGGAATTTATTACAAATAAAAATAATGCCTTAATCTAGTCAACAAGTACAAAATGAGTAGCGCTAATTTTTTCTATTCCATATGGAATGTGTTTTGTGCTACTGCTTTTCTTGCATAATTCAATGGGTATCCCAGCCAGCGAAAAAGGTACCCCTACTACGGTAGTACTACTAGAAGTAAGGACAAAATAGAAAGTCAAGTAATCAATTAATATGGTCGATAACCGAGTGGGTTAAGGCGCGAGGTGGCAATCGCGATTAATCACGCAGACATCGCACCACCGGGTTCGAATCCTGGCTCCGGCCCAGGCACTGTCGGAGGAAATGGTTGTATGTCCGCGTTTTTTCAATGTGTAACCCCCTTCCGCACAAGCCCTGGCTTCTGGAATTGGGGATTGTCTAATTTCTGTGGTGTTTATTTATTTATTATTATTATTTACCTACATTTGGAAAATAAAGTTTTACCCGTGTTATATTCCAACTGTGGAATCCAGCTTCAGATTTTTGGTTGTATTGTTATGAAAGCAATGTTGAGACATTAACTGTACATGATTTCAACAATTTATAACCTGTAATATTTTGCTTTTGGCTATCATTATGTATTTACAAAAACGTTTTTCACAATAAATCAGGTTTAAAATAAGCTCTACATGATTTCAGAAATTTCTGATTGGTAATATTTTATTCCTTACCATCAATCAGTGTTAATAGTAAAAATAGAAAAAAACATAGTTTGTTAAAATGAAAAAGAGTAAAAATTTCATAAATTTCTAATTTGTATTTATGGTAAGAGTTTTGTTATATTTTATTCTCTCCATCAATGCACATTCATAAGAGAAATTTTAATCTGTTAAAATAAAATAGATAAAGGTAAAAATGAGCTTTGCACGTTTTCATGGATTTTTAATCTGTATCAGAAAGTAAAGGTGGTCAGAAGGTGCAAGGGACTACGATAAAGGTAAAGCGCTTTTTGTTATTATTTCCTTCCAGTTTGGTTTAAGCAAAGATTATATTGCTCATCATGAAGTATATAGTCAAAAAGATAAACATGAGAACAGCTTGGATTGGGATTTTTAATCTGTAATCAAGGAATGAGGGTGGCAAGGAGGCACAAGGAAAAGGTGTCAGGGGGGAGATGGGAGTAGGATATGATAAAGGGATGATGGATGGTCAGGGGGTGTGGGGAAGCCACATAGAAAATTAGTTTGTAATATACATTGGCAGTGTTGTGGGGTGGTTATTCATTACTGTAACAAATGAAAAATAGAACTATAAAACTGTTTTTGATTGATTATACAAGTATGTCTCTCCTAAATTGCCATTGATCCACACATTGCAATCTCAGAGCAGTCGGTAACACCACCTCTTCTATACAGGGTGATTTACCTAAACATGCGGAAAATTATTGAGTGGATTGTCCCCATCAAAAGGAGTTAAAAAAAATATGGGGAAATTTCGTACAGCCCCTGCAAGACTTTCATTCATTGCACCATAGGTTAATATCATGTCGCAGTACTCTTGCAACGTGAACGTGGGAAATGCTCTAAACGGAAGTCAAAAAGTCACTGAACTGAACAGTGAACGTGTGGCGCACTGACCTTAGACAATTAACACAGCTGATATTACCTGCTAAACAAACAAGCGACACGTGTGTTAACGCGTCGAGATAGCATAACTCACCCGTTCAGAAGCGTATCTTTACAGGTTTTAATGCAAATATAATAAATTACTTCGGATCGCTTTAATATTTTACAGAGGCTTTCCCACATAACAGACTTGATTACCATTTTATTTTCCGCATGTTTACATAAATCACCCTGTATATACACTCAGAGAAAAGATGCAGAGTACAGTTTTTATTGCGGTTATAGGTGTTGTTTTCACATAGAGGTATGCCAATCTCTGATTCTTCCAAGATCAGTAATCATGCATAAGTACATAAAAGGCAACTTGAGAAGTGACCTGATAAAGGAAGCTTATGTATTCTTCTTGAAATTACTTTAATTTTTTTTATTTGAGTGCATATATGCTTAAAATGTCATGAAACATCGAGATTTTAAATTTGAGCGAAAAAACATATTCCTGCCAGTCTGTCTGTAACTTTTTTGTGCGCACATTTACTCTGGAAACGTTTGTGATATTAACATGAAATTTAGTACACATATGTATTATAACGAGATCTGGAACTAGATTATATTTTGATCTAATTCCGTTGAAGGGTTCGGGGGTAAATGGAGTAAATAGGCAAAGCAAGCAGGTAAGAGTTCATAAAATTGAAATTTAGGGCATGTACGAAAAGTCAAGATATCAAAATTTTTTTCGGTATCAGCCAACGCCCCTCCCCCCACTATCACCCACACTATTATGAAAAGGAGTAAAAAAAATAAAATGTGATTTAGTGCGTACACAAGAACGAAATATCTCAACAATTTCTTTGGTGTTAACCACTTCCTCTACCACCCCCACCCTATTATTAAAGGGAGTAAAAAATTTAATTGGGATTTAGTGTGTGTACGAGAACAAAGGGTTTCTAATCTTTTTTACATTATCCACCCCCTCTACCACCCCCACCCTATTATTAAAGGGAATAAAATATTACATTGGGATTTAGTGCGTATAAGACTAGGATACAAAATCTGGATGTGGAAGTAGCGATTCCTTGGGCAGCGGTTTTTGAAGTTTCTGGTATGTAGTGGTGGATGAATCAATGGCAACAGCAACAAACCAACTATCAAAATGGCTTAATTATCCAACTAGGATTTAATAGTATATTATTTTCTATGGAGCAAAAGTGCCTTTTTTTGTGTTGAAGATGTACTAGATAAGACAAGCAAAATCACTTTACTCCACATATAACACGCTATCTTTTCTTGAAAAGTCAAATATGAATTAAACAAATATTATTATTTTTTCTTCAAATACTGTTAGTGCTGCTCATGAGCGGCACCAAAAGACTTTTACTGCCTCTCAGAGCTTGTGAGTAGAAGTTAAACACCATTACTGCTGCTCAGATAAAGTGTCAGAGAAATGACAGATTAAGGTCACGAAATTGGTCATAAAAGTTATGTTCCTTTGAAGTTTGAAGGAAAAATATTTTCACGAGCTCTGAACGGCAGTAAAAGTTAATTAGACTCATCCCTTCCAAGATTTCACATAAGGCTAGATAGGTGGCTTTTGTTGTACATCTTCCTTTGATTTGTCACTTTGCATTTATGTTATTAGATTATTACTCTGTGAAGTCAAGTATTCTATTTAATAGTACTTTTTCAAATATGTTGGTTATTATTGATATTAGTGCTATGGGTGTATAATTAGAAATATCTTCTTTGTGGATTGGTTTGATGATGGTCTTTTTTAATTCGTAGAGAAAAACACCTTGCATGAAGCATAGATTAATAATCTGTGATATTGGTACAGACAGTTCTTTTGAGCAGTACTTTAATAGTTTTATTGCTATTCCATCTGGTCCAACAGACCAGGTGTCTTTCAAAGAATGTATTACGTTAAATATTTCTGTGGTTGTCGTATCATATAAAAATATGGTATCATGATTCTTGCACACATATTCCAAATTTCTCATGCAGTTTGTATTGACATTTGCGCATTTAGGAAGAATTCATTGACCTCGTTCAAAATTTAGTTTTTGTTTGCACCTGCTTTTAGATTTTCCTCTTAGAATTGTATATTGCCATATTTGTCAAGTATATCTTCTACAAAAATACTTTTTATATACTTCGGCCGAAATCTCTAGTCAGTAGAGCCAGGGGCGTGCGGATTTACGAGTTTTGTAAATTCCCTAATATAATATGTTTACACTGTTACCTATTTATTTTCCTTAAGTTTGGAGAATTTTGATGAATAACGTCAATTTCGAAGGAATAAAAGTCCTGAGATTGAGTTAACTATGCATGAACTACCATATCTTAAATTTAAAATATTATGCTTAAATCTGGCAACATTCTCCACATATTCAACGGTGTTTGGTGCGGTAAACCGTTATAATTCAGTTTAAAATCAGTGTACACATAGAGTGCGGTCGTTTATCAGTATTAATTTGTTGTTTATAAATTACGTAATTGTGGTATCATAGTGCCTTAAAATTTTATTTCGTGTGAAATATTTATAGTGTGAATTGTTTATAAATTGGGCGGCATTAATTTTTGTTTACAAATTACGTACTTGTTATATCACAGTGCCTTAAAGTTTTATTTTGTTAGTATTTTAGTGAAAATAAGTGTAATTAACTTAATAATAACGCACATAGAGTCATTCAGGATTTGTGGACGATGGACTTCTATTGTTCGTGTCAAAAAAAAGTGGTGATTATCATGAGGACATGAATGCAGATGTTTTCGAGGAATGGTTTACAAAAATTCTCGCTAAGATTGAATGCGGATCTGTCATTATGGATAAGGCCCTGTACCTCGATTACTGGAAAAATTACCAACCAATGGCTGGATGGTAAAGGTATCCTATTCGATTGTGCTTCGCTGAAAGCCGAATTGCTAACCCTAGCGAAACAGCACTCGCCGATATATAAGAAATATATTGTCGATGAAATGGCTAAAGCTAGAGGTATTGAGGTATTACGGCTGCCATGTTACCACTGTGAACTCAATCCCATAGAGCTTATTTGGGCTGAAGTAAAGGAGAATGTTGCAAGAGAAAATAAATCTTTTAAATTAGAACATGTAAAAGGCCTTCTAACCAGTTTGTTTTGCGACTGAATAGTTAGTCGAGCAAATTATTAGGTTTAAAGGCGGCACGTTAAATCATTTACTCTCTGCGGTCGACTAGGTCATTAAAATTGTTTGTTTAGTCGTGGTTTCCATTTCACATAGGCAGATAAAACTTAATATATTTCTCTCAATTCGATGGGATTATACGGTAGAACGAGGTGCCGCTTTAGTATCAAATAAGTTACTTCCTTTGATGAGAGCGCCGCTTATTTTTTGCGTTACTGACTCGACTTTTCGGCTGAAGTATAATATATTAATTAAGTTCATAGATAATAATATATTTTACATATTGTTATATCAGATTGGTTTTCATAAAGGGCTGTTAACACAAAATGCTATAGTTTCTTTTACCAATTATATTTGACAAAAATCAAACAGTTGTTGATATTTTCTTAAATTTTACATGTGCCTTTGACATGGTGGACCACACTATTCTATTAAATGTCTACACCTATGGCATTAGAGGCTATACTCCTACCTGACAAATAGAACACAAAAAGTAATTTTAAAATCCGGAATGAGGGAGTACCATTCTGACCTTCGGCCCGTATGAGTACGGGTACCGCAGGGCAACACGTTTGGTGCTCTATTATCTTTATTACCTATAAATGAATGAAATGAAATAATGGCTCGAACTTTGGACATGTTTCACTGTTTGCGAATGATACAGCAACAGTCACATCAGATAAAGATTTTAAATTTCTTAATCAAAAAGCAAGTTATTTTACCAGAAATAAGGAAAACTAATGCAGTAATAATGAACTGATATTAATCACTACAAAATTTAACATTATTAGCATACTATTATTAACTGGTATCACTTGTGCTGAAACTGGAAGTAAGATAAATTTATTCTCATGTCCATCTTTGGTAAAATTTTCAATAATGCCACAATATAGAGTACCTATATATCTGATTTAGTGAACATCTTTATAAGAAGTAAAAGTCTTACCGAAATATTCTCCCTCTTCTTCATGTTTTTCCATTTCTTCCTCAATTTGTCTTGTCATTTCCTCAATCTTCTTTTCTGCCTCGGTAGGTCCTCTAGGTTTTGGAGGAGTAACACTATAAGGCAGCAAATTTTTCCCCATCATTTTTAGTTTGCCACTACTTGTACTGCAAGAACTGGGAGTAGGGCTAGGTGCTGGAGATGGCCTCTTCTCAACTTTCTGAAGGATAGGCGGTTTCTGTAATTCCTTAGGTGAAATTACTTTGGTGGGGGTTTGGGCGATCCCTGTAGCTATAGATCTATCATAATTTTTAGCGGAAGATGTTTGAAACTGAGTATTTGTGCTTAATGTGGTATGTGCGACATTGCCAGTCATACACACATAATCACTACTGTTTATTTCATCCAACTGCTGTTGTGTGAAACTTTTAGATGGTGTCTTATCATAATTAGACTGATAAAATGATGGTGATTGAGGCTGGGCTTTTGCACTATTTGGAGGTTGCATCATTGAATAAAGTGGCTGTTCAATGTACTGGTAGCTAGATGTATTGTTAGGATAAGGAGGAGGTGCACTTGCAGGAACTTGTGGACCTGGCATAGCTCCTCCACCACTTTTTTGTGATAAATTCTGAATATTTTCATATACAGGTGGACATTCCATATCACGGTTATTTCTATTTCCCACAGGTACCTGTGGCTGAGCTTTCCTATAACCTATGGCATCACTACTGTTCACTTTTTGGGGGTAAAAAGATTGACGAATACCTCTTGCTGAGTAATAGTCAATATTTTCATATACTGGTCCTGCAATACTTGCTCTTGGACTACCAGAGTGATGTGAGGATCCACTTACCGAATGTGTTGGGCTCGAATTAATTGGTACTTGAGGTTTTGCACACTGTACGTATACATCATTTTCTTCAACTGCTTTATTCTGGCTTGCAATTGTTTCAACCTGCTTCGGAGTTGCATATTTGGAGCTAGTTATTATATTGTTTCTTTCATACATGGTGTAATCATTATTTTTTTGAACATCTGTGGCAAAACTTTCTATAGCCCCTATAGATTTTTGTTTTTGATGATATGTGGGTACCGCAGGTTCAGCTTTACCCATGTTAATTATGCGTCCATATCTAGTATCATCATTCTGATTTGCAATTGACATGTACTGCAACTTCTGTACATATGACTGGTCCAAACTGGGATCCATGTTCTCTGAAATTAAATGTTATTACTTCAAAACATACACCTCATGATATAATTAAAATATTTATTATTACTACAACATCGTTAATCACAAAGTAAGACAAGTATATATACCAACAATACCTATATCCTTGTGATAATGTTCAATTATTATTCGTTTGTAAAGTCTAAAATCTATATTCTTGAATCACTTAATCTACATACTTTTTCGGCATTTATCACTAGAGTCCGATATAAACTATATCATTATGTATCAATCAAAATTAGTAAGAAAATGACATGACATCACACTGACTAATTTGTAATTACACACCACCACACCACTACACAGACACACCAACAGTCTATTTTATCTATGATGACACCAACACCACAGCAGCACAGAAGACCTGTTCTGTGACCAGAGATTTGTAATTTATCTGTGGTAATCTGTGACCTGTGGAGTGTGGGCAAAGTCACAGACAACGAATATCACAGAGTAATATAACCAGTTAACATGGCACAGATCAGAACAAATCAGATAACTAACTCCATCGGAAGGCTTTGAAGTTATTTGTAGGGATATCTTGTTTTTATTTAATTCGATCGTTCTGATTTGTTTTCCCTCTCTTGTTTTTTAGAATCATGTTCAGTAAACCCCTTGCCCCTTTGAATAGTTTGAATCATACATTTTCCGTGTTCAATTTAAAGTAATCACTGATCACGTTTGTCTGTTTATAACCTATAAGTTGCCTTTCAAAATATTTCTGTTTTGTTCTATGAAAATATATTTTGTTTCTAAAATAGTTTTGTACATTTGTTTACAGAAAAGGTAGCCCAACAGAATATTAGCAATTCCTCTCTTTTATTTTATCCGCCAGAATGCACCAGTTGTACTCGGTTGTTTGTTGTTTGTTCGTCAATGTCAATACGAAAAAAGTGAAAAAATATGTCTGAATAAACAAAGTTAATTTAGGATGTAAAATGAAAACTTGCATGTTGCTGTGTACCAAAGTGCTCTAACACAGTAGGACATTTATTTCCTAAAAATGACCGTTTCCGACAACTATATGATAACTCTGGTGTTTTAAAATAGTAATCTATATATCTTCATCTTCAAGCGTACTAACTAAAATATTGTCATAATTAATTAATCTAGAATAAAAGAATAAACAAAAAATTCAACAAGTTCATAAATGTAATTAGGTACATATATACCTTTCAACCAAATCAGCATTTTCCCATTTTATAGCACCTCATCAGCTCCGCTTTTAAAGTTTTAATAGTTTTAAACAATTTAAATGACCAACTACCGTAATCCTTTTTATCAATTTGACTCATTTCTACGAATAGGAGATTGGGAAACTCTCGGAAATCGGAAAATTTTAACTATTTAAACTTATATATGATACAAGAGACATTAAACCCATTAAACCGAGTACGCATGGCGTCATCTATTGGATACATTAGGAACTGGCTTGGATTTTTCCTAATTTTTTTTATCAATTTGGTACATTTCTATGAATGAGATGGGGAAACTCTAAAAACTTGCGAAATTTAAAAGTTATAGTATAATTTTTAAATTGTTCTTTAATGTCATATATGATACAAATTGAGAATGACATTAAACCGAGTACGCATGGCGTCATCTATTGGATATATTAGGAACTGGCCTGGATTGTTCCCCATTTGTATCATATATTATAAGATACAAATGGGAAACATTTTCTTTTAATTTATCCGCCAGAGCGCCAGAATGCACCAGCTGTATTCGGTTATTGTCTATCCGCCAATGTCAATACGAAAAAATATGTTTTTGTATAAACAAAGTTAATAATTAGGATGTAAATTGAAAACTTGTTGCTGTGTACCAAAGTCCTCTAACACTTATAACTAACATTTATATTCTAAAAATGACCGTTATACCTATACCCACTGGGTCAGTGTATATACCGGACATATTAGGAACTGGCTTGGATTGTTCCTCATTCTTTTTCAATTTGGCTCATTTCTACGAATAAGAGATTGGGAAACTCTCAGAAATTTAAACAATTTAAAAGTTATAATATAACTTTTACATTGTTGTTTAATGTCATTTTCAATGTGTATCATATACAAATTGAGAATTACATTAATCCGAGTAGGTACGCATTGCGTCATCTATTGGATATATTAGGAACTGGCTTGGATTATTCCCCATTCAGAAGCTAATATTGGGTGCTTTCCATTTACCGACACAAGTCAAGTCAACACGAGTCGACTCGTGCCGCCGAAAGTGCTTTCCATTTGATTTGTGTCGCCGTGAGTTGGCGACACTAGTCAACTCAAACAAACTCCGGTAGATAGCTGAGTTCATGGTGAGTTTGGTGTAAAAGAAGCGGAAATTTGAACGAACGCGGCAAAGCAAAATATATAGTGGAAAGTCAATGCAAAGTCTGATTGAGGAAAATGAAGGTAGGTGAATTATTTGCAGTAATCTGTAGATATTAGATCCGCAGATTTTTAGCCATTTATTCGTAAATACCATCAGGTCGATTGTACAGGTGTACTTACATTAATAACCTTTCAAAAAGTGTAAGATTTTAAATATATATTTTTAAAAAATGCGTATTTTTTTAAACAGATTCACACAAGCCTAGCGAGCGTTCCATTTACCATTGTGGTGAGAGTCGGCACTAGTCGACATATGAGTCGTATAAATGGAAATCACCCATTATGTTGTTTGTATCTGAATTCGTATTTAAATCACATAAGTTCATGTAGTGATGCGTTTGTTCGATGTACATGACGTCATGATCATGATTAGTAAAACACGGATTATGTTCACGACGTTCACGTAAACAGTGATTAGTGTTCATGCACGAACGAAAGCAACTATATAGTCTTAAAGCTTAAGTTCAATGCAGCATAAAAAATAAAACCTAATGCATGCATCAAAATCCTGAGAAATGGACCTGTGACCAGAGATAGTGGGTAGTCGAGCACTAGCGTCTACGGGTTGAATATCAGTTTCTGCTTTTGGCTCCTAAGTCTTGCGCAGACGTCGCAAACGGTTCATCATCGCGTCGTTTGACAGTTCGTAGTTTTTCTTTGCTTTACGTTCTGTGGCTTTACATTTAAATATTACGTAATATTTTTGTTTGCATTTGACCATCTATCATGGATGAGAAAGTGTATTGCAAAATTTGTACACATCAGTTTTCAAAATTCTCAAATTTAAGAAAACACGTTAAAAAGTTTCATTCAGGTAAGTTTTCTTATTAGATTTTTTAGCCATTTAAAAGTATGAGATATACTGTTATAAATGTATACTAGGTATGATTTCTTTTTAGATAAATTAGATGATGTTGCACCGTACAAGAAAAGAAAAGAACATTATAATTGTAAGGAATGTGGAAATTTTTTTTTGAAGTGTTCGTATTTGAAGATACATGTTAAAAAATATCATGCTGGTACGTTGGTATGTCTTGCTGATTGGTTAAGTTAGGTTAGGTTGAAATGTGAGTGGGTCTATACCAGATCCTCCATTGCGACCAATCGTTCTATTGTGGCTCACTCCTAATTTATATTTCACCCAATGGGTTCAGCCTTTTAATGAAGCTGATAACCTTGTTGGGTGAGAGATTCTCCAAGTCCTCAGGCAAAAGCTGACCTTTGCCAAATATTGAGAACGGGACGGGACAAGTGCACAGGACATGCCTTGCCATTTCATCTTCCTCTAGACACAGACGGCATTTGGTGTTTTCCACCAGTCCAAGTCTGTGTAAGTGATGATTTAATCAGCAGTGCCCAGTATATAGGCTGAATGAGCTAATCCTGGTAGTTCCTGCCCAGTCTAGGATATTTATTTTGGCAGTGCCAAGAACTGGTTCTGGTCCTATAAATTTTGATGCCACATCCTCTCTAGCTAGGCAATCGGCAATTTCATTGCCCTCCAGCCCAGAGTCAGTTTGTTGTTCCTACCCAATTGGATTAGAACTTTTTGGCAGTTCCACACTGTTTTAGAATTACAGCGATAGGATCCAAGGGCTGCTTGGCTGCTGATTGGTTAAACAATCATTTAAGTCAAGAGTAGGGAAACTTTTTTAGAAAGTAGTGTTTCTGTGAAAGAAAAAAGTAAAATTAAATAAATGGTTGCAATTTATATGTGAATATTTGCATGTACTTATATATATATGTTTACACCCTTAGGTGTACTATGAAATCTTTGTCTTCTGATAATTATTGTACACACATTTTAATAATTGTTACTTATCTATTTAAATTCTGTATTTATATATTAAAAAAATAGCTATTCTAAGTTATATATTTTATTTTTAGATAAGTATGATCAGTTATTTCCAAAGAAATCGTATAACTATAAATGTGACCAGTGTGGCAACCAATTTAGCCACAAATTCCACTATAATAGCCACTTAAAACGACATCTTCCAACTATGTCGGATCCCAAAATTAAGTGTCCAATGTGTTCATACAGAAATTCGAAAAGTGAGGAGATGATTAAACATTATGAAAATGTACATGATATTCAATTTCAAGAGGAAAACTTAAAATTCGAAACTATGAAAGATTTACAGAAATGGAAAACTGACACAGAAAAGCAAGAAAAATCACTTTTTGTACTTTTGTACCATAATAAAAATAAAACTAATGAAAAAATAAAATATATATGTCATCGATCGGGGAATTATAATAGTAGAGGACAAAATATTCGACACTTGAAAACTCAAGGTTCAAATAAAATTAATGGTTTTTGCCCTGCAAGTATATCTATTACAGTAGAGAACAATACATATTTTGTACAGTTCCAAAGAAACCATGTAGGACATGATGCTGACCTAGGACATTTACAATTAACAAAAGTTGAACGAGAAGCAATAGCCAGTAAAATTGCAGCCAAAATTCCTTTTCAATCTATCTTAGATGAAATTAAAGATTCATTAGTCAATAGCAATATAGATCGGATTCACCTGTTGACTAAAAAAGACTTATTTAATATAGAACGAACATATAACCTAAATGGAACAAGACACAAGAATGATTTACTTAGTGTATATCTAGGAGATATTGAGGCTCGAAATTCAAAAATAATAGAAACTTTAAGTAGACACAAATCGGAAGAAAATTTGGATAAAAAAAAGGAGCAACTGAAATCTTCTATTTTGGAAGTTATTGATAATATTGAGTCAGTTGACCAGTTTGAGGCTATTGAAAAAATTTTAGCAACTGCTAAACCTTCCTTAATAGGTATAAAAAATAATGCAGGAAAAACAAATGCACTCCACTCCAAAAATAATGTGCCCCACAACAAAAAAATAGTGTAACAGAAGTTTTCAAAAAAAAAAAAAAAACTAAACTAGTAAGAGGAAAAAAGACTGTTGGTAAACCAACACAGTCATAAATGAATATGATTGCTGATAATTATTTGTTAACTTCAAAATAAAAACATTATCTAAAATAGATTTTTACCTCGCATGCTTCGTTAAGCAAATTTGCTGGAAAATGTAGATTTTTTCGGTGCAAATGTTAAAATCTTTAAACATCAACTTTGCCAATTAGTAAGAAACTAGAAGAGAATTTTCCAATTACTCATGCACTCTTATACTCTTAGTTATTTTTTGTAGTTTTATACCTGTGTAGGATTATTTTTGTCATGTTTTCTTACACTCTTTGTCTTAATTTATAGCAATTATAGCCAAACGTCAAACAAATCTCGAGTAGGCAATTAAAAAAAAACAAAATGTTTTCTGTATCAAGTAATTAGGAAAAAATAAAAAATCCGACAACACTGTCCGGTATGATTTACAGAAGATAAGAAGTTATTTTGTTATTTTAGTTCATTTTAAACATATATTTTGAGAACAAAGTGCCTGCCTTGTATTACTTTTAAGTTTTACTCTAATGCCTTTTGAATCAATGTGAACGATAACTTAAAATTATAACATTGATAGTAACTATTGTTTATTGCCTTGCTCTTTGACCTTTTTTACAAAACGATTTGAAAAGAGGGGGGCGCCAGAATTGAACTTTGCCTAGGCTGAAAATAGTTATTGGACCGGCCCTGTCGTCCGTATATGTAAATAAATAATTAAATTACTTAAACACAGATTATATGTTTGTTTTTAATTAATACTGAATAAGTATATATTTTCATATTATAGTTGAATTATTTAATAAATTTTTGAAAACAACATTGTATTTGGTTAAATTGAATTTCAATGAATATAGTCTCACAAAAGAAGGAAATTACAATTTTACAATAAGTATTTGATAGATATTAATCGGAAAAACTATTTTATTAATTCCTCATTTAGAGCAATTAATAAAATACCTATAAATTTAAAATTCGTGTGTATATATAATAACCAAATGTGTTGAAATTTTAATATTGATAAAATATGGTGATTATCAAATCCGAGTTTAACGGAATTTTATTTAAAAGTAAATCAACAATAGCCAATAAATCATCAAATGTTTATAATATAGGTATAACCAATAAATAAATGATTTTGATATTTAATTTCTTTACATTAAATAATAGATATTCATGACAAGGGGCTAATAGGCAACACACAAAGCAGCACTGACAAAATAATCTGCACAAAACGGCGCAAGTCTCAGGAGCCAAAAATAGAAATTGATACTCTGCTCGTAGACGCTAGTGGTGCACGGAGGTACACGCCGGATCGTCATAGATAAGGGATTTCGGACCGTTTTCACACAGAAACCGAATAGATATTTAACTTAAAATTAGCTTTGTCGAACTAAAGTGAGGTTAGTATGTTATTTATTTTCCCTCCAAGAGACGACCTTGCAACTTCAACGCATTGTAATTTTCTCGGTGTTGTTCGCCACTTACTTATATAAGAAAAGTTATAGCCGACAATCAGAAATACGAGGTAATAGATTAGTTAAATTATCATGTACGTTTCGAGTCAGAGTATTACACAAGAAACTGTTGAAAGAAATCTGACACTAATTCTACTCGACTTACCGTGATCACAGTGAGTTGAGGCGTGCTATAAGCATAGCATAGCAAATGCAAAAAGTCAAAAAGACTCGGGGAGATCCGACCAAAGAAAGTTTACAAGGAAATAAAATATATTGTTCTGGAGTTCACAGACTACCAGACTGGCAACTCAATGTTAAATTTTTGTCCAGAAATCTATCGTTCTCTCTCTCCGATTTGCAGAAGCCAAATTCAGAGGGCGCCACAGTTGCAGACGCGGGAGATTTGACTATTTGTTTAGTTTAACTTACAGTTTATGAACATATTTGACATTTAAAATTTGTGATCAAAGTGCAATGCCGTTTCATGCTTAATCTTTGATCACAAATTTCAATGTCAAATACGCCATATTTTATATATATATATATATATATATATATATACTATAGGAAATTAAAAGTCAAATTTGTAATATATCATAGAACTTTATTTTGTCAGACATAAATAAACATGTAATAAAAAGTATGACAAAGGAAAAATACATAGTAAAAGAAAGCCTAAGAATTAAAAATACACATATCCTTAACCTAAATAGATACTTTAAAAATTACATCATAAAACTTGTATTTTTATGTGGTCGAGTGGAAGAGCAGCTTTGCTGAACTCCGCCACAAATAAAGACAGTTTATTATTATTATTAATATTTAAGGCACTTTTGTTTTATTATATACAATTATTAAATTATCAATATCAAGAGAACCATATTTATATTTTACAATAACTCTCTTGCTGATTTCTTTTCGTGTGCATTTATTAATTGTAGTAAATACTCGCCTTGCAACCTCTTACATGATAACAATGTTCTCCAAATTCGAATTTTCAGTGATGACGAGGTTAGTACCTCAATAAAAAAAAACTCAAGGCAAACATCACTACAGTGGCCAGATTCTAAGTTCCTATTGTATCGAATCGATACGATAGCAACTAATTTCAAACACGTGTCGTTTGAAATTCTAAGTTGTTATAGAGTAAACTGTTATAATATCGTAAGACTGAAACAATACCTTCTTTGGTATCGAGCGTATTCTGTCGATTAAGAGTTAAAATTATTATAAGATAGTATACTTAGAACCACTAGTATCGTATCGACTTGATACGATGGCAACTTAGAATCCCACCGCTGGACCTGATGAAATATATGGTTTTGCACAGCGTAGTTGAGATATTAAAAAGTCAACAGTACTTGACTTTAGGTCCTTAAAAATATTTCTGACATCAGAGTTACTCAAGTCACACATTTCTTTTATTTTATTTGCTCGCTCTTTATACAACTTTTTTAATTTACATATGTGATCTGCCTTTTTTGAAATTACCTTAAACATAACTTTCTTCCTTGGGGTTGTATCTTCTTGACACAATTTTTTAAAAATTGAACTTTGGCCTCTGAATCCCCCAGATTTGGTATACGATGGTAGAGGTGTTGATGAACGATCAACTGGAGTGCTTGGCACACTACTAGATGTTTCTGGATGTGGGTTTTCTAATTCCTCATTATGTGCAGAAGAAACACGAAGACCACGTGATGTCGATGGTAGACATATATCTTCTTTGGGTTCCTCGGCCTATATGGGTACAGATGTACAATCCCTTTGTATTTCTACTGTGTCTCCACATGGATACCGGGTAGGAACTGCATTTCTATTGAGGATGTAATCGGTATCATTTGAGTATGACTCTAGTGTGAAGTGCTTATTACACTTTCATTCCCATTAAGTCCTGCCTTTCGATCTGAAAACGATAATATTTATTTATTTATTTGAAGTAGATACTGTGATAAGGCAGAACAATAATTTAAAGTAGTCTTACGATATTTAGAAATATATATTGCACTGTGCAAAAACCAAAAACTGAAAACAAAGACTGGAGCAAATGCACACTTACTTATGAAGGTTCCTGGGAAAATAGTGCAATTTTTGCACATCAACTTCTTCAGTTCCACAAACAATGCAGAAGGCAGAAGACATTTTAAGAAATAATCTGTAAAATGCAATATTATATATTACTGTAATCCAATGTATATTTGCACAATAACACTCACCTAACTCCTCTTTGGAAATAGAAATTTTTAAAGGGCACTAAAAACTACAAAAATACTATCACCAGCACAACACAATCACAGTACACAATAAATAACAATGGATGGCGTTTGACGTGACAAACCAACAAACGACATTTGCGTAGTCTGTGTTTGCGTTAAGAGCGACATCTGAATTTGGCTTGTGTTGCCTCGACCTTGACCGGATAAATTTCTCAGGGAAGTTGCCAGTCTGGTAGTCTGTGACAGACCAGAAAGATACGTGATTTGTGCTGGAGTTGACAATAATAATTGACACATGAATCGCTAAGGATCGTGTAAATGGAAAACACCCAATGATCCAATATGCTCTTGTGATTGTGATGTCATACTGCAAAGAAGATTGGAAGCGACTAGTCATCCGGGAGGCACGGATCAATAGCTCTGTTCCTAATCATCCGACACCTTCCGGATTAATAGCTCTGTCACTATTCATCGGGTACTTACAAATCTGTGACTACTGAGTCTGTGTGACATAACCTAAAATAATCAGCATTCCCCAAAATCTGTAAACGTACTTACGGATCTTGAGCATACCCAGCAAAGCATTTGTATCATAGATTAAAGAGTTATATGTTGATTTGTATGTGAGCATTGTGAGCACTGAGCAGTTAGAACTCGGTAGCGTGTAAAGCAGCGAGAATTGAAATAATTTAAATTGAATTAACAGTAACGATGCAAGTAGAACTGAAAGTTGGCGAAAGATTTTCCTCTTACGAGGAACTAAAAGATTATATTATAAAATATGAAAGAACGGCTTACACTCAAATTTATTGCTATGACAGCAAAAAACTTACCTGCCCTTCACTACTAAAAAAGTGCAAAAATAAAATTAGTGGAGCAAATAAAAGATTACTTTATTATTTCTTAGAGTATCGATGTATACATGGCGGTAAATATACATTTAAAGGAAATAATAAAAGAAAGTCAAGGTAGGTGCTGCTAACTGATTTTATGTATGGATAGTTGAAAAGTTAGTTATTATTTTGTTTTAGTACATTAAGGAATAAATGTCCATTTCGAATTAAGTTAGGTTTATCAGAAGATGGACAGTTTTTGGAAATTCAAATTGCAGATTTAATCCATTCTCATACAGTAACAGAAGAATTATATAAAGCATTACCAAAACAAAGAGCACTTGCCGAGAATGAAAAACATGAAGTCGCACATTTACTCAAATTAAGATGTAATAAAAAATTGGTAAAGAATTTTATCAAAACAAAAACGGGTAAAACGGTAACATTAAAGGATATAAGCAATATTAACACCAGAATGAATAAATCAGTGAACATATCTGAACTGGAGGAAGCAGTACAACATCTAAGAAGTGATGAAAATTCTATTGTAGAAATTTTAGTTAATGATGAGAATACATTAGAAGGATTATATTATCAAAATATGGAAATGCGTAATTCTTTTCAAACTTATCCAGAATTATTACTTTGTGATGCCACATACAAGTTGAATAATTTAAGAATGCCACTGTATATGTTATATGGAGAATTGATTGATATAGATATCTCTCGTCTATTAATAAAAATACCCTTTTTGAATAAAGAAGTGACGTTATTTTATTAAGTATATTTTTCTACAAAAAAACTGTCTAATTGACAGATACAACATTGATTATTTATATAAACAATTACTATAAATATATTCTTAACATTCTCCCACCTTTGCAATTTTAATTGCAAACAAATCTTTACTCATTGAATGAAAATCGATCCAGCTTTTTCACCACCCGTCCTCTTCTCGTTTTGTAAAAATAATCTTCGTTGTTAAATGATACAACTTCCTCATCTTGTTTCTGTTCAACTGATGCAAGTTTTATTTCATCATTTTCACACGACGAAATCTCTAATGGAAACAGACGTTGAAATGGTCTAATCAATTCACCAGAAACCACTCTAACTCGAGCTACTCTTGGTAAATTGTCTTTACCCGGATATATCTCTAAAACTTTACCCATAGGCCAATTTATGCGTTTCATATTATCTGACCCCACCAGAACTATATCACCAGGTTTAATATCAGTTAATTTTCTTTTACCATAGTGAACCAATTCTGCTAGATACTCCTTCCTAAATCTCTCACGAAGACTATCCCTTAATTTTTGTACATATCTATAACGCTTTACCAGACTAATTCTGTCAATTTCGTCGAGGTCCGACACTCCACATCTAGGAATACCTTGTAAAAAATCTGAAGGTGTTAGAGGAAGTAATTCATCTGCGTCACTTGAAACGTAAGTTAATGGACGCGAATTAATAATTGCCTCACAGTCGCACAAAATAGTCATCAGTTCTTCATAATATACTGAAGATTTACCCAAATTACGACGCAATAGTTCTTTAACTAATCTGACAAGATGCTCCCACCATCCTCCCCACCAAGCACCTGTAGGAGGATTAAATTTCCACTTTATCCTTTGCACTGTAGAGTATGATATAATATGGTCCCAATTTAGGGTTTTAAGACGATTATTAGTTCCAACAAAATTTGTTCCATTGTCTGAATATATAACAGATACTCTTCCTCTTCGTGCTATAAATCAATAAATCTTCTTAATGCCATCAAGAAAGCATCAGTCGATAGAGACTTTATAAGTTCCAAATGTACTGCTCTGTAAACTGCACAAGTAAATAAAACTACCCAAGCCTTTTCCTTTTCTTTTAGATATAGTGGGCCAGCTAAATCCATTCCTGTAACTTCGAAAGCGGCAGCATTTTTTATGCGATCTCTTGGAAGGGGTGCAAAAGGTGTCTCCACAGATTTTCTTTTATCCCGTATGCATATTACACATTTCGAAATTACCTTTTTTACAGACCTTCTGCCTTTTAGTAACCAATATCTTTCTCTTAAGATTCCTATTAGTGTCTGTACCCCTGCATGCCCAGAAAGTCTGTGTTGTTCTTCAATCAATTTAACAACCAATCCATGATCTGAAGGCAATACAATAGGATATTTAAAATCATTATCGTCATCTCCCAACACTAATTTAATTTTGACTCTGAAGAGACCACTCTCATCTTCAAAAATTTGTAAATTTCTAATGGTTTTAAAATTACTAACGACAAAACTCTCTGATTGTATTAATTTTAAAAGTCTAACTTCAGCTTCTTCAACTTTATCGTAAGATAATTCGCCATGAGCTTTCCTCCCTTTTTCTCGTAAATTTTGATAGAAACGTAAAATCCAACCAACCATTCTTACAACTTGTGAGTAATTAGAAAAATACTTGAATTCTTGACTCATTAGCTGATTTTCACATGTTAGCATACATACATTTTTCTTTTCCTCAACCTTAATTTCTTCAGTTGAACAAACTACTTCTGAATATGGCCATGAATCTGGCTTGCCTTTTAGCCACTCTGGACCTTCCCACCATTTGCTATTTGCAAGCATTTTTGAACTGCAACCTCTAGATGGAAGATCAGCAGCATTCAAATTTCCTGGAACATGATACCATTCGCTGGGTTCAGTATATTTGCAAATTTCTTTCACTCTGTTTCCTACAAATGTGCTCCAAGCTGCTTTTGTCTTAATCCAAGTTAAGGCAACCATAGAGTCACTCCAATAATAAGTTTTAGTATTGCTCAATTCTTCTGAATATTTTATTGTCCGACTTAATCTAGCCCCTATTACTGCTGCCATTAGCTCCAGTCGTGGTAATGTTATCTCTTTCATAGGTGCAATTCGTGACTTAGCCTGAACTAATTGAACTGAAACTGTCCCATTCACTTCAGCTCTCAAAAAAACACATGCTGCGTATGATAATTTACTGGCATCGCAAAATACATGCAATGTAAAATCTCCTGGTTTCTTTAAAGAAAATTTACTTAATCTCCTAGGTACCATGCAAAAACTCAAAATATTTATCTGCTTTAACCATACTTCAAACCTATTCATGATGTCTTTTGGCAACTCTGTATCCCAACCAATATTTAACTTCCAAGTTTCTTGAAGTAAAAGTTTAGGAATCAATGTTACTGGACACGTAAAACCAATAGGATCAAAAACTCTTTGTGCAGCTGACAGTAAACCTCTTTTGGTTGTAGGAGTTTCATTTAAGCAACTTATTGCTTTCAAATCGCAATAAAGCAAATCCTGTCTAAAATTCCATGATAGACCTAGCACAGGTATAACCTTTGTTTCAGATGATTCTTCGGTCTCTTCTGTTTTACTTGAGTTATACACCCATCCTCTGAGGTCAAAATTACCAGTAGACATTAAATATTTTGATTCACTAATAAACTTTTTTAAATCCATTTTATTATCTACACTCGTAACACAATTGTCAACGTAAAAGGAATTTTTCAGTTTTATTGCAGTCTTTTTATAATTTTGTGGCACATTTTCCAAATGATGTCCTATGGTAGCGGCTAATAAGAAAGGACTAGGTGACACACCAAATACTACTCTGCAATGTCTATAGACTTTTATTTTGTTACGTGCATAATCTTCCCACCAGAGAAACCTCAGAAAATCTCTATCGTTTAATGATATACTAATCTGTAAAAAGGCCTTCTTAATATCAGCAGTTACGCCATATCGGTGTAATCTAAAATTTATCAAAAGGGAAGGTATCAATTCTATTAAATTTGGTCCCTTTTCTAAACATCCATTCAAAGAATTTCCTTCACTATCTCTAGCAGAAGCATCAAAAACGGGTCTAATTTTCGTGGTTGCACTTGACTCTTTTACTACGGCATGATGAGGTAGATAATGACCATAGTTTTGCATTTCTGATACTGATATCTCTTCAATAATACCGGATTTCTCCCAGTCACAAAATACATCAGTATAATCTGTAAGCTTACCAATTGAAATGAGTTTTTTAGTGGTGCTTATCAACCTTTTCTCTGCTAAATCCATATTACTTTTAAGCTCAGGATGACCATCAATCCATGGAAGAGTAACTTCATACCTGTTATCTTGGTTCATAGTAACAGTTTCTTTAAAACGACCTAGAACTTCTGCTTCTAATGTTTCCTTGGCTTTGACATCTGTTGAATCTTTAATCCCCAAAACGTTTAAACTCCACAAATCAGAGATGGTTATATTCTCTAAATATGATAAACTAATCACATTATTATTTGTACTTTGTGGTCCTATAACCGTCCATCCTAATCGCGTCTCAATGGCAAGAAGTCCATCGTTATTAATTTTTTCTAACTCTCCAGTAATCAGTTCACCAATTATATCGGCTCCTAGTAATAATGTAATTTCTGTAATATTAGAAGCAGCATCGCTAAATTCTATATTTTTCCTCTTCATATAACTAATTAAAGCAAAATTGCTCATACGAGGAATAAAATTACAGATTTTTGTTTGATCCAGTACTGGTACTTTGCATCGAAATGACCTATCCAAACTTTCTACTGTAATTTCATATAAACCATGAGTACGTGGGGCTGAATCTAACCCTCCAAATACACCTTGTACAATAGTTTCATCCATAACTTTTTTATACTTCATTTCTTTTGTACATTCTGATAAAATATATGATTTTTGTGAACCTGAATCAATTAGAGCCCTTACAATTTTTGATTTATTGTTATTTACAAGCCGAACAATGAGTGTCTGTAATAGTGTGTTAGTTTTCGTATTATTAGCTAGAACATTGTCAACATCTCTATTTTCAGGAACTACTTTTCCACAATTTTCAGATTTTGGATGCTTGGCTATGTTCAGGTCAGGACACATTATCGCATAATGCCTTTTGCCACAAATAAGACATTTAACGAATGCTTTACACATTTTTATACTATGATTCGGCTTCAAACAACCAAAACAATATCTTTTTTTCTTGATTGCATTTCGTCTCTCATCTAATGTCAAATTTTGTGCTTTAAAGCAATCCTGACTTGAATGTGAAGATTTATCGCAAAAAATACAATTAAAAGTGGTTTTCTCACCTCCTTTTATACCTGCCGAAAATATCGTAGCTGCAGTAGGTATTTCTTCCTGTTCTTCTAATTTTCGCTGACGGCTGCATTTTCTTTCTTGTCCTTTTTCCAAACCAAAACTTGTACGAACCAAATGAATTCTTTCTTCACTTTCAACTTCTCCTCTTATAAATCCTAATAACATTTGTAAACGATTAGTTGAATCGATGATGTTCCTAGCGTCTTTATAAGTACTACGATGCCTCTCCCATGCAATTAATATATTTTCTGGTAAAGCAGATTCGACTAGTGGGTAAAGCATAGCAGCATATTTGTCGCTAGTTACACCTAACGATTCTAATGCTCGTAACTGTGTTTCTAATTTATCAAAGAGACTAGATATACTCATACTTGATCTATTTTTCGTTGCTTGCTGAAGAACTAAATTCAGTAATTCTCTAACATATACCTCTATGAGAAATTCATCCCTAGCAAACCTGGTTCGTAACTGATCGATGGCCTTTTCATAATTTTGACCTGATGGGGGAAAACTCTCTACCAACTCTCTGGCTGCGGAACCTTGCTCGGTGGCTTGTATTAAATACTGAAATTTGTCTTCAAGATCGATACCGTTGTCTTCATGAATCTTCTTAAACTGGCCCCAAAATCCAATCCAATTCCGTACATCACCATTAAATTTCTTGAATTCTAATTTGGGTAACCTGAATTGTCTTCTATCTTGTGCATTGTGCATAACTTCTACATGATCTGCTGATTGATTTGTGGTAAGAGATTCACATTTTGTTCGATAACTAATCCATGCCTCTCTATAGGATTCAATAGTATCCATTTCCTGTTCAATTTCTTCATCTTCAAATTCTGATGAAAACAAAAAGTCCTTAATTCTTTCATCAATGACAGATAGTCTCGTACTTTTATCTTCTAATTGTTTTAATTGAGTTACAACATTCTCCTTGTCTGGTTGATCGCTTTTGAAAACATTATCAATGTTTCGGCAGATCTTTGTAAATATACGCCTCAACTGTGTCCTCTCCTTCTTTAACTTATTCAAATTCTCCATTAAGTCCTGTCACGGTCGCCAAAATGTTATATGGAGAATTGATTGATATAGATATCTCTCGTCTATTAATAAAAATACCCTTTTTGAATAAAGAAGTGACGTTATTTTATTAAGTATATTTTTCTACAAAAAAACTGTCTAATTGACAGATACAACATTGATTATTTATATAAACAATTACTATAAATATATTCTTAACAGTATATATTGTTAGTTATCAATGGAAACGGACAGGGAGAAGTAGCTGCAACATTTTTACTTGCAAACGAAAATGCCGATAATATTAAAAAGATGATTCAAATATTCAAAACACATAATATATATTGGTCTAACGTTGTTGCAGTTTTTACAGACAAGGACTTTAAGGAACGAAAATCAATTTCAAGTGAATTTCCAAGTGCATCGTTATTATTGTGCTTTTTTCATACACTTAAAACTTTTCGCAACACAATTACTTGTGAGAAAATGTGTATTAATTCAATTCAACGAACCAATTGTTTAAAAATATTACAAAAGATTGCCTATTCTATGAATGAACATGACTATGAAAAAAATTATAAAGAGTTCATTGCATTAAATTGTGAAAAGGTAACACAATACCTTAATGACAACTGGCATGAGATTCGAAGTGAATGGGTAAGAGGGCTAATAAAAAAATCCGTTCATATAACATTACAACAACAAATCATTTGGAATCATTAAACCAAAAAATTAAACAAGTTGTTTTAAGAAATAGCTCCCTTATATCATTTTACAAAGATCTTTTAATTTTGTTTGATACTATACAAGACGAAAATAGGATGAAAGCATGTAATATGGCCAACAAAGTACCAGTTCATCACTACCCAAAACCTTCTGCTGAAGATAGTTACATAAATTTTTTAACACCCTATGCTTCATCTTTTGTTTTGGAGAAAATTGAAATTGCCAAAAATATTAAAAACGTTAATGAAGGCATTGATTTTACTACACATGATTGCAGCTGTTCATTTCGAATAAACATGAAATTGCCATGCGAACACATCTTTCATGCCTGTTTGATTAATAACGAACAAATGTTTGAAGAGACTTTGGTTCACCCCAAATTTACAAGAAGGTTTTACGTAGCACATCATGTCGTACGTCCAATTGAGCAAATATCTTTCAGCCCGATAGATACAGCTGAAACAGAAATACATCAGCTAGTGACTTCTCATGAGCACATACTATCTAGCAATGAAAAATACAAGAAAACACTAAAAGTGGGTGAAGAGATTGCCAGTTTACTATCAGAGTATGGTACCAATGATTTTAAGAATGTATTTGAACAATTAAAGATATTTCGTATGCATGTACAGAACAGAAACAAAATCTTAGTTGTTGAAAATGCAACTGTTGATTTAAATAAGATATCGACTGAGACTTCAAGCATTCTACCAACTGATTGTGACCTACAAATGCTTGATGAAATGTCTGTGAATAATCTGACATATGTTGATAATATTGCAGAGAGCACTCAAATTTTAGAGGCTGAAAGTATTACATCTGATGAGACAGAGACATTAAATGGAGAAACTATATATTTAGACCACGACTATTGTACAAGATCATGTGAGGATTTGGAAGAAAAACCGTCAGTGGAATTAAAAAACATAAAGATAAATGTACTCAAAATGAAACGAATTGGTCGTCCAAAAGGGGCTGATACCACAGTCATCGGACTGAAAAGAAAACGAAAAAGAAACAAACATACTTGAAAAAATGTTTCATATACTTATTATAGTATTCATATATGTATTTTAAATATACCCATGATGTTTTTATATTTGTTATTATTATTTGAACATAATAATTAATATACCTTTGGTGTTATATATACATTACTATATTTTTGTTCTTCAAAAGTATCACTTTAGCAAACAGTTGAGAC
Source organism: Leptura quadrifasciata (assembly GCA_963675555.1). Classification (NCBI taxonomy): domain Eukaryota; kingdom Metazoa; phylum Arthropoda; class Insecta; order Coleoptera; family Cerambycidae; genus Leptura; species Leptura quadrifasciata. The sequence continues at coordinate 104,556,176 of OY776676.1, forward strand.
ACAATAAACTTTAACTTTCATAGGTGTACATGCAATTCATTGGACAAGCATTCAATCAAAGCCAATTATTTTTTGAGCTGCAGCTGAATTTCAACCTCAAACTTATTAAAGGTGTTAAATACCTTCATACAAATTAGGCAAAAAAATCTGTAAAACATTTAATCATTTTTATTTCTTTGTTGTTTTGTGCATTACATTCCAAATATTATTTTCCTCCGTCACATTTTTTTTCCTAAAATGTTTTTTATAGTGTCTATTCTACAAATTTTTCGCAATTTCTTTGTTGGCACTATAATGTTAAATTCCGACTAAATATTACGTAAGTACGTCAAATGGTTTTATAGCTATAGAGCCAACAGGCAGACAGACTGACGGAATGAAACTATAGTTTAATTTTGATCACGTATTCAGTAAAAATCTCTTGAGGGTGATTTTTTTACGATATTTTCACATTTCTCTCCCCCCTCACCGCTCATTAATTAATAAAGTGTGGGGGCCTATCAGTGAATTTGTGGTAACCAGGGTCAATGATTTAATGTGGGGGGCTTGCGACGGAAGTATAAAAATGTGAATTTTATTCTTTATATTTGGGACACAGTGACAGATCAATGATTAATCACATAGGTAAAATTCCAATTAATGTCGATATTCGAAATTAGTTTTACCATTTTACCGACCACTACCTGGAGAATAGCGACAGTGCTGCTGATCCGAGAGCTGTCGGACGATTAGGAGTCGAACTATTGATCCGTGCCTCCCGGACGATTAGTCACTTCCAAGAAGATTAATTTACATTGTCTGAGGTATATGTAACTCTTCAACATGTAAATCAACGAGGTTTACTTATGTAAATCTTCTTTGATCTGTGTAACAACTAGACAATTGCAGGCAACTAATTATACTGATATATATGTATGATGTGACTGTTTATAGTCGTAGTCGAGGGTTATCATGGGCACAGATTTTTTTGCTGTGGCAAAATATTAAATAATAACTTATGCTCACGATGTTTTCCTTTGCTTATTTTATCAGTGCGTTTTTTATTGCCATATAATTTTATCTAAATCCAAAGGTGCACATAATATATAAATTTTGGCCAATAAAAAATATTATTTTTAAATACGTCGAAAAATTTAATTTTTCAGAATGATTAGTACATGGTCTGTTAAAATAACATTAGTGTTCTTTATTAGATATACTTTGAATTTCATCAGGTTAAAACAAAAATCAGTATTTGAAGTATTTTAATTATTACCAATTTGAGGAAAATACCTATAATAATTAAAGGAAGAGCTGGATCATCTCATTAAAGATAGGTTACATTTTGTGGAATAACCAAGAAAGTATAATATATAAATAGTGTGCCTCTGCCCGTCTATAATTCCACATAAATATTACAGCTGTGTTAGTTCTAAGGATTTTACTTAATATTTTCAATCATACATAGATTAATCGATAATATCAATAACATGTAAATTTTAGGATATTTATGTATATAACGTTATAAGTATAAAATAAATGAAGTCAGAAGGATATATTTTGCAGTTTTTACACTTCCATCATTTGATGAAAAGTTTAATGCTATTAAGGAATAAATTTAATTACCTGCCTTAATCCCTTTAAAATTAAAACAAAACTAATAAATTTGTAATCAATTCCACGGTATAATGCATGATTTGTTATAAAATTGTTTCAAGATACACTGATGATCTTGGTATTAAAAAAAGGAAGGGATTAACTACAAAAACAATAAATACATTTTATTATATTATTTACATTGTATGTAAAGCTTTTAGGTAACACCCTGTATAGAAAAAAATACGATATATATATTTTTACGTGGAAAAGCCATAAACAGTTAAGAAAGTTTTATATTATAAGTACATATAAAAGCTATATTAAAAATGTAGATAGAATCCTCAAAAAAGTAGTTCATAAAAACCCTGTGTTTATTAAAACTTATTTAGTTTATTTTGCTCCGTTTTTTACGTTAAATATCTTAGCAGTTCCATCATCTGATGTAGTTAAAACTTTACCACCATCTTTAAACACAGATATACTTAAAATATCAGTTCGATGACCAGTCAGAGTTTCTACCAATGTACCACTTTTTACATCGCACACATATACCGCACCATCCGCAGCACCAATAAATATTCTTCCACCTGTGCCCCACTTTAGAAGTGTTACAGCACACTCAATTTTTGCCTGATGTCGTAAAACTTGTTTTCCTAATTCCCATACACATAGTTGTCCAGTAAGGGAGCCTGTTGCTATAATGGCATCCTCACTATTAAACAAAGCACTTTCTATCTCTGTTTCTCCATCAGGAAGTAATGTAGAAATAGATTTGCCATCTGATAATTTGATAATCACAGAACCAGGTACTACAATTGCTAAAGTTCCATCTGCATTAATGTCTATATTGGTCACTGTCATATTCTGACTATTGACCCATATAACACTAGTGTCCTTAATATTCCAGAGACGTACATCACCATCTTCGTACCCAACTAGGAGCTGTTTGCCATTTGGCAAAACTTTCCCACAAGATGAAGGTGAATTATTCGGTGTAGCTAATACTTTACAATTACCCTGAGGTATCTGCCATATGTATATATCACCAGAGTGACAACCACAAAAAAGTATGTTAGCTTTTGGATGCCAAAACAACCATTCCATATCATCTCCTTCAAAACACCAAACTAATTTCTTATCCTTCACACTCCAAACTTGTACCATTCCAGCCATGTCAGCAGTAGCCACATACTGACTGTCATGATTAAAACCTACTTCTGTTACGGAATCCTTGTGACCAGTACATTCAAATACAACCTCTCCATTATTAGTATTCCATAAGTATGCCATATCATCTTCACCACCCGTTATCGCTAATTGTGAATCATTACTTAAATCTGAACTAAAGACCGACTTGTTGTGTTTAGTAAATGTTAAGACGGAGAGATCAGTTATTTCAGTTTCTATATCTTCATTTTCGTCAATATTCACCTCATCCAACATATCTTCAATATTTTCCTCATCTTCACCATCCGAGTAAATAACTTCTATGTCCTCTAAATCCTGTGGTAGATCATACCCATACCCATCCATTTTAATACAAGAATTGAATATGATATTAGATTACTATGTAATACTAAGATACAAATTCTAACCTACAAAAATATTAGCATAGATTATCAACATGTGACATGCGTCAGATCACGAACGTCAAAACGTCATGGTGTAGGTCAAGCAGAGAGGTCAAATGGGTCATGTGTTACATGTTTGCGTAGATCAAAAATGTTAGGATTACGCTCATAAATTGGAAGACACGGTGTTTATAATCTGAGTATTTATTGAAATGGAATACAAAAAATATATAACTCAAAGTGACAGTTTACATTAATTAATTACAAATCACACTATCCAGCATAGTCACAGTATATGATACCAAGTAGATGATATCTATGCTAAACACAATTGCGTGTGTCTTGAACTGCGGGGAATTCAAACATCGCTAACACGCCCCCTCAAGATGCACGCTGTTGATAATTTTTCAGTGTAACAAGTCCAAGATCATCAACACATCTCCAATGTGGTACTTTTGACAATGCTTTCGTTAAGATATCTGCTACCATTTGGTCGGTCGAAATATGTTCCAGAGTAACTAGTTCTCTCTCAACAGATTCTCGAACAAAATGATGGCGAATATCGATGTGTTTCGTTCTGGAATGATACATCGAATTTGATGCCAGTTGTTGTGCTCCTTGATTGTCAATGTACAATTTTACATCTGATATGTCTTCAAGTCCTATTTCACAAAACAGACTACGTAAATACAACGCTTCCTTCATGGCTTCGGACATGCTGACATATTCAGCTTCCGTCGAGGATAATGCAACCGTTCGTTGCTTCTGCGACTTCCAAGTTATTGCTGCACCTCCTAAGATGAATGTATAACCTGTATATGAACGGCGATCAGTTACACAGCCTGCCCAATCTGCATCACAATATCCGAACAAAGGTTCATCCGTTCTGGTATACATCAATCCTAAGTCTCTGGTTCCAGCTAAATACCTTAAAACTCTTTTCGCTGCTGCCCAATGTTGATTACTAGGTTCATTAGTAAATTGAGCTAACCTTGATACAGTATTTGCAATATCTGGCCTAGTTCCTACTGCAAGGTACGTAAGAGCTCCAATTAGTTCACGATACGGCCAATTACAATCTTTTGATTCTTCTGTGAATTTACTCACCTTCTTAGTTTGAATCTCAGCAGGTGTTTTCACTGGATTACACTCGCTCATTCCATACTTCTCAAGTATATCTAGAATGTACCTTGTTTGTGTTAACATAATGAAGTCACTTCCTTGGTTGATTTCCAATCCCAAGCAATACTTCGCTGGCCCTAGATCCTTGATTTCAAATTCTTCTAGTAGCTTAAATTTGATTTCTTCAATCCATTCAAGGTCCGTCGACGCTATCAATATGTCATCAACATAAATAATTAATAACAACAAGGTTCCTTTGCGTTTTGCGTGATACAAGCAAGGTTCTCCCTTCGTTGGTACTAGTCCAATGCTATCTAATTTCTTCGAAAGACATGCGTACCACTGTCGACCTGCTTGACGTAATCCATAAAGTGCCTTTTGCAATCGACAGGCATTTCCACCTCGCTCTAATTTCAATAGCATTTCTGTAGCTCGATTCTTTACTTCTTGAATTGCCCGTTTATCTTTTCCTATTCTCTCGAGCATTTCATGTAACATCTCTGGAATCTCCATGAATACTTTTTCTTCAAGATTTCCATTTAAATATGCGGTTACCACATCAAACTGTCGAATTTCCATTCCAAGTTTTGTTGCAAGAGCCAACATGAGTCGTATGGACTCCAATCTTGCTACTGGGGCGAAAGTTTGATTGTAATCAACGCCATATTGTTGACTATATCCTTTTGCAACTATTCGAGCTTTTCGTCTCTCAATAGATCCATCTGGCTTATACTTGTTGGTCAACACAATGCGACTTCCCACTACATTTTGACCTTGTGGTTTTTCAACAATCTCCCAAGTATTATTCTTTACCAGACTTTCAACTTCCAATTGAATAGCTCTTTTCCATTCCTCATTTTCAGGCGACATGATTGCTTCCTTTACAGTAATTTCTACAACTCCAGCAAACATTTCATCGTTTTCGTCATTATCATCTTGAATTATTGGAATAGCTTGTACTTCTCGATCAATTCGTTGAGCCGATGAAAATAATTTCCTAGGACGACCTCTAGATCCAGTACGAATTATCCTTGGTCTGCCTCTTCCTCTTCGATTTATTGGTACGAATTCAGGATCCGAAATTGGTATAGTCTGTGGGGATTTCTGTTGCCCCTGTGACTCCTCTAAAGATCTATTATTCACATTAGGATTATTTGTTATTATTTCGACTTGAATCTCCTGTTTAGGCCTTTCAATGTCATCGTCAATTAACACAATTTCCCTTTGATTGTCTTGAGATCCATTAGTATTTTCCTCTTGGAACCTGACATCTCTTGCGACAACAAATTTCCTGGTTTCTGGCAACCATACCTTATAACCTTTTGTTTCACGTGGGTATCCAACAAACACTCCTTTAATCGATCGCTCAGCGAGTTTCCCTTTCGATGGATCTTTATCTAAAACATATACAGTTGATCCAAATGTCCTCAAATAGTTCCATGTCGTCTCTCTGCCTGTCCACTTCTCATATGGTATACCACCACTCAGGCTACTAGATGGACATCTATTTCTAATATGACTTGCAGTTGCAATTGCTTCAGCCCAAAACATCAGTGGCAGTCCTGATTGGATTAATAGACAGCGCGCCATGTCTAACAGGGTTCTGTTCATGCGCTCAGCGACGCCATTTTGTTGTGGTGTCCTCACAACTGTCAATCGACGCTCAATACCTTGCATATCTAGGAGTGAATCAAACTCTTCATTGCAGTATTCTTTTCCATTATCGGATTGAAGACATTTTATCTTATTGCCAGTCTGCCTCTCAACGTGAGCTTGATATAATTTGAACGCCTCTAATACTCCACTTTTCTGTTTCAAGCAAAATATTTCACACCATCGGGAATAATCATCAACAAATGTGACAAAATACTTAGCTCCATTTGCAGCTTGTGTCCTGAATGGTCCCACAACATCTGAATGGACTATCTGCAACACTTTGTCACTTTGACGTTCGCTCGTGGGGAACGGTAATGCAGTCATTTTGCTTCTTAGACATACATCTCATCTTGACAAACATCCCACGTCCTTCATAGTAATTTTTCTTTTGGTTACTTGACTAATGACCTTCACAAGATCTCTTGAATTTAAGTGTCCCAGACGACTGTGCCATCTCTTCACTTCAACTTGATCACCTGTCTCTGTCATGCCAGCCATGCCATTTGCCTCATTGATATAGTACAAGTTACCTCGACGTTCAGCTGTCAATTTGACTTGTCCTTCTATATCGAAAACGATAGCTGAATCACGTCTAAACAATACTTCATGATCCTTATTGGTGATTTTAGCAACGGATACTAAATTTGATCTTAGTTCTGGCACAAACAGAGTATCAAATAATTCTATCCTCCTGACGTCTTTCTCATTGACTACTGACAAACCTACAGTACCTTTTCCTTTGATCTCACTGGATGCTTGACTAGCTAGATTGATTTTTCCATGCGTGGACGCATTGAGATATTTAAATGACTTTTTATCTCCGCATAGATGCGCCGTGCAACCGCTATCGAGGATCCATGGTCGAGATGTCGATTCACTTGATACTTGACATTTACTATAATAAGCCGCAAACGTATCATCTATGGCTTTTGCACACTGCTTGCCTTTTTCATGACATTTCCTATCATTTTTATTCGGACAATCAGGCGACTTGTGGCCTTGCATACCACACTTGTAGCATTTTCCATTAAATATATTTGCAGGAATATTTTTCTCGCTGTACTTGCCCTGCCGTTGTCGTCGTCGATTTCCATTGCCTCCAGCTGCAAGAGCTCCAACCATTTCAATTACATTGGACTGCTTTCTGACATCACTCTCCTCTAAAATTTTTACTTTGAGAGCATCTACAGACGGTAGCTCATCTCGGGACTCAATTGCACATCTAAAGTTCTCATAACTAGATGGAAGACTATAAAGCAACATTATCGACAATAAATCTTTATGTACCTGTACATCCATGGCGACCAATCGGTCTACTGCGTCAAAGAATCTATTCATGTGGTCTCTAACGTCACCACCTTCACTTAATTTCTGAAGCATTAGCTGCTTGAGTAGCGTAGCTTTTCTAGCAGGTCCTTTTGATGCGTAAATAGATTCAAGTTTTAGCCAAACCTCACGGGACGTCACACATCCTCGTACATGCTGCAACTCTGTTGGATGTATAGACAGGATCAAATCTGATTTTGCCTTCTTATCTGCCTTAGTCCATTCTGCTTTAATGCCACCTTCAGTTTCTTTACCCGGAAGCGGTTTCTCACCACTAACATATTCCCAGAGATCATTCTTGGTCAACAGTGCTTCCACTTGCAACTTCCAAGTTTCATAATTATCCTTGGACAGAGACTCAATTCGAGTGCTACTCGATACACTTGATGCCATTTTGTAACTCTCTATTAATTACAGAATATACTCTCAAAATTCACAACTTCAGTATTATAACCGTTCTGGGCCCATGACCTGTTAGGATTACGCTCATAAATTGGAAGACACGGTGTTTATAATCTGAGTATTTATTGAAATGGAATACAAAAAATATATAACTCAAAGTGACAGTTTACATTAATTAATTACAAATCACACTATCCAGCATAGTCACAGTATATGATACCAAGTAGATGATATCTATGCTAAACACAATTGCGTGTGTCTTGAACTGCGGGGAATTCAAACATCGCTAACAAAAAATAAAATATCTGTGGTTGTGGTTAGTTATTAGTAGGAATCTAGACCAATGTGTGTTACATCAAATTCATCGTACTATTACTCAAGTACTCAAAGGGTCTTACTTGGTGTGCCGCAGGGCAGTGTGCTTGGGCCAATACTTTTTCTATTGTATATTAACGATTTGCAGCAATATCTAAACAATGACTCAGTATATAACTATATGGAACACCGTTTTAATATTTATTCACTATTTATCAATATGTGCTTTGAATTAAGAGATATCTGAAATTCATTAAAAATATCTACTTGATATTTTTATTTCAATTAAAAATATCTAGTTGATATTTTTAAATCATTTAAAAATGTCAATTAGACATTTTTAATAGAAATAAAAATATCAAGTAGATATTTATAAATCATAATTTAAAAATATCTACTTGATATTTTTAATTAATTTGAGATATCTGATGACGCCATCTATGATGCAGAAGCTGAGGTGTTTAGTTATATGTGGCAAACTGCGTATATCTCATTGCCTGTGTTGCCAAATTGCTTATATTTTATTTAGAATCGGGAATTTTACAGTTCTCTGTGGAATCGTTGGGCAAGGGCAAGTAAATGACAACTTCCTACTTAAGATGAGTAGGTAGTTTTTACAATATTTTGCCAGGAAGCCTATTTAGATTTTAGATAGTTACAGTTACATATACTTATGTTGTTATTTAATCATTAATAAACAGTAAACGAAGTAGTGAACTTATACTCACAATTCTCAAAGCACCGTCAACTCACAATCATACTTTCAAAGTTATTATTTTGAAAAGTTTGATCTGTAAAATGGACATATTGAATGTTTTAATTGTTTTGACGCTACTTTGGGCTTAGAGTTCGAGTTAAGTCAACGATTGCACACAGACTACTTACTCTGTGGAATGCACGAAGTCATCAACACCACACCACAGAATAGATAATAATAAATAACTAGGTAACAACCAAACTACAGTTTTTTTTGTAATAAATGTTAATGCAAAATTTTAATTGCTGATAGCAACAAAACCAAAGCATTGTTATAAACGGTCACACTGGCAACTTGGCAACACAGGAACAAATTACATAGATCGTTATAGACCTGACAAACTCACCATTACATAATGTTTTACCTCTCGTACAGAGATGGCGCCACGTTCTGATATCTCTAATGAATTAGAAATATCTACTCGATATTTTTATTTCAATTAAAAATATCTAGTAGATATTTTTAAATGATTTTAGAATATCTGTTTGATATTTTTAATGGAAATAAAAATATCTAGTTGATATTTATAATAGAATAAAAATATCTCTTAGATATTTTTAATTTAATTAGAGATATCTCTAATTAATTTCAGATATCTAAAATTAATTTCAGATATCTGAAATGAATTAGAGATATCCCTAATTACATTTCAGATATCTCTAATTCAAAGCACATATTGATAAATAGTGAATAAATATTAAAACGACGTTCCATATAACTACTTATGCTGATAACACAAATATTTTAATTTTTGAAAAAGATTATGATAGTATAAAAACTAAAGCAACTGATGTGATGCAAAGAATATCAGGGTGGTTTAAAAAAAATTTGATGATATTAAGTAGCGATAAAACAAATTGTATCTTATATATTTAAACATAGTAGAAACAAAACTGAATACCCGAAGGAAATAGATATAAACAATGTTACCATTAACTACACTGAAACCACAAAATTTTTAGGAGTGACTATTGACGTGATTGATGTACATATACACCACAGGTAATGACGTACATATGAACTGGAAGACCATGTACAAGTGCTCTGCGGTAGACTAAGTCCCGTTTGTTACTCTTTAAAAGAACTGAAGAAGGTAGTGAATCATAATATATACCCTTCTTGTAGCCTATTATGGACAGTTTTATAGTTTAATGTCATATGGCATAATATTCTGGGGTGGTTCCCATAAGAAATATTCATAGTTCAAAAGAGGGCACTACGAATCTTAACCCAGTCTAAAACTAACTGAATCATGTCGTCAACACTTCAAAGCATTAAAACTATTAACAGCTCCAGCTCTATTTGTTTATGAATGTCTTTGTTTTATTCACAAGCACATGATTGAATTTAAAGACAATATCAGAGATCATAATTATGCAACAAGACACAAAGATATTTCTCTCTTATCCAATACACAACACAACAGTTTTGGAAAAAGGGTGTTTTTATAAATGTCTGCAATTTTATAATTTTTTGTCCAACCATTTGAAAAATACTACATCTACAAATGTCTTCAAGAATAATATAAAAACTTCTTAATATCTGCAGAACCTTATACCTTAGAGGAAGTGAACGAGACAACTTTTAACTAGTATTCTTTTAGCCAGTATTCTTGTAATTAGTAGTAGTAGTAGTTTTTTAAGCATTTTTACATTTTTTTTAACATGTATTTTTATTCCTGTAGAACTTGGACATGTAACAAACATAAATTGTAAAAATTTTTGTCACTGTTATGCAATAAAATTCTATTCTATTCTAATAAGTAAAGTACTATGCTATTAGTTAATACATTTGTGTAACAGTTTCGTCCTGTTTCCGTCATAGTTTTTTTACTTACAATATTTCAACTTGAAATCAATTTCTACGGAATTTATATAAAGAAATATCTAGGAAAATGTGACTACTTCATTTAATATATCGTAAATTGATGTTATTACTGAAGTAAACAGGATTTATAGAGAAAAATAGACGTCTGTTGGTAGTAATCGAACCTTCCGGTAAATAAGGAAAACGATTGGAAAGTCAATCAATCAATCAACAAGGCTTTATTATAAATTAAAAGTACAACAGTAAATACCTCCCCAGAACCCATCCCGGGACCGCGACCGTGCAACCACCGCGTTAATCGCGGTAGCGGATTGCAGGATCGGGCGGAATAGGCCTGGTTCGGTTCTCAGACTAAGAAAGAGATAAAGATAAATAAACATTCAGGGATTGTGTGGCTCCTACTCAAGTTGTTTATTGTTTTTATTAGACCACCGATTTCATTGGTTCCCGTAGTTGTAAACAACGTCACATGACCGCGTGCCTTTGCAGTTGCTTTTTGCTTTATTTTCATCTGCCGCCACATTTGTTAATACTGTCCATTGCTATTTTGAGCCTGTTATTAATTATGCTTGTTTGTGCTGTTTGTTCATCTGAAAAAATTACCAAAAGTTGTTTAGTTTGTTTACAAAAAGGAAGAATCTCGCTCATTTCACATGTAAATTTGTTTATACATTGGCGTAGATTAGGGTTATGAAGTTTGTGTTTTGAGAATAATTTTTCAGCTGAACCGTGTTATAATATAAATGCTCATTCTGCAGGTTCCCAAGGGGTTTGAAGCCCTTAAGATTAATGATCCAGATTTGAGCACGGGGAACATTCTCTTTCATTTTATCCGCCAGAGTGCACCAGCTGTACTCGGTTGTTTGTCCGTCAATGTCAATATGTCTGAATAAATAAGGTTAATTAGAATATAAAATGAAAACTTGTTGCTGTGTACCAAAGTGCTCTAACACAGTAGAACATTTATTTCCTAAAAATGGCCGTTTCCGACAACTATATGATAAATCTGGTGTGTTAAAATTGTAATCTATATATCTTCATCTTCAAGTGTACTAACTAAAATATTGTCATAATTAATTAATCTAGAATAAATGAGGATTTATAAACAAAAAATTCAACAAGTTCATAAATGTAATTATATACTTTTCAACCAAATCAGCTTTTAACCTCTCCACAATAAAATTGTGAGAGGTTACTAAAATTTTTTTCTATAAACTCTATAGCACCTCTTTTTATCAGCTCCGCGTTTAAAATTTTTAACGATTTATTGACCAACTACCCTAATCCTTTTTATCAATTTGGTTCATTTCTACGAATAAGAGATTGGGAAACTCTCAGAAATCGGGAAATTTAAACTATTTAAAGGTTATATATGATACAAGTTAAGAAAGACATTAAACCCATTAAACCGAGTACCCATGGCTTTATCTATTGGATATATTAGGAACTGGCTTGGATTGCTCCCCATTATATATGCTCAAATCATTTTATGCTTGAGGATATTCATGTGGCCCCAACAGGAAAAGATTTTTAAGAAAAGGTGCTTTCCCACGTATTTTTACTAGGAGACCTGTTTCCATAGTGTCGTATCAAGGGTAAGTCATGTAATTTGTTTTTTAATATTAATGTAACTAAGTTTTATTTACTTAATTATGAGTGATGCTACGCATTGAAGATCGGTGGATTTCAATGTTGGTTTTATTAAGCTACGTTATTCTACGCTTACTTATTATGTGTATGCTATTTCTTAATATGTTTTGTTTGATATGTTTATCGAAATAAATCTGTTATCTTTTTTTTTAGAGAAGCAGGCACCTCACATAGCAAGGATGGAGAATGCTTATTTACTGGTCCGCCATTAAAAAAATTGCCATGTTCTGAAACTGAAACTGCTTCTGAATTGATAGAGCCATCCGATTTAGATATTTTGGCCAGGTAAAATACCTATGATGAATGTAGAATTACAATTCTCTATACCTAATTATAGTTTCTATTTTCTTAAATTGAATGTAAATATAATTTCAGTAGATATAATATATTGTTATGTGCTGCCCTCTAACGGGGAAAGATGTGATTAAGTCCCTGTTCAAGGTGAAGGGAAACCTGTTATTCTGTTACTCCCTGACTAGTAGGGTGGCGCCGTCTATGAGCCAATTGACGAACAATCATCTAGTACATAGTAGAAAACTATGGAGGATTCCAGAATATTATGGAATAGGGTTCTGGTACATTTCAAGTGTGTGTATATAAAGAGGTGAATCCAGCAGATGGGGGAACAGTTCAGTTGAGTGAAGTATGCAGAACAGTTCAGTTCAGTGAAGTATACAGTACAGTTCTAGTATACAGAGAGAGTTTTTAGGTTAGACAAGAGTTGACAAGTTTAAGAAGAAAAGTAAATAGCGTTTTAAAAGCAGTGACTTTATAATAGATTAAGTTATTATTAGTTGTGCAATTTTTAAGTATTTACTAGTGTAATTTTAGTGATTAATAAAATAGTGGTTAGTGAAGATTCTTGTTGCAAGTTATTTGAACCCACACAGTGTTTACTGAAGACTGTAAACACGTAACAATATTATAAATATTATTTTCATGTAAAAATGAGAGATTGATTATAAGTTATAAAATTTTGTGCCTATTATGTACCTATATTATTTTTTAGCAAATCAACATCAGATTCTGCAGAATCAAAAGACAATGATGACTCTTCAGTAACAGAGACCGCATATGAAGTAATTGATTTGGATCAGTCACCACCTAGAAAGAAGTAGGTATGTTACATTTTCTATTAGCTAGTAGTTTGAAAATTTGTCTTTATACACTGTGATCCATTTTGAATGGAAACACCCCTATAAAAACTGATTATTTAACCAAAACAAATTTGGGATGTACCCATTTGAGAGGTTCTGAATCCAGTGGTACAGCTACATTTGCAATAAAAAAATCGCTAATCAAATTTATCTATTTTTGACATTGAAAAACAATCATAGTAGGCCTTAAAAGTTGAAAGTAATCTCTAGGTTTTTGTCACAAAGTAAAGGTTTTGTTCGGCTATATTTTAAAAAAGTTCTGTTAAAGTCAGATAATAAACACAATTTTTACAGGGTCAAAATGGGTCACACTGTATAATATCAAATTAACTTTTCATTACTATTTTCAGGCATAGGTTATGTTACTATGGTGATATTCTTTCTTCAGATTTTGATCTCCATGGAAGACTAAACGCGGTCGAAAAATTATAAAGCCGACAGTTTCAAAGCAGAAGAAAAAAATTATAAACCTGCAGAGATCTAGAAGGAGATTAAAACAAAGAATCGACTGCTTAAATTCATTATTGAAGTACCTCCATCAAAATCAGATGATTTCCGAAAATGCCGAAACAGCAATTCAGGTAAAGCTAATTTGACCAATTTCAGTAAATTGTATTATTACATTATTAGCTAAATGATTCACACGAACATACTCATCAACAATGAATAAACAGTCAACAGAACTTCAGTATTTGGAAATTTTTGAACACTTCTGTTATGTCTATTTTCAAATAAAAAAGTAATACAATCAGAAAATTACAATATTCAATGCAACTTATAATATAACCTTGGAATGCTTCAAATAATTACTATTAATTCACCAATACTTCATTAATTAACAATTTTATTACTTTCTGATTAATTACTTTATTAACCATGTTATTAATGATTCTACGTTAGTATTTGAATTGAAATATGCGAATTCACATACCATTTTGCCTGTTTTTTGTGATATTTGAAATCAACCTTGATATGATATAAAAATGATGCTAAAGATGAATGAGATATTTTAGTTCAACCAAGTATAAGCGAAACTGTTTCCTGTACAATTCTGGTGTAGTTACTTCTTGAGTGCTTTTCATAGAAGAATAAACAACCATATTATTTACTAATTCATCACACAATATTTTTTTACCAACTGTGCTAGCAGTAACATAAATAAAAAATTTTTTTTGTAGGCTTCACTTCCAAGAGATGCTAAAGAAATCATTAAACAAGTTTTGAACAATCCATCGGGGGCGAGCGTAGGTGCGTCTTTACTATGTACATACTTCGGTATGCGATGTAAAGCAACGACAGGCGCGGTTAGTACTTGGATTGGTGACCATTCCAACGGAAACCGCGTTCTCGCCTCACACATCTTCCAGCGGCTTGTATATCAGTGTATGCGCGGAAGCTGTACAACCTTAGGCGAGGGTTGTATAGGAGATATACCATCCTTCGGAGGGGATGTAAAGCCGTCGGTCCCTTGTCTATTAAATGTTAGGCAAGTAAAAGATCCCTACTCTTCTTAAGGGAAGAGGTTCGGCAAAATTCCTGGTTGGGGGTAGCTCGTCTACAGGCGTCGGTGTTAGGCCTCAGTAGCGGAAATAGGCCGACGTTAAATAAATGTAAAAAAAAAAAAAAAAAAACAATCCATCGAAACAGAAGTACAACGCATCTTTGCGATCTTCATCTGCATGAGTTATTCCCTACATTACCTTTCATTGAATAATATATACTATAATACTACACCATGGAGAGCATTCAATATCACCACACTGCGGTGCGTTGCATCCAGACCTGTACAGTAGGGATTGGTCTATAAGCGCCAGAATAAAAAATAATGCTAAACACTAACTTTTATTACATAATCATAATTAATAATCAGTCAACTGCCAACGTGAGGAAGACGCATAATCATGATCATTTGAAAACTATGATAGGTACTATATCAGTATCAGTTTATTCGTCTTTAAGATCATATTACATGATATTAGACATGTCAATAGTAAAAAAATTATACAAGAGTATAAAAACAAAATATTGTTACGTTCTTACAAATTTCAGTAAACACTTTGTGGATTCCAAATAACTTGCAACAAGAATTTTCACTAACCACTGATTTATTTAATCACTAAAATTACACTAGCAAATACTTAAAAATCACACAACTAATAATAACTTAATCTAATATAATTTCACTACTTTTAAAACACTAAGCACTTTACTTTTGTTCTTAAACTTGTCAACTCTTGTCTAACCTAAAAACTCTCTTTTGTCTGTTTACTTCACTAAACTGCATACTTCACTCAACTAAACTGTTCCCCCATCTGCTGGAGTCACCTCTTTATATACACACTTGGAATCCTTCTAGAACTTTTTTCTAGAATTCTCCATAATTTTCTACCATGTAATAGATGATTGTTCGTCAATTGGCTCATAGACGGCGCCACCCTACTAGTCAGGGAAGTAACTAAGCTTCTGAGGAAAACTTTGAACATGAACTTAATCACATCTTTCCTTGTTAGAGGGCAGCACATAACACTGCCCCCTCCTTAAGCCTGAACGTCCCGGTCAGGCAATTCAGATTCCCCAACATACTTCATACTTCGCCAACCTATCCAAGTGCACGATCTTCATCTTGGACTTCTTACTACGTTGAATTCGGTAAACAACGTCATTGATCCGAGTGATGACTGAATACGGTCCTTCCCAGGGTGGGTGAAGCTTCGGAGATTTTCCCTTCTTTCGCTGTGGGTTATATAGCCAAACCAGATCGCCCTCCTTGAATCCTGCTGACGTTCCCTTCCGGTCATAGCGAGCCTTCATTCTGTCACTAGCTATGCTAACTTGGTTTCGAACCAATTCGTGGACATTCCTCAGCTGTTGACTAACTTCGTCTGCGTAGTCATCCACGGACAGTGGCTTCTTATCTGGTGTACCAAACATCAAATCACATGGCAGTCTGATCTCGTGCCCAAATATTACACGAGCCGGTGTCTGTTTAGTCGTCTCATGAATGGCAGCCCTGTATGCCATTAAGAAAAATGGTATATGTCGATCCCAATCTCGCTGGTTCTTGTGAACTACCTTAGAAAGATGTTCCTTCATGGTTTTATTATGTCGTTCCACCATTCCATCTGACTGGGGATGAAGAGGGGTTGTCCGAGTCTTGTGAATGCCCAGCAACTCACAAATTTTCTGAAATACCCCCGACTCAAAGTTTCTCCCTTGATCGGAATGTAGCTCCAGGGGTACACCAAATCGGCATACAAGGTTATCCACCAAAACTCGAGCAACAGTAACTGCTTCCTGATTCGGAATGGCATAGGCTTCCGGCCATTTACTAAAATAGTCCATAGCGACCAGGATGTATTTATTCCCATCATCTGTCACTGGGAATGGGCCCGCTACATCTATAGCAATCCTCTCAAAAGGAGCTCCGACATTATATTGCTTCATTTGGCCCCTGCTCTTCGTCTGTGGCCCTTTGGTAGCTGCACAAGCCTTGCATTTGCGGCACCAAGCTTCCACATCTTGACGGCTATTTATCCAATAAAATCGTTCCCGTACTTTAGCCAATGTCTTATTCATACCAAAATGTCCCCCGGACACTCCATCATGTATTTCCTGAAGTACTTTTGGGATCCGACAGCTGGGTATCACCAGACGCATGGTAACTTCCTTCCCATCTGGACTTTCCCATGCTCTCTTTAATAGCCCATCTATAACCTTAAGGGAGTCCCATTGTGCCCACAATGCCTTCAGCTCCACACTTTTGTCCGAAACATCCTTCCATTCCGGTCGCGTTCCTTTTTCTTTTGCCCTTAATATAGGACCAATTACGCTGTCATCCATTTGTTCTTGTCTTAGAACTTCCTTTGTCCAATCATCTGGAACATCTACCTGAACTGTGTTTACTATTACCGTGCCCTGTGCTTTTTCAACCCGATAGCAGTGCTTGCAGTCATCTTTGCACGGTCTTCTTGACAGAGCATCTGCATTTTTATGAGACTTTCCAGGTCGGTGTTCGATTGTGAGGTCATATTGCTGCAGTCTTTCTATCCAGCGAGCCAGTTGACCTTCTGGAGTTTTCAGCTGCAGTAGCCATTTTAATGCAGCATGGTCGGTCCTGATTTTGAAATGTTGGCCATAGAGGTACTTGTGAAAATGGTCCACGGACTTAACAATGGCCAATAGTTCCTTCCTTGTTACACAATAATTCCTCTCTGGTTTGGACAGTACCTTACTGAAATACTCGATTACTTTTTCCTCTCCATTTTGGACTTGAGATAGTACACATCCAATTGCGGAGTTGCTAGCATCCGTGTCAAGAATATAGAGGCCCTTTTGTTGGGGATATGCTAGCACAGGACTACTGCATAACGCTGCTTTCAGCTTCTTCCATGATGTTTCACACTCCGGTGTCCACTGATATTTAACTTTTTCCTCCGTTAGCTGGTGTAGTGGCTTTGCTATATCCGCAAATCCTTCCACAACACGTCTATAATAAGTGCAGAGGCCAAGAAAGCTTCGTAATTCGTGTACATTTGAAGGTCTTGGCCAATCACGCACGGCAGAGATCTTGTCCGGGTCTGTCTGTATTCCCTCCGAAGATACGACATGTCCAAGGAATTTCACTTCTTTTTGGAATAGTAGACACTTCTTTGGATTCAACTTTAGGTGTGCATTTCTGATTCTCCCAAATACTTCTTGAAGATTTTCCAAATGTTCCCTGAAGTTTCGTCCCATAACCATTACATCATCAAGATAAACTAAGCACGTCTTCCAAGTTAGTCCTCGGAGTACAAATTCCATCAATCTTTCAAAAGTAGCTGGCGCATTGCAAAGTCCAAAAGGCATCACGGTGAATTGATATAAACCACTACCTGTTGAGAAGGCAGTCTTTTCCTTGTCGTCAGGGTGAAGTCCCACCTGCCAATACCCACTTCGAAGGTCTAGAGTTGAAAACCATCGTGACCCTGCCAGCGTACTTAATGTATCGTCAATTCGTGGTAGTGGATAGCTGTCTTTCTTCGTAACATCATTCAGCTTCCGGTAGTCGACACAAAATCTCAAAGTTCCGTCCTTCTTGGCAACTAAAACTATCGGTGATGACCAGGGACTGGTTGATTCCTCAATTACTCCATCTTGTAGCATCTTTTGAACCATCGCAGCAGCTTCCTCCTGTTTAGCTAGTGGCAACCTCCTAGGTTGTTGGCGGATTGCGGCTGAATCACCAGTGTCTATCCGATGCTGTACTACATCAGTTTTCGTGAGGATGTCTGTGTTTTTGGCAAATACCGCACTTTCTTTCTCCAAAAACTTGATTGCCTCTCTACGTTCATCCTCAGATAGGTGTTCAAACTGGGAACTCAACAAAGTCACAACTTCCCTGTCTACACTGGTTGGCGAACATTTCTCCCCTTGTTCCTCGCACCTTGCTATCCACTGGACTGGTTCGTAGGATCCTATTGCCTCGCCTTCCTTGAAAGTTACCGAGTGGGAATTTAAATTAGCCACTCTAATTGGAATTTTGTCTTTTGTCCGGGTCAGAGTTCTTGCTAAGATTACGTTTTCTGTCTTAATTGAATCATCTTTTTCAACAAGGCCAACACGGTATCCACCAGAGTTTCCTTCCAGAATGGCCTCGATTATTTGTTCAGAACGAGCAGGAATCTTGATTGTCTGAGCCGTCAGTAGCCTCACTTTTTGAAATCGGTCATTTGCTGTTGACAAAATAAATTCTTCATTTCCAATCTTTAGAACTCGTTCTACCACGTCAAGTACAAATTGATCTTGTACTCCCATAACATCCAGCCCCAAAATGAAATCATCCGTGATGTCAGCCACAATAACCCTATGACTAAAGCACAGGCGTCCAAACTGCAGATCTAGGTCAACTTCTCCATGAACCCTTACCCTGTCTCCTGTGGCTGTTCGAACGACCAATCCATTTTGGCTTTTATCAACTTTTATTCCTGATAAAAATCCGGGCCGCACTATTGACGACGTGGCACCTGTGTCGATAGTGAAGATACATCTCCTTTTGTTTACATAGCCATCCAAAAGCAGACTACTCGGGACTCTTCTAATCTGGGAAACCCGTATCTCTCTGGGGGCACCGTGTTCACCAGCCAGCACAGCCCCCAAGGTGCTGGCTATCTTTAGTTTTCCTGCGGCTCTTCAGTCGTTGCGGCATTTACTCTCTCAGGGCTCCGCTGCCGACAGTTTCGCTTAATATGCCCTGTTTTGCCGCACTTATAACAACGAATCACCTTCCTTGACTGTTCATCGCTCTGTTCTCTTTCCTGCTTCCTTGGAGCATCTGGTTTTGTCATCAACTGGCTTATCATTTTGTGTATGTCAGCCATCAAAGATTCCATATTTGATTTTTCTAAATGGTCCTCTTCTACCTTCATGGCTCGTACTCTCGGACGTGGAGTCTCTTTATAAGCGGCTTCAACTTCGAGGGCATGGATCAAGGCTTCGCTACCAGTCTTATCTCGAGATAATCTAAGGACTCGCCTGATCTCCTCATCTCTTATGCCATCGATGAAAGTACCAACTGTTAATTGTTCCTGGAATTCTTTGGGTGCATCCGGGTAAGCCAGGTATGTCAGTCGCTCAACAGCTGCTTCAAAATCTTGTAAAGTTTCCCCAGCCTTTTGTGTGCGTGATTTGAGCTGAGTCCTGTATACCTGGGCGAGGTGTTGGTCGCCATATCTTAGATCTAGTGCAGCTTCCAAAACTTTAAAATCCCGTTGCTGCGTCACTGGGATACTCTGGAGCAACTCTGAGGCTTGGCCCCTTAATGCTAGCACCAATGCCATAGCTTTGTCTTCATTACTCCAATTGTTTGCGTATGCCGCTGCCTCAAATTGTCTTTTATAGGTTGACCAAGAAGTTTGACCATCAAAGGAAGGCGGTTGTAATCGAGGACCTGACGATGATAATACCAGCTGGCCTCCTTGTTCTCTTAACAGTCGCTTAAGTCGTTCTACCTCTCCTTCAACTGCACGAAATTTTCCTTCTATATCGGTAACTTTCCCTTCAACGCCAGTAACTTTTTGTTCAACGCCAGTAACTTTTCCTTTGACTTCAGATACTTCCTCTTCAACCTTATTTACTTTTCCTTTGACATCACATATTTCAGTCTTTATGTTGCCCATATCCTCTTTAATTTCACTTTTGAGGTCTTCAGTTGCCGAAAGGATAACATCTTGTTGCCCCTGTATAATTTTCCTTAATTCTTCTTCACGTTTCTCTTGTTCTTCTTTTTCTTCCAGTTTTTCTTTCTGACGTCGTCTTTCTTGTTCTTCTTGACGTCTCTCTTGTTCTTCTTTTTCCTCTTGGCGTCGTTTCTCTTGCTCTTCCTTTTCTTCTTGACGTCGTTTTTCTTGCTCCTCTTTTTCTTCTTGACGTCGTTTTTCTTGTTCTTCTTTTTCTTCTAACATCATTTTTCTAAATGCGGCGAACATGTCTTGCATTTGTTTTTCAGCAGCCATACTTCTTGTTTCCATTCAAAAACTAACAAACAACACTAACAAGTCTTTGCCAGGTACAAGTCAAATTTTATTTAAAGTCTATATCACTTCTCAGTTGAAAGCACTTAAATAAAACTACACTAATTTCTAAACAGAATGTTGCAGAAATTTCTTCACAGTAGCACAAATAAGTCTCGTCTAATGTCTATATCACTTTCCAGTTCGACTCACTTCGCTATCTCCAGTGGTTTCCAAATAGAACACTATGGAACTTCGTCGAATTCTTCAGAAATTCTGTTGCAATTCCGCTTCCGACACCAATTGTTACGTTCTTACAAATTTCAGTAAACACTTTGTGGATTCCAAATAACTTGCAACAAGAATTTTCACTAACCACTGATTTATTTAATCACTAAAATTACACTAGCAAATACTTAAAAATCACACAACTAATAATAACTTAATCTAATATAATTTCACTACTTTTAAAACACTAAGCACTTTACTTTTGTTCTTAAACTTGTCAACTCTTGTCTAACCTAAAAACTCTCTTGTCTGTTTACTTCACTAAACTGCATACTTCACTCAACTAAACTGTTCCCCCATCTGCTGGAGTCACCTCTTTATATACACACTTGGAATCCTTCTAGAACTTTTTTCTAGAATTCTCCATAATTTTCTACCATGTAATAGATGATTGTTCGTCAATTGGCTCATAGACGGCGCCACCCTACTAGTCAGGGAAGTAACTAAGCTTCTGAGGAAAACTTTGAACATGAACTTAATCACATCTTTCCTTGTTAGAGGGCAGCACATAACAATATAAATAAATATAAAATACAAACAAACATAGAATATAAAAACATGAAATAAACAAACAAACAAGTATTGTATATGGAAACAATATAAAATCCAACACAGACTATATAATACATAATTATAATATAATTAGTCAGAACATATTTACAAATATTTAAAAAAATCTAAAAAGGATTATCCCTTTGGGTCATTTAAAAATTCTTCCACACTGTAGAATCCCTTCGATAATAATAGGTTTTTTATAGTTACTTTGAACTACCAATTTTTAGGCATTTTAAATTATCAGGCAAGCTGTTGTATAGTGCAATGCAAGTGTACTGTGGCGAAAGCTTGAAATTAGATGTTTTGTGATGTGGTATCGTTAATAAATTTCCTTTACGAGTTTGATAATGATGAGGATCAGCTAATGTAACAAAAGTTCTTCAGACTAAGTTTAGTAAATATTAGACAGTTATATATATAAATGCAGGGAAGTGTAAGTATCTTTTTGCTGATAAAAGTATCTCTACAGGACTCTCTGTACTTTAATTTGAAGATTAATCTAATTAATCTTTTTTGATGAATAAATACTCTGTTTGAATGACATGACCTGCCCCATAAGAGAATATTGAAAGAAAGGTGAGAAAATATATCTACTAGTATATATCTTAATATTATGGTTACATCTAATCGTTGCATTAGATGTATTGGCAGTATCTGTTCCCTTGATCTAGACATGAATTAATATCGAGATTATAATGAATGAATGACTTAAAATTGTGTAGTTGTAGTGTTATTGTTATGTTATAACTACTACAACTACGTATATTGAAAAATATTGCTAAGTGGTCTTGACCAAAATAATAGTTAATTATGTATTTGGATAACGGATCTTCGTACTATGTATTCCTAAATTATTAATTTTCTTTTTTATTTAAAATGTAGCACGACTTATTTCAGAATCATTCTGCTTTTAGAATGAACATAAAATATATTTATTAAAATATTCCTGTTTATTCAGTAGCACAAATTTTATTATAACTATAAAATTTTTTGACATATTGACAATAAGAAATATTTATAATTTTATTTTTAAATTTATAACCCTTTTGTCTATCTACGCCTCTGATCGTAGTGGTTATCAAAACATTCCCCTTCCTCCCCACTCTTCCCCTTATCTATGTTTCTCTCTTAATCTGAGGTTCAGTTAAACAAAAATTGATAAAACTTAACCTAAACACCTTCTGCAAAAGCAGATAAAAGAAGGTAATAAAATTCTTACATGTCTAATTACAAAAAGACTTAACACAACTAAAAATACACTTTAAAGCAGCTGACGCAGGCGCCTTAATCCAAACGAGGAGCCTTCTGCTGGATGTATGAACGCCGGGCTGCGCAAAGCTGGCCTAAACTTTAAAAATTTTCGATACCACAAAGTTTTGATTTTGTGAAAAATTGATGATAAGAAAACGAATTTAGACACAAAAAATCGGCAGCTACTGGAAGCGGCTAGAACCTCCCCACTCGGTGGATCTTTGAAGCAGAAAAGAGCATTAAATTGTGTGACAAAACGGCACTAAACGTAATCCGATCTCATCCAAAACCTTTTCAGATCTTCTGGGGCACTAAAAAACCCTCAACTTAATGAATTTACAATCATCTATGCGAGTTATTACCTACATTATCGCTCGCTGAATAATACACTGTTAGGATATTAACAACTTTAACATCACTTGAACGACTAAGAAAGTCTAGTTATCCTAAATACTTTTTGTAAAACAACAAACTGAAAATTGGTAAAGTGATAATCTATAATAAATTCACCAACGAAGGTACTTACAGGAAGCATGTGATATTGATATTGTTACATCTACCTTTAAAATTTGTGACAATCCACTAAAAGTTACAAATATGCCGAAATCTTATTAACATGACATGACACCAACGTTATCGGATGACAAACGATGACAATGACACTCGTCCAAATTTGCTTATTGCAATCCGATTGCTCGCGGCTGTCTTTGTTAAATGAAACATTAGCATTTCAGTAATTTTACTAGATTTTAGAGGAATATGTGTAGTTTAATTCTTCGATTTGTCTGTATATATATTTAAAAACGGCACTAAACGTAATCCGCTCTACTTCTAGAGCAGTGAAAAAACCCTTACACGTGAATTGACACGTGATATGACGAGTTCAATGATGAAACGGCTACGCACATCGATTATGTCATGCGAAATGCGACCTATGCTTCATATTTGCTTTGTTTTTAATTTTTTTTCACGGAAACCAAATCGAAAGGGTGGAAGTGTGCTATATCGTTGAAATCAGAATTTTAACTGCTTTTCAATGGTTCCATTGCAAATTGAAAGTAATTATAAAATAAACAACTTGTTGCGTCAAAATGGCACTAAACGTAATCCGATCTCAACCAAAACCTTTTCAGATCTTCTGGGGCACTAAAGAAACGCACATGCAAAGTTTCATTCAAATCCGTTCAGTGGTTTCGGCGCTATCGTGCTAACACACATACACACACACAGACATTTTTCAAAAACCACTTTTTTGGGTTCCTAGGACCTCAAAACGTAAGGATTTGATGTTATCTCAATTTTCGTTTTTGAACCAATTTTAGTAACCTCTCACAATTTTATTGTGGAGAGGTTAAAATGTAGGTACCTACAAAAAAAGAAATAAAGAAAAAACAAACGCGACAAAAAAGAATACAAACAGAAAGGAAGAAGGGGGATAGGAAAGATTTAAAGATACGAAAGGTATGAAATATCAGTATAGATGGATAGAGTAAGCGGAAGTTATAGTTGGTGAAGTTTGGCTACAGAGGTTGCCGGAAAATCGGTAACGTCTGGTACGGTAAAGGGTGTTTAATTCGAAATGGGGCATTATGCTCTCTAATTTGTGTTATGTGTCTTTTTAGCGGACTATCGCCCAACTTAAAAGAGTAGAAGTTTTGAGAGACCTGGACATAATCCGCATAATCTGATTGGAAGGTCGAGCGTTCACTTACAGTGGCTATTTGGCAACTTGCATTTTTGCGGACGCAAATCGTAATACAAATATAATTAGTAGTAAGAAATAGATGGCTTGAAAAGAATATATCGTTGATATGTTGTCCCCATAGTTTCTTAAACCATCCGTGTACACCTCTGGTCAATCTGAAATGCAAATTTCACCTGTACAACTCTTTCAAAAAAAAACAAACCCCTTTATTAATGTGCTGGAATTAAATTCCCACTCTAAATTATTATTAACAAAAATATACTCCTAATGCTCAGAGCATGAATTCTGATCTTCAAATTTGACACTCGACATACACACAAAGAAACAAATTCGAATTCAAATCTAACAATATATTGTATTTTTATAAAAATGTAAAATATAAAAACAGCAATATTAACTTAATCTGCCTGATCTAACTTAAAATATAAAAATGACAACAAATGGATAAAAGTTCAGTATTAAAATTAATAAAACTCGCGAATGTTTTAAAAGGATATTAGATTTCAAAATAAATTCCAAACGTGTATGTACTCTCTCCTGGCTTTCCAAAAGTATTAATTAAAAAAAAAACTCCAACTATTTCGTTTCCACTCCAATATTAAATTTCTATGATACCAGTTTCAAAATGTTTAGACTTTTCTTCAAAATTATATTTTTGACAACTCTTGTCAAATCTCCAATTTTCAGGTTACGTTGTTACATGTTTTCAGATTTGTGGTCTAATTGAAAAAACATTTTTTTCAGCTATTGCAGCTCTTTATATGGGGGTCGGTTTGACGTTTAATATTGCCATAGCAACGCAAATGTTACAGTTCTAACAATACGTTTTCTGTCTACCCCTTTTAAATTGGGGTTGACATTCCTTAATAAAATGTGTGACCGAGAGTCTTACACATCTTTTGTGCTAATTTTAATCTTATTCTGTGAGTATTTATTTCCTGGTACAGCTTAGATCCTTTTTGTGTCAAAATTCGCACTCACGCACGAATTAACTTACAAATTTAAAAGTAATAGAACAATAAAAATGCAATAAACAATTAGAGATGGTTTAGAAGTAGAATTATGACCACTAACGATGATTTTGAGTAATCTCAGTTTTATGACTCTCCGATACAGATACCCAGATGTATAAAAGCTATTCATATCATAATTCAACTCTTCTTAAACAGTTTATATATAATCTCTGATTGCTTATATTGGCTAAATTAAGAAATTGTATGGAAAATAAGAAATTATTTGACTTAAGTATGTCAAAACCAAATATTAAAATTTGCTTTAAAATAGCAATAAAACCCAATAACTATCCATACAGATTTCCTAATTAAAATGGTTTGCATCACAAACACAATATACTATAGAATTTATTCGAATTCATTCCATTTGCTTATAAAATATAAATTTGTCCCTTTCTCTTTATTTAACAGTATTTCTTGCTATCTACAATAAAACCCAGTACAATATCCCATCAAAGGTAAGTTAAATATAATAGATAACATGCAATAAGTATAAATACTTTAAATTAGAATACTGATAAAGATAATTTTTTTTTTAAACTAAAAACCCCCATTGAAAGTATAAACTGAAAACACTTTTCAGTGTATTGCGATCTACAGATTCGAATTCCTACAAAGAATACCAAGAGTACTCAAAGATAATAATAATTTGTGTATAATACAGAGTATTCATCTAATTCCACACACTCACACACTAGAAAACATATTCCTCATGTAATTAAATATAAGTGAATATTATAGCAATATATATATGTATCTCCATGAATATTGCACTTATTGAAATAATCGATTCTTAGGTTATTTTCTTTCTAGCATGTAAACACAACACACAACTTTTTGACAGCATGAGCTTTGGGTCGAGAAGTTAGCAACACATTAAGCTTCAAATTTATTTGATCAAATTATAATTACATTTATACATGTTCTAAAAGTAACATGTGGAAAATTCATATTTTGAATATTTTCTGCATAGCTCCTACTAAAAGATTTTCCTTAAATAAGTACGCTGTTCAAGTAAAACTACAAAATAACAAGCGGTGCAAATTTATCTTATTTGCGCTCGTATGTCATCTGTACATAAGGTTGAAAGTTGAAGAGATATTTTCGCGCCAATATCTTATGACTCAATGGAATGTTGGTTGCATATGTCGTGACGTCAGTACTAAACAGGTCTATTGGCTCTGAGTAGCCTTACTTCACTTCGATCTAAGAGATCTTTTGAAAATTACCGTTGTCCATTATTCCAAGACTTTTTACAAAGCTTGTAATTTTCCTGGGGGAAAGGGTGTAGATAAGGAGGATAGATGGTAATTACCCCCCGCAAAGAAGGGCATAAAACATAAAAAGTCTGGCGAGAGTTAACTATCTTAACGACTTGCTGTACTGTGCCTCGACCCTTCCTGAAGCCGATAAGCCGAACTGGCACTCGTCATTGATGTTAAGTTCATCCTGGGCAGCAGTTAATCTGAACAAGATAACCTTCTCCACCAACTTGGAGATCGCCGACAGCAGTGAGATCGGTGGGCAGCTGCAGGCGAGCTTCGCGTTCTTGTTCGGTTTCAGAATGGAAACGACTACAGCACATCCACATTTTCCACTGACTGGACTTGACCTGTAGTCGCAGGATCGCGTTAACGATATACGTCAATTCATAATACCGTTCCTTGGGAGATATTTGAGCAACTTGTCGTCGATATCGTCTTTTCGAGTTTTGTTATTTGGCAAAGTTTTCGAGGGTTTGACCATGACTTGCAGGAATTCACGCCTGGTCAGTTGTACCTATGTCATGGCCAATAATTTCGTTTATGTCGTTGTCTATGCGGTTTTGCTCCATATTATTGGGAACGTTAACGTTATGTATATAAAAACACCGGTAAAACAATAAATGTTTGACAAGCTAAATATTTAATTACCTATTTTTACAAAGCCACCCAAATAGCACAGCTATATAAAAACATAAAAAGTCATTTGGCTATAATGGCCTTCCATAATCTGGCGTTAAAGACCTTTTGAAAACATTGTCACTCACTATCTAAGTGAGGGATAATGCTTAGGTAACAAAAACGTCATTGTAGTTAAAGACTCGATGCATATAATAGTGGAGTCAATATGTATAGTATGTAAATGAAGTTTAACCATAATGAGTTTTTCTACAAAACCCGTTAAAGCTATGCCATTTCTAAAATTTTTAAGATAAAAATTTGAAACTTTCACAATTTACTCTTACAGTAATAAACAAAAAGATGTATGACGTGAAAAAAATCTTAAAAATTAATTTTTTAACATGGACTTGAAAAATTGGAAAATTCGAAAAAGTACCAATTTTAAATTTTTATGACTAATTTCAACGATCTATTACTTCAGTTTAAAATATGTTATTAAAACTTTAAAGGTGCGTTTTATTAAATTTGAAATGTGTTCTTTAAAATGCTTTGAGTTATTATATCTTAAAAATTAAATTTAGGCTCTCTTTTATAAATACAAAATAAAAAATAATAATGCTTCAAAGTTAATGAAAATTGAATTAATATAGACCTTTATAATTTTTATTAAAAAAAATTTTCGTTGTCCTACCTAGCATACATTTATAGTAGGACCTTGAAAGAAGTTAATTCCATATTTCAGCATGTTCTTTTCACGAAAAATCGAAAAAATTACGCAACTTGACGCAATCTTTATGTTTTTGAAATAGTTTTCCTGTTCTAAATAGTAAAAACACAGTCAAAACATTGTATCGGTATATTACCATCACTCAGAGATATATTATGAAAATAGAGTCGCATGTTGCTGTGTGCGTGTATGTACAGATATGTGATAATTATTGTTAAAAATTAGTGGACCATGTTTTCATAGACTATTTTCTTAAACTAGGAAAATGTGGTATAGAGCGAAAACTGTACTCGTCAAAAAGTTTTGTTTCGGACATTTCATCTTGTAAAGAGCGAATTTTGTTCATTCATGCCTTTACAGGATATGATAGTACAACAGGTAACTTCGGGAAAAGCAAAGCAAAAGGTTTGCAAAAATGTGTGACGCAAAAAGTACTTACAAGATGCCATTGATGCTATTTTAGCAACAAACCAAGACTGTGTTGCTATATTTATGCTGGAGTGACATGCTTATTGGCATTATACGGTGCTACGACACCAATAAAAACTTTGAACGAATTTCGTTTCAAATACTTCGTTAAAGAAACCATAAAGCGAAGCAAACTAAATTTGATGGCTCTGTCACCAACAGAAGATGCAGCTGATCTACATTTTAAAAGAGTTTATTTTCAAGTACAGACTTGACTAAGTAATAATTTGCAAGCAGAATACTGGGGTTGGAGACGAAAGGATTCAAGTATGTCGCCATTTGCCATGACCCAAGATCCAGCCCCAAACGAACTGCTTCTAATAATTTTTTCGGAATGCAAAATGAACCCAGTGTGGTTGTAGGAAAGCTGCATTATTCTTCACCGTGGCCTGCTTCACTTGTTCCGGCTCTGATTGTCTTATTAACGCATTCCAGAAGTTCCTCTCCACTATTAATGGCTACGTCATATACCTTTTAAATGTCCCCAAAGATAATAATCAACAGGATTGAAATCCGGTGACCTTGAAGGCCAATGATGAGGTCCATTTCGAGCTATACACATATTTGAAAAACTGTCAATTAGGACATTTCTCACAATATATCTAAAATGGGGTGAAGCGCCATCATGCTAGTAATACATTCCTGCAATATTTTCATTTTCCAATAATACGGGTAAATAATTTTTCAAAAAGTCTAAATAATAGTCCATCTGATAATCTACCAGGAAGGATATCTGGCCCAATCAAATGATTGTTGAAAACACCGCACCAAATATTAACAGCAAATCGATGTTGGGATTTATTCTGTCTTACAGCATGTGGATTCTCCTCTGCCCAAACATATGAATTTCTTAAATTATAAACACCATCTCTTGTAAATTCTGCCTCATCTGTAAACAGATACTCTAGTCGAATTGCGGGGTTGATTGTATTATCGGTTGCCAGAACAACATATATTTTAAACCAATTCTTTTTTGGTTCCTGATTACGATCCAAAAGTTTCGCTCGGTGGAAATTCCGCAAGCACCCCTTTTAGGGCAAAAACACCGTTTTTGGGGGTTTTTTCGCAATATTCTGAGTGTAATTTTTAAATTATCTTATAAAATGCATTTTTTCTGGTACCCTATATGTTTTTTGGGTCGCTGATAACGAATTTCGGGTCCCATATCCATAAAATGGGTCAAACGCCCTTAAATGGGCAAAAACATCCTTTACAACAAATCATATTTCAGAACAAATATGAAATTATCAAAAAAAATTTTTCTTTTCTTGTACTTGTAATTGAAAAACTTATTAGGTGTTGTTATAATTTAAAAAAATAATAATATTAAGGTTAATTAGAGGGGGTTGAAACCCCCAAAATAAAAAAAATAAAGATAATATGATAATTTTTAATTATGATTTTGTTTTCCAACTTTGCAACTCATGATATTTACAATGAAAAAATCCATTCCAACCCCGAATAGGGGTGTAAACTACCATTGAATAAGAATAAACTGGAAAAATAATTTTAGAACGTTATGTATAGAATTATGTTATGATTATAGAGGAGACGGTAAAAATTGTAAAGTTTGTTATCAAATTTTCACTCAAGGAAGAGTCGAAACGACCCTTATATTAAAGAAACAAAATGTCTGCACAAAACTTACGGTTTTAAAACATTGTCCTGTAAAATAAATAATATATGGATAATTATTTAAATATGTATGTAAATTAAATAAATTGAATACGATTTTTTGGTAACTATTTTTATTCAGAATTATAATGGAAGCTTGTTTATTTTATTTTTCAGTATACAAAAATACTTTTCATATTACAAAAATAATACTTTTTATTTATAGTTTATGATAATTTGTACACTGAAGGTCATTAGTCTTAGACTATAATGGGGTGTTTTTACCCCAAAAGGAGTGTTTCAGGAATTTCCACCGAGCGAAACTTTTGGATCGTAATCAGGGACCAAAAAAACTTGGTTCAAAATATATTTTGTTCCGGTATGATGAGGCACAATTTACAAGAGATGGTGCTTATAATTTAAGAAATGCACATGTTTGGACAGAAAAGAATCCACATGCTATAAGACAGAATAAATCACAATATCGATTTGCTGTTAATGTCCTTATTTGGTGCGGTGTTTTCAATAGCCACATATCCTTCCCGATAGATTATCAGGTGAACTACCTTGTTTTTAAAATTATTTTACAATAGTTCACTTACCTAGTCTAGAAGTGTAAGAATTGTCACTGCTGCAATTTTCACTAAAAACCACATTTTCCTAAAACAAATTCTGAAAAAATCCACAATTACTCGATAGTTCCCAAATAATCATAGTCCGTCAGCAAATTCACAAAAAAGTTTCAAACATAAATTTTAAAATAATCACTTAAAAAATACCGCCCCTGTATACTCATAGATCACCTTCAATATACTCTCCAAATATCCGGTCACAATATTTCTAATTCCTTTTAGACATTTTTTACTTTCTCATCGCCCCCCGTATATAACATCCGCAACTTTACTTTCATAAACCAAACTTTCTCGTCGCCCCTCGTATACGACATTCGTCGCCTTTCTCAAGTCTTAATTAATTATTCTTATCCTTACTTTCTCATCGCCCCCCGTATACAACATTCGCAGCCTTTTTAATTCTTAGTTAATTTCTCATCGCCCTGGTACACGAGATTCGTAGTTAATTTTTATTATCCTTACTTTCTCATCGCCCCCGTATACAACTTCTGTAACCGTTCTCTATTTCTTAAAACATAGTTTTCGTTCGCTTCGTCAGCCTGCCGGCACCGGCACGCATATTGTATCCATTTTACTAATACGTGCGTGGCTTTAACGCTGCATTACGGGGTAATACGAAATGTTCTCAACTTATCGATATAAAAACCTTCAATACCTTTTTAATCCAAATTGATTCGAACATAAATCTTATATAAAAAAAATCGTCTTTATGCCCAATACGTTCATGTAGGTTTCCTTGCAAAATTCCAACTTTTTTACAGTATTGCGCAATATTACGCAATGATGAGTCATCTTCGCCCGCACGAAGCGATATTCAGACTTTTCCAGACCTAAAACGGGGGTATTTCATGCAAGACTCGTGGGGCGCCAAAACGCAACCGGTCCAATCATATAAAAATCGCCTCACAGCAAGCGAATGGAAGTTTTGTTCCGGAAGTGTTTCAACTGTAGTGAAGTATCGCGAGTAAAGTAGTCTACTTTTAAACTAAATAGTGTTTAAAATTGCAATTAGTAATCATATTAGAACTTCCGGAGATCTCTGAAATAACTTTTTTCGGTTTTCGACGGCTAGTTCCTGTTTCTCGCGCTTTATTTTATTTCCTGAAAAACTCCGCGACGGCTTCCTTGGTAACCCCAAGTTAAAAACGTCTAAATTCGCACCTCGTGTCTTAGTCTTAAGTACATTTCAATAATTAAATTTATTCTGCCTTCGCACATCAAACTAATTCGCATCTAGTGCCCTAGCTTTAAGAATATTCAACAAATGAATCTGCTCTGCCCTTGCGCATTAAATTTTTTTCAAACTTTCTAAACCAAACCTGCTTCCGCGCATTAATTATAAGTGATTTTTACACTAAACTACGAACTCAAACAAATTTTTCAAAAAGCCAGAATTTTTATTGTCGAAACTGTAACGAAAATCGAAATTTGTTAAATATAACCCGTCGAAGTTTTTCATTAATCTAAATCAAACTAGTCATTCCCGTTGAAACCAAGTGCTATACAATACACCACCATATACAGGGCGATCAAGAAGTATCTACAAAAAAGCAAAAAAATTACAAATTTTCTAATAATCTAACCACAGTGAATCAGAAATCATTTTAGACATTTAAAAGCAGTTTTACCTCAAAAACCATATAGAGTGTTGTAATTTCACTTGACAAAAATTCAAAATTTAAACCAAAGTGATTTTTGACTTTCTAATCGAACTTTAAAGTAACTAAAGCACGAAACGCTTAATATACAGGGTGTTGGTTTCCATCCGGACACATTTTAATAATACAGTGATTAATCAAAACTTTTAAAATGCAACTAAATTACCGAATCTAAATATACAGGGCGTAGCTTTTGGCCCTTTCCTACATCTTCAAGTGCAACCCCCCCACCTTCTCAAATCTACAAATAAAGTGCATAGACAGCCTCAGGAGTCTCAAGCTAAGGTATTTAAACTATTATTTTTTTCAACGTCTATCATTTTCTTAAGAACATTGAATTCGTAACATCACACAGATCACCACAGCAAAACGGATTAACCTTTAATAGGATATAACTAAATTAGGCATAGACACATGTTTTACTGAGATATGATCATCAGAAGGATGAAGGAGAGGGAGATGGTTGACGAGAATGCAGCTCGAACTAGCCCCGGAAAAGACAAAACTCCTTGTAATAATTAGGAAGAGGAATCTCCTTTCGATCACGATACTAGTGAGCATCTAAAATATTTAGGAGTTTGGCTTGACTCAAAGCTGACTTATAGGGTGCACGCCATGAAAACGGTGGAAAAGGCAGGTAAGGCTATGTCAGCCATCGGGAGGCTTATAAAGTAAAGTAAAAAAGTAAAAGAAGATTAATCCATAGCGTCGTATACTCCATTTTGCTGTATGTGGCTCCAGTATGGGAGAAAGCTATAGCGGTGAACAGGACAAGGTTGAGGATAGCCAGGATTCAGCGCTGTGCGGCATTAAGGACAGCCAGCGCGTATAGGACGGTGTCATATGAGACTGCGTTAGTGATATAGTGGGAACCCCTCCCTTGGACTTGTTAGTCAAGGAGCGTTTGGAGATTTATGAGGGCGAAAATAGGATAGATGCCAGAGATAGACTCTTCCAGAGATGGCAGACACGGTAGGATGAGGCTAACAAGGGAAGATGGCAGAGGCGACTTACCTCAGACGTCAGAGCGTGGGTGGAGCGGAAGTACTGGAGGGAGGAGGGGGTGGGGTGAATTGTTACCTTACTCAGGCCTTGTCGGGACACGATAGCTTTGCAGAGTATGTGTACGACATTGAAAAAATCTATAGCCGAGCGTGCGTTTACTGTGG
Organism: Leptura quadrifasciata; assembly: GCA_963675555.1. Lineage (NCBI taxonomy): Eukaryota > Metazoa > Arthropoda > Insecta > Coleoptera > Cerambycidae > Leptura > Leptura quadrifasciata. The sequence goes on from OY776676.1 coordinate 104,589,987, forward strand.
CGAGATTGACGATGCAGAGCACACCGTATTCCGATGCAACAGATGGAGGGAGGAAAGAATACAGCAGGTTGGAGGAGTATATTTCACCCCTGAGAATATAGTGGGCGTTATGTTGGAGACCCAGGAGAATTGCAGAAGGATACTAGGAGAGATTGCTACTATGATGAGACTAAAAGAAGAAGAGGAACGGGTACTGGGTGGCAATAGAGAAAGGCCACATGAGAAAAAGAAAATAATTATGACAGCTTTGCAGATTATGTGTACGACATTGAAAAAATCGATAGCCGAGAGTGCGTTTACTGTAGCGAGATTGACGATGCATAGCACACCGTGTTCCGATACAACAGATGGAGGGAGGAAAGAGTGCAGCAGGTTGGAGTAGTATATTTCACCCCTGAGAAAATAGTGGGCGTTATGTTGGAGATCCAGGAGTACTGCTGAAGGATAGTAGGAGGGATTGCTACTATCTTGAGACTAAAAGAAGAAGAGGAACGGGAACTGGGTGGCAATCCTTAGGAGAAAGGCCACATGAGAAAAAGAAAATAATTATGACATCCACATATTAGACAGATCTGGTAGTATTGATGTAAAATGAAAATAGTTCCAAGCTTCCAGGAAACACTGAAGAGGGGAGAGGTTTTAGTCAATAAAAATCCTGCACAACCCCGCGTAGAAAGTCGGGGTGTGTCTTTCGAAGATTTCCCCTCCCCACAAAAAAAAACACATATTTTACGAAAATATGGTGATTGTAGAGAAAAGGATGACAACCTTTCAGGTGAGAAATGAAAAAAAAATCGGTGGTCGAAACAGGCGTACAGAGCTTTTGACTTTTAAATTAATTGTATTAAATATAAGCAATAGTTGTGTAAAATTTCAAGCGAGTTGATTGGTTTAAAAATTAAAAAAAATTAAAACAATTCAGGGTAAAAATGGCAAATTCAGCCCTTTTAAAGTCGTCACAGGGTGATGAAACTTTGCAGCATGGTTCATCTTTGTACAATAACAACATTTGGGCACAGTTTTACTATTATAGCTGCGGGGACAATTTTTAAAGTCTTATCCTGTTATGTCATTTTTCTAGTATTTTAGCTTATCTAATATAATACCCTATAATAGCAAAAACAAAAAAAATATTTTAAACCACTCATCCCTTCACAGGAGGTTGAAATTTCATAATATAGTAAGACAAAATAATAAATGGGAAACCAATTTAAAAGAGTCTGTTGAAAACACTTAAAAGTAAAAGCAGTCTCTTGGCCCCAGCTCAACCCTGGAATAATTAGAAATTATACAAATGTCACCCCAAGGAATGAAAAATTGCTCGAAAATGAAAACCAACTTCCCAATGAAGTAAACATTTTAAATTTAACCACACGTTGATAATGCTTCTAAAATAAAGGAAAATGTCAAGGTCCCTTAACGCTCAAATCAGGGGGTTAAATATAGAGGTTAACAAAGGCAATTTTAACTTACATAATAGGTGATGCTTAAAAAAGGGATTAAATCAGAACCCCCTAAAATTTTAATCGGTGGGTGAGATGATGTAGAGATTGACGTCACCGCCCGGATAATAGTAATGTGTATGATCTAATAACTTAAATTCCACTATACCGCAGTAAAAATATCACAAAAAAATCAATATAAAGGAACTTTCTCCATAAGCAATTTTATGGTTAGATCCTGTTGGGAAGATGCCCAGGTGTACCCAAAAAATTTTTGTACTTCAAAAACTCTGTGCTCCAATAATTGTTATTAACAATTTCATTTTTTTAACTGCGTTTTTCAACGTAAAAATGTGGATAACCCGAGATATATAGGTCCGATCGGGACAACATTCAAGAAAAAAATTTTTGTAATTAAATTTTCTACAAATCTACGTTTGTGTAGGTCTTAGGAGTGCAACCATAACCTACAAAAGTAACAAAACTGGCAAAAAATTGTTTTTTCGTCATTTTACAGCCCAGAGCCGCTGTGTGAACCGATCAGCTTCAAACTTTCAGAAAATTTACCTTTTGCTCTAACAAAAACACCCTGAAAATTTGGTGCAATAATATTAAACCCAGTGTGCGCAATTGAATTTATTAGTTAAAATTTGAATTAGCCGCCATTTTATGCCATTAAGTTCAAAACTGACAATTTTTTTTTAGAAAGTTAGGCCTCGAGCCTTGATACCGTAAATAATTTTTTTAAAAAACTTATTTTGGTAATTTTTTTAAAATTTGTTTAAAGCCCAATGAACAAAAATGAATTTGTTCGGTCATTTTCAAAAAAAAATGATTTTTTTTTTATCAGATCATAAAGAAAATTTTAATATCTTTACTTTAATAAAAAAAAGGTTTTATTTTGGTGAAACTTTTTTTCATAATGGCCGATAAAATTCATTTTTTGTTCATTGGGTTTTTAAACAAATGCAAGAAATGGGCGAGATAGGTTTAAAAAAATTTTTTCTTACGGCATCAAAAAGCTGGCGTCGAGACCTAACTTAAAAAAAAAATGATCCGTTTTTCACTTAATGGCATAAAATGGCGGCCAATTCAAATTTTAAATGACATATTCAATTGCGCACACTGGCTTTAATATTTTTGCACCAAATTTTCAGGGTGTTTTTGTTAGAGCAAAAGGCAGATTTTTTGAAAGTTTGAAGCTGATCGGTTCACCCAGCGGCTCTGGGCAGCAAAATGAAGAAAAAACGATTTTTGGTCATTTTTTTTATATTTGTAGGTTATGGTTGCACTCCTAAGACCTACACTAAACGCAGATTTGTAGAAAATTGAATTACAAAGATTTTGTTTCTTTTATATGGTCCCGATCGGACCTATATATTTCGAGTTATTCACAGTTTTAGGTTGATAATGCGGTTAAAAAAAGTAAACTGTTAATGACAATTGAAGCACAGGGTCTTTGAAGTACAAAATTTTTTTGGGTATTCCTTACCACCTCCCCAACAGGATCCAACCATAAAATTGCTTATGGAAAAAGTTCCACTTCAAATCCTATTTTGACTGCATTACTATTTAACTTATAATTTTCATGAACTTTCCGAAATTTAATTACTGGAAAGTAAGAAAATTTTGCATATAAAAATAAGAAAGAAAATTAAATTAAGGGCAACGTAAAAAAAGCTAATGACGTAAAATGTTTTTAAATGTTGCCACAAAATCGAGTAGAGCATTAAAATTTTTTCAATCGTCAATATATTGATATCATTAATCGGAGATGTAATAAAGTTTTATCGAATTACTTCCAAACTTTTTACACTCCCTGTACAGTAAAAGAGTTTCTGTAATTTAGAAAAATGTAAGAGCATGCTGATGTTAACATGAAACATAAAATAAATTCCTTAATAAACCCTAACAGAAAGTTAATTACTCAACTGCCGTTAGATAAAATTATATTTTATATGTGAATTATCCACACATATTTTATTTTTGTATCTAAACATCGTCAAATATTTACAATGTAAACATATCTTCATCACCGCTATAAATGTAGGTGGCATGAACATGATAAATTTTTAAATACTAAATGATTTTTACTTACACTATGCAATTTATATTAATAGCCCTTTTAAATAAGCAGATATCTATTTTATTCATTATAATGTCTAAGTATACTTACCAACATTGTCTTCTTCATTTATTTTATATAGTAGAATGTTTACCTTTTTCATTAATGTCAATCATTTGTTCATGCCTGGGTTTGGGTTGTTTCAAATTAATAATTACAATCGTGTATATTTTTCCTCTTACTAACTTTGACTAATTTAATGTGAAATATCTATTCAACAGCATACACTATACAAATACTCCACAAAATCATAGAGTTAATAAATAATAACATTAATTCATCACCTAACACTTTTGACAAGCAATTTGTTAGTGAAAGATATTGAAAATAATTTGAAATATTTTATATGACTCTAAAATTTTAGACGATTATATCGGGTGATAATATTAATTTTTGGAAGAAATACTACAAACATAGACAATACACTGTAAACGCTCAACTTTCAACTGATATAAATATATTTATATATATCAGGGAATATAATGAACTAATTTTAAAAACAAATTGGTGTTTTAATTTTTCACAGACTTAAAAAAAATTTAGCTGCATCGTACCATTTAATTTTTTTATTTCGAAGAATAGGTACTCTATTTGAAAAGCATATATTTGAAATTATAATTACGTACAATTACGTTTTAATTATATTTTTATAAATTGGACGACAACAATAATATAATATTATTGCTATAATATAAAGATGAAATGAAAACGAATATAAACAATTCAGAATGTCTGTGTCATAATCATAGCAACTGAAAAAGAATTGGGTTTCATATATGTATTTTTTATAAAACAGTATTACTATTCATTTAGTACCTTTTCACATATGAAGTGAATTTCTAAAACACTTTTACTTTTTCCTTAGTCTTTTAATGGTGGTAGGTTAAGTAATTGAGCCGATTGAGAAATTGCTAACTCATCGTTTTATATCACCATAACAATTAAGCTAAAACGTTTTTGTCAGTGAATCACAAATTTTAAAAATGTACATTTATTTAGTGTATGAATTATATGTAAATAAAAATAACATAGATAATTAAAATGAATAAATTAAAAAGTACCAGTCATTGCGATAAATAATATAAAACCAAATTGGTCCATATCTTCCCATGTTCATTTAAAATCACTTTATTCTCGGGTAATAATATAAAACTGACGACCCGGGTAGTTGCCAGTTTGATGCGTGCAATTCTATAAGTTGTAAAAGAGTACGTCTTACACTTGCGGAACCCGCACTGGCCAAGAAACCATCTCTGACACTTGCCAAAAGTTGTTCGAGTTGTTGTGGAAGTTCTGCTTCCAAATCTCTTCCAATTGACGTCAAAACAAAAAATAAACACTCTGTTTCTGAGAGACATTTGATGGGCAAACTAACACAAGCCTGACAACACTTTGCTAATATAGACAGAAGTACTAAGTCAGGCTGTAACGCTTCAAATTGGTCCTTAAGTTGATGTCTTTTAATTTGACTGCACATTTCCGTCAAAAACCACATAAACGCGGTAAATCTAGTTCCATCACCTGCTTTAATACCCCGAAGTATTTTGTCTCGTTCTTGGTACCATTGTTGACACATGTTCAATAAGGATTCTAGAAATGTTTGATTTGTTTCGTTTTCTATTATTGATATACATAATTTTGCTATATCTTCGCTATATTTTATCCCTTCCACTACCTTTTCCATAATGGTTTTAACCAAATCCATTAATGTTCTTGTGGCAAGCTGATTTGGGTCGTCTAAAGCCGTTTTCAAATTAGTTTGATCTTCTGTGGAAAACATACTAAGATCAATTTCATCCTTGGCAATACTTTTCAGTTTTGCCGCTAAATTTTTTGAATCCGCAGCGCCTAAACTCTTGGATCTTTTCAGACTTGCGTTTGGATTGTTCTGTTTGTTTTGATTGGTATTCCAGTTTGCGTGATAGATAGGTTGATTGAGGCCAGAAAACACAGGATGTGCCATCATCTCTGGAGGATATTGGTAATTTGGTCTAGGCATGTGGCCTAATATATGTGAAGATGAAGTCGAATGCAGAATGGGTAATGGTACACCAGGAATAATAGGTATAAGTCCGGGATGGTTTAAATGTCTGAGGATATTTCCACTTGATTTCGAATGCTGCAAGGGCATCGGTTCAAACCCCATGGCTAAATTTAGGTTACCACTGGATTTAGATGGCTGTAGTTCATGATTCATCGTAAATTCCTTTGCGTGTACGTTTAATTTACCAGACATATTAGGCAAATCAGTTCTTACGTTGGGCGGCCTGTATATTTCCATTGTTGGTTTACCTTTGATTGTGGCCATTGTTTGGCTCCTGCGTTTTTGTGGATCTTTATTAGGTCGAATAAAACTTCTTTCCCTTGCCACTAGCGGCGACGTCGCAGTAAAATCCGTTTTCTGGCTACGTTTTAACTGAGCTCCTTGTGACATGACGATAACACTGCTTATTAACACTTTGTTGACTGTTCGTAATGATTAAATATTTTAATAATAAAGTTTGAGCAATGACGACCACGCACTGCAGTCCAATTTTGGTAACGCAAGGCAAGGCTAGCACTCACATCTACGATTCGTGATAAATTATTTCTACGTAGGTACATATTTCATATTTTTTTCACTCCGCACTTAAACCGTGTAAACGCATCCTTATTGTTTAGGCTGAATAATTAGTTATAAAGACTGCAACTTCGTTTTTAAAACAGAACGAATTCGTGTGTTGTCAGACTTCACGTAAAACAGCAGTGCTAGCTGACGTATATTTAGAATTTAGAATGTATATTTTTAACGATGTACGCTGACGATATAAATAGTTGTTATATGTTCAGTATACAATACTGAAATTGTTATGTAAGTAAAGACGAGCAAGCATTCTTTGACAATCGCATATTTATTTATTAGGTTTAATTAGCGGATTTGGTGGGAGCGGTCCTATAATAAGCGATGCATTCATCCAATAAGGAAGAGGTGACTTCATACGTGTTAAAATATGACTTTCTTAACGCATTTTGTCGTGCTAATGAAGCCATAGGAAAGAGTTATGAATCTGCGTGGTGGTTAAATAAATTGTACAAAAGTTAAGTTATTTTTTAATCTAATTTAAATCACGTCAATCGAAGTATTTTGTAAAACTACTGTTGGCAGTTGAGTTTTATAACGTCATTATTTATTATCTAGATTTATGTTGGCGGCGTTTAAAATACACAGTGAATCAATTGAGCGAATCTTACAATTTGTCACGCTCATTTAATATTATAAATTTTTTAGTCTGCGTGTTGTTGTTTACTATACAGGGTGACGGCACAATGGACAGAGTTTGTTTAGTGACTGATGAAGAAAGGTCATAATAAAATCTGGTTTTCTTCCTATTTAAATTTTATAATATATACCAAATATCCCCGGAAGGAGGAATAGTTTATTTTGTTTTACAATTTACTAAAAAAAACGCTTTATATAAATATTCATCTGCTCTAGGCATCTAAATATCATATACAATTTGAGCTTAATATAGTGTGCTTTTAAATTAAAAAAAATATTTTTTTTCCGAAAACCATTATTAGTAAATCAATTGAGTGAATCCGATCATTCATTACACTCATTTAATGTTGAAAGTTTAATCTGCATAATGGTATTTAATTCACAAATCGTACATGAATCTGTTAAAACATTTAAATGCCTATTCACCTACATTATTTAATCATATTTTAATAGTATATTAATAATATTTAATACACAGTGAATTTGAAACGTTGATAGTGGGTATTTGGTTAGAATTGTACTTCGTTCTAGCTTATTAATTTTAAAGTTTCTTGAACAATATTTTAACAGAAAAAAATCGGTACCAAAAGATACCGTTCAAAAACATTAGAAAGAAATATTTGTGACGTTATTTAGTCAATATTTTGTGATGTAAAGTATATTCATTTTTCCTATATGTACTAAAAATAGTACCTAAGGCTTTTGGTTCTGCCTAAGTTACAAATGTTGTTTTCTTTAAATAATAAAGTATAAAATCAGCATAGACTTTCGATAGCTACAAAACGTATATTTAGATATAGGGACAACGTATATTCCTCATATTTTGTTATTGTTCTGCAACTCCGGAGTTGCCCAAAGCGATTCGAGGTTGCATTCCTCCCTTTTGTAATTTTTTTACCCCTTTTCTGTAATGCACAATATTTGTAGTTTTTGAAATATAACTCGTGATATCTCGAAATCGAAAAATGCTGCAAGGACTAAATTTTACGTGGAGGTTGAATAATGTGTAGTGATTAAGATAATGATGTTGAAAATGTGTTTTAATTAGTTGTCTTTGAAGAAAAAATAGAGAACGCAAAAAATAAGAGAAATATTCTAGAGAAAACCGCAGCAATGCTGAGGTGTTAGGCTTGAGACCAAGGTTCAAATCTTGGCTAGGGTATGGATGTTTAGTCGTGGTTGTACTGTGTTACCGAGTTGGTAGCAGCGAACTAGATGAGGATGTTTGAGAGGCAATGCAACTAGTCGCTGTACCACCCTTGAGTTCGAGCCTCATCAGCTACGATACAGGCAGTGCCGTAAGGAATGATCGTTGTATAATTGTCTGTCTATATGTGTCTTGGTTGGTGGAACAGCTTATGCTAAACTCCACCAGAGCGGTAATATATATATAATTTTTACAATCCGATAATTCTCGTAAAATATATCAATTATTAACCGAAGAACCATAAAGTGCGGATTACAAAGTCCTATAATGGCGACATATGAAAACTATCCTAAAATGCTCACGTGATGGGCTCTTGCATTTGTCGATATCGGAAAATATTCGAACAATATGTATTGGAAACATGGATGTGCACAAACATTGTAGAGAATAATCCTCGTTTTAAAATTTAATGTCAGTGAAGATATTTTTACAACTGGATAATCGATTCTTCAAATTTTGTTGCCGTTCGGTCTCCCTGCTGACAGCTCTCAAAGTCCCAAAGTAGATAGTAGACTCCCCTGCTGTTCTTTTACCTTTATTAAATTAAAGGTGCAATATTTTTTCTTTAGTTAATGTGACGCGTTATTGACGAAACATGTTCCACAATGGCAGGGATTGGAAAATTCGATCATCTGCACTCTTTTAAAAAAATGATAATGAGACTGTGTTTATCAAAATGATCTCTAGGGAAATCATAAATCATTATTGAGAAGTATTTCAAAAAGGTTATTTGCAGAAAAGTACACTTATTGGACAATACTTTAGGTGAACTTTCAGAAGACAATAATTCACCATATATTAGCAGGAACGAAAGTCAGTTCTTATTGGCAAACACGAAATTATTTGTTGGAGAACAAGAACAATTCGAAAGTTCCATAATGAAGGGAATAACATTTATTATTTGGACGAAACTTAGGTGAACGGGGGATATGCCGTGACAAATGTACGACAAGATAATGATGTGAAGTGAAGTTCTCGACGTCGACAAGCATTTTTGGATGGATCGCCAACAGGATTGGAGGCAGTTTCAGGAAGAGGAGAACGCTTAATAGTCACGCGTATTGGCAGTGCCAATGCCTTTGTAGATCGAGGTTTGCTCTCGTTTGAATTTAAGAATACAGATGATTATCACGAAGATATGAATGCAGATGTTTTCGGTGAGTATTTTACACAAATATTGGATCTTATACCTCCGAGATCTGTAATTGTAATGGATGTTAGTTATCACTCTAGGTAGCTTGAGCGGAACCCTACGATTTCTCGGAGGAAAGACGATATAATTCAAGGTTATCTGGAAAAAATATTGCTCTTCACATTAATATGGTAAAGAGAGAAATTTTGTCGATTGTTAATATTTTTCGCAAAGTAAACATTTACATAAACAAAATATACCTCATTTACGGGAGGGGAGCACTATACTTTCTTGGTACCTACTTTGTAGACTGATGCTTTCAAAATAATTCTATGTTTATCTGAAATTAACGTCTGCTGTTTAATTTATCCAATTATTTCTAGTTCTTAGTCTTAGTCTCTATAATATCATTAAACTACGAAAAACCACCTCAATGCCTCTCCGGGGTTTTGGCCGAATTATGATCACTGATTACGCATATAAATGAGAGATTGAAGATATAGTTCGTAACGCTAAAAATAAGGGATTACATTTTTATGATCCAAGCAGATAGAATTTTACGCAAGAACTGTCATAGTACGAGTATTTTCAATTAATTTTTTCTAAAAGTACAGATTGTCAATATAAAATACAAGGAAATATTTAAAGTTACTTATATGCGCCCTGATTATGTTTTCAGATAATTTCCATTTATAATGACCTCTTATCACTCTCTGTCATTTCCAAATAGAGTATAACACTGAATATTGTGACTTAATCATGATACAAGAATCCTATTTACTATAGTAAGTAACCTTAATTAAGAAAAAACTTACCTTTTACAAATGCTTTTATTTATGTATGTTTCCCTCAATTGTCCAATTCGCTCAAATGCCGAAATGTTGTTAATTTGCTAGGATTGAGTAGAACAATATTCAAAATCGGCGAAATATGCTCATGTTTCGCAGATTGAGTACGAAATATTAATCAAATCGTAGTAATCAAATGTCGATTTGATTAGTTGTTCATTACATAAATTTCGATCAATTTGTTTCTTCGGTAGGTATTTAAACAGTTTGAAATACACAATTTTCGAACTCTTCAAATGTTAAGGGCAGGAATAAATTCATTTTCTTTTTACAAATCTGTATATAACTATTATATCACCAATACTGCAGATTGTTTATTAAAATGTCATTAAAATATAAATTTCCACCATCAGTGAAGAAATATGCCTGTATTTCACAACGTGAACAGCAAGTATCTTCCATTTCATAATGTAAAAATAGTTTTCTCAAAGTTACTCCCGTTTGTTAAATTCAGATGATGATGATTAGTAACCGATCCCTTTTTCTTTAATTTCTTTTTAACTGTTATTGAGAAGATAGAGAATTCTTCAATGACACTTCTAGTAACAGTACAATAATTACTTGCTTTTCTTTAACTCACAATGCGTGCACAATGTTTCTGTTCAAATCTTGCATACTTTATTTAACACACTTCTTGACATAATCAATTGATGAAATTTTGTACAGTTACTAAGATCAGATGACAATACAGTATTCCACCGTTACTTTTGCAAATATCTGTATGTAGGGGGCGCGGGGGTGAAAATTGAAAAAACTGCAAAACGAAGGAACGAGAAAGCGAAGGAGCTAGAAATCAAAACAAATCATTAAGAGACGAATGTTTATTGAGCGATCTCTGGGGGGTAAACCCCCCAAAAAATATGATTAAAAAGTAGAAAATAAAAAAATTAAAAAAATAAAAACTTGCTTTTCTGTAAAAAGTCGTACTAAAAATAAAAAAATACTAATGTACGAATACAAGAAAAGCAAGGCGTGTGCATTTTATATATAGGTATTGTAGAGGAAAACGATAAATGAAAACAATCATAGACGTAGTGGGAATAGTGGTGGGTAGTGGCGATGCGGCATCACATCTTTTACGTCTTTTATGTCGCGTGCATTAAAATGAGAGAGAAGGTTTGGGGGGTTTGTCTTCTTAGCGTCTCATCTGGCACTTCCCTTCTCGATGAAAGATTTACGGCTTTTAGGTCGCGTGCATTAAAATTAGAGAAAAGGTCAACCACGTGTTTGCAAGATCCGCCTTCTTAGCGTCTCACCTCGCACCCCCTTCTCAATTATAGGTTTCCTGCACTATATATGTATCATCTTTATGTACGCATGATTGAAGGCACTCTGTATACAACGATTCCACCCTCTTTGATACAATCATACAAAGTGCGCACGCCTTGCTTTTCTTGCATTCATACATTAGTATTTTTTTACTTTTTAGTACGACTTTTTACAGAAAAGCAAGTTTTTAAATTTTTTACAACGTAGTATTGCAATAATGTTTTACAGAACTTGACTCGTCATTTCTCTTCCGAATTAATTTTTCTACCCCCAATATTCACTATTTCAAATCGGCTCAACCGATGGTAATATAGGGAACATATTTTTTCATTTTATGCTTTAATTAGGTGATAACTTGAATGTAATTTTTTTTTTGTTAGTACATTGTAAACATTATTCATAGTATCATATTGAATCAATTGAGATATTATTTTATCGAAAATATCTTTTTTTATGTTGAATGTTGAATATTCGTTATCTTCTAAGCGACAGCCATAAAATATAATAAAAAGAAGAAGGATTTCCATCATGTAATATACCCCTAAACTCTAAACAACACACAGCTTATGTGAAATATAGGCGGGGATACTAAAAATACACTAGAACCAGAAATGGCCACAAATGAACATTCCCATATATTATTTTCCCACAGAGCACGGAAGCAGAGTTCATCGTTGAAAATCACGTGGAGAAGTGTTCAGTATTTAGTATTTCTTAAATGCTTCCTTAAAAAACCGCTGCCCAAGGAAACACTACTTCCACATCCAGATTTTATATTCAAGTCTTATACACACTAAATCCCAATGTAATATTTTACTCCCTTTAATGATAGGATGAGGGTTGCAATGAGGGTGGTAGAGGGGGTAGCTTATGCCAAAATAAATTTTAAATGCCCTTGGTTCTCGTACACACACTAAATCCCAATTTCATTTTTTACTTCCTTTAATAATAAGGTTGGGGTGGCAATGGGGGTGGCTAATGCAAAACAAATTTTAGAGTCCCTTGGTTCTTGTATACACACTAAATCCCAATTTAATTTTTTACTCTCTTTAATAATAGGGTGGGGGTGGCAATGGGGTTCTTGTATACACACTACATCACATTTTAATTTGTTTTACTCCCTTTCATAATAGTGTAGGGATGGTATTGGGGGTGAGAGTGGGGAGTGGCTGATGCCAAAAAAAAATTTGAGACCTTGACTTTTCGTACATGCCCTAAATTGCAATTTTATGAACTCTTACATGCTTGCTTTGCCTATTTACCCTTATTTACCCCATTTACCCCGAACCCTTCAAAGGAATTAGATCAAAATATAATCTAGTTCCAGATCTCGTTATACCTAATACATAAGTGTACCAAATTCCCAGTCAATATCGTAAACGGTTCTAGAGTAAACGTGCGCACAAAAAAAGTTACAGACAGACCGACGGACCGACAGACAGACAGAAAATTTATTTTCGCTCAAATTTAAAATTTCGACGTTTCATGACATTTTAAATCTGTTACAACAACAAAAAAATATTCTTTTTGCGTTACTATTCCACTGGACGTGGAAGTAATTATAGTTTAACTCTATTCTGTATTTCCAGCAACTGAATCTCGACCCCCCACGACTCCTCAACCCACAGCAACTATTAGTATTCATTGCACACTATCAGCGGATTTTATTGTCTACTGCTTACTGTATGTATGCGGTGATGTTTTCTTTATCGACGTGTTAACTTTCATCAACAATATAACTACTTGTGGCGGCGGCGCCGGTATAAAGTAATGGAACCTTATGCCCCAACTTTGTTATATGCGCTAAGAATTCCGAATCGGTTGTCACTTTTTAAAGTTTACCTACGAGAATTGTAAATGTTTTATATGGAAATTAAATTTAGCTTGCCTTCCACATATTTTACACATGCCTACTTTCAACGATTTTATGAAGTTATGGAGCTCAAATTCAAACGGTTCCTTAAGTATGCTTCAAATTCGCCCTCTATATATACCTACAAAATAACGTGTCACGTTTGTTGTAGCCAGACACGCTAAAATGTTTTTTTTTTTGTGAATTCTTCATATAGGCCTTGTTAGACATGTTATAAATCTTCACGTTATTTCTTATTTAATTTAATTAAAAACTAAAACTATTTATTTTTGTATTATTTGAATAATGGGAATAACCTGCCTTTAGTAGTAAGAAACTACAATAATTATGTAAAAAAATTTAATTTTAAATTATTTACTCGATTTCGTAAAGATTTTTAAGCCGGCCATAAACACATTGCCAAATCATTTTGGTAATTAGTTATTTGCGTTTGGCTTGTTCAGCAACATTTATATATAAATAACCTCAAAAAGTTATATTGTACATGTATTGTTACGTGTTTACAATTTCCGGTAAACACCCTGTATGTAAGTTCAAATAACTTGCAACAAGAATCTTCACAAACCACTGATTTATTAATCACTTAATTTTACAATAATTTAGTTATAATAAATAATTTGCTTCATCTGCATAGTCACCCACGAATAGTGGCTCCTTATCTGGTATGCCAAACATCAAGTCATATGGCAGTCTGATCTCGTGCCCAAATATTACACCAGCAGTTGTTTGGTAGTCTCATGAAAGGCAGCCCTGTATGCCATTAAGAAAAATGGTATGTGCCAATCTCGCTGGTTCTTGTGAACCACCTTAGAAAGATGTTCATTCATGATTTTGTTATATCGTTCCACCATTCCATCTGACTGGAGATGAAGAGCGGTTGTTCAAGTCCTGTGAATGCCTAACATTTCACAAATTTTCTGAAATACCCCTGACTCAAAGTTCCTCCCTTGACCGGAATGTAGCTCCAGGGGTACACCAAATCGGCATACAAGGTTATCCACCAGAACTCGAGCAACAGTAACTGTTTACTGATTTGGAATGGCATAGGCTCCCAACCATTTGTTAAAATAGTCCATAGTGACCAGGATGTATTTATTGCCAACACATGCCACTGGAAATGGGCCCGCTATGTCGATAGCAATCCTCTCAAAAGGGGCTCCGACGTTATATTGCTTCATTTGGCTTCTACTCCTTGTCTGTGGCCCTTTGGTGGCTGCACAAACCTTGCATTTGCGACACCAAGCCTCCACATCTTGATGGCTATTTATCTAGTAGAATCGGTCCCGCAATTTAGTCAAGATTTTATTTATGCTAAAATGCCCCCCAGACGTTCCATCATGTACTTCCTGAAGCACTTTCGGGATCCGACACCTGGGCATCACAGACGCATGGTAACTTCCTTCCAATCTGGAATTTTCCATGCTCTCTTTAACAGTCCATCTATAACCTTGAGGGAGTCCCACTGCGCCCATAATGCCTTCAGCTCGACACTCTTGTCTGAAACAACCTTCCATTCTGGTCGCGTGCCTTTTTCTTTTGCCTTTAATATAGGATCAATTACGCTGTCAGTCAATTGTTCTTGCCTTAAAATCTCTTTTGTCCAATCGTCTGGAACATCTATTTGAATTATGTTTACTGTTACCATGCCCTGTGCTTTTTTAATCCGATAGCATTGCTTGCAGTAATATTTGCACGGTCTTCTTGATAGAGCATCTGCATTTTTATGAAACTTTCCTAAATACTTTTTGAAGCTCTTCCAAATGTTCCTTAAAGGTCCATCCCATAACCACCACATCGTCAAAGTAAACCAGACACGTCGTCCAGGTTAGTCCTCGGAGTATAAATTCCATCGATCTTTCGAAAGTAGCTGGCGCATTGCAAAGTCCAAAAGGCATCACGGTGAAATGATATAGACCACTACCTGTTTGAGAAGGCAGTATTTTTTTTGTCCTCAGGGTAAAGCCCCATCTGCCAGTACCCACTTCGAAGGTCTAAAGTTGAAAACCATCGTGATACCGCCAGCGTACTTAATGTATCGTCAATTCGTGGTAGTGGATAGCTGTCTTTCTTTGTGACATCATTCAACTTCCGGTAGTCCACACAAAATCTTAAAGTCCCATCCTTCTTGGCAATCAAAACTACCGGTGATGACCAGGGAATGGTTGATTCCTCAATCACTCCATTATGTTACATCTTCTGAATCATCGTAGAAGACTCTTCCTGTTTGGCTAATGGCAGCTTCCTAGGTTGTTGACGGATTACGGTTGAATCACCAGTTTCTATCCGATGCTGCACTATATCAGTTTTAGTAAGAATGTCTGCGTTTTTGACAAATGCCGTACTTTCTTTCTTCAAAAACTTGATTGCCTCTCTACCTTCATCCTCAGATAAGTGTTCAAATTATGAACTCAACAAAGTCACAACTTCCCCGTCTACACTGTTGGCCAACATTTTTTCCCTTGCTCCTCGCACCTTGCTATCCACTGGACTGGTTCGTAGAATCCTATCGCTTCACCTTCCGTGACAGTCACCGAGTGGGAATTTAAATTTTGTCTTTTTTTAGGGTCATCTGCTGTTGACAGAATAAATTCTTCATTTCCAATCTTCAGAATTCGGTCTCCCGCGTTAAGTATAAATCCATGCATTCCCATAACAGCCAACCCCAAAATGAAATCATCAGTAATATCAGCCACAATAACCCTACGACGAAAGCACAGGCACCCAAACTGCAGATTTAGGTCAACTTCTCCATGAACCCTTGCTCTGTCTCCCATGGCTGTTCGAACGACCAATCCATTTTGGCTTTCACCAACTTTTATTCCTGATAAAAATCCAGGCCGCACTACTGATGACGTGGCACCTGTGTCGATAGTAAAGATACATCTCCTTTTGTTTACATAGCCATCCAACAGCAGATTACTTAGGACTTTTCGAATCTGGAAAATCCATATCTCTCTGGGGACACCGCGTTCAGCTGCCAACACAGCCCCCATGGTGCTGGCTATCTTTAGTTTTCCTGCGGCTCTTTAGTCATTGCGGCATTTACCCTCTCAGGTCTTCGTTGTCGACAGTTTCGTTTAATATGCCCTGGTTTGCCGCACTTATAACACTGAATTATTCTCCTTGGCTGTCCCCCGCTCTGTTCTCTTTCCTGCTTCCTTGGAGCATCTAGTTTGGTCAACAACTGGCTTATCATTTTATTTTATGCATATCAGCCATTAAAGATTCCATATTTGATTTTTCTAAATGGTCCTTTTCTTCTACTTTCATGGCTCGTACTCTCGGACGTGGAGCCTCTTTATAAGCTGCTTCAACCTCGAGGGCATGTATCAAGGCTTCGCTACCAGTCTTATCTCGAGATAATCTAAGGACTCACCTGATATCCTCATCTCTTATGCCATCGATGAAAGTACCAAGTGTTGATTGTTCCTGGAATTCTTTGGGTGCGTCCGGGTGAGCCAAATATATTAGTCGCTCAACAGCGGTCTCAAAATCTTATAATGTTTCACCAGCCTTTTGTGTACGTGTTTTGAGCTGAGTACGGTACACTTGGGCGAGGCGCTGATCACCATATCTCAGATCTAGAACAGCCTCCAAAATTTTAAAGTCCTGTTGCTGCGCCACTGGAATCGTCTGAAGCAACTCTGATGTTTGGCCCTTTAATGCTAGCACTAATGCCATAGCCTTGTCTTCATTACTCTAGTTGTTTGCGCATGCAGCTGCCTCAGACTGTCTTTTATACGTTGACCAAGAAATCTTTCCGTCAAAGGAGGGACGTTGGAATCGAGGACTTGATGATATTACTAACTGGCCTCCTTTTTCCCTCAGCTTCCGTTTAAGTCGTTCCACTTCTTCTTCAATCATTCATCATATTTACTTTCCCTTCATCGTCAGTAACTTTTCCCTTAATGTCACTAACTTCAGCCTTTACAACGCCTATATCCTCCTTTATTTCATTTTTTAATCCTTCAATAGCGGAAAGCATAGTATCCTGTTGTACCTGTATGATTTTCCTTAATTCTTCTTCACGTCTCTCTTGTTCTTCTTTTTCTTCCTGGCGTCGTCTTCCTTGTTCGTCTTTCTCGAATTCTTTTCCTTTTGACGTTTTCTTTCTTTTTCTTCGTCACGTCTCTCCTGTTTTGCTTTTTCTTCCTGGCGTCCTCTTTCTTATTCTTCTTGACGCTTTCATTATTTTTCTTCCTCGCGTCTTGTTATTTTTCTCGAGTTCTTTTTCTTTTTGACGTTTTCTTTCATTTTCTTTTTCACGTCTCTCTTGTTCTTCTTTTTGGTCTACCATCATTTTTCTGAATTCCGCGAACATGTCTTGTATTTACTTTTCGGCAGCCATGCTTCTTTTTTCCATTCAAAAACCAACAAACAGCACTAGAAAGTCTTATTTAAAGTCTTAGGGTTAGTCCTCATAGCTGTGGTTTGCGAATTTCCGCTTGCGGATTATTTTTTAATTCGACATATGCGTTCCAGGAGAAGTTAATTTGCTAATTTAACTTCTAGTTAAAAGCGAACGAATTGTCTTACGAACATTTCGTTACACCTGCAAGAAATTAGACTGTTGTAGAACAAATTTTATAAAAATCTGAACAAAAAAAATCGCATTCCCCAACTATCTGAACGGGGCTTACATCAAGTATACGTCAAATATTTTCACAAAATCCAATCCAAGTATGGTGTTCTAGAAATTTTTTCAAAATACCAAAAATACGTCTTATTTAATGTCTATACTACTTCCCAGTTAGTAGCTTAGCTAACTGCACTAGTTTCCAAATAGAATATTCTGGAAATTTTCGCAAAATGAAACAATAGGGGTTATTTAATGTCTATATCACTTTCCAGTTGGCAGAACTTAGCTAACTGCACTAGATTGCAAATAGATGGAACTATCTAGAATTCTTCAGAAATTCTGTTGCAATCCCACTTCTGACACCAATTGTTACGTGTTTATAATTTTCAGTAAACACCCTGCATATAGGTTCAAATAACTTGCAACAAGAATCTTCACAAACCACTATAATATACCAGTATAATAATTATGCTTTAATCTAACATAAACCCACTACTTTAAATCACAACTTGATACTGTTTCTTATGTCATTTTTTCACTTGCTTGTTTAATATAAAACTGTCCGCACTGCGTTTAGATCCACTGTATATATACCCGCGTCGAATATGGTCGTTTATTCTAGAATGTTCCGGTCTAACATTCTCGACTTTTCTGGCGCCGTTCTCGAATTTTCTATGATTCCAGTGGCGTAGTCGTGCACATAACAGTATGCTGCATCATAAGAGGGACCTATTTTAACAGGAGTCAGAAAACATCAGTGGTAATCAGAGCCTCCCATAGAAATGCCTCATTGGGTCTTCACTACCAAGTTAAAGGATGTTTTATAATTTTTGGCTACAACTGCTTTTTATCATAACTTTGACAGTTAGTGGGATAATGGATTCATATAGTATACCATAGTAATTGATCTTACAAAAAAATAACAAAAATAGATATGATTACACAAACGTGTCGACACGACACTATTACTGGTTTGGAATTTGTAGGACAGGGGCGTATTATGGTATATTTGACGAAACCAAATATTAGGGTTAAGTAACATTATAATAGGAGGGTACAGTTTTGCTGGGCAGTCAAAAAACGCAACAAAAACTTCACGACTTCAATATTAACGCCGGTGAATCATGGCATGGTATCATCAAACAAGCCGACGTACCTATAAAGATAAGTGATTCAATTTGCAAGCGAGACAGTACAGAGAGTAACGGTATTTTAATAAGGTCGTAAAGTTTTTGTTGCGTCTTTTGACTGCCCAGTGAATATATTGTTACGTAGGGAGTATTCATATTTGAGGAGAAAACTATAAAACAGCTTTAGTAGGTTACATATTGATATAAATTATTTTTCCAAGTTATAAATAATTGATATACTTTGCAATAATATTAAACAAATATTGAGAACGAGACCTGACATTAAATTATTAAAAAAAAACAATAAATACGAACTTGTACTCAATAGGTAACCTGCTAAATAAGCATATAGTAAAATTATAAATACGAATTTTATTAACGCGGGCGTCAGTCGAATTCTTAAGACAGTCCTACTCTTAAGTGTTAAGAAGTGCGACTCCTTATCCTGACGCATTTCCCCACATCAGTGATATTGGTAAGAGCCCCCTATTTGTTACTATTGTTGTGTGCCTGTTGATACTGTGACATTGTTTGTTGTTATTTTGTTAATAAATTATATTTGTTTTAAACTCGTCTTCTACTTTGACTACCCAATCTCCCACTCTCACAAGCCAAGTGGCCGTCAGTCGCGGCCTCCCGAAAGGGGGGTCGTGACATTTGGTGGAGGTGCCGGCTTCATCTTTGTACAAGGGATGATTTGGCTGTCACAGTAGGACCGAGCTTACAACATACATTTTTTTTAAAGTCAATAATCGCGTTTTGTTTTTATTTCTTTTATGGTGTGTAAAGTACGAGGTCTTGTTGTCAGCAAAGGATTTAATTTTTCTTAATTTTCAATTTTTTTTCTTGTATGGAATATAATTTTTGGGGTTCTAAGATCGAGTTGTTTGCTTTCCCGGAGGATAATTATTCGAATAATTTGTTTTAAAACATTCATTATTGTATGTTAGTTACTTTTTATTAAAATATCTAGAGTTCCTTTTAAAACTATTTTATGTCATTGCTGACAAACAAAAAAACTAATTAGGTGCATCATTAACCTAGCAGACGTTACATAATTGTATGAAACTAGACCATGATCAGTATATGTTTATATTTGATATAATATATTGAGTTATTATGAATGGTATGTCGTTTATTAAATATTGTAATTGTTTTACATGTATACATGTGTTACATTATATGGGTAAATATAAATATTGTACGTTGATTGATTATTGAATATTTTTATTGCAGTTTATGAAGTATACATGTATTAAACTGTTTTTTGATATAAATATATATACTTGGATATATAAATAAATATATAATAACGTAACAATATACTGGATCATAGTCGATAAAAAACAAATAGAGTAGTTGTGGACTGTCATATGTACAATAGGTAGAAGCAATGAATTTGTATGGGAGTGATCTTGCTGATATCACATGATGTCGGGGAATGTTGGGATAAGTGCTAGTTTAAGTCATTTCTTTCTTTTTCAATAGTAACGTCATAAATTATTTTTCATTCTTCAATATAAACATTTAAATTGAAAATATTTTAAAAGCCATATCAGCCAATATTTATTCTTAAGTAATAGAAGAAGCAGTAATGTAAAATATATTGCGGGGAAGTAATCGAAAAATC
The DNA here is from genome assembly GCA_963675555.1 of Leptura quadrifasciata. Classification (NCBI taxonomy): domain Eukaryota; kingdom Metazoa; phylum Arthropoda; class Insecta; order Coleoptera; family Cerambycidae; genus Leptura; species Leptura quadrifasciata. Next base: position 104,610,481 of record OY776676.1, read on the forward strand.
TTTATTTTCCAATCTTTTCATTATTTTTACTAATTTTCCAGGAGGAAAGAATTCTCTAGTTTCCAATATAAAATTAAATGATTTTTTGAACCTCTGAGTAATTTACACCAACAGTAAGACAGTGGCCAACGTCGCATACGTTGTTTGTTGAATTGCTCTGTGGACAAAATTAATATGGGAAGGACATTGGATAATAGTAAATTAAAAATTAGGAAGGCAGAATTAAATATTTAAAAAAGGACACAGAGAAGAACCACAGTACCAAACAATAGGTCTTAAAGAATTTGTTTTTTGTATGTGCATAGGGAATAACTAACGTCTCAAGAATTATGTATAAAAGTGTACAATGTTGATAATTATGAGGTTTTTGCATGAAGAAATGCAAGTATATTTATGAGGTTTTTGCGTATAGAAACGCAAGTGTTTTATGGAGTTTATGATGATGAATAATATGAGGTTTATTATGGTGAATATTATGAGGTGTATTGATTTTGTGAGGTTTGTTGCACAAAGCGATGCAACGTGATAGATGAGGAAGACGTGGAAGATGGTTTCACGGTGAAACTGAACGTCAGCCCAATCAATTAAAGTTTTTTGTACAAAAGTACATAAGTGAAACGGGTTCTGTTAATTTTTTTATATGCAATATGTTCAATTTTAACACGAAGGGTACAAATTTAAGTAGAAAGTTGTTTATACAGGAAATAGTCCTAGAAAAGTCAAATTTCATGCCAAAAGATAAAACTAACTTTAAATATACTCGGAAGCAGGAAAACATTTTGCATAATTTGTTAATTTAAACTCAAGTAGAAAAATATTTTGATTAATTTAGTAGAACTTCCCCCATTTTTCATTTATATTTACTGGTCTCTGGTGAAATAATAATTAAAAAAACTTAGATACATTTCTTCTTTGGGAAATAAACAATATTTCCGGAATAATAACGCTTTTATAAAAATATTTCTATAATAATGTTTTAAAGAAATTTTTTCCTTAGTAATAATGTTTTTGTAAGAATATTTATATTGTAATATTTTCTGTATTTTTTTTCATGTAATGAAATGCACGAGGGCGAGGCACACTTAGCACGGAAAACCAGAGCATGACAGTTGGCATTGCGAAACCAGAAGGGTTGGATCCTGAGCAGAGCAAGGAATAGATACTTGGACCATCCATAGTATATAGGTCATTGTTAATGTTCAGAGAAGCAACATGGGACCTAAACTTCCCCAACCACTACATGGTGGTGACAATGGATTTCCAGTAGGGCCATAGGGATAATCCATTCATCTATAGCCAGCCAAGGGCTAAAATTTCTGCTGCAGTTCCCGAAGCTAGCTATCTAGCTATAATGCAGTACATGTTCCCATCATAGCTGCGCTAACTTCCTTCGGACAAATGTTTTGTTTATGGTTTACAAGTGTCAGCAACCCAGGCGTCTGCTACAGCTAACTCAGCGACTTCACATCCAATCCACTCAATAAGTAATGACTCAGTGTAAGTGCAAAAATACTAGACAAGGTGTGCCCGCAAAAAACTATATTTCCTCGTAATGAACAATTATTGATTTGTAGAAATTTTTTGTTGATGAAGCTATTTTACCAATTTGTATAATTTTGTTATCTTGAATGAAAGTTTTTAAATGGATGAATGAATTTTTCTTTTTTAGTGTTAGGTTGAAAATTCTGTTTTTTTCTATGTTGGGAAATGTATTTTTTAGAGCTAGGGGCTAGCTCTATCTAAAAGGGGGAAATGTGTTACGTAGGGAGTATTCATATTTGAGGAGAAAACTATAAAACAGCTTTAATAGGTTACATATTGATACAAATTATTTTTCCAAGTTATAAATAATTGATATACTTTGCAATACTATTAAACAAATATTGAGAACGAGACCTGACATTAAATTATTAAACAAAAACAATAAATACGAACTTGTACTCAATAGGTAACCTGCTAAATAAGCATATAGTAAAATTATAAATACGAATTTTATTAACGCGGGCGTCAGTCGAATTCTTAAGACAGTCCTACTCTTAAGAGTTAAGAAGTGCGACTCCTTATCCTGCCGCATTTCCCCACATCAGTGATATTGGTAAGAGCCCCCTATTTGTTACTATTGTTGTGTGCCTGTTGATACTGTGACACTGTTTGTTGTTATTTTGTTAATAAATTATATTTGTTTTAAACTCGTCTTCTACTTTGACTACCCAATCTCCCACTCTCACAAGTCAAGTGGCCGTCAGTCGCGGCCTCCCGAAAGGGGGGTCGTGACAATATACCCGACTATACAGGTCAAGATATTTCGATACAAATTTGGCAAAATATCGCTTAGTTCTCATAGCTGCGGATTTTTATTTTAATTCGACATATGCGTTCCAGGAGAAGTTAATTTGCTAATTTAACTTCTAGTTAAAAGTGAACGAATTGCCTTACGAACATTTCACTACACCTGCAAGAAAATTAGACTGTTTTAGAACAAATTTTATAAAAAAAACACGCACAAAAAAATTCGCATTCCGCAACTATCTGATCGGGGCTTATGACTAATGAGTTGTTCAAATTAAATATTTGAAATAATGCATGTTAGGAACTTGTTGATAAATAACCATGTACTACTTGCCCCCTCGCCATGGAAAAGGGTTTCGCTCTCGCTTGCTTATGAGATGATTTAGGGTGAATGTTTACATACAACAATTTTTTTCCAATTCTCTCATCCTCCGGAATTTGGAAGAAAGGTCCTCAATTAGGGAATGTAACGTCCTGTATAATTAATAGGTATTTTGTACACGTTTATATTTTTACTCGAGGAATCTCTGCATATTAATTTTTTTACAGTTATATTGTTCATAATAGGTAGAATGCAGTAGAGGTATGCAACGTAAAATTCTTTGGTATATATTTTACGTTTCGAACTACATTCAATAGTGGTTGCATAATACATAGGCGGGTAAAGTACAGGATAAATATATAGTGTCTCCAAAATTGAGATCAATCTACTAAGTTTGGATTCTACAACATTTTTTAAAGTTGTTATTTAAGTCATATACGGGGTGATTAAGCTAAGACTGCCTAGATCGACTATTGGGAAGCTAAAAGCGGCGTTCAATTCTTGTAAACAAAACAATAAACACATACTCCTTCACACTACATTTCTACATTTTGGAATACAAACGACGTTGTAGATGATCCGTCGAAAGCTTAAACCACTCTTAAAAGAATAAGCTTGCAGAAAACATTAAGGGTAGAATCTAGAATCTTTTTTTCAAAACGGTGGATTGACCTATTATCGAACTAGTTTAGATTTCTTTAGAATTTCAATGCAAACAAGCTAGTATTTTTGTTATTCCGATTCGATAGCTAGAACGCGATATATTACGTACAAAAGTAGAAAATTCGTCAAAGTGCATCACAAAAGTACATATAACTTTTGAAATTCCACTCACTTTTTTGAGAAAATGTTTTTTATGTAATAAGGAGGTCAAATTAGAAAGGAATCAGCAATAAAATTTCGTCTGGAAAGTTGTCACCAAAAACAATTAATTTACGTACTACGATGAAAAATATTTTAATGCGTAAAATGCAATATTATTTTTCAGCAATGCCATTAAATTGCAAAATAAGAAAACGCACTCATTCATTTAACGAAATTATAAAAATGCACATTTCTAATTTTAATGCATCACTTTCCTTGGTTAATTGAAAATATACATATTTATTTTTTGATTCTATCCAATATATTTGTATTTATCCAAAAAATATTTATTATATTTCGCAGTCTCGTCTCGAATTATAACACCATGTAGTTGTAGCTTGCTGCACGAATCGTACGACGTTCAAAGATTAAAATTTTTGAATCCTATTCTGGGTGCCTGGCTGGCCAGTTCGCCTCTGTATACCACGCAGCCGTTGTTCATCACATACAACCCCACTGTAGTTTGTCGTACGAATCTAGAAGGACGTATTAATTAAAGTGCTAGTGCTTGTGATTTAGAAATGGGAAGAGAAAACGAAAAGTGGGAGACAATATGAAGAAAATAATTAAAATACAAATTCGACAGATCAAGCAAGTTGTTACCAATTTTAGGTAAAGATTACATGGATAAAAATCTAGTATACGAGGTAATGGCCGTATGGCCGACATATGACGTGCCATGAGTGCGTTTCTAAAAAATTTTGGCTTACATGAGTCCGAAATATAGACGTACCCCTCGTCAAATCGCTGACACATATCATGCAATATCTGATAAATAAAAACACATGGAGAAAATCTAGTACATATACAAGGTAATGGTCGGCATATGACGTGCCATGAGTGCGTTCTAAAAAATTTCGGTTCACATGAGTCCGAAATATAGACGTACTCCTTGTCAAATCGCTGACACATGTCATACTATAGACCATTCCAGAATGACGTCATTGACAGTTCGGCCATATTTGCTGGGTGGCATACAAAACCATTTGCGAATGTAAACATTGCAAGTATTTCATCGTTAAATTGTTTAATTCTGGTTTAATTGATAGAAAATGCCACATTTTTGTGTTGCTGTTAAATGTTCAATGCGTGCTGAAAGAGAAATGCATCGTTTTTCCGATTTCACGCTATTTTAACCAACAGGGGGATCATCTCAATACATTGTCTATGGAAAGAAGAAATGCTCGGATTAACGCTTTGGGACGGGGGCCACTGAGTAAAAGCCACCTAAAACACGGTCGTATTTGTTCAAAACATTTTATAACTGGTAAGTACTTAATTTTTGTACAAAAATTCCTAGGTTATATAAGGTTAGAATCAAATGATGTATGTGCGATTTTAGGAAAACTAGCTGCTTTAGAGGCTAAAACTACAAATACCCTCCTTTACAAAAGGCCAAACTCAGAGTTGTATCCTATAGATTTGGAAAACGCACGATACATTGCATGTTCATATAGAAAGAATTATAGGTTTGATCAAAAGAAAATTTAAGATTTTTCATGAAACAATACCCATAAGCATGTTGTCAAAACGAAGAAATTGAGTGCATTGGATAAAATTGTCGTGGTATGTAGTGCAATCACAAACATGTGCCTTCTCAAATATTAAATAATATAAATAATGAATTATCTATGTGTTTATTAATAAAAAACAATTTTAATTATATGTACCTATTTATTTCAATATATTTTGCACATCAAGAATATATATTTTTATCCACAGTAAAACAAATGTTATTTAATATTCACTTTATTCTCTTAAAATATCCAAGTTCAGGTTCAGTCAAGCCAAAAAAAGACCATAAATTAGATACTGACATAAATAGGCGTAAGTTCATTTTTATCTATCAAAAGTAGGATGTTCCTGAGACAAACCTCTTGCTTCTACTTTTTTGGCCAATCCATATCCCGTATTCGCAACATTTCTGCATTTTTCGTAGAAGGTACTGGCTATGGTGTAAATATACTACACCGTGGTACTGGCCAAACGGAAAGTTTTTCAGTGGACGCTGGACCTGGACCACTGTCTTAGATGGTATTTGGACGATCATGCAGGTACAGAATAGCTATATGACTGCATACTTCTGATAAACCAGTCATATATGTACAGTGAACACTAGAAATGCTGGCGTCCTTTAAAATAATAACATATAAATAACTCGAAGTAACTTTTCCCTCTTTCATTGAGACTGTTTAACCTACAACAAAGATTTAAAAAATGTTAATCAAGTTTAAAACCTCTGTGGCATATCACAATTATATACATTAATATATAGAATCTAATTGTAATATAAAATTTACGCATTAACTTTTATTTCATACCTTCCCAATGACAACAAATGTCTCATCGCTGATTTGTTTTGCCAAAATTCCTTGAGCAGAGCCAGGTTCGTAAAGCCTGTAGGCTTGCAAGCTTTTGTAAGGCTAAAAATGTTGACGAGTATAATAACTATGAGTTAGTATTAAATAATTCACGAAGTCCATCATGGTATTATCGTAAATTTCAAGCCTGCTCTCTTCAGGAGGAATTACCTAGGGGTCAATATAGTCAATAATCTCAACTTTTTTAACATATCTGCACTTAATGTCACCTCTAAGGGTTACATAATATTCACTTCGAGATATCTTGGCGAAAAAATTTGCAAAAAATCACAATAAACTCAATCCATAGCACCAAGAACGAATGTAAACACACGGAAAGTAATCACTTTGTGTGCCACCCAGACAAAATGGCGGATCTGTCAAAGTCACGTGTTCTGGAATGGTCTATATCTACCTACGCATTATAACCCTAAATATGTTAAAAAAACCATTGTTATGGGTTTTTTACTGTTAATGAAATTTATAAAATATCGAATAGATGTAAGTAGTTATTTATTTTAGGTAAAGACTATAGGGATAAAAACCCAAGTATACAAGGTAATAGTCGACATATGTTGTGCTATGAGTGCCGTCTAAAAATGTTGGTTCAGTTCGAAATACAGACATTCCCCTCGCCAAATTGCTGGTATATGCCATGCAATAGAGAATAAATAATAATATTTGGTTAATTATGGTATAGTGAATAGGAATATTTTAACACAATTAAACTAAAAGAAGGGCTACGCATTATATGCCTAAATATGGTAAGAGGCCGTTGATATGGTTTTTTCCTTTCAATGAAATTAATAGTATATCAAACAAATGGAAGTATAAGAGGTAATGGTCGACATATGTTGTGCCATGAGTGCAATCTAAAAAATGTTGGCTCAGTTTGAAATATAAACATGCCCCTCGTCAAATTGCTGGTATATGTCATGCGATACAGAATAAATAATAATACTTGATTAATTGTGGTATGGTGAATAGGAATATTTTAATATAATTCAACGAAAAGAAGGGCTATGCATTATATGCCTGAATATTTTAAAAGGTCGTTAATATGGCTTTTTCCTTTCAATTAAATTAATAGTATATCAAACAAATGGAAGTAAAAGAGGTAATGGTTGACGTATGTTGTGCCATGGGTGTAGTAAAAAAAAAGGCTCAGCCCGAAATAGACATACTATTGCTGGTAATTGCCATGCAATAAGGTCTATTCTGTAAGGTAAAAGTTATAATTTAACAGGGCGTTAAATTTGTGTTTTTAACCTTTTCTCATATTCTACAATTTCAAATTTAACCCAACCGAGAGTAATAATCATTTCAGCAGCAGTCAATTGTCAATGAGTTATTGTCATCTTGTGATCGTTCTTTTATTTTTGTCTTTGTGTTTTGTGATGCAAAATACGAGTCAAAAAATCGCGGAGCCCAAGGATGACAAAAGTATAAAAAAAATATATGATCAATTATATAGAGAAAAACAAGTTTTTTTAAATAAAGACAAACTAACACCGCCAAGTATGAAGTTTGTTGTTGCTTTTTGGCGGACAAGCTAAATAGACTGGAGGGTGCCAGCAAACGAGCAAAACAGTGGAGAGGGAGGTAAGTGTGGACGTAATCATTTTTGGAATTGAGCATAATTACCTAACTCGACACAAATTTGTTTAAAAAACCAAATAGTTTGTAATGATTTGCAGACTTTTAATGAATTATTGACCAACATTCGAAAGAAAGCCAGAGTACTGCACTACTACGAGGTAGAAGTGTCTGCGAAAATAATCATTAAAGGCATTTCTGTACCAGAAGCCGGAATTGATGAACGCGAAGATTCATTTTGAAGTTTTGGAACGAGTTGGTAAAGAAAATTTATAGACGTCATCCAGATACCCGTATCATTCACAGAGTCTCTAATAATTTGAGTATTAATGGCATATAAATTCTTCCGGCAATAGTAAGGTTGTCCAAGATTTATTGGATGACTTGCACTTGGTGCTATTATTCGTATTTATGCACCATCTACTGCACCAATAAGGTGAGAGAATGATGCAGTTATTTCCGCTAATCCCCGTTTTGCGGCTTGTCTGGCTTCAATTGAACTTGTAAATTTAATCAAAGTAATAAGAAGACATTAGGTTATAACATAAAAAACTTCAGCTATGCACCTACTGACAGCTGGTTGACTCTGGGCAATTGAATATCCATGACCAGTAGCTATCTGGTAACTCCCTTGATAAAAAACTACAATCCCGCCAAAATTCGCAGATGTGTTTGTATTCTTATTTGGCTATGTGGTTGATTCATATAGGGCCCTATACTGTTTATCAGTTCTTGGTAGCAATATTTATCGAGCCTGAACAGTTTAAGGAACATCTCTTTTGGGTTATTAAAGGGATTACTCATGTCTCGTAATTCTCATTGCCGAATTCGAAATTCTCTACTATAAAATAATATTAGTAAAAAATATCTTGGTTATATGCCCATAACAAAAATATAGATATAGATACAGGTGTATATAAGTGTTTATATATATTTTTTTGATATCAGTCGCAAAGTGAGGTTATGTTCTCATATACTATTAAAACCTTTGTCTATTACTGAAATATTTATTAGAAATGGGATATATGTATTTTCTTGACTTACCTTTGTAATTCATTTTCTGCGCTGTCAACTATTAAAAGATGTAATAAACCGTCAAAATTAAATTTTAAGAGGTGCTGTTCACCCACCGCTAAAAATAATGTTTTAACTGATGAATTTACTGGAGCAGGTTAAAGATTTCAACAAAAAATTTTTTTACAGAATACCAAACCACAATCAGCGTGGTTAAAATTTTAACACCCCCTTAAATTTTAACTTTCTCTGTTGCAGAATACCAAACCACATTTAGGATGGTTAAAATTTTAAAGTTCCTTTAAATTTTAACTTTTGCCTTACAGAATAGACCTTAATACAGAATAAATAATAAAACTCGGTTAGTTATGATGTGAATATGAATATTTTAATATAATTAAGCCAAAAGAAGGACTATTATATGCCTGAATATGGTAAAAGGCAGTTAATATGGTTTTTCCTTTCGGTGAAATTAATAATATATCAAACAAATGAAAGTAATTAATAATTTTAAGTAAAGCCTATTTGAAGGAAAACTAAGCATACGAGGTAATGGACAGTGCTCTACATATGGCGTGCCATGATTACTATCTAAGAAATTTCGGTTTGTATCCAAAATCTAGACGTACCCCTCGTCAAATTACTGGCATAATGTCATACTATACAGACTAAATAATAATACTTGTTTACTTATGATATGATGAATTGAAACATATTAATATAATTAAGCTAAAAGAATGGCTATGCATTATATGCCTGAATATGGTAAAATGCCGTTGATATGGTTTTTTCCTTTCAATGAAATTATTAATATATCAAACAAATAGTTAACAATATATTAAGTCTACTTGAAGGCAATTGAAGGCAATGGCCTATATATGGCATGCCACCATAAATGCAGTAAAAAAAAAAAAGTATGCTCAATAGCATAGTTTTTATTTGCCATTACAAACGTTAAACAGTTGCCAAGTATCGAACCATTTTAAAAAAAAAAAAGGTTACTGAAGATAATGACCATTGGCTTTTTGGTGGAAATTTGACAAAGTAATGAAGAAAAAGGAGGAGGGGAGCAGATGGAGGAGAAACGACAGGAAATAAAGAGGTTAAATAGGTATAAATTTTCCGTTCATATTGTTCTGAGGCACAGATAGATTCTTCCTAATATTATTAAGCCTGCTAAACAGGAAAAAGTAAGGTAACAAGTTCAAGAGCTATGTAAAAACCATGTGGTATCACTCTATACACAGGAAGTTGGAGAATGTTTTTCCAATTATTTCTTAATAAAAGAAAGTCAAATGGAAATGATCATTTCATATTGAAATTTTGTAACCGTAATAAATGTACAACCTCACCTCATTTGAAACTGGAGGATTATCGCAACATAAAAAGTCTATTACGTAATGGTATATTCTGTAATGAGTTTGGAATGAACATTCCAAACGAATTGCAGACTATACTTTTTCTACGCCTATAAATTAGGTTTATTTGTGTCTATATTATTATGTATATTTGTTTTACCACTGCAACGGTGAAACATGAAAGGTTAACTGTCAATAGAAATGTCAACTGTCAACAGAAACGCAAACAGAATTACAAATGGCGCTACTACTGGATAGCGCCACCTATGCTTGTTACATTCTAGAGGCATGTAATAAATATTACATATCAGCCACTGGAATATAGGTCATTCCTTATTTAAAATGGACATCAAATGCTCATATTACATAATAGGCGTAGAAAAAAGTTATTATTTATGTTTGGTGGAACTTAAAGATGTAGGTATTAGTTACTATTGATAAACTTATTGGAAAATATTTTATATTTAAATTTTCTTATGAATTATATGAATTGAACTGTATGCAAAAGGTTGTGTACAGCTGCCATTTTTACAAAATTGTAAATAGTGAAGAGAAAAATGTATTGCCTAGTCAACGGCGTAAGTTGTTAGGATTTAATTAAAACACTGTAAACATGGATATGTTTTTATCAACTAAAAATACAAAAATTATGTACACAATTTATAGAAATGAAATCTTGTCTGTAAGAGAGATGGAGAAATTTGTAAGGACCTTTTAGAATGTGGATTAAAAACACCCTTAACATTTGAAAATGTTCCACAAAACGTATGTATTCAGTGATATAAATACGAGAATTGATAACAATACAGCGGCAGCTGTATAAGCCGAACAAGTTTATAAAAAGGTGAAATTACTGTAACGAGAAAAATATTCATATATTTGCCCTCGTATATAAACTCGAAAGGTATTTATTATAGGATACATAGAGTAGTCAAACTAAGATGAGTTACCCATTAGTTAATTTGAAGCTAGTTGCAACAAATTTTGTGTACTACAAGTTGACCTATATGTGGTTCTTGTAAGGATCTAATTCTGTAAAAAAGCCAATATGCACTACATCTGCTCAACCATTAAGTGAATGGATTAAGAATGTGTTAAAGGCATGTGGAATTGACAAAGCTTTATACAGGATATTTACAGTGCAATCGAATTTATTTTGTTAAGTTTTGTTGGAAAATTATTGGCCAGAGAGTTAATAATTTTTATACATGGCGTTGGAAAACTGGCTGTAGTATTAGTAACTGGTATAAATTACAGAGTATTATTATATTATATTTAATTATGTATTGGACTACTATAAATTTGAGACTGGCTAGCATTAGAAAGTGTTAATCAAATAATTGTGGAGAGGTATTGTTTAGATGTTAATAACAGGAAAACAATACGTAAATACGAGGTTAAGTTTAGATTGCATAGTCCTTTAAACATCTACATGGTGTTATAATTCGAGACGAGACTGCGAAATATAATTAATAGATCAGTCGACTTACCTGTAAGGAAGAATGATCTTAATTATATGAGCAGTCTCGTCGAAGGATTATAACAACCCCCCCAAAAAGTAAAATCCCAACCCGTGTTAAAAGCAATCTAAACTTAAAATACTTTAAACCAGTGATGTATGTGATGAACAACGGCTGCGTGGTGGGAGTGTATACAGAGGCGAACTGGCCAGCCAGGCACCCAGCATAGGATTCAAAAATTTTAATCTTTGAACGTCGTACGATTCGTGCAGCAAGCTGCAACGACATGGTGTTATAATCCTTCGACGAGACTGCTCATATAATTAAGATCATTCTTCCTTACAGGTAAGTCGACTGATCTATTAATTATAAGAATAATAAAATAATTTCCAAAAATATTATTACTTATTATTTGTTATTATTTCATGTAGTTTTAGTATTTCAACAAATATAGTTCTGTTATAGAGAGCAATTTTTGATGAAATGATAAATTTCGTTTACTTTGGTAACACGAATTTAAGAATGTAGCAGCTCAAAATTTGACAAAAATGATAAAATTCTTGGTATATCAGTAACGAAAGGTTCCAGGGAATATACAAGAGAATGTTTTGGAATCAATTAAGTATGTTTAATGTTTACTCGCAAAACACCTTGCATATCATTCTTATTAAATGAATTTTTCCTTTAGCAGATTTTACGTCAACTGAGGGAGAATCCGAATGACTCACTTTATAGAAAATGTTTTAAAAGATGTTAAAATGTTTAAGTTAAATGATGTCCCTTTAAACACAAAGTGATGACATTGTCTCATATGTAAAATTATATAATATCGATTTTGCTTTATTGGACGAATATCCTAGAAATTCAGATATTAAGATAGTTTGACTATATTATTATCTATCTTTAGGATATGGTATTAAGAAATTGGTCATTCAACCAACAGATATATTCAAAAACAAAGGCGTTCGAAAAAATAGAAATAAAAAATAACCTGCTATAAATATTGATTACGTATAAATTCTGCATCAGTTTACTAAAACTATAAACTATAACTGGTGGTCGAGAGGTGAGCGCACTTGCCTCTCACCCAAAAGTTCCGGGTTCGATCCCCGGTCGTGGCAGTGGAAAATAATGTGAGAGGGATTTTTTCCACTATACACGGATATTGGGTGTGTGTCACTTATCTCTAAATGTGTAGCCCCCTCCCACACAAGGCTCTTCTAGAGCCATCCGGCATAAAGGGGGTCATAATTACCTGTGGTGTTATTTATTTTTTATTATAAAAATTGATTGGTAGGATTGAAGGTACACTCTGTATGTTGTTTAGTTTCAATTGCACTCTTATCTAATAATACATTTTGGCCTTTTCTCTCATTCATTGTATTTTATTTGGCAACTATCCCAAGAAAATAAAATAGATAAAAAACACAAAGTTCGCACTATTTTTTATAAGTATTTGTTAATTTTGAATTTATGCCAGTGAAACAGTGTAGATCATGATCCACGTCACATGGTGTGAACTGGAACTTGAACTAGTTACATCAACTGCTAGATAGGAACAAAATATAACCTTATGAATACAGTATTACGTAGATTATCACAAAAATAAGCGTATATTAGGCTTAGTTCATATAGGTACGAAATGCGAATTTTTCATCATCCAGAATTCCAGTAAATTTGATTTAAAAGTATTAGTGGTGGGAAACCTTACAACTTTATTTGTGTATGACTGATGGTCGAGAGGTGAGCACACTTGCCTCTCACCCAAAAGTTCCGGGTTCGATCCCCGGTCGTGGCAGTGGAAAATACTGTGAGAGGGATTTTTTCACTATACACGAATATTGGGTGTGTGTCCCTTGTCTCTAAATGTGTAGCCCCCTCCCACACAAGGCTCTTCTAGAGCCTTCCGGGATAAAGGGGGTCGTCATTACCTGTGGTGTATTTATTTATTTATTTATTTATTATCTTAAACAATGAACTCTGTACTACCAGAGTTCATTGATCTTAAAACGCTTACAAAAAGAGTTTTGAGGTTATACTTGCTATTTTGATAGATTCTCAGATTTATTACATGCTGCAGATTGTCCGCGGAAGGAGTTTCCAATTTGTTTATGTGGTTATTATTAGTAACTGACGCAATTTTGAAATTCACTGAACGTACATTGGATTGTTTTGAAAAAGGATTATGCTCAGCTTCCTTGTTTTGTGACCTCAGCAAAGCATTTGACTGTGTGTCACATAGTTTACTAACACAAAAACTCAAATACAATTTCAGCACAAATAGTATCCTACTTATTAAATCATATCTAGAAAATCGAAAACAGTCAGTTAGATTAAATGGAGTAACATTTGAGGAGTTACTTATTAAATCAGAAGTACCACAGGGTTCAATTCTGGGTCCCGTTTTATTCTTGATCTACATTAATGGCATGGCAAATGCCCTTCCCAATAACCTGCATTTTTTACACTGACGATTCCACATTACAGATATTTGACACTAACCTTGACAATTTGATGCTGAAATGTGATGACGCAGTGTCAAATGCCAAAAACTGGTTTACATCAAATGCTCTACCACTGAATGACGCAAAAACCATAAAAATGATATCGAGTACACGTGATCTTAGTCAAATTTCAAATAACCCCTACAGTGCCAAATTCCTTGGAGTTTTTATTGATCCATTCCTAAGATGGGATGCTCACACTGAATACCTAGCAGGACAACTAACAAAAAATATATATTGTTTAAGACAACTCTCACACTCGCTCTCATTAGATGTATTAAAATCGGCTTACTTTGCATTATGTCACTCTCGATTATCTTATGCCATTCTAGCCTGGGGGCACTCTGCTGGCAGACACAGAATCTTTGGCCTTCAAAGAAGGGTTATTAGAATTTTGGGTGGCGTAGGATATCGAGAGAAAACGAAAGAACTCTTTATTAAGTTTAAAATACTTACCCTGCCAAGCCTATATGCATTAGAAAGCATAACATATGTCCATGGAAATTTGAATAACTACATCACTCAAGCTGACATGCATCAATATGAGACGCGACGCAGAGACGAAATATGTACCGAATTTACAAGGCTCACTAGAGGACAAACTGGTGTTAATTTTCATGGTATTAAACTGTATAACCTGTTGACCAACAATATAAAAACCATACCTCTGATAAAGTTCAGATCTGCAATTAAGGACTTCTTGCTAAAAATGCGTTCTTTTCACAAGATGCTACATACTTATAATATTTTAAATTATTTTAAACTGTTTTAATCATTTTTTTGTAAGAGTTTGTGAAGTATGTCCAATTTTATATTTTTCACACGAATAAATTCTAATCTATTCTAATGTTATCTTGACAGTTGTCAAAAAAGAATTAATAAAAAGTTAAAATAGTTTTAATTTCGTTTTATATTAACATATGTTCCTTCGAGCTTATTAATTGTACCAGTCCTTTGAGCTGATATCCACTTTACATTGAAGTGAAAAGTTAACGAAGGGAAAACCTCCGGACCTCCAAGGTGAGGAAGCTATGAGTCAAGGTGACAATGTAGAGTTAAACTTTAGTACCTCTGAAGTAATGAAGTCAGCTTAAGGAAATACAAGTTTACCTTCAAAAGTTCATTAAGAAAACAAGCTATACAACTGGAATTCGAAGAGAAAAAATGTTTGAGTGTAATAAAAAACAAGGAAGTAGAATTAGCGCAATTGAAACTAAATATTGAAAGGGAAGTTCTTGAGAAAGAAATTGATCTAAAAAGGGAAGAAATTGTAAGATAATTTGAAGATAAAAACAGTTATGTCAATGAAATTTTAACTAGTAAGTAAATCATTATTTGTCCAAAAATGGGTGAATGATATTGCAACTTCAACAAAGACTAACAGATTTTATTTTTTTTGTTAGAAATTATTTGGAAAAAGCCAGAGAAAATTAAAGACACATATAAACCAGTGCATGGCTAGGTAGTCAATTAATAAACACCTTCCGATAATTTCTGGGGAACCTACAGAACGGTTATATTTCATAAGCCATTTTAAAGAAACTGTGAAAGTTTGTGATTTCTTTGATCGAGAAAATATTACTCGCCTTCAAAAATGCCGTGAAGGAAAGGCAAGAGAATGTGCCTTGTTAAATTTTATTCAGCAAGTTGATAAGATCATCAAAACATTAAAACGTAGACTTGGCAGACCAGAATTTATAATTCAAGATTTGTTGCCATCAATCTGAAAAATACCAATTATTAGAGAAGGTAAGCTGGAATGCATTTTAGTTTTTGCAAATGAATTTTACAGTAGAAAGTTTAATTCATTGTCATTAATTCACAAATGTTAATGATCCTACCAAATGGTTATTCAACTGCGTTTAACCGACTAAAAACTATGGAAAGGAAATTAATAAGAATGCATTTCTTGCTAATCTAAATCCTACTAAGCTGTTTTTAGGTAATGGAACTAATTTCAAAGGTGCAGAAAAAGAACTACAAGAAGCATTAAAAGAAATACATCAGAACAAGATAACTTCAAATATGACTTCACGTAATGTACAATGGTACTTCATACCTTCATTGACTCCTCATATGGAGGGATGTTGGGAAGGATTTGTAAAATTTATCAAAACACACGCGATATTTTGGAAGAAGGAGCCTCTCCCTTGTTTGTCTAGGCTGAATATATCGCCAACAGTCACCCCTCCATGTCTTTAGACCACGCAAACAGCGAACTTTGACTCCTAATCACTTCTTATGAACAATGTGAGGAAACAATGGCGTCTCTCAGGCTCTAACCGAACATTTGGCGATGGTAGGTAAGAGAATATCTGCCTGTTTTAGTTAAAACAGGCAGATAAAAAACAAAATAGTTTATACATATCGTCTTCTCGACAAATAAAAATTGGAAACATAGTTATAATCACTCTGACACATCTTTCAGCAGAAATTCTTAGCCAAAAGGGATAATGATAATAATAACTCTGCACTCTAGATAGACGGCCAGATCAGGGTCGTCTTTTTTTTTACAAAAAACCAGTCACCCTACTCTGCGGCCCCGACCCTCACAGAGGGGAGCTGGTAATTAAATACCGATAGCCACTCCCCACGCCCGTGGGATGAGTGACTATCGGGTCCGTGAATCGTATGCCCTGAGTAGATGCAATGAACCGAGGATGACAGCTTTCTGCATTCTGCCGGCATGTCGGCATGCATACCATGACATGACGTCGATAGACGAGGGTGTTAAATACACCATCCTGGCAAGCCATTATGAATCCCTCGGTCTCGAACTTCAGCCCGGCTGACCTTAAAAAGGCGAAGGTCAGCCTTTCGGATAAGCTGAGGTCTTCTATATATTTATAGAAGACTCCGTGCAATGGCTTATCCTTATGGAGCTGCAGAAGGATGTTGTGTTTTGTAGCTCTAATGTGGGCTTTTAGTCGAACGCATTCCAACTCGGTGACAGAGTCGGGGTTTACCCGCTCGACGTCGAAGATGAGACCAAGTTCATCGGCTGCTCCCCGTGCTGCCTTAAAGAGAAAAGCTCCTACCTCTGCATTTTCATGGTCTCGGGCCATGCAGAGGAAGGGACTCGAACTCCTGATGAGCTTACATGCTCCATCCAGAACCATCCTGCTATGGAGACTCTCCAAGCTCAAGAGTCCACGGCCTCCCCGATGCCGCGGGAGATATAACCGTGGAATGGACGATTTAGGATGCAAGCTCCTATTGAGATGCAACATCTTGCGGGTTACTACATCGAGTTGACTCAGCTCTTCTCTAGTCCATTTCACTACTCCGAAAGAGTAGAGAAGGATCGGAACGGCAAGCATATTTGTAGCAGACACTTTGTTCTTCCCCGACAGTTCTGAATATTAGATCTGTCGGAGTAGGTGCTGATACTTGCCGCGGAGAACGTTTTGCACTACACTCACTTCTCGGGTGGAGCGTTGCTCGACACCCAAGTAAGTGTACGACTCTCCCGCATCTAGATGGTGTAAGATGCTTCCGTCCACGAGCTGCGCGTCCTCTCCGTAGTCACCGCATCGTTCTCTCTTGAAATGGATCAGTGCGCATTTGTCCAACCCGAACTGCATACCGACAGCCTGCGTGTACTTCTGTACCACCCTAAGGGACTGTTGGAGATCTCTCTCTCCAGAGGCATAATGTTTAAGATCGTCCATATAAAATAGATGGGTGACCTTATGCCTCCTGTCGTCGGGGGTACCGCAGTTGTAGCCACGGGTTTTCCGGAGCGAGACGGATAATGGCAGTAGTGAGATGCAAAACAGAGGGGGACTGAGGGAATCTCCCTGAAATACTCCTCTACTGAATGTTACCGACTCTGTTTGGACTCTATCGTTACCCGATGTTATGCTAAAGCGAGTCCTCCAGAGCGGCATCAGTTTTTCAATACATCTCACTACGGGACCGGACACCACAAGACATCGGAGCAAATGAATAATGAGCTCATGCTATGTCATGTCAAATGCCCTGTGGTAGTCGATCCAGGCCATAGAGAGGTTCCGCTTATACTGCATGGAGTCCTGCGTGACACATCTGTCGATCTGCGGGTTTTCCTTGCAGCCAGCGACACCTCTCTTCGACCCTCGTTGGTCATATATCCGTTCATAAACCGTTTCAACTGCGTGGAGCACCCGCATGTACAAAATGCGTGTAAACACCTTGTAACAGGTTTAGACAGGTTATCGGTCTGTAGTTCTTTGGGTTGGATAAATCTCCGTTCTTGGGGAGCAGCACTGTCCTCCCCTCAACAACCCAAGAAGGAATTTGCTGCTCCCCATTCAACCAGGAATTAAAAATTCTGGCCAAATGGTGGTGGGTGCTCGATAACTTTTTCCACCAAAAGTTATTTATCCCATCGGGACCTAGAGTAGCAAAGTTCGTAGAGCCCTCAAGAGCCCTACGAACCTCTTCTGGGGTTATTGGTTCGCACACTTCCTGTGGTTGCTCAAACCTTTGACAAAAGGCTTCAAAGTGTGCCAGGGCTGGAGAATCTCGGTTGAGTGGAAGCCTCTCCTCGTACAGCGTTTTCCAGAAGTTCTCCACCTGATCTGCAGTCGCCGGATTGTCTACAACACGGGGAGGCGGTTGGGAAAGGCACGAGGGCTTTTGGGGGAACAGTTTATTTTCCGCAAGCCCTCTCGCCCGCCTCACTAGTGACTCTTTGCCACTAACATCTGTATCCTGCCGAGACAGTGTTATTTGATGGTTCTCAGCACTGTCTCATTGAGTGTGTGACGGGCGCGTCTTAAGCTGGCGGCTAATCGACGCACTTTAGACGTAAACGGCCTGTTGGCCGCCATATACTTCATCACACATTGGATCCCGTATCCAGACACGCATCCCGGCGTGTTGCTTCGCCGACCGGATCTTGGCTGTCATCTTTTGTACGCGCAGTTCCGCACTCTCCTGTGGGGAAGCAGTGTTTCACCTCTCCATCCAAGAAAAGCGTTGAACAACGGAATGCACAGCACAGTTTATGTGCCACAGGTCAGCCCGTTCTGGTAGCGCTGCACTAAGTTCTTCATTCACTCTGGCCAGGTCTTGTGGCCCGGGGGTTTTTATGTGGTGTAACCCTCGTCTGCTATTGAGGCCCTCTGGTCTTGGCGGAACGAGGAGAATTACGTCCTCAACCGGTGAATGCGGCGGCCCTTCGGCCACCTCATTCGCCGGTCTAGGAGCAGCTCTCACGTAGCCCCTACTACGGGGGTGGGATACATAGCCACGCAGATTTTGTGGCGTGAAGGCGCTATGCTCTGGTAGCCTCTCACACCACAGAGCATGTATCCGCGCCAGGTATCCCCTCCACGCGGGCTCACTGCTTTCATAGCAATGCAGAAGTTCATCCCTCAGTTCATCTGTCCACTCAAAGCGTCCTTGGTCATTGCCAATGTTGTCAATGGGCGGTTTGTCTGGTTGGGCCCCACCACCTTGCCCTTGACCCCTATCCGCACGGGGTCGATCGCCTGCCTCTTCGGCCTGCTGGAACTAAAGTTTAGGGGTGATTAGCCCAGCAGGCCCACGACCGACACCAAAGGGGAAGACGCTTTCCCCTCCTGGGTGCACTAGGGCTGCCGGCGTATTATTATTATTAATATTAATATGCATATGCAAGGAATGGATTTCTGAGACCGAGCGTTTCTAATTTAACAAAAACACTAGAAAGTGGGAGGCGCCCAGGTCACGTGCGGTCGGTGTAGATTGCGATTTGTGAAGAAGAGTTCTATCGTTGCCAGAGTGCAGAGACCAGAGCTTAACGCTGCCCTGGGTGTGGGTGCCGTGCCGTCCTACGCGTTAACGTTTTTGTTCACTTTTTTTTTCTTGTAATTTAATGTATTGCTATTTGACCTTGTGTCCTTTATTATTGAACACAATGGGTATATTTCCCCTGCTCATATTTTTGTATAATAATAAAAAATATATATATTTTAAACCAAATTTACCTGATTTCCGCACAAAAAAATTTGCATTTCGCATGTGTCTGTCTGTCGTAGCTTAACAATTTTTTGTGTAACAAATACTTAGATAGGATATTAGGATATTATTAGAAATTATTTTTGGTTCGATACCCTTCAATATATCCTACCCCTGCCCTAGATACCCTACATTTCTATTTATAAACAAGCAGTATAGCAATATATATAAGGTCAGTGTTAATAAACATAAGTATTTTTTTAAACTTGTTTTTTTTGTTATATACTTCACATGCATGCAAGTAATGTACTCCGTACATGTGAAAGTAAAAAATACTAGATTATTTCTTATCAGTTTCTTAGAAATTTCGCCTGAATGATTTATATTTATCTACCAAGCAATAAAATGTAGAAAAAATTGTTAGGTAAGATATTTTTCAGAGAAAAAGGATAAATGTTTAGTAGTCCAATAATGCAACCAAAAAGATAAAGGCTATAACCAAGATAAATTACAATAAATTAAAAATGTATACTTCAAGGTGATATGTGGTGTAATGTAGTGAACAAAACTGATACTGGGGAGGCTTATGAGAAATTTATAAATGCATTTATGTCAGCAATAAATTTGTCAACTGATTTAATAACAATTTTAAAAATATTGATTTTATAAAATTAAACCATGGATAACAACTGGTCTTATTAACTCCATAAAGCACAGAAATTTTCTTTAAAAAAAGCAATAATAAAATATATTCTTCAGAACTTAAAACAGAGTATATGAGATATAGGAATATGCTAAATAAATTGTTTTAACACCGTGTCATACTGTATTACTAAATAAACTAGTGGTGTGCGAGATCCTGCATTAAAAATACTAAAAAATTACCTTAAATAAAACAAAGAACGAGAGTGGACATGGTGCTCAGTGATTATGAAACTATCAATATGAGATTGCCGCAAGGCTCAATATTAGGTCCAATATTGTTCTTAGTTTATATAAAAAACATGGCCTCTTAGAAAAATTCAACATAGCTATAGTTTTTATTCATTGTTCATGAACTAATGTATACAAAATAAATACAGATAAATTAAAATTTTTGGCATTTACTACCACAGCTAAATATTTTAACCACAAAATAAATACTAAAATTACACACAGATAATAACTATTGAATTGAATCTGCGGTAGGTTCTCGATGAAACATATTCAATAGAATAATTATAATACACACTTGGTTTACTATTTCATGAGTTTTGTTCAATTTTGTCTGACATCTGTTTCGGTCTTGCGACCATTATCAAAGAGTCTTAAAAACAGCGGTTTTTTAAAAATTTCCTTTTATAAGTGATTTTCATAATAATAAAAAAAAAAATTAAAAACTTGCTTTCTGTAACAAGTCATACTAAAAAAGTAAAAAATAAGAAATACTAATGTACGACTCCAAGAAAAGCAAGACGTGCGCACTTTGTGCGATTGTATGAAAGGGGTGGAATCTTCGTATACATAGTGCCTTCATTCATGCATACATAAAGATGATACATGTACTTATATACAAAGTGCGCCGTCTTGCTTTTCTTGCGGTCGTACATTAGTATTTTTCTACTTTTTAGTACGATTTGTTACAGAAAAGTAAGTTTTTAATTTAAAAAAAATAAATTTTATTTTATACTTCTTAATCATACTTCTTGGGATGTTTATCCCCCCCAGAGAGCGCTCAATAAAAATTCATCTCTTAACGATTTGTTTTGATTTCTCACTCCTTCGCTATCTCGCTCCTTCGTTTTGCAGATTTTTCAATTTTCACCCCCGCGACCCCTACGTGCGGACATTTTCAAAAGTAATGGTGGAATTCTGTATTGTCATCCGATCTTAGTAACTGCGCCAAATTTCGTCAATTGATTATGTCAGGAAGTGCGTTAAATAAAGGATGCAAGACTTGAACATAAACATTGTGCACGCATTGTGAGTTAAAGAAAAGCAAGTAACAATAAAGATCCAGATCTTATTTATCCATATGATATCATTAAAAACAGCATTATTCTTAGGTCCAAAAGTTTAGGTATTTATCTTTTATTGCTGTTCAAATAAAAGAAAAAAAAAACTATTTCAAAAATCAGTCCGATGCAACTCAGACAAATTTTCTCATTTAGGAATGGGTCGGACTAAGATATCCATTCAAAAATAATGATAAATATATTTCAATTGCATTTCAAATTAGTGTGCCTTTGATCAAAATCGTTAGAACCGTGTTAAAAAAATGAATTCTTCTAACCGTATCCTCCGTCACTGCATTTCTTAAAGAGGACGGGTCATGTAATCTCATACTGGTACTAAAAGAGTATCCATGTGTTACATTTCATCAAAATTGTTAAGAGCCGTTTCAGAGAAAGAAGTAATTTAATTTTTTAAACCACATCCCTTGCAACATCTTTTCCTTAATTTTGTAGGGTCAATTTTGGGATTTCGTCTCGAGATGTAGCCGCCCTGAAGACACATGCAAATCGATTCAGTAGTTTGAGCTCTAGGTGCGACCACATATGGCAGACAGACATTTGTTGAAAACCATTTTCTTGGATCTGAAAACGTGTAAATTCACCAAAAACTCATATTCAATTTTTTTACGATTTCAATACTTTCCTGTACATATACTACGAAAGTAAAAACGTCAGCCAGCTTGACACAAACTATTAAAGAGCAACTGGTTAAACATAAAAAACGTAAATTAGTAAAATACGCTATGCTACATTATACCACAAAATAATGTTTACCTGTTATATCTATTTATTCAGAAGATTTGCATGCCCGCCTAATGTTTTAACTTTTCCATATACATAGTACGTAGGACGGTATTGTGATCGTGCAAGAAGCTGATATTAAGTTTTTGTGAATTTACGCGTTTTCAGGTCCCCTGAAGCCATAAAAATGTTTTTGAAAAATGTCTCTCGTCTGTAGGTGCCGTGTGTTATTTTTTCTCTAAAACCATTTTAACGATGTTAACGATTCTGAATGGATATTTTCTTAGTATCAGTATAAGATAACGAGACTAGTTGCTTCTAGAAAGCAATAAGGGATATGGTAGGGGATGTATTTTTTTTCAAAAACGATTTTAAAGATTTTGAGCAAATTTAACACATTGATGCTTCCTTAAGATGATTTAACCCGTTTCCGACAAAGAAATACAGGGACAAAGGCGTTAACCACAGTGAAATGTGTCTTTTTTATAAAACGGTTCTAACGACTTTGATGAAATTTGGCACATTCTCTTTTAGCATCAGTTTAACATGATAAGACTAGTTGCTTCTAGAAAATTCACGGAAGGATGTTGTAGAGGGTGTGGTTTGAAAAATTAAATAATTTTTTCCTCTAAAATTGATCCAACGATTATGATCAAACTTAATGCATGGATACTATTTTAGTATTAGTATGAGATGACATAAGCCGTTATCTTCAAAACATACAAGAACGGAAGTTGCGGCGGATAAGGTTAAAAGAATTAAATATTTTTTTCTGAAATGGCTCTAACGATTTTGATCAAATTTGGCACGTAAATATTCCTTAGTACCAGTATAAAATGGCATGCCTAGTTGCTTCTAGAAAATTTAGGGAGGGATGTTGCAGGGGGTGTGGTTTAAAGAATTAAATAGGTATTTTCACTAAAATCGCAATAACAATTTTCATTATATATATATATATATATATATATATATATATATATATATATATATATATATATATATATTGTGCTGTTCTACTTTTATTGAACTTAATAATTTGCAGTACTAATCAAACTTTAACTTATTTATTTCCAATAGATAAAAAAAAACTTTAAAACCAAAAGATCAAATTAAAATCTCTTACCTTTTGATCCGAAAGTATGTCAAAATATTTAATGGGCCGGCTAACTTATCTTTCCCTTCAGGAGCAGGTTCAAATTCAGTTCCTATTTAAAATGAAATTTTTATTAAAGTAAAATTTTTAATGTGATATAAATAATTTATTTTCTTTGATATTTAGATAATTTAGCTTTATAACATGTTCGAAAGTCTAATACACTATTTAAATTTTAATATACAACCTTGTCCAAAAATTAAATACAAAAATTAAATACACAAAAACCTTCCTTCTTCGTAGCTACACTCTTCTCTTTCCAAATCCAACAATTCTCCTTGCATTAATTACACCTTATCTCGTCCTTATCTCCTCTGCAACTCCAAACCACAATAACACCTCTACCTTCTTATTTACAGTCTATTTTTCTCTTCTTCGCTGATCTCCACAATTTCTGACTTTTAATTCAATTTCAAAATTATTAATCCATGTTTATTATTTTTGTTCTTCACTCCCTAATTTTCATTTGTTCTTTTTTCTTAAAATTTGCTTTTCCAATTTTACAACCTCTCTTTTATCTGTTGTTTGTTGTTCTATATCACTAAATATCAAAGTACCTACTCAAAATAAACAAAACAAAACACCATATGAATTTTGATTAATTTCATTCCAAACATAACCTAACTTAAACCTCCTTGTCTTTCTCCAAGAAAACATTTACTATCTATAAAAATAAAATTTCCCACTTAAAAGAAATGTCATAATGACTTAAATGTCAGAAATTATTTCAACAATAACTTAATAACTACTAACATAGATATCAGTATCAAACTTACTGTTGACATCAAATAAAAACTTTAAAACTATTAAAACAACTCTATACAAATATTAACATTCTAAAACACATACCTTTCGGATCTTTAGCTAATTTAAATAAATTTTGAAAACCATCTAAAGGAAATAAACAAATTCAAAACCTGATTCAGCAAATAACACAAACATGCAATCTTCGTAATCGTCCACTATGCAAATACATCGCAATATATATATATATATATATATATATATATATATATATATATAAAGGAAAGGTGTTATCGCGGGAACAGGACAATAAGTCAAGAAAAAAAAAAAAAATTCGTGGGCAAGCCCGCAGAAATGATAGTGCAACCGTGTACACGTGTTTCGGACTTTTTGGTCCTCATCAGCACGGTGTAGCTAAGTTGAAAGGATAGGCACAACTTAGGAAAAAACGACACAAATGGAAACCACTGACAGGAAGCCAGTTGCACATTTGTGGCTGCAGTCGGAAGACCTTGAGGTTTCAAGGCAACAACCAACATTGCCACGGAGGCAAACTGTAAGCCGCCTGCGTGGAGTTCCATAGCCCAAGGTAAAATACAAAAGGAAAGGTTTCCTTTCCTGTGTACACGGTTGCACTATCATTTCTGCGGGCTTGCCCACGAATTTTTTTTTTCTTCTTTATATATATATATATAGCATTGTAGCATTAGACCACATGAGAGGATTCACTTACCTCTCACCACTACACCATTTACATTAGTCTGTATAAGACTAGCAGGTTGGCCACTGTCATTTGTCTGCTCCATGACCTATGGCATACTGAGGAGAACTAATAAGTTCGAAACCGGTCTATGTCTGGTCAGGGAGTAGACAAATGACATTGGTTACCAATTTTTCATGATTTGTAAGGTGTAATTCAATGCAGGTCGGGGCATTTGCCCGCTGAGTAGTTGTTTCCTGCAAATCATATATATATATATATATATATATATATATATATATATGTATTCCATTAGTAACATATAAGATGTCTAATTGCTCCTAGTTCATTCTAGGAAATGCAGGGCTAGAATATGTGAGAGAAGGAGTTCAGAAATAGTAAAAATATTATTAATAACTAAAAAATTTATAAAATAAATTATATTGGGTGAAGAAATTCAACTTGATGCCTTTTAAAATTACATGTTTAAAATTTCATCAATATTGGTTGAAATATAATGGATATTTGACGAAATAAAAATGTATTACGAGAACAGGGCATATTGGTTTGGTAGATGTACAATAATTTGAAATAAAAGTTTTAACATCAGTTTGATTTCATTTTTGAATGGGAAAGTTTGTCCGAGTTGTCTCGGATCGATATTTTGATTTCGTATACGATCTTAAACAATAATTCTGCATTTTATGTAGGTATGTATCGAGAAGGAAGGTTAGGTTGACATACTATATCATAACCATTAAAAATTAAAAGAACTGGTGAATCACACAAAGGTATAATTTTAAGTTGTTCATTAAGAATTTGTCTGGAATTATGTGGTAATTTTTATCTACATATAGGTAAGCTACAAGCTGTTTGATAGTTCAAGATAATATGTTGAAATCTGAGGTCCGACTTAAGTATAAATGTTTCACATTATTTTTTATAGGTTTTGTTATATTGTTAATTTTTATATCAACATTTTATATCAGCATGGCGGCTACAACTATGACACTTATGACAAAAATACTAAAGAACAGAGCTAATGAAGCTTTCAAATAATGTATTGTTTTTCTCTAGTGTAAAATACAAAGAAGTTATGACCGAAATGGTGTGCGCTTTCAGGCTTCTTTAACAATTTTTTTTTCAAACGTCAGAAAAGTATGACATTTCTTACTCATTTCATGATATTAAAGTTTCACTTTTCAGACGGTGTGCGTTGCCATTAGCAACGGAAGTAAAAGTACTTTTGCTTCCACTCGAGGGGACTTTTATTTCCGTTGCTAATGGCAACGCGCAGCTAAATTTTGTATCTTTATTTTTTTATAGCTAACCGACGTTTGAAGAAAAAATAGCATGTCCTTTTCGTTCGTCCGGCAAACCTACAGACTCGTCACAAAAGTATCACTTTTACTCCTAATAAAATAATATACTGTTTTAACTCTTCAGTTTAAGTAAGCATAACATTTAGGAATACGGAGATTGAGATTTTCTCAACAAAGGTAACCTCTAAAGGTATTTTTTGCAAGGAGGCTGGCCTAATGTAATAGACCTAGATACCGCTGCAAAAATGTCTCTCAGTTGCTTTTTTTGCTGGTTATTTGTTAATAAGTGCAGGGGGAAGGGGGGAAATAGGGATCATAGCTTGGGGCGATCATGTTTCTTATTAAATTCGAATTGAAATTTACCATCAGATTTTTAAAGGAATTTTTTGAAAATTCCAACAATACCATTGAGAGCAATAATTTTAGTGGTTAGGTCCTGGTGCCTTGGTGGTACGTGGAGATTTTGCTTAAATATAGCTTTTAAGAAACTAAAACGGACAGCAATTTTTTGTGTCGCCGAAAGGGTTAATAAGCAAAAATGTGTTTTGCAAGCTCCTCAAAAGCAAGCTGTTCTTTGGCAGGGGGCGTAATATCAGAACCAATGGCCTAAATGTATTTTTTTTACCTTAAAATTATGGCTCTTAAATGAAACTTAGAATACTTGATAGTAATTTTCCATGCTTTCATAGCCACCACGCCTCTTGCTATGGTGGATATGACCCCTTTTTCCTCCCCTCCTGCACCTATTGACAAATATCCAGCAAAATAGCAAAAAGTTAGTGAAAAATATTTTTGAAGCGGTATCATGGTCTATAATGTAAATTGTTCGAGTACAATTCTCCTCGAAAATATAGTAGGTGTAAAAAATCACGCAAAAATCTTCAATTGCACTGCTTGTCGCTTGTTTATGAGTGGCTCCGCCTATCGGTTTATACGAAGGTCTAGGAGGGGCAAGTGGAGGCAAACGTGAACATTGAAATAAAATCTTAATTTCAGTGGTAAATATTATAGAATGGTTATATTATTGTTTAACGAATAATAATTATATTGATAGTTGTCTCTATAGAGTGCTTACATTTTGACTACATGTAATTTTAAATAATAATGCGCAAGTCGCACCCATTCGTTACCGATATGCGATAATGCAACCAGTAAAATTTTAACTCAAAATATGAATTGGTTTATTTACAAACTATTAATACATAAAAAGTTATATATCATCGTTCCAAATGAATAATTTTTAACATTTTTTAAAATTTTCTCAAAGTACATATATCATTGGAAAACGAAAACATACCTTAGTATTCCACTGTAACCGTTAATCGTTTAATGGTCGCAAGACCGAAACATATGTCAGCCAAAACTGAACAACACTCATGAAACAGTAAACCAAGTGTATTGAATATGTTTCATCAGGAACCAACCGCAGATTAAATCCAGTTAATGAGTAATGTTAATTTTCCTCTAGGAACAAAATTAAATTTGAAAAATCAGGCTTTTATTGAATGTTTAAAAATTATTAACGAAGAATATATGTGAAAAGCTAATATCTGTAAGCAAAAAATCTCTACTGTCAAACCCACCTATAGGGTTAAGAGTAAAATTTTCAATTTTATAATAAGGTCTTTAAATTAATATTTTGACTCCATATTTGATACGGTATTTTGGTTTAATAAAAGGTAAGTACATTTTTTTCTAAAGATGAGGAATATTGGTTTAAAACAATTTAAGACATAACATATAATTCTGGAAAATAAGTTATTTAGTTTTTATTTTTGTGCAACTTAACAACTAACAAAAGCAACTTTTATTACTCCAGTTCTCTTAAAAATGTAATTTCTATAAACCCAAAAGGAAAGGTGAGAAGGAGAAAAACGTGGCAAAAAAAAATTATTGTAAACAGCAGTCTTCCGCAGGGGCAGAATATTTTATTTAAAAAAATTTCCACAACTTTTACCTACTCGAACTATTCCAGACAACTTCATATACGACAAAAATTTTGATAGATTGCGTCATTAATTCCCATGTTTAAGCGATTAACATCAATATAGCACAAAAAATAGATAACTTCTTATCAGTACGGAAATTTCGCTTGAGTAATTTCTAAATAATGTACTCTGCTGACTAATATCAATCAGCAAAGTATCACTTTCTCTGCCTAGGCAGGAAAGTGCTCATTTTCCCTGCCTAGGCAGTCAATCTACCATTTTGCTGCCTAGTTAAACAAATAACTATTTCTGTCTTGATAGAGTCACGTTTCAGGATATTTTATAAATCTCAACGTAGAGTTCCATAAATCTTTTTCTTTGGAAATTGGAACAAAATTTTCAACATCATTTAAAGTAGTAACCAATTTATAATTTCGTGTATGTTCATTCAAAGACATTTCAGATAAAATTTTTGTTCTGTCTTATACTGTGAAGTATTCCTCTCAGTTGTCTGATGACCTGCAGTGCACATAATAAATTTTGTAGTAGGTACCCTAGTAAACATTTTTTAGTCAATAGTATATTGTATGCCTAGTAGGAAAAACTTAAAGGCTGAACACTAATTAACCTTCGTCGACGAGTAAAAATTTATATATCACTAGCTCAGAGCTTATATGAGACTCTTGAAGACTTTCGGGCACTTATTTCTGATTAGGAAGTATCAGTTTAATTTTTGAAAATTTTAAAATTTTTTGCACAAGGGTCAAGGGCTCCACCCTGTATATACAGTTGGAGCACCTGGTTATTTGCGAAAGTTCGAAAAACACTTTTAGTTGTTTGTGGCAGGGTATTTTTTCACCGCCCTGTATACTACTTCTTGAAATAACACACCAGTTTTAGAACGAAATTATAATATTTATTTTTAAACACGCAACAGAATTTAATGCACTTAAAATTAACTGTATATTGTAAATTGATAACTTTTCAACAACGAAAGTTGTCTTGGAAAAATAAAAAATTAACTCATATTTAAAGATAATTTGAAGATTTGAAATAATTCACTTTTTGGCGAAGGTGCCGATTTGAGAGTTTGTTAAATTCACTTTGTATTAGATACGCGAGGGCAGAATAAAACGTTTTTTACTTGGAGCAGTTAAGGAAGAATTCGCAGCTAGGTTTAAGTACGCGTACCGGAATTGACTTGCTTGAGATCATTGAAGTTTGCGTTCCCCAGCAGGGGATACTTGTGGCTTTCCACCAAAAGGTGCTTGCCACGGGTTGTATTAGTCTGTTAATGACGTGCTCGAAGCTGGCTGGTATAGCATGCTGTGGTGTGTGGGTTATGTTGGCATGTGTATAATTGGTTGTATTATGTTAATATGTTTTAAGTTAGGTTGTGTATTAGTGGCTGGTTGTGGTTTGTGGCATCTTTTAGTGAAACGAATCTGCGAAATAATAGAAAAAACGGCTCTTTTCAGATTCAGGCCTGAAGGGTGTAATAATGTAATAGTATAATGTATTTTTTGTGTTTTTGTATATTTTTTTGGTTAATGGTTAAACCTTTTTTGTTATATAATTATGCAAGTGTATAATTATATGATTTTTTTTGTACTTTCAAAGTTTTTTATATTTTTTTTTGTTTTTTTTTTATTTTTTCAAACAACAATTTACAATTTTAAGGAGTGTAGATGTAGCTTAGGGAAGGATATTTTGGGGCGTTATAAAATTTAGGAGTGAGGGGATCTAGGAGGGTGGGATTATGGGATGAGACAAGGGTTTCAGCGAAGCCGGGCAGAAGTTTTTTAAGAATAAATTCCGACAAAAGAGGGGTGCCGGTATATTGATGCAAATCAGCATTACGGGTAGTTAAGGGAAGATGCAGAGAAACTTTCAAGATTTTATTCTGTACCGTTTTCAGCTTGGCTTGGAGATAAGGAGCAGTGAGGGGATGCCAAATTGGGGATGCATAGGTAAGGATGGGACGTAGGTAGGATTTTATAAGAAGGATACTGTGTGAGGAGGAGAGTTTTTGAGGATAGGGAATAAGGAAGAGGTGCGCCGCCAGCATTTGCCTGTTACATTAGAAATATGTTTTTCGAGATACAGTTTTCGATCTAGGATGTAATATACTCGAGCCATGGGAGAACATGGCCGTGAGTAATCAAGGAGGTGGTTACGATGGTTTTCTTTTTTGTAAAATAAATGGCCTGAGTCTTGGTAAAGTTAGTGTAAAGTCCCCAGTCGTTGAAGTATTGTATAGTGAGGTCAGTTTGCTTTTGTAATAGGTCAGTCATAATGGCAGGGCTTATGGAGGTGGTAAGGATAGCGGTATCATCTGCGTAAAGGCAGAGGGTAATTCGATGATCAAGGGGGCGGGGTAAATTATTTATATATAGGTTAAAAGGGACGGGACCAAGGGATGACCCCTGGGGGATGCCAGATAATATGGGGGTGAGTGGAGAGCAATCCTTATTGACTTTTACTCGAAAAGTGCGATTAGAAGTATATGATTGCATCATCTTGATGATGCCAATCCGGATATTCGCGACATGGAGTTGGTATAAAAGTCCAGGATGCCAGACTTTGTCGAAGACTTTTTCGAGGTCTAGGGCGACAAACCCTGTATATTGACCTCGATTGAAGTTGGTTGTAACAATTTCGCCAACTCGATAAAGCTGCTGGGTGGTGGAGTGACTGGTTCTGAAACTAAACTGGTAGTTATTTAAAACTCCAGTGGCATCCAGACTCTGCTGGACCCGACTTAGGAGCAGGATGTCAAGAATTTTAGCAAGGGGAGACTAATGGGTCTATAGGAGGAGGGAAGGTTAGGTGGTTTATTCGGTTTTAGTATATTAACCACTCTTACCTCTCGCCATGCGCCAGGGTAGTGCAAGCAGCGCATGCACGAGTGGTAGAGTCTGGTTAAGTATAGATAAACCGGGATAGGGATGTGTTTGAGGGCAAAAGTGGGGATATCATCAGGTCCAGGTGCTTTTTTACTCTCCATGGAATTAAGTGCCCTCCTGATTTCGGAGGGCGAGTAAAAAATAGGTTCGTCACCAGTCGTAAGGGTGGTTTGGTTAAGGGTGTTAACATAGGGTAGTACGACATCGAGGGTAGTTTGAGGAATGGGATTTGGTTGAAGCACAGAAGAGAGATGGGTAGCAAGGGAGGCAGCTTTGTCGGTGTCGGCGACAGCCACACCAACGGGGGTGTTAAGTGGTGGTATGGGGGTGAATTTACGTTTGAAGATCCTTGGGACAAAGTCGGGATCTTCAGGATGGGAAGCAACTAGTTGAATGAGTGAATTTCTACGGAAAGCCTTGATTTCGGAATCAATCTGCTTTTTGAGCAGGTTTATTTGAGATTTTAGTTGCGGATCCCTTGTGCGATTGTAATGTTTACGCATTCTATTTTTAAATTGTATAAGTTGTACTAGTTGCTTAGGTAATTGCAAGTGATATGATTGGGTAGGGATTATTTTCTGGCTTAAGGATAATGCCTGTTGTATGTGTCGTGTTAAGTAGTCAACTGCTTGATCGATTTCTGCAGGGGTGTTACAGGTAGGATTGTTAGGGATATGTAGGAGTAGGTGGGTGGAAAAGGCCAGCCAGTCATAATCGTCCGCACGAATACGCCTGACTTGCGGAATATATTGGACACTTAAATGAAATTTAGTAAGAACAGGATAGTGGTCGCTGTTAAGTTCATTTAATACAAAATTATCATAAGAATAATTGAAATTGCTGGTTAGTCCTATATCAATAACTGACTGGCTAGGAAGGGGGCGGGTGGGTTGGTCGGGGGCTAATAGTTGAATATTAGGGTAAGAATTTAGATAGTCAAACAAGGTTGAACCAGAGGAATTGGGTAGGGAATTAGGGCTCCAGGAGGGGTGCTTTGCATTTAAATCGCCAAGCAGGACGAAAGTCTTGTAAGTATTTATTAGGTGGTCTAAATCGCGTATGTTGAGGATGTTTTGTAGTCTTTTATAGGCGGAGATTATTGCTACATCTCTTTGTGGGAGGTGCAGCAAGATAGCGGTGGCTTCGAGTGAATAAAATGGTGGCAGAAGAATTTGTGGGTGTTTGAGCGTTTTTTCAATTAAAATTGCAGTGCCACCGCCTCTCGTAGGTCGGTCTGTACTGTATATGTTGTAGTCTGGGATGTTAAAAGTCAGTCTGGAGGTAAGTAAAGTCTCGTTAAGACAGCATATGTCGACGTCGCGTGATTGTAATAAATGTTGGATTTCTGTCTTTTGTCTGGTTATGCCATTGGCGTTGAACTGCAAAAGGGTGAGATGAGGTTTAAAATTTTTATGTTTGGGCATTTAAAAAAGTTTGGTGACATGCTCGAGGATTACAAAAATCTTTTCGAGGGGGTCGGTTGTGGATTTAAGGGCGGCAATAAGGTTCTTAAGCGTATCCCAGATAAGACGGATGTTAAATTTTTTTAGAAAGTCAAGTATTTCCCTGAGGGGGTTGGAGTCGGTGTAAGAAGGTTGAGGGGGGGGGCGGTACCGGGCTGTGAAGCAGCCCGTTGGCGGGATCTAAAATTCTGCCAGGCACGGATGTTTTGTGTACTAATGGCATCGGCTGTCTCTTGTGAAAGAGGAGGCAATTTAATATCAGGCTGGCTCGGGTTAGGCAGCGGAGGGCCTGATGTAATATTGGGGGCCTGAGCAGGGGTGGCTGATTTCGTGTTAAGGAGGAAGCTGTGACACGAACAGGTTGAGACTGTGGATCTATTTTGGGGGCATATCTGGCCTTGGCTGCAACATATGCAGGACATCCTCTATAGTTGGCAGGGTGTTCGGCCCCGCAGTTAGCGCAGGAGCACTTTTCTGCGGGGCACGGGATACCGGAGTGAGATTTGCCACAGCGAATGCAACGTTCGTTACGGTTGCAGATTGTAGATGATGGGGGAGGGGTGCTTGTGGGCACCTGATAGTGACGAGTAGAAGTGCGGTGAGATGGAATATCGTGGGGCGAAGATGAAGACATGGGGGCGGGGGTGGTTTTGGGGGCGGGGGCGATGGGAGTAATTTGGATATCTGTTAGGGGCGGCGATTGTAGTCTAACGTGTAATTGGGCGGTGCGCCTTCTACGCTTGACGCGTTTTTTTGGACGTTCATCCTCCTGAGGGGTGGATTCAGCGGCAGAGGGTTGCTGGCTATGCTGAGTGATTGATTGAAATGAGATAATTGGCTCGTTATCATCAGATTGTGGTGCCCTAGGAGTGTCGGCGTAGAGAGATTTAAAGTTTGTAAAAGAAGTAGAAAGGGTTGCATGTGAAAATGTAGGGGTGATAAATGTGGTTGCTGATGCGGTGGTAGTAGTAGTAATAGTGGATGTTGTGATGGTACATGAGGTAAGCATTATAGGGGTTGGAGAATTACTATTATCAGATATTTGTAAATTACTGCCACCGAGGGCTGAGAAAAATGGAAGTTCCTGAGGGGACGATTGAGATTGATCGTTGAAATCGTGTATAGAGGTAAGTGAGGTGTTAAGTTGATTAGGGTGTGTGTGGTGATGAACATTGTGCGTTAGTGCATTGTTAGTATTAATTATGTTAGTATGAGTGTTAAAGTGTTGTATCTCACCAGAATCGGATTCCATTGTCGACGATGTATTTTTTGTATGTGTGCTATCAGTGTTTGTGGTTTTTGTGCATGCTTTTTCAGTGTTATCTGTTTGTAGTTTTTCATGCGAGGATATTTGCGCATGCGCATGCGATGTCTCTGGCTGTAAGTCTGGTGGCTTTTTTGACCGTTTTCTCGGCATAACGATTTTCTAATAAGGGTGTCGTTAATGAGGTGTGAAAAGCGGTTGTTTTTACACAAAGTCTGCACTCGTTAGTAGTTGCGGTGCCCAAGAAGAAAACTATCGACCGTTCGACTACGTTAACTAAAATCGAATTGCCTGAGATCATTGTAAGTATATGTCCCCTCTGGGGGTACGTCGGCGATCCACCCTGAAAGTGCTTGCCGCAGGTTAAGTTATTGGTGTTGTAGCGTGCTTAAAGCTGTCTGGTGGTGGCATGCTGTAGTGTAGAATGTAGTGGCATGTGTGTATTAGGATGATATTAGGTTAGTATGTTTTAAGCGGGGTTATTGGAGTTAGTGCTTGGGTGGCATCTTTTGTGTCCGAAATAATATGGCTCTCTTGGTTGGTCTGAGGGACGATGTTATATAATATTTTATGTTTTTTTTTTTTATATTTTGTATGTTTTATAATTTTTTGGTTTAATTTTTTTGGTACTACCTTTTTTGAAATACAATTATACCAAATGTATAATTATATAGTTTTTTGGTATTTTGATTTTTATTATTTTTTTGGATTTTTATTTTTTTTGATTTTTTTTCAACAACAAATTTTACAATAGCTAGGGAGTGAAGATGTAATTGAGGGACGGGTATTTGGGAGCATGATAGAATTTGGGAGTGAGGGGATCGGCAAAGGTGGGATTTGAGGAATCTATGAGTGTTTGTGCGAAACCGGGTAGTAATTTTTTAAGAATGAATTCTGATAATAATGGAGTGCCTGTGAGCTGG
The DNA here is from genome assembly GCA_963675555.1 of Leptura quadrifasciata. Taxonomy (NCBI): domain Eukaryota; kingdom Metazoa; phylum Arthropoda; class Insecta; order Coleoptera; family Cerambycidae; genus Leptura; species Leptura quadrifasciata. Next base: position 104,645,311 of record OY776676.1, read on the forward strand.
TGCAGGTCTGTACTGCGAGTAGTTAAGGGGAGATGAAGTGAGACTTTGAGGATTTTATTTTGGACTGTTTGAAGCCTTGCCTGAAGATAGGGGGCGGTGAGGGGGAACCAAATTGGGGATGCATAGGTAAGGATAGGACGTAGGTAGGATTTATACAAGAAGGATACAATATGAGGAGAGGAGTTCTTAAGGATGGGGAAAAGGGATGAGGTGCGCCGCCAGCATTTACCGGTGACGTTCGAGATGTGTTTTTGGAGATAGAGTTTTCGGTCGAGTATAACACCGAGGTAGGTGATATGCTCGGACCAGGGGAGTGCGTGGCCGTGTGTGATTAAGGAAGTATTGACAGTGGTTTTTTTTAGTGAAATAAATAGCTTGTGTCTTAGTCAGGTTAGTGTGGAGTCCCCAGTCGTTAAAGTATTGTATTGTTATGTCAGTTTGTCTTTGTAGTAAGTTTGTCATAATGGCAGGGCTTACGGAAGTGGAAAGGATGGCGGTATCATCTGCATAGAGGCAGAGGGTAGTACGATGATCAAGGGGTCGGGGTAAATTGTTTATGTATAGGTTAAATAAGACGGGACCAAGGGATGACCCCTGGGGGATGCCAGATAATATGGGGGTGAGTGGAGAGCAATCCTTGTTAACTTTTACTCGAAAAGAGCGATTAGAAGTGTATGATTGCATCATCTTAATGATGCGAATCGGGATTTTCGCGACGTTGAGTTGATATAAAAGTCCAGGATGCCAGACTTTGTCGAAGGCTTTTTCGAGGTCCAGGGCGACAAACCCTGTGTATTGACCTCGATTGAAGTTGGTTGTGACAATTTCGCCAACTCGATAAAGCTGCTGGGTGGTGGAATGACTGGTTCTGAAACCAAACTGGTAGTTGTTTAAAACTCCAGTGGCATCCAGGCTCTGCTGGACCCGACTGAGGAGCAGGATGTCGAGGATTTTTGCAAGGGATGATATGAGGCTGATGGGTCTGTAAGAAGAAGGGATGTTGGGTGGTTTGTTTGGTTTTAATATATTCACCACTCTCACCTCTTGCCATGCACCAGGGTAGTGCAAGCAGCGCATGCACGAGTTGTAGAGTTTGGTCAAGTATAGATAAACCGGGAAAGGGATGTGTTTAAGGGCAAAGGTAGGGATATCATCGGATCCGGGTGCTTTTTTACTCTCTAAGGAATTTAATGCCCTCTTGATTTCGGAGGGCGAGTAAAAAACCGGTTCGTCGCCAGTCGTAAGGGTGGTTTGGTCAAGGGTGTTTACAAAGGGTAGTACGACATCGAGGGTGGTTTGGAGAATAGGATTAGGCTGAAACACAGAAGAAAGATGAGTGGCAAAGGAAGCAGCTTTTTCGGTGTCGGTGACAGCCACACCAACGGGGGTGTTAAGTGGGGGTATGGGGGTGAATTTACGTTTGAAGATCCTTGGGACAAAATGGGGATCTTTAGGATGGGAAGCAACTAGTTGTATAAGTGCATTTCTGCGGAAAGATTTAATTTCTGTGTCTATCTGTTTTTTTAACAGATTGATTTGTGTCTTAAGCTGAGGGCTGTGTGTGCGGTTATAATGTTTCCTAGTTCTGTTCTTTAATTGTATTAGTTGAACTAGTTGCTTGGGAAGTTGCAATTGAAATGATTGGGTGTGGATTATTTTCTGGCTTAAGGATAATGCCTGTTGTATTTGTTTTGTTAAATAGTCAACTGCCTGATCGATTTCAACAGAGGAATTACAGGAAGGGTTGTTAGGAATGAACTCAAGTAAGTGTGTGGAAAATGCCAGCCAGTCATAGTCGTCCTCGCGGGGACGCCTAGTCTGTGGTGTATGTTGAATTCTTAAATTGAATTTTGTTAGGACGGGATAGTGGTCACTATTTAATTCTTGCAATACTGAGTTTTCATACGAATAATTAAAACTTGTGAGGCCTAAATCTATGACCGACTGGCTGGGGAGGGGGCGGGTAGATTAGGGGCTAATAATTGTAGGTTGGGATAATTATTAAGATAGTCGAACAGTGTTGTTCCGGAGGAATTGGGTAGGGAATGAGGGCTCCAGGAGGGGTGTTTTGCGTTGAAATCGCCAAGCAGTATAAGGGTATTGTATGTATTTGTCAAATAGTCTAAGTCGCGTATGTCTAGGATGTTTTGTGGTCGTTTGTAAATAGATATTACTGCTACATCTCTTTGTGGGAGATGCAGCAGTATGGCGGTGGCTTCCAGTGAGTGGAGAGGTGGAAGTAATATCTGAGAATGTTTCAGGGATTTTTTTATTAAAATGGCAGTTCCACCGCCTCTAGTCGGTCTGTCTGTGCGGTATACGTAGTAGTCTGGTATGTTAAAAGTAAGTCTGGATGTCAGTAATGTCTCGCTTAGACAGCATATGTCGATGTCGCGTCTTTGTAAAATGTGCGTGAGTTCAGTCTTCTGTCTAATTAGTCCGTTAGAGTTGTATTGTAGAAGGGTAAGATGTGATTTTAAATTTGGAGATTTGGGTTTTTAAAAAAGTTTTGTAAGAAATTCAAGGATGACAAAGATTTTTTCCAAAGGGTCGGGGGTGGTTTTAAGGGCGGCGTTTAGATTTTTCAGGGTGTCCCAGATATGTCTGATGTTGAAGTTCTTAAAAAAGTCAAAGATTTCCTTGAGAGGGTTGGGACCGGAGTCCGATGGTGGTTGGGGGGGTGCAGCAGTACCAGGCTGTGATGCAGCCCTTTGGCGAGAACGAAAGTTCTGCCATGCGCGGATGTTCTGTGTATTAATGAGGTCTGCGGTTTCTTGTGATAAAGGTGGTAAGTTAACGCCAGGTTGACTGGGGTTAGGTAGAGGGGGGCCTGAGATAATGTTGGGGGCCTGGGCGGGGGTGGGCTGGCTTGAGTGACCTGTGGCACGCACTGGTAATGGCTGAGTGGCGTGTTTAGGAGCATACCTGGCTTTTGCCGCAACATATGCGGGACAACCACGATAGTTGGCAGGGTGCTCGGCGCCACAATTGGCACACGAACACTTCTCTGCCTGACATGGTGTCCCTGTATGCGTTTTTCCGCATCGGATGCAGCGCTCATTACGGTTACATATTGCGGAAGCATGACCAAAATGCTGGCATCTGTGGCACTGAGGTATATCCATGCGGATATACTCAGTGACAGATACTCTGTAAAAGCATAGTTCTGTGAGTGCATAGTAGTCCTGGGCCGCCTGTTTGGGTATGGTGACCAGGAGGATATTGGTTGGGGTACGCCTGCCACCACGGGAGGTCATGACCCGGGCTAAGTTGCTAAATGGCAGGGTTTTTAACAACAGGTCATTTTGTATATCCTCATTAGGAATATCCAAAGGTATATATTTTATCACCACCTTAACGGGGCGCTGGTTGACTGCATCGTACGTATAGTACTCTATGCGTTGCTGTGACAGAATTTTGGTTATACTGGAATGGTCTCTGGGACCTTTAGGGTAACAAATAAGAGACATATTGTTAAATTTATAAGTAGGTTGACTATTGGCATGTTTGTTGATTAGCATTATCGTGTCTCTGTGTTTCTCGGTATAGATATGTATTGGGGGTGGCGTTTGCTGTAAGGGTTGTTGGGCAGAAGTGGACGGCTGTGAAGCAGAGGTGGACGGCTGTGCTAGCGGCGGCGACCTGCTAGGGCGAGAAATAGAAGGGGTGGAAGTAATAGGGGGGGGGCTTGTTGGCACCTGAATATTGGGGGTAGAAGTGATAGAACGCATGTCATGAGGTGAGGAAGATGACATGGGGACGGGGGTGGTGGAGGTGGGAGTGACTTGTGTTGGAGGTGGGGGCGGCGAGTCGAGTCGCACATGAAGTTGGGCGGTACGCCTTCTGCGTTTGACCCGTTTTTTTAGGACGTTCCTCCTCATAGGGAGTGGATTCTGCGGCAGACGGTTGTTGGCTGTACTGGGCAGCAATTGACTGGTATGAAATTATGGAATCATTGTCGTCGGATTGTATTCTGACGGCTGTGTCGACATACATGGAGTTAAAATTGACAACGGAGGTTGAAGGGGTTGTATGAGATGTTGTGGGGGTGGTATGAGTGGTGGCTGTAGTTGTGGTGGTTGTTGTCGTTGTGGTAGTGCTTATAGTACATGAGGTAAGCGTTAGTGGTGAAGATAGATTACTAATGTTTAAAAAATTACTGCTACCCAGTGCAGTTTCGAAAATATCCTGAGGGGATGATTGCGGAGAAATGTTAAACTCATGAAGAGAGGATAGCGATTGGTTAAGTGGGTTGTTAGGTTGTGTGTGTACATTACATATTAGTATGTTAGTATTATTTGGATTATTATTAGTAGCATTTATGTTTAAATGTTCCTCACCAATATCGGATGATTCTGTTGTGTTGTTTGTTTTTGTGGATGCATTATCTGTATTTTCTACGTCTTTTTGTGTGAATGTGTGTGGTTTTTCAGTATAATCATGCGTTTTTACTGGCGTGTTTTTTTGTGAGCGTGTCTGTTTGCGCATGCGCATGCTGTTGTTCCAGCGGCAAGTCCGGAGGCTTTTTGGTGCGCTTTCTGGGAATAACGATTTTTTATTAGAATGAGGTGTGAAATGTGGTAGCTTTTGGTTGTATCACAGTCAGCACTTTCTACGATTGCGGGCACTTAAGAAGGCGAACAAAATATATCGACCAAGCTGTCGCGCTATCAATAGCAGAATGATATGATGATGATATTGCCTGAGATTTGCCGCGCGCGGCCTTTCATACTTTTGTGATCTGGAAAGCTACCGCCCGGTCCTAGCGGGCACGGTCTAAGGCTGGATATGTCCCCCAGTGCGGACTGGGATTGCGCAATAGTGCATCATAAAAAGAAGTTGATTGAATTCAGAATTGAAAGTTACGTTGTCGTTTTGGTCTTAAAATTAGAAATCTTTTATTTTTTAAATGAAATCCGAATCAGTTTTACAGTTTTACTTTAGAAGATATTTGATAAATTTGTCCGAATTTATTTTATTACTTTTCGACTCGCCTTCGTAAAACGATTCCGCAGGCGAGCATTTATTATCGAGCTGCGGTGATACTAAGTGCTGTGGATAGCGCGAGCTGAACGAACGGAAGTAAATTTTGATAACATGTTTGAATTGTGCTGCGGGCTGTAGAGTTGAAATAAAAGGAATTTATACATATACGCATATGTTGAAGGAACGAAAGTAAATTTTGATATTAATCGAGGAGCTATAGAATGTCGTGTACAAAAATAAATGATGGTAATGTATTATTTAAGACGCAAAACCGAATAGATATTTAAATTGAGCAAAGAGTGGCTTGTAAAATTTTTATTTCAACGAATTAGATTTTTATATCGGGGTTATGCAAGGTGTTTAGAAGTGGTTTAATATTATACGGGGGCTGTAATTTTAAAATTATTATATTGAGAAGTTTAAGCCATATTTAGTTAGTTTAGTTTAATGGCCATATTGAATGTTTTAAATATTTTGACGTTATTTTGGGCATCTTTGGGAATTATCGGATTATAGTGATTTTTTTCAGAAAATATTTCGAAAAGTAGTAGTTTTTTGATTATTTAAATTATATGGATACTTTTTTTCCTTTTTATCATGGCGAGCGGAAAGACAAATTTAATTGACAAATTTTGATATTTTTTCGAGTTAATATTTTAATGATTCGTAGTATATACTATAACAAGGCATGAGCAGAGACAAGCAACACGGAGCTCGGAAATGTGGCTTTTAGCAGTTGTCTCGAAAACGGACTTCCAAATAATTTTCTACGATCCGATGTTGTGTAGCACTGCCCCTCATGCATATTCTGGATTATGAGGACGAATTAACGGTTTCCGCAATAAAGTCCCCGAAGGGAGAGTTTTCGCGGACGACAAATTTTTTTATCGTTTTCCAAAGTTTATATGTTTTCCACCGTATTTGCCTACATGTGATTCCTCAGTGATTCGCAGCATATGTCGCTCTTTTACCATGTACATAGTGCATGAGACTGAACGCCTTCCCTGAACGTACGAATATAAAATAATATTCTAATCTGTTGCGATTCAAGGATCTTTAAACTCGATAACAGAGTGTCCAACATTTCCTATGAGAATTTACCAATATGTGTAAAGACAGGCAAGCTAATGGCCCACAAAGTCGCAAATACTACGTTTTCAGTTGAACCTTTTTGTTGCCGGTCGATTGTTTTGACGTACACCATTGGATGGTAGTTGGAGACTGCATTATCTGAGTCGTCCTAATCCTCACTATGTGTGGTATGGACCGACACTCTTGTTAACCTTATATCTCTGCATATGCAAGACCAATATATAACTTTACCTGAATCCTATCCTCTTTCATTTTGTCTTACTGAGTTAGTACTAACAACATTCCCTTTTAGGTTAATTAAGAAGTGTTAGAAAGTAAAGTGTTAGCAAGTAACGTGTTAGATATAAGATGGTTATATATAAGAGGGGAGTGCATTGTTTTTTAATCTAATATATTATTGATATATTTTTTTCGAATTTTCATACCGAAATATGGTTATCTGATAAAAATTGCACAAAACAATATCCTCTTTGTTAAACAACATAGGACCAATGGTTCTTTATAAAAATTGACTTAAAATAGCTGTTGCAGAGCCACAAAATGACTCCTAACAGTTTCATAACGCTCTGCATATCTCATATGAATTAATTTCGCCTGGGTCGCGCAATCCCGCTGGCCTCTTTATTAATAATAATTTTTCTAAATTCTACTGACGGTCCAGGGTCCCACGCCCCTTTTTAAGGTGATTACTAACAAGCTGAATTTTCATGAGTGGCTTCGCTTTGACGAGTCTTTTTCCTCTGCGAAAATTCTCGGTAGAGGTAGATAAAGTTCTACGCACCCGCTAAACATGTTGATCGTGGAACTGACACTTTCATGGCGTAGGACTGGAAAACCTGCCAAAAAAACTTGTAAGACAATTTGACCATTGGATTTCAAAAATATTAATTAAACAATAGTGTAAAAATCGGCCCGTTAGTGTAAAAAACCAGGAAGCTGTGCTTGTCTTAGAAAAGGGTTGTAAATATGTAAGAAATATGTAAATATGTGAAAATAACGAGATCTGAAATTTTATTACTAACGGTAATATTAATAATATAATAATATTATATATATCTATAATATAATAATAAGTAATACAATTACACTATTGTTTAATTAATGTTTTTTATCGAATGGTCAAATTGTTCTACATATTTTCTGGCAGGTTTTCCAGTCCTACGCCATGAAAGTGTCAGTTCCACGATCAACATGTTTAGCGGCTGCATAGAACTTTATCTATCTCTACCGAGAATTTTCGCAAAGGGAAAATTTGGAAGACTTGTCAAAACGAAGACACTCACAATAATTCATCCTGTCAGAAATCACTTTAAAAAAGGGACAGGGGACCCCAGACTATAATATTTTGATAGCTTTCTCTTACGAAAATGAAAATTAGACATTTGTAAATAGTCAGGCAAATTTCAAATCGAAAGATTCGTGGTAAAACGAAATTTAAGTAGAAAAAAACTTTGTTTTCCAAATTGTTCGCTTTTTCTTATGATTTTGAATCGTATAATAGTTATTTATTATATAAGCGTTTTAGATAGCGTTTTATCCACGCGAGAAAGTTTAAATTCGAGAACGAAGTTCGAGAGTTTAATTTTATTGAATGGATAAAACGCGACTAAAACACTTATACAGTACAACGTTTTATCCACAATCACGGTCATTTAGAATCAGATTTCATCAAAAAATGATTTGACATATCGCTCTGTCAGCTGCTGTAACGTCAAAAATTATTGAAATTAATTTAAAAAAATTTGGAAGGTGTTGAAACTTCGACAAGCACTATGCATTCTGAAACCTATGACAACTACAAGCTTGTTATTAATGGAAATGAAGTGAAATATGATAAAACAAATAAGGAAATGTCTATTAATATAAATATTAATATTAATAAAAAATAAATAAAATTTAATTGAATTATGATTGTATTTTTCATTATTCCACTAGTGGAATAAAGTAATTTCATTATTCCCCTAGTGGATAAAGTGGTACTTTATATGCTTCATAAGTGTGGACAAATCTCTAATTATAATGTGATTGTGGATAAAAATATTTTATATTTGAAGTCTCTATGTATGTCAAAATTTAATTTGTTTATAATTAATGTCGGAACTGCCTCGTTATAAAACTACCCGTTTTACACTAAGCACATGGTTCGGTTTTTAATAATAAAGGCCCAAGATCCAGAATAAACCTTTATTCACTAAAAGGCGGAGTTATTAGTCGATTTGGTACACATATATGGTGTAATAGACTCTATATAAAATTAATTGCAAAAGACAACTTCCCTAATTATTTTCTTGACATTGACACTGACATTATTTTTCTTCCTGCCTTGATTCATACTGAACTATTTACACAAAAATGTAAACATTCCTCAAATGGTAAGATCTTGTTGAGAATTATCAATTCCCAATTAAACAACGTTCTTTAATAATTAGTATGATAAAAATGGGGCTCTGACATCCTCCCACCTGAGGCATGTTTAGAACAAATAAGCATGGCTCATCAACTTTCCAGAGCCAAGAAGACAATCAGTAAAATTAGACGACTAGAACAACAAGTAAAAACATTAACTTAAATATAGCCTAAAAGTAAAACATGAACATCTATACATGTAGGTATTTGTTTAATACTACAGAGAGTCAGAATATCTAACCGGAGTCTTAGCTTTACGCCCACTTCGCGTAATTCTCACTTCCGATTCGGGTACGCTGCTTTTTGACACTCCCGTTTCCGCACTTGCACTTTCATTTCTTGAAGGCGGCTTTGATCCCATGCGGGAGTCCGAATTTCCATCGTTCTCCATCTGAGAGGGATCGGTTGCACATTCCAATGGATACAGCCGCTGTACAGGTCTCAGAAATTGACCCCTTTCTGTAAGGCTTGACTAGTCGAACTCGACCATCATTTCCAGGCAGGAGCTCGATTACCCGACCGAGAGGCCAATTTACTCGTACTACACCAATTTTCTGCCGCCTAAATCTTAGCAAGATATCAGGAATCAATTCAATTAAGTTTAGCCCCTTATCGAGACACTGGTTCAAAGAGGGGCTGTCTCTTTCTCTGGCTGAGGCGTCAAAAACAGGTCTTATTTTTGTGGTCACGCTGCTGGGTTTAATTACCGGCCTATGTGGTAAGTAGTGAGCGTCCTTTGTAGGTTGTGTCTCGAAAACTTCTTTGATGATATTTTCGTTCAGCCAATCTTTAAATACTTGGTCATAGGCTTCGAAATATCCGTCATTAATAACTTTTTTAACAGTACTCTCCAATCTCTTCTTAGCCATCTGATAGTTGCTTGGTAACGCCGGATGTCCTTCCAACCACGGCAGTCTAACTTCATACCGACCATCTACGTCAGTTGTAACGGTTTCCAGGAAAAGTTCCTTGGCTGCTAACGCTGTCTCTTCACGAGTCATTCTTTCAGCAGGATCCTTTATACCTAAAACACCTAGTTCCCAAAGATTAGTAATCGAGGCATTGTTGACAAAAAGGGAGATATAAGTCATGGACAAGCTTTGAGGTTTCTCCAGGGGTATCTTGCCCATCAAAGGCCACCAGCCCGCATTTCAGAATATATCTTTTTCCCGTGTACAGCTTTCCTGCAATATCGGAGCCTATTAAAAGTTCTATAGGGGTGTCGTCGCGTGAATCCGATATCTGGATATTTAACAAGCGAAGTTCCTCCGTCCAGACACCAGGAAATACAGCAGAAACTTCGTTGCAAATTACGGGTTGATCCAAAGCTTCAAAAGTACAACTATATTTGTCGCTGCTCGCTGTGACGTCGTAACAATCGTGCTTCTGAGATAACTCACTTCCGCCAAACAACCCATGAATAATGCTAATCTGTCGTTTAGATCTGTATCTCAAAAATTCAGCTGTGGACTTTAAAATATATGACTTTTGAGATCCAGTATCTATCAACGCGCGCACGTATCGTTTTCTCCCAGAGTGTTCCATTTTTACGCAGAGCGTTTGCATAAAAATATGTTGATTTGTACTATTCGCAAGTGCCTGATGGGTTTGATGGGTTCCCGTCAAGACTTCTTCCTTAACGTCCTTTTGATCGGATTTTCCGTTTTTCTGTCGATTCTCTGAGAGCTCCCAACACATCAGAGCTACGTGAGATTTGCCACAAATGATACATTTCAATCGCCCTCGACAGAGACGAGACTGATGCCCAATTTTTAGGCAGCGAAAACTGGCCCCATTTTCCGTCAAAATATCCTTTTTTTGATCATAACTCAGTTTCTGAGCTTTAAAACATTTTGCACTCTCATGAAAATTCTGACAAAAAAGACATTTATTCGTGACCGCGGAATTAGTTAAGCCCGTTGCAGTATAAAGTTTGGGAGAATCTTCTTCGTGTCTTTTTGTTTTATTTTCACGTCTAAAATCCTTATTTCTCCTATTGCTTAAATCGAAACCCTCGACTGCTAAATTAATATGCTGTTCATTGTCGACTTCATTTTTTAAAAACTTCATGAGGCTTCTGAGACGATTTTCTATTGTAGAAACACCTGCAGTCTCCTGTGACGCGGTGCCTATCGAAAGAGGGCTGTCCGGTAAACGTTGCCAAACTCTTAGTAAATCTGGCGGTAGACATGACTCGACCAAAGGAAATAGCATGGCTGCATATTTATCTGATGTAATGCCGAGTGTCTCTAACGTCCGTAATTGCGACTCTAATTTATCATACAAGAAAGACAAGTCTATTTTATGGCCAGACGAAGTGTTATTTATAACTAATTTGAGTAATTCCCGGACATAAACTTCGATTTGCAAGTCCTCACGACCGAACCGAGAGAGAAGACAATCAATAATTTTACTATAGTTACTTCCCGTAGCGGGAAAACTGTCAACGAGTTGCCTAGCTCTACTACCAAGCACCATAGCTTGAATCAAATACTCAACTTTATCGTTCAAGTCTATATCTGGATCATCATGCACTTTTTGAAACTGAGACCACAAGGGTAACCATTCTTTAATATTACCATCAAACTTCTTGAATTCTAACGTGGGCAACTTAAATTTACGCCTACCTGTTCTGCTGTTAACAGTTTCATCAGATATTACAGAAGATACCTCATTCTCCACGTCGCCTGTCCATTTGGGCTGCACACATTCTTCGCAGCGACTATTCAGATCCGCAAACTTCTTGATATAACTGTCACTGGCCTCCATCTCTGCTAACAAATCTCCTTCGTTTGCATCACCATCTAATAGAAGATTGTAGATTTCGTTGTCAACTTGTTTTAAATCTTCGATTTTTTGTCGCAGAATATCTAGTGATATCTTAATGAGTCGTAATTCGCCTTCAGGCGTCGATAATAACTCATCTAATTCTTTTGCTGACTTAGTAAAAGTGGTGCGAAGCACTTTCCGATGTCTCTTCTTTTGCTCCATTTTTCACTGCAAACTTCGTCAAACAACACGATTACCAAAACTTTTAAAAACGGTAGAAGTTTGTCCAGTGATCGTCTATACACTTCTATAACACCCGGTGCATCCACAAAACGACTTACTTTTTTACTTAAAAACTCCGATGTCCTGTCACGGTCGCCAAAAATGTCGGAACTGCCTCGTTATAAAACTACCCGTTTTACACTAAGCACATGGTTCGGTTTTTAATAATAAAGGCCCAAGATCCAAAATAAACCTTTATTCACTAAAAGGCGGAGTTATTAGTCGATTTGGTACACATATATGGTGTAATAGACTCTATATAAAATTAATTGCAAAAGACAACTTCCCTAATTATTTTCTTGACATTGACACTGACATTATTTTTCTTCCTGCCTTGATTCATACTGAACTATTTACACAAAAATGTAAACATTCCTCAAATGGTAAGATCTTGTTGAGAATTATCAATTCCCAATTAAACAACATTCTTTAATAATTAGTATGATAAAAATGGGGCTCTGACAATTAATGTTTTTGAAATGCAAGAAAATGGTCAAAAATTGAAATAAAATAAATTCTGTATTCTTATTAATGTGCTCTTAAAATGCTACACTTTAAACTATCTCGCACATTTCTCGGTTTTGATGACAGGATTTCAGTAGGGTGTAATGTTTTAGCAACAATTACGGTTTTCAGCTGTTTTAGTGCCTATTCTGATTTGAAATATTAATTGTACTTTGTAAGACTTGCATTTTCCTAAGTTTCATTGTAATTTGCCCATTTTAATAAAAAGAATAATAATTTGTTTAAAAATTACTATTAAAGTAATATTTAATATTTAATTTTTTTTTAAATAATAATCGGAGGGAATTCTAGTTTATACATATTTATTTTAAAACTCATAACGGAAATTTTTCATTTATCCCCTTTGTCTCGTAAAGCTTATAGATCTCAATATATTTAAAAAAAAACCGATGGAAAGCGCTCTAAAAAATTAAACTGTTTAAATACACAATACGCCGACCTCGCTGAAACTGCAAACTGGACATTGAACTCAACTTGACTATTTAAATACGTTAAAATAAAAATTTGCCCTAACTAGACAATTCACATTAAAATCCTAATTTGACTTTGCCACTTCCGACAGATTATATATGTATATATCACTAGTTTAAAGATGCTAGGTGGGTGGAAGTAATTAATCGTTGCTGAGAGATGTGTCGAAAAGTCTCTTAACAATAAGGTAGAGATGGCAAACAAAATTTTCACAGCAGAAGATATTGAACAAAATAACCCTACTAGTTTAAATGTTTCTTATATGCTCAATAACTGTATTAATTATTGTTGAACAACAAAATAATCCTACAGCTCGCAAGTTCCTGTAATGTTCAATAATTGTACTAACTGTCAGTGTCAAGTACCTGTAAATATAACAAAAAGCTAATTTTAGAATGTATTCCATGATGCGCTGGTATTCTTAAAAATAAAACTTAATTTTGTTTCTAAAAAACGTGCCTTCAATTATTTTTGTAATGTACAAATACTGTAAGAAAAGAATATTTCCTTACAATACAAAAATGAATATTTCTTAATAGTTATTTTTCGTCGCCTGGCAATCACTAGGTGCATGGAAATATCGAATTTTGTCATAAATGTCAATATTTTTAAACGATTTGCTGAAAAATATTAATATTTTCAGTATTTCGTGTCGCAGGAACAGTTTAAACAGTTCTGAGTGAAAAATCGTTAAAAAGTATTCTGTTATTTAAATCCTTGGAATATCACAACGGAAAATGTGTTCAATATACAAAGCCGAATAACTTTCATTTGTTTGGCACCACCGGTCATCTCGAGTAGTCTTACGCAGAATTGTGCGGTCTGTCGTCTGTAACGCCCTTTGTATAACATATAATTTATAATATTGTCGGATGAAGTATAAACATCATAAAAATAAATTACTCATTGCAAAATACAGAAAAGATAAATAAATTGCTTGATAATGGTTATATGTGCAATGTATACACAACAGTTTTTTTTAACAAACTTAATAAAACTAGGATTTGGTTTTCCACCTGTATTCTAGGTATTGTAATTAATAAGGCAGTTGAAGATAGTAAACAAAAACATATCTATAATACAATTAAGCAAGCCGCACATTGAGCGCGACAGCCCAACACAGTCTAACGTTGAACAATCGAGGGACATAACATCGCATATTGTACGGACAAAAATAGGACTCTGCAGGTCTGAAGCCTCTGTGAATTGCACACAATTTTCTCTGTTCGTCCCCATTCACTGAGCTGAATTCCAACGTCGGCATCGCGTCCATCACGCGGTAGGGATCAATAATTTTGGTTTTTTATTAAAAACACTTAGCAATAAAATCTGAGACGATCTTTTATTACTTCTGTTATTTTGCATACTTGTTACTTGGTTTAACGCTAACTCATGGTCATGGCCAAGGGTAGCAGACTTAACCGACAAAATAAAAAGTTGTTGTACACAATGGTAGTCAGGCCGTCCAGCACGTACGTGACGCCGGTTTGGTACAGCATACCGGCCACGACAATGAACAAATTAAAAGTGCTTAAGCATAAATTTATGTGCCTTATTTTAAATTCTGGAAGGTACACCTCCCTCAGAGATCTCTATGCACGTTGCGACGACATAACTCCGATAGCGGACTATGTCCAGCATATCTCTTAAAACTTCTACACATTCAAGCTGGGCGATAGTCCGCTAACAAGACACATAACGCAAATTAGACAGCATAATGCCCCATTTCAGATCAAACACCCCTTACCAGACGTTACCGATCTTCCGGCAACCTCTGTAGACAAGCTTCACCAACGCTTGCCCTATCCACCTTTACTGATATTTCATATCTTTGTCTATCTTTAAATATTTCCTGTCCCCCTCTTCCCTTCTGTTTGTAACCTTTTTGTTGTGTTTGTTTTTCTTAGTTTCTTTTTGTACATTTGTGTTTTTAAATTGATTTCTCATCATTAAAATCTTTTGCCAAATCAAAACCTTCTCGAATTCAAAATTTTTAAAATCAAAGTTTAAGCCAGCCCTGGCTCCTGCGCTCCCCGGCATTGATGTATCTCGTGGAAGGCACCTCGTTCAAGTTAAGGTGCCTGCGTCAGATACAAAATTAAAAAGTATTTTGTGCGAGAGTTTTAAATATAGTGTAGTTTTTAGTTTTGTTCAATCTTTTGTTATTAGATGTTAGTAATTTTAATACCTTCTTTTATTTGCGTATGCAGAAGGTGTTTAGGTCCTAAATTTTTATCTATTTTTGTTTAGGCAACCAGGCCTATTCCGCAAAACCCTGCAATCCGCCGCCGCAATCAACGCGGTGGTTGCATGATCGGTCCCGGAATGGGTTCTGGGGAGGCGCTATTGTATTTTAACATAAATAAAGCCTTATTGAAGCCTTGTAATGGGGCTAGCGTAGGTGCACCTTTACTATGTACATACTTCGGTATGCGATGTAAAGCAACGACAGGCGCAGTTAGTAGTTGGATGGGTGACCATTCCAACGGAAACTGCATCCTCGCCTCACACATCTTCCAGCGGCTTGTATATCAGTGTATGCGCGGAAGCTATACAACCTTAGGCGAGGGAGATATACCATCCTTCGGAGGGGATGTAAAGCCGTCGGTCCCTTGTCTCTTAAATGTTAGGCAAGTAAAAGATCCCTACTCTTCTTAAGGGAAGAAGTTCGGCAAAATTCCTGGTTGGGGGTAGCTCGTCTACAGGCGTCGGTGTTAGGCCTCAGTAGCGGAAATAGGCCGACGTTAAATAAATGTATAAAAAAAAGCCTTGTAATACTCTAAGATCGTGGGTTCGAAACCAGATACAATTTTTTAAATACTTTTTAAGTTATGAAATTGAAAAATATATTAAATTTTAAATAAAGTAAGGCAGTAACCATGTTTTAAATTTAATCAAAATCGTTTTAGATAAAAAAAAATATTCAATTCTTTAAAGCTTATCTTCTGTAACGCCCTTCCCTGGATTTTTTGGGAGCAACTGATTATGCCATCTTATGCTGGTACTAAGGGAGTATTTACATGTCAAATTTAATCAAAGTCATTGGAGCCGTTTTGAGAAAAACTTATTTTCTATTTTTTCCTGCTTTTAGGGGTTTACTCCCTCCCGCATCTGAGCTAGAATCGATTTTACACATGTAAAATTTGAACAAAACCGATCCAGTAGTTTGAGCTCTATGTGCGATCACAGACGGCAGACAGACATTTTTTAAAAACCACTTTTTTGGATTCAGGGGACATGAAAACGCGTAAATCCAGCAAAAGCTCAAAATTGAATTTTTGCACGATCACCATACTTTCCTTATATACTACGTATATGGGAAAGTAAAAATATCAGTTCTAATCTCGGTCTGTTAAAAAACTTAACAAAGAGTAATTATTAATAATCAATAGTACAACATAACTTGAACAATACTGATTGCATTTTTTATTTATTCATATACCTAGTTGTAGGTATACTGTATATTTATATATGTAATCTGAAATGTTAGAATAGAATAGAGGGCCCGGCAAGACTGGCGGGACCTGGTGAGATTTTTCTCATTATCTCACCTGTCCAGTCTAGCGGTCTAGCGCTGGTTAGCAGTTTCGTAGAAATCCTAGTTTCAAAGGGCGTCCGAATATTTTGACTCTGAAATGTAATGTTAAAATGGTAAAAAGCGGCCAACCAAGACACTTACGTCAAAAATAGTAATGACAGAAATAAACTTAATAAAAAATTACAAAGTTAAAGCCGAATCCATGTGAGATTTCATATATTATTAAAAAAACGTTTTGTTATTATTTTAAAAAACCAACGCAAATATTGAATTTGCTGGAAAAACGCATAATTATCGCCATTTTATACGTTTTATTTTCGATCTCCAAATTTGATACACTTCTGAATGAATACTTCCAAAATAAAAAAAAAAGTTCTACACCCTTCAAATTTCATCCTGGAGGTAAGATATATGGGTTGAAAAATAATTCTTTCGCAAAGCAGCCAAATTTGATATACATGTGGCTAATTCTTTCAAAATAAAGCAAAAAACATAAATCCCTTAACATTTCAACCCAAAGTTTATTTCCCGGACAACGACCGGTTATTCAGCTAGTATACTAGTGTCAGTTTCCAGATCGAATTCAGCTTCATAAACTAAAAAAGGTTAATTAGCGGCAAACATATTTTTATATATTTACTATCGAAAACTATACATGAAACTAGATCATTGAAAATATTTGTTCACCATATAAAACTTTCTAAACAATATTCTCGTTTTTAATTTGTTCGAAGGACCACGAATCAATGTGTGCTATGGTAGAAAAGCACTGTTACACTTAACGAATATATTTACAGGTATGTACAATATGATGAACAATAGCTGTTTGGACTGATAATGTTAACAGCACTATGTCTACGAGTAAAATAAATGTTTGAAGTAAAACTGAGAAGTACAATATTGAAGTGACTATATAAAAGTTTGAAGTGTACAAATGAAGTGACTATACAAGAAGTGAAGTTCGTTTCAGGTTTCAGTTCTTTAAATACTAACTTAGAGACTGTACCTACTTAATATAGGGTGCTATAATAATTTGTGAAAACCTAATTGCTAGGAAAAGTACAAATAAAGGGGGTATATGTAAACAAAATCTTTAGAACAATATAAATATACAAATTACGGAAATATCTAATAAAACTTTATATAAAAAATCGGTCCGCGATAACTCGGACAAACTTTCCCATTTAGGAGTAGACCGAACTAATGTACCCTGGTCCCGGCATCGAATCTTTTCATCGTTAAATCTCTATTTCTTCTCAACCATAGAATAAACTGGGACTCGGCAAAAATTTTAACAGAAGAAACAGATACCAAAAAAAAGGAAAATTAAAGAATCGGCAATAATCTTATTAAATGAATTTGTACAACCTGGCTACCAATGTTAAAAGAAGAACTTAACAAACTCAACATTATCTAAAAGAAAATATCATCAGTTCTATGTTCTGTGTAAGTAGTAAGTATCTATGGAAATAACATAAACAGAATCTTAAAGCTGTGTATTTGACATACACAGGAAAATAAGAGTTCTTCCAAAAAAAGCTTTGAAAACGGAAAGAGATTACTTTCCCAAACGTCAGCAAAATACATTATTTCTGTGTTTATTCCGATTTATATTATTTGCAAAACATTCCCTCTGATTATTCCTTTGACGTAAACGTCACGGGCGCAGAGGCTTTTTTACAATAATTCTATTATTTTGTAGATTCGGTGATTTGTTTTGAAGAGGATAATAATACATGTGGTAGAAAACCCAAATAATAGGAAAGAACCAATCTTATTGAAATTTAAAACATTTTGCTTTAACTCCTTGCCCCACGCGACCCCTCTCTGCATTTCTTAGGTGCAACTGGTCATGTTACCTTATACTACTACTACAGTATTCATGTGTAAATTTTGATTAAAATTGTTAGATGCGTTTTAGAGAAAAATTTTTCTATTTTTTTCCTGTTTTTAGGGGTTTACTCCCCCCACATTTGAGCTAGAATCGATTTTGCATTTTCACCTCGAGGTGTGGCCGTCTTGAGTACACATGTAAAATTTGAACAAAGTCGATCCAGTAGTTTGGCCTCTAGGAGCGACCACAGACGGCAGACAGACATTTTTTAAAACCACTTTTTGGGTTCAGGGGACTTGAAAACATAAAAATCAATCAAAAGCCCAAAATAGAATTTTTGCACGATTACCATACTTTCCTTATACACTACGTTTATGGGAAAGTAAAAAATAGGTAAGATGTTGATTTTAGATTTAGGTAAATTTGGGAACTAATTATTGTGCTTAAGGTCGCCATATTCAAGAGAGAGAGAGAGAAAGAGATCCGATAGGGAAATATTTACTATTTTTGATCATAACTTCTAATATAACACTACTTAAATGGAACTTAAGAATAGTGTTATAAATTTTCATTCAATAATTTCAAACGTATGCGAAATAGTTATATTTAAATTTAGGAAATACGAAGATTGACATAATTTTTAAAATGAACTCTAACTATTTTGCAAACAACTGAAATTATTGAGTGAAAATTCATATCACTACACTTGTCATAATACTACTTAGGTAGTCCTATACTTTTTTTTACCAATAGGTATATGTATTAAAAAAAAGTTATACCCAAAAGTAATAAATATTGCCTTATCGGATCTCACTCTTTTGGATATGCCCACCTTAATTATGGGTAATAAAATTGAGGACTCCTCAGCAGTTGTATCCCGCTACATGGGCTGTGCTGCATTAAATGTGCGGCTTGCTTTAGACATATATGTTTTGATTTTGCTATTTTTTGTAAAATAATACGTCTTAAGAACACGCGCCGTGAGAGTTATCAAATTAGCATATTACGAATATTATTATACATGAGAGAATAAAATTAATCTCTGCAAAAATGCTTATTTAAATACTCGCCCTGATCTCGAGGACGTTCAGATTATAGAAATAGTTGATACCGTTCACTTCGTATGATTTATTAAAAACCGTGAAAAGTAAAGTTAAAAAACCTCTTGTGTGAGCATGTTGGACAATAAACTAAAAGAACAGAATAACTTGAATATTACTGGGGATAAGCCTGAAGCTTGGAAAGTTGAACCTTCTACAGCGGCAAAGAATTGCAAGAATTTTGTTAGAGACATTGTTGAAAATTTAGATCTCAAACCAAATCCTGAAAAACCAGTGATTGCTCTGTCTTTAGGTTCGTTTTTAAACACTTTTATATAAGTTTATTGATTTATTTTTTATGTAAATATTTCGATTTTAAATTTATTTGTTTCTTAACCGTTTTTTGTGATTAATATAAATGCGCATCTTCTTTTAATGTACATTTGTTACGGAAAAACAACGTAAATAGGAACAATGAACAAATGCGTATGAATAGTAAGCGCATATTTTTTAAACACTAAAGAGAATCGAAGACGTTGGAGTTATTAATTTGTTATACATATGAAGTAAGAGTTAATAAAACAATTTTTATATTATGCTGGTATGTAATTTTAATAGTACTAAGTTTTCTTAAAGACTAGAATATAATTAGAAACAGTTTCAATTCGTAAAATAAAATCTTTAGATAAAAAACGCTTAAAAATTCATTGTTAATATTTCTGTTAATATAATGTTTCTTATTATTATTAAGTGATTCCTTTTAAAAATAACTCCACTACTAATAATTTCATAAAACCGTCCAATTCCCAGCTAATAACCATTAACGCCATTAATAACAGTTTCACTGAGAAATTCACGGTCCTTACTTTTCTGTGACTTCCAAAAATATTTTCTTACTGATGAATTCTTATCTCATGAGAGGATTTTTAAGACTTCCGGACATTTAATAGTTTTCTTTTCGTTTTACTTTCTCGTATACGTAGTATACAGCGAAAGTAGTAAAATTCGATTTTGAGTGTTTGATGTATTTAGAAGTTTTACAAAAATATATTTCATTGGCCGTGTTTGTACTTAGAGACTGCTAGAAACTGCTGGATCGATTTTGCTCAAATTTTGCATGAGTTCTCAAAACGGACACACCTCGAGCGAAGTTGCAAAACTAGTCCTGACTAATATGGGGGGAGCAAACCCTTAAAAACCAATAAAAATGCGATTTGTTTTAAAATGGTTGTAACGATTTTGATCTAATTTAACATATGGAAATATCAGTATAAGATGTTATGACCAATTTGTCCTAGAAAATGTAGAGACGGGGGCTGTGGGAAGATAGAATTTATGAAATGAAATATTTTTTTCTTTAAAATTGCTCTAATAATTTTTATTAAATCTAACGTGTGGATATTTATAAACAGCGTAACGTATTAAGGGGCTAACGTGTTTTTTAGTTGTGCAAAATATAAATTTATTACAACCACGCCCTCGCCACAACAATAAATTGCTCAAAATTGTAGTTCCTTCACTTCATTTAATTTACTAGTCTATTGTATTCAATTGGTTCAAGCTGTCTGAATTATAAAAGTGTCGACCTCTGGATAAGAAGCGTGTGACTGTGAACGATCCATGCTATGAGAGTCTGAAGGATGTTTTTGTAATACTTCCTAATCGGACTATTAGGACGTTCACTCTTGATGGCTTCGACTTAACTCAGACGGACCAAAATCCAAAATTGTATACTTACTTCGATTTTGCCTAACACTATACTCCAGCATGATACCATATCAACTGGAACTTTTACTACACTTTCTAATACTTACTATTGTCTAACCCGTCTTAATATTACTTCCTGAAAGAAGAATTTTGTATTAATAAAGTCAGTTAAAAATGAAATATGAACGATGAAAGAGGGCGGGATTTAGGTAAAAATTAATATATTAGGTCCTTGGAAATTGTGAGTTAGGTAAATATTTGTATATGAAAAAATAGAAGGTATACAAAGATGTCAGTTCATGCCGCACACGAGGAGTATCTGGAAGACCTCGTGCAATGCAGTTTCCAACTACTATCCAATGGCTTACGTTAGAGCAATCGACTGACACCAAAAAAGTTCAATTTTAAAAGTTCAATATTTGCAAAGTTGTGCTTCTTCTTGCCTGTATTTATATGTAAACCTAGTATAATAAAATTAATCTATCGTTTGGATTTTACTTCTCAGGGGATAATTGTATGATCAATCGATGGGGAAATATATCAGAAATAATATATTAAAATGTTTAAGACTTGGGTGTTGTAGAAATTATGTAAATAAATAAAAACTATCAAGAAATTGGTCTTGCTTCTAATAATTAAAAAAAATTATCACGTTGTAGAGAAAGAAATTTTCTACAATTTTGATATGGGAAATACCCCTCTACAATGCTTAATTTTTTTGTATCAATTTTTTAAGATTTTTTTGCCAAGTAGTTTTCGTTTCGGCTATATCTATACCCTCAAAATGAATTTGCGTCGCTCCTCTCTTGATGAAGTGTACGCGGGCGGATTTCGGTAAACGTAAAAAATTTCCGTTCTTCCTTCGTTCCTGGCGCCTTTAAATTTCGATTTCGCCCGTTGAATTTACGACGCGTTTTCATTGCCATTCTCGCCATTTCCATATCAACACGGTCAGGCATTCCGGGAAGAGCTTTTCGCGAGATATGAGCGTTTAAAAATTGCATGTTTCGCGTTTTTTGCGATTCCGGTGAAAAACGCAAGCCAAGTTTCTGGATGCGCGCACAGCACGCTTCGTTTCGTCATGTCACAAAGGGGCGTCGTGACCAAAAAACAACTTGGCAAAAATATCTTTAAAAATTGATAAAAAAAATAAATATCTTAGTAAGTATTTCCCGTATCAAAATTGTAGAGAATTTCTTTCTCTACAACGTGATATTTCCTTTTTAATTACTAGAAGCATTTTATGCCCGTCGTACCGTGTTAAAATCGAGTGAGGCCAATTTGTTGATAGTTTTTATTTACTTACAAAATTGCTACAACACTCAAGTCTTAATCATTTTAATATGTTATTCCAGACATTTTCCCCCATCGATTAATCATAAAATTATCC
Organism: Leptura quadrifasciata; assembly: GCA_963675555.1. NCBI lineage: Eukaryota > Metazoa > Arthropoda > Insecta > Coleoptera > Cerambycidae > Leptura > Leptura quadrifasciata. Next base: position 104,667,351 of record OY776676.1, read on the forward strand.
CCTGAGAGGTAAAATCCAAAAGATGCGAAAAATTGCTCTAGATTTATTGTACTATAGGTAATTTCGGGAACTCGGTTATAGAAGTTAAAAATACTTGATTCGCAACTGATCAGAAACTATTATTCTTACGTTCATTCAAGGTGAATCCTATGTACACGGTACATGGTGAAAGGGCAACTTGCGTCTCAGTCACTGAGGAACAAATACGGCATAAAACGTGTTAGTTTCCCGCCAAAATCGACTGCTAATTTTGACTTTAAAAAATGTTGACGTCTTTGAGAAATCTCTCGCCTGGGAACTTCTTGAGGGGCTGCCAATCCATCCTCACAGGCTATATCTGTCAATGCTACACAACGTCGTATAGAAAATTTATGCCGGAAGTACGAAATGCACTTTCGTTGCAGTTCCCAAAATTTTTTTTAATATAATTTCTGAAATGAAGTTTCGATGGAGTTACGCAAATTACGTTCAATTGAAATTTTGCTATAGTTTCGAATAGGGATAACTGATTGGAAAAGATAATTAAAATTTTACTTGTTTGTTTATGTTTGAAGAAGAAACGACGTATATCAACTTTTCATGGTAGTTCCAAAAATATGAAATAAAAATTGGATAGATTGGGTGGGAGTTTTTATTCCACTTCCAAGAAATTTTCCCGGCGGAATCTTTCCATGTCGCACACGCTTCCTGCAAGATATTCGGATTTTATTGCAGTTCAATAAAATCCCTTTGAAGGAGATTTTCGTTGATTTCGCACGGGTCAATACTTGGTGCATGTAGGCAGGCTCTTTAACAATGTCATTTCCCCTCGATTTCGTTCATATTCAATATTTATTGAATATTTCGATTAGGATTATCAGTGATTGTATAGTTTAAGACCTACAGCATAATGCGGATACTCCCTTAATACCGGTGTGTGAAATGAATTTGTTCCTTATAGAAAATTGAGGGAAGAATGCTGTGGATTTAACGATTAAATAAATAATGAAATCAACAACAGTAAGCACTACAAAAGTAAATGCAGAAATGGAACTAGATGCATCCAAAAACTAACTGATTAAACTTCTACAACATCGGTTGGAAAATAACAGGGACTTGAAGATGTAAAATTCCCTCTACGGTCAGTATGAGATGTCATGACTCCTATAAAATACATGGACAAAGGCTATAAGGCCTAGAGGTAAAGAAATTAATAACGAACTACATTGCTGATAAGATCCTCCCACAGAAGAAAGTTTGTTCAAGTCGTGTTATTTTTTAAACATGTTTATTTTATTGCTATTTATAAGAATATACGGAAATTCTTTATATATATTTTTAATATAATAATAAATTAAAACATTATGTTTAGGTTTATGTATATTATGTATATGTTGTTCTGGGCACACGTATACACAAATTAAATATAATCAAAACAACTACTGTTTAAATATGCTTAGCAATATTGATTGACGTGATAGAATTAACATAATTTGAAATACGAGGCTAATGACATATCCTATCATAACATTTAAATTTTAGGTGATCCTACGATTTATGGCAATCTCAAACCATCAGAGGAAACAATCCAAGCCTTAGTAAGCATAATAGAAGAAGGTTCTTGCAATGGATATGCTCCTAGTGTAGGATTTGAAAATGCTCGAGTTGCGGTTGCGGAATATCTTTCTCATGATGGTTCCAATGTAAATCCAAAGGATGTAATTTTATGCAGTGGGTGCTCCTCTTCGCTGGAACACTGTATAACTGCTCTTGCAGATGGCAATAAGAATCATAATATTCTGATACCAAGACCTGGATTTCCTTTATATAGGACATTAGCTGAGGCAATTGGAGTTTCCGTAAGGTAGGTTATTTTTATAATCTGATTTTATTGGAACATATTCTTTCATTCCTTAAAATCAATTTTGATCACATCTTAAGTTAAATGCCAGGTTATTACTGTTGGTAGTTCAGTCACTTCTTTATAACATGCAGTGCAATAAAATTTCACGCCCCAGACCCCAAATAAAATTTGCACCCTCCCCGTACCTGTACAAGGTAAAGAAATCATTGTGTATTTTGTTCTATAGAGATAACGTGTAATGTATTTATTATTTTTTAATCAATAATTTGGCCATTCTGTAATATTTACCAGCCAACTTAAGATTTTAGCCCAATTTTCATGTTTGAAATTACGTATGACTCCAATTGCCCCTCCCGGCCCTTTATTTAAACCGATAGACGGGGCCATGCACAAACAAGCGGCGAGTGTTTTTTTAAACCCGAATATTTTCTGCAGTTCCTTTTATCACTTTTATACATTGTAACGCACAGAAGGTACACTCCTGTATTTCATTTATTTTTAGAAAGAGAAATTTGAATTTTGGTGCAGAGGTAGAATTTTACTAACATTTCTTAGATTACCTAACTCATCAGGTGTAACCCCAGTTTACTGCGATTATGTAAATAGGGCCAAGCTTCGATATTTTGCGATGCACACGCAAATTCGTGCGGTTTTTTAAAAATATGTTTCAACCGCTTTCCAGGTCACATGAATGACCCTTTTAAGGTGGGTGGAACCGTGGACGTAACTCGACAGTTTTTTCTACATTTCTCAACCGATTCAAAAAACAATTTGATAGGCTTTTCGAGGAAACTCGGTAGAATAGTACTGGACTATTTTTTCTTGAGTGAAAAACAAAATAGTACTCGACTTTTTTCTCGTATGAAAAACAAACAACTTTTTTGTTGAGTTTTCAATATCATTACCATTCTATCGAGTGTTCTTTAAACGCCTATCAAACTTTTTTTAAACCAGAGATGTAGCGGTAACTAACTACTTATCGCACAGTTGTGGAAAAGTATACTACATTTTTCCTCATGCATTTTTTACTATAATTGGCATTAACATTGATATAAATTGTTGTAGATATTACAACCTAATTCCAGAAAACGACTGGGAGGCCGATTTGCATCATTTAGAATCTAATATAGATGAAAATACTGCCGCCATAGTATTAAATAATCCTTCCAATCCTTGTGGATCAGTTTTTAGCGAGAATCACCTGCGAAATATCTTAGAAATAGCTTACCGGTATAGAGTGCCAGTTATTGCTGATGAAATATATGAACAGCTGGTTTTCCCTGGAGAAAAATTCGTCTCTACGGCATCGCTAAACTCCAGTGTACCAATTTTAATCTGTGGAGGTTTGGCAAAAAGGTTCCTTGTTCCAGGGTGGAGGCTAGGATGGATTATAGTGCACGATGAAATAGGAGCATTTGAAAAAATTCGTAAGGCTCTGGTTTGTTTAAGCCAAAGAACGTTAGGAAGCAATACTTTAATGCAAGGTGCACTTCCTAGTATATTACAAAATACCCCGCAAAATTTTCACAACGAACTAATAAATACTTTGAGTAAACATGCTCAGATCGCTTATGAAGGACTGCAAAATGCTAAAGGATTATCGCCCTTCATGCCTAAGGGCGCTATGTATATGGTAGTGGAAATTCAGATGCACAAATTTCCTGTCTTTCAAAGTGGACTTGAATTTGCACAGAAAATGATGGAGGAGGAATCTGTTTTTTGTTTACCAGGAGATGTAAGTTGTTATCAATAATTACTAGTATCACTTAAAAAATATTGAGAATTTAAATTCTGACTACATTGAAGTTGAATAAATGATGCGTCATTTAACTTAAGACAGACATATAGTTCGATATTATTTTTGATTTTGACTACGCAGAAACTTAATCTACAGAAAAAAAAAAGAATAATTTTTACCTAAAATATTACTCTGTCTAATTTTAATTTTACAAGATTACGCGAAATAGCTAGAGGTTATTGAACTTTCAAGAATTTTTCTTTGAAAATCATCAAATTTAGAGAAAAAATGCTAGAAACAAAAATGTTTATTATTCTATCTATAAAATCTAACAGAATATTCAGAATCAAGTCTTCTTTCATCTTTTGTTATTCAATTTAGGTTGTTGAATAAATAAAAAAGGCTAGTGATTAAACTGAATATCAAAATTTCTGAAATAATTATGCTAAAATTTATAGATGAAAACGAACATTTTTGTATCTAACACTTTTCCTCTAAGCTTTTAGTAAACGAAATGAATGCAAAAAACGGTATAAGTTCTTAATAGTTACTATTTCAATGTAAAGACTTGAAACTTTTTGTATTATGTTAAATTTCGGCAACATATGAAATATATACCTTTGAAAATGCACTCACCGCCGGGGGTGTTGCAGCCCCAATTTAACACCTCCAATTGAATAACTCGCAAAGTTTTCAACGAAATCGGCTGAAATTCATATCATGAGAGTTTGTGGCGTCGGTGATTACGAATCCGAAGTGAAAATTGGAAAATTAAAAATGGCGGACCTAAAAGGGCAGACTTTAAGAATTAACTCCTGATTTACGCCGTTCCTATCAATTTTACTGATAAATATGTAGAGTAAAAAAGTGTTTAGAATTGTATAAGAATATACCATTTTGGTAACTACATTATTGAACCCTTTCGCTTCTCCCAATTTTAAAACCTCCTACCCCTGACTCTTTCTTTTGCAAAAATTGCGATAAAAACTTTTTAAATTTTTTTCTATTATAGCTTGATAATATTGGACTAATAATTCAAATAACCAAACAAAAATTAACCCCAATCGTTTCAACCCTTTACTGGGGGGTGAACATAGAGTGACCTCCCAAAAAATACAATTTTTCCTAAATTTTTACTACAAACTGATGGGGGAAATATGGAAATATTACTAATAGAATAGTGTCTATTTTTATTTAAATCAGTAATAATGGATACGCGCCCATAAAAAATAGTTTAAATCGTGTTTAAAGGGCGGAAAGGCGCACAATTTCGTTTTGAAAAAAATGTTTTTTGGCTACTAAAGGAGTAAAAATCATTATTTAGGTCCGTAGAGTTTATAGGTAATTTCTGTATTGTTGTTGAACATATCAGGGAATTTTCAACATTTTATTTCATATTTGGTCAATTTTGTGTGTAAGAAAACAGGGAACTGCGCTTGTCTTACAAAAACGATGTAAATATGTAAGAAATATGTAAATATATGAAAATAACGAAAATTTTATTATTAACGGGCTGACTTTTACAATATCGTTTAATTAATATTTTTGAAATCGAATGGTCAAACTGTCCTACCAATTTTCTGGCGGGTTTTCCAGTCCTACGCCATGAAAGTGTCAGTTGCACGATCAACATGTTTAGCGGCTGCGTAGAACTTTAAGAATTTGGAAGATTTTTTATTTTTTTTTATGCATTTATTTAACGTCGGCCTATTTCCGCTACTGAGGCCTAACACCGACGCCTGTAGACGAGCTACCCCCAACCAGGAATTTTGCCGAACCTCTTCCCCTAAGAAGAGTAGGGATCTTTTACTTGCCTAACATTTAATAGACAAGGGACTGACGGCTTTACATCCCCTCCAAAGGATGGTATATCTCCTATACAACCCTCGCCTAAAGTGGTATAGCTTCCGCGCATACACTGATATACAAGCCGCTGGAAGATGTGTGAGGCGAGGACGCGGTTTCTGTTGGAATGGTCACCCATCCAAGTACTAACTGCGCCTGTCGTTGCTTTACATCGCATACCGAAGTATGTACATAGTAAAGACGCACCTACTCTCGCCCCCAATTTGGAAGATTCGTCAAAACGGAGCCACTCACGAAAATTCGGCTTGTTAGTAATCACTGTAAAAAAGGGGCGTGGGACCCCGAACCAAAAATAAAAATATTAAAAATTATGACAGAATAGTAATTTTTAAATGAAGATATCGACGCTCCTACGTTATAAACTCAAATTGAAACTAGTCAGACAATTTTTCAGTACCATTTGACACTTATGATTTTTTTTCCTTCTTTTTAATCACGGTGGTTAACTTTTCGAAGAGGATACATGTGATAAAAAAATCCAAAAGAAGAAAAGAATATTAACACATTTAACTTTTGTATAAGGTTGTGATTTATTTATTTTAATTTCCCTTTTGGAGGCGAGCGTAGATGCGTCTTTACTATGTACATACTTCGATATGCGATATAAAGCAATGTTAGGCGCGGTTAGTACTTGGATGGGCGACCGTTTCAAAGAAGACCGTGTCCTCGCCTCACATATCTTCCAGCGGCCTGTATATCAGTGTATGCGCGGAAGCTATGCAACCTTAGGCAAAGGTTGTGTAGGAGATATACCATCCTTCGGAGGGGATGTAGTCGGTCCCTTGTCTATTAAATGTTAGGCAAGTAAAAGATCCCTACTCTTCTTAAGAGAAGAGGTTCGGCAAAATTCCTGGTTGGGGGTAGCTCGTCTACAGGCCTCGATGATGGGCCTCAGTAGCGGAAATAGACCGACGTTAAATAAATGTTAATAAAAATTCACTTTTTTGATAGCGTTGTATTATATTTTTGAAAAATATTTCTTTTCAGTGTTTTGAGATCCCTGGATTTATGCGGATAGTTCTAACGATTCCCGAAGAATTACTTCAAGAGGCCTGTACACGAATTGCAGAATTCTGTAATCGTCACTATAAGAATTGATTGAATATGAAGAATAATATTTAATTTATACCATTACCTACCTCCTAATGTAACTCAGCATATTAAACAGGTTTGAATAACTTGTTTTAGTTTTTATAGTTACCTTGCCTGTAAATATTTAAAATAAGAATAATTTAAACTTTCCAGTTTAAATATTTTACATAGTTAAGTCCTATCTATTATATTTAATATAATAAAATTGATAAGTTCAACACAAATTTATTTTTTATTTTTAATAATAATATATTTACCAGTACCTGCATATAAAGCTATTTTTAGTTTTTAATTTGAATTTAACTCTACATTAGTCGTCAGCTCTGTAAAACTAATACAACTTACTAAAAAATTATGTTTACATATACAGTGAGTTAATACAGCATGAAAAAAACTATAAATTTAAATTTCTGAAAATATACAATTTTCGAAAATCCTGTATTTATCGACTTACTGTTTATTAAGCAAGCCATTAGAATATTTTGAGTCAAATGAAGCTGTCTTAATTTTTTTATTCATACAGAACGCTTAGAGGGTTCATCATTAAATAAGTAACTGAAAACATGTATTTCCTACAATCGCAATGACCAGTGGCCGCGAACTAACTTATAATTTTCTGTAAAAGTTCGTAAAAACGGAAAAAATATCCCACAATACCTAGCTATAGACCGAACAACCGTAATTTCCTATCAACGAAAAATTGCAAACAAGTTGAATTTTAGAATTTAAGTAGGATTAAAATTGAAACTTATGCAAGAGAATATCCCTGCTGAAAGTTCCAAAAGATTTACAGATATCTTTGTAAATAACCAAAATACGTTAAAATAGTTGGAGATATACAGCATGAAATTCTACATCTTCTACAAAGTTCTTGACTATTTTTCATTTTTTTCCTATTAGGCAGTGGTTTTCATGAGAAACTCAATCTAAAGTAAACGCTTTTGCGACATCTATAGTACAGCACGAGGGGTGGGTTATATAAAAAATCAGTGTACATAGGGGACGAAAATTGCGGTAGCTTTTTCAGTTTTTATCGTATATAAATTTAAAATAAGGCATTTTAAAGAGGAGAATTCCAGATTTCCTATACTATATTTTTAATTAATTGTCGAGTTAATTGTGTATAATTGTATGTACCCCAAAATGCTTCTAAAAATGACAAAAACATTCTAGCTGCGTTCGCCAATTTTGTATTTATCCAAAATATGAAAATAGTGTGGTATCATGTATTTCTTTACCCGTATACCTTCGATATTTATGATACAAAATTTAATTCGAGTTAAAAGTACCTAATACATAAGCCAAATTTTGAAATGCCGCTAATTTTTTTATGAAAATGTTACATTTTAAATCACAATAATCCTCGAAAAAAATCATTTCGACTATTTGATGGCAATATTTTAATCCAATTTGAGAATTGTACTCTTTTCTTAATTCCAAATTATGACAATACTATATGCAAAAAAGATTTAAATACATTTCAAAATTATTTTTGATATTTTGGGTAAATATTATGTATCATGCTAGAATCCTTGCTTACTAACCGAGAAAGATAATAAGTCTGTCTTACTTAGAATTTTACACTTTTGTTTTCAAATTACTCTGTCGCATTTTGCTTATTTATGGATATATGTATTTATTATAAAAAATCATTGTTTGACCATAGCACCACTTTTCTTTAACTCGAAGCGGAGCTATCCCTGTAAATTATTTATTTAATTCCATGAGCAATTTTCTGCTTAAATCCAAAAATTTTAACTTGTTTGTGATTTTTGCCGGATTCAGGTCCAAATTCGTCTACAGCGCGTGTATTACCATATACAGGTAAGAGCCCTACATGTTGACCGTCCAGGGCTCCAAACAGCCTAAATCCACCACTAGTAATGATTACAGCTCGACATATCCGCCCTCTTGCTTAATATTAAAGTTAAATTTGATTTTGATCTTGATCGATCTGCTTATTGGTTCCTAAGAAAGCTCATTGGGGTTCCTGAAAAGGATTACAAACCGGTTACTTTCCATGCCATGATATTCCAGATATACAATACACGGTTTAAGTTAGGTTTGGTACTTCTTGCTGTTCCGACTGTATCACGAATTGAACTATTACCATCAGACTTTACAGAGGAGGCCTTCTTGCGAAAATCCTTAGGTTACCAATGCGGAACGTCTCATCTGACGTGAATTCCAGTGTGGTTTGAATTTTTATGATTGTACCGAGTCTTTCTTCACTGCCCTGTTTAGAATTAAATGAGATGCTATCAAAATCTCTCCATGTCTAGAAAAGTTTCTATGGCACCTTATAAAGAGCCAACATACAGGATTTATCTGTATAATAGGCATATTGGTTGTATGGTATGTAGAAGTTTTACGCTGACAATGTCGTCAATATGTCTGTCAATTAGTTTCTCGCCAACTCATAAAGATTTGTGCTGGACCCAGGTTTATATTCTCGTATTGGTATAAATGCCACTTTTACCTAGCGCCAGCCAGTAGGCACGTATCCGAAGGTTAAACTAGCCTTGAATAACGTGCATGTAAAAGAATCTACCATTAATCAATAAAAACCGACCCACATGTTCCACAATAACATTTCATTTTGGAACTGAAACGAAATGACATATATGTTCACTACTCTTTCGAATTTTTGCTCCCGTTAGGAATTGTAACAAAATTCAAGTTTTACATCTTTTTAAAAACTACATCAAAAACTTAGTTTCCGATGCCCTTTTTGAGAACTAAAACTTTTCCATCTCAATCACGTAATTATATTTCAAGAGAAGAGAACTCGTCATCCCATCAAGGAGCCCCATGTCTTGCTCTCTCTTCATTTAGAGGACAGCTTAGTTCGTAGGCTATTACTGCTGACATTGTGAACACGTTAAACAATTCTACTTCCTCTGGTGTTTGAGGTTTCTATGGGCATTACTTTAACCTTTGCTCCTGGTTCTCATTAAAGAGGCCCCGGTAGCAGGGATCTTAGATTCCTGCTCATCTTATTCTGTTCCTATAATATTTATAAATTTATCGGATGGTTTCTGCGATTTCCTACTTCTAATTTATTAATAATATTGAATTCTAGTAGGGACTCACATTTTGTATTGTTGCCTGTGCCCCTCTAGATGATGCAGTGTACATTAGTAAACATAGAGGGTGTAACTGCTTATATGACACACTCACTCGGAACAAATTTTAGGGGGTGTTCTATGATTTAAACCAGGAAAGAAGTCCTATAAACAAGTGGTCCGACTCGTCTCATTTTGAGGGTATAGGTTAAGTATTATCGATATTATTATTATTTTTTTTTAATCTATTGAACTAATTAAACTAGTCTAGTAAATTAAAATTTTTAGCTAAGGGATACTTTGACAAATCGATAAGATTAGATTATTTATTGGTTTTTTCTTGCTACATTGTAGATTGTTTCAGGCGTCGTTTGGCTTTGAAGTAAGTATTACTTCACTTCGACCTAAAAGATATTTTGTGAATTACCCTACTACTAATTACCCAGGATTCCAAGACTTTTTACAAAGCTTGTGATTTTTCTGGGGGCTAATATCCCTATGTTTTCAGGCGTTAATTCCGATTGCTCTAGGAACTTTAGCATAGTGCGGATTAATACCTTGCATTCACAAAGTACATATGAGTTTCAGTTGCAATATCGCAATATCTGCATTTGTCGTCTACTGGCTTGCCTATGTTTTTGAGATGATATCTCAAGGAGCAATAACCAGTTAGAAGACCTGTTATCAGCCTTAATTCGAACTTTTCGAGTTGGAGAAGCCTTGTGGCCATTCTTTGGCGAATAAGTTATAAACTTTTTCGCTTGTCTTTGGCCTGGAGTATTCCTCCAGTAGGACTTTTAGGTAGATTTCTCATCTACCTATTACAGAGTGCAGCATGTCACGACTTCGGGAAAATTTCACTATAATTTCTTCGATTATGGTCCCCAGACCCCAAAAATGCCCCCGTTCAAAAGTTTATACAGGGTGGCCCGGATTTAATTTGCGTATACAGAGATCTCGTAAACAGCAGGAGATACAAAGTTGGTTCAATGGGCAAAAAAGTTTACTATTTTGATGAATAATAAAATGGTTCCTAAAAGTTCAAGATATTCCGACGATTTTTTTTTAAATATGCTTTTTTTATTTCAAATTTTCATAGCCTGTGTAAGACAAATAAATACAATAATATGTCACACTTGATCACTTTTCTACGTTTCATATAAGAAAACCAGTGTTGTTGCTTCTTATAAGACTTGTATTCTTAAGTAAAACAAGGTGAGATGGATCGTTTGAAAGTTTATTTAATAAATAATAATTTTTATACATAGACAATGATTTAGATTGTAATTACAAAATAAATTAAAAATTTTTCATAAACATAATACAACAAATAACAAAATCAATCAACAAACAATATTCTAATCTATAACAATCAAGAAAAAATTGGCACTCAAATAAACAGTACTAACAATGGTCACAATTGTTGCTCAAAGTGTAGTCCATTCTGTTGAATACAGAGGTCATTCTCCTAGATATTTGGGAAATACCTTTAGCAACCATTTCTGGCGTAATTTTCGCAAGTGCATCTAATATTCGTTGACGAAGGTCTTGTTGATTAGTTGGCATAAATTTGTTGTAGATTTCATTCTTTAGGAAACCTCATACAAAATAATCCATGGAGTTAAGACAAGGTGATCGGGGATGCCATCTTATTGGTGCATTGGTACCAATCCACTTACCTGGAAAACATTGATTAAGATGCTGTGCAACTCTTCCAGAATTATGTGCACCACAACCGTCTTGCATGAAGTATTAAAGACTTTGTCTTACTTCTAAGGGCATTGCATCGAGTACTTCATCTAATACATCCAGATATCGGCACTGATTTAAAGTACCATTCAAGAAAATGGGTCCAATAATCCGACTTCTTTGATTAAATGTGGATTAGTAGTTGCATACACATGTTTGTTTCTTGGATTAAATAATCCACTATTAGTAATTGTGCATTCATCTGTCCATAATATCTAACGATCAATACGTAGTTTTCTATTATACCAACGACAGAATTCCAGTCTTCTATCAGAGCCTCCAGCGTGTAATATTTGGACTTTTTGAAACTTATAATCGTGGTATTATGTTTCTTCAAAATTCTTTTCACTGTCGAGGGTCCAACCCCGCACTCTTGAGCAATTCGTCTAGTAGAATTTTCAGGGTTCATGTGAATTTGTGCAAGAACATTAATTTCATTAACAATATTGTATCGATCTCGATATGTAGTTCTACTTTTTTTACGCTGCCAAACTCCGTCATATTTTTTGAAATGTAAGAAAACATCCTTTTAGATGGCTGTTGTCTATCAGGGTACAATTGTAAATAATTCTGAGCTGCCCGTGTTTAATTCCTGTACATCTTATATACACATCGTACATATCTTTCTTCTCGTCTTCGGTATAACGAACCATATTATTTATTTAATTTTAAATGATTTAAGATCAAAAAGCACTGCAATATACATCAATATTACATGTGACAGATAAATAAATATGAGAGTAGTATTGATTCTACATGACATACAAAGCTAACGTGATTTTGAGAAGGCTTTATTTATGCAAAAATGAAAACATTGCAGATAGGGAAAGTAAATGCAAAATATGTACTAATGATGTGAAAAAAAGCCTGACAGTGTCTACAATTATGCGAAAGCTTTTACGGAAAATCAGGTGGTACAAATTTTAGATTAATTGATTTAAAACGAGATAAAGAAACGATTATCAGGAGTTATTAAATTACAACTTATAAGATCTCTTCTATTAGAACATTTAAACTCTGCGCCGTGTGTGGATAGACCACTCACTATGTTTATTGATGCCTTCGAGTACTTATTAAATAAGCTTTCAAACGATCCATCTCACCTTGTTTTACTTAAGAATACAACAGTCTTATAAGAAGCAACAACGCTGACGATGCTTTCTTAGACAAAACGTAGAACAATGATCAAGTGTAACATATTATTGTATTTAGTCTTACATAGGTTATGAAAATTTGAAATAAAAAAAGCAGGTCCGTATTTAAAAAAAATCGAAGGTGGCCCTGATGAAACGAAACGTCTTAATGTAAATTTTATGACGGCAGATTATAGGAAACTTTATTTACAACAAAAACTCTTAGGATTTTTATTTGATATCTTTTATACTAACAACGCTAGACGTAAAAAACGAAAATGAGCTTTTACGTATTTAGTCGAATATCTCCGGAACCCATCGGAATATCTTAAAATTTTATGAACCATTTTATTACTCTTCTTTTTCGCCATTTAACCAACTTTGTATCTCTTGCGGTTTACGAGATCTCTGTATACGCAAATTAAATCCGGGCCACTCTGTATATATATATATATATTGTTATTATACATGATTTGCAGGAAACAACTACTCAGCGGGCAGATACCCCGACCTGCATTGAATTATACCTTACAAATCATGAAAGATTGGTAGCCAATGTCATTTGTCAATTCCCCGACCAGACATAGACCGGTTTCGAACTTATTAGTTCTCATCAGTATGCCATAGGTCATGGAATAGACAAATGACAGTGGCCAACCTGTTAGTTTTATACAAACTTAAGTAAATGGTGTACCGGTGAGAGGTAAGTGAATACCCTCATGTGGTCAAATGCTACTATACACCAGACATCATAGATGTCTCCATGGTGTATAGCGACTTGCTATTTTGCAAGTACCGAGAGCGGTGACCTTTAGCCCTTGGTGGACTTAACCCATATACTGTTATTATACATGATTTGCAGGAAACAACTACTCAGCGGGCAAATACCCCGACCTGCATTGAATTATACCTTACAAATCATGAAAGATTGGTAACCAATGTCATTTGTCAATTCCCCGACCAGACATAGAGCGGTTTCGAACTTATTAGTTCTCCTCAGTATGCCATAGGTCATGGAACAGACAAATGACAGTGGCCAACCTGTTAGTTTTATACAAACTTAAGTAAATGGTGTACCGGTGAGAGGTAAGTGAATACCCTCATGTGGTCAAATGCTACTATACATCAGACATTATAGATGTCTCCATGGTGTATAGCGACTTGCTATTTTGCAAGTACCGAGAGCGGTGACCTTTAGCCCTTGGTGGACTTAACCCATATACTGTTATTATACATGATTTGCAGGAAACAACTACTCAGCGGGCAAATACCCCGACCTGCATTGAATTATACCTTACAAATCATGAAAGATTGGTAGCCATATATATATATATATATATATATATATATATATATATATATGCTATATAACGAAATTTGTGAACACTCTAGAGAGCGCATTTCTCAACGGATCAAAACGAAATATGGCGGGCATATACTTTGAATTCATATCTCGGTTAAGTTCGAAGATGGGCCAAATCCCTCTCTTGGTTTCAAAATGGCGGCGGTTCAAAGTTTGAAAATAATTCTCAAAATTTTATTTCGAATCAAATATGTACATGTGATGTATCGTTGGATAGTGCTCAGCTAGCCCTACAACTTGTGTCCAAAATATTTTTTGCTAAAACGCATAGGAAAAATTAAAAAAATGGCGGCGGTTAAAAGTGTTCAAAAAATCCTCAAAATTTTATTTCTAATCAAATATATACATGCGATAAATCGTTGGATAGTGCTCATCTAGTCCTACAGCTTTTGTCTAAAACATTCTTTGCTAAAACGCATAGGAAAATTTTTTTAAAAATCGCGGCGGTTCAAAATTTTTAAAAAGTTCTCAAATTTTTTTTTCGAATCAAATATGTACATGCGATACATTGTTGGATAGTCCTCATTAGACCTACAACTTTCGTCAAAAACATTTTCTGCTAAAACGCATAGGAAAAATAAAAAAAATGGCGGCAGTTCAGTCTTAAAAAAATCCTGAAAATTTTATTTCGAATCAAATATGTACATGCGATAAGGACGAAATCTACCTTTCCGACTGGCCCCTGCCATCGGGTTTTTTTGTTCCTTTTCCAGAATTACTCCTAGATACTTGATTTCACTGGAAAAATTTAAGGTTGTTCCATTCAGCATAGAAGTTCTAAGGTTAAGTTCTCTTCTTTTGGTGAATGAGACAATAACTGTTTTGCTCGGATTGACATTGAGCCCCTCTGACGAACACCAATTGAATATTATGTTTAAGGCAATTTGCATGAGATTTGAAATCATAACCTCATGTGTGCCTGTCATCACCAGGTCATCTCAATTACTCAATTTATAGAGAATATCATCGACCACCATTGACCATAGCAAAGACGATAGGACTACACCTTGTGGACAACACCTGACTGCAGTCATCGTAACCAACTCCTCTCCCATACTTGTGGTAATAATTTTGCTTCTGAGCATGGATTGCATCTATTTATTTGTAGGGGACTGTAGTCCCCTTTTTTCTGCGGCTTTTTGTATGGATTAATAGGAGGTGTTTTCCATCTACGAAAGCACACATAGCCACTTTCAATGCCTTGGACAGGGCAATGTAGAGCATTTATTGTTGATTTACCATTTTGCTGCTATATATATGAAGTGTTGTTGTATTGTAAACGACATTTCGGCAGAATCGTATCTGCCATCTTCAGGTTCTCGCTGAAAGCTGTCTACTGCTGCAGTAAGTCCCCCTTTCCAATTTTGTGCACCGCTGATTGAATTTACCCTTGGTGGATAACATCAGATAATGAATGACCCTTATTGATATCGAATCGCGTGCTCTAGCTCAAAGGATTCCTAGGATATCAAATAAAATGTCAATTTTGGGTATCCTCTTGAGAGGTCCGCCGCGCCCTTAGGAGGGATTTTCGGACCCATGTTATATGAACTTTTTAGAAATTAATGACCGCATACCTGAAACGCCCTGTATAGTCGTAAGACTCGTAAGCATATTATGTCAAAGCAACGGGAATGAAAAATTGAAAAAATTTTAATTATATATTTTTTTCATCAATGAATCAAAAAAATATAAAAATACAACTTGTATAAATGTGTAACTATAAAACTACAATCTTAATTTTTCTTATAAATTCGGAGAATTATAAATAACTAATAGAAATAATGATTAAATTATAATTAAATAATAAAAATGATGTGTTAATCAACAATATCTTCTCTTATAAATATATAATACATACTTCGACAATTATTTACATCAAACACATGTATAATTAGAAAATTAATTTTTATATAAATTTAGAGAATTACATAAATTGATGAAAGTAATTTTAAAACTAAAATTAAATAAAAATGGTTCGTCAATATATTTTATAAATACATAATATCTACTTTGGCATATACTTTATATCAAATACATCTCGCATAAATTCGCAGATCGTATGTAATATACTGGTTTAAATAAAAAAGTATTAAACAGCATAATTCGTTGTGATTTAAGTAAAGTTTTATATACCTACACTAAAAGAAGCAAATTTATCATTAGCAGTGACATTCACGCATACAACACCCAAGCGAAAGATAACATTGCGTCATTAAAAGACGATTACGAATTCTACAAAAAATAACCCCTGTATGCAGGATCTAATTTTTTAAATGCTCCTGAAGATATTCGAAACAGTGTCAATTTCTAAAAGACGTTTAAAAAAACCGCTCATCACTGAACCATTTTATTCGATTAGTATTAAATGTAACTCTTAAGAAACAAAGTCTCGTGACAATGTGGAATTTAATTGTATTTTTTGATTTGGCATTTATATGCATGTTTCCACGATATTTTTTGTATATATTTTGTGTATTTTCTGTACCCCGTTTTGACGTATCTTACTTTTGTAATATACACAGGATCAATAAAGTTTATTATTATTAATAATAATGTAGCTAAGAAATGAATAAAATTTTCAATTTGTAATACTGACTATTTTAGTGTATTTCTATTGGAAATGGACAAACTGGGATCAGTTTCATGTCCGCATATTAGCTCCAAACCTATACAAATGCCCAGAATTTGTAGAAGCCGATATTGATCATTTCATTGAGAACATTGCTAAGAGAGTGAGGACAAATGCAAACGAAATCGTGGAGGCACCCGTTATTAATTTTCTTTAGTGGAAGACATCTTCAGTGAAAATTTTAACAAAATTGGCCATGCTGTTACATTTTTATTTAAACAAGTATATACCAAATTAAATATTTTATTTACTTATAAATGACATTATAACTCAATAAAATTAATGTTTAACCCAGGGGAAGTTAATTGTATGCTATTAACTAGAGGATTGGTTATGATGTCCTTTACATGCTGTCAAACCCCACCGATCTTGGATTAGAACAGTGAATCTATGTTTCTATGTTTAATTTTTTTCGCAAATCTTATTTTGTGTGAAGAAATATTTTAAATAATAAGGGAAGTTAAAGTTCTTGCAAAGTGGAAAGGCATCCAAGTTTTTACAATTGCATGATTACCTATATTTAACTTTGCCGTTGCAAAATATTAGGTGGAAAATGTGAGATGGAGCAAGGCTATACGTTATGTCTTACTTTAATGCCTACAAATCTTTCTAGGTGAAAAATCCATTGATATCAGTATAGGAATGGATGAATTACCTGACACAGTTGCCAGGTAATTAATCACCATCCTGGTCTTGAAACATCATTAGCAATATTGGATTTCATTAACCAGACGTTGTTGGCTTGAATGAAAGCTACTTCATGTCGCCCAATCTGGATCTATGAAAAACGCAATATAAGTTGTTTTGCTAATTTTCCACTTTTTTCAGAAGTGTGTGTGAGTAAAAAAGATATTCAGTCTTTTTAACATTCTCTTTTTCTTAATGTCCTCGACAATTTCTCTGATTGAAAAATTGGAAAAAGCTAAAATGTGGTGTGCGCAGTTCTTCTATCAGAGTTGTAGAAATTTCATATGAAGCCACAACTAGTGCTATTTGATTCATCAATCTAACATTTCCTAGGAGCAGTTTGATTGTGGCCACCAAAATATATTGAGTTATTTTAACACAGTGGTAATTTTTAGAATGTTAAAAAAATCGCAAAATTCCGAATAACAACTTGATGGCTACAAAAATAATCTAAAAAGAGTATATGAATTAATATCTGAAACTATTAAGCCGTTGATTTTCGGATAACCCTATATCGTGTTAAGAAGGTTGGTAGTGGTGTTCCCTATTACCAGATTTCGTTTTGACCACTATCTATGGGACACCCTAGGACACCTAGAAGTAGAGATGTCTGTTTTGAATTATTTTCCATATAAGCCACATGCTGCTCATTCGATGGCGCTCGGATCATAAAAACTGTTCGGTTTTTGCCTTAGAGTAATTTTTTTTTCAACATTACTTTTTAATATTCTATCAATATTGTATCACACCCAGAAATAGTTTGTATTAGGGCAAAATAAATGACATTTGACACTTCCCTATCGCAATGTTAGTTTTCTTAATTCCAATTAATTCTAAAAAGGCCCACATTTGTAACATTGTACAGTTAACAAATCATACAGTGTTATGCATCAATTACTTGTAAATGTTATAAGCTAAGAAAATGAGTCTTAATTTTTTTTACGCAGGTTACAGATTAAAAGGAAAACCGCTGCCGAAGGAATCACTACTTCCACATCCAGATTTTGTATCCAAGTCTTATGCACACTAAATCCCAATGTAATATTTTATTCCCTTTAATAATAGAGTGAGGGTGGTAGAGGGGGTGGCTAATGTAAAAAAAAAAAAATAGAAGTCCTTGGTTCTCGTATACACACTAAACTCCAATTAAATTTTTTATTCTCCTAAACAATAGGGTGGGGGGTGACAATGGGGGTGGTAGAGGGGGTAGCTAATGCCAAAAAAAAAATTTTAGACGTTTCGTTCTTATATACACACTAAATCACATTTTATTTTTTGTACCCTCTTTAACAACAGGGTGAGGGTGGCAATGAGGGTGGTAGAGGGGGTAGCTAACATAAAAAAAAATTTTTATACGTTTCGTTCTTGTATACACACTAAATCACATTTTAATTTTACAGATAGACAGACCGACAAACAGATTTAAAATCTCGACGTTTCATGACTGGACGTGGAAGTAAAATAAGAACCGCAAAAGCGAACGGGCATTAAATCAGTGGGGATTCACAGGATGTATAAAATACAAAGAATCCTGTAATTTGTGACTTACTTATAATTTTTTCAAGATTGAGGGTAATTCCGACCTAAAGATTCATTACATTACAGTAAACAATCACTTCATACATTTTCAATATAAATGCTAAACTATATTATTGTATTTACTTAAGAAATCGGATAAGTATATTACATGAATATTAAATTACACGTTTAGAATAATTCTTTACTAAAAAATTCTGAAACTGATACCAACTGTTGCTGATACTGCTTGGATCTTTGTTTTTAATTTTATTGCACCATGCAATGATACACAAAAGAGGGAGTTCTCTAAAGTTGAACTGACTTTTAGGGTAGTAAAAGCAAATATCAAAATATTCTGTAAAATTTTACTGTTGTTTTTTTCATATCCTCCTTTTAAGAGTCCCGTTTGCAAAGCACACAACTACTAGGCCGATAAATTATAATAAAAACACTGTACCGAGGGGTGGAGCTTGCATTGCGGTTATTGTTTTGCTATTGGCGTAAATATTACCTGAGATTTCATCAGAGTTGGAGTCGAGCTCATTGTGCCGTTTGTGGAGTGAATTATCATCAGAATGTTCGGCAGTAAATGAGGCCACAAATAACACTGAATACGCGTAGAGACGCGCGGAGATATTGCATATACGAAAATCGAAAAAGAGCCACACAATTAAAAATACTTACAGCTAAGATAATTAACTTTTTTTGTGACAAATGTTATTATATTCTATGTTACTGCGTTTTTAGTTTTTTGACTTTCACATTTTAAAATTTTGAAAATTCGTAAAGAAAAGAGTAAATTTTTTTTTCAAGAAATTCCACGCAGCGACACAGATTGAACCTTTATGTATTTACCCTCCAAATTTCGTATTCATATCTTCTCTAATTATGTCACAGTTATCTGGCTACGATTTCATGTTTTTCGTGAACGCAAACGGAACTCTTAAGGAGCAAATAATTTCATTGGTAACAACTAATTATTTGCATAATATTAGTGCACCAAAAGTAAATGTACTTAAAAGAAGGCTCTAGTCATAAAAGTATACTTATATAATTAGTAGCATTTGAGCCATTATAACTAAATAATAATATATTTATTACAGTAAATTATAATACTGAATCTTTCTGAAATGAATATAGGAATGTGTTTATTGTCTTATCACAATCATTGTTTATAATTCACAGTTCTAAATAATGTTCTAATAGTCTACAACACGTAAGTACTTTTAGAAATACTTGAATACTAAACCTTTCTTATTTTTAACCATCACAATATATTTACATATGCTAGATGCGTTCACCTAATTAAAGCAATAAGTTGTAATAAAAGAAATAACATAATTTTAAGAAAAGGCACTACATGGCTAACCTGATTCTATCTTCCCTTTTGTTCATTTTTAATTTACAACTAATTCAATGGTCAAAATTTGCGCCAATGTCATTTTGTTTTCATATTCAAAGTACTTATTTCTAGTGTAGTAGACTTTATTCACTCTTAAAATTAACATCTCAGATATAGCTTCAAAACTATTTAAACAATCTTTGTCATTAAAAATCCTTCTCGTCTTCCGCTGGAACGCACATGAACAACTTCGCGCAACTATTGTTAAAGTCATTAAAGATCTTCTTCAACCAATCAGGTTTATTTGTCCAGCCAATTGTTACTGCGTAGACAGGTATTCCACAAAGTATAAATGCAGTACCAACACATACTTCTACTGGAGTAACGTAACATGGGAATGTTACTAAGAATGCACAAATTATGAAAAATATTATTGGCAAAGCAATGTTTACTTTAATGGGACGCTTACAATTCGGCTTCGTAAAACGCATATACAATAGTCCTGTTACACTGATAGTAATAAATAGAGCTTCGACGAAAGAAACATAGTTGATGAGGACGTATATATCTTCAATAATTACCAGAACCAATGTAATCAGGCACTGAAACAAATATTATTTTATTTAGTAACAAAAGAAAAAAAGTGGTGAGATAATAGTTACTTAAGGAATGCCTATTGTATACATATACTTCTCTCATATATAGGAATTGTAATCGTAAGAAAATCACTCTCCACGATCTCTTCGGATTTCGCGTTTCAGACTGGGTGCATTGCAAAATTAGAGGTCTTTGAATTCCATCAGTCTATTTATCTGTTAGCGATATATTTAAAAGATTCAAACGGAGAAAAACATTTGGCAGGTAATTGGTGCTACTACCGAGGAATAAACCTTAGTAGATAGGCAAAGCCGGTACAGGGCCACTTTAGAACTAAATGCCATGTATCCATCAAGAGCGACCACGAGAGTCGAGGGGGTGGTGAAGAAGTGTATGCCGGTTCATGGGGTGTAATGAGTGCTTCATGGGGATGTGATGGGTGGTTCATGGGGGTGTCGTGGGTAGTTGATGGGGGTGCATGCGCCGGTGAAGAAGTGTATGCCGCTTCATGGGGTGTAATGAGTGGTTCATCGGGGTGTCATGGGTAGTTCATGGGGGTGAATGCCTGTAGAAAAAGTTGTACTCGAAGCTGTGTGCATACAATCACGCTGGGGTAGGTGCGAGCACCTAGCCAACTTTGCCTCAAACAGCTTCGGATACAGCTTTACAGCTGTATCTATGGGCATGCACCCCCATGAACTACCCACGACACCCCCATGAGCCACCCACGACACTCCATGAACCGTCATACACTTCTTCACCACCCTCTCGACTGTCGTGATCACTCCTGAGCCCGTACAGCCTTTACCTATCTACTAACCTTCTGTACTTTTACTAAAAATTATATAGTTTGGTTACTTTAAAAAAAGAAGAGAAAAAAGTAAAATACAGAAAGTTCCAAACAGAGAGGGAAGTCTCTTCCATGCAAAAACGCTCAACTAGGCTTTCGGCCTTCAGTACTTCCTTTAATTTGATTAATGCAACATTTCAGTCGATAGGTAATTTCAGTTGCTTTCCATTTTACGCAAAAATGGTGTGCATGATACACTCTACTATATAAAACTTTATTTTAATACAAGTATCCAATCGATACTATAACTTCTTATCGGTTGATATAAAATAGGCATACCTGTAGATCATTGGTTATTTCATGAAATAAATTATATTAGTGTCATTTAAATCATTTCATGTATAACTATCATGGCTAAAAAATTACAGTCAACTCTTATTTAAAAAAAATAATATATAGGAATACTCACCATAAATACTAATGATGGCACGGGAGTCAGTCGTTTAACGTCAATAAGACATATAGCCCTAGGTAAATGTCCAGCTCTAGCACCAACGAAAAATAACCTGGACGAGGCGAAAATTGCTCCATTTAACGATCCAAAAGTTGAACACGCGACGAAAAAAGGCATCAGGAAAGAAAAGGACCCCAACATTTTATCACCGAATGTCACGGCTACCGCTTCCGAGGATAAGATGTCATCCCTGCTGAGAACCACAAAATAAGCTACGTTCGTGATAACGTAGATTATAGTCACTAAAGGCATAGAAATGCATATGGCTCTAGGTAGGTTCCTAAAAAATAATGCTTGTTAAATAGCTGACAAAAATTAATAATCTAACGATTAATTGCTTGAAATCGTAAAAATAAATGAGTGGTAAAAAATTGTATTGTAATTTAGTCAAAATTTGTGGTGTTGAATCTGGAGTCAAACTATAAACGAACAATGAAAAAATTCTCTACTATCTGCTGAATTATCTGCAGATAAAGACTATTGATAAATTGTTATCTACTGAAACCAGCCTCTATCAATAATGTCTAAGGGCCCATTATTAATGCCAAATTTGGCTAAATTCGTTGCAGCTAATCCTGAAATTACTGGATTATTTGAAGTATGGGTGGCAGCTTGAAGAAGACTCATTCCTAACTACATGTAAATGTAAAAAGGCAATTACATCATATTATATATTATTCCTCATAGTGTAAATTGCTCTTTATTTGGATTTTCTACGCCAGAAAAAATGCCATTTGCTGCATAAGTTACTGCAGATGCACAAAATGGGAAAACTACCTGCTTCTGTTAAAATTATTTAATAACTTTCAATTTGTCTTTGCCGCTGCCGCAGTTTTATTATGCGTAAACATTCATAGACGAGAAGTAACTCGCGACCTCGTGAGTTTGACAGATTCTCAATATTTTGCGTCGAGTTGAAGATATCGAAAAAATGTACTAGAAACAGTTGTTCAGGTTTTAAATTTTTTTTGTCATATTTACTCGGAAGTTTTCACTAGCAAGCCGTGGAAGCAAATGAGCAATTTCTGCTAATGTCAGTTCGAATTTAATTGCGTTAATATCAGAACAAAATCTCACTTCAAATGTGCTTTTAGAGGGCGGAATATTAAACATATTATTTTTAGTCGCAAACTACTCTATAAAATCCTTATTTTACTATAAGGAATCTAACCAGACTGCAACCAACAGCTACTCTCCGGGCTATGTGCCCCGCCGAGCGCTGAATTACAAGTTACAAGTCTGGCACGTTAAGTGTAATAATTGCATATTACCATCAAAACGCTAATGCTTCGATTGCAACAAACACCAGCCGAAAGACTGATCCTGCTTAAAGGAGCTCTCTTGCCAGTCGTCACACACCACCTGCAGGCTGCAGTTTCGAGCTGTTGGCTCTCGTCAGTGCAAGGTAGGCATGTGACGACCGGCACGAGGATCGCGACTAAAAATATTATGTTTAATATTCCGCCCTCTAAAAGCACATTTGAACTATGCTAAGCCCAGTGAGGCTATTTATTTTTCGATTGCAACAGACACTGGACCGCTAGATGGCGCCTGCTGACTATTTGTCGCTATTGTAAAAATACCGGGATGTACCAAATGGTCAAAGGATCCTCGTACCGGTCGTCACGTGCCTACCTTGCACTGACGAGAGCCAACAGCTCGAAACTGCAGTCTGCAGGTGGTGTGTGACGACTGGCAAGAGAGCTCCTTTAAGTAGGATCAGTCTTTCGGCTGGTGTTTGTTGCAATCGAAAGCATTAGCGTTTTGATGGTAATATGCAATTATTACACTTAACGCGCCAGACTTGTAATTCAGCGCTCGGCGGGGCACATAGCCCGGAGAGTAGCTGTTGGTTGCAGTCTGGTTACGTTCCTTATAGTAAAATAAGGATTTATAGAGGCGTTTGCGACTAAAAATATTATGTTTAAAATCCCACTTGTACATTTCAATTTAAGAGAAAAAGTTGAAATAATTAAATTATTTGCTAATGGTGATCGAACAAGCAGAGACGTTGCGGAAAAATTCAACATAAGACATCCGCAGACAAATCCTGTTCAACATGGAACTGCTGCAGTCATAAATGCACGTTTTAATCGAACTGTTGTATTAAAAAGTCCTCCATTTGGCCGTCCAGCTTGCAATCGAAGACATAATGATGATAATGTTATAGCATCAACTCGTGCCAACCTTCAAGTGAGTTTATGTCAAAGGGCTGTAGAATTGAATTTGAGCAAAGAAAAATTAGGTGCCTTGTTCGTCACAAAATAAGACCACTCAAGCCAAAGTTCTTGCACATCTTGTGAGAAGGTGAAAAAATTAGACGATTAGATTATTGCCTTTGGGTTCAAGGAAATTTTTTAAATGACAAAATTTTTTTAGGGAAAGTTATTGACGAGGTTACATCTACTACCAATGGGGTGATATCCTCTCAAAATTGCAGATACTGGTTCACAGGAAATCCTCACTGGGTTATCAAGCAAAGACCAATATTCACAAAAAGTTAACGGATGGTGCAGCATTTTAGGTGAAACAATAATCGGTCCGTGAGACGCTAAACGATTGCTTAATTTTTTTAATCCATACATAATTCTCGATTGATTCGAGAATGGTTGAATCAACATTTTCCATTATGTTGGATAGGCAGAAATAGTTCGTTCGAACTGTATCAGAATTAAGTTGCCAACAACTGCAAAAGAATTTAAACATGCAATCATACTTGAAAGTGGGTTAGTTGAAAGGACTATTTACGATAATTTTAGATTTTAATATTTGAATACCATTTCTTTTTGTTTGAGTTCCTCTTTGAATTTTGTTGTATATCGTAGCTTTTTTTAATATTGATAATTTTAATTGTTTCATGGCTTGCTAGTGAAAATTGATAAAAAATTCCGAGTGAAAATGACAAAAAATTTCAAAATTCGAATTTTATCTCGAAATTCGGTACCCAAGGTTAAAATGAGATTATGAACAACCTCTTCTAGTAACTGGTTTCGTTATCTCCAATGTGACTCACCCCAAAATGTTGAGAATTTGTCCCATTTACGATGTCGCAGCAGGCTGGAGCCACACCTGACATTTGAATTGAGTAGGTACTCTTAGAAATGCAGTTCCTGAAGTTCTAACTCCGTACAAAAATTCAAATCTGTACTTCTAAAAATAAATTAAATACAGGGGCGTCTTCATCTTAAATGCGTCACATTATAATATATAATATCCATGAATGTGATGTAGTATGCCCAAATAGACTATCCGTCAATAGTCAATACGCCCTTTTGAAATTGAGAAGATTTTGTCATAACTTGCACAATGATGTGGTATGCAACGTTCTCCGAGGTACCTGGAGCCCAGGGTGGACCTCATCTCCTGGAACTTCTTGTAAATTTGTAAATATACTTAGTTAAAATTTGTTACTCGGGGTTTTTCGGGGTCGCTGAACACGAATATCATGGCGGCAACGACCTCCGAGGTACCTTGAGCCCAGGGTAGACACTATCTACCTCATCTCTTGGAATTATCTTGAGTATAGCATCATTTTTAAACGAATTTGCATATGTTACTCTAAATTATTTGTTAAACTTTGTTTACTGGAGCCTGAAATTTGTTTTTTGAGTTTGGCGCGCTTAGTGTTGGTAGCATTGATACCTCGATTATAATATATAAATAAATAATTTTGAGTAATATATGCAAATTCGTATAAAAATGATGCTATACTCAAGGTAATTCCAGGAGATGAGGTTCACCTTGAGCTCCAGGTACATCGGAGGCCGCTGCCGCCGTGACATTCGTGTTCAGCGACTCCGAAAACCCCTGAGTAACGAATTTCAACTAAGTATATTAAAAATTCACAAGAAGTTCCAGGAGATGCGGTCCACCCTGGGCTCCAGGTACCTCGGAGAACATTGCCGCCATGATATTCGTGTTCAGCGACCCCGAAAACCCCCGAGTAACGAATTTAAACTAAATATATTACAAATTCACAAGAAGTTCCAGGAGATGAGGTCCACCCTGGGCTCCAGGTACCTCGGAGGTCGTTGAAAGCGTGATATTCGTGTTCAACGACCCCGAAAACCCCCGAGTAATGAGTTTCAACTAAATATATTACAAATTCACATGAAATTCCAGGAGATGAGGTAGATAATATCCGCCCTGGGCTCCAGGTACCTCGGAGGTCGTTGCCGCCGTGATATTCGTGTTCAACGACCCCGAAAACCCTGAGTAACAAATTTGGACTCATTTCAATCAATTTTTACCGAGTTGCAAATTAATTATTCTAAATGCACTTTGAACAATGCATTTTTACAATGCAAATATGCAGTTTCTCATTTGCTATCCATCAGATTAGTTCACAAAATTTCCTGATGCTCTCACGAATCGAATGCAAAAAGCCTCATTAAAATCCGTCTTGCTGCGGAAATTTCGGAGGTTCAGTGCTTTATTTCTTCGACTATCATATTTTTTTAAATATATATTACCAATAACGAGGGTATGTCTTTACGGAATTTTTGGTCAATAAATAAATTCTAGGTATTACGAGATAACAATTTATTCAGCCACCTTTTACCTAATCAATAGGCCACCTTACACGGAAGGGAATTTTAAACGATTTGTCCCGCCACGGACCAAATTTGTTGTCAATATTTCAATGATTTGATCGGTAAAACATCCGATGTGTGACAGGACAGATCGCTGCACTTCAGTCTTGTCAGTGCACATACACAATTTGTCTTTACCGACAACACATCCCTTCTGGATTTTAAGCACGCCTAAAATATCTGAACGCTCGTTTGGTCCCCTCGGAGGCCTCGGAATTTAAAGAGTATTTACCATCAACTGAACTGCCCGTCCCCTCAACGACTTGATATTTGGCGAAAATAAACAATACGATCTTTACGTGTGTGGAGACCAAAATATCTGTACCCTGAGAGACGAAGAGAAGATGCGATCTGGCAGATCTGGACGACGGGACAGATCTTTTAAAATTCCCTTCCGTTTATGGGGGCCTAATGATAGTGATAATTTTTTACTTATATGTTCGAAGGTGACGACACTAAACTTTAAAAAGCACTAACCACAATAAAATAACAACTGAACACTGAACAGTTGATGATTTTGCGCCAACCTAATTGGTTGTAAATTCGGCTAATCTCGCTGAATCACTTCACGTTCACCACCTGTTTACTGCACTTATGGAATGCAGTCTAGGACAGTCGGGTGGGAGCTCCCGCTTCGCACGATGAATGCTCATTTTTCCCATAATTATAGAATAGATGTCCAGTAATCAGGAAGGATTAGATGGAGGGCGGTAGAGGTAGCTGCCCTCAGAAAGATCGAGAGATGGCTAGCAAGGATGCAGTTCGAGCTAGCTACTGAGAAAACGAAGTTCCTTGTTATTACCAGGAAGAGAAACCTTCCACCCATGAAAGTTAGGGTGGGACGAGGGGAGATACGCCCAGGTGACCATCTCAAGTACCTAGGGGTTTAGCTGGACTCCAAGTTGAACTTGACTGACTAGGATCTAGCATTGCGTTGCAATAAGAGTGTGCAGAGCATATAGAACTATCTCGTACGAGGCGGTGCTGGACGGGATTCTCTCTCTGGATTTGATGGCCAAAGAGCGGCTTGAAATCTATGACGGTGTTGCGAAGGCAGAAGCCAGGGACAGGCTGTTTGAAAGGTGGCAAAGGCGATTCGAAATCGCAGACAAGAGAAGATGGACCAGACGCCTTATCACAAATGTAAGGACGTGGATGAAACGGAGGCATGGGTAAGTGGGGCATTATTTTATCCAAACAGACATGGGTATTTCATAAATTACCTAAATGATATCGGTAAGACTGATAGCCGAGAGGTGGAGGGAAGAGAGGCGACAGGGTGGGACGCCGTTACTGTACCCGGATGAGATGGTAGAGAGGATGTTGGAGACAGAGGAGAACTGGAGAAAGGCGGAGGAGGCGATATCTCGCATTATCAAAAAGAAGGTAGAGGCTGAAAGGGAGATGGGGGTGACCCCATGGAGGAATACATAACCAGCTGGTTTGAAGATAAGCGAAAGCAGTTCCAAACCAGTCGGAAACACTGAAGAGGGGGGTTTTAGCCGGGTGAAGTCCGGCACTACCTGTAGCACTAGACACTAAGCTCAGGTGCTCATGACGAGTCTCCTCTTAAAAAAAAATTAGGAAGGATGACACAACAACTTTACATGGGGATTTTTGATTTAAGGCTTTGTTTTGAGAAAATCGGCGAGGAAGGAAAGAAAGCAAAATTATTGAATTTTGATAGCAATAAAAATGAAGATACAAGCGTTTAAAGATACAAATCCACATAAGACACAATGCTTTTTGAAAATCGTTTGATCTATTACACCTAGACGACCGCAGATAATCGTTTAGCAAATTTGGCAGGACATAGAACATGATGTTAATAACTCGAAAATTTTTAATAGTTCCCTTTTGCACAGGACAATTTTTGGTTAAATTTGAATTTAAACTATTTATGACATTAGGTCATTTTACTATATGCCAGCTTTTAACATTTTGGACTCCACAGATTGACAACTCAAATCATAGCACGCAGTTTACTAATTTGTAAATTTTATTATCTAGTTTTTAACCGTTTTTGTTGTTTAAATTATCTTCTGCTAATGTTTAAGATGGATTAAAATTATGCGAACATTAATTTATTTTCTTGTTTTAAATTGTTTCTATAATATAATAACAAAGCTTCTCTACTAAACATTATATTTAATTATTAGCTGACGAGTTCCGTTATAGCTCTTGCAATAAGTAATTTACTTTCAGTAAATGCAATGAATACATAAATAATTTTTAAATCAAAATATTGAGAACAAGGTTTATTGCTTGGAATGTAGGTTGTCAAAGAAGATAACATTCTACTGTAAGTAATTTCAAATTGTCTTACCTATAAGGATCCTTCAACTCTTCGGTAACATAATTCAAATAATTCCATCCCGAATACGAAAACAATCCAGAATAAAAGGCTAAAGCTATATATCCTGGCTGCCAATTGGTACCTTCCATGGGGTCTTTAAAATGTTCCACATGTCCTATACATAAGTAGTAGACACCAGCGGCAACTATGATTAATAAGGCAAAAATTTTCGTGGCTGTGAAAATATCCTGCACCCTTGTCACCCACTTAACATTGTAACAGTTTATTACCTAGAAAAAATTGCGGAGTCAACTTTTTTAGCATCTAAAATCCTAATTTGATTATGTTTGTCGTATATGAATTAAAGTACATAAGTAATAACTAATGCACCAAGTATTTTACAAAAAGTAAAGTCTACATTTATTGATCTAAAATATTTGATAAGATGTGACTTTTTTAAATGTATGTCAAATGTATTTCTGAATCATTTTTATTCTTAGAGAAAATATTGCAAATCGATTATTTCTAAATAATCGCATAAAATCAAAAATCTTTCCAAGTACCACTTTTAGTGTCACTGTATACACAGAATTTAATGTATCACCTACAAAATATTATTTTTCATTTTGAAGGAAAAAAGTATCGAATCTCACAACATTCTTTCATTATGTGCCCGGTTTCGTGAACAAAATTTGCTTGACATCATAGCCCAGTTGCCAGGGGTTTTAAGTCGGAATTAATTGTTACCTCGCTAATTTTTTCATTCATGAAAGGCTAGTTTTTTGCTAGTAGAAGAAAGTGACTCAAAAAAGTTTACCAAAACTCACCCCCGTGAACCCTTATAAACAACTCTCTGAAACGAAAAAATTCAGTTTTTTGCTAATATTTCGAAAAATAACGAAAAAAACGGATAGCACCACGTTGGCATTTTAAAGAGGAGGAATTCAGCTTTCCAATGATATACTTACTTTTAATTTTTATAATTTTTATTTCTTATAAATTGCACGTGAAAGTTAAGCTTCATCATTTTTTCCCACTCTATATTCAAACATAAATATTAAATAAAATGCTATTTAAAAAAGAAAATCCTTGTAGATATAGCTTGTTTATACCTTAAACTTCAGTCTAAGATTAATTTTTGTGCTCTAAAGTATCCAGGGTAAAAAAAATAACTTTTAAATTATTGGTTTTTTTTCCATTTTTTAGGGTTAGGAAATTTTTACTTGAAAACTTGTCGAAAACGGTGAAAAAGGCTTGTAGGTAAAAAAAAATATTTTTTCTTGGGATTGAGTCCGGAAAAGACTCATTTTACGGACCCAAATGAGCCCCTAAAATAGCTATTTTAGGAACCAAATATATAAAAATATATATTTTCGCACTAAAGTGTCGCACTAACTATAATCCAGTCATATTAGCATTTAGATTAGATTTTTGAATTCTTCATAATTTTCTGAATCCAACGATGCCAAATAAGTGACATTTCAAACATTAGTTTTTTTTATAATATAATTTTTTGTTTTCCATTTAAGCGTGCCATGACGGTTCCGATTTATTCTAAATGACCCGTGTAATGCTACAAAAATCGATATTCCGTTAAAAACACTAAATTACGTGATTTATAAGCAAATAAAATTCACCAAAATTATTTTTGGGGTAAAACTCAATTTTTTTAAATGGAACCATATCAGCTCCGCGGTACCATTTATTAGTACTATTAATAAGAAATTTATTCATATATTGTATTAAAATGTGCGATAAATACAAACAAAATTACAGCTAAAAGAAAATAAGAAAATACAATTTTGTAAATGTAAATGTTAAGAAGTAACAAGGTGGCTTTGAAAACAATGAAATATTTAGCTTATCAAACATTTGTTGGTTTAATGGTGTTTTTAAAAAATGTTTAAAATTCTTGTTAATTGTGTTCAAAATGCCGCAAATTTATACAAGAGATATAAAGTGGACATGTTAATTATTTATGGGAAATTTAAAAGAAATGCAGTTGCGGCTACCGACCTTTATGCCCAACGATATCCTGATAGACAATGTCCAGCGAAAAATTATTTTAAACGTGTTGAAAATCAATCCTGAAGAGAGCTCAACAATGATCCCGAAGAAAACTTCATTATTAACGAAGGAACGGAAATTAATGTATTGGCTCGAATAGAACTTGATAAGACTGTTTCTTTAAGGCAAGTTGGATTTGAATTGGACATCAGTCACAATAAGAAACAGTAAGCCGAATTTTGCACAAATACCATTATAAATCTTTTAAATACCGATGGAGTACTAGCAGTGAGGTCATCATTTGACAGCCTGAAAACAGTTCAGTGAAATTTTCAAGAATTTGACATAGGAGTATGTCTTAGTTTGTGATCGATTTAAATATTAGTGGTGCATAATTTTAATGCCAAATGTATGTTGTGCCATTTATTAAGGTATTTTAAAAGCTTAGTTTGAGAGAAATTTCTATATATATCGTATCAGTGCTGTTATTGGGAAAAGAAAATTTGTTGTCAGGTTTGTTGACATCCCTGTTAACTCGTAAATTGTAAAAATAAGCACTAATAACGCTAATAATTTAGTTCTTCGGTTTCTTTTTTGTTAAGTAGGTATATAATATGACTTATTTACTTGAATATTCATTTCATTTTTAGATATGGTATAAGCAAATATACAGAATATATTAGGTTAGGTAGTAGTAATTTTCTTTTGCTAATATTAATGGTTTTATGGAAGATTAATATCTATTGCTGTGAAATTTATATTTTCCCACAATATTATTACTACCCTGTCAAAAATTGCATATAGAAACATCTCCAAAGTAATTTAAAATTATTATTATTATTAGCCGTTACTCGAGTCCGAGTATAAAAATGTTACAGTCGATAAATTGTGTACAATAAAAACAAGTAAAAGGTGTAGTCTATTGTAATTCCCATTCATCTACGGTGCACACGACTATGGCTATAGAGGCCAATTCGGGAGAGCACATGTCGACCGCAGTCAGGACAAACATAGACCTGGTTAGGTCTTGGATTCGGCCTTCTTGCAGCAACATTTCCTTGATAGCTGGCCACAACCCCTCGCCATTCGGTTCTGTCCGCTGCAAGTTGTTCCCATTGCTCGTCTGCAATACCGCAGGATTTTAGATTTTCATGGAGACCGTCTTTGAACCTCTTTCGTTGACCGCCACGCCTTCTTCTACCGCTTAGCAATTCACCATAAAGTGTGCATTTAGGAAGGCGGTTATCATGCATACGATAAACGTGACCTGCCCATCTTAGGCGTGCTCTTGAAATAAGCACCTCAATTGGAAGGCTGTTTGCTCTCCTGAGTACTTCCACGTTTGATATGTGATGGAACCAACGGATTTTCATCATACTTCTGAGGTGTCTTTGCTGAAAACGTTCTAATTCTTTCACATGACGACGGTAAGTGACCCAGCTTTCACATCCATATAGCAGTGTTGGAATGACAACTGCTCTGTAGACAGTAATTTTCGTTGACAAAGCAAGGTCGTGGTTGTCAAATACTCTCTCTCTAAGTCCCCAGAGTGCTCTAGATGCAGCGTTAATTCTATTGCGAATCTCGCTGTCCATGTTTGCTTTGTCATTAACAACGTTGCCTAAGTAATTGAACTGATCCACCACTTCAAGAGAATTTCCGTTAAGTGTAATGTCTATTTGGTTCACTTGATGAGGAGTTGACATAATCTTAGTCTTTCCAATGTTGATTTTAAGTCCCAAGGAATCATAGCTCTGGGCATACACATCTAAAAGTTCTTGAAGCTCTTCCGGCGTAGAGGCTAAAAGTGCACAGTCATCCGCATACTGGAGATCACAAATGAATCGTGTGCGTGTCTTCGTGAAAGCTCTAAAGCGCCCTATGTTAAAGAGGCCGCCATCAGAACGGTATCTGAGACCTATTCCTCTGACTGTCAGTTTGTTGTCAACAATAATTGTTAGAGCAGTGGTAAACAAATTAAAGAGTAGGGGTGCCAGGACACATCCCTGCCTAACTCCAGTGAGGGTTTGGAAAGGTTCGGTTGCCTCACCATTACACATAACCTGGGCGTTGCTGTTTGTATGTAGACTGCGACATACTTCCACAAATTTTTTAGGGATACCTAAGCGGAACATAATTTTCCAGAGCACTTCCCTGTCCACCGAGTCAAACGCCTTGGTTAAATCAATGAAGGCCATGTGAATTTCTCCTTGATGTTCGAGTGCTTTTTCTTGAAGCTGTTTAAGTGTGAAGATTAAATCCGATGTGCCTCGGTTTGGTCTAAAGCCACTCTGTGTTTCAGGAAGTAACTTTTCCATAACAGGTGTTAGCCTATTTGCCATCGCTTTAGTGAGTATCTTCCCTCCAACAGCCAGGAGAGCTATACCCCTGTAATTTCCACAGTCCGCAGCGCTCCCTTTGTTTTTGAAGAGGTTGATCAAAAGTGTATCACGAAACTCCTGCGGAGCTTGACCACTTTCCCACACGACATCAAACAGTTTTTTAAGGTAGGGCATGAGCTCTGACGACACAGCTTTAAAGATCTCAGCTGGGAGTGAGTCGGCGCCGGGAGATTTGTTATTTTTTAGCTGCCCAATGGCGGTTAAGATCTCTTCCGTTGTTAGTGGTTTATCTAAGTCCTCGAAGGTGTCATATTGAGGGATAAGATTTATAATATCGCGATCGGCTTGACTTTGCTGGTTGAGAATGTTAGAGTAGTGTTCTTTCCATCGGGCTCTTATTTCCTGGTCTTCTTTGAGGAGATTTCCATTTAAATCTTTAATAGGGCACACATTTTTCCGACTGGGGCCGTACACTGCTTTTACTCCTTGAAAGAAATTCCTGTAGTCGTGTGAATCGGCGTACCTTTGAATTTCTCTGGCCTTGCTTGCCCACCACTCGTTCTTTATTCTTCTGATTTCGCGTTGCGTTTCATACTTAGATTGGGTAAAAGCTTCTGCTTTTGATGGGTCATTGGGGTGGTTGATAGCGTTTTGGAAGGCAGTATGTTTGCGGTCAAGAAGTTCTTGTATAAGAGCTTCATTATCATTGAACCAGTCCTCCTGTTTTTTACTTGCTGCAGTGCCAAGAATTTCCTCACTCGCACTTTTTAAACTGTCTTTAATTTGTGTCCAGGTAGCAGCGACATCTACAGAATTGGTTTCTTCTAGTGCACTCAAATTCTCTTGAACTTTTTGCTTTAGCTGTTCGACGGTTTGTTGGTCACGCAATTTACTAATACAGAGACGGAGTCTACGTTTTACTTGAGTTCTTCGGTGTTTGGGTCTCATAACAATTTTCATTTTAGAGACAACAGGACGATGATCGGTCCAACATTCGCTATCAATGCGCGCCTTTGTAATTTGGACGTCCTTGAGATGCTTCCTACGTACGATAACATAGTCCAGTAGATGCCAGTGACCTGATCTGGGGTGACGCCAGGTGCCTTTAAATTTATCCTTTTGTCGGAAAATGGTGTTTGTTATAACTAGATCATGTTCGGCGCATTTAGTTAGGAGTAGTTGACCGTTAGCGTTCATGTTGCCCAAACCGTTCTTGCCTATGATGCCTGGCCAGGTGTCTGCATCTCTCCCTACTCTAGCGTTAAAATCGCCAAGAATAACGAGTCGTTCCGTTTTAGGTATTCTACAGAGGGTTTCTTCCAGCTGTTGATAGAAGCTTTCCTTGGTTTCGTGACTTGCATCCAGAGTGGGAGCGTAGGCACTTATTAGATTTACCGCGTTGCCATCTGATAGCTCATAGCGTAGCAGCATTAGACGCTCGGATAGGCCTTGTGGTACTTGTGTTAAATTGGATACAAGTTGATTCCGAACGGCAAATCCTACTCCATGTTGTCTTCTTGAATTGGTGGGAAGACCTTTCCAATAGAAGGTGTAGTACTTTTCTGTGAGAGAGCCTTCCTCCAAAAATCGAGTTTCGCTGAGAGCTGCAACGTCAACATTGAGTCGGTGAAGTTCTCTATCTATTAGAGCAGTTCTTCTTTCAGGCCGATCGGTGCGAGTGCTGTCGTTCAAAGTACGAACATTCCAAGCGCCGTAGATGAAAGAATTAGTTTTCTTGGATTTAACTTGTCGGTGTTTTTTCGACATTCGATGAGGTGTCCCTGTGGGCACCCTCCCCCGGAGATCCGATCGGGAGGGTATTTTACCTCCGGATGATTTTGTCCCACTTGAACGCTCCATCATTTTTTTAAAGCCTTAATCGACTGAAAACGAA
Organism: Leptura quadrifasciata; assembly: GCA_963675555.1. Lineage (NCBI taxonomy): Eukaryota > Metazoa > Arthropoda > Insecta > Coleoptera > Cerambycidae > Leptura > Leptura quadrifasciata. Next base: position 104,702,411 of record OY776676.1, read on the forward strand.
GCTGCATTTGAAGTTTTAGCTGGAGCAGGTATGCAACTGACCAGCTCGGTTGCGGAAGGCGAGTGGTGTGGTCCCATGGCACAGAAGGAGACTGCGACGATGGGGTAACCAAACGATTCCAAAAGCAACCTTTGTACGCGGTGGGTTATTTTTACCGCACTCTTCGTGAGAAGGTGGATGTGCTCACGGCAAAAGGTAAGGGTTATTCCGCCCTTACTCGGTCGTTAGAGCCTCGTTAGTGAAAACAGGGTGCACCAAGTTCAAATTGAACTCATCGCGAAGGTGAGGTTAACAATTGAGTAGGAGAGGCTATAACTTGCGCTTCACTACCCCATACAATTTAAAATATATACTTTTCTGTAAGCATCTAGAGGATCTATGTAGATGACGACAACAGTTTTACCTACGAGTTTCTGTGACATTCTATTGCACAACGACTTTCCATCATATTGAGGAGGAATATCTCTTAGAATTTTTATTTTTACGTACTGATATGACTGTATGTGGAATCGACTTATTTCATTCAAAAACTGATATCAGTCTCACAGAACCTCATAGCTTTATTTTTATCTGTTTCTGTAGGCACTTTTTGGCAGGGTTGTACTTCAAGCTCAAAAGTTTCTAATGGGTTTGAATCTGTTACCATTTTAGAAACAATGTTGACGACTGCTGTTGTTGGGTGCAGTAATCGATGGAATCGAAAAAGAACAGTAAAATTTCTGGAATTTCCATCTGCTCAAACCAAACGATAAGTAAAGCCTGCAAGAATAGAAATACCCACCCCAGCAGCGTTCTGTAGAGATGATTTTCTCGAATCGAAAATAAAAAATGCAAGAATATGTCCGAACATTTTGTTATGTGTACCTATATGATAGTTTTTACATGATTTATAACATATTGCAATCTTGACAGTGAACTTGCCTATTTAGTCAAAATAGGATGCATAAATGTTCTTAAAATTTCACTTAAAAGTACGGATTGTTCGTAAGGTCATATGTAACGTGTTTCTTTTTTAGTACGCCTTCTTTTCATATTAGATTTTAATATGTATTCTATTATATATTGACTTGTAAAGAAGTATTATGTTAATAACACAAATAAAATTGATTGAATATGTAGTTATATGGTTATTAATTACTTTCTCCTCCAGTAACGTGCGAATAGACATAGTTTTGGGTGTGATAAATGAAGTAGGTTTTAAAATACAATCGGATTTTAAACTGAGTGTAGTAAACAATGCAAAATACATGGCAGAATGAAGAAAAACGCTAACTTTTTGAAAAATTTCGTTGAATTTTTTATGTAACTGAACATTTTTAAATTCAGGAACAAAGAAGAATGAATATATATTAAATGTAGATAGAACAGCACAGAGCAAAACACTTTATTTTATAGCAGTACAGAGTGGTTTTGTTGTTTTTATTAACAGATTGTACATGTAAACCTGGGAAACATACATCTGTATATAAGTTATATAAATCCATTAACTTCTTAAATGCAATAACTGCATAATTTACAAATGTATATATTACATAAAAATCTTTGTGAAATGCTAAAGCGCACTGCATACTCAGCATCTGGCTTTGTTTTTTAATTAATACTATAGCCATATTAATGTTCTTGTTACTGGATTCTATCCATGCCAATACTTTCGTCACAGACGTATCCTCATACAACAATCCATGGCTTAAATGGTACTTCTACTGGTAGTCTCTACGAATGCCTAACCTAAAACAAAAATTACATTCATCCTTATTCCGTTTTAATAATGTACTAATATTGAAATGCAGTAATTTGTGATTAGACATTACAGACATAAGTACTTAGTATACTTTGATAAAAAACTTTAAATTCATATAGAATCCACACTTACTTTACCAACAATTAGATATCGCTCGCGAATTTTTTTTGTAGCCTAAGATTCTATCCATTTATAGGCAAGCTGGGCAAAGGCATCTAAACTTGGTCATCATTGGTGGTAGGACTCGTTCGAAATAACATGCTCACTACACTTTTAGAAATCTTTGGGATACCATTTAGCGATGCAGTTAAATATTCTACTTTTAACTATATGGATCAACACCATTAATGTACTCTATTAAAAGTATAATTTGGTGACTCCTAAAATGAAGTGTATATATTAAATTTCAACAAATTTAACATTCCTACTAGTTGCTAAAATTAACAACTTTTGATAGTACGGAAAAATACGTCGGTTAAAAAACACAAATAAAACACAAAATTAAAGCCAGTTCAACAAATCCCCAAACATATTAGTAAAATAGAACACTAATGATTAATTTTACACAAAAAATTTTTTTCAAAAAGCCCTAACATTCCTTAAAACTTGGGATAATTAAACGACCGTAAATATCACAAAAAATTTTGAATCCACTGAACTAAAGTTGCAGCCTGGTTGTGACATCAGCAGCTACTACTTCCATTGCACCAGCTTTTGTACGAAAGTGATTACGAACGTAGGATCGAATATTGCAATTGGATTTTGTATAATAATGTGCAGCCAAACAATGATTTTTTGGGACTGATTTTATTTTCGGACGAGTCTAGGTTTACAAATTTGGGATTATTTAACTGACAAAATACAAAATATTGGTCACAAGAAAATCAAAATTTATTAAGGGAGGGTGACTTTCAAGTGCGGTTTGGTTTCAATATTTGGCTTGGAATAATCGCCGGTAGTAGAATCATTGGTCCAAAAATATTTTAAGGACCTCTGACTGGTGCCAGATACTTGAGATTCCTGGAAAATGAGATTAAGGGCAATGTAGATGAATTACCTTTAGATTTAGGACAGGGAATGTATTCCCAACAAGATGGCGCTCCTTATAATTCAAGGATAGTAATTGATTACCTTCAACGGAGATTTGGAGAAAACGTAATTTCGACGAATGGTCCTATGAGGTGGCCTCCAAGGTAACCTGATTTAACACCCCTTGATTTCTTTGTTTGGGGTCATTTAAAAAATATTGTCTATGCAACCGCCGTTACAACCCGTGAAGACCTGAAGTTACGAGTAAGACGAGCAATTAATAGCATAACGGCCCAGCAATTGGCGAACATTCTTCGAGAAACGCGAGTTCGGAAGTGCATTGACGTTAATGGACAGCATTTTTAACAACTGTTGTAATAATATATGATTTGCAGGAAACAACTACTCAGCGGGCAAATACCCCGACCTGCATTGAATTATATCTTACAAATCATGAATGAAAGAATGGTAGCCAATATCATTTGTCAATTCCCTGACCAGACATAGACCGGTTTCGAACTTATTAGTTCTCATCAGTATGTCATCGGTCATGGAACAGACAAATGATAGTGGCCAACCTGCTAGTTTTATACAAACTATAGTAAATTGAGTAGTGGGGAGAGGTAAGTGAATCCTCTCATATGGTCAATTGCTACTATACACCATAGATGTCTCCATGGGCGTATAGCGACTTGCGATTCTGCAAGCTCCTCTTTATCACCTGAGAAATTGGCGTCTATTAGTGGACCTACCCCTTCTGGTCTTGTTCTCCTTGAAGAAGGAACGCAGGCCAAGAGCAATGCATGTGTATTCTATCCCGAAAGATTACCCAAAAGATTTAACGGAATTAATGTGCAGACATCGAAGAATGAATAATTATCCGAGCCTTCGGACAATTTTACAATATGCCCATATATAAATTTAAATTTAAAAGAAAATCACATATAAAAAATCACCAACGTAGTGAGATATCTTAAGATTTTAACGAACCAAATAACATACGTACGAGTAAAATAAACAGAATTTGTTTCTGCGACAATTATTGAACATTTGAGGGCGTTATAATATGCAACACTTTTTGACAATACATCGCCACGCATAAACAACAGTAATTAATTTTTAGAATTATTCGAGGCCATCTGGCTATGATATAACAGACGTGTTCTACATTTACGATTGAAATACTTTTGGTTTTTATGCAGAAACAGATCGACACGATAGACGACCTTAACCTAAGAGTTCTCCAATAAAAATGAAAGTATGGTAACTCGAGATGTAAGTAAAATTATATAGCGAAATTATACTTACATACATTTATTTTAAAATGTCTACACTTAAATTATTAATATTTCTTACATTGAAATGGACATCTACCTTCTCATTCATTTATCATTATTTCATCGATATTTTAATTGAAAAGTGCATTGAAAAGGTCGCCAAAAGGGGATAATTTGTGAATGTGATTTATATTATATAAGTATATTATGTAAGTACCACAATATTATTAATTGCATTCTGCCTTAATTGCATTCTGTAACATCTGTAACATCTCACCATCTTTAAATAATTAGTGCTTTCAACAGAGTCTGAAATATTTTAGCTGAATTTGAAATCAGAGAGATAGGGCGGTAATTAGACACATCCAGTTTATTCCATTTTTAAATATCGCTTTTGATTGCAGCAACTTTAAATGATGCAGGGCATTGGTCTGAATTAAACGCCAAATTGATTATGTGCGTTAGTAGTGGTGTTATTTGTTTTGCTATAAGATTGAAGGTTTCTGGTTTCAGACCATCAATACCAGGTGCCTTCTTGTTTTTTAATTTCCCGATCGTTTCTAGTACCTCGTTTCCATCCGTTTCTGAAAGGAAAATTGAATTTGGTATATTACCCAAGCAACACGAAATGGTTTAATAAACGTTTTGATTTCGTTTATACGACTGGTATAATGTTTATTGCAACCTATATTCAACGTTCGAATGTCCGCGCTACAAACGTATATATTTGTCTCAGCATATATTAAATATAGACGTTTTAAAAAAAACGTATATATATGGTACATCATATTCTAAATATATACGTCTTAAGAAAACGTTATATTGTTGTCACATCATATACGAGATATATACTTTTATGTGGAACCTCAAATAAACGTATTACATATACGTCGATAATACGTATGATGTAAAGGTTTCCTCACGGTTATGAAAAACCTTTTCTCCAGTTGCTGGTATACGTGTAATAAACCTGTATTATCCACTGTAATTCATATATACATAGGGTATCCCTGTATGGAATATCTAATACTTACAAACTTTTTTATTTTAAATTTTTTGATAAAGTCATTTTTTATAGTGTTGCTTCAGCCTATCAAACTTTTTTTGGCAATGCCAAAATTTAGGTAATATTTTCAGAGAATATAAATATCTGACTTCGTGTAAGGTGAACATATTTCAAATTAAAAATATAGAAGTTTCAAAGCCTCATAAAATACTTTAAATCACAACTTGTTACTGTTCTCTACTTCCTCTGATCACTTGTCATCTCATATCTAACTCTGATCTTGGTGAACTATAATAGTTAAAATGAAATTAGATGTAATCGTAAATTATAATTGTTTTTATTTAATTTTTTTTTCTTTTGAAAATCTGAACTTTTCTGAAGAATTTAGTTTTTCTCAAAAAATTTAGAATAAAAACATAGAAAATATCCACCCTTGTATCTTTGTTAATGAATATACGCTATAAGTTCTTTAGATCTTTTTTTATATTGTTTTATAAACTAAGAGCTTATTTAATAAATGATGAAATAGTTTCCATCACTTTATTTTTACCAAAACTACCTTAACTTTCAAAATTTAAATGGGAAATTCTGTTATTCAGTATTATAAACTAATCGATTTCAAATAACTTTGCAAGTCAAATCATGTCTTAAATCAGAAATCATTTGCTACTTATGATAAAATTATTAATATATATTGCTGCATAACAATAATAAGATGACATTGAAACAAATTAATTTCTAGGTGCCTTATTTTGTAAAATATATTAATTTTTCTTTAATTATAACAGTGAAATTAGAAGTTTTTTGTGATGCGATACATTTCCCTTTGCAGAATTATTTAGAATTGATCGGTCTGATCTACAACACTATGAAAAAGATAGAAGGTATTCGTTTTTAAATTCGAAAGTTAATATTATAATGATCTCCAATTTTTTAAAAGTACATATTTTAAACCTCCTATATAACTACTGATATCAAGGAAAAATAATTCAATTGTATATATGTATGCAGATAGTAATTTTTTTTAAATATTTATTATTTAGTACTAGCTTTTTTATATTATATTAAGCTTTACCTATTCTGCGGGATTGACTAAATACGTAAAACTATTTTATCATTTACTATTTCACCCTTGGGGACCTAGGATGTTTGACAACGATAACAAAACACAACATTGTTCATTACTCTTTACTAAAATCCAAAAATAGAGTCCATTTATTATTATTATTATTATTGTAACTATAGCGGCTTTTGGCAAGCTTCAACCAATCTTGAATCGTCCCTCTAATTTTATTGTCACTGGTCTCACCCACGCCTTCAACACTAGCCATTCAGAGTTTTACACCTGCTGTAATAAAAAAAATGTAGTTACTATGAAATCGCTCAGATAAACAATAATTCTTACCAATCACAAGTTGGTTCATTCTTATAACTTTAACGCACTACAACGTGATAACTCAAGGATAAGGGCGGCTCACCAACATAACACTTGTTAAATTTCAATCAAATAATATATACGCAAAAACAAACAAGTAAATATTCTTTGTTTCGATCACAAGGCCACACTACTAAGGTTGACTACCACCACACGAAACGGCAATTAACAAGACGATCCGCGGTTGCTCACCAGCTGTACTGTTGAGACAATGAGAGAGATGCATATATTTATGAGAAATGCTTATGTATTCTGCAACAAAGACAACAATACTAACCCGGTTGCTGGCGACTGCGCAGTCGATGTAGATTGATAAACGTTTAAAAATCTATATATATTATAAACTGCAATATTACTGAACAAATATTTTCATCCATCACCTATCTATAACAAATTTTGATTAATATAAATATTTTACTCATACTTACAGATATTGTTATAATCTTTGAACTTTTAGTTGCAGTTGTTTATGGCATACCTATAAAAAATGTAGCGCAAATACATATTAATCGTATACATTTAAAAATCGTTTATTAAAAACTCTTATATGGCTGAAAATATGCAAGTAGTGTCAATTTCACCAATTTACAATTTAAACATTTGACGGAAGTGTAGTCTCAACTCTCAATTAATTATTTCTCAAATATTCTGCGTTAAAATTTTCGGAGAAATACATTTATAATATACGTAGAAAAATCGTTTATGAAATAAACGCTTTTCATAGACGTTGATTAAATATACGATAACGAAATTTAAACCGTAATTTCATATAATAAACGTTTATTAAACCATCATGTGTTGTTTGGGATAGTTTTTGTGCTGGGCAGTATATTTTGTCCTTTCTTAATTTTATCTGCCAATTTCTGACCAATTTCAGTAAAATATTTAACAAAGACATTTGCCATTTCTTTTTTATCTGATATTGTACTGTTTTCTGCTGTTCTGATTTCACAAATTTGGTTTATTTTTTCTTATTATTATCATCAATAATTCCATTCATATAGTTCCACATACCCGTTGTATTATTTTTGTTTTGAGTAATTTTCTTTTGTAATAGTTCATTTTAGTGTTTCTTATTAGATCGTTTAGGTTGTTACTATATTTTTTATATTTATTGTCATTTTCACCTGCGAGATTGCTTTTCATAATTTTATAGAGGTAATTTTTTATGTTTGTTAATTTTACTAGTCCGTTTGTTATCCATAATTTTCTTAACTCTGAAACTAATTTATCTTTATTTAAATATAGTCTAATAATATAATATAACTAATAGGGTTTCTTTCAGGCTCAATAAGTTGAAAAATTATGGAATAGTGATCAGTTATGTTTGATTCTAACAGATTTGGGACATGGCGAAAATCTTGCTTACAATCTTTTATAAATAGATGATCTATACAAGAGCCAGACCCTCCCTCTACACACGAAAATGCATTTATTCTGATGTTGAACCATACACACTCATAATATTTACATAGTTGTGTACGAAGTCATTATCATTTAAAATGTTTATATTATAATATCACCTAGAAAAATGTGAATATACATATTTTTGAGAAATTTTCGAAGTAATCATGTAAGTTTTCATTAAATAGATAAACAAAATTCAAGGGTGGTCTAGATTTAGCTGTAATTAGTATATTTTTATCATTATATTGTAAGTATAATTAAATTGCCTTAATATCCAGAATATTTACAATTTGATATTTATATTTTAGTCTATCTTTAATATAAACAACACCACCATCATTTTGGTTAATATCACCGTCATTGTAAAGAAGATTATATGCCTCTATACTATATAATGAAACATCATTTATTTTACAGGTTTCAGTAAGTATGATTATGTTCATTTCATATTCTATGTCACTCATTATTTTAAATTCATCTAAATTTTTGTTAACGCTTTCTATATTCATGTGTATTAATTTTACTCTATTATAAGGACATTTTAGAATACTATTCAATTCATTTGTGTTACGTATACTGTGTGATTCTATAGTTTAATGGAAAATCCCTAATGTATCTATCAAATTCTTATTATTTTTTTTTTACAAATATAAAGAAATATTTAAAAAACACAAAAATATAATAGATTGTTACTAAAATTACATAAAAAATGACAAAAGGTATTCAAAAACAAGCTAATTTGGTTTATTTTTAAGTCTGTTCGACCTTATTACAGTATTTTCTATATTTGACAACAGTTCTTTTCTTTTACTCGTGGTATGTTCTGTACTGTTAAGGTCCTTGAAGTTTTTATTTTCAACTTCTCTGGGATGTGGTGATATAGGCGTGTCGGTATTTGCAGAAACTTGAGGATTTTTGGTGTGCTATACCACTACAGTGTCAGTTTCTTCTTTGGTGGCTTGTTCTTCTTGGAGTATAGTCTCAGTTCCACGCAGGTATATTTTTCTCCTTCGACTATCAACATATTATTTTTATAAAGGCTGTGAAATTATTTTCTGTCGCTAGTTTTAAATATTTGTATTCAATTTGTCGCTGCTCATATTTTTCTGGGATATAATAACTAATAATAACTATTTGACACAAATATTCCGGTTTCCTTTAATTTCTTAGCATTATCTAAAATTTCTTACTTTAGTTGAAAATTTAATATTTATTGTCAATCAGACAAGAAAGAAATTAGATTACTTGTTAAAAATGTCCATTTCCTGCAAGTATACACGCCTTAATCTTCCTTTTCATAAACTCACGTACCCTTTGAAGAGTACCTAAGTACTCTTGCAGTTTCAGAGGAAATTATTAAGCGATTGCTTAACTCAACTTTTTAGTGCGAATTGGGGTATTGTAAACCAACGCCTCAAGGTGTCCCCATAGGAAATAATACAAACTGTTTAGGTCTGAGGATCTAGGTAGCCATGATTGTTTTCCTCCACGACTTATCCAGTGAATATTATAGTTTTGGTGCAAATATTCATGTATCAAAGTACTAAAATGTACACTTGACCCGTTATGCATGAACCATAATCGATTTCTCATTAAAGTGGGAATATCTTCTAACAAAACTTGAAAATTATTTTTTCAATCTCCCTGGTAGATAAAAAGGTCCAGTTAAATAATTCCAACAACTTCAATAAACGCATTTATTGACAACTTTTCCCGGTATTGGAAATCCCTGATCGTATGCGGGTGTTCTTCTGACCAAACATGATTATTATGAAAACTTCTGATAATATCTTCGGATAATCTAGCTCTGTCCATGAACAAAATTTTAGAATCAAATAATTGATTTTCGGCGATTTGTATTAGAAATCATTGGCATTGGAATTGGTTGGGAGGGTGGTCAATAAGAATTATTGAGCCATAGCACTTAGGCCCCATTGGGCCCCTTGTACATACTCCCTGTAAGCAGACCCTCGCCTAGGCCTCCAACCAACCTAATCTTGCGAAATAGGTGGTGATGCTGCCTAGGGACATCACACGGCACAACAGTCACAAAGTACATGTTTGACCGTCTCATCTTCTTATTCACAACCTCTACAGAGAGGTGTTTCGCTTAATATCATATTATGGAGATGTTCTCTTAGCGGACAGTGTCCAGTCTGGATTCCCGTTATAAAACGTAGGTTCCTTCTGGACATTGCCAGGTAGTCCATTGCTGTACCCTTGTTGAGGTATTTTAGTAACTCCCTAGCAAGCTGACAGCTAATTGCATCATCCCACAGCTTCTTGAATTCATTGTGAGTGTTCTCTTTAATTATTGGTATTATCGCCGTGATCGGTAACAGACTAGCCGGGCCAGGTTCAAAGATGCTTCGGCCTGCTGCCTTCTTGGCCAGTCTGTCGGTTGTCACTACACTGTGCATGTCCTTTCATCCAGCATACCAGTATGTTATTCATGCTGGAGGCACCCACAAGTGCTTGGTGACATTCCCATACTGCTCCTGTGGTGATTTTATGACTTCTCAGGGCTAGTAATGATTTTCTACAATCTGTGTAGATCCTAATTGTTTTGCCCGTAGTTTGTCCACGGACAATCTGTTTTACGGCTATGGTTATGCCCGCCAGTTCCGTCTGTACTACGCTGGCTCTCCCATCCATAGCCCATTTATATTGGATTTGCAGACTTCTGGAGTATATTCCACATCCTTCCCCATCCTTCTTTTTTGATCCGTCTGTGAAGATGTTGATCACACTTTCGCCAGCAGTCTGTCTAAGACAAACCGGAGAGAAATGCCATCTGTACACACCTGTAGAATAGGCGTCTTCTTGACAGCCTCATTCCACAGGCGACTCCAGGCCTCTTCAGAGCCTACATTTAGTTGTATGCCAACGGTTTTAAGGCGTACCATTGTTGTCAGAGCCACTTCTCCTAGATATATATCTAGTGGTGGCAGACACAGTATTACTTCCATAGCTCTCGTTGGCGTTGTTCACATAGCTCCGGTTCTGCTTAGGCCTCTGCATTTGGCTCAGCTTGACCTTAGCTGTAGTCTGTTTGCTTTTAGGTCACCAAACCACAGCTCCAAGGTTATCATTGGTCTTATGATGGCAGTGTATATTCATATGACTACTTTGGATTTCATTCCCCAGGTTTTCCCCACGGTCCTGCGGCACTGCTCATAAGAAATGTAAGCCTCTTTTAGTCTTCTATCTATGTGAAGATTCCATGTTAGTTTGGCGTCGAAGTTTACCCCAAGGTATTTCACTTCTGATGCGAAACTTAGTGTTGTATCCAGGAGGGCAGGTGCCTTCAGTGCTCCTAGTTTCCTTTTCCTTGTGAAGATAACCATCTCCGTCTTCCTGGGATTGACAGACAAGGAGTGTTCTCTGCACCACTTTTCGATTATTCTTAGGAGCCCTGCATTCTTTCACAAAGGACTCCTTCGAATTTTCTGCTAAGCATGATTCATCATGAATCATCTGCGTAGGCAATTGTGTGGAATCCTTCTGAATTGAGGCGGCATAAGAGGCTATCAAGAACGAGGTTCCATAGAGGTGGTGATGTTACACCTCCCTGCGGACAGCCTCCCGCGATCATTCCTCGTACAGAAACATCTCCCATACTGATTTGTATAGCTCTTTTCGAGATCATGTTAGTTATCCAGCTTCCCATGATCGTAGGGACATTCTTCTCCACTAGGCCCGCTGCGATTATTGGAAAGGTCGTCTTGTCAAACGCACCTTCTATGCCTATGAAGACTCCTAGGGTGACTCTTTATTGTCCAAGGATCGCTCAATCCGACTCGCGAATGCACGGAGAGCGGTGTCGGTGGATCTTCCCAGGGTGTATGCATGCTGGTTAGGGTGTAGAGTGTTGTCTTTCACTACAACATTCCTTATGTATCGTTCACATAGCTTCTCCATCGTCTTAAGGAAGAAGGAGTTTAAGCTAATAGGTCTATAGGCTTTGGGGGTAGTAAATCATTGGTATAAATTCATATGTAATGGGGAATCCCGAGGAAGTAGAGCTTGAACCCGTTGAATATTATAGGGATATTTCGGAAGGGTTTCGATACAATCGCCTAGTTTTCGATGAGTTCCCGTCAACAAGGCCATACATGTAATGCATGTCTGCATACTAGGCATTTGTATAATTTTCCAATTTTTTTATTTAACGACAGTGTTATAACTTTTTATAATCCAATTACGTGACAAAGCCAATACTTAGATAAAGAACTGCTGAAACTGTTGACCTTTATAAAACAAACAAAATATGTGTCTGTACTATTAGATAATCCAAGAGCCATAGCCGCAGAACGACGTGCAAATAATGCATTTTATTTTTTTACTAAAAAACCGCTCGCTGGGTTAAAAAATTCAAGAAACTATTTTCACCAAGAGATAAAGCACAATTTTGAAAATAATATTTATTTTGAAAAAGTCCAGTGACGTAACATGTCTCCAGTTAAGGATTAAGGATATTGAAGGGCATGTTAGCGCGGGCACCACTGGTGGGAGTACACCAATTTTGTTTTCTGAAAAAAAACAAACACGCTTCTTTCACCTAGCACCTACTAAAATTTCAAAAATACATCTGAAGTTGTTACAAACATATTAAAGCAAAACAGATCATTTTAAAAATTTTTAACAACCTGCATCTCAAATAAAGCAGTTGCGGATCTCAGTTGATATAAACTTCTATATTAACATCATTCGAGGATTAAGACCCTTAAGTATCTGCATGCAATTCTGAAATACTCTGTATTTGCTGATGCTACAGTTAAATTACCGCACACACTCAATACTGCAATAATCATGAGGAATCCTTTTCTTTTGCTTTTTCCACTTTTCATAATTTAAAATTAAAATTAAATCCTAGTTCAAAGGTGCTTTTAGAGGGTGGAATATTAAAACATAATATTTTTAGTCGCAAACTTCCCTATATAATCCTTATTTTACTATAAGGAACGTAACCAGACTGCAACCAACAGCTACTCTCAGGGCTATGTGCCCCGCCGAGCGCTGAATTACAAGTTACAAGCCTGGCGCGTTAAGTGTAATAATTGCATATTACCATCAAAATGCTAATGCTTCGATTGTAACAAACACCAGCCGAAAGACTGATCCTACTTAAAGGAGCCCTCGTGCCAGTCGTCACACACCACTTGCAGACTGCAGTTTCGAGCTGTTGGCTCTCGTCAATGCAAGGTAGGCATGCGACGACCGACACGAGAATCACTTTACCATTTAGTACATTTCGGTATCTTTGGGATAGCGACATGTAAAATAGTAAGCAGGCGCCATCTAGCGGTCCAGTGTCTGTTACAATCGAAAAATAAATAACCTGACTGGGCTTAGCATAGTTCAAAGGTGCTTTTAGAGGACGGAATATTAAAACATAATATTTTTAGTCGCAAACTCCTCTATATAATCCTTATTTTACTATAAGGAACGTAACCAGACTGCAACCAACAGCTACTCTCTCGTGCCTCACATGCCTACCTTACACTGGCGAGAGCCAACAGCTCGAAACAGCAGCCTGCAAGTGGTGTGTGACGACTCCTTTAAGTAGGATCAGTCTTTCGGCTGATGTTTGTTGCAATCGAAGCATTAGCATTTTGATGGTAATATGCAATTATTATACTTAACGCGCCAGGCTTGTAACTTGTAATTTAGCGCTCGGCGGGGAACATAGTCCAGATAGTAGCTGTTGGTTGCAGTCTGGTTACGTTCCTTATAGTAAAATAAAAATTATATAGAGGAGTTTTTGCGACTAAAAATATTATGTTTTAAAATTATATCCTGTTTAAATCGTTTCGTTTCCAATGTTTCGGTTATTTTTTTCCCTTATGTAAGAAATACTACATTCAAAATACGATCAACTTTCTTTTGGGATTTTTAATAGACAAAAAAATATAAATATCATTTTAACCCATGATTTTAAAATTTTAAAGAGATGATTCGTTCTGTGCATGATGAATTTAAGACGATTACGAAAGTGTGTGGAAGTTGGTGAATTTTATGTTGAATAACAACTTAGTTAATTGGAACATTTATCAACTAATTAAATTTTTTTTATTTCAATATTTGATTTTATTTTAAATTTTAGATTATTACTAAGAAAGTACTTATAAGCAACTTTTTGAAGTGAAATTTTTTTAAAAATGAATTGACTTGAATTGCTTTATTGTCCAAAAGACCATAATACAAAATGGTATAAGACATGTCATTACATGGTTAAAGTACAATAGTTAGACATAAAGACACAAATAAAAACAATTATACAGTTTAACATAACACTATATGCAACTAAGCATACAATTAAAATTGTTAGCATTAAAATTAAAATTACGCAAATATAAACATCAGTCAAAGTTATTATTTACAACTGTTAAACAGAATAATATTATTTAAGTAAATATTTAAAATTACATTTTTTAAATGCATTACGGAATAAATACAAATAATTATGCAGTTGAACTGAATATTACGCAACTAAACCACAAAAGAAAAAAGAAATATGTAGGCACTAACATTTAAATGAGCATTAATATTAAGCAGTTATAACTATTAGGCAAAGTTACTATTTAAATACCCTTTTACAGAATGATAACATCCTTTAACTAACTGTTCCTTAACGATATTTTTGAAATAGGTAAAATTTGTATTCCTAATAACAATAAGGACTGTATTATATAATATTATGCCCATATATTTGGGACCACGTTCATAAGTTCATAATTGATGGTTTGGTATTAACAAGTTCTCAGCTCATCTCTAAATATTTGCTCGCAAGTGGTCAATCGAGACACACCTACCATATTTCTAATAGCTTTCTTTTGTATTTTAAAAATTCTGTCAGCATTGTGTGAGGAGGGCCAAAAAATTATCCCATAAGTCATTCTGGAGTAGAAGCGTGCGTAATAATATGTGATAACAGTTTCCATACCCGATATGTTTCTTAATCTATATAGGGTATAACATGTGGGTAATAATTTCTTTGCTAGGTAATCAGAATGAGGTTCCCAATTAAGCGCGCTGTCCAATGTCATGCCGTGAAATTTGATTGAATTTTGCTGTTGACCAGATTTACCCCCCAGCCCTTAGCAGATAACTTTCATTATTGTATGTTATTCTAGGTGTAAAATTAATGAACACTGTTTTGGAAGTATTTAAAAATAACCTATTTGATCTAAACCAATCAGAACATTTTATAATCTTTTGTTGTATATTAGATATGTAGCAAAAGTTATCATCAGCAAACATAATTAAATTGCTACTGAGCGGTATAAAATTTGGTAGATCATTGACAAAAAATAAGAACAGCAAAGGTCCTAAAACAGACCCATCAAAGGTTTTACTTAAATCCTTGAATGATCCAGTACATTTCTTATTTTCATTCATGTTCTGAGTAGGTTAGAAAACTCATGATTACTGTTTCAGTAGATTTACCTGTGCAGAAACCATGCTGAGAATTAGTAAAGATACTATTTTTTTAAGCGAAATTGATTATTATATTATAGATAATTCTCTCTAAAATTTTTGAAATTGTGGACAGAAAGGCAACCGGCCGATAATTTTCTGGAAGACAGGGATCTCCTTTTTTAAAAAGAGGAACCACTTTAGCTGTTTTTAAAATAGAAGGAAAATACATGCAGATCGTTTTAATAGATTGGCACTAAAATTGTCAACAGAATTGGAATTCTTTAACTGCATAACCGCATTAAAAACTTCTCTCTCAGTAATTAGATAAGTAAATAGTGTTGGATAGTTTTTTTTCAATAAAAAAATGTGCGTCTGTATTTATATTTGCAAGCTTATTATTGAGTCTTTGTGGGCATCTATAAAAATAGAATCGATTTTTTGTGCTATTTCTAAATTATTTGTAGTCAATAAATTCTCAAATTTTATGTTTCATTTGGGACTTATTGTCATTTTTACAGGAGCTCACATTTTTATTACTAGACCAAATCATTTAACTTTTATTAGAGGCTGTGCTTATTAAACGATCGTTATGCAGAAAAAGGGTAGTTTGCTTTTAGATAAAATTCACATTTTTGAAATTTCTGAACGCCCTATATAAAAAAGAAGTCTTAACAAAAATCGTGATTTTTTTAACAAATAGAATGTTTTAAAGATTGATTTCTTTGCCCAAAAATAAAAATTTAGGTCCATTTATGGTATAGGTAATCTCATCTAGGACACCCTGTATAAAGAAATGAATTAACTGTTTAGAGAAATAGGCAAAATTGATCCGTCTTAAAAAAGTTACTAAAACTTATAAAATATAATAAATATAATATCGATATTGAAGTCGGTTAAAAATACGTTTTGTTTTCGTTATTTACTTGCTCATTTTATTTCATAATTTTTAGAGATTTTTGAAGGCTGTTCAATTTTCCCCCTATTTTAGTGGCTTCTTATTTAGCTTATATATAGCGGAGAAAAATATTGTGATATTTTAGAATGCCTGATTCCCTAAGAATTGCTTTTTCTTTGTTGATCACTTGTGCGATATTGGCAATGTACAACTGATACATACTTATAATGTTGGAAACTTATCAAGGGATTTGAGGAATGTGCATATGAATTTCAATAAAATATTAAATATACATGGATAACTATGTTGTGACCCAATAGAAAAAATATACACAAGAAATGTTGTTTATATTTATATAATTTGTGCGATATCTGAAGCAAACAATAATAGTAAAGTCCACAATAGTTTCAAATTGTCAATAAGTTTAATGACTTGATAAGACGAAAGCATACCTGATAATTACAGTTCAAGACAAATAATTACTGATATCTGTTGTTATATTTTGAAAATATTTAATTTGGGCAAAGTATTCTATATTGAAAAATAAGGCTAAAAATTCCATTGGCAAAGAACAAAAAATTACTTTTACCATATTTTTTATTTTGCAGCTGCAGTTTCGTAGTTACTAGACCACGTTATCAATTACTACAGTCTAGCAATTACGATACTGCAGTCGTAAAAAAAATATGGATATATAATGATACTTAACAAAATAATTATGTTCTTTATCTGTCGTAATGAAATATCACAAAGCAACAAACAAATCTCTTCATTCCTTTCCATTGGCCATTACCAATAACACCAATATAGTTAGGGTTGAAATTTGGTGTATTAAAACTGATAGGCGAAAGAAAAGTACCAAAACCCGTCGAAGATACATGCCCGTCGAAGATACATGGTATGAGAAATATGGGTAGAATTCTATATTTACTTCCAGTAAACAGTTTAAGTAGAAGTCCATAGAGATTTTATACCTTAAGAATCAGCACAGCATGGTAGATCTGTCGTCTACGTTGCATTGTATGGCAAACATGCTTGTTCAGACGCTGCTGTGTTCTTTGTTAGATCTCCAGCACAGACACTGGTAATGTTGGCAGTTAATGGATGTTGTCCGCGTATTTTCATATTTGTAACCCACTTCCGGACAGCTAGCATTGGATTTGGGAGTCGTTTACTACATGTGACGTGTTTATATTTAATGTCTGAGGAGACTAAGTCGATTATGCCGCCACCAACCGGCATCATTTGGACGAGTAACGCTCCCTATCCATGTTGAAATCCTATTACACATTTTTCCTATTTTTATAACTATTTTTTACTGTAATTAGTATTAAAGTTTCCAATATGTATTCGAGGACATGTGAAATGTCAGATATTTTGATACCATTCTTCAAAACCCTTTTAAAAATTTGCATTATTGCTAGGTCAATGATATACAGAGTGTCCTAGAACGTTATTTCGGTTCATATCTTGGTTATTTGAAAAGATAAAAAGATGAATCGGAAACTATTTTATATTGTTGTGTTGCTTTTTTCATCCTCGAAGGAACTACCCACCACTTTTGTTTTTCAATTTGCACCGCTACTTTTTTCTTACTGCTAATTAAGCCCTACTTCATTCTGAACATATTAGTATATCATATTTAATATTTAAAATACAATTCTCCATAGAAAAGGACATATAATTTTTAAATTAGTTTCGTTTGTCTACAACACTGTACGGTCGTGAGTAAAAAAAAAATAGGACAAGTCTTATAACGGTATTTTGCTAAAATCTAGTTGCGTACATCTAACTTTAATTTTTGTGACATTGTCAGTTAGTCATAATTTATTGCAAGTGTGCAAAAAAGTAATATGCCTCATATAAGCGATTTAGTTAAATCTGGAGTGGAATTGCTAAAGCAGAAGATGGATGGTCAATGAAACAAATTGCACTGCGTTATAATATTGACGAAAATTCGGTGTGTAACATTTTAAGAAAGTGGAGAATAAACAGTACGATTAGTAGAAATCCTGGATCAGGATGACGAAGGATATCAACTCAACAACAAGATTTGCAATTGATAAATGCTTTAGTAGAAAATCCATTTTACTCAGTTATTCAGGCTGCTGAAGAAACGAATTTTCCTGGATCGAGTAGTACTGGTCGCCGGTGAGTAAGAAAATCGGAGCTACGCTGTCATGCAGCAGCACAGAAATACTTACTTAAAGCTGAACATAAAGAAGCTGGAGTAGGATTTGCGCTTGAATTTTTAGCGCATGATGTACATTTTTGGAACAATGTAATCTTTACAGACGAAAAAAACTTTCCAGTCAACACACAGCGGTCGTATTCGTGTTTACCGCCCTCCGAAGACTCGATTCGATGAGAAATATATATCTAACAATGATAAAAGTGGTAGATTTTGCGTCAATATGTGGGCTTGGATATCGGCACGTGGTATTGGTGCTTTGTGGCATATTGAGGAACGATTTAAGAGTGAAACGTATATTAGGATTTTAGACAATATTATGCTCCCTTCTGTGTCACAAATATTTCCTAACATACTGCTCATACCGTAACTATCTAGTTTCAAGATAACAACATCAATGTTCTTAACTGGCCCAGTCATAGTCCAGATCCTAACCTTGTGGAAGAAGTATGGGGACTACTCGTAAGAACGATCCAAAAACGAAATGTGTGACCACGGAATGCCGAAGAATTACTGGAAATAGTAAATAAAACATGAGAAAATATTATTACTAATGATTATTGTATAAGGTTATTTAATTCTATGCCAAACAGACTTATAGAAGTTATAAATAGAAATGGTGCAATAACGAAATATTAATAGTTAGTTTCTTGTTAAGTAGGATATCCTTTGTCCTTTGATCCAGGATTTCTACTAATCGTACCGTTTATTCCCCACTTTCTTAAAATGTTACACACCAAATTTTTGTTAATGTTATAACGCAGTGCAATTTGTCTGATTAACCATCCATGATTTACTATAGCAATAACTACAGTATTAAAATAAAAAATAAATTAAAAGTGATATCTGTTTTATTTCGGCTACTCATTACATATTCAAATAGAGACAGATTTACATTAGAAAAAAAAAGTCATATTTTTTTCTGCTCACCACAGTACATACAGTTTTAGTTAATTTCTAAAAATATAATTAAAAGTGGCTATGTAAGTTTTGAAAATTGTAATTTGAAAGTTCGTTATTAATAAATAATATTGATATTCCATATTTTATAAGTGAGTTAGGTAACTAATTATTATTATTTTAAAATTAAAAATAAATACCCACTTCTCATCTTTTATAAGATAGTAAAAATAATCTGCTAATACTAATAACAACTGGAATGGAATTACAACAAAGGTTCGAAATTGTCTCCTGCAGACACCACACAAGCTACACAACATCGTAGTAGTTCTCTGGTACACGCAGCTCGAGTCATAGCTGGTGTAATACGTAGACAAGAGGTCGTCAAATTCAAACATTGAATTTGGTACACGAGATCTTTGAGATAACCCCACAAGAAGAAATCTAATTGGCGTGGGGTTTGGGGACCAATTAATCGGACCCCTATCATCAATCCATTTATCTTACATACGTTATTTAAATGATTATTGACAATTTGTGCATTATTGATGGGAGTACTAACATCGTTTCCCGGATCATTAAATTTCGTACCTCCAAAGGAATATCTCCCGTAAGTTTCGGCAATGTATTTATAACAAAATTCAGGAATCTTTGTCCTGTTAATGTAGTTTCAATTGGCGTGGCCAATTAAATGATCATTAAATAAGGCGCACCAAACATTTCTACCGCAAACTGCTTGTTGAACCCAGGGGGATTCTTATTTGTCCAATAATACACGTTGTGCTTAGTGCTTATTTACGATGCTATCATGAAAACGGCTCTCATCACTACAACAAATTTTATTTTAAGACTCCTGGATCATCATCATAACTTTAATTAGAGTGATAAATTGTAGCCGGTGGTCCAAATCAGTGGGTATCAATTCGTGAACTAAATGTAGTTTAAAAGGAATATAATTTATGTTTCTTTAATACTCGCTAGTCCTTGCATAAGCCATTTTTTGAATTTGTTAAGTTATATATTGGTGCGTTGTATTTTTCAATTTTCGTATTATTATTTTAACGGTTTTTCTTTTGAAAAAAAATCACCTCGCAACTACAATTCAGATCACAGTAGAACACTGGTATCGGAGTTTTCAGAACTAATAAAGGCTAGTTGCAACTAGTTGTTATTCAGATATGCAAACAATAAAGAATAATTTAGAATCAGAGATAACAACGACGTTCTTTAATTTTTCAAATCTCTATCTTATCTCGTTGTGTATTTAATGAAATATTATATTTCCTATTAAATGGAGTAACATATCATTTGCTATTTACTATGACTAAAGGACTGTCCAATGCCAACTTTCTCCCCGCAAATACACACCCACAACACAATTTTTGTTGAACCATGAGTTAAGATCTTGTAGTCTAATGATATTGTTCTCATTATTAAGTAAATATGATTTAAAAAATAGCATCAAACTGGAATGAAATCAAAGGATGATAATTTCCCAGGTAATAGAAGTAGAACAAATAGACAAAAGTCCATGTTAATTAATGTACATTTTTAATTTAGCATGAAATTTGTAGTTGCAGTCGGGTGTGGAAGACTGTTAATATTTATTTGATTATGTTGCTTGAAGTACTAATTCATGAAGTAGTATTTTGTTTGAATGATTTATTAAAATTACGTAAAATCACAATGGCCGTGTAATTGATGACTGTTTGCTTATCATTCTTTTACTTAACTGAGCAAATCTTAGTAGTTCTTCATAATTATGGAAATGTGGAAGTTTTAATAGACAAGTTAACAAAAAATAATTACACAGTCTATAACAGAAATGTAGAAATACCACCTGGACTAAAGCTAATTAGGTTTCATTGTTGCGGGGGCCTTTAAGACGCTTGTTTCAGCGTAAAATGATAGACACTAGATACATGTCCTTCATATGACTGATTATGTTGGAGAAGTTTAAAAAAAATTGTGCACATGTTGTGCAAAAGTAGTGGCACTTTATTGTCAGTTTTTAGTTCCGGGGCGTATGCAATTAAATAATATTCTGTGAGACTTTGGATGATAATTTTGAATGCCTACCTGAAATACCTTCCCTATACCGGGTGACCCAGAAGGTACCTACCTCCCCCACTTTTTTCTACAGTTTTAAAAACAAAATTGTGAAATTTGGGAAATCAAATTAGATATCAATGGTCACATTTTGATCATTCGGTGGTAAAAAATCACTTCCGGTATGGCCGGACTTACTTATTTTAAATAACACCCTGTATATTTAAGTCACTTTTCTCATAAAGCTATAATTTCTCTCTCCAACGCTTCAGATTTAAAATCGGATGAAAAATAACCTTGAAAATGGCATTTATTTGCTATTTCTAGTTGGCTTTGGAATTCAGGAACGAATTTAAAAAATTTCGAAGTAAACTTTGAATTTGAATAAAAGGGTGTTTCTCAACAAATTAAATGTAATATTGGCCTATTTGTGCATTTGTTTGAATTTAGGAATGTTTTTCCCATTTTTCCATGTCATGCTATAACTCCATTTTTTCAAATAGTACCCTGTGTGTTTTAGTTTTTATCAGATAGAGTGGTAAATTTGCTTTAGACTGGTTTTTCCCGATTAAATATTGAATATAAATTTTGTAGAAGCGTTTCGAATTTTGTATCCATCTTGCAGTAAGCTATGAAAAACAGATGAGTTATTTGTAATTAGGGAAAATTTATTTTGATAAATATAAAAAAAAAATTGATGAATCATTAGCAAAAAAACAAAAATTCACATAATCAAAACCATTACAACAATTATAAGTTATGATACCTATCTGGACGGTAACTTACTAAATTTATAAATATTATTATTATTATTATTATTATTAGCCTTTACTAGAGTCCGAGTATAAAAAAATGTTACAGTCGATAGATTGTGTGTAATAAAAAAACAAGTAAAAGGTGTAGTCTATTGTAATTCCCATTCATCTACGGTGCACACGACTATGGCTATAGAGGCCAATTCGGAAGAGCACATGTCGACCGCAGTCAGGACAAACATAGATCTGGCTAGGTCTTGGATTCGGCCTTCTTGCAGCAACATTTCCTTGATAGCTGGCCACAACCCCTCGCCATTCGGTTCTGTCCGCTGCAAGTTGTTCCCATTGCTCGTCTGGAATACTGCAGGATTTTAGATTTTCATGGAGAACGTCTTTGAACCTCTTTCGTTGACCGCCACGCCTTCTTCTACCGCTTAGCAATTCACCATAAAGTGTACATTTAGGAAGGCGGTTATCATGCATACGATGAACGTGACCTGCCCATCTTAGGCGTGCTCTTGAAATAAGCACCTCAATTGGAAGGCTGTTTGCTCTCCTGAGTACTTCCACGTTTGATATGTGATGGAACCAACGGATTTTCATCATACTTCTGAGGTGTCTTTGCTGAAAACGTTCTAATTCTTTCACATGACGACGGTAAGTGACCCAGCTTTCACATCCATATAGCAGTGTTGGAATGACAACTGCTCTGTAGACAGCCATTTTCGTTGACAAAGCAAGGTCGTGGTTGTCAAATACTCTCTCTCTAAGTCCCCAGAGTGCTCTAGATGCAGCGTTAATGCTATTGCAAATCTCGCTGTCCATGTTTGCTTTGTCATTAACAACGTTGCCTAAGTAATTGAACTGATCCACCACTTCAAGAGAATTTCCGTTAAGTGTAATGTCTATTTGGTTCACTTGATGAGGAGTTGACATAATCTTAATCTCTCCAATGTTGATTTTAAGTCCCAAGGAATCATAGCTCTGGGCATACACATCTAAAAGTTCTTGAAGCTCTTCCGGCGTAGAGGCTAAAAGTGCACAGTCGTCCGCATACTGGAGATTACAAATGAATCGTGTGCGTGTCTTCGTGAAAGCTCTAAAGCGCCCTATGTTAAAGAGACCGCCATCAGAACGGTATCTGAGACCTATTCCTCTGACTGTCAGTTTGTTGTCAACAATAATTGTTAGAGCAGTGGTAAACAAATTAAAAAGTAGGGGTGCCAGGACACATCCCTGCCTAACTCCAGTGAGGGTTTGGAAAGGTTCGGTTGCCTCATTATTATACATAACCTGGGCGTTGTTGTTTGTATGTAGACTGCGATATACTTCCACAAATTTTCTAGGGATACCTAAGCGGAGCATAATTTTCCAGAGCACTTCCCTGTCCACCGAGTCAAACGCCTTGGTTAAATCAATGAAGGCCATGTGAATTTCTCCTTGATGTTCGAGTGCTTTTTCTTGAAGCTGTTTAAGTGTGAAGATTAAATCCGATGTGCCTCGGTTTGGTCTAAAGCCACTCTGTGTTTCAGGAAGTAACTTTTCCATAACAGGTGTTAGCCTATTTGCCATCGCTTTAGTGAGTATCTTCCCTCCAACAGCCAGGAGAGCTATACTCCTGTAATTTCCACAGTCCGCAGCGCTCCCGTTGTTTTTGAAAAGGTTGATTAAAAGTGTATCACGAAACCCCTGCGGAGCTTGACCACTTTCCCACACGACATCAAACAGTTTTTTGAGGTAGGGTATGAGCTCTGACGACACAGCTTTAAAGATCTCAGCTGGGAGTGAGTCGGCGCCGGGAGATTTGTTATTTTTTAGCTGCCCAATGGCGGTTAAGATCTCTTCCGTTGTTAGTGGTTTATCTAAGTCTTCGAAGGTGTCATATTGAGGGATAAGATTTATAATATCATGATCGGCTTGACTTTGCTGGTTAAGAATGTTAGAGTAGTGTTCTTTCCATCGGGCTCTTATTTCCTGGTCTTCTTTGAGGAGATTTCCATTTAAATCTTTAATAGGGCATATATTATAAATATATAATAATTAGAACAATACAACACAACTAAATACCAAACCTTTAACAGGTGCTCAAAATGACGCCCACCCATTTCAGAACACTTGTTCACTCTTCGAATAGTTTTTCTCATAACACTTTGTAACATGCGACTGGAGTTATGGATTCAAAGGCATTTAAAATTCTATTTTGGAGTTCTTCTAATGTTGCAGACGGCGTTGAGTATACTTTGTCCTTCAGATAACCCAAAAGAAAAAAATCAAGTGGTGTTAGGTCTGGTGATCTAGCAGGTCACCTAATAGTTCCATTAGTAGATATTACCCGGTTGTCAAACTTTGCACTAAGGTAATTTCCCACAAAACCAGCGTTTGCGGCAGTGCTCCATCTTGTTGGAAGCACATATTTCTGAAATCTTTCAAGGAAAGTTCAACCAGTTCATTTCCTATTTCATTTTGCAAAAAGCTTAAGCAACGCGCGCCGGTTAGTGGTCCTTGAAATAGTATGGGACAAATAATTTTTGTACCGAATATTCCAGCCCACACATTCACTCCAAATCTATCCTGATGGTTACCTTCAAACATTTCGTGTAAATTTTCTTTAGACCAATTGTAGATTATGTTTATTGTATATGCCATTATTCGTAAAACGAGATTCATCACTAAATAAAATTCTATTATTTAAGTATACGTGTTGAGTAAACCAATTACAAAAGATCAATCTTCTGTTTCCGTCGTTTTCGTATAATTCTTGATGCAATTGGTATTTGCAGCATTTAAAACGTCTTACTGTCTTACGACCAATATCTATCTCTTTTGCCAGCTCTCTTGTAGAAACATTTGGGTACACATGTGTGTTACAATACATTTGCCTCAATTCGCTTACTATAAATCTGTCCTCTGCCACCTCAATATTTTCTGCATTTTGGAATGATTCTTCTAGAATTTTAAAATACTGCCGGTACGGCTGACGACGATCGGGATATCTTTCATAATATAGACTTGCGGCCGCATGGGCATTCTTTTGACATTCGCCGTAAATTAAAAATAAATCTACCTTTTCATTTTGTATATATTGCATCGTTAATCGTATCTTATTTTGAATAAAGCACCTAATTATAAATTTACAAATAATAAATACGCCTCTATTTCACTCAACAATAACGTTTTGACAGATGCTGTGTACAATTTTTCATCTGTTTTTCATGGCTTAGTGCAAGATATGGACACAATTCGAAACTCTTTTATATGTTCAATTTTTAATCGGGAAAAACCTGTCTAAAGCAAATTTACCACTCTATCTGACAAAAAAATAAAACATACAGGATACTATTTGAAAAATTGGAGTTATGACAAATAGAATTTCCATGAAATGGAAAAATGGGAAAACATTTCTAAATCCAAGCAAATGAACAAATTGGCCAATTTTATATTTAATTGGTTGAGAAATACCCTTTTATTCGAATTCAAAGTCTACTTCGAGATTTTTTAAATTTGTTCCTGAATTTCGAAGCCAACTAGAAATAGCAAGTAAATGCTCTATTTCTAAGGTTATCTTTCATTTGATTTTAAATCTGAAAAGAGCGTTGAATAGAAAAATTACAGCTTTATGAGAAAAGTGACTTAAATATATACGGTACTATTTAAAATAAGTAAGTTGTTGCAATTTCCGGCCATACCGGAAATGATTTTTTAACCACCGAATGGTCAAAATATCGCCAATGTAATTTCAGAATTTTATTTTGAAAACTGTAGAAAAAGTAGGGGGAGGGTAGGTACTTTCTGTGTTACTCGGTATACTGTACAATTGTATTTAACCAAGTGTTTTGCTTGAATTTGTGGCAGATGACCTGTCTGACACAAGAATCGTGAAGAGTCGCAGAAGAATCGCGAAACAAAGACTTGATACAGCTCGGAGAACGGCACAATCGGAAAAAGTCAAGAGTATGTGAAAATCAGGACTTGTTAAATAGATTTCTCACTAGATCAGGCCCTCCGATCTCCTCCTTGAGAGAGCTACCCACAAAAAAAACCTCCTCTATTGCTCCCGAGTTATTAGTCTTATTGAAATAACCTTAACAATAAGCGATGTTGTATTGGACGATTGATTAATTTGTATACATTATGTATATATTTGTTTAAAAATTAATTAATTATTTATTTGAAGCTCCGCGCACACTCTACCTCGATATTCTCACTGATCGCTGTTCAAAAGACGTGGAAATCAGTTCATCTGCCAATATGCATTGAATTTACTAATTGACAATCATCGCGGATGGCCCGACAGTGTGCATCGAGAGGTGACCGAGTGCAGACGTACCGAGCCAAGAAAGTGCACAGTGAAGTGGCAGCCCCACAGTTAGTGTCGTCGTCGACAGTTCTAAGAAGAGGAAGTACACACGTCTTTTTCAAGACGGTGTACTATAAAAGATAAATAAAGTCTCCCTCCCTTGGAGACACCATTTTTACTGTTATTAATCATAACTTTTTCCCATAATATTATAGGTATTCCCTTGCAGGACACCCACAGCGACGTTACCGTGGAGGACGGTAGCATGGACTACAGCGAAGACAAAACGTCCCAGAGCGGTAGCTCCCGAGGGGGTACCCCAACCCCAAGGGATGACAAAGAGACGATAAAACGTCTCACAGAGGAGAACAAAACCCTCAGAAAGAAAATAGAGGAGCTCACCGAGAGGTTGGAGCTAATGCAGAGGGAGCAAAAGTCCCAGCACGAAGAACTTCTGCGTGCGATTCGAGGAGAATCGCAAACGCGGAAGCGGAAAAACCCACCCGCCACTAATACGGACTCCGACGAAGAGGCCCCTAAGGCGGCAAAGAAGGTGGCTGAAGAGCCCCTCAAGTGCCCCCCAGAGCCATCCAGACGAAGCAGATCGGGATCTAGAGCTCCCCAGCAGGAGGCTAACGTCCCCAGACAAAACGCCAGGACAGAGGAGACTGAGGCCCCTCAAACAAAAACAAGAAGCCAGCGCATACCGCCGGTAGTGCTGAGAAACAAGGAGACATGGACAACGGTGAGCCGTCGTCTAACCGAAACCGGCATTAACTTTAGCAAGGCTAAAGTTACCGCGGAGGGAATCTCCATCGAGCCCGCGACATCCGAAGATTATCGCAAGATGACTAGGATGTTCGCAAACGAGAAAAGGGAGTACCACACGTACACCCTGCCAGAGGAACGGCTGCTACGTGTAGTCATCAGGGGGATCCCGAGCGGCGTTACTTGTACAGAGGTGGCAGAAGACCTCCAAGACCAAGGTTTCGCACCTACCGCAGTGCAACGGATGACGTCCAGACGGACGAAACAGGAGGTGCCACTCGTACTTGTCCTAGTCCCACAGGACCAGGACAAGATACTCCAAGTCACGAGGTGCTGCTCTCTAGTCGTAAGGACAGAGAGACAGAGAGCCAAGGTAGCGGCATCCCAATGCCACCGCTACCAGCGTTTCGGCCACGGACAATCCAGGTGTACCGCGCAGCCCAAATGCGTGAAGTGCGACGAGGCACACCGGACGACTGACTGCAAGAAGAAGGCAGACGAACCGGCCAAGTGTGCGAACTGCCAAGGGGCCCACCCGGCCAGCTACAAGGGGTGTCCAAAATACCCCAAGCAATCAGCCAGCGCCACTCAAAGGCCGGTACAGAGGCCGACGACGACCTCAACAAAGAAGGGCGGCGTAGCGCCAGGCACTAGCTACGCAAAAGTAGCCCAGAGCAAGGCAGGACAGAACACCGTCCCTGCCTCAAAACAACAAGCATCGCCAGAGGCCAAAAACCTCACAGCGGTGCTAGCACAGATGCAACAAATGTGCTCAGCGATGAGTGCATTTTTTGCTCAAATGCCAAACTTTACTAATCTGTAATGCCTTTACAGATTAAACCGGAATTCCTGCAGATGGCGGCCTGGAATGTAAACGGCCTGCAACAAAGGAGACTTGAAGTCGAAGAGCTCCTGACCAGGTACGATATAGACGTCATGGCACTGCAGGAAACCAAGATGACCCCGGCCAAGGAGATCAACTTCCCAGGATACCACACGTACAGGATGGACTGGGTAAACATACCTCGGCGACCCGCAAGAGGAGTGGCTCTACTCGTTAAAAAGACCATAGCCCACCATCCGACGGTACTACCTGAGCTAGAAAATATGAATGCCACCGCCGTAGTAGTGTCTACAGCACGAAACGGCGACGTCCAAGTGGTTTCATGTTACCAGCCACCCCACAGCACGCTAACCGAGGGGGATCTGGACGCAATTCTACCCGTTAGGACACAGGTCGTCGCAATTGGCGATTTTAACGCCAAATCCCAGCAATGGAACAGCGGCGTAACCAACACTCGAGGACGAGAACTGCTGCGGTTCCTGGGACAGCACGCCGGCGAACTGCTGGTGGTAGGACCAGTCCAGCCCACCTTTGACAACGGTAGAAACAGGCCAGACGTACTGGACATAGCCATCCTAAAGGAGATGACCCTCGAAGCGGAAATCTCCACCAGAACGGAGGGATCTACCGAGCACAACCCGATCTTCCTAACTCTAGGAGGACAGGCGGGTGACGACAACGCTACCTTCACGAAGCGACGAACGGACTGGGAATCGTACCGGCTGCACCTGCAGCAGTACATTGCACAAATTCCCAATCTAGATACCGTGAGGGACGTTGAGAGGGCCGTCATTACCCTAGAGGAGCAGATCCTGGGAGCAATAAGGGCCAGCACGACAGAAACAGAAGTAAGAAGACACCCAGCACCGATGGCGAACCTACAAGAGGTCACCAGGCAGCTGATAAGGGATAGAAGAAGCGCCAAGAGACGGGCTCAGAGGACGAGGCTCCCCGCCGACAGAAGGGAGTATAACGTCCTCAGCCGAAGAGTGAAAGCCGCCCTCCAAGAACACCGTCAGGAGGGGTGGCAACGCCACCTTGAGTCACTCGATCCACAGGACAGAAGTATGTGGAATACCCAACGTGCCTTGCGAAACCGGAGGAAACCTATACCCCCGATTCACGGAGAGCGAGGGAGGATCGTCTACACTAACCAGGAAAAAGCCGAGGCGTTTGCCGACAGCTTAGAACTGCAGTGTAGAGAGAACGAGCTCGATGACGATGACGAGGACTGGGTGGACGATGTCGAGCGCAGAGTACGTAGGATCCACCGCCTGCCTGATGACGACCACATCCGCCCGACTACCCCCGAGGAAGTCAAGGAAATCCTTAGGAGCCTAAAGCCGAGAAAGGCTCCGGGATGTGACAAGATAGGAAACATCGCTCTCAAAAAGCTACCCAGGAAAGGAGTAGCGGTGCTAGTCAACATCGTAAACGCGATGTTAAGGTTACGGCATTTTCCAGCCAGGTGGAAAAAGGCCGACGTCATTATGATCCCTAAACCAGGGAAAGAACTAATTTTCCCGTCTTCTTACAGGCCCATCAGCCTCCTCCCAGCCATGAGCAAGGTTGCAGAACGGGTCATCTTGAAGAGGCTCACAGAAAAGACAGAAGAGCTGAATATCATCCCGGATGAACAGTTCGCGTACCGAACAGGACATTCCACCGAACTCCAAGTACTTCGCCTCACCGAGGAGATTACTAAGGGGTTCAACCAGCGGCAAGTCACCGCGGCGCTGTTCCTAGATGTTGCCAAAGCGTTCGACAGTGTCTGGCACGACGGCCTCCTAGCTAAAATGATGAGTATGGGTTACCCCATCGAACTCGTCAAACTAGTGAGGTCCTACCTGCACCGCAGACAGCTAAGGGTCAAAATCTCGGACCAACTCTCCACTTACAGGACCGTGGAGGCGGGAGTCCCGCAAGGTTCGGTGCTGTCACCGCACCTGTTCGCTATCTACACCTCAGACCTCCCCAGGACCGACCACACAGCCCTGGCCCTGTATGCAGACGACACAGCAATAATTGCCAGATCCTGGAAAGCCAGGAACGCAACCAGAAAACTCCAGGAAATGGCCACACTCCTGGAAGAATGGTGCACGAAGTGGAAAGTCGCCGTCAACGCCGACAAAAGCCAAGCCATACTCTTCAGACGAGTGCGGAAAGAAATTCCCACAGGACACGTCTCCATGAACGGCGAGGACATCCAATGGCACGACACCGTCAAATACCTTGGCGTGGTCATGGACAAAAGCCTAACGTGGAGACAGAACACGGACGCTATTACAGCCAAGGCGCGGCGCACAAGAGCCCTCATCTACCCGATGAT
The DNA here is from genome assembly GCA_963675555.1 of Leptura quadrifasciata. Classification (NCBI taxonomy): domain Eukaryota; kingdom Metazoa; phylum Arthropoda; class Insecta; order Coleoptera; family Cerambycidae; genus Leptura; species Leptura quadrifasciata. The sequence goes on from OY776676.1 coordinate 104,732,756, forward strand.
GGGAAACGGTAGCCGTCTCAACCTGAGGAATAAGCTCACGCTTATCAAAACCCTCATCAGGCCGCAGCTGACGTACGCCTCGGTAGCGTGGGGTTACCAGGCAAAGTCCTATATGAAGAAAATCCAGGCAGTGGAAAACATCGCCCTCAGGACGGCGGTCGACGCACCATGGTACGTGAGAAACGCAGACATCGTCAGAGACCTGGAGTACACCACGGTCACTGAAGTCATCCGGGAACGAGCGAAGAAGCTGTACGCCCAAGCAGAGGAGCACGGGAACCCGCTAATCAGACAGGCCACTGATTACGACCCTGCCGACGCCCCGAGGCACAAACGGCCGAGGGTACAGCTTCTGGACAACGGGTGAGTATAACTTATATTTCCCGCTAACCGATCTGTTTCAGATACCCCAGGACGGACCACCACTACCAGAGACATGACGTTTTTCTACCCAAACCCAACCTCCTTGCGGGCGTCGGACAACATACCGTCCAACGCCCGTTGTCCTACCTGCTCCGTGGAGTCCGAAAGTGCTAAAAAAGCACTTAAGGTCTCCACACTCCCGAGCTACACAGCTCATATCCTTACCTTTCCGATGATCCGGGGTAGGACACACCTTTACTGTGTCCTACGTACCGGCAGTCAATCCCAGCCAAAACTTCCTAAAACCCAACTAGACCGATGACTACCCACGGGGGTGACAAGCTGGCGAAGAAAGAAAATATCAAGACAAGAAGAGCGCCAGAAGAGACCTCTGCCAGCGAGGTTGAAGAGCCAGGACCAGGGGAGGTCCGCAGAAAATACCACGACACATCTCGCATTTGCGGGCTGGGTCTGGTAGAAGTAAGCGGGCCCACCTATCACGAAGGCCGGTCCAGGTCTACAGAGATAATCTAGGAGCAAAGAGTAGTAGTCCTACTCGGCCCTAGTTATCGAGACCGTCATCAAGCCAATGGATATTGGCGCGCGGATTGTCTTCTGTTTTAAAGAGTCATCCTCGGGGTCACTCTTGACGACGCCGACGGTCAACCTGAATGTTCCTCGTCTTCAACAGATTCCCGGCCCTCTTTAACGCTCTTATGCCACTCAAATACTCTTGCTTTAATTACACCTTAATCACCAAAAGCATCTTTTAATATCGAGAACATAGGAATGCGTGAAGATGGACACCACTACATGACACGGATATTCAAATTCTCGTAACTTTTGAGTTCAGTATATAATGCTTTAAAAACACATTGTTTAGATGTAGCCTGTACTGATAATATACACTGAGTCTATTTATTTTATGAATCACTTTGTGTCAAGCGAAAATCTGACAATATATTTTTTTACGTTTGCAATCAGATTAATATCATCAATAGATTGAAACAATAATGTAAAATTACTTTATAGAAGTTACAGTAATTTATCTATGAAATAATATAAAGTCCTTAATTAAAGGCCTTCATTATTAATCATGTACCAAATATATGAAATTTGCATAAAGAATTTTTCAAAAACTGCTAGATTCATTCAAAATATCAATTCAGCACGATATCTCTGTACTATGTGGGAACTGCAGCATTATGTTTTCTTAGGTACATATTTTTGTGTGAAATCTGCCTGTCTAATTGGATTTTCAACAAGGTGACGAAATAGAGGCAATAAAATGCAAATTCCTTCCATTAAAAACTATATATCAACTTCGAGAATTGAATTTTATATAGCAGTAATTGTCTACGCTGATGAAATTACTGAAAGGATTTACGAAAGGGAATGTATTTTTCATCACTCCTAAAAAAATTGTATCTCTCTTAGAAAGAAATTTACAGTAAAAATTATTTTAGAGTACAATTACAAAACCATTTCATCTTCCACATGACGCTGAGCTAATGATTTTTAATAAATCGAAGCCAATAATACGATTTCTACTACTACTACTACTACAATTACAGATCTAGAGACACCATGTGGTGGAACGATGGAAGTTTCTAATACGATAATCCAAGCATTTAACTTTTCTGCATACGGTGTACGTACAGATATATGCAAGTGCTAGACCAATAACAAGTTATTGCAGATTTATAACATCCATGAAGGTGAAAAGATATTTAATCATTAAAAAAATAGGTATTGTTTATAATAATAACATCTGCATCATAATAACTCTTGAGCTTTCCCTATCTTGTAACACGAGAATCCATGTTTTTTAAAATACGTTGAACTGTTCGTGAAAACATATAATTCGTTATTAAGTTGTTCCCCAATTTATCTACTAAAGCTAGATTCGAGATAGTCTGAGTGTGAGCAATATTTTTTTACATACTTTGACACATTTTGAATTTTCAGTACTGTTTTTACAGTCGGTATGGCCGATTGTAAACGTAAATCATCCAATGGCTTCTTCCACGTTCTGAATAGCACTTATATATTTTCATTTTTCCTCTAGTGTATAAACAGATATTTTTTAAACTTACTGATAATAAATTTTCGAACAAAACAAAATTACTTCGTCAACGACAACCTCGTTATTCTTGATCGTAAGCTATTGTACTACAGGGTATTACAAAATCCTTTATCTATGTACAGGTGGGGGGGGCGAAAGTCTATTGTGGTATCTGCGAAGTTGTTACTTCTCTAATATATAAACACATTCCAATAAGTAAGATGGCCAACAGGTTAACCACTTTATTGCATAGACGTGCCGTAGAATAAAAAATGCTCTATACATATAAATATTATCCATAATCATAATTTACATACCGTTAATATGCATGTAGTAGCAGCCGCTAGAAGTCTTACAGCTTCGTATGGAGCTGGACAGTTGCCCCACAACGGTTGTAGAATATACTGTGCAAAAGTTATGGCTGTAATGGCATTACCAGTGGGTACCAAAATAAATAGAGCTACCCACAAATATAGAAAAGCTGGCAACGGACCAAAGGCCTCCATAATGTAAGCGTAATCACCGCCAGATTTCGGAATCATCGTACCTGCAAAAACATTGTTATTAGTGACCTATTAATTCATTATAATTTTAATTATTTACAATTTCCATTCACGTTCATTATACTCAAGAGCTCGAGACAGGGGCAGTTACAGGGATCTGTTAAAACAGACAAGTTGGCTTCACCAAATACGTCGAAATAGATTTGATTTAAAGTAACCTTTACTCGTGTTATGGTTGATTAATACATAGTTTCATGAGTGCTCGCCACATCACTGTCAGAATTAATTACTCATACACCGCACAAAAAAGAATGTCAGCTGGCGTGCCCCAAGGGGCAATAATTTTCACCCATCTTATTTAAACTTTATAGCTCCGATATCCCTTTACACCCAACAACGAATATTCTCATCTACGCAGATGATGTCGTCATCTATGGGCAGTCTTTCTACGTACAGACTGCTGCCCAGAAGAAACGGTACAATCTGGCGAAACTTCTAGACTTTTATGCGGACTAGAAAATTCAAATTAATGAAGACAAAACAAAGACAGTAACTTTTAACAGAAAATTCACAAATATCAAGACAATAATACAACTCAAGATCAATAATAAGAAATTAAGAAACGAAGCTCGGCGAAATATCTACGGCTAACCCTGGTTAAGAGGCTGAGTTTCGGACCTCACATAACTAACACATTAAATAGGACGTACGCGACAATGAATAGACTATATGCACACATAAACAGACGCAATAAACTGGCTATTGGCAACAAACTGACGTTGTACAAAGTTATATTTAGATCTATACTGATATATGCCTGCTTGTCTTGGAATTTTACTTAGACAAGCAATGCAAAAGACTGCAAAGCACACAAAACAAGATACTTAGACTTTTGACTAATTCTAACAGATATATTTCGATTGTAGAGTTTCATAGGAAGGCCGGGGTTCCCACGATGAAAGATTTTATTACGGAGACCTCCCAAAAATTCTTCTAGAATAAAATTCAGCAATCGGAAATAACCAGACACATAACAAATGTACGTATACATGACAATCCCTCTATCTATAATCTATAATAAATAAATTTAAAAAAATATCCACAGATTCCTTCACCAGAAACTTCCTGTTTTCCTTGAACGTCGGTAACGTTAATAAACCGACACAGAACATCTCTTTCCTGTCCCTAACTCCCACGTTCCTCTTCCTCCTTACCCCTTTTGATTTCCTTTCCCCAACCTCATAATACCATACACCGGCCGACAATTTTATCCTCATATTAATTACTCAATAATAAACTCCTTTTTGTTTTTGACATTTGAAGAAGGTTTTAGTAATTTTTCCTCCATAGAGCCTAGTAGAACTCAAATCAAAAAATAAAATGTTAAATGTTAATATAGGAAAATTGTAACAAATTAAGAAAATCAAAAACTGAATGTAACATGAAATTTAGATAAATACAGTCATAGAAATTCTGCTGATACTCTGGCGTCCATCTACTCCCCGCCGTATTTCTGTACACTCAGTATATTGTAACGCGGCGGGACATATCGATTGTAAAATATGATAAATAAAATATTAGCAAAGTATCCTAAGGCAAAATAAAATGTAACACTTAAAAGTCACAAAATAAAAGATTTTAATGGTTACGGTTGAAAAATATTAAAACTGTGCTAATACCCATTTAATCTAGCTACTAATACCCATTTAAACAATATATGTATCTGCTAAGCCATAAGCTCGCACCGCCTATTCAGTGTGCCACATTTAACTTTCATATATTTAGTATTTGCGTACATTAAGTCAAGTTACATTTGTACAGAACTGTTTAATCCATCGTGCTTGGTAGGTTGCTATAGTTAATCACCGTCCTTAGTAGCTTAATTAATTAACGTAGTTGCCATAGACTTAATACCGCTTATCACTCTCTTGTACTTTTAGATAATTAACTAGTTTGTTTGTTAGTTGTACTGTATTTCAGATTCCACTTTTATGCTTTTCAGGTGTACTTATTTGCCTGTAAGAAAAGGTGCTGCAAAAGTCACCAATCGTTCCTTCATTCAGAAAAATCGACTAGCAGTACCACCTCGATCTCTGGAGACTACCATACCTTTACTGTTGGTATCTGCACCTCTATTATTCTGCTGATAAAGAAAGTAATGTCTCTATACTTTAAATGAGAAATTTTCGCTCGGGGCAAAGACTGGTAGTTTAAGAGGGTACAAGTTTGCAGCTTCGTAAAGTGACGGTTAACATATGGAAAATCGGTTTTTTCCAGTTTGCGTGCGATCGGGGAATCGGGCAAAAAAATGTTTCAGATGAACTGGTTTTTGGTTTTTAAAATCGGCCAATTAGGGCCGGAAATATGGCCGTTTGAAGGGATTGAGCTTCAGGGGTTTCAAGGTAGGAAAAGGGATCGGACAGGAGTGTTTAAGAGATAAGGGATGGGGTTAGGAGGGTAATTTTTTTTCTGTTGTGGGTGGCTATAGGAAGAGGTCTGGATCTGCTTGTGCGATTTTAAAAAATCAAAATGGGATTCCTTTATCTTTATGGCAGCTACAACTTCCACTTGGTCCGAATTAATTTTTGGTAAAAATTCAAAAATGGGAAGCAAAAGAAAAAATGAAATTTTTCTCAAATTCGTTTTTTTCACTGAAGGGGGGAGGAGGGAATGAAATGCTCCTCAAGAGACGGGGATTTTCATCCCCTTCAAAAAGAAAAAAAATTAAAATTCCTTTATTAGAAGAGCCAGGACGTCAACTTTTAGTTTAAGTCCTGTAGAAGGGCAAGGGAAAATCCTCAAGAATAATTTTTTGTGTGGTTGACAAATAGTGGAGTAGATCTGATGGAAAAAAAGGGGTCAAACGCAAGTGTTTTTTTCAAAAAAATTTTTTTCCCATCTTATAGAGGACGACTTCTCCCACTTCCCTGGCACTTTCACATCATCCAAGCAGGTGGTGGGGGGAAGAGGGGGTTACAGTTGAACATATGGAAAATCGGTTTATAAAATTCCAAATTCAACATCTTCGGATTTGCATGATTCGAATCACTTATTTCTCCAAGGAAGGTAAGTAACTTACCCCGTGGTCAATAGCAACTAGCACTTTACGGGTAAAATCAACTTACCTACTTGAAAACAATGTGACAATAGTCTACTTACCATAGTGGGAGTAGGTAAAATAATTTTTATATACGACTAATAAATAATATGAACATTAAATGGGTGATTTTGGGTATAAAATGCCATCAATAATTAATCCCATAGGGAATTATGATGAAGGAATTATTGTGATTATACCCCCTCGCGTACCAATCAGAAAATTATGCACGAATCAGTCTATCTGTGCACATTAAAAATGCCATAGAGACCGGTAACCGGAAAAAATAAACAGACGTCGCCGTAAACAATCAAAATAAAAACGGGTTTTGTGGAATTGTGTTTGACTGTGTTAGTTTTGTGGTTTAAAGAATGGAAAGTGATTCAGAAGATACTATCCTCTACCCCTGTACTCCACCAGAAATAACTGAAGGGGGCAGAAACAACAGCATCTAATTTACTACCATAGAAATCAAAAAGTTTTTATGATAAAACGTACCAAATTTTCATGGTTCATGGACGTGATAGTATTACTACCCTTGAAAATAGTGCTAATCATACTATAACCTAAAATATGCCCTCATCAGTTTAGTTTATTAACTGTAGTAACATAAATTTACATTTTGTTGAAGAGACATTTAAAAAATTAACATTTTTTTATGGGTTTATATATTATGTATCAGTATATTTTATATACAGGTTGGTCGTATATAAAGTATAGTATACAACTCAATATAATAGCTATTATTACCTCGGATGCTCACAACACTCGCTCGCTGCGCACGCTCGAGTTGTAATCTTCATCCTCAATAATAATAGCCTTCATTATAGTATCGTTGTATAATATACTATTATATTATTAATCAATATGGAATTATGTGATATTTTTTAATTATAGGGTAGATTGTTAATTTCATCTTGATTTTCATTTTGAAAATGTCCAACATACCCTTCGCCAGTTAAAGAACCATACAAAAATATGAAGCCCCTCCAATTATACCAACCAACAAGTTAGTACCAAACCTGCCTTGCCTCGTTGCCTTAATAATCTTGAATTTTGTTGTGCCCAGTATCACATGTTTCGGTTGAACATACCCGTTATTAGTAAATTGTACTGAAAATGCTTTTGCAAATATCTCGCCCGATTAAACGTTGCCAATTGCGTTCAGATTAATTTTAAATTCCACCAAAAAACTACAATATATTATTATTCAGGATGAGGTCGATGAGGAATGACGAAAAAGTACTGTCGAGGTATCTATCCTAAACCGATTTTATAAAATAAACGAATAATACTTCAATTACATTTTTCTTTTTAATTCGTAGTTTAAAAAATATGAATTTCTACAATGATGATTATATTTGTTAAGCGGGAGTGTACCATATAAATAATATTTTATTTAAGGGGTGTCAAAGTGCAATTTCGCCCAGAGCGGCAAAATAGATAGATCGCGCTAAGGCTAGAAATGTTTTTTGTTGCCAAATTAGCAAGAATAATAAAATTTGCGATTCATCCTCTGTTTATAAAGATATTTAGACATCATGTTCACAAGTTTGTTTTTTTCTACTATTCTGTGGGTTGTGGTCATTAAAATAATTATTTCCTGTGACAGTATCTAAATTTCTGCTTCCTTTTCATTAATGTTTATTTGTGTTAAAAACAATTTCCTATGAACGTAGACAACAAAGAAAATTTATTAAACTTAAGTAATATTAATAAATAAATATAATTCTGCTTGATTGCGTCGATATATTTTATTAGAAAGAAAATTGAAAAAACTGTTTGAAAATTGAGTACCTACCTATACAAATTTTAATATACATAGTAGATGTTGCATATAGTAACTAAAATAGAACTGTATTAACGTGTTCAGTAGGAGAGAATTTGTTCTAAAAGCGCAAAAGCAAAATGGTCAGGAAAAGCTTTGTAGTATTTAAAATATATACATTTCATAATTCATTTATTTATATTAAAGTCTGTGCAAGTCTACAAAAAGTATTTTAGCCGAGTAATAGTTAATAGTAATAATTAATTCAGTCTTCACAAATATTTTACAAAGGGTATATTTATCATTAGATTCTGGATAATTTCTTAACAAATTTACATGCTATTGAGTTGTTTAACATAGATTAAATATTAAGTATTTAAATCTGTTAATTATGTTATCACGATAATGAAATTATGATTAGACTGACTGTTAATGGGTTATTATTTATCACGTTAAATTAAATTAAATACCATGGGTGCGATTTGTATACGAGCATCCCTAAAAATATATCTACATGTTTTAAAATCATTGGAAAAAAGTAACCTTTGCCATAGATCATCACATAGATAAATAAGATAGTTTTTGTAAGGGTGTAATGTAGAACTTATCACATGTATTAGTCAAAATTAATAATTCCATTTTTACTTTCTTTTCTTTAACTCACAGTGTAATCACAATTTTTGTCTTGCCAAGTCTTGCATCCTTTATTTAATACACTTGCTGACATAATCATGCAATTGATAAAATGTTGCACAGTTAGTAAGATCGGATGACAATACAGTATTCCACCGTTACTTTTACCAATATCCGCACGTAGGGGGCGCGGGGGTGAAAATTGAAAATTCTGCAAAACGAAGGAGCGAGAAATCAAAACAAATCGTTAAGAGACGAATTTTTATTGAGCGCTCTCTACGACCCCCGCGCCCCCACCCTCAATCTAACCTAAATATATAATGTTATCTCGGAAAATCTAAATTAACCGACTAATTAAACTTAGGCAATGTATGATAATAATTGAATTAAAGTATGACTAACAAGTAGAAATTAAAAAAATATATTTTTTTAAACTTTCCTTTCTGTAAATAGTTGTGCTAAAAAGTAAAAAATAAAAATGTACGACTGCAAGAAAACCAAGGCGTGAGCACCTTGTAATATGTATCATCTTTATGTACGCATGATTGAAGGCAATATCTGTACTGTCATAAGCAAAAAAATAGAAGGTCACTATTTGAATATGTAATGAGTAGCCGAAAATGACAATGTCACTAAAATTAAAGTTAGATGTACACAAATAATTTTAGCAAAAATACGTTACAAAACTTGTCCCATGTTTTTTTGCGCACGATAGTACAACGATTCAACTCCTTTCATACAATGATGCGTATAATCATACAAAGTGCGCACGCCTTTGCTTTTCTTGCAGTCGTACATTATTATTTTTTACTTTTTAGTACGACTTTTTTACAGAAAAGCAAGTTTAAAAAAAAATTATTCTTTTATTTAACAATTAGTGTGAAATGCTTAGGGGGAATACTGCCGGGGAGGACCGCGTGGTGCAATTTTTTGAGGTGAAGCGAGTTACTTTGCTGCCCTCATCTTTTTACTTGCTTTTCTTTAACTCACAATGTAGTAGTTTTCAGTTTTCACAATCTTGCATCCTTTAGTTAACACACTTCCTGACATAATCAGCTGATGAAATTTTGCACAGTTACTAAAACCGGATGACAACATAATATTCCACCGTTACTTTTGAAAATATCCACACGTAGGGGGTGCGGAGATAAACATTGAAAAATTTGCAAAACGAATGAGCGGGAAAGCGAAGAATTTTTGAAAATCCAAATTGAATTTAGCCAATGTATGATAATAATTTAATTAAAGTATCTAATCCACTACATTTAGTGAAAAATGAGCCAAATCTTCAGACCAATTCATACAAAAGCAAATGAATGTTACATTATATATTTTTTTATGATATAAAAGCTTATCGCGAGATTTTCCAGCGTAAAGGAGATTGCTCGCGACAAGCTTAAAAAGCTAAAATATAAATATCATAAATATAATAAATATCATTAAAAAAATTATATAATGTAACAAAATGATGGGTTTGATTTACTTCAATGTTTATTTTCTACTTTTTAGAGCATAAATAAAAACTTTTTTTAAAATATTTTTAAAATAATTTTATTTTTTACTTTTTAGTCTTTTGATATGTTGTAACCCCCAGATATCGATTTTGATCTAAATGACAACAGTCGTCAGCCATATTGGCGCCGCCATTTTGAATTTCTGAATTTTGACTAAAAATTCATAATTCGCGACCTAGAAAACCCCCAGATGTCTAACTAAATTTTTGACCAGAAATTCGTAATCGGCGAGCCCGAAAACTCCCAGATATTTTGACTCGAATCGGATCATAAACGGTAAAGTCGTTCGCCATGAAGCCGCCATCTCGTTTTTTTCTTATACGAAAATGTTGAATTTTATTGTCACCGGACCTATACACATGTGCAAAATTTCAAAGCTCTAGCTAAATTGGAACTAATCGAAATTTTGATTGCAAGATTGACCTAAACCAACTAACAAACATTGTAAATTTAATAAAACTTTTAAAAATATGAAAATAAATAAAAATAAAATATAAAACACATACATAACATACAACATAACACAGTAGCGTGGCCCCCATGCCCCCCCCCCCCTATGACCGCGCCCGAATGTTAAGTCCCACTGATCCATTATTGTTGTTTCGAAGAATTACTGTAATGAATAGAACAAATGAAGAGCTTCGCATCTACTTGGAGTATGAATAGGCTCAGTATCCGGTCTCACTCTTTGACGAAGCTGGTATGCGCAAGACTAACAAGTCAGCTTTCTATGACAATTTCCGGTCATCTCAATATGTACCAGATCTTCAAAATGCCACTTATGTCGTTGATGGCGGATTTTTATTGCACCGAGTTATATCGTATCAACAGGAAACCTACGGTGCTATTTGCCGAGCATATGTTAATTATGTGCAAAATCACTTTGGCTCGAACTCCATTATTATTTTTGATGGTTATGAAATTATTAGCAACAGTGTGAAGGCTATGGAGCAGCTTCGCCGGTCCTCAAAAGCTTCATCTGTTGACATCTACTTTGATGAGCAGATGGTTGGAACTGTAAGCCAAGAGTAGCTCTTTTCCAATAATAAAAATAAAATTAAATCGATTTCGATGTTGACAGAAAAGTTCAGGTAAACAATTATATTGTTAGACATGGTAAAGATGATGCTGACATTTTGATAGTCGAAACGGCCGGCGCTTGAGGAATCAAGTAAAAATACTACGGTTGTGGTTGGGGAAGACGTGGATCTTCTTATAATTTTAACTGCTCGTGCACCTACTGATAAAGAAATTTTTCTCCTCAAACCAGGCAGAGGAAAGGTCGAACGAAAAATTTATTCTTCACAAAGGTTTGACTGCCATAAAGATATTCGAGATCACATTATTTCTGCACGCGGTCTCTGGGTGTGACACTACATCTGCCCTGTTCAATAAAGGCAAGACTGCAGCTTTGAAGGTGATGAAAAAACGGCATGACTTGAAACTTGTAGCTGACGTTTTCAGTAAGACTGGTACTTCTCCTGACATAGTCACTTCGAATGGGATAAAATTGAATTCATTACCACCCATTCCAGACGCAGCTCAACAGCATCTATTTCGTGTTTATTTTCAAGTACAGAAATGGTTGGGTAATGTATTGAATCCTACACAGTGGGGGTGGATGTTAAAATACACCATATTGTGGCCAAAAACATCCCAACTTTCTGCACCTGATTGCATTTTGAAGATGATTTTCTGCAACTGTGGACCACTGTGTGGCTGTTGGAGATTGGGACTTAATTACTCACTAGTTTGCGACAACTGATATGGACAATCTTGCTTGAATGCTGGACCGATTGAAGACTCGTCAGAAATAGAAACCGTCACTGAAGCAGAAACTCAAAGTTCTCAGATTGGCTCGGATTTCCTCGAACAATGAATCGATGAATTTATAGAAGGAGAAAACGAACAAGAAGAAAATTATTAATTTGACATCATTTTGACAATATGGGGATATTCATTTTACTTCTTCATCTATAGATAGAGAAAATATTGGCGCCATGAAAAATTCAACATATAAAGGTGAAATTTTGGGCATAAAGACCTGAGAGACCCTAGGATGAATCCTAATGAATATTTGTCAAATTGAGGCACCAGATGCGGCTCCAGACAGGGTCAAAAATAATTTTTCATTAATTTTAAATATATTTTAAATTAAGATTTTTTAACACGGAAAATTGTATTGAAGTGGCTCTGAAAATTTCTGGCCAGCAGAGCAGGGACAGATCCAGGGAGGGCCTAATAACAAGTTTACGTGGAATAAAAATTGCTTAGGAAGGAAAATTGTTTCGATTAGTCTTCTTTCATATTTCTCGTCGTAGTACCCAGGTATGGTCCAAAGACAAGTTTTCATTTAATCAAGGAATCATTAAAATTAAAATTGTTCATAATGAAAAATTGTATTGATAGGGCTTTTTATAAATTCCTCGGAATACCAGGGACGGCTGCAAGGAGGGACCAAAATAAGTTTTTGCCGAACCAAATAAATTTTCACATAACATCACTTAAGAGCGGGAAACTGTATTGAAAAAATGTTTTTCAAATTTCAGTTTCAAATTCAAAGGCATTTCGAGAAAGTGCTTAAATCAATTTGTTGTCAGATCAAAAAATATTTCCAATAAGACCAATTGTTCAGAATGAAAAATTGTAGAAACCTTTTTTTATATTTCTTGTCAGAGCAAGAGAGACGGCTGCGCGAAGGCTTCATATACAATTTTTCGCCGCATTAAAGCATTTTTAAGATGAAAATTGATTAGAGCGAAACAGTTTAACCAAAGGGCTTTCCGAAAATTTCCCGTTACACAGCCGCTTAATGGAAAGACTAAACGTTTTATGCTTCTACGCTTTACCCCATTGCGCGGCCCTGATGCCCGGCACTTGTGTTGTTCCCTTTGGTTTGCATAGTTTAATATTGTTTGACTGTCGTCTTCCAATTTCGGTTGTTGATAAGAATATAATATTTTTAGAGCAATCCTTGAACTGTTTCAAATAAGAAAAATGCGGAATACATTATTTTATAATACATTTCTCCATATTGAACAAAAGGTTAAATCATTGATTAACTAACTAAATCAACTATCATATTAACATATTATTTAGCATAAAACTTAAATAAAACTAATGTATTTATAGGATTTTGCTATTTACAATATCGATACGCGATTTTGATACATTACAAGTAACTTATCAAGGTCAACAGATCTAAAGATTTTATTGTGATTATCAGGTAATTTTAGTGATGAATTATTCCGAGAATGAATTTGAATAAAACGTGGAGATAGTATTTTTCATCCAATAAACGCTTCCAAATTATTATGTTCATAATAATTATAATTTCATTGGTCAAATTTACAAAGGACGGTTCAAGGTATTTAGGACAAACCAATTACATTGTCAATTCAAACTCGAAATCTTTTCGAACTGTTCATGTCTTTAGGGAAAAGCTTGTAATCGAACGATGCGATTTGTAAACCATCCTTGTAGGCTGACTTACGAATTGAGATAAATTGTAGAATGACAGAAGAGTAAGAGACCTAAGTAAATGTAAATCAAAGTTGAGAGTTTTAGCACTTAAAACCGTTCAATAAGTTAAGATTTCCACAGTGTCATATGCTACAAAAAATGCCAGCCACTAAGTGCTTTTTGTCCACTAGAAAGATAAAAATGTAGGTAACCTAATATTTCTTGCATTAAACTATTAGGCAATATTGAAAGGAAGTCATACCTTTTGCCTTAGAACATACATGAGGAACCATGATACTAAAATGTAAAGATATGCTCACCAAAATTCCCAATTCAATTCAATAAGACTTTATTTTTTATTTTAATACAGAAAAGTAGATACCTCCCCAGAACCCACACGGAATCCGACCATGCAACCACCGCGCTAATGTAGTGGCGGATTGCAGGGCCGGGCGGAGTGGGACTGATTCAGCTAAAAAGAAAATTAAAATAACTAAACCTAGGCTCCTTCCATCGCAGATGGATTAATAAAGGGTTAAAATTAGGAACAAGTTTAAAGCACAAACTTAACAAAACTGAATAAAAACTACATACTAAATTAAAACACTCGCGCACTGATCACTTTTAATTTCGTCTCTGACGATAACACCTCAGTTTGAACAAAGTGTCTTCTGCGAGATACGTCAATGCTTGGCTACGCATAGCTGGCTTAAACATTGATTTTAAAAATTTGGATTGTATATAATGTTTTGCTTTTCTAAAAATATGCGAGGCGAAATGAATTTAGAGACAAAAAGGTTACAAACAGAAAGGGACAGGAGGCAGGAAAAATTTAAAGATACAAATCGCCGGTATGCTGCACCACTCCGGCGCCGCGTATGTGATGGACGGCTTGACCACAATTGCGTACAATATTTTTTTATTTTTTTGTCTGTTGAGTTTGCTACCCCTGACCATGAGCGGATACAAACTGCTGGACAGGGAGTAAACCGTCCGTACAGTCTCATTTATGTGAACGTCAGTTGTTGGTCCAGTCTAACCCCCAAGTACTTTCAGTTATAATTTTGTTTCCCCTTATCAAAATGGGTGCTATGATTTTATTCTCTGTAAACTGACGCTTGAAGACTATCGCCTCGGGCTTCTCAGCGTTCACCTGAATCTTCCACTCGTCGTAATAAGCTGTGGCACGGGGCATGTGCGCCTTCAGCAGGATATTCGCTGTTTGGACGTTGTGTGAATGCGCGTACATGGGTGAGTCATCGGCGTACTTGGCTAGCTTTGTATTCGGGAACTCTGGAAAATCGGACACGTACAGGTTGTACAACTTTGGTGACAGGCACTATCCTTGCGGGACTCCTGCGCGAATTTCCCGCCGCGTTCACAGTTTGTTATTAACTCGAACTTGCAGGGATCTGCTCGTCCCAAAATTCCCCATATCGTTCGTTACTGCGCATGATGTCATCCTGTGACAGTTGAACGTCAATGCATTACCCTGCTCTAGGAACATTAAGCTAATTTTAGGACTCTTTCAGGTGTATTATGTAATTTATCTGTAACATAATAATTTTGCCTAATAAAGGTAAAGGTAATATTGCTATCTTGCTCGTATAGACTTACGTTAATAATATTTTTAATAATTGCGTATTTTTAAATGAAGTAAACTTGGATCTCTGAGAAAACTGTGTTAAATTTTAAAAATTTTTAGGTAGATTTCTCATCTATCTATTGCAGAGTGCAACCAACATGTCAAGACTTCGGGAAAATTTCACTACAGTTTCTTCGATTATGGTTCTATAAGGATTTTATAGAGGAATTTGCGACAGAAAAAAAAAATATGTTTAAATTTTCTGCTCTCTAGAAGCACATTACGAAATATGCATATACTTTGGGTCCATATCTCGGTTAAGTTCGAAGATGTGTGATCGCCTTCTTCGTTTAAAAATGGCGGCAATTCAACATTTTTAAAAAATTCTCAAAATTTTATTTCGAATCCAATATGTACATGCGATCGTTGGACAGTACTCATCTAGACCTACAACTTTTGACTAAAACATTTTTTGCTAGAACGCATGGGAATAATTTTAAAACTGGCGGCGGTTTAAAGTCTTCAAAAAATCCTTAAAATTTTATTTCGAATCAAATATGTACATGTGATATAAGACGAAATCTACCTTTCCGACTGGCCCCTGCCATCGGGGCTTTTTATAAATTAAAAATGTATGTTTATAATAATACACTAATATACATATATGTAGCCTTTAATTTTCTCCAAACATTTCAATCTCGGACACATATATCAGTCATATGTTATCGATCTGTAACGTCTTTATTACTAGTTGTGAGACTTATCCTTCTTAAATTTTAGCGGCAAGGTCCGCAGTCGCTGTTAATTTGAAAAAATATTGGTTGGTAATGATATAATAAATCATAGAGGATACATCTTGCTTTAAACTTCAGTCCGTTAAATATTTAACAATGAATTTATCAATTAAAATTAACAGAATATGGACTTACTTTCCTGAAAATAATTCATAATATCAGTTTCGTTGTCACAAATATTGAAATATGTATGTAACATTTTATTTATTAACATGAGTTAACAAATAACAACATGTTTTATTTACTTTTTTTAAGTGCAGAATTTAATATTATTTAAGAAATTCAACAAAAGTGTAACAAACAGTACTTATATTAGTATTTTTAACATATTTTGTTACTACTTTGCTAGTGTATTATGAAGAAATACCCTAATAAACTTGGTACTTAGTTTACTGAAAAATTTGTATTCATCTTTGGATGCGAGACATTTTATATTATTTTTCTTTCCTAATTTTATAAAAATACTCCCGATAATTTTGACCTCCTCAGTTGAATTTGCATATTTGATATTGATATAAAAGTTTCTTGTTTAAAATTTGCACCATGCATCAAAATTAGGTTTGCTTCAGTGCAGCTTACGTGTGCATATTTTCTAGTAGGTAATTCATGTTAGTATAAATAACATTTAATTCATAAACAAAATTGTTTAATCTAGCGACGATTACAATAGTAGTCACTATGATACGTTTCAATACACTTACACTGTTATTTTTTTATTTATATCAGCATCGAGTATTCACATTACTTACGTAAGTGTAATCACATCAGAGAACAAAATATTACGCGTTAACAAAATATTGTTATGGTTTACAAAGAATTGAAAATTACTCCTTCAAAAAAAAGAATTAGATTTGAAACTAGCACTGACCAAGCATTACTTCAAACATTTTTAAACGTTTTTTGATAAACTTTTAGAATTATACAGTTATAATCATAATTATTGTGCTACAAACAATTGTCAGTGGCGGATTAACCATATGACACGCGTGTTTAGGGCCCTTCTGATTCAGTTGGGGGCCCCGGTTCAGTTGATTTCAACTTCAGAAATGCCGTAAAACATGTTTTTTTTATAAATAAAAATACATATTATATTTTATTCCATCTTATTTTTACTCACACCCGATAATTCGTATATCTTCTTATGTGATGAGAATATTCCATCATATAAAGAAAACGCACTATATCAGCTGACTGGAAATTCCTTGCTTCGTTTGAGCATAATTTAAAATTTGAATATGGCGGAACAGTAGTTTGTACCATCATTTTTTGAATCTGCAGAATAATAGTACATTATACACTAAGGGAGAGAAACGTCTTATTTTTCCTGAAGTGTAATTTGAGGCCCGAGGGCGAAGTCCGAGGGCAACAAATACATCGAGGGAAAAATGGCGGTCTCTCCCGAGGTGTATATACTATTTTATCCACGATCGGGAGTAGAAACATTTATTTCATAAATAAAGAATTATAATAAATTGGGGCGAAATTACAATATTTAGAAGCCTTTGGGATATTTCCATTCAACGTATCATGGCAACAGATATTTGTTTACAAATACATTTGTCAAGTGCAAAAGTTGAGTTTTGGCATTTTTGGTATGGAAAACCAAGAAGAACCGCAAGATATTGTTGAAGCTGCCGGTGCAGCAGTTTTAAACTTATTACCCACAAAATCAAGAAATTTGTATGATAAAGTGTACAATCAGTTCAGAGAATGGTGTAAGAAAAAGAAGGTACAAACGTACACGGAAAATGTTATGCTGGTCTATCTTCATGAAAAATCAAATGAATATAAATCTTCCACGGTATGGGCCCAATATTCTATGTTAAAATCGTGTATGATTGTGTACGATAACATATATATAAGTAAATATGCAAAGCTGATGGCATTTTTGAAAAGAAATTCCGATGGTTATAAAGCAAAAAAATCAAAAATTTTGACACGGGACCAAATTGACTCTTTTTTACCGCAAGCAAATGACGTTGAATATTTAATGATAAAGGTAAGATTATATTAGTGTCAGTAGTGTCATTATATTAGTGCCAGTAGGAAAAATTCCGAGTATAATAGCCACCTACCTAGGATTATCGGATCCAACCTTATATACTGGCCATTGTCTACGTAGATCTTCAGCAACTCTATTAGCGGATGCAGGAGCAGACATCACTACTATAAAACGTCACGGAGGTTGGAAGCCGAGGACAGTTGCTGAGGGGTACATTGACAATTCGGTGCAAAACAAAACAAATATAGCAAATCAAATGCTACAAGCTGCAACTACGGCTCAAAAAACTATAAATCTGAGTAAAGAAAATGTTTCATTTAGTGAAGTTCCTTCGAATATTAATTTCAATAGCTGTGAGAATATAACATTTACTATCAATGTTAATAAATAAGAATTACATTTTGTTTAACTATTGAGCACGAAATAAAAACTCCCCTAGGGAAATTATTGTCTTATTTCGTCCCTAGGGAGTAAATGCTTTACTTCTGTCACAATTTTAATGCCATAGAAATCGATTTCTACTCCCGATCGTGGAAAAAGTCGATTATTAATTAATCCATTGTTATAGATCTTATTTCAGGTACACAAATATTAACAAAACTTGGTTCAAATTAAATGGTATGATTTATAATACGCAAAAAACACGTTCGCATTTCAAGGAACAGTCTCGTATTTAAATAAAACATCCCGTGCCCCGTATTTTACGCCACATCAGAAATCGACCCAAAAATATGTTTCTGTGACGAAACCTACGTTTCGAAGAATTTGACTTTGAAAAATACTAAATTTTTACCTGCGATTCATTGAAAAAAATCTTATCCGTGTAAGTAATCACAAAATTTTACAATCTCAAGTCAAGCTGTAATATAGAACATAAAAAAAATTGATCTCTGAAATATACTCTAATAATTTAAATAAACGCCATAGTAAACTATGTTCAGTCATCTCGTTTGTTATAGCCATAAAATGAATTTTTCCAAAGGACCCCGCAATAAACCTAGTGTCCGTTTGTTAATAGAGTACCTATACTAGTACCTTATGTTAGTTTTTTCTTAATTTTTTATTTTTATTTATAAATTGTTATATTTGTTTATTGTATTATATAGTAAGTACGTAGTGGCCTCAAAGGCCTAAATTATATAAAGAGATTAACCCTATTGCTAATTTTATTTTATCCTGTAATACACATGAAAGAAAATATTAGAATTTTAGATTGGCCCAGTCTAATCAATTGTGTCTAGGGCCCCCGAGTGTCTTCTTCCGCCACTAACAATTGTGTGCGTGCTACAAGAGTTATTTTACTGGCAACGTATTTCTAGGTCACTATAGACATTTATACATCAGGAGGATATATAATTGTTGGTAAATAAGGAAGTTTCTTATGAAAATGTTCAGTAAAACTGAAATAAAATAAAATGTACTAAATTTGCACAAAAAAATATCAATTTTCTAAATTACATAGACGGCGATCTACTGTGATGACCGTGATGTAATGTTAGTTCGAATAATCATTAAATTGCCTTTTATTTGACATATTCCTAATTAGCGTTATTAATAAATACTATTTGAGCAGAACATAACGTATCTTGACATGTTGCAAACGAAATTATGCAAATTTCTCCACCGCCCTCTATTTTTATTAAAAAGCAAAAATATTGCGGAAATGCAAAATTAACGGTTGATCTCCTTCACTGTCTTACGGTCTGACCAAAACTCAGACTAAGAAAGAGATACAGATAAATAAACATTCAGGGATTGTGTGGCTCCTACTCAACTTGTTTATTGTTTTTATTAGACCACCGATTTCATTGGTTCCCGTAGTTGCAAACAACGTCACATGACCCGCGTGCCTTTGCAGTTGCTTTATTTTCATCTGCCGCCATATTTGTTAATACGGTGCATTGCTATTTTGAGCCTGTTATAAACTACTTTATGCTTGTTGTGCGGTTTGATCATCTGAAAAAATGACCAAAAGTTGTTTAGTTTGTTTAAGTACCTACAAAAAGGAAGAATCTCGCTCATTTGACATGTAAGTTTGTTTATACATTGGCGTAGATTAGGGTTATGATGTTTGTGTTTTGAGAATAGTTTTTCAGCTGAACCGTATGTACCATTTTAATATGTATAAATATATGTTCATTCTGCAGGTTCCCAAGAGATTTAGTCCTCAGAAAAAAGAGGTTTGAAGCCCTTCAGATTAATGATCCAAATTTGAGCATCTACATCTACAATTAGGTACGTATATGCTCAGATCATTTTATGCTTTATTATTTTATTATAATTATAAAAATTTTTGACATATTGATAATAAATAATATTTAATATAATTTTATTTTTAAATTTATAACCCTTTTGTCTATCTACGCCTCTGATCGTAGTGGTTATCAAAACATTCCCCTTCCTCCCCACTCTTCCCCTTATCCATGATGTCAACATGATCAATGAACCACTTTTCTTCAATGTGTTTTAAATGGGATTATTTATCTATGTTTCTTTCTTAATTTGAGGACCAAAGTGATCCATCGACTCGCATCATCTCAAGCATTAATACGTAGGTCAGTCAGGTTAGCCCCCCATTTAAAGTTTTTTAAAAGATTTAATACGTAGCAAGGCTTTCGGTAAGAATTGATGAGGGCGCTGACTTCGTTTACTATTATCTCCGTTATAGCCCAAACGTCAGAGTTTTTCATCACGAAAATATCAAAAGGGGAAATCCTTACGCCCTAACGTAATTAAATTAAAATAAAAAAGTTACGATTTCCAATTTTCCTGTAAAATAAAAAAAATTGGGAAAAGTACAAAATTAGGTATATTTTTTTACAATTATCTCCGTTAATATGTATGGCACAAAAAATATATGACACTGTAAATAGAAAAGTAGTTTATTATCTAAAATTCGCTTTTCGGCATGGCGGGACTGTCAACTTACTAAATATGCCGAAATTTCATACTTATTTTTTTTTCACATCATTACAAATTTTTCTTCAATCCTATATTAATATGTATTGGATTGATATTAATATTAATATAAGAAAAATTAAAAGTATGGAACATTAGGCT
This sequence comes from Leptura quadrifasciata, assembly GCA_963675555.1. NCBI lineage: Eukaryota > Metazoa > Arthropoda > Insecta > Coleoptera > Cerambycidae > Leptura > Leptura quadrifasciata. The sequence goes on from OY776676.1 coordinate 104,753,602, forward strand.
CCTAAAGGTTTGAAGGTACCAACTCTTGCCACTGCTAAGAGAGCATTCATGTGTTAAATTTACAGTTTTAGTGAAAAAATAATTAATTTTTTTACCAAAGAGAGACCAATACTTAAATTAGCCCACATAGGAAATCGTCGCCTGCTCATAATAACATGCAATAATTTGTCAAGCAAGCTGAATGAATACGACCAGTATATATAGATTTACGAATTTGAGACTCCTCTTTTCCATCCTCGATTAGATAAAAAATATTATTTACAAGAAACCAACGAGATATTTATCGAGCACCCAAATATGGATAAGGTGTGTTGTGACTCATTGGTGTAAATTGATATGGGTGTTACTATATCATATTTTGCAGTTTAATGACTGAATTGTATCCCTCTGGTGACGGTGTGTTTCTGAAAAAATACCAACTATCTTGTGAGAAGACAGAAGCTTGGCACCGCCTCTTTAATATACATGAAACGCAATTGGTTAGAAGCTCACTGTATATAAAGCTCAAAGATTGGATAGTAAACGCACAGTACGGCAACAGATGGACAGATTTAGATGTGATTTTCACACCATTTGATAAACAGGAAAGTTAGTAGATATTTAAACCTTTAAATTTTCGCAAAGTATACTAAAATATTTGAAAATTATTTGATCGCAATGACATGAATAAGGAGGCAAAAATCATTTCAGCTGTTTTGAATCCATGTACCAGAAAATATTCAGAAAAGTATCCAGTCGTGATACTTTCAATTTTTTGCAGTCGGTTTTAAAATTCGAATTGTTTTCTAGCGTTTATTATATTATTCTATTTTATATACCTATTTTTATATGTATTCAATATGTGAAAGATATATAAAATACATGTAATATGTTTCTTAGACAAATTTCGAAATTGTCTTTTTATACACTGTTTAGATTCACTTTCATACTTAAAAGTAATTGTTAAGACTTTGTTAGGTTATTTTTATTTGGTTAGTTAAGTGGACTCAATTAGATTAGTGGTTTGAATTATCATACCTATTGTATACATAATTTAATAGCCACGTCAAGGGCCATATGTAAATATAATATATCAACTCACACAATCGTATGCAAGTACGTTAAAAGTTGTAAATTAATCGATTATTGTTATTCACGTTAGCGAATACATCAAGGATAGTTTGGTAATAAGCTATTTCATAATTATTTTAATTTAGCGTGTATAATATCTCTTTACTGTATAACTGCAGTTGAATTTCATTGTTTTTAAGTCAGTAAAAAACTTGAAATTAGCATTTCCTCTCTTATTAAATCTTACTCGATCTTGAAATTTTCAAACTCTAAATATGTTTTGTTCTTAGTCGCCTCTAGAGTTTCCGTCTTAATTAAGATCGTGTATCTTTATACGAAAGATTTCCCGATCAAAGAATCTATGAACCAGCGTTAGAGAGAAGCCGCTAAATAGATATGAGAGGAGTGTAGAGAAATGTATGTAGGTCATTAAAATGCAGTGTTTATACCAGGCCAGCCAGGATTTCAATTTGTAACTAACGTTCTTTTTAGGTTCTCTTTCAAATATATATTTGTAACACTTGTTAAATAGTATAGAGGAGAACAAATTTATATTTATATATACAGTATGTCTCACTTATGAGTGTAACAGAAAATAATGCTTTTGTTTTCTGTCCGATTTAAATCAAACTGATCTCAAAAGACAGATCAGCAAGATTTATTTAAGACCACAAAATCACTTTTCATCTTTAAATGCAAGTCCGCCTACGATGCTAAACCATATGAAAAAAAATCAAAAAATCATAGTAGGCATTTTTTAATCAAAAAATTTTATTAATAAAACTTCATTCAAATCATTCAAAAACCCTGAATCCAAAGTTTAGTTAAATTCTAAAAAATGAGGTCTTCATGAAAAAGATTCCAGTCCCAAATTTCTCGTTTTGATAAGCATGCTTTGTTTCTACTGAGACAATTTTGTAAATGTTAGATTAGTTGTTAAGTAAATCTGCTGTTTATATTTTTTCAAAAAAATTAATTCAGAAATAATTTTTATTAAAATGCCTAAAATGATTTTTTCTAATTTTGACATATAAAGTGACACTTTTTAAAACTGATTGACATTATGAAACGTCTTACTTTTTGTAACTAGTTGCATAAAGCAAAATTTTATGCAATTGGTGACGAAAAATGTATTTCAAAATTAGTGACAAAAAGAATTATTCTATTTATTAAACTGTTATAATACAAGTTAAAAACATAAATTATAAATTAATTAATTATTATAAATATTAATAACACAATTATTGCAATTATTCAAATTAATTCCCGACGACATATTTTTTTCATTGCTCGAACTTGCTGTTATTTGGGAAGTGGCGCACATTGCTTTAGATGTTTCACCAAATATTTCTTGCGCTATAAGTTTCTTATTATTCATAGAATTTTCGACATATCCCTCCGCAACAGAGCTAGATTTCCAACCTCCGTGCCTCTTTAATTTTAAAATATCAGCGCCACTGTCTGCTAGAAAAGTGGCAGAGCTTCTTCTAAAGCAGTGGCCAGTATATAGAACAGGGTTTGAAAGACGAAGAAATTGTGCAATAACTTTTGGCAGACTGCTAAATGTGTTAATTCCAACAGGATTTCTGGTACATTTTCCATTCGCATATTTTACAAAAAATCTGTTGTGTTTAAGAACCTGGGGACGCAACTTAATATATTTTCTTAATATTTCAACAAGATTCGTATTTTCAATGTCTCCAGTGGTAATTGCAAACTGCCGTATAACTTTTGTTTTTGAAGGTGGGATATCAACATGAAAATAGCTTCCTTCGTCTATAACATTTTCAACTGGAAGAAATGTTAATTCTGCTTTTCTGCATGCTCCTGCCATTCCAATTATCATTGCAACTTTAGCCATTAAGTATTCTTTGTCATCAGCTTCCACTAAAAATTTGGCAAAATCTTCTTTAATAAAAACTTTTGACTTTTTAGCACTGTACCCGTCCGCTTGACTTTTAATATATGCTACCAAATTTGTATATTTTTTAATATCAATATTCCTTTTCAGATTTAGTTCAGACCTTAACATTGAGTAAAGTGTCCATAATGTGGAAACTTTTAGATCTTTCTTACCCTCAAAATATGCAAGTAAAACTTTCTCATTAACATGTTTAATTTTCTTCTCATCACACCACGTAACAAATTTTTCGTATGCCAAATCATAAACTGCCTTTGACTTTTTGGGAATTACTGATAATAGAGCATTACCTGCTGCCTCTTCAATATCGCTTGGTAGCTCTTCAGAACTTGAATTACTCATTTTTAAAAAATAAAACTAAAAATATATCAATCTCACTAAAAACCTTCCGTCTAGACTTTTTTACAAAATGTCAAACTGACAACTAACATGAAGTAACAGCAACAAACTAAATTTATGTTTTCCAAATTTTTATCAATTATATTAAATTTAATTTTTTTTATTACTTTCTTCAAAATTAGAAAAAATCTTGTATGCAATACGTTACGAAATGAAATTTTGTGTAACTTGTGAATTTTTGCGAAACTCACTTCGTTCGTTCCGCAAAAATCTCACGCGTTACACAAAATTAGGCATTTCATAACTGATGGCATAAATAGCTATTTTTATTATACCTGAATTACAATAATCTATGTTTTTGAAACTAAAAACCGTGCAAAATCTGACCTTTAAAGCATTAGAGCTTTAAAGTTGCTTAGTGAAATACACCGTTTCTATGTTACAGATTACAAATGAAATTCAGAGATTACCTTTTAAAATGAATCTATATTAATTAATTTTTCTAATTTTCACTTTCCAGTGCAGGTATAATTAAGAATAGCATATAATACATGTGTATAAGTAGCCTTTAAAGCACTTACTCCTTTAGGACCTGTGCGTGCTTTAAAGGGTTACTTATACACTTATACTATTTTGATCAAAACCTCATTTTTTTAGAATTTATCTAAACTTCGGATTCAGGGTTTTTGTATGATTTTGTACAGTTTTGTTAATAAAATTTTTTGATTAAAAAATGCCTACTATGATTTTTCGATTTGTTTCATATAATTTAGCATCGTAGATGGCATTGCATTTAAAGATGGAAAGTGATTTTATGGTCTTAAATAGAACTTGGTGACCTCTATCTTTTGAGATCAGTTTGATTTACATCGGACAAAAAACAAAAGAATTATTACGCTGTTACACTCTTAAGTAAGACAAACTTTATATTGGAATAGAATAGAATAGAATATATTTATTAATATTTTTTGCCATACAAAATATGAATAAGGTAAGTCAGTGTTAATTATCTAAAGTACATAAATATAAAATCCTAAAAATTGGACATAGTAAAAACAAACCAATTCGATTTACACATAATAAAAACATTTGATAAAAACACCTGTAAGCATAAAGTGTACACATATACACAGGTTTCATGCAAAAATGAAGGTACCTGGGAGACAAGACGTTTATACAATCTATACCATGTTACAACACTCAGTAATAAACTCTTCCAAAGTATAAAAACAACCTTCGATTAAAAATTATTTTAAATTTCTTTTAAACTCAGCAAAACAGCGTGACAATTTAATTGCATTAGGTAAAATGTTAAAGAGACTACAACCTGCGTAGACTGGCGACTTTTTATATCTCTCGTGCAAGCATTTACCAAGACGGAACTTTTCTTTATTTCTTGTTCGGTAATCATGAAAGTCTATATATTTTTTTAATTTGGTTTGATTTAGGTATACAAAACATAATATTTTGAGTATATAGATTGATGTATAGTGTATACGACCAGAATTGAAACCGTATAAAAACTAAAAGCCAGCAAAAACAATCGGCATCTCTTTATTGTTTTTCTTATGACAAGCATTTCTATTTACCTCCGCAAGCGATGCCGACTGTTTTTGCCGGCTTTTAGTTTTTATGCGGTTTCAATTCTGGTCGTATACACTATAAAAGTTAATATGCATCTACACTTAAAAAATTCACGGTATGACTCCTTATAATCTAAGTTAAACATTAGTCTCAATATACGCTTTTGTATTATAAAAACGCGAGTAGATTCTGCAGATTGACCCCAGACCGTAATATTATAGCTTATTGCTGAGTATACTTGGGCATAATATAATGACAATAAGGCAGTTTCATTTAAGTCATTTTTTAAAGAAGACAGCGCAAAGAAAGACTTGTTCAACTTAGAGCATATCTAGTTAACATGTTCAGAAAAATTAAGATTTTCATCTACGTGAATACCTAAAAATTTTGTTACATTTGTAATTTTTATTTGAGTATTATCTAGAGAGAAGTTTATGTCTGGTACAGCGCGGTTCCCATAAGAAAATTTTACACACTCAGTCTTATTTAAATTTATAATTAATTAATTTCTGTTGCACCAGATCTTAAATTCCTCTAATATGATATTGACTCTGTCGATAGCACCTAAGACATTAACCGCTGATACTACAATTGTGGTATCATCAGCGTACATAAATAACCCTCCGTGTTGTAATATGTAGTCTGGTAAATCGTTTACAAACAAGAGAAATAGTAAGGGGCCCAATATGCTTCCTTGTGGCGTACCAAGGTCTGTATTATATAATTGGGAGTCCACCTCTCCTACTCTAACAACCAGCGACCTGTCCGTCAAATAAGATTTTATCCAATCATTAATCGATCTTACGATGCCTATTGCTGCTAATTTATTTGACAAAAAAATCGGGTTTATAGTGTCAAAAGCCCGGGAGAGATCAAAAAACGCACCAAACACATACTGGCTGGAGTCTATTTTATCATGAACGTACTGCACAAAGTCAATCGTGGCTGTTTCAGTTGAGCGGCCAACTCTAAAACCATGCTGGCAAGTTGTTAATAATTTATTTATATTTAGAAAAGAATATATTCTATTGTAAACAGCCCTCTCGATTAACTTTGAGAAATTACTTAAAATTGAAATGGCCTTGTAATTTGACATTTCAAGACAGTCGCCTTTTTAAACACAGGCACAACTTTATCTGTTTTAAGTAAACTAGGGAACTGACCAAAATAGACAGAATTATTTATTAAAATGGTTCAAATGGTATTCAGCAAATAGCCAGAAATATACAAGTGGTGTTTACTATGAGTATAGATACATACAAGTGCATCAGCGGGATACTGTGCATAAAAATGTACATAAAAAGATATAAATTGTAACTAGATGTTGATACAATCGGCTATAATTGCTTCGATTGCACCTAAATGATAACCTATAAATAATTCATGTTTTATGTTAGCCATTTCTAAACAAACAAAAAATAATAATATTAATACTTAATATAAGTGCCAGCCGCAATACCGATGGCGGATGTAACATTTACGAGAGGAGTTTTTCAGGGTGACTTCCTAAGCCCTCTCCAATTCTGCATCTCACTATTGCTTATCTGTCACACTACGCTAAATCCGCGGACACCAATGCGATCACAATCGCAGGCATAATAAGGTCACCCATTTATTTCATATGGATGACTCAAAACTGACTGTCCAGCAAAGCTCTCGCAAAAAAGAAACTGCAATTGTGATTACAGTGGTACTGGAACTTAATATAACGTATCATAACATTCCTCGAGGCGCATTTACACATTCGTACGAATAGCGAGTCGAATCGCAAGGCGGCGGATCAAATGTATAGTCGGTTTTTGGGGGCGAAATGCTTGTAGATTTCCATGTCGTTGTCGCCCATTCGCCTCGGCTTGAACTGAATCTCGCCGAGTGTGAAAACGGTCACTCGCATTGGTGAGAGACGAGGCGAACACGAACGCATATGTGTGAATGCAGTTTTAGAGTTAATGACATTATGTATTTCATATTGTCTGAAAGTTATTTGTGGCATTCTACGAATATTTTTTCCTATTATTTGGGTTTTCTACCACATGTATTATTATCCTCTTCAAAAACAAATCACCGAATCTACAAAATAACAGAATTATTGGAAAAAATAGATTTACTAGATAGTTTTTTGGAAAATGTAAATAGTAAGGAACCGTCTATTAAATTCACATTCTAAGTAGAAAGTAGGAATGAACTACCGTTTGTAGATGTTTTAATTAAAAGGGCAAATAATACAATTGAAACAAGGGTTTATAGAAAACCAACACATACTAATAGATATCTAAATTTTAACTCACATCAGTCAATAAATGTTAAAAGGGGTGTTGTAAAATGTTTATACGATAAGGCCAAAATAATTTCATCTAATAATGAAATATTAAATAACGAGAAAAAATTTATCAAATAGGTTCTAGTACAAAATCAATACCCTGAAGCCTTTGTTGATAGAGTTTTCATAAATGTTGAAAATAGGGACAATTAGGTGCGACAAAAACCTGAACGTCATTATACAGCAATAATTCCTTATGTATACGGACTATCGGAGAAGCTACGCCGTATAGGTGACAAATTTGATGTTAGGACGATATTTCAAACGGAGAACACTTTAAGATCTATTTTAACAAAAATAAAATAGATAAACAGGGAGCAGAATTCAATTCTATTTACAACATTCCGTGCGAATGTGATAAATGTTATGTGGGTGAGTCACCCAGACCTTTCAGTGTGAGGTTGGATGAGCACAAGAATTACATTAGAAAGAATGAAATTCAGAAATCAAAGATTTGTGAACATGCTTGGGAAAACGGACATAGAATAAACTGGGACTCGGCAATAATTTTAACAAAAGAAGCAGATACCAAAAAAAGAAAAATTAAAGAATCAGCAATAATCTTATTGAATGAAGATAAGTGCATATCGAATTGTTCTGTAGATATTTGTACAACCTGGCTACCAATGTTAAAAGAAGAACTTAACAAACTCATCATTATCTAAAAGAAAATATCATCAGTTCTGTGTTCTGTGTAAGTAGTAAGTATCTATGGAAATAACATAAACAGAATCTTAAAGTTGTGTATTTGACATAAACAGCAAAATAAGAGTTCTTCCAAAAAAGCTTTGAAAACAGAAAGAGACTACTTTCCGAAACGTCAGCAAAATACATTATTTCTGTGTTTATTTCGATTTATATTATTTGCAAAACATAACCTCTGACTGTTCCTTTGACGTAAACGTCACGGGCGCAGAGGCTTTTTTCCAATAATTCTATTATTTTGTAGATTCGGTGATTTGTCTTTGAAGAGGATAATAATACATGTGGTAGAAAACCCAAATAATAGGAAAGAATATTATGTATTTCATATTTGTTTTAGTTTTTGCGATTCTTGCCTTACTAAATGAAGATATAAGGTAATTGTCCGAAATTCTGACACTGACCTAAATTCTGACACTTTCAATAAGAATTATAAGAAATAGGTGCGCGTCTTTAAATTTAACAAATTAATAACTGATGGAGACATCTATGAACATTACTTCATATCGGTAACAAATTAGTTCGTTATTTTACCGGCAATTATTTTAGCGGGAAATGTTGGCATTTGGGTAGTTATCGTTGTTCATGGAAGTGTGTGCTTTTGTGCTTCAATACTTCTAAGGTAAGTGGCTAACAGCTGTCACATTAAATATAGTTTATTCATACAAATTAAGGCAAATGCTTTGGTTATTTGTTTTAATCACTAAAATAGATATTAATTAACTCATTTAAGCAGAATGAAATGCATATTTGTAATATAACCAAAAAATTTTTGAGTGTCAAATTTAGGTACAAGTTTTTTGAGGCTTGCTATAATTCTGACAATAAGTGTCAATTTTAGGTACAAAGCTTTCTCTAATAAAAGCAGCCTATTTCCTTGTCTAACAGGTTTATTATACATTCTCTGCCTTTATTTAAAATAATTATTGATATTTAAGTTATTTGTCCTAAATCTGACACGCGTGTCAGATTAAAGTACTCAAGGTGTCGAATTTACGTACTCACTTTACTGTATTGTCATTTTCAGGAGAGTTCGAAAAAATATGGAAATTATTCCAAAGAGGTCATGCTTGATGCGATTATGGCTGTAAGAAATGGAATGCCAACTGCAACGGCTGCGAAAAAATTTAATGTACCAAGAATCACATTACTGTATAAAATTAAGGGGAAGTACCCCATAGACTGCAAAAGCGGAGCCTCAACTATTTTAACATCAGAAGAGGAAATTCGTTTAGAAAACTGGATTATAGATGTGGCAAGAATGGGATTTCCCGTCACAAAAGAACAGTTATTAGATAGTGTAGCTCTTCTCGTTAAAAAGTTAAACAGAAAAAATACTTTTACAGATGATCGACCTGGTCGGCATTGTTACGAAGGTTCTTTAAAACGACACCCAATAATAAGCGAGCGAATGACACAAAATTTCATTAAGAGTAGGGCTGAAGTTTCTAAGATTAGAATTAGAAGATGGTTTACTGAAATTGATGAATATTTTAAGTCAGAGAAAATAGACTTTAAGAATGATTCTCGTCGCATCTTTAATGGCGATGAAACAGCCTTCTTTTTGTGTCCAAAAAGGAAAAGTGCACTTGTCAAAAAGGGTTCAAAAACGGCATACAGTTATGCTAATGCAAATGAAAAAGAGTGTCTCACTACATTGATTTTGGGAAACGCTGCAGGTGAAGTGGCACCTCCAATGGTTGTATTTGCTTATGAAAGAATACCCAAGCACATAATTATGCAGATGCCTAAGGAATGGGCAATTGGTAAATCGGACAATGCATGGATGACCGGAGAGAGTTTCTACGAGTATGTAGCGAATGTCTTCCATCCATGGCTACTGAAAAACTCAATTCCACTTCCTGTTGTGTTATATGTAGATGGCCACAAATCACATCTAACAATGAGTTTGAGCGAATTTTGTTCGACGAATAAAATCATCCTTATCAGTCTCTTTCCAAATTCAACACATGTCCTGCAACCTTTGGATGTTGATATATTTCATCCCTTGAAGGATAACTGGAAAAAGGTTGTACACAATTGGCGACTTGCTAATAAACGTGAATCATTAAGGAAAGAAAATTTTGCTCCCTTATTGAATCAAGCAATAAATGACACATTTAAAAATCCCAATATACTGAAAAATGCATTTCGAACATGCGGTTTATGCCCATTTAATCCGGATGGTGTAAATTATACAAAACTTCTAACCTCGAATGAACAAGATAATCTGAACACAGATATTAATACTAATTCAGAAGAAAAGGAGAAAATTAGGACCAATCTAAAATTTCTGGAGAACTATATTGAGAAGAGTAAGTTGGATGGATTCTATATTCATAAAAAAAACCGTACGAGCCCTGAAAATATTGAAGATAAAAGTCTTTATCAGTTGTGGTCTAAAATTTTTGATGATTCTGAAATAGAAATTGGACCAAATGACGAAACAAATATAATAATAACTGTTCAAAATGTTAATGAAGCTGACATATTAATAAATGTTGAGGACAATGACTTAGTATTGGAAGGAGATTGGATTCAAGAAATTTTGGATACAGATCCTGTGACCAATGTAAGCAATATTTCACAAGATGAGACTAGAACAGATGAACAAATGGCCAATACAGAAGATGTTAATGATTCAGAGGTAAATAATAATCGTAATGACAAAAGTGTGGAAGATGCTGTGACAAAATTAATAACAGAAAATAGGCCAGCAATAAAAAATGTCGAAATGTCTTGTGTTGGTGAAAATGATTCTAAAAATGAAGTGTCACTAGAAAATCAGGGAATATTACAGGAATAGAAATTTCTGATAGTTTGAATGTCGAAAATCAAAAACTAATACCAAATACCTTAATACCATCACCATTTAAATCTGTATTATTTTATCCTGGTCCATCAACATCTAAAAAACAAAAAAAAAACTGTGGAAAAAGTTCCCAGTGTAGTGACGTCAGATCAATGGCAACAATATTACAAAAAGAAAAAGAATGAAAAAACTCTAAAGGATGGAGGAAAGCTGAAAAGGAAGAGGCAACGAGAAGAAAACAAAGAGAAAAAATAAGAACTACAAAGAGCGAAGTGTAAGAGAAGCAAAACCACGATTAAAGCAGCTAATAAAAGAAATGCAATAGAAGAAGCAAAGAAGCATCTTTTCAGTGATGATGATGATGAGTCAGACCAACAGTCAGAAAAAGTTAATTTCGACCCTACGATACTAGAAGTTGAAGAATATGTCATTGTTAATTATGAGAACGAGACATTTCCTGCAATCGTTAATGAAGTTAAAGAAAATGCGGCTTTTGTGAGTGTTATGGCCAAAAGTGGTTTGGACAAATGGAAATGGCCTGCAGAAAAAGACGAGATTTGGTATGAGTTTCACGAAGTTCTTGAAAAAATTGAAAAACCAAAAGCTATCAATAATAGGGGCATTTTTGCTGTACCAGAAATCAAAAAATATCGTTAATTTTTTCTTAAATATGAAAGTTGTATTTTTTCATTTTATTTTCTTATTATAATGCATTTTCTATATGATTGGGTTTATTTATCCATTTCTTTTATCGAAAATCATGAATGTCAATTTTTCAGGCATATATGTCACTTTATCGTACTAATGTCAAATATTGGGACGATGCGGTGTCAAAAATTTGTACATCATAATTTTTGTAGTGTCAGATTTGTGTACATATGTAGTGTATTTTTAAATAATTATTTTTCAACTGAATGTCTCCTTATAGACAATTTTATAAGTCCACACGTTAATTTATAAGGTCAGAAGAATAGTAATAATTTTTTTGCAGGTATTTGCAATATTTTTGTCAATTTTTATCAATTAATCCTAAACAGATAAAGCTTAAAGTGTCAGAAATAGGGACACTTACTTTATATGTAATATTGTTGGGTAACTCGTTAGATGCTTTTGCATTTTGATATATAAAACTTCTCTGTCTAGATATTGCTTTAGTGTTTGGTAGTCTCACATTCCGATTTACATTTCAACAATTTTTCTGTAAACCAGGTTGTTGAACATATGATTGCCTGTAGTAAAATATAATACACATTGAAAAATGTATATAATGTTTATTACGTTGGCATCTACGAAGTGGGAACTTGTATGATAAGTCGGTTCTTTATTCAATATTATTGTTAGTAGCCTTTTATGTTTTATTTCTAAACGTTTTTAGCGTGAGTGCAACACCCCTTCCCAACCTAAAATTGCATACCTTAGATGTGAAAAATGAATGATGTAATATTTTCATTTGTATTGGTTCCAAATTTTCCTTTAAACTTTTGAATATATAAAAGTGTTATTTTATTAGTTATCTGATTAATAAGCTCACCCCCATTTTATTTTTGATCCAATAAATATTGATGCTAGTTTAAAATTATCATCGATAGCAAGTTCACTAAATGGAGGAACTTCTTTATCTGAATGTGCATACCTCGCCAGTTAGGTGCTGTGCAGAAGATACCAGTATTATTATGGCAAATTACTATAAAACCACAGGTGTGTAAATCAAATAGAGAGTTAGTATATATCATAAATAATACAGGATCTATAGCCGTTCCTTGCGCCTGCGGTACGCCATATTTTGCTATTTCCAGACGCCCTTCCGGAATTTACACGAGTTTAAAAGCATTATTTCAGAAACTGAGATGACTCAATGTTGATAATAGTCTAGCATATCATACTCTATGTCAAATACTTTGTTAAGGCCAATAAGTAAGGCTAAGTACTATCTAAGGCATCATATACCTTGCTTACGAGGTAAGTAATAGCATTATGAGTACTTGCCGTTTTTATTTAGGCAGGTATCATCTGAGAACTGAAAGTTGACGTTTGCAGCTAAGCGAGCTGCGTGAATCAGTTTCCGCACGTGAACGGAAAGTGAATGTTATTTTACTGAAGGCATTCCAGCCACCTTTTGATCTTAAAAATATTCTTTCTTATTATGTGATTTATTTGCATACCTACATATCACTGATTTTCTCAGTTACTTCGCAAGAAATTCTTATTGTAAGTTACTTGCGGATGATAGGTATACCGTCACGATTTTTATTTGTAGTAAATACTTCTAAAAAGCTACGACTTACTGCATATTTGTATTCAGTGCTCAGCCTTCCAAAAACGCAGCTTAAATTTTTATACATTTACAGCTTTCTTAATCTAGCGAAATATGTATCAAAATTGGTTTAGTGGTTCAGACACGCAGATATAACGATGCTGCTTTTTATACTACGCAGTGATTATCTGTATGTTGTTTTGTATCCTTAATAATGATTTCATTCATATTATCATATATCATTTTTATGCTTTTTCTAAAAATCGAGTTACATCTTGTACTCCTTACTATACTATTTTGTATATCACGGTGTGTATTAGATTATCTCGGAACAGATTTAGAAAAGAATCTACAAAATTCATGTTATTTTGAGTAAAAATCAGTATACCCCTATATTAACATACGAAGGCAAAATATTTTTCTTTCCATTGTTCTAGTTTTATCATATATTGAACATGAAGGGCAAATATTGACGTATTGACAATAACTTCCTTAGTTATCTTCTTGGCGGTGGTATTTATAGAGCATTCTTATCTAGTGTGTATTTTTCTAATGTATTAACCTCTATGAACTGTAATATGAAAAGCACTTAATATTCTTGGCTTTTCCTCACTATTCTCTTCCCAACTTAGACATTCATATTATTCGCAATTTTGAAAATATTGTTGAACATAATAATATACAGTATATAATTTTAATACTTAAATCATTGTACTATTGTACAAACACAAATGTGATGTACTATTATTGATTTGTAAATTTACAGTATAGAGGACATACGGACAGATAGACATAGACCGTGTAGCGTACTTTCCCACAATTAAGCATGAAAATACCATAATCGTAAAACTAACAAAGGTCATACCTTTAAGGCAAAAATGCCAACAGGCTGGAGGCAGTAATGGCCAACTACAATAGCCAACCGTTCTTTGGAAATTACGCTCATTTACAGTCATATTTCTGTTCTCAAACAATTCGCTTCGTATATTTAAACTTAAGATTCGTAACCACTTTTTGTTAAAGTTTTGTTTAATAAATAATTCCTTCTGAAGAACATTTAATTAGTTGTACCCACACAACAATTGGTGACCCCGACGTGATCAGAAGGAGCACTCGTATTAGTCGTGTTAAGTGCAGTGCAAGTAAAAGAAAACTAACAAAATGCCAGATACGGAGCAACAAAACGTTTCAGAAACAGTGCGTGAAGTCAATCGTGTGTCCGTAAAAATTTCACCCACACAACAGACGATATTGGAAACAACTTGATACTATTGAATTCAGTCAGAACCATATGTATGAATTAAAATTTCGTAGTCTTTTATTTTCTTTGGTTTTTGAGTCATTACTCAATGATAAAAAATATTGAGGTGATAATTATTTTGTTGCTGAGGTCAGTCAATAAGCATTTTATTATATTCCAGAGTTTTTACGCTCAATATATAAGTAAATGATATCTATATTTTGATTTTATTCTTGCCAAAGAACATTTTAATAAAACAAATTAACATAGATTTAGATGAAGCTTATTTTATTCTTATCTAAAAATATTAATTGTTTTAATATTGCATTTCATTATTTAACGAAACAAATCGAGAGTATCATGTTAAGAAAATGTTATTTAATCCTATTATCTAAAGTCGGAGATCAATTTTATAAAAATAATAGGTAAAATATGTTCTTTAGAACAGTCAGCCGTTTACACAGTTTATTAAGGTGAAAACAATAAACTAGACATAATTGTAACGCGATTACGAGAAAATAATGGTTTACAGACGGAGAAAATGTACTAATTTAACTATTTTGTCCCTTTGTCCGACCTCGGTAAATCAAGGGGTGGTTTTTTGAGCTGATTTTTCTTCAGGAATTTGTCGTTCCACGAAACAATTTGTCGCGAAATTACATTAGGCAGAAATAGGATAATTAATACATTCAGCACCATCACCCCGTAAATCATTAAAGGGTGATTTTTCGCATATTATTTGCTCACAACAAATTCATGACAAATTATTTTGATACTCAGAGCCCTCTTCTCGATCATTTTAGACCCTTCCGGAATGTGGTAATGCTAACTTGATTATCAAGTTGGCATTACCATGGGAATTTTTTAATAAAGCGCGTCGTTTTATTAGACTGATTATTTTTCAGGAATTTGTCATGAGTGACCTAAGAATTTGTCGTGCCAGAAAACAGTTTGTCGTGAGTTTTCGTTACGCAGAAATAGGAGAATTAATAAATTTTTCACCGTACTCACTACCACCCCTGTAAATCATCAAGGGGTAGATTTTTGGACCGATTCTTCTTCGGGAATTTGTATCAAAATTATATTACGCAGAAATAGAGTAATTAATACATTTTTCTCTGTACTGAGCACTACCACCCCCGTAAATTGTCAAGGGGTGGTTTTTCGCATATTATTTGGTCACGACAAATTATATTGATACTCAGAACTCTTTTTTCCACCATTTTAGCCCGTTTCGGAATGTAGTAATGCTAACTTGACTATCAAGTTGGTGTTACCGTGTTTTCTTTTTTAAATAAGCCGCGACAAATTTTTTCTTTTCACGACAAATTTACGACAAAAAAGCGACAATTAATCAATCCATATATTGACATTGCAAAATTATACGGTAATGCTAACTTGATGGATGTTATATATTTAGAAGTAGAAAAAATATTGTAGTTCATAATAATATTTGATAAATACAGTTATTAAAAATGAAGTTCTTTAAACTTTTATGGTTCCCAGGTACATTAATAGTACTTTATACAACAAGTGGGTAAAATGGTGTTTTTTACAAGTGGGGTGCTTATAATACGAGCCGAAAGCGAGTGCTATTAGAAATTAGAAAACAATATAATTTTGTAAAATACGGCAAAATGACACGGTTACCTTGTCGTAATGACTAAATTCTATTGCTGTTTCCATAGAAACCAGAAGTTTTATATCGCACTACAAAATAATATTATATTACATTACAAAGGAGGTAAGTAGATTTTACCAGTCGAGGACAATTTTGCGCCCGAGCTGGCTGGAGTACGAGACTGGTCAAAACTTATACTTCCTGTGTGGTGTATAACGTTTTATCTGCTTCCCTGTTGTTCATGAAATAAAAAATCAGATTTTACATTTCTTGATCAATTTATTTTGACAGTGATAAAGTAATTTTTTGACATTAGTGGATGTCAAATAGTCTGCTCTGATTTTGTTGTTACTAAGGCGTAGTTAACAAACGTGAGGGAAGTTATCCAAATTTTGTGAATAATGTTACTAATTGTAATAATTGTACTATTACTATAAATACTAATTAACGATTAATAAAATTTCAAGTTTAACATATTTTGCATGATTCGAAATCACTTATTTCCCCAAGGGAGGTAAGTAACTCACTTATCTTCCGTCGTCGATGGCAACTAGCACTTTACCGGTAAAATCAATTTGCCAATGTCTGCGTTTAATTGCCTATTTTATTTTATGAAATGTAATTTATTTATGACCGATATAACTGTAATTATTTTATACCTTTTCTGCAATTTTATTAATTTAATTTTCGCAATGTGAAAGTAACTTTATCCTACTGTCTACGCTGCTGCATCTGGTAGCATTGAATAGAAGAGGGCGTTACTTTCCGTAAGGAAGAAGAATCACGTCCGTTTGTGCCGCACGCTGCGTATTAGTTATTGTCAATTTTACCGCTACAATGGACTTTTCCTCCACTGCACAAAGAAAAGGTTAATGAAAGGTTTTTACCGTTTAATTAGTACCTTACATTAATAACACACAATTACATTAATAGTGCACATATCTTTCTTGGTCCTTCGAGGCGGATATGAACTGGCGACTTATGAATTTACAGTCCACGTAAGCCTCGAAGACGGTCTCAAGCATTACCACCTAACCTGTTATTTTGTCAGTCAACCAATGCTAGTATGATAAACTTGAATCAAGGCTCGGCGAAATGCCACATATATTGGGAATACGGGGCAAGAAATCCTCTCGGCATGGACTCTCTTTTTATTGAGAGAACATAACACATGCTCGACGGTCTCGTATTCTAGATTATATGTTCTACACCTAAGGTTGTCTGCAACATCTTCTATGTGAAGAAGTTTATTTAGTATGCAGCGTCCTTGTTAGTAATCCATAAATCCGTGGGTTATTTGTAAACATTTGGAGATAGTGATTGCCTAGCTTAATGGCTGGGTGACAGGGTATCGAAAAAAATTAGCATGTAGTGTTCATAATGTTGCCGAGAAGTTATCCGAAGAGAATACCTTTAACGTTTAATCTGGGGCCCAATTTCAAAGATATAGTTCATGTGTCACTACTATTAAGTTCAAAATACAATTAAAATGACAAAATTTTACTCTTATAAAGTTTCAGTGGCTTATAAGTACTGAATGTGTTTTGCAAGGTCGTCAAAAGCAAGCTCTTTTTGCAGAAGGCGTAATATCAGAATCAATGGTCTAAATAAAATTTTTTTAGTCTATAAATGTTTGTATGGCTTAAAATACCAACTCGATAGCAATTTTTCATGTAATTTGGGTGTTTTCACTATATGCAAATTTGCTGTTGATATCATTAAAATGAAGTACCTACTATATTAAAGCACTTCCCAACACTTAAAACGTCATTTCAACATGTATTAGATTAAAATTTCAACAAATAAAAAACGTAAAATTTGAATAATAAAAAGAGCAGGCAGAACGCCCTGTGATTGGTGTGACGTCATAACTTGGATTAATGGCGGAAATGATATCTAAATAAGTGGTAATACAGCATTATTTACGTTTTACGTGCAATTATATAAAGAAATGACTAATACGGGATTTGTAAAAGCTACTTCTGGATATTTACCAGCTATGGACGTATTCATGATTGCAGAATTTATGAAAAAAGACGGCCGTTTCAACATAACCGAGGTGAGAAGATCTAAAGCTGCAACGTTAAGTTCCTACCTATTTAATATCATTCGCATTCATGTACTATCATTTTAAGGCAGTAAGTTAATTCCTATTTACCTGATGTGTCTAATATCTATCATAGTTTGTAAATGTAAATAGTGAACATAACCTATAAATGTGGCTCATAGACTTGTAATGTAAACAAATAATTGCCGGGAATATACACATTAGATTTAAACAGTAAACTTTTTGCACGCCAAGTTTAAGTAGGTACCTTTATTAAATAGGACATTTTTTGCCTTTATTTAATAATTTCAGAGCTTCAAGAGAGAGTTACGGAGACAGAGCTATTGGTTATATGGTATTAAAGCATGAAGGCTCCGTATGCACAGTTAAATGCCGAATATGTCCAGAACATAAAGTACGAAGTAAAGCTTATTTTGCAGTTTTAAATAAGGAAATAACTCACTTTAAACTGATTTTCACACAGCAGTAAAATACTGATGCTATTGTACGTGGATCACATCTGTCAGCTTTAAACCACTTTATTTTACGTTGTTTTTGTTTTGGTAGTCACAAAAACTTTCCAAGGTGCGTTCTTGGATGTATTGTTGCATCCTGGCACAAAACACCACTTGTTTTCCATTATAAACGTTAAGACTTTGTAAAATAATATTAATTTATAACACAATCAAAGGAGTTTGTTTTCAGAGTCCGATCGATGACGTCATCAGGGCGGGCGCTAACGTCACGTAGTGTTTTGGCGGTTAAATTTCAAGTCAAATTTCAAAATTTTTATTTAAGGGTATTTAATTGATTGGTACTGTATTTTCAAATAATATCATATAATATAATTAACTATTATCTTACCAGTCAAAAAGATTTTAAAATTTGTAAAAACACCGAATTACGGCTCTGAATTTGGTTATTTGGAAATTTTTTAATTAAAACACGGCGTTAATATAGAGGTGAATGTTGTGGTTAATGGGGTAAAATCACAACATGAAAAATTGCTGTCAAGTATTATAAGTTCAATATTCATATATGCTTCTGTCATTTCCATTACATATATTTCTTCATCCGTCCGTATTAAACAGATGAGCGTTTCCTTGTTTTTTTGGTTAACACAATGCATAGTGTCTTTCCAACAGGATTAGTCTATTAATTATTAATTCTAGCACTTCTCTCAATATTTATTCATTAGTGACGTGACGTTGTCAAAGAACTACTATTATCACTTAAATCCGACCCGTTGATATGCCATGAAAATCTTTCAACGGTTACAACGAAATCTGCCTGAGCAGATATTTTGCAATCGCGTGCGACATGTAAAAATAACTTCATGAGAATTTTTGCAAGCAAAATAATACCTCACTTAAAAAGTTACTTCTTTCGAAACTGCAACAAAAAATTAGTTCACATCGTTTTCTTTTAGAACAGAAACAAAAAGATATATTTTGATTACTGTCGTGAGCAGAAAAAAAAAGGACAACTTTTTTTTTCTAATGTAAATCTGTCTCTATTTGAATATGTAATGAGTAGCCGAAATAAAACAGATATCACTTTTAAGTTATTTTTTATTTTAATGCTGTAGTTATTGCTATAGTAAATGATGGATGGTTAATGAGACAAATTGCACTGCGTTATAACATTAACAAACATTTGGTGTGTAACATTTTAAGAAAGTGGAGAATAAACGGTACGATTAGTAGAAATCCTGGATCAAAGGACAAAAGATATCCTACTTAAAAAGAAACTATTAATATTTCGTTATTGCATCATTTCTATTTATAACTTCTATAAGTCTGTTTTTCATAGAATTAAATAACCTTATACAATAATCATTAGTAATATTATTTTCTAATGAATTATTTACTATTTCCAGTAATACTTCGGCATTCCGTGGTCTCACATTTCGTTTTTGGATACTTCTTACGAGTAGTCCCCATACTTCTTCCACAGGGTTAAGATCTGAACTATGACTGAGCCAGTTAAGAACATTGATGTTGTTATCTTGAAACCAGTTAGTTACCGTATGATCAGTATGAACGGAACAATTGCCTTGTTGAAATATGAACTCATTATTAGGAAATAATTATGACACAGAAGGGAGCATAATATTGTCTAAAATTCGAATATACGTTTCACTATTAAATCGTTCCTCAATATACCATAAAACACCAGGACCACGTGCCGATATCCAACCCCACATATTGACGGAAAATCTACCACTTTTATCATTGTTAGATATATATTTCTCATCAAATCGTATATTCGGAGGGCGGTAAACACGAATACGACTGCTATGTGTTGACTGGAAAGTTTTATCGTCTGTAAAGATTACATTGTTCCAAAAATTTACATCATGCGCTAAACATTCAAGAGCAAATCCTACTCGAGCTTCTTTATGTTCAGCTTTAAGTAAGTATTTCTGTGCTGCTGCATGACAGCGTAGCTCCGATTCTCTTACTCGCCGGCGACCAGTACTACTCGATCTAGGAAAATTCGTTTCTTCAGCAGCCTGAATAACTGAGTAAAGTGGATTTTCTACTAAAGCATTTACCAATTGCAAATCTTGTTGTTGAGTTGATATCCTTCGTCGCCCTGATCCAGGATTTCTACTATAGTCGAGGCAAGAATTCAAGCGATGCACGTCACAGATCGATTCTATAAGACAATACTGCTAAGAATCATGAAGCCCCATTAAACTGTACCTATTTATGAAAAAAGCTTAATAACCAGTGTTAAAAATTACTCTTTTTAACGTAATTAATGATTAAAAATTATGTTAGTATTAACATTTCTTTAATGAGATTACTCGTGACGTGCATCGCTTGAATTCTTGCCTCGACTTTAATCGTACAGTTTATTCTTCACTTTCTTAAAATGTTACACACCGAATTTTTGTCAATATTATAACGCAGTGCAATTTGTCTCATTGACCATCCATCTTCTGCTTTAGCAATAACTCCAGATTTAACGAAATCGCTTATATGAGGCATATTAGTTTTTTGCACACTTGCAATAAATTATGACAACTAACTGGCAATATTCTTTCCTACTGACAATGTCACAAAAATTAAAGTTCAATATACACAACTAGATTTTACCAAAATACCGTTATAAGACTTGTCCTATTTCTTTTTGCTCACGACCGTACCACTTCGACTCTTTATTTACCCGGCTAGAAACTATAACAAAATTCGAGTTGAAACATTCTTTTTACAAACTGCACTGATTTTGTACTTTTAACAAAATTTTCTTCACTAAGTTATGTACCACTGTAACTTATTACCAGGCGGTATTTGTAACTTCTTGGAGGAAACTTTTCAATGATGTAAAAAATATCAAGAACAGATTTTTCCAGATTTACAATTTTGAAGGCAGTTTATCATTTTTTATGCCGTAACAGCCCACACGTGATTCCTCAGTGATTCGGGAGCCTACTTGTCCTTGAATACCATGTACTACATACATGAGAATCATGACTGAACGTATTTCAATCCTATCCGCAGGTGAACCTAAATCTATAATAGTAAGTACAAATAGACAGACAAATAGAAGCGCCGAAGTTGTGAATATTAAATTATTATCTGAATCTTTTTACGTTAGTCGATTGCTCTAACAAACTGTTGCATGGTAGTTAGAAACGACACTTCATGAGGTTCTCCCCTACTCACCATGAGACGTATATAATATTATGTGAACTCATATATTTCCAATTTATATTTTGAATAGAACCATATACAAATTTATTACTAAATTTTAATTAATATTAATAATTTAATATGGTTATGAAAAGTTCTAAAAGTCTATAAGAGTTGCAACTGACCTAAAATCGACTTTAAGTAAAATTTTTATTATTTCATTTATGTGAGTTTAAAGAACCCAATCTTATAGTGAAATTATATTCTCCTTTTTTTGAAAACGTGTATAAAATACTTTTAAGTATCAAAAAGTCGTTCAGACTTCGAGAGAGTGGCACCTTCACAACGCGACTAAACGTGCCTGACGTCTCTTATTACCGACCGGGTTCATTTAAATTCTTCGCTAATAATACACAATATACGACATCTGCCTTTATGAACTCATGCATCTGTCTTATTTTTTAATAACGTAAATTGGGTCCAGGCATAATAGCTAGTAAAATTAGACTTTTACTTCATAAAAATTCCGACGAAGCTGAATTTTTGTGGAGGCCTTTATTTTGATGAAATGAAATCCTGAAAGGTTCCCTTAATTTAACCCGTGGATTTCATTTTAGGTGGTGTAAGGGAGGTAATTTTTTTTGCCATTATCTCGAAATATATAAATTCTCCGAGAAAAATCGCTCTTATGAAATTGTAGCTCATAAAATTCTCTACAAGAAAGGTTCATATACTTCTTTCGTGGAATCAATGAATGAAGTTTGAAGAGACAATGTAGATGTGACTATATGTGACTATCTATATGTGACTTAAGGTGCAAAAAGTATTAAATCAATGGAGCAATGTCGTTGATATTCACTATTTTTTTGGATCTACAAGATATCCTGTTAGATGCGTTCACGAATGTGCCTATAATAAACAGGAAAAATTTCTTAGCAGCAAAAAATAAAACTATATTTATTTCCATGTTAGGCTAAAAATTGGAAGATACAAATATTTCCATCAAAGAAGTCCAAGATTACGCCGATGTCTCTTCATAAAAACTGCATTGGAGTACTATCATTCATAATCGACAACAATGCCTTGTAAAACCATTTCTCACAAAAAATTAGTGTAAATATGCTCCTAAATATAGTCGACGAAAACAAGTTTAACTGTTGCAATATTTTCTCTGACAAACGTAACAAAATGTCAAATAAAATTAGCGAATGATTTGAGCTCCCTATCTTATGCAAACATCCCATATAATATGATTTAGAAAACAAATTCATTTTTTTCATAGATATCATCCAGGAAAATTATGAATACTGTTTTACTCTAAAAATGGTTAAAGTGGAAGAAATTCTATTATGAGAAATAGTGGGTTACAAAAGAAATAAAAAATTTCCTGCTTACATAAAAGGCAATTAATAAAATTAAACGATAACTACAAAAACGACATACTTGAAAATTACAAAAAAGTTATTGTACAATACTGCGAAAAGTTATTATCCAAACAAAAAATATCGCTATTGAAGAAGACATGGTTAGTAGCCACAACAAAACCAAAAAAATATGGAGAATTATAAAGAAAAGCAAACATATATCGAGTGAGTAAAAATAGAGGATAATGCCGGTTAAATACGATGAAAAACAGACATCTTGGTAGAAATGCTCAATGATTATTTTTTGAGTATTATTGATGTTTCAATCTGCAATACAACAAAACAAAGAAGCAAACATGGTGAACACTTATCTGCAGAATTGCACTGAACTGAATAACAGGACGTTCTTCATAAAACCGCTAATAGAGACGAAATACTGTCTATTACAAAAAAATTATTAAATAAAAAGTCGTCAGGATATGACAATACTTTGCCAATTTTATTTAAAAAAGTTATAGATCTGTTAGCTGATGAACGTGAAAATCTATTAAATGACTCTTTTATACAGGGTGTTTTCTCTAAAGCTTTGGAAAGATTACATGTGCCACTAATTAAAAAAGGAAATCCGCAATGTAGTTCAAACATTCGACCCATTTCCTTATTGATCACAGTATCAAAAATTTTTGAGAAACTAATGAACAAAAGATTATTGAAACTTTCAAATTATTCTATTGTATTCAGTTCATGCGAATAAGTAAATTGACAAAGTAAAAAATTTCTTGCTTCTTTAAAGAATAAATATAAAATTTTGTAATTTTTGTAAAACTTACAATTTTTCAGTTTCTAATTTTTTATTATTTTTCCATTTTCATTTTCCACGATTTGTTTAATTTCAAGCTATATTTCATAATATTAATAAATCTCAATCTGATTTGAGAGATTCTTAAGCCATTGTAAAAAGTTTTATTAAAATCGGTTCAACACTTCTCGACTTAACGCGCGGATAATGATATAAGAGCACAGAAACAACGAATATAAGTGGTATTGCGAACCTCCTATTTTTTTAAGTTCACTAAGAACATAATTTGGGTGAATAACCTTAAGTCTGGAGATAATCTGACCCGTCTTCGGTACCTGCAAATAAATTCGACCTAAAACACGCTTGTCCACAAAAACACCTGGGGTTAAAACTATATTAATATACTGTCCAAGTTCATCTGCAAGAGAGTCCACTTAGTGGCTGTTATAAAGTGGTTGTACCAACTAATGATTTATTACTTGGGCTGGTCTTAGAGGGTGGTGGTTGGTTAGGAAGTATTATGTTTTTCTATATATAGCGGTTAAGAAATCATGTCAGTCTTAAGTATTCTGAAAATATTTTATTTTGGACACACACTGAAGGTCGGACTACTGTATAATACATTAGGAAAACAGTTAGTAGTCGAGGTAAGAAACCTTTCATCTTGCAAAATAAAATAATTAGAACCATGACAATTAAAGATTCACGTTACTCCTGCAGAAACCTATTCTCGGGACTGATCTTAACGATTGCTTGTCTATACATTTTAAACCGCGTTTCTTACCTGAAAAATAATCGAGATAAAATTGTCAACAACAGAACAGAAATAAACAATTATTCCTTAAGGCTCACTTATAATATTAACATGCCCCATTATTGATTCTCATTTGTAGCTAATGGACCTCTGATAGTGTCTATTAAATTTTATGACAAATTGTCTGTCTCGAAAAAGTGATTAGCAACAATAGTCCACTGCAATTAGTCATTATAAATGAAAAATGACGGAACCCAGGTATAATGAATGGATTTGTATTATTATTATTATTTTATTTCTAATGCCATAAACTAAAAACCCATTGAAAATTACCGCAATTTCGAAAATCCGTAAATTTAAAAAAAATTTTTTAGAAATCTCAATAAAAAATACAATTATCGGAATTTTTAAATATTTCTTTTAAGAAAATAATGATTGTTACAGTTAGTTTTCGAAGTTGTTTATAACGAATTTGTAAAGGAATCAATAATTTTAAAATTAATTTGAAGATGGCAGAAACTCCAAAAAGCTAAATAAATTAAAGAATCATTAAATAATACAAGCATATTAGTTTTTTATAGAAAATAATTTACTAATAACTTATGCTAAATAATACTTACTATAAATTTTAATGACAAATAATTACAAATTTTTATTATAATTGTCTCCGACGTTTTCGTTTCGATGTCATTCATTAGTATCATTGGTGGTGCATTTAAGCAGCTAATTCCTTTGCATAGTAAACATGCTATAGCACAATTTAAGCCACTTTTTGTACATCCACAAGCAGAGCCACACCCAGTGAACAAAAAATCATTTTCAATAAATTTTCAGAAGCTGGTGGTTGGTTCATTCCACCAACTTGATCTTTTGTCTATCTAATAGAAAAAAATAGAAGGCTGAAAGCTTCGTTAAAGTCGAGAAAATGACGATTGTATCTGCCGATGTACGAGAATCGGCGATATCTATTATAAATTACCCACCCATTATCATCATTATTACCTATAGCTATGAAAACGACAACTTCTTTAATGAAATAATCAAAATGGTTTATAGTGAGGAAGAAAAAGTCCAAGTTTATACAAAATAGATAACAAAGATTTATTTGGGTAATTTAAATATAAATAAACGATAACTTATAAAAGATGTTCGATGTGTCCACCATTATTGTCAATTCGTAATTGATAACCATATTGATTATTTCATTAAAAGAATGTCACTTATCAAACATAATAGTTGTCATTTTCATAGCTCACTTTAATAATGTTAATTTTTCCATATTTACAGTAACTAGTTGAACTAAGATATTCGACGTTTAATAATTTAAAAACGGTATATGGTAGGGGTAACACATGGTATAATAATCTTTCCATACTCCAAATTTTCAAAAAAAAATCGATTTTCTGGGAAGAAAATCAGAATGCCGTAAGCGGCAGGTGCGTGTGTTCCCGCTTCGAGATACCGCCTCCGGATAGGTGGGATATGTGAGATTTCTACCTTCCGCCAACTTCGATGGCTTGTATCTCAGTCGTAGTAAGTTTGCACAAGATGCTCTTCCAGTATCATATAACACGACGTACGAGAATAGGCGAAATTCTCGTGCCTTCCACTTTGACGGCCCGTATCGTAAGTACGCGGCGGATTAAAAAATACGTGTGGCACATCATCTTGGAGAAAATTTAATTCACAATCGATCTAGCCCAAGAAAAGGAGGGTATTTATATAGAAATTAAATAATTTTCGAGAGAAAAAATGAATATAGCTGTAAAAGGGATATACTACACTAGAAGTAACGTCATTTTCATATCAAAATCATTAGCGGAAAGTTTCAAAGGGTAAACTTTTTAGTTTTTAGTATAATAAATTCAAAAAACCCGGAAACATTCAATACCATTCATTATAGCTGGGTTCCGAGGTATAAACCTAATATAGGGGGGCCGATCTGGGAGATTATTATTGAAATCTTAGATATGATTTTTTTGGAAAGGAATGAATATTTTTTAACGAAATTTGGTATACAGGGGTTCTAGATCATGCCGAACAACATTCTGTAAAATCAAAAACTCTATCTCAATCGCTAATATAAATTCCTAATGTTTACCAATTTCTCTCATCTCTCATAGTAGGCTCCATAGTAGGCGTATTTAATTAAAAAAAAAAAAAGTT
Source organism: Leptura quadrifasciata (assembly GCA_963675555.1). Taxonomy (NCBI): domain Eukaryota; kingdom Metazoa; phylum Arthropoda; class Insecta; order Coleoptera; family Cerambycidae; genus Leptura; species Leptura quadrifasciata. The sequence goes on from OY776676.1 coordinate 104,780,216, forward strand.
TAATAACTTTTTAATCACAATCTGAAACACAAGAAGTATACCAAATTTGATCTAAATCGATCAACAAATCGCCGAGATATTGTGGTGTAGTGGTGAAAAGTGAGATACACTATATTATCTACATTGTGTTTCACTTCTCGTGAAGACACCCCTGTATCTCCTTTATTTGTGGCTGAATTCATTTCTAATTTTTATCAGATATACAACTCTATAAGGCGACTTTACATAACACATAAATGTCGTCTAGATCTAAAACGCCGGCCTACTGCGATAAAAAAAAAATCGCAATTTTCGAGAAATTATAGTAGGCTTAGAAATAGACAAAAATTTTGTTAATAAAAGTTGTTCAGAATCACGAGACATGCCCCCCTTTCAAAAAAAAAAATGTTTGTTTCACTTCTCGTGTTTGACTTCTCGTATCTCCTTTATTTGTGGCCGAATTTCAAGACTAATTCATGGAGTTATACAGCTCCATAAAGCGACTTTGTCCAACACATAGAGATAACTTTTTCCAACAAATGAAAGTTGTGAGCAAAAATCATGATTCAATAAAACGCTAAAAGAGTCACTTCTTATTATTACACATCAAGTTAACAGTGTAATACAGTTTTTGTTGTTGTCACTGTTCTTGAGAAGTAACGCTCCATCATATCCTTCCTCCTTATCGGCTCAGAGATTTAGGAGCGGTTTTTTTTGTTTTAAATGTTAAGAATGCCGTGAAATTAACTGTCAATATTATTACTTTTATGACAGAAGTGATTGTTGTTATCTATTGTTGAGTTTGTTAGTTTCCTTATTTGATTTTCTTACTCATAATGGCTAGAATACTTTTAACTGCTGATGAAAAAGTAGAAATAATAAAGATAGTCGGTGAAAATGTACGGTCTTCAAGAGAAGCAGCAGAAGAATTCAATTTAAGACATCCTCTAAGACAACCAATACACCATGGTACCATAGCAAGAATATGTCACTTGTTCAATACAACTGGTAATGTGCTTAAACCGAGAGTATATCTTAATCGAAGGCATGAAGATGATAATGTTATATTAGCGGCGTTTAACGCCAATCCCACTACCAGCCTTAGAAATATGGCTCGTGACCTGAATTTGTCGGTGTCAAAAATTTGGAGATGTTTAAAACGCCATAAACTACAACCGTATAAACCAAATTTTTTACACACTTTGGAGGAAGGTGATGAAGAGAGAAGACTGGAATATTGTTTATGGATCCAAGGTAATTATTTAAACAATCGAGACTTCTTGAAGAAAATAATTTTCCCGGATGAAGCAACTTTCTCCACCAACGGGGTAGTATCATCACAAAACTCTAGGTACTGGGCAGTAGAAAATCCTGATTGGGTAATAAATTGTAAAAGGCAATATTCCCAGAAGGTAAATGTGCGGTGCGGAATTTTAAACGAAACAATAATAGGGCCGTTCTTCTTTTTTCAAAATATAAATGCGTTACATTTGCGACAATTTTTAAATAATGATCTGTGGAATGCAATAGTCGATTTTCCTTTGGAACAATTGTATTTCCAACTCGATGGAGCATCTATCCATAATTCCGTAGTAGTAAGAGCATGAATGAATGAACACTTTCCCCAAAGATGGATAGGACGAAATAGCCCTCTAATACATTGGCCACCCAGATCTCCTGATTTCACTCCCATGGATTTTCATTTTTGGGGCCATATTAAAAACAAAGTTTATAAGACCAGACCTCAAAATGTGGAGCAGCTTTGTGAGAGGATAAGGCAAGCGTGTTTAGAAGTTACAGCTCAAGAATTGCGAAGAGTTGTAATAAATAACAGAAAGTGGATTGAGAAGTGTATTACACTTGATGGTGGGTTAGTAGAAAGGGGCCGAATATAATAATATAGTCATTCATTGTAAACACTTACTTCATCTTTATTTAATAAATAATTTTAATAATAATTGTGCACGACTTTCATTTGTTGGAAAAGTTATCTCTATGTGTTGGACAAAGTCGCTTTATGGAGCTGTATAGCTCCATGAATTAGTCTTGAAATTCGGCCACAAATAAAGGAGATACAGGGGTGTCTTCACGAGAAGTGAAACAAACATTTTCTTTTTGAAAGTTTTCCGATTTTCACCAAATTTTATAGGGGAGCATATCTCGTGATTCTGAACAACTATTATTAACAACATTTTTGTCTATTTCTAAGCCTACTATGATTTCTCGAAAATTGCGATTTTCTTTTTATCGCAGTAGGCCCCCGTTTTAGATCTAGACGACATTTATGTGTCATGTAAAGTCGCCTTATAGAGTTGTATATCTGATAAAAATTAGAAATGAATTCGGCCACAAATAAAGGAGATACAGGGGTGTCTTCACGAGAAGTGAAACACACTGTATATGTATTATTGATCGTCAAATTTTTTTCAAAACTACTAGACTGGTTTTCGTGAAACTTGTTGCATTGACATTTTTCAACTAGGGAATGAAAAAAAAATTAAAATCAGTTCAATAGCTACGAAGTTGTTTTTGAGGTTTTTATTTATGTATTCGAAGAATTGGCGAATGCACTGGTGTGAACCGTTTAGAAATTTAGTTCTCGAATTGTAATCAAACTATTATGGTAACATAACAGTTTTTTTTTTCTTTATTGGCCCATGTAGATTCTAGGACGTAAATAAAGGACCACTAGAAAGGGTAAAAAAAGTTTTGCAAAAAAATTAAATCAAAAGCGATGAGCACAATAATTATATTAGTGTAAAAGTAGTCTGGTGTCAAATTATAATTTTACAATATTATGTTGTTTCTTGCCTTTGAAATAATAAGATAATCATTTCTTACTATTTAATAATAGTAGTTTTCTAACCAGATTTTAAAATGCATAGTTTTAGTAATGAGGAATATGCAGGCATACATTTAATTTATGGTGAATATAAAGAAAATGCTTCAGCGGCAAAAGAACGATATCGTCGTAAGTTCTCTACCTGTACTGTGCCAAATGTTCGTACTTTTTCTAATATTCACTTGAGGTTAAGAGAAAGGCATGATACATATGTATCATGAGAGAAAGGGGGTGTTTTAAAAAAAGTAGTCATGATTGTGGTCGTCGGAGACAAATAGGAGAGCGAGATATGGAGGCACAAATATTACATTATTTTGGTAAACATCCTGAATGTAGTAATAGACAGGCTGCTCTTCAATTCCACATAAGAACATCAGTATGGAGGATTTTGAAAAGGCAAGGACTTTACCCCTATCATTTACAGAGAATACAAAAGCTGTTCCCTGGTGACTTTCCAGTAAGATTTGATTTTTGTCGAGATTTTTGTAGGATTATACTTAGGACGCCGTTAGATTTTACAAGAAAAGTACTATGCACAGATGAATGCTGCTTTACTCGACATGCAGTTTTAAATTTTCGTAACCAGCATTTATAGGCAATAAGTCTCTTGTGTATTTTTTGTAGATTTTTTTTAGTTTACTAATAAATTTGCTTTTCAATACTTTCGTTTTTAATTTGCAATGTCTCGTGCAATTTATAAGCACCAAATTATCATATTATTATCAGTATGTAATATTGTCAAATTATAATTTGTCGTCAGCCTACTTTTAGTATTTTACACTAATATAATTGCGCTCACCACTTTTGATTGATCACTTAGGCAGATGTAATTTAATTTCTTTCTTCAAAATGGTCGATTTTACGAAATTTTTTCGAGAGACAAAAAAGCTTCTAAATTAATCGTAATGTTCAGTTTTTTTTTAAATGACAAAAAAATAGCAGGCAGAAAGATATTTACAAAATTTCAAGAATGGTAGTTTTTTTTTTTATACATTTATTTAACGTCGGCCTATTTCCGCTACTGAGGCCTAACACCGACGCCTGTAGACGAGCTACCTCCAACCAGGAATTTCGCCGAACCTCTTCCCTTAAGAAGAGTAGGGATCTTTTACTTGCCTAACATTTAATAGACAAGGGACCGACGGCTTTACATCCCCTCCGAAGGATGGTATATCTCCTATACAACCCTCGCCCAAGGAAGAATGGTAGTTAATTTCACTCCTTTGTGTATACGCTAGGTGGATGAAATAATTTCGTGAGATGCCTTTTGATGAGTAACCGAGATGTGCCAAATTTCGTATTTTTCCAATTACGTTATTTTGAGATAGAAATTAAAAACCATTTTTCGGCACACCCCTTTAAGGGGATGTAGCTGGACAGGGAAGGGTTAATTTGAAGATTTTCATGCGAAGAACCCGTCTTAATTTTCGACAGGGAATCTACAGTTACATTTTTTGCACGTTATTACGGGACACCCTGTATGATAGTGGACTTTAACCCGAGTCGATTATTCAAAACCTATTATAGTAAATATCGTTTTAAATAATTCGCTAAATTAATTATATAATATAGGCTTTCGTTTGTCGACAATTATACTCGAATTTTAATTGTCTTTTTGGATAATTTTATTACGCCTTTAACGCAATCAATTTTTTTCATTTTTTAAATTTACTTTTCTATAAATTTTGTATCTATGTACTACATTTACTACTGGATTATCGTTATGTCCCCGTAATTAGTTTCTTTTAATTAGATTTAAATCACTTTTTAACTTACCGGTCTACCTTTAACATTAATATAATTTCTCATTTTGTGAATTTTTCCTTAGATTACAAAGACGTGTGTTTTGGTCTAAATCGAGGCCTAAAGATTTTCTAATTTTCATTATACTTATTTATTCATTCTTGCAGTTTTTAGGTAGATAACATGGTTCTCGATATGGTTATTAAGAAAAAATAGTAGATATTTCATCATCTCTATCTCTCTCGAATACAACTATTTTAAATAGATAAAGTGGAAAGCGGATACCACGTAAACCAAAATTCTTAACATTAATTATTATTACTAATAAAGGAAATGGTTATTTCAAATATAATTAAACAATCCTAGATTTACTTTAAAATACCAGCGTAATAATTAAATTTTATACCTATATATTGTCTCGTGACAAGTCAGGAGCAAGAAGTTGAGTTAATAATGTACACATTTTTTTCAATCGGCAAAATCAGTTTTACTTAAAATATTGTTATGGTCGCGGCAAATTTGCAAAAAATTTTAATCTGTGAACAGTAATATATATATTTATCGGTGTTTAAAAAAGTTATTATAGGTATTCATACGTTGTTCTATATTTATGTTTCAAGTTTAAAAACATAATTATAAAAAAAAACAGTAGGTTTATATATTAGTTATTTACTTATATACTGCTAATTATGCAACAGGTAGATAACACGTGCGATGTTGTAGGTAACAAGAATTAGGGCACCGGTATAGGTGCTATAAAAGTGAACAGGCTGACGCAACTGTCTACCGGCTTACAGTTTGAACATTTCCCTCGCAAAATATCTTACCTAGTTCTGCATAGCAAAGAGCTCCTATCATAGACAAAATTCCGGATAATATCCATACTATTAAAGACTGTCCTACAGATCGTGAGCTTAACAAAACACCCTTCGGTGATACAAAAATTCCCGAACCAATAATAACACCAACTATAATAGCCACCCCATCAAGTAAAGATAATTCTTTCTTCATTTTAACACCCGAAGAGGTACTTTTTGTGGACACATCACTGTTACTGCCTTTATTTGATTTCTCCATTATTAATTTTATTTTTTTATTCACTGTATTAACTTAAAAACTTTAAACTTTTAAATATTTTATAGGTTTATGTTAAGCCGCACTACCACTAGCTGTCATGCTGTAACTACCACCACGTGCTGCCTTGAGCAATAACCTCTTACAAACATCACCGATTCACTGAAAGGCAGTCCCGCTCTTTACGGTTTGAATTTTAATTATCAGCAACTACTTATGCGCAGTCTAGTCAACTCGTTTTCGAGTCCTTTGAGAGTTCGAGTTGGTTTTACATTTGCGCCTCCCTCTAGTAGCTGGTACATGATTCGTATTGTTTGTTGCATCCTGTGTGCGAAATTGCCCTAATAATTTCAATAGACCTACATGTATAATGCGTTAAGTGCCGGATGATATTCACGCGATATTTTTTTTGAAGTGTCGCCGCTGCTAAACAATTTGTCTATGTCAGAAAATTATGTTTAAAAGAAGAGCTCATTAGACAAATAATGCAAGCGAAAGGAAAATATTTGCTAAGACACATAAATAATTACTGTATAACAATTTATTATTTATTTACTTTTTAAATAGCATAATTATGTAAAATTATGTTGACTTATTTCTAGTTGCAAAGGTGAGTATTTAAAGTAACTTTTGTTATTATACCGAAAAAATCTAAGCCTCATTATTGTAAAAAAAAATTGTTGGCGTCGTTTAGGGGGGAGTGAGGTTTAGATAGGGCCGATAGGAGTGTGAGTCAATTATGGAAATAAATTACAAACATTTAATTTAATTGCATCAAATATATGGCAACTGAACACATCGAATTTTCTTAAACATTATCTATAATAGGTCATTTATCACAGTAATGTGTTAATAAAAGATGCTTCATCTAGCATCTAGTTTTTTCAGATTTGGGGGATTCACCGCGAATATAAATTCAAGTTTTCAACTACCCTTGCCATCTTAAATAAAACGGTTGAGTTTAGTCTTTGAAATATATAGAATAGAATAGAATATTTATTGACCATTTATGATACAGTGTATATATGGTAAGTCAGGGAATACAAAAAAGTAGTAAATATATGTATATGTAATAAAGAGGAACAAATAGAAAAGTGTATATAACAATTATCTTAACACTAACATTATAAAAGAAAAGATAATACGTTAAAATTACATGACACTAATAGACACATCAATCGCTAAAAACAAAAATACAAGATAACAATTTAAAAACAAGAAACAATACACTATGGGATTAAAAAATCTGAATATAAAAAGTCTTTTATGTTATAAAATGAATTCAAAATTAATAATTCTTTTATTTTCTTTTTAAATTTATAAAAGTTTGTTAAGATTTTAATTTCGTTAGGCAACACATTGTATAGCAGTATACAGTTATAATATGGGGAATGTTCATATCTTGTCGTGGAATGCCTAGGAGTCGACAATAATTGGCCGTGTCTCGTATTATATAAATGATTTTCTGATCTTGTTTCAAAAATATTTATGTTTTTCTTAGTGAAGCATAAACACTTTAGTATGTATATACTAGGTGTCGTAAGGATCTTCTTGTTTTTAAATATATTCCGACATGTTTCACGAGGTTGTAAGTTATAAATTAGCCCAATTATTCTTTTTTGAGCTATGAATACTCGCTCCCGATCCTTAGCATTTCCCCAACAGATTATATTGTAAGAAATATGAGGGTAGGCCAATGCATAATATGTTTGCAGCAATTCTCTTTCATCTAGTATGTCTTTTAATTGAAGAATAGCAAAATAGGCTTTGTTTAACCTTTTGCATACGGAATCAATGTGTATATCAAAAGATTATTTCATATCTAGGTTAGTTCCCAACAATTTACCTAATTCTGCCAAAGTTAGATGGTCATGGATTACTGTAGATGGTAGCCGCCTTTGCAAACCAAAATTCAAACAAACGGTTTTTCTCTCATTTAAGATGAGTCTATTCCTTTGACACCACATTCCTAGTTCATCCATAACATTATCAACTAGCCGTTCTACCTCTTCAGGGGTGTCGGCAGATACAGTTACGGTGGTGTCATCTGCAAACATAGTTACATGTCCACTTTTTATGTAATAAGGCATGTCATTTACGTAAAGTAGAAAAAGAAATGGACCAAGCACGGAGCCTTGAGGAACTCCAAGATTTAAATTTTTTACTGCAGAAAGTTCATTATTTAATTTGACTCTTAATGTTCTTCCGTCCATGTAAGACATAATCCAATTCAATATGTTTCCTCGGAAACCCATGTTATATAATTTATCTTTTAAGTAGCTTTTATAGACCGTATCAAACGCTTTTGATAAATCGAACATCAGTGTTACAACATATTTTCCGTTGTCTAATGACGAATATACGTAGTCTAACAAATGGAAGCAAGCAGTATCTACAGATTTTCCCGATCTAAATCCGTGTTGCGATGCAGTCAACAATTTATTTACTTCGCAATATGACCATAAGCGGCCATATACAATTTTTTCTATGATCTTAGATACAGAACTTAAGACTGATATTTGTCGATAATTGTCAATATCCAGGGGATCTCCACTCTTAAAAACGGGCACTACTACAGCAAGTTTTAAGACGTCAGGAAAGCATCCATCTTCCAACGAAATATTTATTAGATATAAAAATGGAGTAATAATCTTGTCCATAATATTTATTATCACATGTAAACTTAAGTCATCAAAACCTGCCGAGTTTTTATTTTTAAGGGTATTTATTACACCCTGCACCTCATCCTCTGTTACTGGATAAGTATACATTGATGCTTCCCTGTAATTGTGTACAGTACATGGTAGTGACATATTGGAGCCAAAATGCAAATTTATTTTATTACTAGCAGTATTCGAAAATGAAGTAGCAAATATTTCTGTTAATGTATAACTGTCAGATATTATGTTGTCATTGAAATTTAGAACAATGTTTTTAGGTTCAAACTTATTTCGCCCCAGTCTCTTGTTTATGATGTTCCATGTTTCCCGGACTTTATTAGTCGAATTGTTTATTTTATTAGAGTAATAGTTTCGGTTAGCTTCTTTTAACTCGGTTTTGTATTTACTTTTATTTATACTATAAACAAGTTTAGATTCTGTATTATTCAAGTTTTCCATTAGCCAAAATAGATTTTTTAGGGAGTTACTTTGAGCTCTAAGGTCACTAGTTAGCCATTCTTTTTTTGAATTATGACTTATATTCTCTGAAAACGTTTTACTATATTTTTTTAGGGGACAAGAGACATTAAAACACCATGTAATAGCATCAAGAAAATATTTAAACAACTCATTAATGTTTGAATCCTGATCATACAAAGAGTGCCACTCTATTTGGGATAATTTCACCCTAAAATAATTTATATTATTTTCAGATGTCTCTTTTTTCATAGGATATTTTTTTAGTTTGATTTTTACTTACGCCTTCTAACTTTACGCAGAGTATATGGGCTAAATGGTCTGCTATATTAGGGTTAAAGATATTACAATTGATCAAATCTGGAGGTATATTAGTTACCATGTAGTCAATGCAAGTACTGCTGGTATGTCCGTGCATATTCGTGAATACTCGAGTAGGTTCTGAATTAAATAAAGATAGTTCAAATGAATTGAAAACATCACACAGAAGATTTTTATTAGCGCACTGCTTATTTAAATCAATATTAAAATCACCACACAGTACGGTATATTGTGATTTATTAGCTATTACTAATGCTTGTGTTAATAAACTAAAAAACAATTTTATATCACCATTAGGTGGTCTATACACAACAATGATAATAGTTTTTCTGTCATTTATGCATAAGCTTATCGCACACATTTCAATATGACATTCCTCAGATAAATTTTTTATAGCCTCAACTTGCACACACTGTATTGACGTCTTAGCTAAAATAAGAGTTCCACCATGTAAATGATGACTTCTTGAAAAGTAAGTAATTAATCTATAATTTGGAAAGCTAAGGTTATTTATGAATTGGGGACAAATGAAATGCTTGGAAATACCTAAAATATCTAAGTTAGAACTTATGATAAAAAATTCTACTTCATTCAATTTGTTTGTCAACCCTTGTACATTTAGGTGAGATATATTCATCAATCTGTATACAACCCACTAGGTTTATTGTTATTTATTAAAAGAGGTTTATTCATCGCCACGAAAAAATTTATATTTTTTTATCAAAGTACCTGATGGCCAATTTTCACTATCAAATATATTGTCAACAAGGTCAATATCTGCACCTACTTTAAAAGATTCCGTTGTACCATCTTTCCATTTCGGCAATTTTTCGATTATAAAATCTCTATTCGGAAATTTTTCTGCCAGAAGAGCACGCATATGTCCTCACTGGTTCCGGGAGAAGCTAGTCCTATATAGACCCAGGTTTTTATGACAACTGCAGAGAACCCAGATTTAGTACTGTTCAGCGATCCCGATCCAAAGACAATCTTAGACTTTGGTTTTTGTTTGTATTTCTTTTCAGTTCTACGCACGGCATGAAAATTTTGTACATTATTATACCCATTTCGGCTATTATCCACATTTTCAATTTTTTTTGGAGTTGTTCTTATCACCGCCGCTGGCTCTTTCTTTTTGTAGACATCTTTTTTCTTAGAATTAACATTGGTGGAATGTAGAGTCGGCCAGTTTGTAGCGTTTGTTTTTTGCAAGTTTTGATTAATAATTTCCAATTTATTTAAACACTCACCACTAGTTAGTAATCCGATGAGGTCTTTATTACTTTCTTGCAACATTTTTACTTCTTCACGTAAAGTTGATATAGTTTCATTCAATGAGTGAACCTCAGATTGTACTATATGTTTAATAATAGTTTTAAATGACTCATCCTCGAATGCAGTTTTGATTGCCTCAGTTATGTTTACCTCATAATTGTCTTCATTATCTTTAGATCTTGTTTTAGCAGGAGGCATTTTATTAAATTTAAAATGGCCTTTTTATATTACACTTAAATAGCGTTTTAAAGATAGCAGATTTATACGTGTTCACACTTCGACTTCACACAATACATATACATACACATCCACTATCGGCCTTATTAGAAGACTTATTATTTTTCTAGGGAAGTAGTATAGTGTCAAAAGGCGCACGTTTTAAAAATATTTTGAAATATACAGGGTGACTCGCTACAGCGGGACACATTCGAGGACATTTTTTTAAATGGAACTCCAGGTTGAACATAATATTGGCGGGACCGTGGTTCAATATTAGATCAACATAGATACATTGAAATTGTAACGAAAATATTGAACTAATATTAATAAACACTGGTAATAAAATAATTGGTATGCCTATATTGGCAGTATATTGTTTTAATTTATTCCAATCCAGATATACGCAGATATTATTGATAAATATCTATTAATATTAATTTTACAATATTGAAAAGTCTATATTCGCATTATATTGTTATTACATTTTTTGATAATATTGTCCAACAAATATCGATTGATAAAAATAAATATTGATTCTGAATTAATTGAAAATTGAAATTAATTCGCTGTGTGTGTATTATAATTAAGAAGATTTATTTTGCAATTATGTAAACAAGGGATGTATTACTACGACGCAATCACCATATATTTATTATAATTATAGGGGGTGTATTTTATATTAGCGCTAATTCAGGACATTTCAAAGTAAATTTTCTCAATTTTTTCAAATGGAGCACTCTGTATATTATTGTATTTTTGAGTTGGCACGTTAATTCTCTATGATTTTTGTGAATAATATCCTATATCTAAAATCGATATTTCCAGAGATATTTTTACTTTTCCGTTAAAAACCGTTAAATTATAATACTTTTCATTTCAAACTGATCTAGTAGCTATGATTTTGACATAAAGTGAGAATAATTGAAAGTACTTAGTATTAAACTTTTTCTGGGTGCGTCTTGGTTGCCTCAGTAGTTTTCACAGCTTAATTGAGTCACATTTGAGTCTATCTTAAAAATTTATAAATTATCGTTTAATATTACAAAAAAGTTGATAGAAATAATAGGAACAGAAAGTACGGTATTAGGTAACATAATCGGCACTATTTTGAACCTAATTTAATGAGATAAATAATACCTAGTGTTTATAGGAGCTATTCAAAGTGACCTCCCAGTACGTCTATGCATTTCTGTGGATAATTTTCGAATTACTACCTACATTTCTTAAAATATCTTTTCTGAAAAACTTCCCTTATTCTTTCTTTCATATTTTTCTTTATAGTTATAGGAGCTTTGTCGACTTGCTCTTTAACATAGCCCCACAAAAAGGAATCTATTTTGGTCAACTATGGGGTTTGGAAAAGCGTCGGTTAAATATTCGTGAATAGCTGCAGTGTGGTGTACAGATAGTTCATCATGGAGGTACCACAATTCTCTCCCTAATATTCTTCCTCCTCCAGTAATTCTTCCAAGCTGTCTTGCAAAAATTTCAAATAAATTTGACCATTCACACGTCCATCAAAAAAATGTGGTCCTATCACATAATTCCCAACAATTCCTCCTTATTGGCTATTTTTGTTCGTGAGATGTAAGGATTGGTTGTGTCGTAATAATGAAAATTATGACGATTAACATGTCTATTTTTATGAAACGTAAAAACAAACAAAGTAAAAAAAATTCTTTGCTGTCCTATTTTTTGTTTTGCCCATTGACAAAATTGCATTCGGTTTTCATAGTCCCTATCAATCAGTTCCTGCATTAGTTGAACGTAGTAGGGATGGAATTCGTTTTTTTTTTTTGTAGGATTCGATAAACTGGGAGATCGGTTTTTATCGTTTTCTCTTGCCAATTCTTTTATACTACGATGAAGATATTCACGCTCAAAAGTATGACTGTTTTGTTTTCTCCATTTACTACATTTTTTGTTCGTTTCTTTTTCCCATATTCTACTTTCCCCGTATTGTCAAATCGTTCCATCAACCTCTCAAATAATTTTTTAGAGGGCTGTCTTCTTTCCAGATATCGCTCCTTATAGATTCAAGTTGATAGCAAATAATTTTTATCACTCGCATCCAGAACATAAACCATATCGACGATTTCTTCTCTCGAAAAATTCGTTATTGAAAAGTACGAATTTTAAACTAATTTATAACTTAAAATAATTGTAAATACTTTGTCACAATAGTCAATAATTAAACGTCAATAAGATAACTTTCAATTATTCTCACTTTATGTCAAAATCATGGCTACTAGATCAGTTCCCAATGAAAAATATTATAACTTAACGGTTTTTAATGAAAAAGTAAAAATATCTCTGGAAATATCTATTTTAGGTATAGGATGTTATCCACAAAAATCGTAGAGAATTAACGTGCCAATTCAAAAATACAATAATATACAGAGTGTTTGTTCCATTTGAAAAAATTGAGAAAATTTACTTTGAAATGTCCTGAATTAGCGCTAGTATAAAACACACCCTGTATAATTATCAACATTTGGTGATTGTGTCGTTGTGGTAGATCCCTTGTCTACAGAATTGCAAAATAAATCTTTTTAATTAATAGTAATACACACACAGTGAATTAATTTGTTAAACCTTGTTCCGACTAAAATTTTCATATTTTTTTTTAATAACTCGGCAACGCCACGTCAAAAACAAAAAATCTGGAGATCGTTGGAAAGGTAATTTTACGCTGAATTCATAAATGTAAAAATATATAGGGTGTTCCATTTAAAAAAATGACCTTGAAGATGCTCCGCTGTAGCGAGTCACCCTGTATATTTCAAAATATTTTTAAAATGTGCGCCTTTTAACACTACACCACTTCCATAAAAAAATAATTTTCCAAAGTCTTCTAATAAGGCCGATATCGGGACACCCTGTATATATTGTGATGGTATGGTCATCTTAGAAGTAATTAGATAAATTACTTAAACCAAATTGGGGTGTTCACATTCTGAAAGAAAGTTACCTACTGAAAATATTAAATAAAGCTTTTCTCAATATTGTTTGTTAAATTACCAGCTTAGTGGCTTTACCCTTACGTGTTAGGCTTGCAACCAAGGAGTCCCGGGTTCGAATCTTGGCTAGGGTATGGATGTTTAGTGGTGTTTTTCATGTGTTACCGAATTGGTAGTAGTTGACTAGCAACACGGCTACTTGCTAGACCACTCCTGAGTTCGAGTCTCAGCTGCGGCAGATGGCAATGTCGTAGGGAATGGTCGTTGTATAATTGTCTATGTGTATGTGTCTGGTTGAGTGGTGGAATAACTAATGCTAATCTCCGCCAGGACGTTAATCTAAATAAGGCGTTAAATAAAAATTACAGCACCGTGTAACTAAAGTTTATTCTTTACAAATCAATTAAAACGGCTTAAGACCCATAATTATTGAAAGGAACAATTTGACAGATATTGGCAAATCCAAAATTTGTAAAAATAAATATAGGACGGATCTATGACAATAACTTTAATATATAGAAAATATATAAAAGTATAAGTATTTATTTTACGTGTACATTCGTAATAATGTATTGTCATACAATTATAAAGGAAGTAATCCACAGGAGATAAGGCATTGGAAAGATCACATCTCAAGCTATATTTGTTTTTCTTTGAAATTAGGAATGGGTAATGGGTTGATTTGGAAACACATCTTCCTATGGTCTAGCATACTTTAACTTGGCGTGTGTCTGTATGAGTTAATATTTTCGTACGATTTCGTTTTCTCTTGTAGACAAAGATCCAGAAATATGTTCCACGTAGACAATGCTTCTGGACTATTGCTTTAACTTTGTGTACAATATGGGAGAAAATGAAATCGTACGGAAATATTAACTCATACATACATACGCCAAGTTAAAGTATACTAGACTATAGTTAAAAGCGACCTGGAAGAATTTCCTTTAAAAAAATGTCGCACCTTTTATTATGCTCTGGTTAGGGATAGTTCAGGGCTCACTAAAGAAATGATTCGCTTCTAAAAAGTCATTAAAAATTTTGAAATAAGACCACGCAGTTGTCCGGTTAACGGGAACTTAATACGTAATATTGATACTACCAATACCAATATATTTATTTGCTGTTTAAAATAATACAATGTATTGCCAGGCCCCGGCCCAGAGCCAATCCGCCAACCGCGGTGCGAAGCGCCGCGGTAAATGACGGTTTGGATTTCTGCGAGGCTGGTTCAACTTAAAACTGTGAACAAAAGTGCCTAAATCTAAACGTATAATCTAAAATACCCTAATAGACCCAGACACTAACATAAACATCCATCATCTTTCACACAAAAATAATGAATAAAACGGATAAATAACATTTAAAATTCCAAAAAGACGGATAAAAACAATTAAAACTTAAAACTAAAACTCGCGGACTTCACTGATTCGATTTTGATTGTTGAAACGGGTAGATACAGACAAACGACAAATACACGTTTGAAACAATGCAGAGGGCGGCATCTGAGCCACAAAATGTGATTAAAAATGTTGTGATTTTGATTTTTTGCAAATTTTTGATAATTTTGATGATTTTATGGGAGGGGGTTTGAAAAGACTTTAGAAGAAAAAAACAAAAAATAAAAATAACAAACAGAAACAAAGAGAGGGATAGGAAAAGAATTAAAAATTTAAAGTTGAGAATAAAAGAAACTAAGAGTGCAAAAAGAAGTTATGGGAAGAGGAAGGTTGGCTAAAGGGGTTGCCGGAAGATAGGCAACGCCTGGTATGGTAGATTGTGTTTGATTCGGAAAGGGGCATTATGCGCTCTGATTTGAGTAATGTTTCTAATAAGCGGACTATCACCCAGCTTGGTGCTATAAAATTTTTGAGAACCTGCAGAGATCTAATATTGATACTGAAGTCCGTTAAAAATGCGTTTCGTTTCATAATTTGTTGATTCTTACACCAAATGATTTAATATTAGGAAATAAGGTCCAATTAACTCGACGACCTTCCCAGCCGTGTAAAATTTCTATTTAATAATTCTTGGTGATTTTTAGGCTGTTCAATTTTTTGCAAACAAATATTATTTTACCCTCTTTAGTGGCCTCTAATTATTTTTTAGCATATTCATATCGAACGAAAATATGTTAAACTCTCAAATGAATAATTTATGTATTCCTAGCGCGTTCGCCAAATTTTAGAATATTACCAATTTTAAAAATCGATGCATGGCACCACCGAGATTTGCCTACATATTACGATATTATGCATGAACATATAAAAAAAATCGACCCGTCAGAACCCGGGGAAACTTTCCCATTTAGAAGAAGGTCGAATTAATGTATGCTGGTCGCTGCATTCAAAAATTGTGAATAAATTTTGCTGTTAATAATTTTATTTCATTTTGAAGGAAAAAAGAAACGAATCTCACAAAATTCTTTATTATGTGACTGGTCTCGCAAACAAAAGTTTACTTCACATCAGACACAAGAATTTTAATAAAATGTCACATAATAAAGAACATAGTGAGATTCGATTATTTTTTCCATCAAAATGAATTATTATTCACATGGAATTAATTAATCTAAATAATTTTATTTCAAATTATTGTAAATCTGCTGAATTAACATGACCTGTTTCAACTTTTCATTGTCAAATCTCTGTTGTTTATCAACCAATATTGTCGAAATGTAAAAATATATACTATACTGTTACGGGACACTTCATTTTACTTCCACGTCCAGTGGAAGTATAATAACGCAAAAAAAATTTTTTTTGTTGAAATAGGGTTAAAATATCATGAAACGTCGAAATTTTAAATTTGAGCAAAAAAAATTTCTGTCTATCGGCCTGTCTGTCTAACTTTCTTTGTGCGCACGTTTACTCTGGAACGGTTTATGATATTGACTTGAAATTTGGTACACTTATGTATTATAACGAGATCTGGAACTAGATTATATTTTGATTTAATTCCGTTGGAGGGTTCAGGGGCAAATGTAATAAATAAGGGTAAATAGGCAAAGCAAGCAGGTAAGAATCCATAAAATTGCAATTTAGGGCATGAACGAAGAGTCAAGGTCTAAAAATTTTTTTTGGCATCAGTCACTCCCACTATCACTCCCAATACAACCCCCACACTATTATTAAAAGAAGTAAACAATTAAATTGGGATTTGGTGTGTATAAGAGAACAAAGGGCCTCTAAAAAATTTTTGGTATTAGCCGCCCCCTCTAACAGCCCTATTGCCACCCCCATCCTATTATTAGGGGGAGTAAAAAATTAAATTGGGATTTAGTGTGTGTACGAGAACCAAGGGCCTTTAAAATTTATTTTGGCACTAGCCACCCCCTCTACCACCCCTATTGCCACCTCCACCCTATTAATAAAGGGAGTAAAATATTAAATTGGGATTTAGTGTGTATAAGGCTTGGATACAAAATCTGGATGTGGAAGTAGTGATTCCTCGGGCAGCGTTTTTATTTTTGTTTCTACTTTTATAGCTCTTTCTTAATTTTATTTTTATAAATTTTTTACCTCCTACCACACAGCTTATCTCCTATCATTTTCTAATAGAAACTAGTCAGAATAGCCTTTGGCTAAACTTCGCCCTTTAAATAAAGACGTTTTATTATTTTTATTTTTTACAAAAAGCCAGTCACCTTACTCTGTGGCTCCGACCCTCACAGAGGGGAGCTGGTAATACCAATAGCCACTCCCTACGCCCGTGGGGTGAGTGACTACCGGGTCCGCGAATCGTGTGCCCTGAGTAGACGCAATGAACCGAGGCTTGTTGGCTTGTATTTGCCTGACGGTGGGAAACGAGTAGTTCCAATAAATTAGGCACTTCTCATTCCCCACAACGGACTCAATATCCCCCGGAACGTAAGGCAGCACTGGTGTTTCGTCTATCCCATACGAGTGCCTTAGATGATAGTAAAGCACTCGTAATGCTGCGTTGTGTCTATGAATATAGGCCGAGACTGCGTATGTCGGGCAAGCCGACAGTAAGTGCATTACAGTCTCCGGCGCCCTGCGGCAGGCCCTGCAGCTGACATCAGGGACCTCCATACCCATGACACGACGTCGATAGGCAACAGTGTTAAATACACCATCCTGGCAAGCCATTATGAATCCCTCGGTCTGAGACTTCAGCCCAGCTGACCTTAAGAAGGCGAAGGTCAGCCTTTCGGATAAGCCGAGGTCTTCTATATTTTCATAGAAGACCCCGTGCAATGGCTTATCCTTATGGAGCTGCAGAAGGATGTTGTGTTCTGCAGCTCTAATGTGGGCTTTTAGTCGAACGGGTTCCAACTCGGTGACAGAGTCGGGGTTTACCCGCTCGACGTCGAAGATGAGACCAAGTTCATCGGCTGCTCTCCGTGCTGCCTTAAAGAGAAAAGCTCCTACCTCTGCATTTTCATGGTCTCGGACCATGCAGAGGAGGGGATCCGAACTCCTGATGACCTTACATGCTCCATCCAGCTGCTATGGAGACTCTCCAAGCTCAAGAGTCCACGGCCTCCCCGATGTCGTGGGAGATATAACCGTGGAACGGACGATTTAGGATGCAAGCTCCTATTGAGATGCATCTTCTTGCGGGTTACTACATCGAGTTGACGCAGCTCTTCTCTAGTTCACTTCACTACTCCGAAAGAGTAGAGAAGGATCGGAACGGCAAGCATATTTGTAGCAGACACCTTGTTCTTCCCCGACAGTTCTGAAGACCAGATCTGTCGGAGTAGGTGCTGATACTTGCCGCGGAGAGCGTTTTTCACTACACTCACTTCTTGGGTGGAGCGTTGCTCGACACCCAAGTAAGTGTACCACTCTCCGGCATCTAGATGGTGTAAGATGCTTCCGTCCACGAGCTGCGCGTCCTCTCCATAGTCACCGCATCGTCCTCTCTTGAGATGGATCAGTGCGCATTTGTCCAACCCGAACTGCATACCGACAGCCTGCGTGTACTCCTGTACCACCCTAAGGGACTGTTGGAGATCCCTCTCTCCAGAGGCATAAAGTTTAAGGTCATCCATATAAAATAGATGGGTGACCTTATGCCTCCTGTCGCCGGGGGTACCGCAGTTGTAGCCACGGGTTTTCCGGAGCGAGACGGATGATGGCAGTAGTGAGATGCAAAACAGAAGGGGGCTGAGGGAATCTCCCTGAAATACTCCTCTTCTGAATGTCACCGACTCTGTTTGGACTCTATCATTACCCGTTGTTATGGTAAAGCGAGTCCTCCAGAGCGGCATTAGTTCTTCAATACATCTCACTACAGGACCGGGCACCACAAGACATCGGAGCAAGTGAACAATGAGCTCATGCGATGTCATGTCAAATGCCTTGCGGTAGTCGATCCAGGCCATAGAGAGGTTCCGCTTATACTGCATGGAGTCCTGCGTGATACATCTGTCGATCAACAGGTTTTCCTTGCAGCCAGCGACACCTTTCTTCGACCCTCGTTGCTCATATATCCGTTCGTAAACTGGTTCAACTGCGTGGAGCACCCGCATGTACAAAATGCGTGTAAACACCTTGTAGCATGCGTTTAGACAGGTTATCGGTCTGTAATTCTTTGGGTTGGACAAATCTCCGTTCTTGGGGATCAGCACTGTCCGCCCCTCAATAACCCAAGAAGGGATTTGCTGCTCCCTATTTAACCAGTAATTAAAAATTCTGGCCAAATGGTGGTGGGTGCTCGATAACTTTTTCCACCAAAAGCTATTTATCCCATCGGGACCTGGAGCAGCAAAGTTCTTAGAGCCCTCAAGAGCCCTACGAACCTCTTCTGGGGTTATTGGTTCGCACACTTCCTGTGGTTGCTGAAGCCTTTGACAAAAGGCTTCAAAGTGTGCAAGGGCAGGAGAATCTCGGTTGAGTGGAAGCCTCTCCTCGTATAGCGTTTTCCAGAAGTTCTCCACCTGATCTGCAGTCGGCGGATTGTCTACAACACGCAGAGGCGGTTGGAAAAGGCGCGAGGGCTTCTCGCGGAACAGTTTATTTTCCGCAAGCCCTCTCGCCCGCCTCACTAGTGATTTTTTACAAGTCACTAGCATCCGTACCCTGTCGAGACAGTGCTGTTTGGTGGTTCGCAGCACTACCTCATTGAGTGTGTGATGGACGCGTCTTAGGTTGGCGGCTAATCGACGCACTTTAGGCGTGAACGGCCTGTTGGCCGCCATATAGTCCATCACACATTGGATACGGGATGCGTGTTGCCTCGCCGACCGGATCCTGGCTTCCATCTTTTGTATGCGCCGCTGCGCTCTCTCCTGTGGGGAAGAGGTATTTCGCCTCTCCACCTGAGAAGAGTGTTGAGCAGCGGCATACACGGCACAATTTATGTGCCAGATGTCAGCCTCTTCTGGTAGCGCTGTACGAAGTTCAGCGTCCACTCTGGCCAGGTCTTGTGGCCCGGGGGTTTTCAGATGGTGTAACCCCCTTCTGGTACTGAGGCCCTCTGGTATTGGCGGAACGAGGAGTGCTACGTCCTCAACCGGTGATTGTGGCGGCTCTTCGGCCACCTCATTCACCGGTCCAGGAGCAGCCCTCACGTAGCCCCTACTACGAAGGTGGGATACATAGTCACGCAGATTTTGTGGCGTGAAGGCGCTATGCTCTGGTAGCCTCTCACACCACAGAGCATGCATTCGCGCCATGTATCCCCTCCGCGCGGGCTCACTGCTTTCATAGCAATGCAGAAGTTCATCCCTCAGTTCATCTGTCCATTCAAAGCGTCCTTGGACATTGCCAATTTCGTCAACGGGCGGTCCGTCCGGTTGGGCCCCACCACCTTGCCCTTGATCCTTATCCGCACGGGGTCGATCGTGGGGGCCCTGTCTTCGGTCTGCCGGAACCAAAGTTTAGGGGTGGGTGGTTAGCCCAGCAGGCCCACGACCGACACCAGAGGGGAAGACGCTTTCCCCTCCCGGGTGCACTAGGGCTGCCGGTTCGGTTTTGCACCCCAGCTGGAGTAAGTGGTGGCGCTACTCACCAAAGGCTTGATAGATGGAAGTCAGCCCCTCCTGCTTATTATTATTATTATTATTATTATTAATTAATTGTGTCATTTCACATTCGAGTCTGTATTCATAGAGGGTGTCCCAATAGTGCGACAAAGTCCACTATTGACTTTATTAGAAGACTTTGGAAAATTATTTTGTTATGGAAGTTATATAGTGTCAAAAGGCGCACATTTTAAAAATATTTTGAAATATACAGGGTGACTCGCTGCAGCGGGGCTCGAGGTGATTCTTTTTAAATGGAACACCCTATATATTTTTACATTTATGAATTCAGCGTAAAATTACTTTTCCAACGACCTCCAGATTTTTTGTTTTTGACGTGGTGTTGCCCAGTTATTCTAAAAATATGGCAATTTTGGTCGGAAAAAGGTTTAACAAATTAGTTCGCTGTGTGTGTATTACTATTAATGAAGAATATTTATTTTGCAATTATGTAGACAAGGGATGTACCGCAACGACACAAATATTGATTATAATTAGCAGGATGCATTTTATACTAGCACCAATTCAGGACATTTCAAAGTGAATTTTCTCAATTTTTTCAAATGGAACACTCTGTATATTATTGTATTCTTGAATTGGCACGTTAATTCTCTACGATTTTTGTGAATAATATCCTATACCTACAATCGATATTTCCAGAGATATTTTTACTTCTTCATTAAAAATCGTTAAATTATAATATTTTTCATTGGGAACTGATCTAGTAGCCATAATTTTGACATAAAGTGAGAATAATTGAAAGTTTGACGTTTAATTATTAACTATTGTGACAAAGTATTTACACTTATTTTAAGTTATAAATTATTTAAAATTCGCACTTTCCAATAATGAACTTTTCGAGAGAAGAAATCGTCGATGTGGTTTATGTTCTGGGTTCGAGTGATAAAATTTACTTGCTATCAATTTGAATTTATAAGGAGCGAAATCGGGAAAGAAGACAGCCCTCTAAAAAATCATTTGAGAGGTTGATGGAATGATGTGACAATACGGGGAAAGTGGAATATGAGAAAAAGGAACGAACAAAAAATATAGTAAATGAAGAAAATGAAGCAGTCATACTTTTGAGCATGATTGAAGATCCTCATCGCAATATTAGAGCATTGGCAAGTGAAAACTATTTAAGCCGATCTTCAGTCCATCGAATCTTACAAAAAAAACGAATTTCATCCCTACCAAGTTCGACCAATGGAGGAACTGATTGATAGGGATTATGAAAACCGAATACAATTTTGTCAATGAGCAAAACAAACATAGGACAACAAAGAAATATTTTTAATTTTGTTTTTTTTATCGATGAAGCAACGATTCATAAAAATGGACATGTTAATCGTCATAATTTTCATTATTACTACACAACCAATCCTTACATCTCACGAACAAATTGCCAAACAATATGGTCGTTGAATATCTAGAGGGAATTGTTGCGCGTAAGGTGATAGGACCACATTTTTTTGATGGACGTGTGGATGGTCAAATTTATTTGAAATTTTTGCAAGACAGCTTGCATTAGAGAGATAATGTGGTACCTCCATGATGGAGCACCTGTGCACCACACTGCAGCTATTCACGAACATTTAAACGACGCTTTTCCAAATGGTTGGATAGGAAGAGGAGGACCCCATAGTTGGCCTGCCCTGATTTGACCAAAATAGACTTCTTTTTGTGGGGCTGTGTTAAGGAGCAAGTATACAAAGCTCCTATAACTACAAAAGAAAATACGAAAGAAAGAATAAGGGAAGATTTTTCAGGAACTTGGTGTAGATATTTTAAAAAATATCGGTAAATCATTCGAAAGTCCAGTGGCGGTCCTAAGGGAGGGGGGGTATAGGGACCTGGCTCCCCCCCATGGACACATGAACTTTGTAACTCTATCGATTATCAATTATTTAGTTCTCTCTACCCTACATTTGCTATCAACAGATCGCAACAAAATATACCCAGTACTGCTGTACTAGTCCTGTCGGAGAGAGAACAATAAAAAAGGAACACACAATTTTGCCGACATTTCGGTTATTTGGCACATACTTCTTCAGGGCTTAATAGCTATAATTACGGTGACCATATGTACTTATTTTAGTTAGACAGTACTTTCTTTTCGGGTATTGTCCTATTGTCCTTAAAAGATTCATTAAATACACCTAAATGTACTTCTTTTTCTTGAGATACAAAAAATTCGAAATATAAATTTACTTTTTGCAAAACTGGAGTTCGAACATAAATGAACTGAATGTTTTTGAACGTGTGAATTTGAGAAGATAAGTTTCATGAAATCAAGTTTTTTTTGTTCATGTGAGGCTTTTAAGGACTACATAGGTCTGGTATTGAATGAAGACGAACTGTTCGGCGAAGTTGGTCTAATGCAAGCCAACGTTGCAGAAGATAAAATTGCCGACTGGAATTCCAAAATATTTGCACACTGAATATCGCTGGACTAACTCGAGAGTCTGGATAGAGTCAAAATAAATTTAAAAATTTGGAGATTTTATGGGAGTATATTTTTTGTTTTCGTGAGACAAGTGCGTGGATAAGCGACTGTTCTCCAATATTAATAGAGTTCAGAAAAATTTTAAATGGAGATATTCACACTAGAGGCTGTAATGCAAGTTCGCACGAACATCAATGAGAGTTGCAGCTAAATGTTCCAGTTTCCAAAAGCCAGACCGCAAATTTTGAAAGCAATCCTAAGTTCTCAAAAGTGCGGCTGGTACCAACATGATGATTGAAGTGCTGTAGTTGCAGGCACGTCGAGGGAAAATTGAAGAGCATGTTTGTTGTTTTGTTATATTTTGTATTAGAGTACTTGGTCTTTTTACCTGATATTTGGTATTTTATATTTTTAAACCTTGCGCCCACGAGACCTACATTTCGAAGACAATATTATTTTTTATAAAACTTCCAACTTTTAATGTAAGGCCGTTTGACCTTGAAAAATCTGAAATTTTCGCCCGCGGCGCATTTTTTGGCCCTAGAATCTTCAATAGGCTCCCTCCATGTCGAAATTCTGGGACCGCTACTGCGAAAATCGTCTACGAAATGCATAGACGTACTTGCCGCTTTGAACAGTTCCTATAAACACTAGGTATTATTTATTTCATTAAATTATTTAAATAGTGCCAATTTTTGTATTACCTAATACCGTATTTTCTGTTCCTATTATTTATTTGAACTTTTTTGTAATATTAAACGATTATTTATAAATTTTTAAGATAGACTCAAATGTGATTTAATTAAACTGTGAAAAAATACTACCGAGGCAACCAAGACGCACCCAGAAAAAAATTTAACACCACTTTCAATTATTCTCACTTTATGTCAAAATCATGACTTCTAGATCAGTTCGAAATGAAATTTAACGGTTAACGGAAAAAGTAAAAATATCTCTGGAAATATCGATTTTAGGTATAGGATGTTATTCACAACAATCGTAGGGAATTACCGTGCCGATTCAAAAATACAACAATATACAGAATGTTTCATTTGAAAAAATTCAGAAAATTTACTTTGAAATGTTCTGAATTAGCGCTAGTATAAAATACACCCTGTATAATTATAATCAATATTTGGTGGTTGCATCGTTGTAGTACATGTTTTGTCTACATAATTGCAAAATAGACCTTCGTAATTAATAGTAATACACACAAACCGAATTAATTTGTTAAACGTTGTTCCAACCAAAATGTTCATATTTTTTCAAATAACACTCGGCGACGCCACGTCACAAACCAAAAATCTGGAGGTCGTTGGAAAGGTAATTTTACGCTGAATTCATAAATGTAAAAATATATAGGGTGTTCCATTAAAAAAAATGCCTCGAAGATGCTCCGCTGTAGCGAGTCACCCTGTATATTTCAAAATATTTTTAAAATGTACTATTGGGACCTATATATCAAGTTTAATGAAGGTTACTGTTAATGAAGTTTTAAAGAAAATAATTATTCAATTTTTAGAACCCTCACAACATCTTTCTATATTTTTAAGAGCAACTAGATACCCTATCTCACACTGATATCAAATGTTAAATTTAATCAACATTTTGAGAATAATTTTAGAAAGAAAAATGATTCCCCCTAAAGTATTCCTACATGTATCTTCTATAAGCAAGTGGTTATGCCATAATATGTCAGTATTAAGTAGTGTGTCGGGTGTCAACAGATCATGGTAGACCCCCCCCCCCCTTTCCCCCTTAGTTTATAGAATGTCGGAAGGAAACTTGTCAGATATATTATATAACTAATAAGACATTTTGTGACATAACTGTCATTTTTTCCTCCATTCCGGTTTCACCGGAAATGACCCCTACTTTTGATTTTTAAATGGAATAATGGTATATTATTATATTTTTGAAATACTTGAAAAACTCTGAGTACGGTGATAGCCCTTAAGTAACATTTCGACTCCATGAAGAAAAAAAAAAATCACTCGAAATTTGTTGGTGCATCTAGAGTGGCACGACCAGAAAAAAATGCCATTTAAAAATCAGAAGTTGGGATCATTTTCTGTGAAACCGGGAGGAGGAAATATGACAATTACGCCACAAACTATCTTCTTGGCCAAATAGTACATTACCAAGTTTCATTCTGGTATTCTAAAAAATAAGGACAAAAGAGGGTCTACCATGATTCGTTGACACCCAGTATACTGATCTGTATTGACACACACCATATTTTATTTAATAAATACAATTTAATTTAATATGGTAAAATCACAATTTTGTAAAATTAAACCTAAACAGTTTGCAAATATGTTAGTTAACTCAAAGTATCAAATTTAAATTGTAATAACATTTTCAATCAGAAACGGATTTACGCATAGGCTGTAGTCTAGAGCGGCAAAAAAATAGGGGCGGCAAATTTTAGATCACATTTTTAAATATTTGGCGGTAAAGAAATTAAGGAATCTTTTTGTACTCTTGATTCAAACATAATATTAAGTATTATCATTAAAAAAGTAAATTATTTTTATTATTACTGCATTTCTTTTGACCCCGAAATGTGGCGATAGCACTGCTGCTGGGATGTTTACTTTGGTGTCAGCTGATCACACTGGTAGCGCTCCCGTTACGAATCCTTACTCTTTCATCATCTAAAGTTTGAAGTGTAAGTGTTCAGTGTTCGTGCATGTTTAGAGTAGACATCTCTATACTGCTGTTGCCTGCTAGCGGTTGCAATCTTACAATTTTTCGTAGATAAATGGTTCATAGTTGAAGTTGAGTTGATAGATGATAGTAGATAGGAGTAGGCTTGTGGAACTACGAACTGGGAAGTGACAGGTACATGGGAGCGTAGAAAAATAGGTAGGTAATTATTATTCCGTCGTGTTGTTAGTTGTTATTTTATTAATTACTGTTTATTAAATTAGATAATATTAAAGAACTAAGATGAGTGACGGAAGAAAACGACTGTCAGGAAACAAATATAAATGTTTAAGAGAAGAAAAAAAGAAGAAAACAGATGAAGTTCTAAATAAAACACCGAAGTTAAGTGAGTTTTTTAAAAAACCAGGCAGCCAGGATACTCAGGGAGAGGGAGTAGCTGTTTCTAATTTTGGAGTTTTACCTGCAGAACATTTTGAGATGGATAAAAATTCTGAAAATACATAATTTTCGACGTTATCTCAAACTTGCAGTCCCGAAACCTCTTCAAAGTCGTCACCAGTACAAATAGTACGACTAGTAGGAGAAGAAAAAAGTGGACCTGACGCCGATATATCTCTAGACCCTAGTGAATGGGTAATAAATGAATCTACACGTGATTATATAGCGAAGAATCCGTTCAAACAGGACATTAAAAACTAGATTTGTCCATGAGTAATAATGTTTATTATGACGCGATATTGCCCAACATCGATTTTTGATAGAAAATTGCCTAATGGCGAAGTAAGAAGTCGAAATTGGTTTATTTATTCTGAAAAATCAGGCCGTGTGTATTGTACTCCCTTCTCTGTCTCCGTTTCAAAAACAGTGATTCTCAGTTTAGTTCCTGCGGCTTTTATGATTGGAAGAATGCCATAAAGAGAACACAGGAACACGAGAATTCCAAATCCCACAAAACTTGTGTGCTCAACTTTTTATGCCTGCAAAATCAACTAGGGAGAGTTGATATTCTAATTGGAAGACAGCTACAATATGAAATTGTGTACTGGAGGAATGTTTTGGAGCGTGTGGTTGCAGTCGTCAAATCATTATCCTCGCGAGGTTTAGCCTTAAGGGGCAAAGAGGAAACGTTTGGACAACCCAATAATGGAAACTTTTTGATGTGCGATGTGCATCGAACTTTTAGCACAATTCCATCCATTTTTAGCTCAGCATATTGCTCGTTACGGTGAAAAAGGATCCGGTAGTACAAGTTACCGCTCAAAAACCGTTTATGAGGAGTTTATTGGTATTATGGCAAAGAGAGTACAAGATTGTATAACAGGGGAAATAGAAAAATGTAAATATTTTTCAATCGTTGTGGATTCGACTCCCGATATATCACATAATGACCAATTAGTATTGATTGTAAGGTATATAAAACAAAATGGTGTTCCAGTTGAACGTTTTTTAAAATTTCTTCCAAAGGTTGGACATAAAGCTACAGATATGTTCAACTCCTTAATTGAAACTTTAAAAAAGTTGAATATTAAAATCTCCGACAGCCCTATGATAATGCGGCAAATATGTCTGGGATCTATAATGGCTTACAGGCTAAAATAAAAGATGTATGCTCAGAAGCTTACTACGTTCCCTGTTCTGTGTATTCGCTAAATTTAGTAGGATCTGCAGCTGCTGAGTGTTGTTTAGAAGCTACAAATTTTTTGCGCTTTTACAAGAGATACAATTTTTTGAGAGCATCGACTGCTCGTTGGAACATTTTGCAATCGAATTGCAGTCAAACATTAAAAAGCCTGTCTTCCACTCGATGGTCTGCAAGAGATGACGCATGTAAAACTTTAACTGTGGCATCAAAAGAAATATACAAAACACATTATGTTTTTTTGAGGAAGATACTGAACAAGAACCTCACTCGTAATGAATCAAGAGCACTACGACAAAAACTTGAACGATTCGAAACAGCATTTATGGTAGTTTTTTGGGGATTTTTACTTGGTAGAATTAATATTGTCAATAAATCTCTGCAAAAAGTTGAAATAAGTATTACACAAGCAATCGAATTATATGATTCGCTGATTGCAGTCATTGAATACGTGCGTGATAAATTTGACGAATATGAAGATAAAGAAGAAAAAATATGTGTGTTGGATGAAATCAAATATGAAAAAGACAATAAGAGAATCAAGATTAGAAAATTGAACCCGATGAAACTAGACAAAATGATGTAATTATGACTGGAAGAGATGAATTTCGAGTTTCAGCGTTCTTGGCTATCATTGATTCACTTATTGTTCGAGTTCGCAAACGGCGAGCTTCTTATGAGCAATTCAGCAAAAAAATTTCTTTTTTGGAACTTGCTCATATGAGAAATATGAGTACTGATGACATCAGAAACACGGCAATATTTCTAATTGATAACTATTCAAACGATATCGATGAGATAATCCATTTTGTTGAGCATTGTAAATTTACTGAAAAAGACACTTCTGGTTCCATTTTAGCATTGTGTAAGTGGTTCACTGAAATGGGTTTAAAAAGTATATACCCAAATGTAGACATTGTTTTTAGATTGTGCCTTTGTTTGCCTGTCTCAAATTGTTCCGCTGAACGTAGTTTTTCCATGTTTGAAACGAATTTTAACTTATTTAAGGTCAACAACATAACAAGAAAGATTGGAAGCAATGGCCATTCTAAATATTGAATCAGACCTTACGATTACTATTAACTTCGATGACATTATTAGTGATTTTGCCGAGAAAAGGGCACGAAGAGGCAAGAAGGGCAAGTTTAAAGTTTGTTCCCTTATACGATAAAATCACAAAATATTTTTCGTTACAATAATATAAACTTTCATGTGTGTTTTGTTTGCTGTATTTCAGAGTTCCTATTGCTTTCATAATTTTTATTTTCTTTTAGCCGTTTGCCGTTTACTATCGTTTATTTTGATTAATAAATATATATTGTTTTAAAATGTACCTTTATCTTGCTACCTAATCTGCTAATATCATCGTTCTCGCGAGCTTGCTTATGTATTTTAAGAGACTTTCCATGAGAGGGAGCAGCGTAAATATTTGCAGCCTAGGGGCGGCAAATAGTTAAATCCGTCTCTGTTTTCAATCGTAATAACATAGATAGAACAAGAAGAATAAACCAACACATGTATACCTATATATTTTGATATTTATTTGAAAAAATAAAAGTTATTAACAATTAACAGATAACAATAAAATTAATATGTATTCCTAGAAACGAAAAAGAAACATTTCAGAGGCATTCAGCATTTGGGAACCTTATTCCGCAATAAATTTGAATGCGAAAAAAATCAATTTTTGTAATATTTTAATATATACTGCTCATTTAATCTTTTTGCAAGAACTGGCTTTTAATTATGATTACACTTTCGTCACAAATCTTTGTACATTTCTTTGTAAGTTTCAGCTGATTTACTAAACCCGGGAAGTTCAATATAGGACGATAACAGCATTGTAGTTACGTCTTTGGGATATTGTGATGATATCCCAGCTGATTCATCGAAATACTGTTTTAATGGAAGGTTTCTTTAAGACTGCGTTAAGTGAGCGGTTCGACCGGTCCAAATTGTTAAGTGAACGGTAAAATCATAAGGTTTGACCGATCAGCTGTTTGGGTGAAACGGTCGGGTTTTATTGTTGGACACCGCGGTCAAAAGCGTTAAGAGCGAACGGTCGAGGATGTTGTAACGTACACCATCCATAACCAAACAAAAATACATTAATTGTTTTTCGGTTTTGTCATTGTAACTGTAAATCATCCAGTAAAATGGAAAAGATGCAGAAAGTTGTTATTAAGCCAAAGAAGATTTACGTACATAAATCTTCTTTGATGGAGCACCCAAGTAGTCAATGTTTCAACGTATTTTTAGGTAACTACGAGATCGAGGGGATTGAAAATGGTAAATAGATTTTTTGCAAGATCCATATTCATAATCAAGTATTTTGTTTGAAAAACTGATTACATTAACACAACATACAAAAACCCACCATCTGTAATAATTCAAAAAACTTGGCAATTAAATTTGAAATTGCCGCCCAATATTGCGCCGTTATATCTATGGTCAGACCATTTGTAAAATACTGCTTTAACGGTCTTACCAAAAACGTCAAGTGACAGGTCGGACCGCGGCGGTTAGTCGGACTCATAGCTTAACGCAGCCTTAATATGCAGTTGCTAGCAACAAATCTAATATTTCTTTGTTGCTCTTCTTTGTCACTCTTTTTTCATGGGATGTCTCTTTAGTTTCTCTTTGACCTTGGCCTCCTAAACTGACTGTGGGGACTGCAGTTTTCTTAGCATTCGGCGTGAAGGTAAACCTTTAAAAAAATAAAAAATTTAATTAAAATAGTAGTTTGTGCAACAAGAGTGGATATGATAGCCATATCGCACGAGAAAGAAAATTGAGCATGACGCCGTAGGCGGAGTGCCTCAATCTTTCGAGTGCGATATGGATAATCCACTCGAGTTGTACAGTATACTTTTTCTACGACCGGATTAAGAAAAAACTACAAATAATAGTTTTAATCAAATTTTAATATACAAATTTAGCTACTGCTTAATCTTATATGCTCTAGGTGAAAACATTTTATAAAAAGCGGCAGTAGCCTAGTGGTTATATCTACGCTTCGAAAAGCAAGAGATCATAGGTTCAATCAATATGCTTCACGCGTCGGTTCACAGAGAACCGCATAATTACACCAATCTCGATCAGGGGCAACCAAATTCCTATCAGGGGATGCGTGAAGTATCTGGGGGTTCGACTGGACAGAAGACTGACGTTCAACACCCACATAAATGAAACCATACGGACGGTCTACTCCCTGTCCAGGAGTCTGTATCCGCTCATGGTCAGGGGTAGCAGACTAAACAGACAAAATAAGAAATTGTTGTACAAGACGGTGGTCAGGCCGTCCATCACATACGCGCGCCGGTGTGGTGCAGCATATCGGCCAAGACAATGAAAAAACTAAAAGTGCTAGAACACAAATATATGCGCCTCATATCAAATTCTGGAAGATACACCTCCCTCAGAGACCTCTACGAACGCTGCAACGACATAACCCCGATAGCCGACTACGTCCAGCATATCTCCCAAAACTTCTATTCGTTCAAGCTGGGCGATAGTCCGCTAACAAGACACATTACACAAATTAGACAGCATAATGCCCCATTTCGGATTAAACACCCCTTACCTTACCAGACGTCGCCAATCTTCCGGCAGCCACTCTAGCCAAACTTTCACCAACTATACCTTCCCTGATACTATCCACCTTTCACTGATATTTCATACCTTTCACCCGCTTTAAATCTTTCCTGTCCCCCTCTTCTTTTGTTTTTGTATATTTTTGTGTCGCCTTTGTTGTTCCTTCGTTTCTGTTTGTATATTTTTGTCTGTAAATTATTTCTTCCGTCACTAATATTGTAACAGTATCCAAATTTTTTATACCAGAACAATCAAAATTTAGAATCACAGTTTAGGCCTGTCTTGCGCAACCCGTAGTTGAAGCAACTCGTGGACGGCACGAGTTATGGTGTTACCATGTTTAAGTACCCAGTTTTTTTGTTAAGCTTTCTTTTTTAAGCACATTTTATCATATTACTTGTTTTAATTTGCCCTTTTGCAAAAGGAGTTCAGGTTGTTTTATTTTTTGTATTGTTCAATTTTTACTTTCGCCAAACCAGTCCCGTCTCGGCCCGGCCTTGCGATGCACCACCTGTAAATTATAGCTAAAGAAGGAGGATAAGGGGGTGTGGTAAGGGGTAAGTGGTGGTGTAGGGGAGGGTGGAGATAGGGGGGGGGGTGGAGATAGGGGGGGGTATCTACCCCCTTATCCTCCTTCTTTAGCTATAATTTACACACTGCTGTGTGTGCATAAATTTAAACATCAATCTCAATCCCAGCAACAGTCGAATTCATATCATTTTCTAAAGTAGGTTTTTTGTTATTAGTTTTCCTACAAAGCTAAAACAGTATTCAAATTAAACATAAATGGTTGTACATTAATTAATTGAAATTACGTTGTAATAAGATCGTTGAAACGAAATATGCCGAATACTATTGTGAGCGGCTATCATTTCCCTTATAACTTAAATTTGTCTCATGCCTCATGCAAGAACATCCTGCAACTGTGGTGGGTCGATGCCACCCGCATTCTGTCACGCCGCAGCATTATAAAATATTGTTAAATACAATAAATCAAATAATGAGGTACTTAAGACAAAATGATATGTATATAATTTTAATGTTTAATAAATGATTTTAATTGGTAATTGGCGTTAACGCGGTGGTCGCAGGGTCGGTCCCGGGATGGGTACTGGGAAGGCAGTGTTTATACCATTTTTACCTTGAATAAAGACTTTTTGAATTTGAATTTGGTTCAATCCCCCATATATACTTTTTTTTTTGTCATAATATACCTCTAAAATTTTGTCTGTATATAATAATTTCAATAAAATTTAAGGTGGTAAACCGTTTATCGATTCTTCACTGGAATCACTCATTTTCAATTATTTTCTAGCCCAAACTGCACGAATATACACACTGACAACTACTGACAATTACTTTGACAGCTTACGCACCAACTTGAATTTTTTAAAACGAATAGTTGCCTATGTACTTAATACACGAACTGTGATTGGTCGATTTCATATCCATCCTAGAACGTATATGAAATATATCCGTTCAGTTAACTGGGATGGCCCACTTATCCATTCTACAGACTGTACGGAAAATAGCAAATTTACATAAGGGAGTGGAAAAATAAGTTTTTGATTTTTTTTATTCCTGCAGGGTTAATAAAGACATTACTTATTCCTTACCTAGAAGTTCATTTCGCAAATCTTATTCATAGTTATTTTCAGTAAAATGAACTGTAGAGGTGTCCGGATTAAATTTATCAGCCCTTGCAACAGTGCACCCATTCATTTCGCATGGTTGAAGACACCAAATTCTTGCCCTTCGGAAAAGAATGAAATACTACAGTCAAGCTTTACTTCTTCTTGAGCGTAAGTTCAAACAAGCCAAAATGCAAAAAAGCATCAAAACACAAATGTTAGGTTGGGAAACATAAACACTAGGCTTTTAATAACAAAAATACTGAATTTCCTAGTTCACAAAATCCTATTTCACAAAGTGCAATGTTTAAGAATCACATAAAGCATTTAAAACATAACAAATAAGCAGCTCAAAAACTTAAGAAAATACACGGTTTCTTATGGAGAACACAGAATCGAGTACCAATGGTGACGTCACTGACTGACGGCTCGCGGCTAACGTTGTAGCACATCTTAATAAACAAGCTGGTAAATAAAAGGACGTGGTTGTAGTCTCAGATTAAGAAAGAAACATAGATAAGTAATTTCATTTAAAATCCATTGAAGAAAAGTTTCTCATTGATCATGTTGAGATGAAGGATAAGAAAAAGAGTGGGGAGGAAGGGGAATGTTTTGATAACCACTACAATCAGAGGCGTAGATAGACAAAAGGGTTATAAATTTCAATATAAAATTATTATTTTTTTATTATCAATATGTCAATTCTAGTAAAATGTGTGCTACCGAATAAACATTGCAATATTTTAATAAATATATTTTATGTTCATTCTAAAAGCAGAATGCTTCTGGAATAAGTTGTGCTACATTTTAAATAAAAAAGAAAATGAATAATTTATGTATACGTAGTATGAAGATCCGTTATCCAAATACATAATTAACTATAATTTTGAAGTCATTGATAATTTTGGTCTAGAGCACTTAGCAATACTTTTCAATATATGTAGTTGTAGTAGTTATAACATAACAATAACACTAGAACTACACAATTTTAAGTCATTCATAAGACATTAATCTCAATATTAATTCATGCCTAGATCAAGGGAACAGATACTGCCAATACATCTAATGTAACATGCAACGATTAAATGTAACCATAATTTTAAGATGTAAGTACTAGGAGATATAGTACCTATCACAGTTTTCAAATGATCATGATTATGTGTCTTCCTCACATTGGCAGTTGACTGATTTTATGATTATGTAATAGTAGTTAGTGTTTAGCATTATTTTGTATTCTGGCGCTTATAGACTGATCTCTACTGTACATGTGTCTGGATGCAACACACCGCAGAGTGGTGATATTGAACGCTCTCCATGGTTTAGTATTATAGTATATATTATTCAATGAGAGGTAATGTAGGGAATAACTGATGCAGATGAAGATCACAAAGATGCATTGTACTTCTGTTTCGATGGACCTTTCAAAACTTGTTTAATGAATTCTTTAGCACCTCTTGGAAGTGAAGCCTACAAAAAAAAATTGTTTCTTTATGTTACTGCAAGCACAGTCGGTAAAAAAATGTCGTGTGATGAATTAGTAAATAAATGCTTATTTATTCTTCTATGAAAAGCGCTCAAGAAGTAACTATACCAGAATTGTACAGGAAAGAGTTTTGCTCATTCTTGAACTAAAATATTATATGATTTCATTCATCTTTTGTATCATTTTCATGTCATATTAAAATCAGGGTTGATTTCAAATGTCACAAAAAAATATGCAAAATAGTATGTGAATCACATATTTCCAATCAAATACTTGCGTAGGATCATTAATAACATGGTTAATAAAGTAGTTAACCAAAAAGTAATAATTTGAAACATTCCAAGGTTATAGTTATAAGTTGCATTGAATATTGTAGTTTTCTGATTGTATTACCCACTTTTTTATTTGAAAATACAGACATAACAGAAGTGTTTAAAAATTCCAAAATACTGAAGTTCTGTTGACTGATTATTCATTGTTGATGAGTAAGTTTCATGTGAATCATTTAGCTAATAATGTAATAATACAATTTACTGAAACTGGTCACATTAGCTTTACCTGAATTGCTGTTTCGGCATTTTCGGAAATCATATGATTTTGATGGAGGTACTTCAATAATAAATTTAAGCACTCAATTCTTTGTTTTAATCTCCCTCTAGATCTCTGCCGGTTTATAATTTTTTTCTTCTGCTGTGAAACTGTCGGCTTTATAATTTTCCAACTGCGTTTTAGCTCTCTGTGGGGTATCAAAATCTGAAGAATAAATATCGCCACAGTACTGTAACCTGCGCCTGAAAATAGTAATGAAAAGTTAATTTGATATTATATAGTGTGACCCATTTTGACTCTGTAAAAATTGTGTTTATTATCCGATTTTAACTAAACTTTTTTAAAATATAGCCGAACAAAACCTTTACTTTGTGACAAAAACCTAGAGATTACTTTCAATTTTTAAGGCCTACTATGATTGTTTGTCAATGTCAAAAATAGACAAATTTGATTAGCGATTTTTTTATTGCAAATGTAGCTGTACCACTGGACTGATCCAAATCCATTACTTCATATGCGGTCACTGTTGCTGAAGTGTCATCATTGTCTTTTGATTCTGCAGAATCTGATGTTGATTTGCTAAAAAATTATATACATAATAGGCACAAAATTTTATAATTTATAATCAATTTCTCATTTTTACATGAAAATAATATTTATAATATATATATTTTTTTTTATACATTTATTTAACGTCGGCCTATTTCCGCTAGTTATAGTTATATAGTAGTATGTAGTTATAACAAACACCATTTTCCGACAAAAGGATAAATTTAAAGGCACCTGGCGTCACCCCAGATCAGGTCACTGGCATCTACTGGACTATGTTATCGTACGTAGGAAGCATCTCAAGGACGTCCAAATTACAAAGGCGCGCATTGATAGCGAATGTTGGACCGATCATCGTCCTGTTGTCTCTAAAATGAAAATTGTTATGAGACCCAAACACCGAAGAACTCAAGTAAAACGTAGACTCCGTCTGACCAACAAACCGTCGAACAGCTAAAGCAAAAAGTTCAAGAGAATTTGAGTGCACTAGAAGAAACCAATTCTGTAGATGTCGCTGCTACCTGGACACAAATTAAAGACAGTTTAAAAAGTGCGAGTGAGGAAATTCTTGGCACTGCAGCAAGTAAAAAACAGGAGGACTGGTTCAATGATAATGAAGCTTTTATACAAGAACTTCTTGACCGCAAACATATTGCCTTCCAAAACGCTATCAACCACCCCAACGATTCATCAAAAGCAGAAGCTTTTACCCAATCTAAGTATGAAACGCAACGCGAAATCAGAAGAATAAAGAACGAGTGGTGGGCAAGCAAGGCCAAAGAAATTCAAAGGTACGCCGATTCACACGACTACAGGAACTTCTTTCAAGGAGTAAAAGCAGCGTACGGCCCCAGTCGGAAAAATATGTGCCCTATTAAAGATTTAAATGGAAATCTCCTCAAAGAAGACCAGGAAATAAGAGAAAGGTTGAAAAAAACACTACTCTAACATTCTTAACCAGCAAAGTCAAGCCGATCACGATATTATAAATCTTATCCCTCAATATGACACCTTCGAAGACTTAGATAAACCACTAACAACGGAAGAGATCTTAACCGCCATTGGGCAGCTAAAAAATAACAAATCTCCCGGCGCCGACTCACTCCCAGCTGAGATCTTTAAAGCTGTGCCGTCAGAGCTCATACCCTACCTCAAAAAACTGTTTGATGTCGTGTGGGAAAGTGGTCAAGCTCAGCAGGAGTTTCGTGATACACTTTTAATCAACCTCTTCAAAAACAAAGGGAGCGCTGCGGACTGTGGAAATTACAGGGGTATAGCTCTCCTGGCTGTTGGAGGGAAGATACTCACTAAAGCGATGGCAAATAGGCTAACACCTGTTATGGAAAAGCTACTTCCTGAAACACAGAGTGGCTTTAGACCAAACCGAGGCACATCGGATTTAATCTTCACACTTAAACAGCTTCAAGAAAAAGCACTCGAACATCAAGGAGAAATTCACATGGCCTTCATTGATTTAACCAAGGCGTTTGACTCGGTGGACAGGGAAGTGCTCTGGAAAATTATGTTCCGCTTAGGTATCCCTAGAAAATTTGTGGAAGTATGTCGCAGTCTACATACAAACAACAACGCACAGGTTATGTATAATAATGAGGCAACCGAACCTTTCCAAACCCTCACTGGAGTTAGGCAGGGATGTGTCCTGGCACCCCTACTCTTTAATTTGTTTACCACTGCTCTAAAAATTATTGTTGACAACAAACTGACAGTCAGAGGAATAGGTCTCAGATACCGTTTTGATGGCGGTCTCTTTAACATAGGGCGCTTTAGAGCTTTTACGAAGACACGCACACGATTCATTTGTGATCTTCAAGAACTTTTAGATGTGTATGCCCAGAGCTATGATTCCTTGGGACTTAAAATCAACATTGGAAAGACTAAGATTATGTCAACTCCTCATCAAGTGAACCAAATAGACATTACACTTAACGGAAATTCTCTTGAAGTGGTGGATCAGTTCAATTACTTAGGCAACGTTGTTAATGACAAAGCAAACATGGACAGCGAGATTCGCAATAGAATTAACGCTGCATCTAGAGCACTCTGGGGACTTAGAGAGAGAGTATTTGACAACCACGACCTTGCTTTGTCAACGAAAATGGCTGCCTACAGAGCAGTTGTCATTCCAACACTGCTATATGGATGTGAAAGCTGGGTCACTTACCGTCGTCATGTGAAAGAATTAGAACCTTTTCAGCAAAGACACCTCAGAAGTATGATGAAAATCCGTTGGCTCCATCACATATCAAACGTGGAAGTACTCAGGAGAGCAAACAGCCTTCCAATTGAGGTGCTTATTTCAAGAGCACACCTAAGATGGGCAGGTCACGTTCATCGTATGCATGATAACCACCTTCCTAAATGTACACTTTATGGTGAATTGCTAAGTGGTAGAAGAAGGGGTGGCGGTCAACGAAAGAGGTTCAAAGACGCTCTCCATGAAAATCTAAAATCCTGCGGTATTGCAGACGAGCAATGGGAACAACTTGCAGCGGACAGAACCGAGTGGCGAGGGGTTGTGGCCAGCTATCAAGGAAATGTTGCTGCAAGAAGGCCGAATCCAAGACCTAACCAGGTCTATGTTTGTCCTGACTGCGGTCGACATGTGCTCTCCCGAATTGGCCTCTATAGCCATAGTCGTGTGCACCTTAGATGAATGGGAATTACAATAGACTACACCTTTTACTTGTTTTTTATTGTACACAATTTATCGACTGTAACATTTTTATACTCGGACTCGAGTAACGGCTAATAATAATAAAATTTCCGCTACTGAGGCCTAACACCGATGCCTGTAGACGAGCTACCCCCAACCAGGAATTTTGCCGAACCTCTTCCCTTAAGAAGAGTAGGGATCTTTTACTTACCTAACATTTAATAGACAAGGGACCGACGACTTTACATCCCCTCCGAAGGATGGTATATCTCCTATACAACCCTCGCCTAAGGTTGTATAGCTTCCGCGCATACACTGATATACAAGCCACTGGAAGATGTGTGAGGCGAGAACGCGGTTTCCGTTGGAATGGTCACCATCCAAGTACTAACTGCGCCTGTCGTTGCTTTACATCGCATACCGAAGTATGTACATAGTAAAGACGCACCTACGCTCGCCCCCTTTATAATATATTATATCTACTGAAATTATATTTGCATTCAATTTAGGAAAACAGAAACAACTATATTTAGGTATAGAGAATTTTAATTCTACATTCATGGGTATTCTATCTGGCCAAAATATCCAAGTCGGATGGCTCTATCAATTCAGAAGAAGTTTCAGTTTCAGAACTTGGCGAATTTTTTAATGGCGGACCAGTTAGTTAATAAGCCTTCTCCATCCTTGCTCTGTGAGGTGCCTGCTTCTCTAAAAAAAAAGATAACAGATTTATTTCGATAAACATATCAAACAAAACATATTAAGAAATAGCATACACATAATAAGTAAGCGTAGAATACCGTAGTTTAATAAAACCAACCTTGAAATCCACCGATCTTCAATGCTTCCTTGAACGTAGCATCACCCATAATAATAGGTCTGCCACAAAAAAATTAATATACATTAAAAATAGTGAAAAATAAAGATTTTTACCCAATAATTATTAGAACTGTGATTGAAAAAAGTTAATCAGAACAACAGCAGCGGCCACAAAAATTGCTTGCTTTATTTCAGTAAGATAAACGCATATGACGTCAGATGCTTGCAAGCTCGGCAGGCGCCAGATCATCTGTACGCTGCGTTAGGTTTATTCCGTGTCGTTATTGTCGTTCTCGTTAGAACAAAGTTTGAATTCACGGAAGTAACAGTACCTTTACTATTTAGAACATCAAATAGAGTTTGTTTATTGTCGTCAAATGTGCAGTAGGGTTTCCAGAGAAATTAGATTCACATACTCTTCCGAACGTAGATGTGATTATGAAACCCGATTTTCTTTCAAAGCACAGATAAATACGACTATGACAAATATCATGACAATCGCAAAATTAACTACATCACTATAGCAACACCTAGAGTATCGCAGCGCATATTGCATTGCAAGCATGTGACGTCACTCGCGCCAAGGGAGCGTTTTCTAGCCTCGACGCGTTGAAGTAACTTCTATTACAAATAACGTCGAAAGTAAATGACTACTTTTTAAAAAACTTTGTAGGGGTTTATAACACCCATAAATCTATTATTTCCAATTAAAAACAAAATTTTATGTAAGTAAATAAACTTAGTTACATTAATATTAAAAAACAAATTACATGACTTACCCTTGATATGACAATACAATGGAAACAGGTCTCCTAGTGTGGGGCACCTTTTCTTAAAAATCTT
Organism: Leptura quadrifasciata; assembly: GCA_963675555.1. Taxonomy (NCBI): domain Eukaryota; kingdom Metazoa; phylum Arthropoda; class Insecta; order Coleoptera; family Cerambycidae; genus Leptura; species Leptura quadrifasciata. Next base: position 104,819,654 of record OY776676.1, read on the forward strand.
TTTCCTGTTGGGGTCACATAAATATCCTCAAGTATAAAATGATCTGAGCATACATAATTGTAGATGCTCAAATCTGAATCATTAATCTGAAGGGCAAACCACTTTTTTCTGAGGACTAAATTTCTTGGAAATCTGCAGAATGAGCATATATTATATTAAAATGGTACACACGGTTCAGCTAAAAAATTATTCTCAAAATACAAACATCATAACCCTAATCTACGCCAATGTATAAACAAACATACATGTGAAATGAGCAAGATTCTTCCTTTTTGTAGGTAGGTACATAAACAAACTAAACAACTTTTGGTAATTTTTTCAGATGATCAAACCGCAGAACAAGCATAAAATAGTTTAACAGGCTCAAAATTGCAATGCACAGTATTAACAAATATGGCGGCAGATGAAAATAAAGCAACTGCAAAGGCACGCGGGTCATGTGACGTTATTTACTACTACGGGAACCAATGAAATCAGTGGTCTAATAAAAACAATAAACAAGTTGAGTAGGACCCACACAATCCCTGAATGTTTATTTATCTTTATCTCTTTCTTAGTTTGAGGTTGTAGTATAGGGAATAAGCTATCCACTTTATTTGTTTATAATCCTTGGATAAATACTGATTATGACCTTCGACCAAACTTTTCAGAACAATGTCGTCACTCGTCAAGAACGTTGTTACGAAAATGACAAAGACGAAGAAGATTCTATAATATGATTAGACAGTCGGTTGTTAGGTTATATTTTGATTCTGTTTATGATAACTTGTGATTATACGGAATTTAATAAGTATTGTTGTTATAAAATTGAGGATTTTTATGTATTTATTGTTCTCTTAAGGATTAAATTTAATTATACATATCAAATGAAGTAAATATTTCTAATAATTTTTAGAAGTAATTTCTAATATTTCTAAATTCAAGAATTTGTCAGATTTCTGTACAATGGTGTCTTTAAATTGGAATAGCGAATATTACATTGCATTAGAATGCAAAGATTTAATGTCTAATGTTATGGCGATAGACTCAACAGGAACTTATGTTTTATTAGCTGGGTATGTTATGATATTGGTTACAATTATTGGCCATTCCTTGCTAATAAACGTTTTTTATCTATTAATTAATTTCGAAGAAACATATTCAGTTACAAAAATGTTAGTAAGTTGCAAATGATAAAAATACCTATATGTATTTGTTTTTTCAGGCGAAAATATTTAGCTATCAAAAATTTAGAAGATGAATATGAGGTGGTTCAGAAATATCCAAAATTTCCAAGGCAGAGTAAATATGAAGTGGGTGCAGCTGAATGGAATCCAACTTCATACCATAAAGAACTGTGTGTAATATCAGTGAGTAAACCTTATATCATTTATAAACATTATTCGATTGTTAAGAAAGTAAAATTATATTTGTTTTACAGAGTAACCAAAGGTTAGAAGTACTGACATGGAGAAACGATGAATTAACTCAAACTCATTCTCTACGAGCTCATACAAGACTTATTACTGATTTAAACTGGCATAAATTTGATTCCAATATTTTAGCATCCTGTTCAGTGGATACCTTTATACATCTTTGGGACTTGCGAGATTCGAGACGTCCAACTTTATCCCTTTCTGCCATCGCAGAAGCTTCACAAGTAAAATGGAACAGGGTATCATCTCATTTGTTGGCTACTGCACATGATGGTGATATTAAAATATGGGATCAAAGGAAAGGGACTGCACCCGTTCAGTATATAGCTGCCCATGCATCAAAAATACATGGTCTAGACTGGAGTCATACCTCAGAAAACCAAATTTGTTCTTCTAGCCAAGACAATACCGTTAAATTCTTTGACATAACAAATCCTAGAAGAGCAGAATTTGTATTAACAACAAATGCGCCTGTTTGGAGAGCAAGATATGCTCCTTTTGGAAATGGTTTGGTCACAGTTGTTGTTCCTCAAACACTTCGAGGGGAAAATAATTTGTTACTGTGGAACACAGCAAATAAAGCTACACCAATGCACAGTTTTGTTGGGCATAGAGATGTTGTTTTGGAATTTGAGTGGAGAAACCAGAGACCTGGTGAAACCGACTTTCAGCTAGTAACTTGGTCAAAAGATCAAACTTTGCTTGTTTGGAAAATAGAAACTTTTTTATTAAAATTGTGTGGCCATGAAACGGAGGAGTCAACAGATTTAGATGAGCCAAATACAGAAATTATTGAAACTATAGATATACAAAAGAAGACTTCACCGAAAGTACAACCTCTTCAGCAAGAATTTTCTTTATTAAACGTACATATACCTAATTTAGAAGTTAAAAAAATGGATGCTGTTGGAAGAGTTGTGAACGTTAAGACTACTATTAATAACTTTATGGTGAATTTACAAGTGAACTTTCCTAATGCATATCCTCATGGTGTGCCACCAGTTTTTCAAATTATAACAGGATCGAATCTTAATGATACAATCAGTGTTCAACTGTTGCAAACATTGAACCATTTAGCACAACAAAGAGTATCCAAAAACCGTACATGCTTGGAACCGTGTTTACGTCAGATGGTTACAACTCTTGAACAACTATCAGCAGACGTTAAAAATGACAGGATATATGAAAGACCTTATATAGAATCTGCTAATATATTTGGAGGTTACAATGACGCATATATTCCTTTTCCTAGAACCTCTGGTGCAAAGTTTTGTTCAGTTGGAACGTTAGTCTGCTTCGGACGACCTTTTTACACACGTAGATTTTCCAGCAAAATCGAAACGACAACTCCAAGAGCTCTCTCTGCCTTAGAAAACCTTTTTACTAAACGGACTAATGACTATATGACTGTGTCTGCGTATTACTTCCAAAGACAAAGATCTAGAGCTAAATATAATTTTTCAAAAATTTCCAAAGCAGTAGTACATATATATGATGCTTTGGGATTGTCTTTTGTAAATAAACAACTTGCAGAAGAGTATATACTAGATGGGGATGTTGGTACTATTTGCAAACATAATGCAGCTGCTGCAGCTGTAGTAGGTCGCTGGGATTTAGTTCAAGCATGGACTTTGGCAGAATTAGTAGCCAGCCCACAACAGGCTGACGAGGAAATGTCTTGGTCCGTACATCCTTTTGGAAATCAACTTATGCAGTCCTTGTAAGTATTTTTCATTTCACTGTTCAGAATTACATGTATAAGCTGTACTGCAATTTTTGAAATTCAATTAAAAAAAACTAGTATGAAATATAACTTACATTGTGCAAAAAATCAATGCCATAATTATACAAACTGGCTTACTAGATATTGTGGTAAAAGCTCTGGACTCCTAGGCCAGCAAAATCTCATTAAACAGGTAAACATTTCATTAAGTAAACGATGGTTAGGATAAGTCAGGAATAGATAATCTGCTGTTAGTGAACTTTTCTCGGAGGTTTGGAATAGGATCCAAACCTCCGAGAAATAGAGAAGGAAATAATAAAATATAGTGAATCAGCACAGCAGTAATAGAATAATATTAATTTTGATTGCCGATTAGCTTTACTGCTCAACAGTTCTTCTCCATGTACTCTTTGCCGGAATAATATGTTTTTGAAATTAAAAATAATTTAAATTTTCTTTTGAATTTTTCTACAGATCCAATTTTTTTTATAGTATCTGGTAATTTGTTATATAAAATTATTCCAGAGTGAAGGGGTGAGTTTTTACACAGTTCTGTAGAGTGTGCCTCAGTTCTCAAGTCATTGCCCTTTCGAGTTGAATATTCATGGAAGTTTCCATTCTGCTGAAATGACTGTAAATTTATTTTTACCCAACTTACACATTTTAGTATATACACACATGACACAGTTAAAGTATGGTTGTTTTTAAAATATGGCCTGCAGGATTCTCTTTGGTCCAATTGAATATTGATCTAACTACTCGTTTTTGCAAAATGAGGATTCTTTCAGCACCACTAGAGTTTCCCCAAAGTGAAATATTATACTGTATGACTGAATAGATTAGTGCATAGTATATGTTTATTAACTGTCTGTTTTTGAGGGAAGACTTAAGTTGCAGAATGGCATAATATCCATTATTAATTTTTTTGCTAACTATATTTATGTGTGTTTCCTATCTCATATTTGAGTCGATATTTACTCCAAGGAATTTAGTACTATCAACACACTGAATCAATGTCTCGTTAACTGTAACTGGTGCTATTGTTTTTTTTATGAAATTGCATACATACCATTTTTTTTTGCATTTACCAGTAATTTATTTTTGTTGTACCAGTTTGTAAACTGACAAGATATAATATTTCATTTATTTTGGAGCAGAGATAGCTGTTGATATGTCGTCTGCAAAAAGAACAACACAATCAGAGCTAACTTCAAGAGCTAGGCCATTAATATATAATGAAAATATCAACGGCCCCAAAACTGACTCCTGTAGAACTCCTAGATCAATATTACAACAGTTAGAGTTATTATTGTTAATAGTAATATAAATTTTTCCGGCTGTGGAGGTACGACATTACCCAGTTTTGAACATGACCTCTTAGACCAATGTTTTCCAGTTTTTCTTTCACAAGACTCAAATCTAAGGAATCGAAGGCTTTTGACAGATCAAAGAACACTGCACCTAAGAATTGTTTCTTGTCTAAATTAGAGTATATAAAGTTAACAAACTTGTCTGCAGTGCTTTCTGTTGACCTACCGGCTCTAAATCCGTGTTGGCTATCAGACAGTATATTATATTTAGTTATCTCATTATTATTAGATTTTAATATAGGTATTACTTTACCTATTTTAAGGGCATCTGGAAACTGGCCCAATCCTACAGATATGTTTATGATATATGCCAAGGGTTCCGCAATAGCTTCACGTGTGTTTTTTAATATTTTTGTTGAGATACAATCCTCACCCATTGAGGACGTGTTTTTAAGACTTTTTATGACATCTATCACTATCATGAGGTTCTACTGGATAGAAGACAAATGAATGCATGTGGGAATAATGTAGATGCTTTTTTGTTGATATGTTGTTAGATACCGGCTTGGTAGTACAACTCGACAGAGCGTTTTTTGCCATATTAGCGAAATATTTGACAAATTCTGAAGCTACCTCATCTTCCTTCGTAATGTGTAGGCCATCGATGTACAATTCAATAGGTGAGTTTGGTTTTTTCTTACCCCTTTTCTCATTAACTAATTTCCATATTTGTTTTTGTTTTTTTGGTTCATCTTTACTTATAGTACCTTCTTGGTATTTGCTATTAAAGATTTATATTCTTTTTCTTTTTGTTATAGTTATCCTTTAATTGATGAATTCCTGTGTTTTTTAGTAACCAAAACATATTTTTAAGTTCATTTTTCATTCTTATTACTTCAGGAGTAACCCATTTATTATTGACATTCTTAGGTTTGTTGACTCTGAACCAAGGACATTTGATTTGGATAGCATATTTTAATATATTTATAAAATTGAAGTAGATCAGATTAATATTGTTACTGTGTGTATAGACAGAAGAGAAACTTTCATTTTCTAAATATAATTTGAGATGTAAGAGATTTCCTTCCGACTCATTTCAAATTTTTATCTCCTTATTTAGTTCAACCGTATTTAGACTTGAGTTGATGTTTACTACAAGGGCAGAATGATCATTAAGATTATGGACCTCTACTTTAATTCCAAATAGTGATTCGTCAATGTTTGTTAAAATGTAGTCAATTTTACTGGAAGTTTTAACAGAATTTTGATTTATAAAAATTCTCGTTGGATCAGTATTATTAACAGTTAAGCAGTAACTAGCTAATAGGTCAGTAAAAAGTTTTTTTACAATATGATTCCTTTAGATAATCTATATTCATGCACCACACAGTATAATATGTTTAAAGTTTAAGAAGCAGAAATTTAAGACCAATGACAATCTATCTATAAATGCATGAATACAGCCATTTGGAGGCCTATATACGTTTACTACAACAGTTTTTATGTTATTTATACAAACTGAAATCGCACAGCACTCAAGATTCATTTCAACCGATATATCTTTTATATTGGGTACATTTTTGTACAGTATATTGTTTTTGGTGGGGATTAAAACGCTACCATGTAGATATAGTAGTTTGCTGCTAAGTTATAGTTACATGGACGTGCATAAGCTATATTGTTTTTCTACTCCCTTATGTAAATTTGCTGTTTTCCGTACAGTCTGTAGAATGGATAAGTGGGCCATTCCAGTTAACTGAACGGATATATTTCATATACGTTCTAGGATGGATATGAAATCGACCAATCACAGTTCTTGTATTAAGTACATAGGCAACTATTCATTTAAAAAAATTCAAGTTAGTGCGTAAGCTGTCAAAGTAATTGTCAGTGTGTATTCGTGCAGTTTGAGCTAGAAAATAATTTAAAATGAGTGATTCCAATGAAGAATCGATAAACGGTATACCACCTAAAATTTCATTGAAATTATTATATACAGACAAAATTTTAGAGATATATTTTCACAAAAAAAAAGCAGCTATATGTGGGGATTGAACATATGATCTCTATTTCGAAGCGTGCATATAACCACTAGGCTACTGAAGCCTTTATAAAATGTTTGCACCTAGCGCATAAGACTTAGCAGAAGCTAAGTTTGTATATTAAAATTTGATTAAAACTATTATTTGTAGTTTTTTCTTAATCTGGTCGTAGAAAAAGTATACTGTACAACTCGAGTGGATTATCCATATCGCACTCGAAAGATTGAGGCACTCCACCTACGGCGTCGTGCTCAAACTTCTTTCTCGTGCGATATGGCTATCATATCCACTCTTGTTGCACAAGCTACTATTGTATCACACCAATGTTCAGATAGACACATGATTTCAGGAGATTAACTGAAAATAAAATAATTTGTCATAATAAGCATTTTCAATTAAATGTTTCTTTATGACTGATTTATACTTAGCTATGATTTTCTAGCCGTTATTGGTAAATTATTAAACAATTTTATGCCAATATATATTTTGTTTGTGTTTGTTAAACTGTGAGGAGGGATGACCTTGAGAGGGTCAAGTGATCATGATAATCCACTTGTCCAGATTATTTTTTAAATAAACTAAGTTAAAATATATGACAGCAGAAGGTAAGGCTAATATATACTTTTGAACCATGGTTTACAAAGGTTACGGTGTTCTAATACCCTCTCTTTTGTAGCGTAAACATTTTTTTGTATATGGCAAGAAGTTCCCCAATTTAATATTCCATATCATAGTACTGTGGAGTATAGCATAATAACATATTAGAACCGCTTCTATATTAATTTTATATTTAATGTTCTTTACTGCATGTCTATAATAATTTTTTTGAAAAAGAATTAATATGATTTATCAGTTGCCAGTTTATATTTGTATCGATGTTGAGACTTAAAAATTTTACAGCATCAGCTATTTTCGATTTGCGTTTTGTCTCTGTTGAGGCATAGATAATTTGCACTAAACCAATCAGAGACAATCTCAAATATTTTCTCTCTACATGGTCCGTATTTCTGTTTTTATCTATATTTACAAGGTCGTATTATCTACAAAAAGTATATTAAAAAAACCATTTAACATAGAAAAGTCATTTATGTAATTTAAAGTAGCAGAAAAAATATTTTTCAATCACGTTTCAAAATATGTATAACTTCTTTCAGAATTTACAATCCCTGTTTTCTATAGGAAGTCGAATGATTTGGTTTAAGTTGTAATTAAGTTTCAAAGTATTAAATTTTTTATCAGTCTATTTTCACGAGACATGTTGAAAAATATTAACCTGGCAAATAAATAAATTTCATGTAAATAACGTAATCGAGCTGGAGTATATTTAGTCTCGCGCTTGATTTCATATGAGTTTTTGGCACAAAATTCCCGACCTGCTGTGACGACCATGATGGTGGGCCAGTATGACAGTTTTCAATTGTAACCAACACCATTTGTTCTGCGCAGGTAATGAGCATTCTCCCTACTCTATGTGTCTGGCCATTACAAAGGACATGGCACTGGATACATGGGATCCTATGGACCTACCGATTTTAAAGTTTTTTTTTTGTGTTATTCTACTCTCAAGAAAGCAACATTTAATAACATTTTTGTGTGTATGCCTGGTGACCCAGAAAAAGCACTTGAAAGTTCAGTCACCCCGTAGTCTTAAGAATACTATTTCTCTTACAACAATGCAATGTTTTCAACAATAGAACGTTGTGGTGACAGTGATGGAAAAGATTATTATGTATAATTCAGAATTGCTTGTTAATATTTAAGGGACTTTAAATATTTTTTGAATTTTAGAAGATGCTAACTAGGCATTAAAACACATTTTTTCAGGAAAAATGATTGGTCCACTTCCACTAGTGGCATCCGCACTGTTTTTTAATATCTTTAATGGAAAAATGACATGCTTTTTTTTCAAAATTCACTGAAATAAATTATTTTATTCTCTTTTGCTGCCCTGTAGTAGCAATTTTTTTTTTTTAGAATTACACATTATGCTTCTCAACCTGATATTCAAATGGCAGCAATGTTATGTTGCATATTTGGAAAAGATCAAGAAATGGCAGTAAGAAAATCATCTTTAAAGTCACTATTATCTCCAGGGGTAAGTTACATTGTTATTAAATTTACATCTAATTTCATCATATCGTCGATTAACATTCATAATTACATACATATATATATATTTATTTTATAGCAACTAGTACCTGGGAAAAGGTTGTTGAAGGTAACTAAAATTAGTTTTAATTTAAGCTTTTGTACCTAATTTTTGGCAACATTCGCTAAGTATCTACAGGAGAGTTAAAAAGGTAAAATTATTCTTTATCTAAAAAATTTCCATACCTATAACTAAAATTTAAAAAAAAGTTTCTGATTTTCTTCAGTACATCCTTATCACTTGTATAATTAATATTGAGCTAACTCATCTTCATTGTGCTAATTTAAACAATGAACATTTTATCTCATAGTTGAAAGTCCTTAAGTTATGTGTCACAAAAGTTTTAATAGTCTTAAATAGTGTAGATATGTGAATTCTTTAATTACATTAAACTATTTGTATTTCCGAAACTACTAAGTACAGCTTACGATTTTTCTTTTACACAGTTTTGTCCAACTAATATATATATTTGTATTTTACTGCCACTTCCAGTTATACACAGAAGTGTACCATTTTCGATATATTTACTGTTACAACAAAAGTTACATGTGTAATTTTTTTAAAATATATTTTCAAATAATACTCTATACATTGTCAACAATTTTCAAATTAAAGAATATGTTCAAAATAGTGTCATTCACTTCTAAACATTTAAAAGAACATGTTTACTTTATACTTTGTAACGGCGCAAATTCTGTGGGGAGTGAGTGATTCGAACGCATTTCAAACTCTTTCTTGGGAATTTTCTTTTGTCGTTGAAGAACTTGCATAAACAATATTTTTTTATATTAGTCTATCCAAAAATATCCAATGAGGTCATGTCCGGAGAAACAAGGGTCACAATGAAAGACCGCTATTTGCAAGCTACTGACCACCAAAATTATTTGTTAAAGAAGTATCAATAATCCCTCTAACTGTGATATCCATACGATGGTGCTCCTCACCATCGTGTTGATATCACATTTTCTGATGTTCTGCTAGAGGTACATGATCCATACATAGAGCAATAATATCTTCTCTAAAGTATCCTAAAACTGTAATTTCATTTTCTTCATTACTGACAATTGGTTTAATTTTCTTATTTTTGTTATCACAACACCGTTTAGCTATGGTTGCCAAAGGACCCACCATCTTGTCTATTAAGTTGTTCAATAAACTACCCAATTTTATTAAAGAAATATCAAACGTTTATTTATTTGAAAGAGCTGTAAAAAGTTTGTTATTAAATAATGTTTTTTACTCCATTTCAGAGTACTTGGATTGTTCTGAATTTGATGTTTGAACTTGCATGACAAATAGTTTTTTGTTTATTTATATTTAAAAACTCGTATTCGTAGATTTAGTTTCTTATATCACATATACTATACTTGGAATATTTGTTTTTACACCTTTTCTTACTTTTTTCAGTATTTGTTTTTTATACTTCGTATTTACATTTCATTGTTTGTTTGTCTGTCTGTCTTTTGCAGTTGTAGTTGTAGTTTGTAGTTTATAGTATTTTTTGTAGTTTTTCTTGCAATTTTTTGTAGTTGCAAGGAAACTGTTGACGTTCTATATACTTGTATTATGAGTCCTATTGAAAATAAAGAATGATTTGATTTGAAGATTTTTAGTCAGTCAATCTTGAAATAGTATCATGGTTGCGGTTACACCCCGTGTTATCAGTGTAATAATGAATTTATATTTTTAAAACAAAAAATTACACATATTTATTGCTTTTTTTTGTGCTTAATCCAAGCACTACCACTCAAAAGGTCATAAGGAGATGAAATTTGGTGTGATTATAAAATGTACTGTCCTGATTATATCCCTAAGTTTGGGACCTTGGGAAAAGACTGTCTTGAAATCTTGGAAAGATGGCGCTCAAAATCAGTTTTTTGCAAATATCTCTGTTACCTATTGGTCCTAGAAAAAAAAGTAAATTAATAAATTGAAGGGCATAAAATTCTACATGCCAAGCAACATTCTGTAGTTGATTTATTTTTGGCAAAGCGATAGTTCCTACCATGCCTCAAGAAAAGTTTTGATGTAGAGACTAGAATAAACGACGTTTTATATCCATACTCGCGAGAAAATTAGACGACCATAATTTTACAGTGGTGCAGGCACCAGAAGATGCGGACTATCTCATAATTCAAATAGCTATTGATATGTCTTCGTCCTACACAACAGCGTATATTGTAGGAAAAGATGTAAATTTATTAGTTCTAATGACTGCACTGGTGAGGGAGCATGACAATATCTTCTTACGAAAACCTGCTCAAAGCACAGCCGATATGTGCGATTATTAAGCGTTTCCCTTTTCCTGAAGATACCTTTAACCCTGTTGATAGTCCATCCAAAAGTGTTTAAGAATTTTCACATTCTTATCACAATATATCCCTTGTTCTCTCAAGTTTTTTCCAGGGTAGCTATTCTCTAGTTGTGCGATCAACGTTCTCATAAGAAAGTGTGCGGAGTTCACATGAAAATTTGATGTACAACAAATTTGCTATTGTTGAATCAGGGAAGCGATCGCATCACCAGTTTTACATACGAGCTGCTTCCCACGCTATTTTCGTGTGATGCGAATGATCGCATGAGAATATTTTTGTTTTAACATTTGTTAATGTCGCAATATTTAACTTTGATGAGAGTCATAACTTTGAATGCAATTAGTATCTAATTGACATGATTTGGTGGTTGTGTTGCTGAAAAATATTAGTTAATGTGCCGTCAGATGTGACAATGTAGGTAAAACATTGAGGAATTGCGTGAAGGAGGTATCATTTTTCCAACAAGAAACTAACTGAGTGCTACACAAATAGATTCATATTCTGGTAAGTAATTAATGAATACAGACTTTTTCTTATATTTGTCAGAATTCATCGAAAAACCTCTCTTATTTTAAAATTTCTTTTATTTTTTCAGATTTTGAAAATAGATGTCAATGACCAATTTGAAGATGTAGAGGGTGCAAAAGCATAGGTGGATATGTCAAGATAATGCTTTATTAAAGGATGTGCAGTCCCTTTTAACTATTTGACCGAAAAAATATTAAATATTTCTGGGACAAACAAAGTGTTAGCAGAGAAAAATCCACACAGAGGACGAAAAGGAGAATTTGGAATATATTTTATACAGCTTACGGTTCTATATTTTGTGCCAAAATAAAAATTATTTTACATACCAATGTTGTTATTTGTGTTTTCTTTAAAAAAAACATAAATTATACCAACCTGCAAAATTTTGTTTTAAAAAAACTAGGTATTTTATGTAGTCTTATATTCAAAGTCCTACTAGAAAACTGTAAAAAGACAGTCAAAATTACTAACAGATTTTGAGATAGATTTGTAGTAGATAAACTACATAGATTTCATTCTACCAACAAAAATACACGACTGCAAATCCAAACACAGCATATTTAAATTTATTACTGTGATTGGTCCAAACATTAGATTAAAAGTGGCAACTGTGTACGTTTCATTCCCACGAATAGTAGGGAATTGGTCGCATCGCACTAAGGTTTCGTTTGTTCAAGAATACGCAATTTGTCGTTCATGGCAACGTTGTGTGATGCGATCGCATCGCGTCAACTCCAAATTCATTACATGAACTCGAGAATAGGTTTCCAGATAATAGCACTACTCTTAGGTTTAGTTCAGGACGTGTAATGATATGTACTATGGGTGGTGTACATTCCAATTTGGTTCCGCCCTCGCACAACCTAAGATTACGAGACAAACAAATATAGTTATATAATGTATAATTTCTATGAATATGAGAAAAAATAAGACTACGTCCATGACCAGTATGTGCCTAATTGTTTTATTACTCTCTCTCTCATTTCCATATAGACTATAGCATCTGCCCTATTTGAGCAACCAACAAATGCAACAAATGTTCATTGAATATACAATTTCACTCACTTTTATTCAAAAACTGTCACTTGTTTTTGACATTTATGAAACTCAGCGCTGCGTAAATTACCAACAGGGATAACGTCACCAGAGATATGCAACAGACCAATAATATTATAGAATTTCCTTTATAATATATATTTCAAAATTTCTCTTATTTGTGCAAACAAAAGGAATTTTGAGAGCAATCCTTTTTAACTTATTAAACTATATTCATATGTGTATTTTGTTGTTTTTAAAGGATAATTTCTGCCTTGTTAGCTCTACCTACTGCATATCATATTTTTTATGCATTTTGCTTTTATTTTATGATGAATGTCAAAATAATATATATGATTAAATTAATTTCTAGTCAGGCGGTTCTCCTTATCACACAATACCTCCCGCTGATGTGATAGCAGATGGTTGGGTTCTTCCAATGCTAAGAACGACTCGTTCTACCTCACTAGATAATTTAAGGATAGAAGAACTTGTCCAGGCCATACCTCCACGTAGGTCAGCAACAGCACTGTACGAATACTACAAACTTGCTTATGCAGAAACTTTACATCGTTGGGGGTTCCTCTACAACAGAGCGGCAGTAATTAAATATATGGCCACCCCTCCAGAGCCACACAAAGGGGTTGAGTTCCTGACTGATTGCAAATATTGTTTAAAACCTGCAAAGAACTGCCTTTGTAGTTTTTGTAAAAAATTCTCTTTAAATTGCATTATGTGCAATGTATCAGTTCGGGGTTCAGCGAATTGTTGTGTCGTTTGTGGACATGGTGGTCACTTAAGTTGCCTAAAACAATGGTTTTCTACAAAAGAAACTTGTTTAACAGGGTGTGGTTGCCATTGTGTAGTGGAAACTGCTGTACTGTTTAGTTCTTAACATAGAATTAAGAAACGATGGAGAGTACCTAATGTGATAAATTCAAATACTATGTGATATAAGATTATTGAAGTTTAGTTCTATTTTATTTGAAGTAAAAATCCTTTTTAATTGATAAAATAATATCAACTATTATTAAAAAAGATAAATATGTATAAAAATTATTTTATAAACCTTATTAAAATATGTATTATCAGATGTTTATTATTTTATTTGGATTATTTTTCACATTTTTACAATAAGAGCATAAGTGAACTGGCAAAAATATATCGACAATAAATAATACTCATGTGAATCATTAAGGACGTTCCCAAAAGGCAGTCGTTCTCAACCTACAAAAGGATCTCCCCTATGTAAACTATCATGCTTACAATAAAAACTTGTTGACAAGCACTGCAATTTTTCGCTCTGCTCCCTCTGCGCATAAGCACAGAAATTGTGACGCCTCTTCGTCGGTTTTGCAACTTGCACTTTGAAACTAGTGCAAGCGGTTTTTTGCCTCGAGCGCCAGTTTCTGATTTTAAGTGTGGAAACACCACTTTCTCTATTAGCGGTATAATAGAGGCCCCAAATAGAATCAATGAAGACGGTTTATTACCAGGGATCGAAACGTAGGCCGTCTTTCTCAAGGAATGGACAGTTGTAAAGATTTTTATATTTGTGACACTTTTACTTTTCAGAACAGTCTAACTTAGAGGAGTGACTCAAAATAAGACACACAAAACGTTTTAATGATATATTGAAACTATGTACATGTCAAGAAGGAAAATCTTAAGATATATGATATAGAAATATATTTAAAACTTCTGGTACATTATTTATCTACATAAAAATAATTAATACAGGTAGTTGACATTCGTGAAAATAAAAAGAAATTTCAATTACCCAAGTTTTGTAACCCTAATTTTATGCAAAATTTCTATTCTTACTCGACACGTTCAAATGTGAGTAATTTAGGACTGACTCCACGACAGACAGACAAGTTACGAAATCTATGGATTTTAACAAAATGAATTAATCTAGAATATTTCGGAAAAGCTAGAATTTACTACTTGACGTTGCGAACCTGGTTATCGGATTTTTACTGAATAAAACAAGTCGGTATGGCTCAGTTGGAGTGTCGCACTTAAAGGCAGCGTCCCCTAAAGAGCCTCAAAGAAAATAAGCTACTAAGCAAACAGGTTCGGACATCAAGTTTATCAGGAATTAATTGGTCTTTGTTATTTGCTATTGTGAATGCAAAATGACTTATTTCGTTAACGGTGTATCTTTTCTGGCAAAGTGACAGTGCGACTCAGGTGGAGTGTCCCACTTAAAGGCAGCGTCCCCGACTGAGGATTTCGCAGTCACTTAGCTAATTTGCAAAAATGAAGTTTTGGAAAAAAATTACTACAAGTCGCTGAAGGCGCAAATTATCGAAATGTAACAAAGACAAATTAACGGTATTCAAATGATTACGGCAAATATTCTAAGTCCAAAATTACCACACTTTAAAATAGTAAATCCCTACCAAAAGTCGACTGCTCAGGTCGAGCGCGGAAAACCAAAGAGACCCTTCGCAGGAGGCCGATTCAGGATCTCCCCGTGTTGCACTAGAAATCAAAACGTTTAGCGCAGAATGCGCGGGCACATCTCAGCCAAGCAGTCTTCAGTGGACGGCGAGGCCGAATGTTTATAACTAGTAGCGTTAATTGATATAAATAATAATTTTCTGATAATTTAGATGTTCGGAATCGCTTGCAAATAACTTACTTATATTATTTCGGAAAAAGAATGAATTTAATAGTCCCAGTATTAATAATTATTAATCTAAATAATTTATTATTAATTCGTTCCCAAATGAAATTTTAAACTTGATTTTTCCTTGAAATACTTTACTTTAAACAAAATACGGATATTTTAATTATGAATGTATACCGGGTGTGCTTAAAAAGATATGGAATTCTGGTTTTCAAGAAAATCAAAATAAAAGTAATAGTGCTATTTTCTATTAGAAAATAGCTTCATTACATTTACTTACAGATATATTTTTTTTTCTAACATCCCTACTCGGTTTTAACCCTAAAAAAAAAACAAAATTAATTCTAGCCGCGAAGCTAAAATAAATAAATAAACAAAACTTCTCTTGCTTCTCCCGGCATGGTTGACCTAACTTCTCCTCTTTAGTACAGAGGCTCTCGCCGCGAAGGTAGCTTGATCCGGACATACTCCCCTGTCGAGGTCTTGAGACGAAATTTCCACTTCATGTTGGCCGGAATATGGGGTGGACGAAGAGCTTCCAGACGACGTAGCAATTCGTCCGTCCAGTTTCGTTTCATGGGCGTCTGCTTGACCAGGTCGGCTATTTCCCTTCTCTCTCGAGCTCCTGGGGTTTCCTCTGGTTCGCGAGGAACATGTCGCTGCGGCGGTTTAAACAAATCTGTGGGTGTTTCCGGGGGTATCACCCAGTTTCTCAAATCCCACTATGTGGCCTCTATTAAGTGGTCCACAGTGTGTTCAGACTGATTTTGGTGCGGACTTACGCTAGTGGTGGCTTCTTGGGGTATGGAGGTCACTCTGGTTGATTGTCTGGTCTGGGTGGTGATCACTTCAAGGTTGGGTGTTGGTGACACAACGGGGAAGTCCTCAGTCGGGCCTGCCGGCGGGATTCGACCTGTTCGCTCCGCTCGCAACAATATATTTTGGAGAATATTTATCTTGGGTTTGGGTGGCTTCTCCGTACAGGATCTCCATTGCTCCGTCAACATCAATATATGCTGATATCTTTGTTGCTTGGCCCGCTCATGTCGAGACGCTTCTGCCACCAGGGACAAGAGTGGCTCCAAGGGGTGGCTCTCTGGGAAGTCGCTGAACACGGGGCTTTCTAGGCATGGTAACTGAAACAAAGAAGCAGAGCAAAAAAAAAGCACCGGGTTAGGCGGCGGGTTTTAAATCTTTAATGTGGACGTGTCTGAGCTTTTTACCGGTGACACTTTGTAAATCGTACACGACGGGTGAAATTACTTTGATTATCCTATATGGCCCGGAATATTTTGGTGCAAGTTTTGCAGCGAAACTTTTAACAGCAGATGATTGGTGGTGTTCACGTTTCATTACTTTATCTCCAACACAACATTTCCATTCCCGCCTACGTAGATTGTAATTATGACTTTGGGTGGTGAACGCACGAGCTAGATTTACCCGAACGAGTTCGTATGTTTCTCGGAGTTTGTTTAATTTTTCGAGGTGACGCTTTGGCACCTTATTTTCTTCGGGGGTTTCAGTTTGTTCGTTTTCCTCTTCTTGTCGATAAATCGCCTTTGACACGTCCATTTCTCTACCGAAATTCAGAAAGGCCTGCGAGAAGCCAGTGGATTCGTGTCTAGCGCTATTGATGGCGAACTGTAGTTCCGGAAGGTATTGATCCCATTTTTTATGGTCTGCTTCACAGTATTGTGCAATCATGGTTTTCAGTGTTTTATTGGACCTTTCCACGGGGTTAGCCTGGGGAGTGTACGGTGGGGTTAGACGGTGTTGAATACCTAGATCTCGTAACAACTCGATGAAAGTAGCTGACGTAAATTGGGAACCATTGTCACTAATTATGGTTTTTGGGCATCCAAAACGGGTTATGGCTTCCTCGTACAAGACTTGACAGATGGACTTTGCCGTAGCGTTTCTTATTGCTCGACATAGTACCCATTTAGTAAAACGATCCTGCATGACTACCAGAAAGGAATTTCTTTTGCTGGAGCGCGGCAGTGGCCCTACTAAGTCAATACTGACTGTTTCCCAGGGTTGCCGGTTCAGCGACGGTTGCATCTTCCCAGGTGTCTGCTGCTGTGAAATTTTGTAACGCTGGTATTGCAGACACCCTCTCACGTACTTTGCAACATCCCGGAACATTCCAGGCCAGTAGTGACGTTGAGCGATGCGAGAAACAGATTTGGAAATGCCTAAGTGCCCTGCAGTAGGTACATCGTGGTTTTCTTTCAGTATGTCTTGTCGGAGTGGCCCTGGTATACACAGTTTCCAGGGGTCCGACAGATCCGGTTCACACATATCGCTGGAATCCATAAAATGACGGTATAATTTGCCCCGGCGGAGACAGTAATCCGGAAATGCTTCAGGATTCCGTTCCACCTCATCCTTTTTGCTTCGGTACCACTTACAATCTGGGGCATCTTCGATTGGACAGATATCTTCGACATCAGGTCTTGAAGATGGCCCTGGTAAGGGTTGTCTTGATAATGCATCAGCTACTCGATTCAGTGCTCCTTTTCGGTACTTGATTTCGAAATCGTATTGCTGTAAAAATATACTTCACCTGGCCAGGCGTCCGCTAGGACTTTTAATTAAGTGTAGCCAGCGTAAAGATTGGTGAGCAGTGAGGACTGTAAAATGGTACGTTTCCAAATATGGCCTCATTTTCTCTATTCCCCATATTATGGCCAAACATTCTTTTTCGGTGGTTGAATAGTTTTTCTCGGCCGGGG
Organism: Leptura quadrifasciata; assembly: GCA_963675555.1. NCBI lineage: Eukaryota > Metazoa > Arthropoda > Insecta > Coleoptera > Cerambycidae > Leptura > Leptura quadrifasciata. The sequence goes on from OY776676.1 coordinate 104,837,541, forward strand.
TAAGGGTTCGGCTAGCATAAGCTACGATGTGATCTGTTCCGTCGATGTTTTGAGTTAATGCTACTCCTAATCCGGTTTCGGCAGCGTCCGTTTGGAGCGTGAAAGGTTTTTCGAAATCAGGGCAAGTGAGCACAGGAGCTTCAGTCAAACATTTCTTCAGTTTGTTGAAGGATTCTTCTTGTTCGTTGGTCCATTTCCAACGATGATGTTTCTTCAGTAATCTTGTCAAAGGAGACACGATTTGCGAGAAATCAGGTACAAAACGACGGTACCAGGATGCGACGCCTAGAAAACGACGTACCTCACGAATATTTCTAGGAGTCGGGAACTGTTGAATTGCATTTACCTTGTCGGGATCCGTTCTGATCCCTTCAGCTGTAACCAAGTGTCCTAAATACTTCAAAGATTTTCGACAAAACTGACATTTGTCTGGGTTCAGTTGTAGGTTTGCGGCGCGGAGTCTTCGAAACACCTCACGAAGATTTTCTAAATGTTGTTCGAAGGTTTCCCCAAGACAATAATATCATCCAAATAGGCGAACGCATAGGGGTCTAAGTCTGGGCCAATAATGCTATCTAGTAAACGTTGGAAGGTGGCGGGTGCCGAGTGCAGTCCGAAGGGCATGACCTTAAACTGGTACAAGCCCCTCCCCGGGACAGTAAAAGCAGTAATGGGCTTGCTCTCTGGTGTCAGGGGTATTTACCAATATCTATGTCTCAAGTCAATACTGGAAATGTATCGTGCCTTACGCAATTTATCCAGTATGGCGTTGATATAGGGTAGAGGATAGGCGTCCTTGTCGGTGATTTCATTAATTTTTCGAAAATCAATGCAGAATCGATACTTTCCATCCTTCTTTCGTACTATTATCACGGGTGAGCTCCAGGGGCTGCTTGAGGTTTCGATGATCCCCTCTTCTAGCATTTCGTCTACTTCTTTGTCAATAATTTCCTGCATTCTAGGATTCTGGGGACGGTAACGTTGCTTGATGGGCTCTGTTTGCAATAGCCTAATGCGATGCTGAACCAAATGTGTCGTTCCCTGGACATCCTTAAAGCTAGGTAGTTCATCATCCAAAAATCGTTGAAGCCTTATCTCCTCTGTTTCAGTCAGTGTAAGTGGTACACTCTCCAGAGGACTGCAGGTCGGTTGAGGCGTTGCTTCGCTTATGATGGTACCATTCAAATACACCGTCTTGGTGAACAGATCCTCCGTAAACTTCTTTTTCCCTAGCACATATATTCCCAATACTACGTCGGACGATAATTCTGGTAAATACAGCATCGGTTCTTTGAAATGTGTTGTAGAGATTGTAAATTCCAGAGTGTAAACTCCCTCTACTTCTGTTGTGAGTCCATTGGCGAGCTTGGCGGCGGTAATTCCACCCTCTTCACGTGGTATTCCAATCTGGTAACAATATTCGGCCACACGATCTCCCACGTAGGAACGTACGGCCCCAGTATCGACTAAAGCCATACAAATTTTGTCAGCTATCTTGATGTTGACATGTGGCCGGTTATTTTTTTCTGCTTGTTCTAATTTTCTTGAGGCCTTGCCTGCGTGGAACTGGACGGGCCTCGGGACGATGCAGTTCCTTCCTGGTTTTCCGAAATTCGGTGATTTGTTTGATGTTGTCCTGCCATGCATCCACAGTCTCGGGTCATGGTACCATTTCGCCCGCATCTCGAGCAAAATAGTTTCGGAGGGCCACGACATTGGCTTCTAAAGTGCCCTGCTTTCCCACAGCGCCAGCATACTGTTGAGTCAAAGCTACCATTAGCCTTAGGTGTGGGAGTTCTCATATCGAGGCCTCTAGTACGCAGATTATTACCAGTTGGTGTTCTTATTACGGTGTTACCATAGTTGTTGTTTGATCTTGGTTCAGAAAAGGTATTTACTATCCGGCCGGGTCCAGTCTTCACGGTGGGTTGTGTTGCAGTTACGTGAGCATAACTCCATGGTGGGTCGGTGACAGTGGGGGTTGCTGGTTGACTTAACCCTGATCTACTTGTTTGGTTAGCCCCTAGTTCCCGTTGCAATGCTTCATATTCTTCTATTTTGCAGACTAAATCTTGAGTGCTTGTCACCTCGTGCTGCCGAATGTACTGCCGATATTCAGGCCTCAAGTTTCCATATAAACGGTGGAGGGCTTTTTCCGCTGAGAAGTCACCATGACGCCGGAGTAGAGTCTGCAGTGCCACCACATAATCTCTACCCGTTTCTCCAGGACGTTGACGTCGAGTATAGATCTGTTCTTCCAAATATGTTTGGTAATTGGCAGGTAGATAAAAACATTTGAATGCGGTGAGGATATCATCCCAAGTATTCCATAAACTCCTATTGTTCCGGTACCAGGCCAACGCGTTCCCTTGGAAAATTTCGTACAGTGCGTTCAGTAGGGCCGCATTTGGTATGCCACTGTGTTCCAGAAATTCTTGCAGTTTTTCCAAGAACTCCACGGCGTCTGTCTTCCCATTGAAATGAAGATTCCATTTCCTGACCCTTTCGCAGGCCAGACTCATGGTTACTCCGGAGGTGCTAGCCTCATTCATTGCCCCTGTAGTTGTTGGTATAGCTGGAGGTATTACCAACGGCGGTAGAACCGGAAAGACAGGTGGAGCTGTCATAGGGCGCGGGGAGGCGCTCCCTTCCTTGATAAACTTTACCAATTTTCGCTTCTTTTCCTCCACGATTCCAGACATATTCAAACGAAATGTTTCCAGTTCTGAGTCTAGTTGTTCCTTCTTTAATTTGTAAATCCAGGAAAGGCGAATGTCCCCCAAATCAGTTCCAGTGGTATCTTCTGGGGTTTCGGGCAGGTTGCCTTTTTGTTCCAAGCCCCCTGGCATTCTGACCGTACCTAGTCTTCGTTACAAGAAAAAAAAATTTCTAACTTGAGTGTCTGTGCAGAATTCCGGTTGTGTCTCAACTATTTGTTGAAGGCGTCTTTCTCATATAGGTTGATGCAGTTTTCTTCCGCCTAGGGCTTAAAACTTCAGTCTGGTACCCCTATCTTTTCAATGGATAGGCGGACCTGAATAGAACCAACGGCAATCGATTCTACGACCCCGAGTTACTATTAAACGAGGGGTCACTTGCCTAGTGACTTCTAATTTCTAGATCGTCAAGTATTTCGAGCAAAAACAAAATGGTCGACGAAAAGTGGTGCAGATGGTGTAGCTTGGTACTGGTTACCACCCGTATGAGTCTTACTCAATTCGGACCCTTAACGTGGCTACAGCGCAATTTTTTCCGGAACCGTTGGTCGTATCGCTTCGCAACCGTTTCCAATCGATTCCTAAGGTCTGATTACTCCGGGATTGACACCCCACACACCTCTTTTGGCTTCGGGTAACTTCGGTTATCTTCGGTTCAAGTTTCTTCGGCTGGGATGCAGCCTCCGCATGTATTAACTTCCCCGAAACGTGTATTCGCGTTCCAATATCTCTTCTGGGTATTAAAAGTAGAAATAACCCGTTCGGGCGTGATCGTAGCGGCTCGTGAATAGTCGTAATCGATTTGTTACCCCCTAATTACCTATACCTGGACACCCCAGTTGGCTATGTCAACTTGTACGTGATATCGGCGGGTTGGGCTCTTTGGTTCTCCCTTACGTCGATAATAGTATTTACTGGTATATATGAACGATAAATTCTACCCTTCAAAACAGGGGTGGAGTCGTATGCAAAAAAACTACTTGGGTAATTAACCAGAATTGACCTTTCGGAAAAGTCTACTAAAATTATTTTGAGTGATCCTCTTAATAAGGTAAAAGTGTCACAGTGTCACTGCAAGTAAAATAAATTCTAAGTCCCTATCTGACTAGAAATTTTATTTGAAAAAAAATTGTCTAAGTTATACGCGGTACCAAGTTTTCTAAGTATATTGAATATGTTTCTAAGTTTTATTTACAGAAATTTCCAATCGGTAATCAGTATACCCAGTTTACAAACAGACAGACGGACAGAGGCACGCATTAAAATTCCATACGTTATACTAAATTTGTCTAGTAATAGTGTAAAATCCTTAAATGTGATTTTAAACGAATAAAAGTCTGATTGGCATCTGGCCACAAACAAACTTTTATCGGCAAAAGAACTATTACTGTTTTTTTTTTTTTATTAAAAGAAAACAGTAATGCAAAAAAACTCTTGTCAACAAGTGACTATCTGAACTCTGATTAAAACTAGGTATTTACTGGATTTATACTGATTTTAACTCTACAATTTACTTACAAGAATTTTACTTTAAATTACCAAAATTTACAATTTTAAGTGACTGATTTTACATTTACGGAAAATCTGATTTTGTTAGGTCCCTGCTCGGGCGCCAGTTATTGTGATGCCTCTTCGTCGGTTTTGCAACTTGCACTTTGAAACTAGTGCAAGCGGTTTTTTGCCTCGAGCGCCAGTTTCTGATTTTAAGGGTAGAAACACCACTTTCTCTATTAGCGGTATAATAGAGGCCCCAAATAGAATCAGTGAAGACGGTTTATTACCAGGGGTCGAAACGTAGGCCGTCTTTCTCAAGGAATGGACAGCTGTAAAGATTTTTATATTTGTGACACTTTTACTTTTCAGGACAGTCTAACTTAGAGGAGTGACTGAAAATAAGACACACAAAACGTTTTAATGATATATGAAACTATGTACATGTCAAGAAGGAAAATCTTAAGATATATGATATAGAAATATATTTAAAACTTCTGGTACATTTATCTACATAAAAATAATTAATACAGGTAGTTGACATTCATGAAAATGAAAAGAAATTTTCAATTACCCAAGTTTTGTAACCCTAATTTTATGCAAAATTTCTATTCTTACTCTCTGACTAGATTTACTACAAAATGATATTAAGTAAGTAGACGCGGTATATACAGGGCAAGCAGAAAAGTGAAAGCAAAATAACGGGTATGACTAGCAAAGCAAACCGGTGGCTCGAGACGTACAAATGTGAGTAATTTAGGACTGACTCCACGACAGACAGACAAGTTACTAAATCTCTATGGATTTTAACAAAATGAATTAATCTAGAATATTTCGGAAAAGCTAGAATTTACTACTTGACGTTGCGAACCTGGTTATCGGATTTTTACTGAATGAAACAAGTCGGTATGGATCAGTTGGAGTGTCCCACTTAAAGGCAGCGTCCCCGACTGAGGATTTCGCAGTCACTTAGTTAATTTGCAAAAATGAAGTTTTGGAAAAAAATTACTACAAGTCGCTGAAGGCGCAAATTATCGAAATGTAACAAAGACAAATTAACGGTATTCAAAATTACCACAAATTGTATATGACTTTAAAATAGCAAATCCCTACCAAAAGTCGACTGGTCAGGTCGAGCGCGGAAAATCAAAGAGTCCCTTCGCAGGAGGCCGATTCAGGATCTCCCCGTGTTTAGCTAGAAATCAGAACGTTTAGCGCAGAATGCGCGGGAATAATGTTTTCCCGTCCGGAAAAACAGTTTTTAAAAACAATTCAAATTTTCACAAGCAGAAAACAATTACAACGAAAAGCAGCACTTTATTAAACTATGTTTACAGCGTAAAATAATAATGACAAAAAGCCTGAATTACGGTGCTCCGCTAGAATAAATAACTTTAGCTTATCTACTCTCATGACGTTGAGATGCTGATCTCAGCTGGAAGTCAAGGGGTGTTGGCATCCATAACTCCTCTCTCCTTAGAAGAAGTTTTATGGGGTAGAAAGAAAACTTCAGGTTGATTGGTGGAGGTCTTCTTTTCTTGCGTCAATCTTTCTCGGCACTTGTATATGACGAATATTATTACTATTGTGCCGATGATGAATAATGGGGTTGTCCAGAAGTGAGTAGAACTTTCTCCATTTTTTGTGATGGATAAGGGCAGTAGTTTCTTTCGGTCCTGATGTATCTTTTGAAGTCCATCCAAGGGAATTTTGTCGATATTGAGATGATATTCCTCCGGGTCCTGAATGACTGCCGTTTCTATTTTCGGTAGCGTTAAGGGTTGTTCTGGTATTTCCGTTTTTGTATTTAGATATACAAAATTTAAGGTTTTGAATTGGCATCCTCTGGGAAGTTGAATTAAGTACACTCCTTGTAGAGTTTGGATTTCCGTGGAAGTGCATTTTGTTAGAACTTTCGTCTGATTGGGGAATATAATTGTTCAGTAAAGCATTGTCTAGTTCTATATCAAATGGATCTCCGGTTGTTAGGTGACCATTTATAACGTCAATCGGTTTTTGTTTGGTTACTGAATGTATTGAGTTATTATAGCCCAAAATTGCGTATAACATTAATTCTTTAATGTCTGAAGTCGTTTTGTCATGTTTAAGTATCCGTAAGTGCTCGATTAATGTGGAATGAAATCTTTCGATTAATCCGTTCGATTGAGAATTACCGGGTGTTGTATAATGAATCGTAGTTTTATGGGTTTCCATAAATTCTTGAATCATTTTACTTTTAAATTCGCCTCCACTATCCGCAACAAATAATAGTGGTAGGCCATGATGGTTAATAAAAGTTAGAAGGGCTTTAACGATATTTACGCTGCAAGCTCCCTCTACTGGATATGCCTGAGCGTATTTTGAAAAAGAATCGATTAGGGTTACAAATTTTTGTTTTTCGGCTTGGAATACGTCAACATGTACAATTTCAAATGGTTTTGTTGGAGTGGGTGTTATCATAAATTTTGGTTTAATTGGATTTCGGTCATATTTATTAATTTGGCAAATGTCACACTGATTAATGTAGTCTTGTATGTCCTCTTTAAGTTTAGGCCAATAATAGGTTAGTCTAATGCGAGTTTCGGTTTCTAGCGTGCCACGGTGATTTGTTTTACTTTCGTGGTATTTTTGGATGATTTCTTTCTGTTCGTCTTTAGATGTTACGTCTCGTAGTACAGTATTACATTTAATTAAGTCGAAAGAAAAGTTAAGAAATGATTGCCTTAATATTTCGCAAACTTCTTGATATTTCTCGTTATTGTCGAAATAAATAGCATGCTTAGTTTTCGGTGGTATGTAGTCTTTAAAGAAATTGACAACGTTAGTATCAAAATTGTCAAGTCCGATGGAAACAGTTAGTCTCTTTTTATTTAGGAAAGGCTTTTTTATTTTTGGTATGGTGGTACCATAAAATATTGTTTTGAATATTATTTGATTGGCATAGTAATTCAGGGGTTTTTCAGATATTGGAATAGTTAATACGGGTTCTTCCTGATTCGTGTGATTAGTTTCGTCATCGTCGGTGTGGTTGGCAGTTTCTTCTTGTTGTTGTTGTTCTTCGTCTTCTAGGTCTGCCATTGTACTATTTTGGTTGTTATAAAGGGAGGCATCGTCGATTTGGTTTTCTTCCTCATGTGTTGACATTTCGGCATTGAAGTTTTGTATATATTTCTGAAGAGGTGTCATTTCTTTTGTATTGATTTCAATGCGGGACAGTGCGTCAGCGTTAGTATTCTTCTTTCCTTTCTTATAGCAGATATCATAGTCGAATTCTTCGAGCTTAAGGCGCCATCTTACTAGTTTACTATTCGGCTCCTTAAGGGAGAACAACCACTGGAGTGGCTTATGGTCCGTCAAAATTTTAAATTTTCGGCCAAACAGGTAGGGCCTGAAATATTTGGTCGCCCATACGATCGCTAACGTTTCTTTTTCTATGGTTGAATAGAATGTTTCCGAATCGTTTAGGGTGCGAGATGCAAATGCTATAGGTTTATCCTACCGACTGCGCCAATAATGTTTTCCCGTCCGGAAAAACAGTTTTTAAAAACAATTCAAATTTTCACAAGCAGAAAACAATTACAACGAAAAGCAGCACTTTATTAAACTATGTTTACAGCGTAAAATAATAATGACAAAAAGCCTCGATTACGGTGCTCCGCTAGAATAAATAACTTTAGCTTATCTACTCTCATGACGTTGAGATGCTGATCTCAGCTGGAAGTCAAGGGGTGTTGGCATCCATAACTCGGGCACATCTCAACCAAGCAGTCGACGGCGAGGCAGAATGTTTATAACTAGTAGCGTTAATTGATATAAATAATTAATTTTCTGATAATTTAGATGTTCGGAATCGCTTGCAAATAACTTACTTATATTATTTCGGAAAAAGAATGAATTTAATAGTCCCAGTATTAATAATTATTAATCTAAATAATTTGTTATTAATTCGTTCCCAAATGAAATTTTAAACTTGACTTTTCCTTGAAATACTTTACTTTAAACAAAATACGGATATTTTAATTATGAAAGTATACCGGGTGTGCTTAAAAAGAAATGGAATTCTGATTTTCAAGAAAATCAAAATAAAAGTAATAGTGCTATTTTCTATTCGAAAATAGCTTCATTACAAAATAAACTTACTGCGTCACTTGACTCAATCTGGCAATGTCTCATTTTTATACTCATCAGAACGTAAGTTGTTGCTTTGGTTTAGAGTGCATTATCGTATTTTGTGAGGTAAAGAATATATTTGTGATGATATAAAAAATGTGTTCGAGAACAAAAAATGGTAGATTTGTCATAAATATCAACTTTTATTCTTACAATAATCCATATGTTCTTAATATCCGTAAATTACTTGCATTTATTGACATAAACTAAGCAAGCTTTAAGTACTGCAACTCAAATTTTTCCCATGTATACAGAACATTATAAAAATATATGTATACATTTTCAAGTTAATCGTAAGAAAACTTTTTTGTTGAGAATGTCCTTAAGAGGATTCCATATTAATATTCTTACATTACGTGATATAGAGTATAATGGAGTGTACCATCATATGCTTGTGTAATTTTATGATTCATAATTTTTTCATAAACATGACATAAAGCAAGTGTTGTAAGTTTTTTATAGTTATGTAACGGCAATTTTCCTTTTACTTTCTTTATGAAACATAGTAGGTATACGTATTGAATAAAATTACATATAATTTTCTTTTTTTAATTATATTCATACGTAGTGATGCCCCACTACCAAGAAAGAGGGTTGTTTCGCCTTATCTCGATATTCAAGAGAAAATTCCTATATTGTTTCAACGAGACAGATCAAAGAGGCACGAGATATTCACCTCCAATATAGTCGGAAGGATGAAGAGGATTACCACACTATCATAATTGGCTGATCGATGGCGTGCATATTTTCACAACCGACATCTCTAATCTACCTAGCCATTGACTATGTGAGTGCAATATAGGTAATAATTAGTTTACATATGAACATGCTCATTATTTTCAAATTTTCTCTACATTATCGCGTATAAGTAATTGCTTAGAGGCGATAACATACTTTACAGCTTCGTGTATCGTGTATATTTGTTGACAAGATACCAGTGCTATGTAAATTTATCCTTTTTTAAATAAAATAAAATTACTAAGTTTACAATTCTTTATTAATATTGATCAGTCGCAATTAAATTTTCATTTTCATTTCATCTGTTTTACTCGTAAAAATAATTTTTTAAATAAACAAAACCTGTAACACTATTTTTTTGTTAAATAGAGTTAAAGGCGAGTAATCCACATGAAATGAAATTAGGGGTTCTATAACAGAGAGCTCATCATCAGAATCATTTTAATTAGAAAATACTGAATCATCCTCATCCTCTTTTACTGATAAATTTTGTTCATTCTGTTCACCATTTTTGTTCCATTTTAACTCTGCTATAACTTATAAAAAAATTAAATCAAATGCATATAATAAAAAATGGTGCAGAGATGAATAAAGCAGTTACATCATCTCTTGTGTGAATTGCACAAAATTAACAAATATTACCCAAATACTGAGGCAATTAAAAATAGGTATCTCAGACTGAAACAAATGTATGCTGATCAAATTAGACTCGTTAAGACTAACTACAATGATGAGCGAAAATCTCTTCTCTTATGCGAAATCGCATTCTAAACACTTTTTTGCTCTAGGAATTTTTCATTAAAATCAATAAAAACGGCGCAAATCGCGTGTTTATATGAATCCTTAAAAACGAAAAAAGTGATTCAAGATGATAAAACAGAAGGAGTAATTATTGGTAGTTCCAAAATTTCTATTCTGATACAAAATGGCATTCTAATCATTTCTTCCTCTTCCTCTTGTGTATGGGGTAAAAATCAATACTAACGGATATACGACATAACAACCTATTGGATAATATATTTACAAATATTGATAACGCGAATACTTTTCTAGAGAGTAGTAATTTTCCTGATCATCTGGTAATAGTAATAGATGGACCAATGGTAAAATGGTTACTGAAAAATATTCCAAAGTAATAAAACGAAATTTTGGCGAGGAAAATCAATCTTTGTTGCATAATCTCTTACTCAATGAAACTTAGAGTGAGGTATACTCAGCCATCTCAGTGGATAAAAAATTTGCTAATTTTGAAAGTATCATTCAATATCATTTTAATACTGCGTTTCCTGAAAAAAATCACCTTATGTAGGGCAAATAATAAAACATGGGTTACAGAGGAGATAAAGCTAATGTCTCAAGAATTAAAAAACATGTACTGGATTTACACAGAGACTGAAAATTCTGAAATAAAGTATAAATATGACGAGCTAAAAAAGAAATATAAAAAATTAATAAAGGAAACAAAAGCAATATTTAATGGTAGGTACATTTCAAATTCAAATAATATCAGCAAAAGTGCATGGAATTTGTTAAATTTAAACTTAAATCAGCCAAAACAAAATCAGCACCCTGTGTTAATTATTAACGGACAACATGAAAAAAGTCCAGAAACAATCTGCAAAAATTTTAACAATCACTTTTTAAACTCTTAATGAATCTGCAGATAAAATACAAAGTAATATTAAAATGATAAACCACAATCATGGGTATAAATCTTTTTTTCTTCATCCAGTAAGTGTAACTGAAATATACAACGCAATCATAAAAGTTACTAAGAAAAAATCGACTGGACCAGATGGAATACCTTGTTTTATATTAACAAAAGTAGCTAATATAATCGCAATACCTCTAGAAAACATAATCAATACATCTTTTACAGTTGGTGAATTTCCCTCTAAGTTAAAGGTAGCCAGAATTGTACCAATTTTTAAGAAAGGTGATCATTCAGACAAAAAATTACCGGCCAGTTTCAAATTTATCTGTGTTTTCTAAGATATTTGAAAAGCTTATGTATGAACGTATTGTAGATTATTTTAATAAATTCAAGCTGTTTTCAAAAACACAGCATGGATACTTAAAAGGAAAATCTACCGAAACTGCCCTTGCAGAATCCATTAATTCCACAAACAAATGTATAGATGAAATACTGTTCACCGTAGGGATTTTCTTTGACCTCACGAAAGCCTTTGATGTCATTAATAAATCGGTATTAGCACATAAATTAAAATGTTATGGTATCACAGGTCCACCTCTAAAATGGCTAATTTCTTATGTATCCGATAGATCACAGTACATTCAAATAACAGCTGAGTCAAATAACATCGCAATTTTCAAATTTTCTTCTAAAATATGTCCAACAAAATACGGCGTACCTCAAGGCGGAATATTGTCGCCACTTTTATTCCTAATTTTCTCAAACGATCTTAATGAAGTGTATCAAATGACTCTAATTTTCTGATATGTCAGTTTGCTGATGACACCTCGACCATTATCAGTAGTAAAAATTTGGAAAATGCGCAGGAAAGAGCTAATACAATTTCTAATGAAATAACCGAGTGGTGTAAAAATAATGCTCTTATGTTAAACACGCAGAAGACGGTCCTTATGACATTCAAAAATACTCGAGTACTAGAGAAAGACCCAAGATCCCAAGTTAGTTAGATCAGAGCAAAAGTCGTTATGTAACGCGCCAACAACTAAATTCTTAAGAATTCATCTAGATGATCGATTAGCATGGGGCAACCACATTGCCTCCGTTGCCACTAAATTGTGTAGCGCATATTTTGCCATTGGTAATTTAAAAACTTCCCTAAATATAGAAAATATAGTGCTATTCTACAATACTTACGTACACAGTAGACTGACATATGGGATTATTGTCTGGGGATCGACAATGGAGATAGATAGATTGTTTCTGCTGCAGAAGCGCATCGTCCGTTTAATCGACAACGCTGAATATCGGCAACACTGCAAGCCTATTTTCAAAAAATATAAAATAATGACAGTCTATGCACTCTACTTCTTTAATTTACTTATTTTCACAAAGAAAAATATTTTGGACTTCGAAAGAAATTCTGATGTTAATAAAAGTATACAAACAAGGTACGGTAACCAATTGAGCATACCGATACATAAAACAAATATGTATGAACGCAGTGCACAATATATGGGAATAAAGGCGTATAACAATTTGCCTGAACCCATAAAAAATATTTCTAATCAAAAAAGTTTCAAAAAAGAATTAAAAAATATTTTGACAGAAAGTGTTTTGTATAGTCACAGTGACTATTTTCACATGTTTTAGACATTTAGAATTCACAAAGTTTTAATTCAAGTTTTAAAATGTTTCTTTTATTTATATTGTATCTTGTTGTTTATTTTATTTCTGTTAGTTTATAAGGCTACTTGTGACACATCCAATGTTCCTCGGAATCTTATGGGAATAAATATTAGTATTATTATTATTATTATTTTATTATTATATTCGCGTTTTGATAATGTAACTTTTTGACTACTATGATTACCTTACGAGAACAGAACGACAAGGGTTAAGGTCTAATATTTTTAAAATTATGTATTCTTATGCAAAAACGTATTCTAAAAATTTTTTTAATCATCATATTTTTCTTAAAAAGTAATAGAAACAGCATAAATATCTTTTGTTCTAAAAAAACGTTTATCAGGACACATGTAATCCTTCCAAAAAATTGACCAAGAATGAAATAAAATGTTGAAAATTCCCTGACATGTTCAACAACAATACAGAAATTACATATAAACTCTACGAAACTAAAAAATTATTTTTGTCCCTTTGGCAACCAAAAAACATTTTTTTCAAAACGAAATTGTGCGCTTTAACGATTTAAATTATTTTTTAAGGGTGTATATCCATTATTACTGATAATTTTATAAAAATAGGCACTATTAGTAATAGATGATGGGGGTTTATGAGGCTAAATAATTAAATAAAGAAATAAGTTATTGCCTTATACCTCAAAGAGAAACAACAATGCAGCTACGAACGCGTCTTTCGGAGTTATTGCTCCTCATCAGCGTAGCATAGCTTAAGTGAATATCTTATAATCGAGCGAGACGAACAAAGATAGGAAAGTACAGTGCACAGTACTTAATTTTTGTACTTTCATGCTTCGTGTGCCACATTAACGCCTCAAATGAGAGCAATCAGTACGAGGAGCTCTATGTGTACTGCTCTATTTCCACCTAGCAAACATTAAGTAAAAGATGATGGGGGTTTATGAGGCTAAATAATTAAATAAAGAAATAAGTTATTGCCTTATACCTCAAAGAGAAACAACAATGCAGCTACGGACACGTGTAAGCTACGCTGATGAGGAGCAATAACTCCGAAACACGTGTCCGTAGCTGCATTGTTGTTTCTCTTTGAGGTATAAGGCAATAACTTATTTCTCTACTATTAGTAATATTTCCATATTTTCCCCCCCATCAGTTTGTAGTACAAATTTAGGAAAATCGTATTTTTTGGTAGGTCACTCGATCTATATTCACCCCCAGTAAAGGGTTGAAATTTTCACTTCGGATTCGTAATCAGCGACCTCAAGAACCCCCATAGTATGAATTTTAACCGATTTCGTTGAAAACTTTGCGAGTTATTGAAGGGGGGGGGGGGGTGTTAAAATGGGAGGTTGCAACCCCCGGGGTGAGTGCCTAATTTTCAAAGGTAAAGGTATACATTTCATATTTTGTCGAAACTTAACATGATGCAAAAGGTTTCAAGTCTTTATATTGAAGTAGTAACGATTAAGAACGTATACCCTTTTCTTGCATTTATTTCCTCTACTATATAATGTGCCAGAACTGTCAGATAACGAGAATTCAAAACTTTAGTGACGTGGATTATGGTAACAGGCCGATAGTTCTCGATATTACACTTTTCACCTTTTTTTGAATAGGGATAATGCGAGAACTTTTCAATACTTCTGGGAATTTGGTGAGCTTTGATGATGAATTAAATATTTCGATGAGAGGTTCTGCAAATATGTAGATTATGAAAGATCCATCAGGCCCTTTGGTAAATTTGGGTTTTGTATTAGTGTTTAGACTGTCACAGTGTATGTATATATTTGCAGTTATCCTTATGATAATTTCTTATAATTGTGAAGTGAAACAGATTATTCTAAGCAGGATTATTTCATTTCTAAGTTCAAATGTTACATAAGGATGATCACTATTTTCGGTAGGTAATCAAATGAAACATATATCATTATATTAATTGATTTTGAGTAAAATAATAGAGAGCAGGGCGTGTGATTGCTAGATAAAACACTAAACCTGTTTAAAATACTACATGTAGGCAGTGCCGTCTTTAGCCTGTTGGGGGCCCTGGGCACATTAGGATATTGGGGCCCCTATGACCTTGACAGAGCGCTATTTTGTTAGAATAGACAAAGAAAGTAGATAAGCAAGGTTCTAGATTTATTTTTATTTCATTACAGTCACATTTAATGAATAGATAATATAATATAATCCACAAAAGTAACTCTTTTAGCATTCACAGGTTAGTGCTTAAAAATCTCTGTTGATTGAAGAGGTACCCTTCTAGATTTAAAATGGGCAAAATCGTTAATCACTTCTTCAAAATCTATGTTTTTGAGCATATCACATTCTATTGACATCAGCGACAAACTGTTTAATCTCTCTTGAAGCATTGTACTTCTTAATTCATTTTTTATTCTTTTCAATTTGGAGAATGAGCGTTCCCCACTGCAGTTAGTTACCATCATGCTTAAAAAGATTCTCAATGCGATTTCTACATTTGGAAATGTGTCTTCAATTTTGTTTTCTTTCAAAAGATGATATATTTCCAATATACTATTAGTTCCTTCATTTTCACTATGAACAATTTTCAAGTATTCTGTTAAATGCAGACATTCCATTGCCAACTCTTCCTCATTAACGTCTTCATAATAGATTTCAGCAAATTGTTTGCAATTTTGTCTCAACTCTTCGGAATTTAGAGTTTTCAAGCGAAAAAATAAACCAAAACGTCGACTATAGTTCTTATACGAACTTAGTCGCTGTTTTAGATGAACTCTCAGGGTATCAATTATGGGAAGAAAGGTTTCTACTTTGAATTTCTCTTTTCCCTTCAGTTGGACTGATGGCGCAGGGCCATCAAAAAAACTCTGGCGTGAGCTTCTATGTCTTGTTCTTTGAGATAGGTCCTTGTAGTCAGATTCCGGGTTTCTTTCTTTGGCGGATGATTCGAAGTAATCAAATTTATCCCTGAGGTTAATAATAAAATCATCAAGTGAAGTAAACAAATTAGTTGCAACGTCCAGTGTTATTGTTTCTTTCTGAAGATAATTACTTGTTTTGTTTATTCTTTCCAATACAGAGCTCCAAATTTCCGTTAGTATAATAAATTCTAGCTTTTCCATTTTTCTAGACATACCGAGGGCTTCGTCTCTAGTTTCTCGTGCCTGTTCTGTATCTTTTGCAATGGACATCAAAGCTTCTATAATTTGTTTCTGGCCTTCATGCAAGGCGCTTACTGCATCAGCTCGGGCTGACCATCTGGTTTGTGAAAGACTTTTAACAACTTTTTTTGAACCTAAATGTTCTGTCAATATATTCCATCGGTAGGTAGAGCCCGAAAAAAAGTTGTACACTTTCTGAACCATTTCAAAAAACTTGGTTACCTCTGATACACACCCAGCAGCATGGACACCTACCAAGTTTAGTGAATGTCCCGCACATGGTACAAACGTAGCAAATTCACATTTCTCCTTGATTCTTGTTTGTAGACCAGTATACTTCCCCGACATATTTGAAGCATTGTCGTAGCTTTGTCCTCTGCAATCTTTTATGGGAATATCATGATTCTCTAAAAAATTCAAGATGGTTTCCGCTAAATACTCAGATTTATGCTCTTTAATAGGTATAAATTTCAGAAACCTTTCAACAGGAACACGGTCTTTTACGTATCGAATTATAAAAGTTAGCTGATCAACATGAGACAAATCGGGAGTACTGTCAACGCTAATGGAAAAATATTTTGCTAATTTAACTTCATTTATAATTTTTTTTAGGACCTGTTTTCCCATTACGTCAATAAACTCATTACAGATATTCGCTGATAAATAAGAAATGTTACCTTTTCCAGGATTCCCAAATTTTTTTAAGTGATCCGCAAGAAATGGATCAAATTCACTCAATAATTCCACACATCCCAAATAATTTCCATTGTTGGGAGATCCTAGGATTTCATTGTCACCGCGAAACGGAAGCCCTCTAGATGCCAAAAATTTTACAACAACTACAATTCGTTTAAGTACATTTCTCCAGTAATCCACTTCTTTTTGATGTTGAGATAATAAGTCTATATCTACTCTACCAACTGCTTTACTTCGTGCCAGATAAGTCATCATAGATTGCCTGTGTGCTGGGTTATTTTCATGTGTTAAAATTATGTGATTAATGTGCTTCCAATCATTACATCCACTCCGAGAGCATAGATTTATATCAGAAGGGTTAAATAAGCAGCATGAAAAACAAAATATAGAGTTTTTAGAAGGCGAGTACAGCAACCATTTTCTTTCGACGCTTTCATTGTTCTTTAATTTGCGAATAAATAATGCTTTGTTGAAATACCTAGTTACTGATTTATTACCATCTTTGTAGATTCTGGAAGCCTCGAAAAAGTCAGAATCTTTATTTTGAAAATATACAGGTCCTTTACGAATCCAAATTTCGCGATTTTCTTCTGTAAAATTTTCATGAAAATAATCGGCGGGGTCGTGTGATATTTCTTCTGGATTAGAAAACTGTTGTTCAACTGACAAAGTTGTCGGTGTTGGTAAAGTCACCGAAGTTGTTGCACTTTCATCGTAGGGACGGTCGCTTTCTGATTCAATCTCTTTTCCAAAATTGGTAGAAATTGGTGTAGAACATGATGATTCAGAAATTTCCGCAATTTGTGATCGACACGACTCATCGTGTGGAAGATTTATTATTTGATTGCTACTTACAGAAGTTTCTCTAGTAGTAGTAATAAAATATGATGTTAATTTTGGTAACTTTTCAATTACTTCTTTCTGATGTACAGCTTTTTTCCTTTTTTCAGATCCACTAGGATATGACCGTTTCGACATTTTATATTATAATTCAGTATTTATTTTTACACCTAAAATGGTCGCCTAAAACAAAACAGGCAAACGACGATTTATTCAAAGAACACCTCAGAGCACAGTCAGTAACAACTACAAACAAAACACAACACCACAGACAAGTACAGGGAATTCCCGATCGTCGAATCGCTTTAAGTCGGTCGGTCACGTTCAGTTTTACGTCACTATAGGGATCCTGCGAGTAGTTCTCGGCGCTGTCTGTTGTCGAAAACTAGAACCTCAGTCCGTTAGCAATTAATAATAACAAATATTTTTTTAATTTTATTTATAAAAAAATAATAATAAATAATGAAGTATTGTTGCATTAGAGATTGCACTAATTCTGATATTAAAAGTCAGTCTAGTAAAATATTACTTATTTCATTTTGTAATAAATAAAATATTGAAAGTGTAACTTAGCGAGAGAAAAATGAATTTTTGTGTAAGACTGCTAAGTACTAAACAGTGGGTATGTTCAGCCAAGTAGTTAAGTATCTAAAACAGTGTAAAACCACTAAACTAAAGAAAAATAACTCACTCGAGAATTCAAATCTCCAACTAAATTTTTTTTTTGAAAATTGGAAATCTTAGTACATAATACCTTTCCCTCTCAGCCCGAAGTCTTTCTCTCATTCTTCTCTTTAAAATTTCGAGGAAATCGCGATCCGAGCACCCCTTCCTCCTTGAAAATCAAATTTAAGTTTTACCCCAATGCTTACCCGTGCAATATCCCGAGTGAGATTTAAATTGTCGCGGGCTGAGTTCGGACTAGTGATAAAGACGTTAGGTGGAGCCATGGTTTTAAAAAGCGGTACAGTTGGTATCGTTCAGAAAAAATCGAATGGGGAATGAATGTTCTATGGGAGTGTTTCAAAAAGAATGTTGTGGAACACAGGGACCAAACTAAGGATGTTCTAAAGAAAGGTGAAGTCAGGTGTACCCGGAACAGGCGAGCATGCATGAGAAGAGTGATGAGTGTGGAGGAAGCGAAAAAGGTATGCCAGGAGCGCACTAAATGGAAATCCGTAGTCCCTGCCTACCCCTATGGGAAACAGGCGTGACTATTTATGTATGTATGAAAAACATGAGGCACATGAGTTTGATTTTTTCGAAGTAAATATGTTTTTTGGTAATAAATATCAGTTATCGTTTGGTGGTCTGGCAGGAACAAGGGGGCCCCTATCGATCGCGGGGCCCTGGGCATGTGCCCAGAGTGCCCAGTGGGGAAGAGGGGCCTGCATGTAGGCAGGTTTACATAAATATAGACCTAATTTATTTTATATATTATAAATTGCAATAAATTACTTTTATTATTCGATACAAATATAAATATTAATTATATTCAATTTAGAATCTATTTCGAGGACAATCTGCTTGATCTGTTATAGACTGGATTGGCAAATGTGGATGTTGCTTCTTTGTAGAGAGGATTATCATTTCTATGCCACCTTAGGGCTTTTCTTTCATTTTCAAACTTTGCATATTCTCGTCTATCATGGATTGTTGTACAAACTTTCCAAATAATTAACATAATTAGACCAGCTATTAAGATTGTACCAATTACTCCAAGAATCCATGCTACAAATTTAAAATAAAATTATTTGTTATTTCGTTTTGTTTTGTTAAACTATTTACCTAGTATATTTGGGGGACTGGCACACACTTTTTCTTTCTGAGCTCTTACCATAAGTGTTTTATCTTCGTTATATGTGTAATCGAAAATTATTGTACATCCAGATTCATCAAGTACTCTGCACTTTTTAAAATCATCATCGTTTTCATCGTCAAATTTTGCAACTATTTTAGTTTCAAAATCAGTACAGTTGATTAGGCAGACATCTTTATAAATTCCTGTTTGGTATACCTGGCATTCCACACAATGACGAAACTCTTGACATCTGTAGGAAAAAACTGAGAATTAGGTAAAAGTTCGCATCTTGCAAAATGTTTGAATGTAAGAAAAAAGTAAATAATTAATGAAAAGATTTATGATCTTTAGGCTGGCTGCATATATGCAAGCAAAACAGCTTTCAAAAACAATTATGATTTGCAAAATAATGTTTTTGTATCTAGAGAAAACATTTCAGTTAGATTTGTTCAAGGCATGTGCGTTATAGCAAGTATATCTTTCTAACAGAAATTAATTACATACAATGGTACAACAGAGTAAGTTCGTTAGTTGAAGATTATTTGGATAACCTCAAACACGTAGATTCGCATTCTTTTGTCATTAGATGATACTGTGTATATGAATAACTAAAATAAAATAAGTATAATAGACGCTAAATGTGTAACTCAGTAGTAATAGGCTCAATATTACAATATCGTCTTATAATAAATAAAAAATGTTGAAAGTCCTATTTTACTTTATTTGAATAAATTAAGGGGCTGGAGAAACTTTTCTTGAAAATTGTGTGATGTTATGGTACATCATCTAGTGCAATAGTAAGAGGAAATAGGAGACTAAGTCAGTGGTTATCATACCAAATAGAGTATATAAATTACCATGGAATAGACTGGATGTATAATTAACAGTGGAACATGTCCAAGATAAGAAATCCGAGCTGAAGTATTCTGGCAAGCTGTGTGTTTGAAGCGGAAAATCAGTCCAGTTCTGATATAGTAACACAGTCTATATTGCCCTACGTAATTTTTCGCACTGAATCGATTCCGCGGGATCCTAGCTCCCCTAACCCTCCAGTTTCACTCCTATTGGCCGAAAACAACCCCCGCTATTCGTGATGCGGGACTGGTTTCTTTTTCGTTTTTTTCCCAGAAATATTCTGAAAATGATGCATACCAGTCCGGAAGCCCGGATAAAAAGCCGCGGAACCGGGCGGAGGAGATGAAACTATACCCCTTCCGACGAAAAATTGTATTTTATCGATGCTGAGCGATAATTTCTTTTTCTACACGATAAAAAGGTCACAACATTGATATATTGACATGAATGTATATATATTATTAATATGTGCATATCTCTCTTTATATACATATATAAGACTACGAAAATAGACATTTTTAATTGCCATTACAATTTTTTTCTAATAAATGTGATTTTCTTTAATAGGCGACAGAAACTTTTATTTTTTTTGTTTTTGTCGGAAGTTAATGTATTTCGGATAAAGAAAAAAAATGTTTCAGAATATCAGAAATTAAATGGTAATAAATGATGAAATATGGAGATTTTTAAAAAAAGTACAAAATCGACAATAAAAAAAAACCATAGCATTTTTCATATAGGTATGTTTGGTTATATAGATGCCAAACAATCCCCTTATACGAGTACAATAAAAAAATATTCACATCTTTATTCTTCAACCTTTGGTTCACATTATAAATTTAAGTTTTATGAGTGGCAATATTCCACTGCAATGGAAGGAATCAGTAGTTACCCCAATATACAAATAAGGGAAAAGAACAATGTTAACAAATTATAGACCCATTTCTATTATAAATAAAATTTTTGATTTTGAAAAACCCGACTGATTGAATTCCTTCAAGATAACGATATTTTAAATTGTAAACAATATGGATTCAGGAAAAAATGTCGAACTGAACAGGCCATTCTAGATTTAACAAAAAAAAATATTTATGATATTGACTCTGATAAGAAAAGCCTGGCTGTGTTTCTGGATCTAGCCAAAGCCTTTGATACGGTCTCGCACGATATACTTTTGACTAGATTAGAAAACATAGGAGTAAGGGGTTATTCTTTAAAACTTCCAAAAAACTATCTAAATGAAAGAAATCAATGCGTCAAAATTGAAGAGGAAATACAGATTACGACAGGAGTCCCACAGGGGACTGTACTGGACCCAATCTTATTTTTAATATAATATATAAATAATATTACATACATAAATAACATAAATGGGCACATTATTTCGTATGCTGATGACACAGTAATAATATTTGCAGCAACATCGTGGGAGGCCGTATATAAAAAGGCTGAGGGGGTTTAGAGCACTTCGGAACTTTTTTAATACGAGTCAACCAGTTTAAATGTCGACAAAACAAAATTTTTAGCTTTTACCACTACAGGCGCTGATCAACCACAAAAACTAGATATTAAGCTACATAACAAAAATTGTACCAAACAAAATTGTCAATGTCCAACTATTAAAAAAACAGACAAAATTAAATATTTGGGAATAGTAATTGATCAGCATCTGAAAAGGGATGCCCATGTAGATTATATTAACATCAAAATAAAAAGATTAATACACAAATTCTATTTACTTCGTGATATTCTAAATAAAAGAAATTTAATAACTGTATACAATTCTCTCGTTGAATCGACTTTGAATTAAGGTATTTTAGCTTGGGGAGGATTTAGGCTGGGGTCGTTACGGATTTTTAATACTGAAAAGAAAAAAATTAATAGCAGGCAACGGCCGGCTGGAATATATAGCTGAGGTCATAAACAATGAAAAAAAAAATTTTGGAACTGGAGATGAAGGGAAGTAGTGAAATGGGGTGCTATTTAAGGGAAGAAAACCGTTTTTCGTGATTTGTGGCGAAACGTGACCTCCTAGAGAAAAGTGTTTCACACAAAAGCTGTAGATAATAAAAAAATCTAAAACTTTTATTGTATATATTTTTCGACGTAACCTCAAAGTTTGCGAGAAAATGACGAAAAACCGATTTTTCTGTTTCTATGTTTTTTCTCGCGTGAAAATTATTTAATTTAAATGAAACTTTGTGAAAGTACGTAATTGTTTGTATATAATAAGCATGAATTTGTTCAATTATGGGAAATAAATATTTTTCGAGATTTTACCATTTTTCCGAAAAAATACCCCTATCTTCGGCGAACAACTTTATTGAATTTTTTTTTGGATTTTGATGTTCTACTAGTGCTCATTTTTTTCGTCGAGATGTCTACTTTCAAATGGTATGTCGATGTTAGTGATTTATTGTCATTTAGCAGCTTAAAATTAAGAAAAACCGAAAAAAAAATTTCGAATCTCGAATTTGTCGATTTTCTTCATTATTTTCAATTTTTTAGCATATTTATGTTAATAATTCATAATATTTTAGTGAAAAAACTTGCTTTGGTATAAAATAAATAAAGTTGAATGAATTTCATCACGGAAAGGTAGGGAAAACTTCATAAAAACTTAACATTTACATGGAAATCAATAGTACTTTAGTAATTTTCTCTAGGAGGTCACGTTTCGCCACAAATCACGAAAAACGGTTTTTATCCCTTAAATAGCACCCCATTTCACTACTTCTCTTCATCTCAAGTTCCAAAGTTTGTTTTTTCATTTTTTATGACCTCAACTATATATTCCAGCCGGCCGTTGCCTGCTATTAATTTTTTCATCTCAAAAAGGTAACGGCCCCAGCCTAAGTATATAAAAATTGTTTACAAAAATTACAAGTAACACAAAATACACTTCTTAAGATAATGTTTCGTAAGGGGAGAGTATATTCGACAAAGGACTTGTATGCAGAACCAAATATATTAAATATTAGATCTTTATATGCTTACCGTAGTTTACTATATAAATTTAACTCACCAGTAACAGAATAGGTGTACATTTAAAATAAGATATAATATTATTATATATGGTATGATTTATTTTTATTATATTTGCATTTCTAACATTAATTTTACTTATTTTGAACCTAATTTAAATATATGTATATATATATATATATATATATATATATATATATATATATATATTGAACCGCGTCTGATATTGTTAGTGTCTCGAAGTTTCGGCTCCCGTTTTGGAGCCATTTTCAAGAGAAAAAAAGGGGGTCCAGAAAAAATTGTTAGTTGAGTTCGCTCTAAGGAGTAGGCTGATTGAGGCCTTAGGGACGGATCGTGGTGAGATCCGGGGAGTAGCCGGATTGAGACCCCGGAATCGAACCAGTTCTACGAACTCCTAGCATTATTTTCTTAAGAATTTTTTCTTGACCCCCCTTTTCTCTCTTGAAAATGGCTCCAAAACGGGAGCCGAAACGTCGAGACATTAACAATCTCAGACGCGGTTCAACCCCAGAACCTAGTATTTTTCATACCTACGACCGCGGAAGCTTCTCGGAACACACACACACACACACACATCCATGTCAATACATCAATATTGTGACCTTTTTCATCGTGTAGAAAAAAAATTATCGCACAGCATCGATAAAATACAATTTTTCATCGGAAACGATAGTTTCTTCCCGTCCACCCGGCTCCGCGGATTCTCACCCAGGCTTCTGGACTGGTATTCATCATTTTCAGAATATTTCTGGGGAAAATAACGAAAAAGAAACCAGTTCTGCATCGCAAATAGCGGAATAGGGCCAATAGGGGTGAAACTAGAGGGTTAAGAAAGCTGGAACCCCGTGCAATAGATTCAGCGCGAAAAATTACGTAAGGGAACATATGTCGTTTTACTGTATCAGAACTGGACTGATTTTCCGCTTCTGCGCCTGGTTTAACTGTACAAAGTAAGTTTAAAGCCTATTTGTATTTCGTACTTAAATTTTTAGGTAAAAAAAATCAATTTAAGAAGGTATACCTTTGTGCAGGGCATTTTGTACATTCCTCACAATATTTCCCAGAGTGACCTCCATCTATGTTACATTCACATTGACCACAATCACACTTTCCGTAGCCAGAACAAATTTCGTTGCTTCCAGGTGCTATACAAGTGCTGTTGCTGTCTGGGCATTGGCAAGCATCTCCAGTGTACCCTGCGTCGCAGTTACAGACGCCACAGTCACATTTACCCTTTTCTGAACAAAGTAAACCTCCTTCTCTCTTGCAGGAGTAATTGTTACATTCACAATATTTACCGTATATTTCTTGTCCTTTATTAGATCGTTTGTTGCATTCGCATTTTCCACATTTGCATTCGCCAAGGCCTAAAATATTATATAGATTACTAAATAGCAGCAATATTGCATTTCTCAATTTAGTTAGTTCAAATCAAGCAAAAAATGCATATATTTGTTGCTAACTTCACATTCTTATATGGCAACTTACAATATCACTGATGAGAACTAATAAGTTCGAAACCGGTCTATGTCTGGTCAGGGAATTGACATTGGCTACCAATTTTCATGATTTGTAAGGTATAATTCAATGCAGGTCGAGGTATTTGCCCGCTGAGTAGTTGTTTCCCGCAAATCATATATAATAACAGTATAGGTTAAGTCCACCAAGGGCTGATGGTCGTCGCTCTCGGTACTTACAAAATAGCATGTCGCTATACACCATAGAGACATCTATGATGCCTGGTGTATAGTAGCATTTCACCACATGAGAGGACTCACTTACCTCTCACCGGTACACCATTACATCAGTTTGTATAAAACTAGCGGATTGGCCACTGTCATTTGTCTGTTCCATGACCTATGGCATACTGATGAGAACTAATAAGTTCGAAACCGGTCTATGTCTGATCAGGGAATTGACAAATGACATTGGCTACCAATTTTCTTGATTTGTAAGGTATAATTCATTGCAGGTCGGGGTATTTGCCCGCCGAGTAGTTGTTTCCTGCAAATCATATATAATAACATATATATATATATATTAAAACATAATATTTCAGTAGCAAGCTCCTCTATAAAATCCTTATTTTACTATAAGGAATGTAACCAGACTGCAACCAATAGCTACTCTCTGGGCTATGTGCCCCGCCAAGCGCTGAATTACAAGTTACAAGCCTAGCGCGTTAAGTGTAATAATCGCATATTAACAACAAAACGCTAATGCTTCGATTGCAACAAACACCAACCGAAAGACTGATCCTACTTAAAGGAGCTCTCGTGCCAGTCGTCCCATACCACTTGCGTGACTGCAGTTTCGAGCTATTGGCTCTCGTCAGTGCAAGGTAGGCATGTGACGAACGACACGAGGATCCCTTGACTATTTGGTACATCTCGGTATTTTTATGATCGCGAGATGTAAAATAGTAAGCAGGCGCCATCCAGCGGTCCAGTGTCTGTTGCAATCGAAAAATAAATAGCCTGACTGGGTTTAGCATAGCATTTATGCTTTATATCTACAAAAATGGCCCGCCCAGGTTGCATAAAAGATTAAGGGAAGACTTCAGGTCGTCTCAAGGTTGAATCTGGTCACTCAAGGTCAATTCAACTATCACCTATTATATATACCACCGATCTACTGAGCTTCACGCTCGCAAGTTATAGCTTTATCTAACCGACTTTCTTCGATTTGTTCTTTTTCAACGTTATTTATTACTATACTTCACAATCTAACTGGCAAAAACAAAATTAAAAGTAAAAATATTCTTATTTCATTTTTAAGTTCGCAAAATATATGTTTCATTTCTAACCAGATTCAACCTTGAGACGACCTTGGCCTTTGACCTGGAGGGATTTTGGAGGCGATGATGAAAAGTCTTCCCTTAATTTTTATGCAACCTGGGAAAGTTATTTTCGTAGACATAAAGCATAAATGTCGTATCATACATGCAGGCTATGAAACGCAAAGTAGTGCAACTTCAGCGGCGTATATCTTTGAACCCTGAGTTTTTAGGGCGTAGTGCCCATTTACACTTTTGATCTACTGTCCATAGATTGCTAAAATCAGGTGGTTTCAAATAGTTTGAAACGATTTTGTACATAGACCAACATATTCAAAACTAAATTTCTTTAACTTTCATTGGATACACTATATGCCTACGATTTTATCATGAAACAAGTGTTCTGATAGCGCGCTATAAAGATGTTTAAAAATTCATATCTCTGCCAATATTGGCCGAATGGAAATGAAAAATAAAAGGAAATTGTTCGTAATCGAATTCTCTACAACTTTCATTTGAAACATTTTGCGATCCCAATGACCATTTTCGAGATTTTAGCGAAACGCGCGCATTTCCTTTACGTCGTAAAACTCCCAAAATTTCAAAACAATCTATCTCAGCTCCCCCCCACCCCACCGCTGGCGTCTACGGATGGCGGACTTTTGATATGTTAAAAAGTACCACAAAATAAATCTGTTCCCAAAATTTCAGCCCGCTCTGAATTACCTGGAACTGTCTTCCTTTTGAAGATTTTATAAATGAGCCTAAATATTTGATATAATTTTAATGGAAGTTATATGTAATATTAGTTGAAAGGTAGCACCTTTTAGCATATAGTACGCCATTTTAACGAGATAAACAAAACGATACATAATCATAAGGTAAGTTGTGTTTCAGAAGTTAATCAAATCTTGCTCCATGTTGTATATCTTTTTTTATAAGAATATGATGTCAAAGTTTGCCGGAATGGTTGTTAATTATTACTCTCTGTAAGAAAATGTATTTGCTATATTAACTGAATAAAATAAAACAACTGACCTGAACATATTTCTGATTGCTCGTTATGTTTACAATTCGTAGTGTCCTCTGATACACTACTAGAACTATCACATTGACAATTTGTTCCAAACCAGCCAGGTGAACATTTACAAACTCCACATTCCAAGTCACCCTTTCCTTTACATTCACTTGAATTCCGTTGATAAGTTTCATGAGTCATTGAGGAGCATGGACATTCACATATAACGTCTAATTCTATTATAAAAGTTTCATCTAAACCTTCTGGTTTTATGGATATTATTGTTGTAGTTTGCTTATTTTTGAGGCATTCACGGGGCTGTATAGTAGCTGTGAAATCAATCATATCTCGCACATGTACGTCAGTACAACCATTAGCTATAGGCTTTTTACAGTTTGAGGAAAATTTAACATCAATTTCATCACTAGCATTGGATGTCAATGTTACAGATTGTACGATTTTCTGCAATAGAAAAAAGATACATAGATAAGTTTACTATAGTACATTATACATATAATAATGGTTCAGCACGTCCATTTAGTGTGCTAGTGCTTGGATGCAAACAAACCGTATCATCCATTGTGACAACATACGCTTTTTAATTAATCAGCTAATTAAACTGCATTACTCCTAAATAAGCATTTTAAGAGTGTTCACAAGACTATTTTATTGTTATTTAATATCACATACTTAATTATTATTCAATGCATGTATTCAAACCTTGTGTAACTAATATTTTAATGTAACCTATTTATAGTATTATTTTTAGGTAGTTTATTTTGCAGCAAATGGCAGCAAGTAACGCAATTAAAGTCTATACAATAGTCTAATTTTTCTTTCTCCTCTGGAGTAAGGTGATGTTATTCAAATAACTTTTTTTCCTGTGTTTGAAATTTTTTTCCATC
This sequence comes from Leptura quadrifasciata, assembly GCA_963675555.1. Lineage (NCBI taxonomy): Eukaryota > Metazoa > Arthropoda > Insecta > Coleoptera > Cerambycidae > Leptura > Leptura quadrifasciata. Next base: position 104,865,012 of record OY776676.1, read on the forward strand.
CCAAATATGGCAACTGCATGCACATTACACGTGAACCTGATCCAGGTATATCATCTAATCTATGATTTATTAATATTATACAAGGTGGTGCAAATTGTCTCCTGATATTTCTGTGGCTGATAGTACATCCAAAAATCATGGTAGTCTTTATATAAAACGTATTTCCGAAAATGAATAATAAGGGAGATATACCCTTTAAAAAGGGAATAATAATTTCAGTTGTTCTGCAATAGCTTCCGACTCCCTTAAAAAATATCAAATTCCCATTTTAAACACAGTCATGAGCCATCCGGACACTAGTTTACATGGTATCAGCTAAACCCTCTCTTCTGCTTAAGGGATAGTTTTAGGGGGTAATTGCTAGTATTTTTCTCATAACTTTTTAATTTTTTTTCATATTTCTAAAAATTATTATAAAAAATCTTCATTCATTAGAAATAAGAAAAGATAAGTATTCTTATTTCATTTTGATAAACTAAGCCGTTCTCGAGTAGTTATGTTTAAAAATCAACGTGCATTTACAACATTTTAGTCATACATTTTTTACACATAAAGAATGCTTTGAAATATAATTAAACATAGAAAATAACTAATTAGCCCAATAAAATGGGAAAATTTGAATGAAATAATTCAGAACGGGCTGAAATTTTGGGAACAGGCTTATTTTGTGGTATTTTAAAATATATCAAAAGTCCCCACCCGTAGACGCCGGCGGAGGGGAGGGTAGGAGAAAATAGTTAAAAAACCGGTTTTTCGCAAAAAACTCGCAAAGTATCCATTTTACTGTAAAATATGTACACATGAAAATTATAGGTAATAAAAATCCGCACAATTTCGTTTTTCTTTAACTTCGTACGACCTATTGGATATCAAAAGTCCTCACCCATAGACGCCAGCGGTGAGGAGGGGGGGAGCTTTTGCGACGCAACGGACATGCGCGCGTTCTTCGCTAAAATCTCAAAAATGGTCGTTCGGTTCGCAAAATGTTTCAAATGAAAGTTGTAGAGAATTCGATTATGAACAATTTTCTTTTATTTTTCATTTTTATTCGATCGATATTGGCAGATATATGAATGTTTAAACATCTTTATAGCGCGCTATCAGATCACTTATTTCGTGATAAAATCGATAAAAATTCGAAAACGATAGATTATACGCATATAGTGTATCTAATGAAAGTTAAAGAGAATCAAATTTTGAATAAGTTGGTGTATATATAAAATCGTTTTGTTAACGAATGAATGGAGATAAAAGGAAAAAACATGAGAAATTGTCATTTTCAAGTGCATTTTGACAAATAGCTATTTTTTGATTAGCTTTAGGAAATAATGACACTAAAGGTTTTTTGAAGAGAATTAAATTATTTGTAAAATAAGCTCCAAGTGACCTTCATATGATGAATGGTTCACGAATTACAGCTGTTTAAAGCTACGGGCAAAAATTTCTTTTTTATTATAAATTAAGATTTTCCTGCAAGAACTGTACATAACAATTTTTTTAAAATTGTTTTTGACCTATTTTTATTAGTCTATACACATATGAAAGTAATGCAATAGCATAAGTCATTCGCAAGGTATATTTTCTTTAAAAGATAGGTTCTTGAAAACTGTTTTTGTTCAGACCACTGAACTTGAACCAATATTATTTTTTAATTTCTTTTTTTGTATATATCATCGTTTCTTTTCAGTTTTGACTTTACGACAAAATTTCATAGGACCTAAATGAAAGCTTACAAAAAACACTTTTTCGTGTATGATTTACAATAAATAGCGACAAGGAACTGACAATTGAAAATGCGGTTGATTTTTAATTTTTAGCAAACAGGCAATTTTCGTCACGTTTGAAGCACAAAAAAGTACATTTAATAATATTTTTTCCTTTTTTGAAGTATTAGAATTTATTCTGTGAGCATTTCTGAGTCGTTTCATACTGAGCCTATATTTTTTTAAAAATTGTTATGCACAGTTCTTGCAGCAAAATCTTAATTTATAATAAATAAGAAATTTTTGCTCATAGCTTTAAACAGCTGTAACTCGTGAACCATTCATTGTATGAAGGTCACTTGGAGCTCATTTTACAGATAATTTAATTTTCTTCAAAAAACCTTTGACGTCATTATTCCCTAAAGCCAATAAAAAAAATAGCTATTTGTCAAAATGCACTTGAAAATGAAAATTTCTCATGTTTTTCCCTTTTATCTGCATTCACTCATTATCAAAATGATTTTGTACATACACCAACATATTCAAAATTTGATTCTCTTTAACTTTCATTAGATATACTATATGCGTACGATCTATTGTTTTCGAGTTTTTATCGATTTTATCATGAAACAAGTGTTCTGATAGCACGCTATAAAGATGTTTAAAAATTCGTATATCTGCCAATATCGATCGAATGGAAATAAAAACTAAAAGGAAATTGTTCATAATCGAATTGTCTACAACTTTCATTTCAAACATTTTGCGAACCGAACGTCCATTTTTGAGATTTTAGCAAAGAATACGCGCGTGTCCCTTGCGTCGCAAAACTGTCAAAATTTCAAAAAATCTATGTCAGCTCCAATAAGTCGTACGAAGTTAAAAAAAGAAAATTGTGCGGCTTTTTATTATCTATAATTTTCATGTGTACATATTTTACAGTAAGATACTTTTCGAGTTTTTGCGAAAAACCGATTTTTTTTACCTATTTTCTGAGCACTTTTGATATGTTACAAATACCACAAACTAAGCCTGTTCCTAAAATCGACAAATTTCGTCCCATTTTATTGGGCTAAATTATCAATTACAAAAATTGTTCGAAATGTCCTCCATTTTCCCCTATTCACAAACTAAGTTTTTTTTTTCAGGAACGTTGAATACCCTGTAAAATTCCTTCATTATTTTGTAGCATTGTAAACTCTTGGTCGATTTTTTCTCTCAACTGTTCAATCATGTCAATTTAAGTATTATATACTCGTGAATTTAGATAAGTCTACACAGTGAAATCAGGAGGAGTTAGGTCAGAAGACAGAGCAGGCCACTTGGTCGGTACATCTGCACCCCGGCCAATCCATCTATTAGAATAGTGGATATGTAACCATGTTCTACATGTTCTGGTATAATGCCGTTAGGCATAAGAAACATATTTCCTCTCTTTCCCAATGAAATATTATCTGATATTTCATGCAAGGTGTATCCAACTAACTGATTTCCATACATTTATTTTGAAAGTATGTTAAAAATGGGTTTGTATTCCTCAACCCAGAAATGCATACTCCGAGAACTAAACATGCCTAGTCCCGTGAATGTAGCCTCGTCAGTAAAAAGTATTTTACTTAAAAATCTAGAGCATTTTCTGTTCGTTTAAGCAACAATTCGCAAAAATCATCATCTAGAACGTATCGTAGAATCTTCCATTACAATATCTAATATTTTTTCTTCAACGTCAACAATTCTTGCGTTTCTTGGATGGCGAGTGTCACTTGAAGGCTTGTCGGCGTTCTGTACTTAAACAATTTTGACGTCGGGAATATTTCTATTCGCACATTATTATTTATTATTATTTTGTTAACATTTCATGACTGCAATTCCAAAACATGCTCCCAACATCAAAACTATGCCTGTTAATTCAGCTTTCACTACAGATAGTATATTATTACTGAAATTATACCTGTCAGACCGTCAACAGTATGTCAGTTACATTGGAACTAAATATATACTACTCCCTGTAAATCACGGTGTTCCTCAAGCATCTATCTTGGGGCCATTCTTAATCCTTATTTATATAAACAACCTTCCCAATTTAATTGGAAGAATAAAGATTATTTTATTTGCTGATGATATTAACCTAGTAGATGTAAACAATAACCTAGAGTATTTACTAAATGATGTCAATGATATACAGTCATACACAAAACTGGGTTCTGGCAAAACGGAACTAATGATTTTAGTCTACGAAACGTGGAAACACAAGTAACCCAACATCTGTAAAATTTCTTGGTCTATACTTGGACCCAAAACTATCATGGGATGAACACATATCACAATATGTTTGTAAAGAATTTCTAAAAATATATTGCTACTAAGAAATCTTAAAGGTAGGATCTCCCATAATGCATTGGTAGCTGCATACCACGGCATAATTGATTCTGTGATATCGTATTGAATACTTGTATGGGGTTATGCTACTTCATCTAGTAGTGTGTTTTCCGTGCAAAAAAAATCTATACAAATTATATTTGGACTCAAGTTTAGAGACGATTGTACAAAGAACAATTTAAAAAGTTAAATATACATGCTACAATGTCTTTTGTACTTAAAAAACAATTTAGACAAATACACAATTCGAAATGAAATGTATTTATATAAAGTTAGAAAAAAAAATTATATTCACCAAAACTTTTTACGCCTTAAAAAAATAGGGATGGCACTGGATATCAGAGGAGCCAACTATATAATGCACTGCCTCCGGCGGTAAAACTTTTAACGGAAGCAAAGTTTAAAAACAGATTAAAAATCGGCAGCTACTGGAAGCGGCTGGAACCTCCCCACTCGGTGGACCTTTGAAGCCGAAAAGAGCATTAAATTGTGTGACAAAACGGCACTAAACGTAATCCGATCCCATCCAAAACCTTTTCAAATCTTCTGGGGAACTAAAAAACCCTCAACTTAATGAATTTACAATCATCTACGCGAGTTATTACCTACATTATCGCTCGTTGAATAATATACTATTAGGATATTAACAACTTTAACATCACATGAACGACTAAGAAAGTCTAGTTATCCTAAATGCTACAGATTTGTAAAGCAACAAACTGAAAATTGATAGTGATAATCTATAATAAATTCACCAACGAAGGTACAGAAAGCATATGATATTGATATTGTTACATCTACCTTTAAAGTTTGTGACAATACACTAAAAGTTACAAATATGCCGAAATCTTATTAACATGATATAACACCAACATTATGGGATTACAAACGATGACAATGACAATCGTCAAAATTTGCTCATTGCAATCCGATCGCTCGCGGCTGTCTTTGTTAAATGAAACATTAGCATTTCAGTAATTTTACTAGATTTTAGAGGAATATTTGTAGTTTAATTCTTCAATTTGTCTGTATATATATTTAAAAACGGCACTAAACGTAATCCGCTCTACTTCTAGAGCAATGAAGAAACCCTCACACGTGAATTGACACGTGATGTGACGAGTTCCACGACGTAACGGCTACGCGCATCGATCATGTCATGCGAAATGCGATCTATGCCATATTTGCTTTGTTTTTAATTTTTTTCACGGAAACCAAATCGAAAGGGTGGAAGTGTGATATATCGTTGAAATCAGAATTTTAACTGCTTTTCAATGGTTCCATTGCAAATTGAAAGTAATTATAAAATAAACAACTTGTTGCATCAAAATGGCACTAAACGTAATCCAATCTCAACCAAAACCTTTTCTGGGGCACTAAAGAAACGCACACGCAAAGTTTCATTCAAATCCGTTTAGTAGTTTCGGCACTATCGTGCTAACACACATACACACACACAGGCATTTTTCAAAAACCACTTTTTTGGGTTCCTAGGACCTCAAAACGTAAAGATTTGATGTTATCTCAATTTTCGTTTTTGAACCAATTTTAGTAACCTCTCACAATTTTATTGTGGAGAGGTTAAAATGTATCTTAATACAGATGACTTTTAAACCCCCTATACACTCTCAAGCATGCTCGACTCGAAGAAATCACATCGAACCCAACTTCAAACCGAACATGCTCGGTGGTTTCCACACATGTACGCACAGAACTTACCAACTTCAGTTCAAAATTTAAAACCGTGAGCCTTTGCTGTGAAGAAAAATGACAACCGGATACGAGAAATTGATACAGGACCGGATGAACATAGATGGGAGCCTGTAGGCAAAATTGGGGTGAAGGCTTGCTCATGACCGGTGATTTTCGGAAAATCAATCTCCATATAGCTTTCTTGAATCTGGGATGTAAATCATGAGGACGTTTTTATTTACATATTGTTGAATAATGTTTTTATATTTATAATTTTCGGTAATTACAGCCCAAGTAGCAAAATAATATTTATAATGGTTGTATAAACAACTACACAAGGCATTTTGATAAAATTAAACTGTTTTAAAAGCATTTTTTAACTCGTAATACGATAGCTACAGAACCAAAAAAGGCCCATTTTTATAAAATATTTTAATTCTATAGTGTCTGTATCGTGGCACTATATGGTCATTACACAATAATATAAGCATAGTTAAATAACAATTTTAAAACTGTTACATAAACATCATTTTGGGATACTTTATACAATGAATTTCTTACAACAGTCATATAAAAATTGCATTATAAACATATTGTATAAGTATACTATAATACAGTACACAATGTATTTATACAACTGTTAAAAAAGTATTACAAACGCATCGTATAAATCTCGTATAGCAGCTTATAAAATAATTAAAAAATACACAGGGATCATAAGAATTCAGTAATTCAGTTGCATAATGTTGAAAAACTACATCAAAATATCGTAAGAATAATATATAACCTATTTTCTACGAGTACGGTGTGAATGACATACTGTAATATTAAAAATGGCAATGTAATATAAAATGTGTTTAATATGCAATCATAGAAACTTCGAAAACGGCATTCCAATGGATGTTTTACGTGCGCGGCAAATTTTTCTGATAAAATATATATACTTTTGGCATAAAAAATGTACGCGCCTCCTCTTTGGCATAAATTCAGTATTTTTAAGGTTCAGTAAAATTTAGGAAAACATGAAATGTTTTAATATTTATTATTTTAAGGCAAGATTTAATAAGTAAATGATAGAAAAGCAATATAATTATGGTTTTTCTCGAAAAAATATAATATTAATGGGTACTTTTTAGGTTACAAAATAAATTGTGCACAATGGCGTCAGTCAAAGGAGCAAAAATTCTGATAAAAATATGGCGCATTTTAATACAATGTTTTTGTTATTTTTCAAGTCACTATACAAGGTTTTAGTTGAATAACGTTGTCTAAGTATGTGCTAAAAGTAGCTTTCATACATAACGTCTTTACCTTTTCTCAAGCGCTGCCAAATCTAAATTAAGTAACTGTACTGCTGGACAAAAATGGAGAAACCTTTTAAGCTTTTAGCCCACCGTGACCAAAATAGTTTTTTACTACAGTCAAGGAAAAGAAACTAGTTTGCTTAGTTCTTACCTCTAGCCAGTTTTTATTTGATAAAAGGTATGTATGATTTTGTTGAAAATGACATACAAGAAATTAAAACTACCCCCTCCTTTTGCACCCCCATTCTCATCCCTTTTATATGTCATCTTAGGTACAAAGGCACAGACTTCATCAATTTATGTATATAAAAAAAAAATAAAAAAACGCCCATCGTCTGTTTACCTTCTTCTGTTCACCTTATTCTATATCGCACAAAAACAATCCGAACAGACACACAGACGAAAATATTTTTTGTCGAAATTATTTTCTCGATCTTTCAAAACTAATCTGAATCTTAAAAAAACAATTTTTTTATCGATACAATATTTCCACTCACTTTGTGAAGTAGTAGAACCGAATAATAAAATTTGAAAATCGTTCAACACGTTTGCTCAAAATAATATTTATATTTAACAAAAATGCCACTAAATTTCAAGTTGTATAACTGTTTTGTACTTTCTAAGATATATTTTGGCGAACCAATTATGTAGCCATAAAGTTTTGCAAGTATTTAATTTAATTAACAAAACAAAACTTTAATATACAACATATTCTTTCTGAAATATTTACAGTTCGGCAACGCTGTTTTCAGTCTCATCCTAACTGTCGCATAGCATGTCGATAGCCAACTTTATACAATAGAATAACCGTACAAGGTATGAAAACAACAACTTTAAATGAGTATTTTGTTGTGTTGTATTGGATAGGCCAGCAGTTACCTATACCTATTGGCAGGTTTTCCAGTGCCGCTATAAATTTCAATAACTACTGGCTTAACTTGTGGAATTTCATAGACATTACATAAAATAGGCCAGAATTCACATTTGGAACCTTTTATAGATAGAAGGGCGGTCCATGTTGATATTAAAGGAAATTGACTGAACATTGGGGTCAGGGTTATTTTCCAGTGAGCGTATTAAATTTTTGTTTAGCCCGTTGTGCCAATAAAGTCCATTATCCTGCAGTGTTATTAAGTTTATTATCTTGGGAGTATTAAGAAAAGTTCTAGGATCCTTAGGAAGTATGTTATGGGTATTCATTCGTTCCATATTTTAAACAGTTCCCTTAGGGCAGAATGGGTAATATTAAATGAAGTCGCCCATATCCGAAGCTATTAACATTAATATTTTGCTCTATTTGCGAGAAGTCTTGCATTTTTTCATCTTCTTCATCACTAGAATTTTGTTTATCCTCCTCCATGGTACCTGTTTCATCAAAATTAGGTATTTCTTCATTTTCATGTAAATTAGCGTCCTCATTTGGCAAAAGTTCTTTCTCGCTGGAATTAGCAATATCACTACAAGTAGCTGCTACATTTATAGGTTGAAGCACGAATGTATTAGGTCCTTTAATGCGTTCATATATTTTTTAAAAGTTCTTTTAAAATGTTCACTTTGTTTAACTTTTTTCCACTGGGAAATTGTTGGATTCATATTTGTATTGAATAGACAATGGTAAATGAGGTTAAGTTAAGTATAAACAATATTGCATTGCACAGTTTTATTTCATATTTTCTTCTAATAAACTACATTTCAATGCTATAAGAATTTTATAATAGTGGTAATTGCTGAGATTATGTACAATAAGTTATAAAATAGTTTTAAAGTAGTTCATTAAGAGTTGTATTATCTAAATATATAACACTTCTATTATATGGTTTTAAGGCGGGCTACACAACTTGTTATAAAATGTACATAAAACTATTTTATAGTAGTTGTGTTAGAAATTACTAGACTATCTATACAACTCATATATATTTTTTATAGCTGTTTTAAAAAGGTTTTGTAAGAGGTGATATAAAGGTTTATACAGTGCTAATAAAATGCAGATACTTAGATTGCCGTTTGTAATTATAATATCTGTCGTATATTTCTTCTTACAACTATATTGTGTGACAATTTAGTTTGCTTACCAAAATGGTTTTAATTTTTGCCGTTGTAGGACGGAACTCTTCTACGAAGAGCACTAATGAATATTTATATAATAATTTTGTTCCTTTAGAAATCCATTTTGCTAGTTGGGAGGGTAACAAACGTAGAAATCTTTAACATTTTACATTAAACTTATAAACGAATATCCCGATATACAGGGTGGACCATTAATAATAGGCTATAGTTCAGGAGTAGATTCTTTGGGTCAAAATATGAGGACATAACCAAATATGCTTTAGTAAAATGTTGCTGTGGAAAAAGATACAGGATGTCAAAGTTCAAATTATTTTTTCTTTTTTTTTTGCAATAACTCAACAGCCTCTTGACTGATCTTCGCCAAATTTACTAGAGGAACTTTTTTTATTCTAAGAAACAATAATGTATGTATTACATCACGTCAGATCATAGAGGGCGCCGCAGAACTTGTATCTGATTATGAATTTTTTTCATATTTTTTTTTGACGAAACGTTGTGGTACTTTTGACCAGAAAATCTGATGAGGGCGTCATTTCCACGTATAAAAAGTACACTTGGTAGAACTTGATAACTTCAGCCGTTTTCGAGGAAAGTGCCGTTAAATATTTCAATAATTTTTTGAAAGATAAATTCAAATTTAACGAAACAAAGTGTATTTATTGAAAACAGCACAAAACGTAAGGGAAAACAAAATCGTAATAATAACGTAAACTCTTTCTCGCTTTCTTATGAACTAATGGATTATTTTCATGGTATTGAAATAAATACATAAATCAAAAGATTGTCTAAAATAAGGATCTAATTTTATTAAAAGACCAAAATTAACGTAAAAGTTGACTTAATGACATTATAAACTTTCCCCCCGTGCGAAAACCCCATTGCTGCAACTTAGAGTAAATGTTCAATATGGTCTCCACCTACTTCTATGCCTTTTCTAATTCTATTCATAAAAGATTTTCTTACATTGAAAAATACATTTTCCTGTCCTCTAATAAAATTCGCTGCGTTTTGTATTTTGTCCCACAGTTATCCTCTAGAGTTGATAGTATTTGCATACGCTAAGGACTTCATATGTCCCCACACATAATAATCCAAAGGATTATAATCTGGACTTCTTGGTGGCCAAGCAAACTCACTTCCTCGACTGATCCATCTGCTTGGGAAAGTCTCATAAAGATTATTCCTGACTTCAATGGAGAAATGAGGGGGAGCTCCATCTTGCATGAACCACATTCTGTTCCGTATGTCTAGCATGAAAGCATGTAATATATCAACAAGAGTATTTTGAAGAAAAAAACAGATAAGACTGCCCATTTAAATTTGGAGGAAGGACAAATGGTCCCAATAATTGATCGCCAATGATACCACACCAAAATGCCTTTCTTTAACAGCGAAGATTTTCTACTTCCCAGTAATGTGTATTTCTCCACTTAAAAACGCCTCGGCGAGTAAAAGTTGCTTCGTCGTTAAATAAGGCGTTCTAACAAAATTTCGATCCCTGTTGTGTTTATTTAGAACAAATTGACAAAACTGTAGTCTTTGTGGAAGATCCCTTTGAAGTAAGTTTTGTACAGGAGTAGGTTTTATGGGTAGAAGCGTTCTTTACGTAACACTCTTAGGACAGATTGTTTACTCACCCCTGTTCCCGCTGCTAAACGGGACTTGAGGATTTTCATCCACACGAATTAAAATTTCTAGTTCTTGATCTGAAGTAATTCGTTTCGGTCATCCTACATCGTTTTTATGGCGAAATGAACCCGTTTCTCCCAAACGACGAAACAGATTTTTGAAAATCTTATGGTCTGGCTGTATTCTATTTGAATATTGCAATGAATATCTCCTCGCTACAGCACGTCTGCTAAAATAATTTTTTACGTAAATACATATCATATCCCTCATTTCCCCATTTGAAAAATTTTATTATGTCTAGGCATGGCAAATAAAGAAATTAGCTCGAGGAACACAAGAACAAAATAAAATGATTAAATGACGTAAATGACAGAATTAAGACATAACCAAAGCACACTTTTCAATACATACACTTTGTTTCATTAAATTTGAATTTATCTTTCAAAAAATTATTGAAATGTTTAACGGCACATTCCTCGAAAACGGTTGGAGTTACAGATACAGTCAGATACAGGTCAAGCGGCGCCCTCTATGATCTAATGTGATGTAATACATAAATTATTGTTTCTTAGAATAAAAAAACTTCCTCTAGCAAATTTGGCGAAGATCAGTCAAGAGGCTGTTGAGTTATTGGTTATTGCAAAAAAACGACAAAAATAATTTGAACTTTGACACCCTGTATCTTTTTCCACAGCTACATTTTACTAAAGCATATTTGGTTATATCCTCATATTTTGGCCCAAAAAATCTGCCACGGAACTATGCCCTATTATTAATGGTCCACCCTGTATATCCTACACTAAATTGACCTTTCGAGATTTTTGATTAGCGAGTTCTTCAATAATAATAGAAAAGTCCAACGCTCGTAAGATATTATTGATACTCATACCAATTAAATGGTGGAGCCTACCTTTTGGCTCATAGACGATTTTAATCTATACCTATTTCATCAATTTTAATTTAGAAAATGATTTCTCATCAGTACAATTTGTGGTCATTATTACAAGATAAATTTTTAGTAGTGTCTCCACATTGGGGAATATATCTTTTAAATTTCTATCTACAAACAGCTGATAAAGCGAGCTTCACGGCTAATTTTATTTTTTTTGCTCATCATCATCTTCAGAACGTATTAGTAGGTATATTACGCATGGTCGTTATAGTAGGGACCGCGTGCTTAACTGCTGTTTGAGTTGTCATTCCAAATTTCGAAAGAAATCAGAAATAATAAAATATATTTTCAAGGGGATTTGGTGGGGGTCCCGAGGCAATGCCTCATTGCCTTGGGGTTAATCCGGCACCGAATTGATGCACATCTCTCACACAACTACCAGAAAGTATTGCTAATCACCAACATGTTCACCACACACGTACCAACATGTTCGACGCTCGGTTTGTGTTGGTCAGGATCGGTAAGCCGCACAACGAGCGGAGCATTCCAACGGCCAAGTATGTTCGTCGTTCTCACACACTTCAAACATGTTCGCCGAGCCAGCTTCCAACTACTTTTACCAACATGCTCGTTCAACATGTTCGAGTGTGTATGGGGGGTTTTCCAGCCATGAGGAATTTTTGTTCAGTGTTTTATCTCAAATTTAAGAGAGAAAAACAAGATATTATTAAGTGGTCTTTTCTAATTGTCTCTAGTTCATATCTTTAATTCATTGTGTACTTGTTAACTAGTATTGTAATGTATTTTACATTTTTGAAATTAGATATACTGTGTGTTCACATTTTGTTTTTTATATAATTATATGTTCCCCTATATTTTAGTTGCCATTTTAAGCATTCTATGTATGTTTTTAACAGTGACTTATATGTTTCATGTTTTGTAAAAAAAATATTCTATTCTATTCAGAGAACGTACAATCACCCATGTTTAAATCATATTAACAATTAAACTGGATTTAAAAAAAAGAATCAGAGTCTAATAAATAACAGAAATGTCAAAATAATATTTCAAAGCATTCTTTATGTGTAAAAGAATTTATTAATAAAATGTAAATGCACGTATTTTAAACATAAATAACTCGAGAACATCTTGTTCCCATTATTATTAATTATCGGTAATAAGTTTATATAAAAGATTCCCATTATTTTTTTATATACTATCAACCGCAGAAATATTGGATGACAATTTTGGACCATTTTGTATATGAATTTAAGCAATAGTAGTTTTCTGTCGAAAACATATTTGTTTTTTTTTTTTTTTCAAAATCGTGGTGCTTACTTATGATCTAGAGTTATTCTTAGGTGGCTAGTTTAGAGATGATTACAATTCCTCAATATCAATGAAACTACAATTCTGCCTTAAGATGGCTTTTCTGCTGGTTAACTTAAACCACTTAAAAAAATAATTTCTTATGAGAAACAAAAACTATACAGGAGTTCAGCTTTTTTATATGATATATTATTATCAATCAATTATTTGAAAGACCGAAATTGTGTACCATACTTTCCATTTCAGGAGTCATTAATGAATTGTTGTAACTTACATTATAATTTTTCACAACTAAATTTATTACGTTGTTATTTTCATTGTTTTGTAATTCACCATAATTTGAATTCTCAATATTTCTGGACAACTGTTGATAAGATTCTCTTAGGACAGTTCCATCTCTCTTCACAATGGCGAAAATGATATTTATATTATTTTCTTTCGCCACATAATTTATCTGTGAGATCGAAGGGTAGTCATAAATTAGATAATCGGTGGAGAAATCATTAAACATGTGGCATGTGGCATCATTTGGTTCTACGACCCCAGCTAATTTACCATCTCCAGCAACATGGAACTCGGCATCTATAAGTACAAAAAAATCATTAATTATTAGGCTGATAGATGAACCAGACTTTGGGTCTGGGAATGAATAAAGAAAAAAATGTGCAAAACTTAGTCCGAGTTTTTCGCTAACTTTGATTGCAATAGGTCGCCACCAGTTGGAGTTATTCAACAAGTTATGAACACCTCTTGTCTGTAATTTGATGACTAGAGGAACAGTGAAGTGTTGTTGTGCATTCGCCTATGTCGTACTGATGAGAGCTAACAAGCTCGAAATTAGCCTATAGCTGACGATACACAACAGCCCTGCACTGTAGTCCTTTCTTTAGGATTAATCTGCCTGCTGGGGGAAACCCACATTGTGCATCTTGATTGGTGGCAATGAATCGATTTCCTTTCATAGGAAACAGTGGAATACTGGACTTTTGTAGTAGGTATTTTTAATTTTGCTACACATATCGTATGACTGATGGTCGAGAGGTGAGCGCACTTGCCTCTCACCCAAAAGTTCCGGTTTCAATCCCCGGTCGTGGCAATGGAAAATACTGTGAGAGGAATTTTCCACTATACACGGATATTGGGTGTGTGTCCCTTGTATCTAAATGTGTAGCCCCCTCCCACACAAGGCTCTTCTAGAGCCTTCCGGGTCGTTATTACCTGTGGTGTATTTATTATTTATTATTTTTGTAATAATTTATCCACTTTACCTTGGCTTATATATATTGTTCAAAAAAAATTATATCAGTAAAGTTATTTTATCGCCATCATTATTATCATTATTGACTTAAGAAGCACACTTTCTCAACATAAGCTGGAAAATATTCACCAATCTCTCATTTGATGATGGGATTCGCCTCGGATAATGGGGATGAAATTTATCATATCGCATCAGTTCGATGGATGATTCAGATGTCCATTTTTCATTATTTAAACACTTTGTTGTGATGTAGCATGTCTAGAGAATCACCATCCTCTGGACAATCTTTGCGAGGTACCTATATAGGTAGGTTAAGTTGCTCCAAATATTTCAAGAGAACCTCTTTGTCAATATGCCTGTAGCTGATATTATGACCAGGATAGTTTGCACTTTCTCTAATCGTCGCAAATGTTGAAACTCAACAGCCAAGTTTTGGTATTTGTTCCTCTTTTCCATCTCTGCTTTCTATACATTGTTGGTGACTTTCTTATATATCTTTTTGATCTCCAGGATGTCAAAGCAGTTGTGATCTAGAGATATGTCAGACTGGACTGGTTAAGGAGCCCGAATTTCAAAGCAAACTGTCTATGTATGATCTTCACAAGCTAATTATGTCTTCCTAAATATATTCCTGTGACCAAAATAGGGCAGCCTCTGATGATATATTCAATACTTTCGTCCGGTACTTTGTGCTTTCTGCAAATATCGTTCACTGCAGGGACATTCAAAATAGGTTTTTCACACTTCCTCCATAGATGGTATTATTCAGTATTCCCAAATTTTGCGAATCCCATGGTATATTTATCTTCTAATCTTGTTTTGAATTAATGTTTGAAGCAGTACTTCCTCCGATCTTTATATGACTTTGCTAACTTGTCATTACATGTGTTAGAAATGGGACTAATTTTGTAGACTTTTAAAACTTTTATTAGATAGTCCTAAGGTACCGAATTGATTACCTTTTCGTAATTTATGTAGATCATGCTGATATTTCGGCGTTTTATTTCAGCTTATTTGATGGTTATCGCATCTATAATTAGTTACTTCTTGCATCTCAATGATCTCTTTACGCATTAATGATGTGAAGAGTTTGTAGATCGCAGACAAGTAAGTGATTGACCCTGTAGTTGTTCACGTCTTTGAGATTTCCTTTTTTGGGTAAAAGGTAACGTATTCCTTACCCTAAAAACCGAGGAAATATTGTTCGATCTCATTGGGTCTTCTATTATTTATTATTATTACTGCATAAGAGGCAGGCAACCTGGAGCTGTTTATGCCTCATAAATATATAAAACAAAAACATACATGTACAGATAATCAAGTCTACTTTTGAATTGGTTAACATTTCTCGATTCGATGATTTCATTAGTTAGCCTATTCTTTTGATCAGTTCCATTCGGTGTCCCCGGAGATGTACATTCGCAATTAAGGTAAATATGTTATTAATTCATTAACAACTATATGTATTGTTTAATATTTTATGTATGTATAATGTCTTCTCGTATTCTTCGTTGAAGCAGTGTTAGCAATTTCAACCTTCTCAGTCGTTCTTCATAATATGTTGTAAAACTTATGGCGAAGGACTCTGGTTGCTTTCCTTTGAATTTCCTCAGGGAGATCAATACCTTTTTCAAAATAAGGTGACCATGTATGGAAACCAGACTCAAGGATAGGACAAATGAATGACCTGTAAATCTTTATGAATTGTTCTGGTGATATGTGGTGAAATGATAATGGAGTTTTTTCTAGTAATCCCTATTAGTCCCATATATGAGATTATGTTCTACTGGATACCAACATCTATCTGAGATTCTATGGATGATATGGTGTTATTGAGTTTGTATACTTGTTAAGGATTTACCATAGCATAAAGTGTTTATTGATGTTTAAGTTTATTGACCACTTTTTTGCCCAGTCGTAGATTTTATCAAGGTCATTTTGTGTTTCTTCCAATGCTTCTAGCAAGTGTTGAATATTTTCGAGTCATCTGCATATAGACTGATACAGGGCGTAATTGGTGAGATAGATCTGTAGTAAAAAGTATAGTTAAGACAGGTTCTAATACTGACCGCACAGAACAATGTTAGAATCTGCCTTTGTCTACTATGCCCAAGCAATAGTTTAAATGTGATAGCACCAACGCTTCTCAAAGGATCTTACACATATTAAAATTGAATATGTGTCTGTTGGAATATAGAATTACCTTGTTTACTTGCCGATTAAACTTCAATGAATCGTCAAATATTACACCCAAACTTAAGTGATAAATTATGCTTATCAGACACATTATATTATTGATCATATTCTCTGCAAGAAGGAAATTATCTTTTTGGAAACTGTGATATAATTGAGTATCATCCGCAATATGCATGATATAATAGCTCAATTTTATTGAGAATTTCTACCGTGTAGAGCACAAAGAATAATGGCCCCAAAATTGAACCTTGTGGGACACCAGTTAATACAAAAGCAGATGTTGAGTTTGAGTCGCAGATTGTATAAACATGATTTGACAGAATTAACAGCAGTTTGATCAAAACCAAAAAAATTTACTTTGGCACACATTAATTCATGATCGATTTTATCATAAGCTTTCAAATAATCCAATAAGACCAAAGCAGTGACCATACCTCTGCCCTTAGTCCTGATAATGTCATCTGTAACTTAACAACTCTAGTTTGCATTATTTCAGCCAAGGGTTGGGACACAACACTGGTAATGTTTTTTAGAAAATATTATTTGAACAGGGTCAGGAGTCAAGTCATTTTTTAGGTCCAAGAGCACTTTCTCTTTTGTGCCATTTATAGTTGTAAATGAATTTTGTTCGTAAACCTTCTATTTATGGTATATTACTATCAAGTTCAATGATGTACTGCAAGGTGAATTGTGTAAGCAAAAACATTTGCTATTTCTGTAGTGTTTTGTGTTAACACTATTATTTTCTATTGAACTTGGTACTGATTATTTCGAGCATATTTGTTTTTGAATGTAACTATAGAATGCTTTATTATTTCCACTGGAAATGCTAGTTTCATATTGTTATATATTAAGTCGAATTTTATCTATTACTTATTAGCTTGTTTACAGTGCGGTAGTGAGAGTAATTTTCGTCAGCTTTGGTTTCTTTTAAATTTGGGTTTATTGCCTATGAGATTTATGATACCATTTATTATCCATGGTTTCTTAATTTGCTTTTTATTCTTATTTTTCGATAGTGGAATTTTTTTCTAAGGCAGTGTTTCGCATATCTTTGAATATACTCCATTTTCCTCCTACAGAGGTTTCCAATGATAATTTCATCTGATCAAAGTTATCAATATATCTTCTAAAAATTTCAATTTGTAGTTTGCTTTTCAAAAGTTTCTCGAAGTTGATAGTATTTCTGCTTAGAATACATGTAGAGTTGTAACTGTACTTCAATTAAAATGTGATACTTTATTAGTGGTATTTATTGCTCTAAAGTTTTTTTTTTGAGGCAAAAATAGGGTCATACAAACCTGTAGAAAACACCAATAAATGACGTGCTTTAGAGCGCCAACCAATTTGTTTACAAACCATGGCTTGCATTATTGCATCTAGGCCACCTTCTGGGGCATCCAGATTTCCAGACACCAGAGCTTCTGTTACTTTCTTCTTAAATTGTTTGTAGTCTTCTGTAAGGTTCAAATGATTTTTAAAATTGTAAGGGGCAACACATTTATTACATGGCCGTTTCAATCTGAAATTAATAGAATTTTAATCAATACATAAGTATGCTAATAAAATATGAACAAAACTTATTATAATCTTTAAGAATCGTATAGCACAAATTACTTTACCATAATGGTGCATTATTCAACAAGCATATAATGAGGTTTACGACATGTGCCATATAATGCAAGTATCGTAGTAATGATAATGACAATGACAATAATAATACTTTATTATTTGAGAATAAAATACATTTGTATAGGAATAGTCAATTACTTAAGGACTACTTAAAACCTAACTTACTCTATCTTCAAAAAATTCATTTAAATTATAAAAAAATTCACTTAAATTTTGAAAAAATTTATCCAGAAGATAACTACTTTAACTAACTTTATGAAAACTTCATTTCAATCGTTAGCCTATTAAAAATATTTAAAACTAGATAGGTAGGAGAATCATTCTTTTGTCTAGTATTTATATTGTATATACCGTTGTTTCCAATGTAATTTCCTTTATTTCTATAAATAAAAACACAGCTCAAAAATTAACACGTACACACACACACCCACGCACACACACACACACACAAGAGTTAAATTTTTAAGTTTCCTTTCCTAAAAAGGTTTCTACAAGAATTCCGACTAGATAACCCAGCAATAATTCTAATAATGCATTTTTGAGATATAAAAACATCCACCTATTGGATGGAACCACCCCAAAAACACACACCATATCTCAGCCTAGAGGAGACTTGTAAGCATGACACCACATAAGTTGTTCATCTGTCAAAACTATTTTTAAATTTCTCATTAAATAACACATTGAATTTAGTTTTAAAACTAACTGGGAATGGTGAGCCTTCCAGTTGAGATACCTATCAATCTTAACTCCTAAGAATTTAACTCGTTGATTAAAATTTAACATATCTGAACCATTTATGGAAATGTCTAACTATGAACAGGTTTTTAATCTGTTATGTAATCTAGGCACTTAGGTTTTTTTAGAGTTAAAATAAAGTGTATTCGACTTATAACAATTAGATTTCAGCAATTCATCTGAAGTATCTGAAATTAGAAGAGATGTATCGTCCGCGTACATAATAAAAAATGCATTTCTCAATATAAACTTAGAAGTAGGTAACCTAGTGGTTAAACTATCAATTTAGTTGGTATATAATAAGAATAAAATTTGTCCCAGTAGCGAACCTTGTGGAACACCTAGAAAGAAGCTTTCCTTCATTCATTTGCCACACCACGTATACCATATAGTAGAGGGTCCACACCGTCGAAAGCCGTCAAAATCCTCAAGTAACCCATTCTGGCAAGGTAAATAATTTTTGAGCTTACATATCGAAAGAAGGTCCTTAGATGCAGCAGAAATGCCTTGTTGGACTTTTGTTGGCTCTTGCCCAACTTCTAAAAAATTTAAAAAAGATGGCGGAATGGTAATTCAAGAATTCGCGTTTTTAAACGTTTAACTTTCGCTAAAAAATTGACTATTTGTGTTATCGATCTCATTTTTTATACTCATATACTAAAATGATGAGCGCCTCTATCTATACTAATATAATTTGAAAATCGATTAAAGTTTTTTCTTAAATAAATTCTAAATTCGGAGGAACAAAGATTGTGTATTGAAAATTTCAACGTGTAGGCAGCTACATTAAATGTTTAAAATTTGTATACACTATATGTGAATGAAATATGGTCCAAAGAGAGAAAAAGTTTTTGAAAAAAAATTTAGATCTATATCTCATACAGTTTGCGAGTTACAGATTTTTAAACACACCGTACTTTGCGTTCGCGGAACTTCTATTATAAGCAAGAGGGCCCGCGCCTTCAAAAGCCGTTAATATCGGCAAGTAACCCATTCCAGCAAGGTAAATAATTTTTTACTTCAAATATCGAAAGAGGGTCCTTAGGGGCATCAGAAATGACTTGTTGGATTTTTGTAGGTCGATGCACAACTTCTCAAAAAGAAAAAAGGATGGCGGTATGTTATTTCAAGAATTCGTGTTTTTAAACACTTACCTCTCCCTAAAAAATTAGCTACTTGCGATATTGATCTAATTTTTTATACTTGTATACTAGCCATGGGCGCCTCCATCTGCAGTAATAAAATTTAAAAATAATTTACGTTTCTTTTTAATAAATCCTAAATTCACAACAACGAAATTTGTGTATTGAAAATTTCGACCTGCGGGTAACCATATTAAATGTTCGAAATTTCTATGTACTATATATGAATGAAATATGGTCCAAAGATCGAAAAAGTTTTGTTAAAAAAAATTAGGAGTTATTATATTATATACGAAAAATAGAGTTATTATAGAGTTTTGAGTTATACATTTTTTAAATAGACCGTATTTTACGTTCGCGGGGACTCCTGTTAGCATTCGGCGTTTTCTGGCGTATTGCTATCTGGTTTATTGCAATTCATCAAGATTAGTAGATCAAAACACTTTTTGGAATTGTGTTATTATTATTTGCAGTTTTACAATTTTATAAGTAATTAGACTAACATACTAATTAGTAAAGAACTAATATGTAAAATGATAATCACATTTGGCAGAGGATTATGAAGGTGTTATTGATAGAGAGATGGATAGATAATTTTTTATTATCACTATTTAGGTACATTTTTGGACAAATGGTAAATCATAACATTTTACACTAAAATATAAAAATAAGATATAAACACATATAGACAAAATATTCACGTACAAACCGGTACGTATATAAAAATAATAATAACAATAATCATCAGTACGCATTACTAGTCCGAGTCTGAATCACTCTCTGTTAAAAGCTGCTCCGTGTTATTTTTTCCCTTAAAGCAATTGTTGGGAAAGGCTGCACATGCACAGGCAACAGAGCACCAAATGCACGCACATTTTTTGTCACACTTTACTTTACAATTGCACTTTTTAATTTTTTTAAGATCCGGTTGTGGTGATCATTTGTGGCTTTATTTCATTATTCTCTATCACATATCCAAAATTTGTGGGAGATGGTAAATTGGGAAGAGGATCGGTGGACTGCTTGAACACTAAAATTTGATATAATGCACGTTTTAAATGCAGTAAAAAAGCATCGTCTGTAGGAGGTAGCGAACGCAAATCACCCTGGCTACTAGAAAATAAATGCTGCCTTAGCAAATCCAAGGATTTGAAGTCACTACGGCCATACAGATTCACAAAGAATTTACGAGCATCTTCAACCACAAAATCATCAATGACATCACTGTTATTGTTAAAGAACGCTATAACCCCGATATACTTTTCGACGTTGTAACAAAATCCGACTTAGGAAATACTTCGTAAGAAAAGCGTGCTTCACGTAAAAACGCCGTGGAAGAGGTTTTTAATTCTTGGAAACATATTTTTGCTCTTCGGAGCATTTTTTATGCCAAATTTTCGCTAACTCTTCAAGGAGCGTTAATTTAGAAAGTGTAGTAAATGTCGCTGCACAGGGACGTAATGTCGCCCCGACCACCCAATTTTAGAAAGTATACTAAAATTGGACTTGAACTTCAAAATTTCCAAGATTAAAAACCCTTTTACGAATCCACGTTGTCAAGCACTGCAACTCTTACGAGGTATTGAATATGAGGACAAGTTAGTCCAACGACTATTCAAAGTATATCGGAAGTTATAGCGAAAATAGCCCTTAGCGACATGGGACCCCCATAATTTCCTAGCAGTCGGATTTGACGGGGAAATGATGTGTTTTGACGGGGTTTGCCCTAAACCGGTTCCTCAGTGATTCGGAGTCAAAAAAGTATTATTACCATGTACTCACACGTGCATGGGATCTGCCTTGCCTGAACGTAAAATTTGTTATCGCATAATACAAACGAAGTAGAGACGCTTCAAGCAATTTTAAGCTCCGAGGAGCGACCAAAATTTATGTGAATTAATAAATACGTTTATAAGACAGGCAAGCAAAAGCCTACCAAAATTTCAGTTACATGAAACTTTTCTTGAATCTTTTTGTGCATCGTTAGCTTATCAAACTGCATATTGGATGGTAGTTGGTACCGTATGAATCGTCCCGTTCCTCACCATGTGTTGTACACGGGTCAGACCATTGTTTGTTAACATTTTCTCTTGAAGAAGTTGTTGTAAAAACATAAATTTTTAAAAGATTTAATATACATATTTTGAACTTTATATTGTCTTTTAGTTGTGTTTTCTAACAAAATTCCTTTTCAGGTTTAATTTTAAGAGAGTGTGATACAGACAGTGTTAGATTTATAGTGTTACGACGTCTTCCAATTGATACCATCAGAACCGCAGTTAAGCATAAACGACAGTAAGTATGATTTATTATATTATTCTCCGTTTGAAACAGTCGTGTTGAACCCTAAAAATTTTGTGAACGTTTTAGAATTAAGAAAAGGTTGAGGAAAAAGAAAATTAATTTTTTCTTTTTCCTATTTTTTTTAATTTTTCTAAGTTTTTCGAGCAGAAAATACGTCCTTCAGACTTCCATCAAAGCATGGATCGTTCACATGGCGCCCGAGCAGGGACCATGCCGTCCCCAAACCCAACTAATCCTTTCTCATTCATGGCGGAAGACTCCGAGGGGTCGACACCAAGAGAATTTTACGAGCGAGTCACCGCGCCGCTCGTCGACGACGGTTCTAGAGGGATAGAACCACAACGACTGTTTCCAGAGGGAAATAATCCAAATTTATCTGCTTCACAGCCACAAACTGCTAATTCGATGGAAAGTATGTTTCTGAAAATGGCAGAGGGCTTCGTGCAGGCGATACAGAACGTGTCGACCTGTACGCCCCATGAGAGACAAAGATGTCGGAACGTGACGTTCCATGGGCTTGATCATGAAGATCCAGAAGCTTTTCTGAAAATTATGGAGGAATATTTCGACAGAGCTCGCATAACTCAAGGGCGAAGCTCAACGATGGTCCGAACAATTTAGGACGTTGACTACTTCGTATGCCTTATTCAAGGAAAGATTCCTTACGAGATTTAATTCTCCCGACATACAGTCACGAGCTATTGCTCAACTGTATGCCGTCAAACAAACGTCTTTAGACGACACGGCAGTGTTTATCACAAGGAAAACCTGCCTTTTCGATCGTATTGATCCCTTCAAATCCGAAGCCATCAGAGCTCGGGTCATCATGGACCAACTGCGTCCAGAAATTAGGTCACGCTTGAGAAGCAACCTAATTTCATCCACAGAGATGTTAATAGCAGCGGCTACTAACGTCGAGCGGGATTCAGCTGACGAACAGACGTCGCTAATCCAGCTTATCGATCAACGTCTGTCCCGCGCGTCTTACTATCAAGAGCCAGGACGTTTTAGTCAACAAAATTCTAGTAACAGGAGCAATGGAAGCCCAACTCCGACAGCACCGAGGGTGCATTTCCGAGAGGATGTCTCTCGACAGGACGGTCCAGGTAGAGCACCTGGTCGTCCTTTTTTTATGCCTAATTCTTCAGGCGGATCAGTGAATCCTGACCGCAGGCAAAACGATTTCAATGGCGGATCGGGGAAATTCCGAGTACCCGACCGACCGGCTACCCCGTGCCGATACTGCACAGACACAGTGCAGTGGCACTTCCATAGTCAGTGTCCGAATAACCCTCATCTCAACAGGAGACCGGGAAACTTTCGAGGGGCCAGAGACCCAGGCCAGGGTCAATCTGCAAGATCCCCGTCACAACGGCCGAACCAAGGCGGCAGCAATGTCCAGTAATTTTTTCCGATACTCATGACCACTACGACGCTCCTCTGCACAAGACAAAGGAAGCAATAAATTATATGAGCGAAGCGTTCCCTTTGCCTCGTATAAAAGTTCAAATTAATGAACATGCGGTCGACGCACTGATTGATTCAGGCTCGACACGAAACGTTATCCATCCGAGGATGTTGGATAATTTTAAAAATCTCACGACACGTCGATCATTTGCTATGGCGTGCGGAGATCGAATGGTGGACTCTCTTGGCACGACGAAATTAAAAGTAATAATTTCAGGCACTTCTTTTGAAATTGATTTTCAAGTAATCGAAAATTTGAACGAAACAATAATATTAGGATCACCATTCTTATACATGAATAACGTCGCATATGGTTATGGCCGAAAATGCCTATATGCCGGCACGGAAGAGCGTATTACCGTCTTCTGGAATCAAGCTTCTCAGAGGGAGAGACAGCAGGCAAAGCTTCCTGAAGAGCTTGCTATTAAAGACAAATTTCTACGGCCGCTGTTCGAAGAATTTGTCGATCTGTTCACTGCGGAACCGACTCAAGCAACCACAGTGACTGTTAAACACAAAATTATAGTAAAGGATACAAAACCATTTAATATTAGACCATATCCGATGTCTCCGAGTACTAAGAAAATTATGTACGACCAAATCGAAGAGATGTTGAAAGCTGGCGTCATCGAACCTAGCACTGCCCAATATAGTTCACCACCCGTGATAATAAAACGTTCAGACAAGAAACCACGTTTTTGCATCGACTATCGCCATTTGAACGAAATGACTGAAGACGAGGCTTCCGTCTTACCAAAAATACACGAAAGTATTAAAGATTTAGGAAATTCGAAGATTTTTACTGTGTTGGATTTAAAGAGTGGATATTGGCAAATACCGCTCGATGAAGCATCAAAAGATTTCTCAACTTTTACCACTCCTGATGGGGCAGCTTACCGATTTAATGTCATGCCTTTCGGCCTCAAGACAGCTCCCTGTACCTTTCAGAAATTCATGGCAAAGGACGTTTTGACGGGTTACCTGCACCATTTCTGTAAAGTGTACTTAGATGATATAATCGTTTACAGCGTAAACGTGAAGGAGCATATGTCCCACTTGAGGTTAGTCTTTGAAAGACTACGTCTGCACAATCTAAAAGTGTCACCGGAAAAGTGTGTAATAGCGACGAATGAAATCCAATATTTAGGCCACACAATTAGAACTGATACTTCCCGACCATTAGAAAAACATGTCTTACAAATTCAAAATTATCCCGTTCCAGCCACCAAAAAGCAGCTACAAAGTTTCCTAGGACTTTGCAACTGGGTAAGAGAATATTTACCAAATGTGGCGATGATCACGAAGCCACTAACGAAACTTCTTTCGAAGGAAAATCGTTTTCACTGGAACCATGAAAATTAAAAGAATTATTATCCGGACCGCTGGAACTCCATCGGCCGGATTTTTCACGTCAGTTCATTTTACAAACAGATGCATCCTTACAAGGCCTTTCGGCTGTATTATATCAATTGGGCGACAACGGCGAAAAATATATCATTTCGTATGCAAGCAACACGTTATCTCCAGCAGAGAGACGTTACCACATTAACGAGCTAGAATGCTTGGCGGTGGTGAACTATATTAAAAAGTACAAGATGTACTTAGCAGACAAACCGTTCTTGGTGAAGACGGACAACAGGGCGTTACTTTGGTTAAACAAGCATAAGGACGACAAAACTAAATTCACACGATGGTCTTTATTATTGCAAGAATATGCATTCAAAATTGAACACTGTCCAGGAAAGGAGAATTTATTAGCAGATTTTCTAAGTCGTAACCCACAAAACAAATATGTCGAGACAGATGATGAAGAGGAAAGAATGTTCATACCAAATTACAAGTGTCCAGAACGTATTTCTGTTTTAACTCATTCAGAAATATATGAAGATATCGTACAGGCTCAATTGAGTTCAAGAGACATTCAAGACAAGATCCGCCGTTGGAATGATCTATTTCAACAGGAACAACGTTCCGATGCGGATCTTATTTTTATGAAAAATTTTCACGTCCAAGACGATGTACTTTTGAAAGATTGCGATCAAAATTTTAAATTGATAGTTCCAAAGAGGAAAATTAAGGAATTGATTTATCATTATCATGACCGAGATGAAGCATGCCATCCAGGAAGAGACGAGACTCTTAGAAAAATAGCAAAACTTTATTATTTCAATAATATGGCCAGGATCGTAGGCAGATATATAAACGACTGTCTGATATGCCAGTCTGTAAAGACCAGACAAGCCCAACCCAATGCTCCACTTACAAGTCATGCACCACAGAATGCATTTGAAACCTTGAGCGTCGACGTAATTGGCCCGCTGCAGAGGACTAAAGACGCCGAAAATAGATACATGATTATCGTCGAAGACGTATTCAGTAAATGGATAGAGGCAAAGGCATACATTCAGGTCGATGGCAGAACGATAGCCAAATTTATTGATGAAGAGATAGTAGCGAGATTCGGAGTCCCTCGAGTCATAATTTCAGACAATGGTGGTCATTTCAATTCCGAATGGTACATCACGTTTTGTGAAAGAAATGGTATCGAACGATACTTAATTCCGGCATATCATCAACAGTCCAACCCCGTGGAACGACGGGTTCAGGAGTGTAAGAAAATTTTAAACACCCTTTTATTCAAAAAGCCAAACGACACTTGGGATCGCTACGTGCATCAGATGACTTACATCTTAAGAAATCGTAAGAACGCCGCTACAAATCAAACACCTAGCATGATCGTGTTAGGATATGACCCAGCCGAAAGAGGCGAATGGGATTTGTATGCCTGGAGGCAAGAAAGAGCCAAGCAACAAACGCTTCCACGATACGAGCGAGTCAAGGAAGCCCGTCAGGCTCAACAAAATTACAAGCAGAAATACGCGCCGAAAGAGGCCGTCACTCCAGTCGTATTCAAAGTAGGAGACAGAGTCATGAGTAAAAGAAAAAGGAAGATACATACCTTCACGCCGTCTTGGTCAGGCCCAACCAGAATCTTGAAGAAGTTTTCAGACGAAGTATATCTCGTGCAAAAAGGAAATGTAACGACAAGAGTACATGTAAATGATTTGAGACCAACCCCGCCAGAGGAGCACAACTTGGAAATCGAATCTTCCGATGAAGAAAATGCTAGTCCAGGCGGAACATCACTCGATGGAAATGATTCCCCGTTCTCAGACGATTCCACAGAACCTCCACCGCCGGAGCAAACGGTTGTACAAATCCATGCACCACCACGAGATGCTTCCCCTTCTGATTCAGAATCAAGTTCTGGAGATTCCATCATATTTTTATAATATTTTTCAACCTAGGCTAAGTTTTAACTTAGTGCTAGGTTTATTTTATCTCAAAATTTCCATACCAACTTCTTGTCGTGTCTGATAAGAGTTGGTATTTTTTATGCAATTTTTTTCAAGTCATTTTTTATTGAGGATATTGTATCGACCATACAAATCTTCCAAATTCACTGCAGCAACTCTGACCGTGTCCGGCAGAGTTGGTATTTTTTATAATTTTTTCAAAGTCCTCATATGTTAACAAACATACACGTCTGTAAGCAGAGTCCGACCCAAAGGGTCCAAACAAATGTTCCATTGGCACGGCATGGAAAGACGACGACTCTGACGCGAGGGCGCGATTCAGATGAGTCTAGCAACTCAAGGGCGAGATGCCGCCACGTCTGCTGAAGGGGCAGATGCAACGATCCGACGGATGCAGATTCTGTCGCAGATTTCTCCTAAGAAGAGATTTTAATAAAAACCATTTCAATCAGCATGAGTCTACAAAATTCAGTGTTCCTATTCTCAAAGACGACGATGTGATATCGGTCGCAGATTTCTCCCAAGAAGAGAATTTTAACCACACGGAAAACATTTCAATCAATATAAGTCTACAAAATTCAGTGTTCCTATTCTCAAAGACGACGATGTGTTATCTGTCGCAGATCCCCAGACGGGATATGAACAATACCTTTTACTAAAACGTTGTTTTATATTGTTTCATATAACTGAGCAGAGCCATTGTATAGCTGGAGCCAAGCAGTCCGAGGACCACCTAAGCTGTTCCAGAAGGCAGTTCGACACCGAAGGTGATCGACGAGGCATAGACACGAGGAGGAGCAGACGCAAGCCCGCATTAGTGGAAGAACACTAAGAAAGATAAGTGCGTCGAAAGTGTTTGTGTTGTGTCATCGAGAATCTGAGGATTTTCGATTTTTTCTTTTTTTTTTTATGCCATTTTGAAAGCCAATGTTCAATATTCAATCGAATGCTATGCATCGATATATGTTCAATTTTAGATTTGAAAAATACGTTATGTTCAGATAGGCCGGTCTGAAATATAACCGAATACAACACATGGGGTCTTTTAGTAATCTTGATGGGAGACTACATCCAATGATCCATTTTTTTTTCTTCAAAAACCAATTTACCAAACGTTGCACAAAAAGATTCACGGAAAGGAGGGGAGTGTTAAAGAACGCTATAACCCCGATATACTTTTCGACGTTGTAACAAAATCCGACTTAGGAAATACTTCGTAAGAAAAGCGTGCTTCACGTAAAAACGCCGTGGAAGAGGTTTTTAATTCTTGGAAACATATTTTTGCTCTTCGGAGCATTTTTTATGCCAAATTTTCGCTAACTCTTCAAGGAGCGTTAATTTAGAAAGTGTAGTAAATGTCGCTGCACAGGGACGTAATGTCGCCCCGACCACCCAATTTTAGAAAGTATACTAAAATTGGACTTGAACTTCAAAATTTCCAAGATTAAAAACCCTTTTACGAATCCACGTTGTCAAGCACTGCAACTCTTACGAGGTATTGAATATGAGGACAAGTTAGTCCAACGACTATTCAAAGTATATCGGAAGTTATAGCGAAAATAGCCCTTAGCGACATGGGACCCCCATAATTTCCTAGCAGTCGGATTTGACGGGGAAATGATGTGTTTTGACGGGGTTTGCCCTAAACCGGTTCCTCAGTGATTCGGAGTCAAAAAAGTATTATTACCATGTACTCACACGTGCATGGGATCTGCCTTGCCTGAACGTAAAATTTGTTATCGCATAATACAAACGAAGTAGAGACGCTTCAAGCAATTTTAAGCTCCGAGGAGCGACCAAAATTTATGTGAATTAATAAATACGTTTATAAGACAGGCAAGCAAAAGCCTACCAAAATTTCAGTTACATGAAACTTTTCTTGAATCTTTTTGTGCATCGTTAGCTTATCAAACTGCATATTGGATGGTAGTTGGTACCGTATGAATCGTCCCGTTCCTCACCATGTGTTGTACACGGGTCAGACCATTGTTTGTTAACATTTTCTCTTGAAGAAGTTGTTGTAAAAACATAAATTTTTAAAAGATTTAATATACATATTTTGAACTTTATATTGTCTTTTAGTTGTGTTTTCTAACAAAATTCCTTTTCAGGTTTAATTTTAAGAGAGTGTGATACAGACAGTGTTAGATTTATAGTGTCACGACGTCTTCCAATTGATACCATCAGAGCCGCAGTTAAGCATAAACGACAGTAAGTATGATTTATTATATTATTCTCCGTTTGAGACAGTCGTGTTGAACCCTAAAAATTTTGTGAACGTTTTAGAATTAAGAAAAGGTTGAGGAAAAAGAAAATTTTTCGAGCAGAAAATACGTCCTTCAGACTTCCATCAAAGCATGGATCGTTCACATTATCTCCAAAATTAGCTAAATTATTTAGTTGGCCTGCTTGTTTTAAAACAACTGTAGCTGCTCGTTTCTTTCCCCTCTTGAAAGGATAACTGACGGTATCACACCCGGACAATACATAGGTTGTCAATAAAGTATTTATAATATTTTTGCCTTCATATTTATCTTCTAAATTTTTATTAATTCCGTGAATTGCTAAATACCCTTTGTTGCTATGTACCCACAATTCCTGTAGGTTTCCTATTTTGCGAAGATTATACATACTTAATATAATTATATCCGTATCCGTGGCTTCTATTAATGCGGTTTCAATATGCAGCTTCCAACAACAAATTTTAAATGCGTAAATATTCTTGTGTCCGATTCTTCATGATTACACTTCAAATTAGGTACTACAATAGAACACTCATTTTGTGATATTTTTACACATTTACACGGATCATCAAATTTGCCTCCTAAATATAAGTCCACATTGTTAGGCAACATATGTCCTTGTTTACACCAATATTCAGAAATGTATCTTAGAAGGTCTGTAAATTTTGTCTTTTCGAATGAAAATAGCATTTTTTAACGTTGCAAACCCCCGCTCATTTAGTTTACTTAAAACTTCGGAAGATGCATCTTGACATATGATGAATTTTTTTAAGTCTAAAATTTCAGTCATTTGAAACCTTTTTATTAAATCCGCTGTCTTATAATTTATAAACTATTTCTTTCTGTATTTGCACGTTTATAGTAAATATAATAAATTACATTACAGTTTCAAACCAAATATTTATAACACAGAAATAATAGTCTAATAATTTGCAAACGAATCAAACGACCAAGTACCGGTAATATCAACAATATGTTATAGACTAATTGGCTATGCGTATGCATTGAAGTGAAGTAAACAGAGCCGACGCTACCGAAGTCATCACATTGCGCGCTAACATAACAACACACCATTTTGGTCCACTTCAAAAATCTGTAACTTGAAAACTGTGTAAGATATCGGTCTAATTTTTTTTTAAATTTTTTCGGTCTTTGGACCATATTCCATTCATATATAGTACATAGAAATTTCGAACATTTAATATAGTTACCCGCACGTCGAAATTTTCAATACACAAATTTCGTTGTTCCGACTTTAGGATTCATTAAAAAAAAAACGTAAGTTATTTTTAAATTCTATTACTGTAGATAGAACCGCTCATGGCTCTAATAAATAAATATAAAAAATCAGATTAATATCGCAAGTAGTTAATTTTTTAGTGGGAGATAAATGTTTAAAAACACGAATTCTTGAAATACCATTCCGCCATCTTTTTTCTTTTTGAGAAGTTGTGCAAAAGCTAACAGAAGTCCAACAAGCCATTTCGGATTCCCCTAAGGAGTCTTTGTCATAATTAGTTCCCAAAAATTATTTATCTTGTTGGTGCGGGTCATCTAGTTTTAGAAAGCCTTGGACCCCTTACTAATACAAATGAATAGCGCAGTAAATAGTCAAGAAAAAGACGCTTCCTTTTTGAAAAAAATTTTTTTGAGGTATAACCTGATGAAATCTTCATGACATCATTAGATATGTCACTGGACATCCGAAAAAGCCATTTACGACTTTTTTAACGGTACCGATTTTTTTCAATCAAAGAATGTGTAAAATTTGTGAAAATTAAAAAAGCGTACTTTTTATTACTCACTTCACCATATCTTCGAAACCATTGGACATATTTTAATAAACTGTTTTTAGTTTGAAAGCAGGCGACAGCCTAAAAATTATATAAAAACTTTTTTTTTATTAGAAAAAATAAAAGACAATCTGATAGTTTAGTTTACCTGGTGATGACTTTACATGCGTATGAATTAAAGAAAAAATTGGAAAAGTTTTTAAAACATAAATTAACCTTCTGTGGCAAATAGTTTTGTACATATCGTCATTTAAAATTATTAATATTCGAGCGCGCAATGCGCTTGTCGGAGACGCCATCAAGTATCGCACCGTGCCGCGCTCTCAATGTGTTTGGAAGGCATTCTTGGATTTGCTAGGTTTAGGTCCACTAAGAATAAGGACTAAGAATAAGAACTAGAGAATTTTGCGATTTTTTTAAAGATAAGATATAGGTAATTTCATATTTTAGTAGAATGCGCAGCGAAATAAGACGAAAAATAATTTAGTTATTTATTTTAAACGGTTCTTTTAAAGTGAAATATCACGTGACTTGTACGGAACCATACTAGTGGACAAATATGTCCTCTGCTTGTCAAATGAGTACCAATATAAATGAAAATGTTCCTTCTTGTTGTAAAGCAAGAAATAGTTACACTGTTTTTGAGATACATAGAATGTGTTTAATTTACAATTCGTCTGGAGTGAGAAAAAGGCTATTCAAACCGGTAAGTGATTAGGCTTTTTATTTAATTTCATAACTTTTCTGAAAATTCCTCTTTCTTTGAGGTTTTCATATATCTGTCAAAATAAAAGACTTCAACAATCAAATAACAAGTTTTAATTGTTGATTTAAACCAATGGGGAACATTCTCTTTTATTTTATCCGCCAGAGGGCACCAGCTGTACTCGGTTGTTTGTCCGTCGAGGGTCGCATTCAGCGGACGTAGCATAAAACGCTCTGCTACCGCTACTGTTACGGAACCGTTGAAACGTTCTCTGAAATAACAATTTTTGTGCTGTAGCCAAATGTCGAAATATATGTGTTTATTTTTCATCATTTGAAATTTGAAAATTTTGCAACTTTAAGGAAGTCTCTTACGGTAAGCTATACGTTTTTACCAAACTTTAGAATTCTTTTGGTAAAACGACTTTCAGTATTTTATGTTAGATATATGTGAGTAGAAGCTATTTTATCAAAAGTATCAGTCTCATCAACTTCCAGAAGTCGTCCATCATGGATATAAATAAATTGTGTTGTATTCATTCTGTTCATTTTTTATATAATTTTCCTCGCAACTGCTCACCGCTCACAACTTATAGCACAAATGCTTTGCGCTACCAAAAATGGCGACCGCTACTTAACATGTTGAGAAAATAGCGTATCCGTCAGAGTACGTTTGCGCTATAGTTACACAACTGTTACGTCCGCTGAATGCGACCAATGTCAATACGAAAAAATATGTCTTTGAATAAATAAAGTTAATTAGGATGTAAAATGAAAACATGTTGCTGTGTACCAAAGTGCTCTACTTAGAATATTGTCATGATTGATTAATCTAGAATAAAAGAGGATTTATAAACAAAAAATTCAACAAGTTCATAAATGTAAACCTTTCAATCAAATCAGCTTTTTTTCGATGAACTCTAGCACTTCATTTCCTCAGCTGCGCTTTTAAAAGATTTAATGACCAACTACCGTAATCCTTTTTATCAATTTGGCTCATTTCTACGAATAAGAGATTGAGAAACTCTGGGAAATCGGGAAATTTAAACTATGAGAATGAAATTAAATCGAGTACGCATGGCGTCATCTATTGGATATATTGGAAACTGGCTTGGATTGTTCCTCATTCTTTTTATCAATTTGTCTCATTTTTCTACGAATAATAAGAAATTGGGAAGCTCTTAGAAATCGGGAAATTTAAACAATTTAAAAATTAAAACGTAACTATTAAATCGCTTCAATCTATATCATATATTAATGATACAAATTGATAATGACATTAAACCGAGTACGCATGGTGTCATCTATTGGATATATTAAGAGCTAGCTTGGATTGTTCCCCATTCCATTATAGTGCATGATTACCATGATTACTGATTAATACTGATTATGTCAAAAATGACTTATTTAAGAAGGCTGGTCTTTTATACAATTTTTTTAACATTTGCGACGCAATTTAAAAGCAGACATAATTTTTACTTGCAATAATGTATAAAAATACTTATTTTTATACATTACATATAGAACTTTAAAATTTGATTCATGAAATTCTCTAAAAAAATACAATTAATGCAATAAAATTAAATCGGTAATTTTTATTGCACTTGTTACATTACAACGGATAATATGGTTTGGTTCTTTATAATATTTTAACAAATGCTATCAAATCAAAATACAATTTATTTCAAGATTATATTGATTGACTAGCTTATTTTATCGTAACATTTCTTCTTCAGGCACCAGTATGAATACACACGAAAAAATAATTAAAGCAGCCAAAAAAAGGGAGAACATTTCTATTTCTTAATACCTCAAAAAAAATTTAAATTATTTTTCATCTTATTTCGCTGCATATTCTACTAAAATATGAAATTACCTATCTTAAAAAAAATCGCATCTCTAGTCATTTTAAAATTCTTAATGGACCTAAATATAGCAAACCCAAGAATGCCTTCCAAATGCATTGAGAGCGCCGCACGGTGTGATATTTGATGGCGTCTCCGACAAGCACATCGTGCGCGCAAATATTAACAATTTTAAATGACGATAAGTACAAAACTATTTGTATTCATGAAAAAGTTATTACCAAATAAACGAAACTATCAGATTGTCTTTTATTTTTTCTAATAAAAAAAAGTTTTTATATAATCTTTAGGCTATCACCTGCGCTTATGTGTCTACTTTCAAACTAAAAAAAGTTTATTAAAATATGTTATACGGTTTCGAAGATATGGCGAAGTAAGTAAAAAAAGTATGTTTTTTTTAATTTTCACAAATTTTACACATTTCTTTATTTAAAAAAAATCGGTAACGTTAAAAAATTCGTAAATGGCCTTTTCAGATGTCCAATGACCTATCTAATGATGTTATGAACGTTTCATCTGGTTATACCTCAAAAAAAAAATTTTATACACTTTTATATCGTTTTTACTCCGCTACAAGTTTGATATGATTGACATAGTCGAATGCCCTGCTGAGATCACAAAATATTCCAACAGGGCACTCGCTTACCTCCATACATTCAATAAATTTTTCATAAAATAAAAATATAGCAGTTTGTGTAGACATATTAGCCCGAAAACCATGTTGTTGTTTAGTTTAGTTTTAGTTATGCTTATCAATGAATTTAATAAAGGATCTAAATAGCAATGTTCTAATATTTTATAAAATTCAGATGGAACAGTTATTGGCCTGTAATTTTCCATAAACTGAGGATTCTGTTCTTTATAAATTGGAATAACTTTTCCTACTTATATAATTATAATTGACTAATCACAAGTACCTAATAATTGGTATATTATAAAATAGTTGTGGACAAAAGTTATTTAATTGTTTTTGCATTCTCTAAAAATGTTGCGGCATCCTCATAAAAAGTTACCATAAGTCAACCGAATCCAAATCAATGCTTCCGCGCATTTCTTTAAAACTATTGGAAACATAGGGAGTCAAATCCCTCCAAACAGTAGTTTTTATATTAAAATAATCTTCAGATATATTAAATTAAATTACCCATCACAATTATGTGATCATTTTGCATAGTCGGGTGCAGTTGTACTAGGCAGTAAAAAAACTCAACAAAAACTTTACGACCTCATTAATCCTGCTTGTTTGATGGGACCATGCCGAATGATTTACTGGCGTTAATAACTAACTTGTTATAACTAAGTTTTTGTTGCGTGTTTTGACTGCCTAGTAAAACTGCACCCGGCTATATAAGGAATTTTCACCAAAAACATATTGTTAGCATCCATCAATGATCAACGTTGTTTTTATAAGTTTTTATTTGGAATTTTTGCCTAATATGTAGATCTTTATACATATTGTACCATTAAGTATTATAAGGATCTTGCAATAATGAATAAAAACTTACTTTCCCGGTTGAGTGCTAACAAAAGGTAAATCCACTTTGTCAATGAAACTTCCAAACCCAAGTCTAACATTGCTGGTAAGGTTCTTCAACGCTTCTGCTAATTCGACTCCCAACTGTCCTAATTTTTCTCGATGTTTTTCCATCGATGCAGATAAATCCATAATATAGTACAGATCGACTGGATAATTTTCAGCCTGTTTATATTGAAAGTGTACGTCCATTTTCTCCCCTTTTCTTAAAGAAAGTTTAATACGTTGTGGCCTGAGTTGAATTTGTTTTGTTACATTACTTGTAAATGAGTCATTTTGCAAAGGTTTTTGAGATGCTTGTGGCGCTATAATAAAATCTGATTGACACCAGTTGTTAGGGATAGATTTCTTGTGAGCACAATGAGTAGGTGCTTTACCGTCAGTCCGCTTATTCTGAAATGAATAATTATTTAAAAATATTGTTATAATAAATATACTTTGATTATAAATAAATATGGGTATAAGATTACCTTATTACAGAGTACATCAATTAAAAATTTTAAGAATCTACAAATTTTTTTATTTAGGAAACATAAAGACAAACTTAGTATCTCCTACCCTGGAATTGCTGCCTCTATATCGCTTTTGGTTATGTAACAAAAACAAGAGTTATAGGCAGCATTTTTTAATTGAAAATGATATAATATGCAATTTGCAGCAGATGGTTGCATTCACTTAAGTCAGAGCTGTGCCGAGCACTGACAAAAAGTGCTTGCAAGCACTAAGTACTCAAAAAAGTACTTTTATTTTCCGAGCACTAAACACTGATAACAGTAAAGAGCTCGTGATTAATAAGCACTCTGAAAAAAAGTCACGAGCACTAAGCTCTTTTAAAAATTTAAATAATGGAGTATTTATTGAGGCTACAATTTGATTGAATTTAACTGTTATTTACAAAAAGTATAGAGGCTAATTTTACTTTTATTTAATAATTAAGATATACTGTTCAAACATTTTATATCTTCCAGTAGAGTATTATAGAATTTGCAGGCATTGTAACATAAACCCCTTTTAGTAGACTCAAATTAGAACTTGAAAAATACGAAATGAAAATTATCTCATCAAGGTAGTTTTTCAATTTTAACGTGTTCGGGGGGTCTAGTTGAATTCACAGTTGAGTTTTGCAGAGTCTGCGAAGTTAGTCTATTGCTTATTTTTTAAACAATTAAATTTTTAGACCGTATTTTCCATCGGTTTTTAAAAAATATCTCGAGATATAAGTTTTACGGGATAAGCGGAAAAAATAGAAAATATCCGTTATGAGTTGTACAATCAAAATATATATATAAACCAGAATTATCTCCCATTTATTATTTATTATTATTATTAAATAATAATGAAGTATTGCAACATTTTTTTAAATATATTTTTTTTTAAATGGGCAAATTTCCATAAAATATAGGGAAAATGTAGCTCTTACAGTGTACAATCTTTAGAATTTCAAGTCAGAATAGTAATTAAATTAAATCTGTAATTGTTGCCAAAACTTATTTACATCTTTATGAAATTCTGCCATTAAGACTGAGAAATATGCGCAATAGCTCAAAATTGTAGCGTTTTAAGAGTATTTTAAGACAACCGTGAGAAAAAATACATTTCAATTTTTGGCCATTGTTTGCATTTCAAAAAAATTGGTATCAACAAATGAATTTTTAACATGCAAACGTACCTACTTATAACATGAGAAAATACAGTTTTTATTATTATTATAATTTTTTTTTTCGGTGCATATTTGCCGAGATATTTTAAATTTTGCACTTAGCATTTTGTTAATAAGCAAATTATCTTTTGACTTGAAATTTGAACTGGTTGTTTATACATGTTTACATTTTCATTTTGTATGTCAAAGCTATTAAAATGTTACTACAAGTTTAAAAAATGGTTCTTAATGAAGAACCACATCATAATTAATAACTAATTTAATTGAATAACTAATTTAACTAATCAATAATCAATCAGTATCTAAGATATATTCATTTCATATTTCTAATTATCTTGCTATACAGACTAACATACCTAGTCATAAGTTCAATTGGTTTACAGACAATTCTCAATTTTCTTTTAACCAAAAGGAAGTCTATTTTCATCATAGAGGAAACCAAAACCTCACTGATAACATTAATATAATCTAATATAATTCCTCAACATTTTATTATCAGTTTGTTTTAGAATTGTAATAAAATTAATTAATTTTTTAAAATACGTATTACTAATAGGACCGAAAATGAAGAAAAGTTCATAGTACGTGTTTGAAAATACTTCGTTTTTAGGCAATGAAAAAGTAGATACTCAATAAAATCAGGGGCGGTCATATATCTTCTTCAAGAGGGGGGGGGGGGTCACTTCAACTTTTACATACTAAACTTTTATAAACTAAATAAAATAATTATCATTTATTATTAAAGGAACTTCTATAATACCTTTATTAAATAGAATGGGGTATTTTCTATTGTTTTAAATTATAGTTTTGGTGATATACAGTGTGTTGCACTTAAAAGTGTAACACCCTTATTATAATAACTTTTTTCTTTGTCTTCCGATTTGGAACAAATTTTACTCAAATATAGAACAAAGTAAGAAGTAGTAGAAGTATTTATGGTTAAAAAAACATTCGCCCCCTACAAATGCAAAGTCACCTGTAATACCAAGATAAACGAAAATAATGAAAAAAATCATATTAAGCATTTTTTATCGAAAAAGTTTATTTGGGAAAGTTGTTGAGAATTGTCTTAATAATAAACATTTATTCCAAAATTTCATCAAAATTAAAAAAAATAAAATAAAATAATGTCAGTCTGAAAACATCATTTTTAAATAACTTACAGATTATTTGACAAACATCTGACAGCTTGCGTTTAATTTAAAACAAAACACAATTTTCTATAAGCAAAGAAACACATTACAATAATTATATTTTTGGACTTGGACCTTATTTTAAACAAACTCATAATATATTTTTAATTTTGATGAAATTTTGGACTCAAGGTTTCAATAACTCTACCGTGGTGCAAAATTTCAGATCGAAATTCAAAATTTTAAGGCCTATTTCGATTTGTTTTCAAGGCCAAAAATCCGAAAAAAGTGTTAGCAATTTTTTTATCTCAAATTTGGCTACGCCACTGGGTTAGGGTACCTTCAAATAGATGTGACCGAAATTTAACAAAAATATTGGTTTTTAACAGAAATATAGCATAATTAAAATTTATATTGTTACCATAATGATTCGAATATTAATCATGTAATTCACAATTGTTCCACTGGACGTGGAAGTATAGTAACAAAATGTCATGAAACGTCGAAATTTTAAATTTGAGCGAAAAAAATTTCTGTCTGTCGGTCTGTAACTTTTTTTGTGCACACCTTTACTCTGGAACCGTTTATGATATTGACTTGAAATTTGGTACACTTATGTATTATAACGAGATCTGGAACTGGATTATATGTTGATCTAATTCCGTTGAAGGGTTCGCGGTTAAATGGGTAAATAAGGGTAAATAGGCAAAGCAAGCAGGTAAGAGTCCATAAAATTGCAATTTAGGGCATGTACGAAAAGTCAAGGTCTAAAAAATTTTTCTGGCATCAATCACCCCCACTATCACCCCCATTACCACCTCCACACTATTATGAAAGGAAATAAAAAATTAAAATGTGATTTAGTGTGTATACAAGAAAGAAACGTCTCAAACAGTATTTTTGGCGTTAGCTACCTCCTCTACCACCCCAATTGCCACCCCCACCCTATTGTTTAAGGGAATCAAAATTAAATTGGGATGTAGTGTGTATGCGACTTGGATATAAAATCTGGATGTGGAAGTAGTGATTACTTGGGCAGCGGTTTATTATCAAAGCTGGCGGTGGAAAATTATGTAAATAATAATAAAGCCCATAAACCAAAAATTGTCAGACTTTAGAAAGAGGCGATATTGAGTAGACAATAATAAATTGGTATTTAATAAATAAACTGCATATCTTTTATTAAAATCAGTTAACATATACAACAATAAAAAAATTACTAATTTATTATTGCCTTCTCAAAGTCGCTTCTTTCTAAGGTCTGGCAATTTTTGGTTTATTTATTACTTACTTTATTACTTACATAATTCTCCAATCCTAGCTTTGATAATAAAAATAATTGCAAGTAAATTGTAAACGAATTTAATTGAAACCGTATAAAAACTAAAAGCCGGCAAAAACAGTCGGCATCTCTTTATTGTACATGGGCGGAGGTAAATAGAAATGCTTGTCATAAGAAAATAATAAGATTTTCGGGCGTTATTATATTATCCTCTGTTTCAAATGGTCTAAAGAAATCCATGGTAAATTAGTGAATAATTAAAATATTTTACCTTTTATATAGTAGTAAATATTTATAAATATGAACAATAACTAACTTAACTCCTACGCTTGATATTATAATAGGTATTTACGCACTGCACTGGCACATTAACAGCACAGCAGAAGTCCACCTTTGACTATTGAGAAGCGATTTACGAGTTTTTTTTATGCTAGTAGGCCTGTCCGTTTTATTATCTTTAAACCAGTGCAGTCGTAGATGGTTCATTCAGGCTGATTACATTGCCAGTCTCGGACTCGCCTGCACAGTTTCAACTACCATTCGAATCTCGATACCATTGCTAAATATATAGGACAAAATATCAAGTTCAGTGCGCACGGTCCTGTGTTTTAACACTGACCAGTTCCAATTATCCTCGTATAAAGTATACTTGCTAATATTACATATGGAGCATGTTTAAAGAAAACAAATATTGGCAATATTATATCTTAACACTAATAGATTTCACTGAAAATATAACTGACGACAACGCCATTTCAATTGACACAGTCACAAGTAATAACTTTTGTTCCAAATTCTGTTTTCAACATTCTTTCAATATCCGCGCAGGAGGGGGATATTTCGAATCATACAAAACATTAGCAACTGCAGCTTCTTCATAATTTTTTTTTTCTGATTCAATTGATGGATGCTCCTTTACCTTCCACAAATAGAATGTTTTGCACTTCGTCAAATGGATAAAAATTTGTAATTTTAGGTGGATCGTTTTATTTTTATTTTTTTGCTTAAATAATTGGTAATTCAGCTGTAATGGTATTTGAAATCATTCGCTATTATTTCTACACATGAATCGCCTTCATTTTCCATATTTGTTAACTTATCCACATCATTTAATTCTTTTGCTTTCCGCCAAATTTTATTATGTCTCGATAACGTTGAAATTATTATCAATTTTCAATTGCCTTTCATATCTCGATTTTTTTTTGGCATATGAAACGGGAATTTTTCGTAACTGTGAATTCACCCCGAGATCGCATGGTATTTAATTTTGCCTTTTTGCCAAGACTAACATATTCTTCCGAATTATAGTATTTTCTTGTATAATTTCGCCTACATTGAGTATACTTTATTCCACGTCAAAAAATCATCCTCGTTTACTATTTCAGTTTTCAATGTAATCGAAATGTCATAAAATTTTGCTTTTGCTGCACTTAATAGTGCAGGATATCCTTGTTTTATTAATTTTTGAACGGTACCGATAGAAATTGCTTGACATACCTACTTATTATGCACAAATCGTAATAATAATGGAAATGACTACTATTTAAACTAATATAAAAATTATTTTACCTTCCATGTGGAATTGAGACCGTTTTATTTTTTGCTGATGATCGTCGAATATTTTACTTAAATTCGTAAACAACATACAACACAATTTTACTTTATACGCTATTCGTGAGATTTGTTGTGTCTCAGGTACGCAATTCGGCTAGAGCGCGCGATATATGCATGTACAATTCAGCGAAAAACAACGCAGTGTTGTGCAAAAATAATCGTATCTTTCACAACACAACATTAAAGCAATGTAGATAATTTTTTCACTAAAAATTGCTCCATTCTTTTTTCATATTTCATATCATAGAAGTATGCATCTATATGTAGTAGTTTCAAAAATGTCTCAATACTGAAATTTACACTACACTTTTCGGGGACGTTTTGTTTAAACAAATTCTGTAGCATTTGTTAACTACAATTTCGAGAATAGTTTGTAGCATTTGAATATAGAAATAATAATCTTTGGATTGTTTTAAAACCGTTAAGGAATATTTAAAAAATAAGCCGGAAACACGATGTAAACATAAAATGAATTAACCTTATTCATACAAACATTTTCCGATAATTTTTTTTACGCTTTTTGGCAATCGCGGACAGAATAGTGCCCTCCACATTTTGATTCTCAAGATTATTCCAAATGAGATCTTTTCAAAACTATATCGCTGAGTTCACCCCTATGATCGAATTTGCGGCTCCTGATTCCCGACTAACACTGCATATTATATACAATTATTCTTTTATTTATCTTATACTTACCGGTGAAATACACCATTTACAATCAATTTCTTGTATGCAATCCCGACAGGTTTCCTTAGAATCACAGCCAAAAGAGTCTTGCCCAAAAACGAGGAGCAGTGGCACAAAGAAAAACGTAACATACAGCACCAACATCTTTAATATTGTGTTCAGTTTTTCGATGAAATATCAAACGGAAACTGATAACGAGTAAACAGTGATGTATGATCATGTATGTATGTGACTCATTTTAAAATCTGTACGTATTACAATACACATATGAGTGTACATTGTTATAAATGCATATTTTATTGCTTACATTCGATTGGTAATACATATTAGATAAAGATAAAAAATGGACTTTCCAGTACTTATATTATAAATATATTAGCATATTATTTCGTTTCGGAATTTTAAGATAAAAATAAATAAATAAAAATTATATAGGTACATACAAAATAATTATGCTTAATTATGCAGGTAAGTAAATAGGTATAATTCTCCGCATATGTAGTGGGATGAAGAGATTTGCAAAGTGACTGATGTTGCATGAGTCGGTTAGAAAAAGGGGCAAGTGGAGTCATACTCATATGTAATTTGGAATATGAAAAATGTGTTTTAACACCTTAATTTTGCCTGGAAATATTACAGAATGGCCATATCATTGTTTAAATTATAATAATTTTATTGTACGTTACCTATACCTTTTTATATATGACGAATTATTTGTTATGTGTAATTTTAAATAATAACGCGCAAGTAGCATCAACACGCATCGTATAGTCCAAGTAAGGACTTCCTTACACTAAAACGCAATACGAACTTTACGACTTAAATTATTATCGCCACGGGCCATGGCGGCATGCCTATCATCAAACGACCCGACGCACATTAAAAACCTATAAAAATAAGCGAGTCAATTTCCGAACAGCAGTACAGAGAGTACCGGTGTATTACAATGAGATAGTAAAGTTTTTGTTGCGTTTTTCATGTGCCGGGAACTGATTGCTTCAACTATACCTACCTCCGATCAAAGAATACCTCGTACAATCTTCTCTGGCGGCAGTTTTAGTGTTTTATTACCCTATTATTAATACCACTGTAGTGGAGTACAGAATCGGCTACACACGTTGTGTACAAATACGAATTACGAAGAAATAATGTGATTATTATTAGCCAGGAAACGCTAAGAAAATTGATAAAAACTAACGCCAGCCCTGTCCCTCCTTAATTCTCCATCTCTGAGTAGTGATTTTTGCCCGAGACAATTGTTTTCTATGTAT
Organism: Leptura quadrifasciata; assembly: GCA_963675555.1. Taxonomy (NCBI): domain Eukaryota; kingdom Metazoa; phylum Arthropoda; class Insecta; order Coleoptera; family Cerambycidae; genus Leptura; species Leptura quadrifasciata. The sequence continues at coordinate 104,907,845 of OY776676.1, forward strand.
AAATTTAGAAAAAAAAAGTTTTCCGAAAAGGAATAAAAAACTAAATTATTGTTATATGTATATTCCTTTACAGACAGTAAGTAGAGAGAAGTCAGCAATAGAATGGTCGTAGTTCTCTGGCCGGTCCAGAAATGGCATGATAAGGTGAAAAACTATCTAGAATCACGGACTAGAATGATGGTAGATATAGATCACGAAGTATAAAAGCAGTGGAACCAACGCATTGGAGTAGTTCTAGTTAAGAGAGTAAAGTGATTAGATCAAGAGAAAGAACAAAGTGATCAAACTAGTAAAAAATACAGTGCCAAGAGTGAGTTATAGTGGCTTAAAGTAGTAATTAGTGTTGTCATTATAAGGACTAATTATTATTGCAAGTTGCTGTATAAATATAGTTGTTAAATAAAATAGTGATTAGTGTTATTCTTGTTGCATTATTCAATCCACGCTTGGGGTGTTTACTAAAGTGTGTAAACACGTAACAATTGGTATCAGAAGAGGGATTGCAATAGACAATTTATGGAGTAATCGAGGAAGTTCCAGAGTGCTCTATTCGGAAATTACTGGAAATAGTGAAATTCTGTGAACTGGAAAGTGATATAGACCCTAGATAAGACTTATTTGTGTTAGTGTAAGGTAATTTGTAGAACATTTTGTTTAGAAATCACTGAAATTAGTGTAGTTAATTAATTTCTTTCAATTGGAAATTGGTATAGACATTAAATAAGATCTACTTGTGACATTTTGAAAAATATTCTAAAACATTCTATCCTGGAATTTGTGAAAATATCGAATTGATCCTAGATAAACTCTAAATAAAACTTGTTAAGCTTAATAGGGACATTTTTTTGCATAAAAGTGTTCAATTATGTATGTAAATAAGGTATGCAAAATATGACGCCTTAATTAATTTGTTATGAAGTTCTAAAATCTCACGAATTAGAAATTGTTTTAAATATTTTCTTGTGTTACTAAAAAACTTTTTTACTGTCTCGTTCCTCATACAACCACGTAATAAAATTCCACCTTTGGAAAAGGCCTCTTCATATTTTAAAGGCCTCACACGTTTATAACTGCATGCCATCATCAAAATATCCGAAATCGACATTTTTACTTTTCAAATACTGTCCGACACTACTTTACAAAACTCAGAATTCAATTTATTAAAAATATGCTAGGCATAATTTCATACTTGTTCGTATTTTTAAATACTTTAGGAAGTTATGTATCTATCACAAAACACAACTATCATTCAATAAACTATTTTGTTTAATGTTTTAAATAGTATCAAAACATTCAAAACTTTCTTGTTCACTGCGCAATTTGTCAATTCAGAAATTAACAGCCCCATCTAATGTTGGGTACTTCCTTATTCTTGAACCAACTCAACGTTGCCATAAATATGCCACAACACAGATTAAAGATTAATCTCTGGCCACATTTGAAAATTTTGAATCCTTTTTGAGGGGTTTCAAAATTTTTTAATTCGTATGGGCTTGGTGATGAATTAGATGATCCGATTTTAAGACGGAAACAGTCAAGAAGGTTTACGTTTCTTGAAATACAGTGGCATTGCAATATATTTTGGGATTTTCTTTTTGGCGGGAAGGCGTTAGTTTATTCTCCTTTTTTTGCAATCCATGACTTTGCTTTCTTTAACCTCACAAAATACCAGACCGTTTTTATGGTTATGTTTACTTTAACAGTAAAAACTAGAAAAATTAGAATATGGGAGATTTAAATAAAGTCTGCAGGATTTGCCTAAACATCATTTACAACCAAGACATAATTAGGATGGACAAATTAATGAATAACAAATTACAAATAATTCTTCCTGAACTGGTAAATATAATTTTATTTCCCATTGTTAATTTTTATAGATTTATAGCTAAATTATTTTTATACATTATATCGATACGGTGCTCATGTCCATGCGAACCAGCCAACATAATTTTGTTGCAAGTGTATATTATATTTTAGGAAGATATTAACGTGATAATTCATGTAAAAATCAATGTCTCTTATTTATATACCTACATCGATTCCATGTTATATGAGTTACTTGTTCATTTCTGTGGTTGTAAATTACAAGTTATTTAGTTGTCCATACTGTTAAATTTTAGATTTTTGTGTCCCTATTTTGAGCAAAAGCTATCATCTTTTAAATTAGAAGACATCGCATCAATTTTCCAGTAGTTTTCCTCACGTTCCACTTATCACTTATAATCGTCAAAGCCCTGATGCTGCAGAAGTTAATCAATATTGCCACTAATATACTATTATTAATAAGATATGGCAATACCTATAATTTAATATTTAAATGGCAAAACGAAAGAGCAGATTATTACAGTGACCAACTTCTCTCTAAGGAAAATCAGGACGCCCATTAAGAAATTACAGACTAACAAAAATAAAAGTTTATTCTATTTCAAATATATAAACACGATAACGAAAATAACAGTTTATTGAAATAAATTGGTAATATTAACATTAACGTAGTAGTATCTGCAATATTATATAATCTTTTACTTTAAAGTTTAAATACATGTTTTTTTGAAGAATGTATTGCCTCTAGAATTGCATTATTATTCAGGGCCGGTCATAGGCCCAGGCAACTGCTTAGGGCGCCATACGTTTAGGGGCGCTAAACGCCAAACAAATCTTGAGCAAACAGTTAAAAGAAACAAAATGTTTTCTGTGTCAAGTAATTAAGAAAAAATAAAACGACAACACTGTCTGGTATAAATTACAGAAGTTATTTTAGTTCATTTCAAACATATTTTAAAAACAACGTGCTTGCCTTGTTTTACTTTAAGTTTTACTCTAATGCCTGTTGAAATAATGTAAACGATAACTTAAAATTATAACATTGATAGGTAACTATTGTTTATTGCTTTGCTCTTTGACTTTTGACGATTTGAAAAGAGGGGGATGCCAGAATTGAACTTTGCCTAAGCTGAAAATAGTAATTGGATCGGCCTTATATTACTTAACAACATGTTGTAAAATTCACTACAACTTAAATTAAAATTTAATTTGGTAGTTAATATGGCTTTCAAACTATCCACTTTTAGTTGGGTTTTTTCAGAAGTCCAAATATTATTAATAGGCCAGTCATTTAAAACATCTTAGGTCGCAAAAAATTGCACTGTTCCCAAGCAACACAAAACGGTTTAATAAACGTTTTGATTTCGTTTATACGACTGGTATATATAATGTTTATCGCAACCTATATTCAACGTTCGTATGTCCGCGCTACAAACGTATATATTTGTCTTATCGTATATTAGATATAGACGTTTTACAAAAACGTATATATATGGTATATCATATTCTAAACATATACGTTTTAAGAAAACGTTATACTGTTGTCACATGATATACGAGATATATACTTTTATGTGGAACCTCAAATAAATGTATTCCATATACGTCGATAATACTTATGATGTAAAGGCTTTTCTCACGTTATGAAAAACCTTTTCTCTAGTTGCTGGTATACGTGTAATAAACCTTTATTATCCACTCTAATTCATACATTCATAGGGTATCCCTGTATGGAATATCTAATACTTACAAACTTTTTTATTTTACATTTTTTGAGAAAGTCATTTTTTATAGTGTTGCTTCAGTTTATCAAACTTTTTTTGTCAATGCCAAAACTTCAGAGAACATAAATATCCGACTTCGCGTAAGGTGAACATATTTCAAATTAAAAATATAGAAGTTTCAAAGCCTCATAAAGCTGGTGAACTATAGAGTTAAAAGGAAATTAGATGTAATCGTAAATTATAATTGTTTTTATTTAAATTTTTTTCTTTTGAAAATCTGAACTTTTTCTGAAGGATTTAGTTTTTCTCAAAAAATTTACAATAAAGAGATAGAGAATATTGAGATAAATATACGCTATAAGTTCTTTAGACCTTTTTTATATTGTTTTATAAACTAAGAGCTGTTATTGTTGTGTGAAATAATTAACTCCCTGAATAACAAGGAACATACAGTTGCTATAGGTTTGGACTTATCAAAAGCATTTGATAGTGTAGACCACAGTATTTAATTATGAAGCTGGAAAAATACGGCATTAGAAGTATTGCTTTAAGACTATTGGTATCATATTTAAGTAATAGACTACAATGCGTAGTTGAAATGGACAGTAATGGAGAATTACAAAAATCTGAAAAATTAAAAATAAGGAGGTGTCCCGCAAGGGTCAATCTTAGGTCCATTATTGTATATCTTATACACTAATGACTTAACTATGATACTTGATGAATACGCAGTACAGTATGCTGATGACTGCATATTAGTTATGCACTCTTATGACTCTAACATCCTAGAAGAAAAGGTCTTTTCAACATTAGATGTTTTAGAGAAATATTTTACATCCATAAATCTTAAACTAAATAAAGATAAAACACAAGCTATAGCATTTACATGTAACACATCTGATATTGAGAAAAAATTTGATAATGGTATTAGTACATTGACAACTATGCCCACACTGACTTTCTTGGGATTCAAAATTGATGCCAGACTTGACTGGAAAGTTCATACAGACAACCTCATAAATAATATAGCCAAGTATTGTTATGCCCTAAAAGTGATAGCACAAAATATTAGTACTGATGCAGCTCTTATATCCTATTATGCTTATGTGGAGTCTCGACTCAGATATGGTATCATTTTTTGGAGCAAATCATATATATAAAATATTTGTGCTACAAAAACGATGTTTGAGAAATATTTTACACATTAAACAAACAGTCAGTTGCAAGCCAATATTTATTGAAAGAAATATACTTACCTTAATCAGTCACTACATCTATGAGTCTGTTGTTTTTGTAATGCGAAATACTTCTCTGTTTGCGAAACATGATAGAAACCACATATATGACACAAGAAAAAAGAATGATCTTTTAAATATAAAAACAAGTCTTACTTTTATTCAAAAAAATATGCCATATACCATAATAAAAATTTATAATAAACTTCCCAACAATTTAAGAAGTGGTACTATTAACACGTTCAATGCCGGCGACGCTTATAAGCGGCCGCGTGTGCCTAACTGCGAGGGCCGCCGACGCTTTAAAGAGTCCGAAACAACCTGATACTAATGCGTATTATTCAGTCTGGTTCGGCACATACGTTCGCGTGTATGTGTCGGCACCTAAGTAAAGTACTGAAAAATTTTTTCGTGCGCGGGTTTTAATTTGTCTCTAGTTTCTGCTTAGTGTATGGTGTAAAGCGGTTTTATAGGCGCCCGCGTGTGTACCTAGGTGGAGTGGAGAGCGGAAGGACCTGCATTGAACGTGTTAAAGAAGCACAAACAAAGTTGAAGGCTATGCTTCTGAAAAAGGCCTACTACACTATGGACGAGTTCTTTAATGATAATCTTGATGATTTATAGCATTTTAAAATATTTTTTAACATGTACTAGTAGATTTAGTTATGTGCGATTTTTTTTCTTATGTATAACTTTTTAACCTAAGTTTTAACTCTTTTGATTATAATTCTAATTGTAATATTTTTATACGTTAAGTTGTACTTTTGTGACACGTTCTACACCCTTTTGGGTATATGTAAAGAACAAATAAAGACTTCTAGCTATCTATTTATATCTATCTATACTCAATACCATTTACATTAATAAAAAAAATGTCCTGTATACAAAGCTAAAAACTAAAAAGAAATGTTAAGTTTACAGTCATCGAGAGCGAAAAGGTGAGGTGGAAGGGGCCCAACGTTCGTGACTCTCCGAGCTACCACCATGTGCAGAAGTGGTTGGGAGTAGGGAAATAGCCCACCAACTGGGGGTGGACAAGGAGCCAGCATGGGTTGATACCGGTGACTTCAACCAACTAACCCTGCTGGAATTCCTGTCATGCAGCTTCCAGAAAATGTGTATTTGAGGAAGCTACTCCTACCAGAGAGCAGGGCTGAAATGCTCTGCTCTCTGCAAAGTTTGTCAGGGGAAGACCTTCCTTAGCCATGGCTAACTCGGATAAAGAAGACGACTTCGATCACCCTTTATCACTAGTATCTAGTAGTAGATCTAATCCGACAACAGAGGAGTCTCCGGAGCCCCAAGAAGAGTCGTCTGACGAACCTGGACCTTCCAAAAGATCACGACTGTCTCGCTAAGTGCGTAAACGTCTAATATTACATACCTACCCCTTCTTTGTAATTTATTATAAAATTGATTACGCATTTCATAAATACTTTTACATTGTGTTGTCTATTTTTGTTGCAGGAGTCAGCTGAGGTCCCGCCATTACTTCACATTCAACATTTCACGTCACAGGTCCGCCAATCAAAATAATCTTTATACAATTCGTATTGTATCGTATCGTCGAATCGTTTGGTTACCCCATCGTCGCAGTCTCCTTCTGTGCCATGGGACCACACCACTCGCCTTCCGCAACCGAGCTGGTCAGTTGCATACCTGCTCCAGCTAAAACTTCAAATGCAGCTTCGATTTCAGTCGATTAAGGCTTTAAAAAAATGATGGAGCGTTCAAGTGGGACAAAATCATTCGGAGGTAAAATACCCTCCCGATCGGATCTCCGGGGGAGGGTGCCCTCAGGGACACCTCATCGAATGTCGAAAAAACACCGACAAGTTAAATCCAACAAAACTAATCCTTTCATCTACGGCGCTTGGAATGTTCGTACTTTGAACGACAGCACTCGCACCGATCGGCCTGAAAGAAGAACTGCTCTAATAGATAGAGAACTTCACCGACTCAATGTTGACGTTGCAGCTCTCAGCGAAACTCGATTTTTGGAGGAAGGCTCTCTCACAGAAAAGTACTACACCTTCTATTGGAAAGGTCTTCCCACCAATTCAAGAAGACAACATGGAGTAGGATTTGCCGTTCGGAATCAACTTGTATCCAACTTAACACAAGTACCACAAGGCCTATCCGAGCGTCTAATGCTGCTACGCTATGAGCTATCAGATGGCAACGCGGTAAATCTAATAAGCGCCTACGCTCCCACTCTGGATGCAAGTCGCGAAACCAAGGAAAGCTTCTATCAACAGCTGGAAGAAACCCTCTGTAGAATACCTAAAACGGAACGACTCGTTATTCTTGGCGATTTTAATGCTAGAGTAGGGAGAAATGCAGACACCTGGCCAGGCATCATAGGCAAGAACGGTTTTGGCAAAACATGAACGCTAACGGTCAACTACTCCTAACTAAATGCGCCGAACAAGATCTAGTTATAACAAACACCATTTTCCGACAAAAGGATAAATTTAAAAGCACCTGGCGTCACCCCAGATCAGGTCACTGGCATCTACTGGACTATGTTATCGTACGTAGGAAGCATCTCAAGGACGTCCAAATTACAAAGGCGCGCATTGATAGCGAATGTTGGACCGATCATCGTCCTGTTGTCTCTAAAATGAAAATTGTTATGAGACCCAAACACCGAAGAACTCAAGTAAAACGTAGACTCCGTCTCTGTATTAGTAAATTGCGTGACCAACAAACCGTCGAACAGCTAAAGCAAAAAGTTCAAGAGAATTTGAGTGCACTAGAAGAAACCAATTCTGTAGATGTCGCTGCTACCTGGACACAAATTAAAGACAGTTTAAAAAGTGCGAGTGAGGAAATTCTTGGCACTGCAGCAAGTAAAAAACAGGAGGACTGGTTCAATGATAATGAAGCTTTTATACAAGAACTTCTTGACCGCAAACATACTGCCTTCCAAAACGCTATCAACCACCCCAACGACTCATCAAAAGCAGAAGCTTTTACCCAATCTAAGTATGAAACGCAACGCGAAATCAGAAGAATAAAGAACGAGTGGTGGGCAAGCAAGGCCAGAAAAATTCAAAGGTACGCCGATTTACACGACTACAGGAATTTCTTTCAAGGAGTAAAAGCAGTGTACGGCCCCAGTCGGAAAAATATGTGCCCTATTAAAGATTTAAATGGAAATCTCCTCAAAGAAGACCAGGAAATAAGAGCCCGATGGAAAGAACACTACTCTAACATTCTTAACAGCAAAGTCAAGCCGATCACGATATTATAAATCTTATCCCTCAATATGACACCTTCGAAGACTTAGATAAACCACTAACAACGGAAGAGATCTTAACCGCCATTGGGCAGCTAAAAAATAACAAATCTCCCGGCGCCGACTCACTCCCAGCTGAGATCTTTAAAGCTGTGTCGTCAGAGCTCATACCCTACCTCAAAAAACTGTTTGATGTCGTGTGGGAAAGTGGTCAAGCTCCGCAGGAGTTTCGTGATACACTTTTAATCAACCTCTTCAAAAACAAAGGGAGCGCTGCGGACTGTGGAAATTACAGGGGTATAGCTCTCCTGGCTGTTGGAGGGAAGATACTCACTAAAGCGATGGCAAATAGGCTAACACCTGTTATGGAAAAATTACTTCCTGAAACACAGAGTGGCTTTAGACCAAACCGAGGCACATCGGATTTAATCTTCACACTTAAACAGCTTCAAGAAAAAGCACTCGAACATCAAGGAGAAATTCACATGGCCTTCATTGATTTAACCAAGGCGTTTGACTCGGTGGACAGGGAAGTGCTCTGGAAAATTATGTTCCGCTTAGGTATCCCTAGGAAATTTGTGGAAGTATGTCGCAGTCTACATACAAACAACAACGCCCAGGTTATGTATAATAATGAGGCAACCGAACCTTTCCAAACCCTCACTGGAGTTAGGCAGGGATGTGTCCTGGCACCCCTACTCTTTAATTTGTTTACCACTGCTCTAACAATTATTGTTGACAACAAACTGACAGTCAGAGGAATAGGTCTCAGATACCGTTTTGATGGCGGTCTCTTTAACATAGGGCGCTTCTACGCCTCTACGCCGGAAGAGCTTCAAGAACTTTTAGATGTGTATGCCCAGAGCTATGATTCCTTGGGACTTAAAATCAACATTGGAAAGACTAAGATTATGTCAACTCCTCATCATGTGAACCAAATAGACATTACACTTAACGGAAATTCTCTTGAAGTGGTGGATCAGTTCAACTACTTAGGCAACGTTGTTAATGACAAAGCAAACATGGACAGCGAGATTCGCAATAGAATTAACGCTGCATCTAGAGCACTCTGGGGACTTAGAGAGAGAGTATTTGACAACCACGACCTTGCTTTGTCAACGAAAATGGCTGTCTACAGAGCAGTTGTCATTCCAACACTGCTATATGGATGTGAAAGCTGGGTCACTTACCGTCGTCATGTGAAAGAATTAGAACGTTTTCAGCAAAGACACCTCAGAAGTATGATGAAAATCCGCTGGTTCCATCACATATCAAACGTGGAAGTACTCAGGAGAGCAAACAGCCTTCCAATTGAGGTGCTTATTTCAAGAGCACGCCTAAGATGGGCAGGTCACGTTCATCGCATGCATGATAACCGCCTTCCTAAATGTACACTTTATGGTGAATTGCTAAGCGGTAGAAGAAGGCGTGGCGGTCAACGAAAGAGGTTCAAAGACGCTCTCCATGAAAATCTAAAATCCTGCGGTATTGCAGACGAGCAATGGGAACAACTTGCAGCGGACAGAACCGAATGGCGAGGGGTTGTCGCCAGCTATCAAGGAAATGTTGCTGCAAGAAGGCCGAATCCAAGACCTAACCAGGTCTATGTTTGTCCTGACTGCGGTCGACATGTGCCCTCCCGAATTGGCCTCTATAGCCATAGTCGTGTGCACCGTAGATGAATGGGAATTACAATAGACTACACCTTTTACTTGTTTTTTATTGTACACAATTTATCGACTGTAACATTTTTTATACTCGGACTCGAGTAATGGCTAATAATAATAATACAATTTTGATAAAATTTTCATAAATTTATACCTTATTATGAATTGTACTCAACTTCGTTTTGCAAACCATTTTCCGCTGAATTCTTTCTTTCTTATCCTTTACAAAAGTCCTGCAATTTGTCAGGCTCCATTTCGTGAAAAATCCGATTTTTTTAATTTTTCGTTCCTTCCAGATAACAAAGGAACTATTTGCCCATCAGGGTTCCACTTATTCTTAAATTAAAGCAAAGTAGTTGCTCTACAACTTCCTTTTTTATGACTTTCTTCGTAAGATGACTGTTTTAGCCGATATCCTGCTCGGAAAACGGCTAGAACTACAACTTCGAACTTTTTTTGAAAAAATGGCCAATTTTTGAAGTGATGTATCTCGGTTGCACTCAAATTATAGCAGATTTTGTATACTTCAAAAGTGTATGGAACGACTTTTTTCGTAGGATGCACCTTTCAGAAGGTATAAGTCAAAAACTGAAAAAAGTACGAAAATTTCATGGTTTTTCGAGCACGGCGCAGTTAGCACAGGTCTTTCGAAGCTGCAAACTTGCTTTTACACTATTGGTATCTATCCTAACAACTTCCCCAAAATCAGAACAATGCAATTTTTTGCGACCTAACGCGATTCTTGTGTCTACGGTGACTGGCCTATAATTAATTAACTCACGCACGTCAAAAAACAGCAATAATAAAATAAATAGCTGTTACCAGGCAGAGAGGTGGAATTCCACCTCTGGTCGTTATTAAATTAATACATTGGGACTATTTTCGCATGTCGTCAGTGTCGTCACTGTGACATGTCCGTTAAAACTCATGCCATGTGTAACTTGGCCAAGCAAGTTTTCGACAGGTGGACCCACTTTATGTTAAATTAAAAATACACATCTAAAATCGGGAAAATATGGACAAATCGATGGAAATCGAGAAAAACCGGGACAGTGTTTCCTATCGGGACAGGTAGTGAAAACCCTAAACATGTCCCAGCTAAATCGGGATGGTTGGTCGTCTTACAGATTATATATGTTTCAAAAGTTTTAGCCCTTCACTTTTATAGTTGTTAACAAGAAAATTCAAGGACAAAATAGTCTTGAAAAAAATATTTGTTAAAGTTTGAAAATTGCAAGTTTGAATCGTCACTGTCGCTACTCTTTATATGCAGTGTATCTCCAGCTGAAGTACCACACTCTTGTAAACTTTCTTATTTTTGATTCGCCAAGAAAAAGTCATTCTTTATAAAAAAATTCTAAATAAACAGTTGTCAAATAATAAATTTATACAGGGTACTTTTAAAATTAGAAAATATGAAATCAACTTTAAGCACTACCTTTTTTTACATTTTTAATGAAAATTTTATTTAACAAAGTTTTTCAATTGTGAAGAAAAGCTTAAATCCAGAGTTTAGTTGCAAAATAAGGAAAGACGTCTTCAGAAAGAAAACAACAATTTGTTCAACAAATTTGAATACTACATATGGACCTCCTACATTTTTCTAATCTTTCTCTGAATTCTTCATACACAAATGAGATCACATCTAGTTAACTTTCTTGTGGAACTTAGAAAAACTTAGCTTTGTGAATGAATACAAGAAAATTAAGAAAAAAATAATGTAATTTTCAAGCATATGGTTTCTAATAAATTATCCTTACGCATTTTAAATAAAGTTTAATCGTTTCTTAAAAATAGTATTACGAATTTTTTCGACAATAAATTGGACACACAATGGTTTTATCAGTACCTAAATCATTAGAACACTCAAGAAATAACTTGGTAGGTGCGAATTTGAGGCATATGATATAGGAATATTGGAATTATGATACAGCAGGGTGGAAAGGTAATTAAACAGTTAAATTTTATTTTTTAGAAATAAAGAGTTCTTTACAGTATCTATGCTAAATTGTTACTAATACCATACTGTTGGTGTAAAGTTAATCTATATATTAAGTAAGTAAGTAATCTTTATTAGCAAAAAAGAGGAACGCTATATCTTACAATTACAATATAAATACAATACACTACAATTAATATAATATGACATATAACATATAAATCACAAACGATTAACATAATATACAAAATTATTGACTTTAAAATGGTGGATTTATAACAATTTTTTTCATTTCCTTTTTAAATTTTTTTAGATTTAAATTTTTGGTATCATTATTTAATTGGTTATACCAATTCAGGCCCTTGTGAAAAATTGTATTTTGCCCTGCTGATGTCCTTTTGTATTCTAATACATAGTTTTCTCCATATCGAGTATAATGATTATGAGTGTCTTTTATTTTATATAACTTATCAGTTAAGTACGGAGGAACTAATTTTAGAGTCATTCTATGAATTAATATAAGAACATTGTACATTATTATTTGTTTAACAGAAAGAATATTTAAGTGGCTTAACATTTTTCTTACACTAGTGTATCTGGCCGTGCTTAAGATAATTCTTAACGCTCGGTTTTGTACCATTTGTAGATTATGTATATCACTTTCATTTAGGGTCAGTAGTAATGACGAACAATAGGTAAGGTGAGGTTCAATGATAGTTTTATAAATAGTTCTCTTACACCATTTAGTTAAATCCTGCCCAATTCTACCCAAATAGTTAACTTTTTTATTAACTTTCCGCACTACATATTACACATGTTCTTTAAAATTTAAATGTTCATCCAAAACCATTCCCAGATACTTATGCATTTTAACACATTCAATGTCTTCATTGTCAATATTTATTTTAAATTCTGATATATCAACTTTATTAAATGCACTACTAATTAACATTGATTTAGTTTTTTTTATATTCAGCTTTAATCCATTTATGAAAAGAATAAACAGAAGTGGTCCCAATACAGAACTTTGCGGGACCCCATAGTCATTTTTTAGATTACTAGAAACACTATTTTCATATGACACGTACTGATATCTATCATTTAGATAGTCATAAAACCACTATAATACCTTTCCCGACACTCCATATTTATATAACTTTTTCAGTAAACGATCACGGTCTACGGTCTCAAAGGCACGCTTTAGATCAAGAAACACTACCCCAATTTTACTATGACTATCATTGTCTAAAGTGTCTTTCCATTCCACAATTACACTTTGCAGTGCAGTTTCACATGAATAATGTTTCCTGAACCCGGATTGATTTTCAGACAACAAACCATTCTCTTGTATATAATTAACAAGTTGATCCTTTACTTCTATTTCCAAAATTTTTTCATAAACAGGCAGGACATTTACCGGCCTAAAATCAGCACAATTTATTGCATTGTTTACTTTGGGAATAGGTACTACTTTTGAAATCTTCCAATCAGGAAATCTTCCTCTATACAGAGAATCTTCAATGACATCATAGAATCTGTTTCCGATAACTGTGAAAGCTAATTTAATAATTTTAGTGTTTAGTCCATCACCAAGACCAGCTGTGTGTTTTAATTGATTTATTTTGTTTTTTAGGTTGCCGAATTCAACTTTTTCAAAACAGCTAAAAGATGCAGAACTTTGTGGTATTTTATCCAAAAAATAACAATTACTGCTATTTTTCTTAACTTCTTGTACTATATCTACTATACTAGTAATATAGTATTTGTTAAATTCTTCTGCTATTATTTGTTCATCAGAGTACTCCTTACCATCGGAAACAATATCTGCACCAGTATTTTTACAATCTTTATTTAGTCCTTTCAGTGTTTTCCACATTCTCTTTGAATCATATTTAACTTCATCTATTTTTTGGTTGTAGTAAGACTTCTTTGCTTTTCTTATTTCTGCTGACACCTCATTTCTTAACTTTTTATAGTCATTCCACCTGCTTTCATCATTTGTAATACACACAATATACATTCTATCTCTTTCATTGATTTTATTTTTTATCACATCATTAAACCATCCTGGATATACTTGTTGTTTATTTATAGTTATTTCTTTTTCTGGAGCATATTCATCAACAACTGCACGTAAGCTATTAATGAGTCTCAAAGCCATATTATTATCTCTTTTCCATTCAGTGTTCATTATACTAACTAGGAAATTTTCTTCATTTATCTTGTCTAAATTCCTTGTTTTAAATGTTTTTCTTTCATCTAGTTTACGATCTTTAGATATAACAAAACTTACAATGTAATGGTCTGAGATACGAGGGGTTGTATGCACATAAGTCTTTATTGTGGTATTACAGAAGATTAAATCAATTATTGTTCTCTTTTCACCATCGACTCTTGTGTACTCTTCTACAGACTGTATAAGTCCTATCGAATTGGCAATTTCCAGCAGTTTGTTTGTATAAAAAGAGTTTTTACTTACATCTATATTATAGTCACCTCCAATGATGATCACACCTTTTTTGCAAATATATTTTTCAAATATTTCTTTAATTTTTATCATAAATTCCGCAGCACTTGATGATGGCGACCTGTACAATCCTATTATATTATACCATGTATTGTTCAACTTCACATTTATTCCTGCATACCATAAAAATAAATGTTCGCTTTTGTTTATTATCGTTTTAAATTTAATATTTTTTTGAATATACATTATAACTCCTCCTGTGTGCCGGCTTTCTGTTTCACACACAACATTATTATATCCAGCAATACATATTTCACAGCCATAGATGTTATCAGTAACACATGTTTCTGTCAAACAAATAATACTAGGTTTACATTGGTTAATAAAATGTTTTAGTTCATCTATATGTGCCAGTAGGCTTCCTATGTTTAAATATAATATACGCCAACCTCCAACATTCCTTAATTGCTATACACTCTCTTGTTTTTTCAATACCTTTCCAAATATATATTTATATACAGGACATTCTATTTATATATTATCCATACAGTACAGCTATATTTAGATACAGGGTGTCCCAATAAAATCTTAATTCATAATAAAAAAGAAATTTTTGCTCATAGCTTTAAATAACTGTAACTCATGAACCATTCATCGTATGAAGGTCACTTAGAGCTCATTTTACAGATAATTTAATTTTCTTCAAAAAACCTTTAGTATCATTATTGCCTAAAGCCAATCAAAAAATAGCTATTTGTCAAAATGCATTTGAAAATGGCAATTTCTCATGTTTTTCCCTTTTATCTCCAGTCACTCGTTATCAAAACGATTTCTTACATACACCAGCACATTCAAAATTTGATTCTCTTTAACTTTCATTAGATACACTATATGCGTACGATCTATCGTTTTCCAGTTTTTATCGATTTTATCATGAAACAAGTGTTCTGATAGCGGGCTATAAAGATGTTTAAAAATTCATATCTCTGCCAATATCGATCGAATGGAAATGAAAAATAAAAGGAAATTGTTCGTAATCAAATTCTCTACAACTTTCATTTGAAACATTTTGCGATCCGAACGACCATTTTTGTGATTTTAACGAAGAACGCGCGCGTTTCAGTTGCATTGCAAAACTGTCAAAAATCTCAAAAAAATCTATCTCAACTCCAATAGTTCGTACGAAGTTTTTAAAAAAACGAAATTGTGCGGATTTTTATTACCTAATTTTAACTTTTTTTTTTATACATTTATTTAACGTCGGCCTATTTCCGCTACTGAGGCCTAACACCAATGCCTGTAGACGAGCTACCCCCAACCAGGAATTTTGCCGAATCTTTTCCCTTAAGAAGAGCAGGGACAAGGGGCCGACGACATCCTCTCCGAAAGATGGCATATCCCCTATACACCCTCGCCTAAAGTTGTATAGCTTCCGTGCATACACATGTACATATTTAATATGTTAAAAAATACCACAAAATAAGCCCATTCCCAAAATTTCGGCCCACTCTGAAATAGTTCATCAAAATTTTCCCATTTTATTGGGCTACTTTGTACACTTGCTCCTTAACATAGCCCCACAAAAAGAAGTGTATTTTGGTCAAATCAGGGCTTCTGGCAGGCCAACTATGGGGTCCTCCTCTTCCTATCCAACCATTTGAAAAAGCATCGTTTAAATGTTTGTGAATAGCTGCAGTGTGGTGCACAGGTGCTCCATCATGGGGGTACCACATTCTCTCCCTAATATCCCTGGGGACATCCTCCAGTAATTCTTCCAAGCTGTCTTGCAAATATTCCAAATAAATTTGACCATTTGAAATTTCTTTGTTGTCCTATTTTTTGTTTTGCCCATTAGCAAAATTGTATTTGGTTTTCATAATTCCTATCAATATCTTCCTGCATTAGTTGAGGTAGTGATGAAATTTGTTTCTTTGTAGGATTCGATGGACTGAAGATCGAGTTATATCGTTTTCTCTTGCCAATTCTTTTATACTGTGATGAGGATCTTCAATCACGTTCAAAAGTATGACTATTTCGTTTTCTTCATTTACTACATTTTTTGTTTGTTCCTTTTTCTCATATCCCACTTTTCCTGTATTGTCAAATCGTTTCATCAACCTCCCAAATGATCTTTTAGAGGGCTGTCTTCTTTCTGGATATCGCTTCCTATAAATTCGAGTTGATACCAAACAATTTTTGTCACTCGCAACCAGGACATAAACCATATCGACCATTTCTTCTCTCAAATAATTCATTATTGGAAAGTGCAAATTCTAAACTAATTTATAACTTAAAATAAATGTAAATACTTTGTCACAATAATTATTAATTAAATGTCAATAAGACAACTTTCAATTATTCTCACTTTATGTCAAAATCATTGCTACTAGATCAGTTTGAAATGAAAAGTATTTTAATTTAACGATTTTTAATGAAAAAGTAAAAATATCTCTGGAAATATCGATTTTAGGTATAGGATATTATTCACAAAAATCGTAGAGAATTAACGTACTAATTCAAAAATACAATAATATACAGTGTTCCATTTGAAAAAATTGAGAAAATTCACTTTGAAACGTCCTGAATTTGAACTAATATAAAATACACCCTGTATAATTATAATCCATATTTGGTGGTTGTGTCGTTGTAGTACATCCCTTGTTTACATAATTGCAAAATAAATCTTCTTAATTAATAGTAATATAATACACACACAGCGAATTAATTTGTTAGACCTTGTTCCAACCAAAATGTTCATATTTTTTAACACTCGGCAACGCCACGTCAAAAACCAAAAATCTGGAGGTCGTTGGAAAGGTAATTTTACGCTGAATTCATAAATGTAAAAATATATAGGGTGTTCCGTTTAAAAAAAATTACCTCAAAGATGTTCCGCTGTAGCGAGTCAACCTGTATATTTCAAAATATTTTTAAAATGTGCGCCTTTTGACGCCACTTCCATAAAAAAAATTCCAGTCTTCTAATAAGGCCGATATTGGACTTTGACGCACTATTGGGACACCCTGTAGACTTAACATTTTCAAACAATTAATTATGATTAGATTAGAAAAATATTATTGTTTAGTTGAATTTTTTATTTGGAATCAAACATTCTGTTTTATAAAGGAGTTTTATGATTGTGTCCTACTACTCGATCCGTTATAGGAGGATAGTAATGGTTGCATGTGATCAATGCCTACAATAAAGCCTATTGGCATTTTAATTTGCATTGTATGACACGACTGTGGATTATATTAATGATAATTGCTGTTTTTCTCTCTACTTATTTTTCGACAAATTACATCTTTTTTACATATTGCGAAGCAACAAATTCTCTCTATGGTTCAGTTTAGTTCAGTCACCGCCAAAAAAACGCATAAAACATTCCATTTTCCATTGAAAAGAAGTAATGAAGTATCGTGATTGTGGAGAAGTATTTTCAAACTAATCCAAATATAAATAGGGTTCGCCTAGTGAAACTCACTTCAGTAACAAAGGATAATTTATTAAATAATTACTTCATTAATATTTCATGCTCTTTAACAACACGAATTTTGACATTTTATTGACAAATTATAACACAATACCCCGTTTATAGGTGTTTCTGTACAAGTGTGTATCGAATACTTAGGGAACACAAGAAAAGGGGAGTATTGAGCCAGTAATATTTAAAAATGACATATAATTCCAAGAGTGTTATAATTAAAATGGTAGCTGTTGGGATTGAACCACTGACCTTTGACATGTCATGCGAACTCTCTGCCGTGGAAATAAGTTCGCTCAGTGATATTTTTTGAGGTATACAGGTAATCTAACTGCAGTATAAATTCCCTCTACACAGAGACATCTCGTTCTTTGCCTGTAAATGTAAATATTTTGAACGGTCTGAACGTTCGTACAATAACATGCCTACCAATATCATCACTATCCTCCTCTAACGGATTGAGTATAATGGTGAATGCACCCCTGAAAAAGGCATCTCAGAATTAATGAAGAGTATTTGAGCTGTTTTTATTTCTTAAGGTTTGTGACATAATATGGGTCTGTATAGGTAATTTGTTCATAAATTTAACAATTAGGACACTTAATAATTTCTTATTAAAAAAACTTACACCACTATTCTTGTTTAAGACCACTAAATCCATTTTTATCTAGTTGGTTAGGAGTAAAACTTAAAAATACTAAAAAACGTTCTCTAATATGAAAGTAAATAATAATAAATCCACAGCTACAATGTAAAAAAAGTCAGTTTGATTTTTTTTTAATTAAATATAGGTTGTTTTCAAGGATTCAAATTGTATGATGACGCTGTCCATATCTGGTTTGTCGATTAGTGTGACATGAGTGATGGGTATCTAATTAATTTTACTTTTTTTTTGTAGATTTCACAATTATCACACAATTCTGTAATATGTTGTGGATGTCTTAATTCGCTGGATGAATGTTATAATTTTAAGTGTACATGCCTCAAGGCTAGTGATATAATTAGACAGAAAACTAGCAGAATAAAAAGTAATCAGAAGTTAGAACTTGGTGATATTATGCTGTGGACTGATAGTACATTAAACCCATTGAAAAATCATTCAAAAAATATTTGTAGAACATGTTTAGGTTCGTATGAAAAGAAATATCAAATAGAAGAACTTAAAATTTTACATTTACTGGAGAAACATTTTCCAAAATTGGTAAGATTTAATTTTTAAGTCTTAGCAAAAACATTATTTTTTATTATACCTGCATTATAATCCTTGTTTAAACAATTAGAAAACACAAAATATCAAGATTAAAATATGCTGTGTTTTGAACTTTTGGAACAATTTCAGCAAGTTCAAATTTATATTTATCTATTAAATTATATCAAACTACCACCTGCATTTTTACTGCACTGACTATGTTAACATCTGGCTCAGGGGCTTACGTATTAAGGCTTGAAACCAAGGAGTCCTGGGTTCGAATCCTGGCTAGGATATAGACGTTTAGTGGTGTTTTTAATGTGTTACTGTGTTGATAGCAGTGACCTAGAGGGGGTTGTGTGAGAAGCAACATGCTGTACCACTCCTGAGTTCAAGTTCAGCTGCGGCAGAAGGTAATGTCATAAGGAATGACCTTTGTCTGTATGTATGTGTCCTGGTTGAGTGGTAGAATACCTAATGCTAAACTCCACCAAGATGTTATAATGTTATTAATGTAAATAAGATGATTGAAAGAAATTTAAATAAAAACTAAAAAAGGATATCTATGGCATTCACTGACGATGAAGTCTGTGCAATGTTCGCCCCATTAATATTAAATAAAATATTGATGCAGCACTAGTTCCTCCTTCATTAATCACTTCATTAATGAGCTTGGAAACTTCGATTTTGTTCACTGTAAACTCCTCTATGTAACCAGAATCAATCACTGAAAATTGGCAAATTACTTAACTTTTGAGCTCATCCACATTTAGGCCTCCCTTAGCCATAATTGTTGCAGGTGTTCATCTGAAAGCATGGCCGGTGTATTTATCTGCATCTGGTAGATTCAAAAAAATGTAATACAATGGTATCTGCTAAAAATATTAACCTCGAGTTATTTGATGCACTTCTGATGGTTTATTTCAGAAACACCCTATCTGTGGTGACATTCTTCGGAGGTAATGAAAGTTAGTTTTTAAAATTTTTGAACATATCCAATATTTGGAGCATCGACAACTGAATATTTTTGACAGTTGTCAGTTTTAGATGCTAATAGTTAGGATATTATACCTTCTCTCGGGATGTCACTTATTCACAAATTGCACATTTTATACCTCCTACATGAACCAAAAACACCACAAATAGAGACAACTTTCAAAAATAAGAAGGTATTATCTGGAGCATGAATAAAAAACTTACATAGGTCTCTTTCTGTAAATCTAAATATTTTTTACGTTTGAAACTTTTGTTTGCTCCTTTCATAAGTGGTAGGATTCTAAATCTATTCCACTTTTATTCTTATCACTGTCTCTTGTGATGTCATTCATTCACAAATCGCACATTTTATACTTCTTGTATGTACCAAAAACACCACAAATAGTGATAACTTTCAAAAATAAAGTGTTATCTGGAACATGAATAAAAAATGTATGTAGATATCTCTTTCTGTAAAAACTAAATACTTTTTAGGTTTGAAACTTTTGTTTGCTCCTTTCATAAGTGGTAGAATGCTAAATCTATTCCACTTTTCATTCTCATCAATTAACAGTTAATTAACTTTTTAAATATGTTTTTTCCAAAACTATGGACTTTAGACCCTATGTTATATAAGACTTTTTTGTTTGTCTAGTCGTTTCCCATTACCAGTTCTTGTTAAAGGCATGAAACTAATTACACCCTGTATACCATTTTTATGCATTAGAAAAGTGTGCAAGTTCCCTATTCTATTTCCATATCAGCAATATGTGAGAACACCAGGTTGCCCACTTCAGAAACTGTATTAAACGTTAACAAAAATGATTTTGATTTAATTTAAATTTTTAAAAGCAGCAAATCATAATGCAGATATAATGAAAAACAATGTGCTATATATGTGCATTAGCTTCTTTAAAGCACTTGCAACTTGTTGCATGTACTTTAACAATTTATTTATGTACTTGTATCTAGTATAGATGCTATTAAGGCCTCTTCCCCACAGGGCACTATCGAAACTGATCGTGACTATCTTGGTGGAACGAAAATGCAGATTGCGCTCTGTATGGAGTGGATATACTGAGTACAAATGTGGTAACTATAACACGAGATCTCAAGCATTCGGATCGCGCCCTGTGGGGAAGAGGCCTTAGTAATAGAATGGTCACAAATAATTTTCAAAAGATTTAAATAGAAAATCAAAGATACTTTACTTTCTATCAAAGGATTTAAATCAAAAATACTTTTGTCTATAAAATATTACTTATTTAAATCATCAATATTTTTCAGACATATCTTTTTTAATACTTAAAACAATTTTGCAAACATTTTTACTGATTTAAGTAATTTGAAAAAGATTTTTATCATTCAAATAACCTAATTCTTTATATGGCAAATCATTTTGAAAGTAGTTTTATTCTCTTCCAATGATTTAAATATTTTTATAGGATTTAAAATCGTTTAATAAATAAAATTATTTAAAAAGTAGAGAAATTGTTTTCAAAGATTTAACTAGAAGACCTAAAATATTTTTAACTAATTTAGAATTGCGGCTACAAGAAAGATATTGATAAAAATTATAGACATATACAATTTCATTTTCTATTATGCTGTAGCTTTTTATACCTGTAAAATATTTGAAGATAGTTTTAAAATTAGGTAATATTACCTTCAAATCTATTTCCAGAGGGGGTAAAAAGCCACTTGAGCTAGCTTTCATTCCCTATATATTAATTTTTCATTCTTTGATGATACAAGTTGTTTGTACTGTACTTGTATTTTAGACCTAGATTGAATAATATATGGTGATTATGATGACTTTATTAAAAAAGTATTTTAATTGGCTATCCTATAAGAAAAAAAGTAAGATTCTGATTTACAGGAATACTTTATAGGATAATATAATGTTGGTATATGTGTTTACACCTCTCACTAAATACCCCAAGCGTTAATTCAATTAATTACAACACAAGTAACACTTCACTTTACAATATTGTACTAACCTGTGTGCACCATCTCTACTCTTATATACTTCTTGACAGGCATTCCAGATTCTTCTGTAATATTCCTCGTCTAAGGTTCTAGCTTGGATCTATTCCTTCCAGTAATCTAGGACTGGTAACACCATCTTTGGACCCATTGGCAAATCATCACCACTCTAATAGTGTAAGTTAACTGCCTAGGCTTCTACCAAAAAAGGCGTACTACTGAGTCCTGTATACTTCTAACAGTATTAAGGTATTGGTGGGCACTAAACTATTCCAAACTACAAGAATAACGTATTTTATAAACATTTTGGGAACTAAATCTATTTCTTGTCTAAAGGCTCTTAACAAGAAGTCTTGTTTGCTGTATGTGTTAAATACATAGCCTTTTGTTGTGTTTGTGTTTTGTCAATAGATACACTAATTAAACAGAACTATGGATGTTCTATTCTAAATGATATCAAATTTGTTTTTCTTTTAACATTGATAACCAGGTGGAGCAAGAATCTGCAGAACAATTCGATACCCATTTACCTTTATTCAATATTTATTGATTTATTTTGGTTACGACTCCCAGATAGAAATCCAATTATAGGGCAGAAATTTTATAAACATAAAAAAGAAAAACTAAATTAATTAAAACTAACTGAAAGTAAACAATTAAATGATAATAAAAATTAACAAAATAAATCTATGATTATATTATCCTAAAAGTTGTAATCTAATATTATAGAAACCAGGGACCGCTCTAGCTCTTTTGCCGCCCCCGTCCCTGCACTATAACCAAAATATAAATATTTTCTTTCTATGAAATATACTTTCAGTCAATTACAAAGATTCTACTTATACCGCACAACAAGCTCCGCCTTTTGCTCATTTAGCGGCTCATGAGGTTTTGAAATTACTTCTCCAGTAACACTCACTGTTGTCTTGATGATTTGCGATTCTTAAAATATTCATATAGCTACGCCGAAAATGCCGCCCTTATAATTCTGGCGCCCTGGGTGGCCGCCCACTATGCCCACCATCTGGAGCGGCCCCTGTTAGAAGCTACAGTTATTGTGTAGAATTAAGAACAACATTTCGGATTTTGGATATACTAGTATTAAAAATATCTATATTATTATACAGGGTGGGGCAATAGTGCGTCGGACCTCGATATGTCGAGTTCTGCGATAGCTAGAAATTTTTTAACAAATTGTTCCACTGAAACTGCCATATTATCATTTTTATATTTTTTTTTTAACATTCATTTAACGTCGGTCTATTTCTGCTACTGAGGCCTATCACCAACGCCTGTAGACGAGCTACTCCCAACCAGGAATTTTGCCGAACCTCTTCTCTTAAGAAGAGTAGGGATCTTTTACTGGCCTAACATTTAATAGACAAGGGACCGACGGCTTTACATCCCCTCCGAAGGATGGCATATCACCTACACAACCCTCGCCTAAGGTTGCATAGCTTCCGCGCATACACTGATGTACAAGCCCCTGGAAGATATGTGAGGCGATGACACAGTCTTCCTTGAAATGGTCGCCCATCCAAGTATTAACCATGCCTAACGTTGTTTTACATCGCATATTGCAGTATGTACCTAGTAAAGACGCATCTATCCTCGCTCCTCATTTTTAAATAATTTGTATGAAAATTTAGATCAAAATAATAAATGCATAGGACTCTTTATAGATCTAAGCAAAGCCTTTGATCTAGTGTATCACACAATACTGATTGAAAAATTGAACAAATATGGGTTAAGAGGGAAAATAAATGACTGGATAATAACATACCTTACAAATAGAACACAATTAGTAAAAGTAAATAGAGTAAAATCTGATAAATTGAATATTAAGTTTGGAGTCCCACAAGGGTCGGTCCTTGGGCCGTTGTTGTTTTTTTACTTTATATCAATGAATTACCTGGATTCTTTGATGATTCTTTCATTATGTTTGCGGATGATAACTCCTATTTATGTTGCAGGAAAACTTTTGAAACGATTATATTTGATATACAAACTTCAATAACAAAATTTGCGGACCACTTTAAATCAAATAGATTGTTCTTAAACATATCTAAAACTGTTTTTATATTTCCTCCTTACTATGCTGTTGATCTGTTTTTTGCCTTTTCTTTTTCGTAGTTCCTCCTTTCCAATTATCTTTGTCTTCTCCCACAATTTCCATTGCAGACTCTCTGTCACTACTTGATGACATTTTTCACTTTTTGGCTACTGGCAATTAATAAATTTTTCAGAGAGCTAAAGAATAGATGGTACCACTACTACTGTTGCTTCTGAACTGCATTTGTTTTAATTTACTTACACTTTCAGCATTATTACAACCTATCAGAATGCCACTATGACACACATTTTTTATCATAGTAACATTTAAATTAGTCTCTATAGGGTTCATTTTACTGTTAATGTCAGATTGGTTTGCGCATTTGATTCACTGGTGTCCTTTGGTTTAATAACTACAGAGTTTTTAGATTAAACAGCTTGTGAATAGAGAACGGGCTGTTTAGTATTGGCATTGATATCCTATTAAGCCGATCCTGTGATTCCCTTTCATTATCTCAGTTTTTGCCTGAATAAATAAATTATCCACATTCTTAATCATATGGTTGATTTTGTTTCCCACGATGTTGTTGAAACACTTTTCATAGTCATTCTTTAGGTCCACACAACTTCCACAATACCAAAAGAGACTTGCCGTTTTCATGTGTTTAAGGGCTTCAAGGGGGAATCCAACATAGGAAGCGTGAAAAGTCGATACACAGACACCGGAACACGAAACTGGCTGTTTTGTATGGCTTATCGCCATATCACATATTCTACATGAACCGGACATTCTTTGTAATTCTTCGTCATCACCTAAATTAGTGTTGCTTATGTTAGGCTTCTCGCTTACACTTTTTGCACTTGATTTCTTCATTTTCATTTTTATTCACTCTAAGTAATACGCGCATTCAATTCACTTTTCACTTTAACTAGGGCTGAGGATTTCCAATGACTATCGGAAATCCCTTAAAGGTATATGACCGTTTACCTGGCCTCCGCACTAAATGCGTCTACTCTGCTTGAATGCTCAACTATAAATATATAAATATTATTTCCAATTATTTAATTATTCATTTTTTTTGTTATCTGCCTCTTTGTTTAATTTTTATCGAGTTCCACCTTATTCTATATCCTTTTCCCAAACGTGTTGGAGATCTTTGATTTGAAATATTTTAAATCAGTTGATACAAAATAAGGTCACTTCTAGAAAAACAGAAATTAAAAATCTGTATCTGAAACAAAAGGATTGAAAATTTGTTTTGCCATGTTTTTTTATTAAAATATTTATTTGATATACAGGGTGGGGCAATAGTGCGTCGGACCTCGATATCTCGAGTTCTACGATAGCTAGAAATGTTTTAAAAAATTGCAAGTAAACTAGACATTTATTTATTTATTTATCATTGTTATCACGTAGATATACATTGTATATATGTGAACGTCAATAAAAAATATAAAAACACAATATTAAAATACAAATATAAAACACAAGTATAATATACAATATAAAAATTACAACCATTTTCATTGCATCTCCTCCGAATTAATACATTGAATGTTTCATATATTCTTCATTCGAATAAAAACTCTTACTATTAAGAAATAGTTTTAAGCGTGTCTTGATTTTTTTATACAGTTTACATGTTTTAATTCAATTGGCAGTGTATTATTCTACAGCTGGATTCCTTTATATTGAGGGGATTTCTCATAATTTGCAGTTTTGTGGTATATTGAACTAAGGGTATCTCCGTGCCTTGTATTATTAAGTGTGACTATCCGAGTTAAGGGTAAAGCCATTTATGTTTTTTTTTACATATTTCATTGTATTAAGTATATATATATATATGTTATATTAGAAATATACTATGATATATAATATTATCGAGACAGGCTTAACCTTCTCAAACATA
The DNA here is from genome assembly GCA_963675555.1 of Leptura quadrifasciata. NCBI lineage: Eukaryota > Metazoa > Arthropoda > Insecta > Coleoptera > Cerambycidae > Leptura > Leptura quadrifasciata. Next base: position 104,933,538 of record OY776676.1, read on the forward strand.
TCGTATTACATACTGCGTAACAGCTCTTCTCAATAACCGCTCACGCTGCATGAGCATTGTATTTCAATTCTAAGTAATCCTGATTGTGCTGAATCAGCAACACTGTTTCCTTTGTTCTCAAAACATTATAAATATTACCAACAACCTTTTTGTAATCAGTCTTATACTCACTTTCGATTAAACTACTTCTAAATTATTATTGTATTTTCTTAACGAGTCAACGTTGACTCCAGTGTAACAAATAAAGTTTCTTTTTAAAAAGTTATTCAAACAATCCACTATCTAACATTGGCGCAGTCGTGGCGGATCTGAAAAACACACAGTTCGGGAGCCTAACCAGTAGCAAACATATCCGAGGGAACAAGGAGTCCATCTGAAAAAGGTGCCTAACCGGACGAAAAGAGCTTCTGGAACAAGGAGAACTTCTTAGCTGTAGTGGTGGATCCCAATCCTTTGTTCAGAAGAACCTACATTATTCTCAAACGCACAGAAGCGAAACAATAATAATTATCAAGAAATACAAGCAAAGCAACATTTCAAATCAACACGATTCAACAATTAGCAAGTAAGAATTTCATCCCGTCCCATCGTTGGTGTCTTCGGCATCAAAGGCAACCCTGTGGAAGGAACACCCAGTGATACCCCTGGCAGAGAGAGACCTTTGGTGAAGCTAAGCTCACGAAGTCGCATTCAACTGGACCACGAGGAATGAAAAATTTAGGGTAAGTCATTTTTGAATCGTCTCGCAATTATTGATTTTCAACGACATAATTTTACATTATATTTTATTAAAATACATTGCATTGCTACATACAGTTCTAATATCTAAAATAGTAATTTTATTTAAACTTGAAACAAAATATCTTGATTATAATTTGTGTGACCTATATAAATAACCGTAATCATACACTGTTCCTATCGTAACATTATTTTATGGTAATATCATATACTCCTCAAGTGCGAATTTATCTAATTAACTACAATCACATACCAATTTTATCTTAACACTATTTTTATCATAATATCATATATCACATAAAGGTTAAGTTTACGCCTTACTTGACTGTGAAATAAAATAAAACCCACATGTTCTATACTGTTTAAATGCACATTAGTATATAAAATTTCAGTGACATTATTCCCAACTAAAAACACTTTTTAAATTAATCCAATTATCCTTGTAATTAAATTTTGAAATATTATAAAATAAACAGTACATTGTTTTACATATAATAAAAAATTGCCAATTATCAGTAGCGTACTAGCTCAAATTGAAAAGGTGTTTTAAGTTATTCGATTATCTAAACAATATAAATAAAATGGCTACAAACGTAAGCAATTCCAATGCAAACAATTCAATCACGGCGAACGAAACAATAAATATTGAACCTTATAGGTTAAACGAAATATTTTCCATAGTGCCCGAATTTGACGGCAACCCCATATTCTTGCAAACATTTATTTCAGCTTGCATAACCGCTCAGGGTATCGCTGTCGACGATCAGCGCATCTTATTAACGCTTCACATAAAAAATAAATTACGCGGAAAAGCCGCAGAATTGATAAATTCACGAAACCCTGTCACTTGGGCGGAAATAAAAAATTTGCTCGAATCACATTTTGGTGACTCTCGTGACTTGACAGCCTTGATACAAGACTTGCAAACAATTCGTCAATTACCCAACGAAACAGCTTTAATATTTGTGTCCAGGTTACAAACACATAATGCAAAAATGCACGCGGCAATACAAAAACAAAATTTAACTTTAGAGGAAAAAACCGCGCAATCCACTTTAATAGAAAATATGACGTTAACTACTCTTCTCACTGGACTCGAACCAAAATTAGGTCAAATTATTAGGGCTGGTAACCCCGGCAATATGCTAGATGCAATAAATCGCATCAAACGAGAATTACAATTATCGTATTTCGAATCTCAAAAATTTGGAAATAGAACTTTAAACAAAAATCCCGTTCAAAATCAGCAAAGACGCCCAAATCTCCCACCATTTTGTACATTCTGCAAAAGGAATGGACACAGCTTTAACGAATGCCGCACGAGGCAAAACCACCAATTTTCACACCCCAATTTCACACCAAACGCCTATTCCAATCAGGCACAAGTTCCTAGACAGCACTTCCAGAGTTTACCTAACCAAACAAATTTTAGACCACAGAATTTCCAAAATTTGCCTAATCAACAACGTAATTATCCACAACAAAACAGGCCCTTAGCTATCAGGCCAAATCCTAACTTCCAGCAGCAGAGACCTTCTGCCATACAACCGAACCCGAATTTTAATCGATTCAATCAACAAAAAACACATCACTTAAATCAAGAACCTTATGATAATTACTCAGATTACCCAAACCAATACGAAGATTACTCTGCAAATCAGTCCGTAAATTATTCTCCTGATTATCAATCTCAAAATAACGATGACTATGATTTTCAAAATGGACAATATGAGAATTATACTGCTAATTCTCAGCAATACGAGGATTATACTGTTAATCCTCCGGATTTTTGCATAGGCCCGGAGTATTCCACGAATACTCCAACCCAACAAACGGACGAACTAGACCAAATTTCTCGCCAAGTCCAAGCGATAAACCTCCAGGACAGTTTCGACCCAAACCTGAATTTCCCAGAACAATGTTTCATGTAAAATTACCATATAACCCTCCATTTAAAGTAAGTTCAGCAAACCTGTATTTCATGAAAGATCCAACAAACAAATTTAATATTTTAATCAACACAGGTGCAGATATTTCCATTTTCAAACCCAAAACAACAGAAAATTATAATCTAAGACACCCCGAAAATTTAAATATACAAGTAACAGGTCAAAAAATTAATACCACCGAATCCGTTCTCATACCATTCAATTTTAAGGATCCACACAAAGTTTATGTATACAATTTAGATACAGACTTTGATGGCTTTGTAGGTAACGACTTTCTACAACATTATAAATGTAGGATAGATTTCGGAAATAATCAATTAATTACCAACTTTGAAACTATACCTCTATTTGAAGTTAACGATTATTTAACCTTACAACCAGTTACAAATTCAAAGAAAAATATTAATCATCACATTTCAGGCAACATCATTAATCAAAATCTTAATTTTTTCGAACCACATACTGAAGAAGTATTTGAATTTTATTGTGACACTGACACTATACCGCTAGCTCAGAAACATGAAAAAATACGCCTACCTAACACCTCTGCAAAGACAAACGTACAAAGTGATTTTTTCGAGACAACATCTAATGTAAATTATCAAAAATCAGACTCATATCAAACAGATAAAATTCCTAAACTTTTAGACATGTCCTGTGAAAACAAAAATCAAAATTCTACTTTTACCGAATCACGTATCAAAAGAATATTTAAAAGTAAAGTACAAGAAACAGAAAAAACTTCAAATGTAACCCCTAACGTTAACCCACAAAAAATAAACCTTTCGAAAACAAAATCATGCCGTATAGATAAATCTAAATTGGTAAAGTTAAATTTAAACATTTCAAAAAATAATTCGAAACAGATAAAACCAAAAACATTAAACAAAAAAATGTCTATTTCGCAAACATTATTTAAAATTAGTAATAAAATACTCAGGAAATCTAAAATTCGAAAGACAAACAAGGTAAAGAACAATTCAAGAAACACGCATACAATCCTGCGTAATCAAAACAATAGAAAAATCTATACACCCCACACAATCAGGAAAATGTACCGACAAAATCCATTTGTGTCTCCTGAAAAAACAATTCCAAAAATCGTTGAATTTTCAAACTTAAAATTTGAACCAGTCCAAAAATTCAAATCTATATTTAAACTTAATTGATAACGATAATACCGATTCTTGTCTCAACCATATGCCGACCCTGCGAAATAAAACACTTACACAAAAACTTGCAACCCAAAATAATTTTCAAAATTATCTCACAAATTTTTAGTCACCTAATCGAAATCTTTTAGAATATTACTACCTAAAATTAACAGTTTATATTAAAGATATTCTCCACTTTTCTCAAATTTTCCTAAATTAATATTACTAGAAAATCTTTAAAAAATAATTGTACGATATATCAACTAACTGCATAGATCAATTATTGATCAAAAACACTTCTTATGTAAATAATTTTATTCCGTTCCTCTATTACTAGGACATTTCGACATTTCTTCTCCTGTAATAAATTCTACAAAACCTTAATCATAAGGAAATACTTTTGTTCATTTAAATAAATGCACATAAAATATTTACATTTAATTCGAAGAAATTCATAATAGTAGTACTACTTTGATAACAGTGCCTTGAACTTTTGCACAGAGGCACTCTTGTATGTTTATAAACTTAAACATTTTAACAAGAATTTCATGATATTCAATACCTCAATATTGCATTGTGCTCATTATGATGTTTCATTACACCAACATAAACGCTTTACAAGCACAAGTAATAACAGCTGTTAATTAGATAATAATTAATAGCAAGGGCAGAAATTTAAATAATATACATTAAGAAATTTTCAGACTTTAAATTAGAACCTAAATTCAGAACATACCTTTTCAAATTAAAAAAAATTGAATTACTCGAAAACTCTGAAAATTTACAAACATACAAAAGAAATTTCAGGAACTGAAAATCAATCGTTCTTCAAAATATTCAAAATTCATTTGAAAGTCGAATGAAACTTCAGATAACGAAGACGAGATTAAAAGACGAACAAATTACCCAAGAATTTAACACATTTTCTAGACTTTACAAAACAAAATCCTCAATAGATTAAATTCTAAAATACAAATTACAAACAAACTCTACACCTTACACCATTTGACAACTTTTATACTTATACGAGACAAAACTTCTAGTAGATTACGAAAACAAAACGTAAAACTACAAATTTCACACAACTACTATATCGAAAAAATTGTGAACTTACTTCCACACAATAATTTCACTAAAACATCTCCCTCTAAAAAGAAAACTACGAAATTATTCTGTAGTTTAGTAATAACAAAACCAACATTAACTCAAAAACACAGACGGACAGAATTATTTCTCTTTAGGATCAATATTAAGACATTTATTTTCAACATTATTTTAAAAATCAAAAAAAAAATTTAGAGATTTCAAAGGAAAATATAAAAAATAATACCTCAAAATTTCGAATACTTATACTAGACCAATATACAAAATTTATCATCATATTTTAATTCTTCAACTACTAATCAGAACCTATCAAGAACCCCTGATAAATAAGGTTCCGTTTATAAAAATAGGTTACATCAAAAACAAATATAATTGGCAAGAACTAACAAACCACGCCAAAAGTTTTATAAAAAACGCAAAATTTGTCGAAAACCAAATCGCAAGGATCCTAACAATACTTTGGTAATCACCAAAACCCCAAAAGCACCGTTCGACAAATCAATATCGACCCATTTCAATTCTCACACAAAACATACACTGACACCTACAAAAAATTGACAAATTCACACAACTTACACTGTCCTACACAAGATTGCAAAATCAATCGTAAACATCCTTATGTTACAATTTCGACACTATAATCATGTAACAGGAACATTTACATTCTCTCATTCCCTGACCAACTTCTTCAAATAAAAAGAAATTATTTTCTCGTAACATTTACATAGAATTATTATCCGAAACGTACATCACCCTAATTCTGACAAGTAGTAACCATTTCACGAATTTAGTTTCAAACAATTATTCCTTCAAAAATCTCATTTATAATTTTCCGAATAATTCCATCAGTCAATCTAACTAATAAGTGAATCCTCTTATTCTTATATTGACAACTCCATATCAAATGAACACGCGGTAACTACCCATCTTTAACACTACTCCAGAAATTGAAATTCTGTAAGTTTAATTTTCCCACTCAGAAAAAATTATCATGCAAGAAAAAATATCCCAAAGTCTTCTAACATTCAGATAGTTCAGTCCACCCTATGAAACTCAATCTTAAAGCCCTATGTAATCAAGAGAAATGAATATTTAATTAAATATGATATTAACAATAAATGATAGTAATAAAATCGATAATAATTCATTTTTCTCAATCCACACATTATTTTAGCAATACCATTCTACGCTGTGTTTCACAACAGCAACGCCTCATGGTTATTTTCCAAGTGTACAACCCTGTTAAAACTATTCCACATACGAATAGCAACTATTGTGACATACATTCGAAACAAAATATTAAAATATTGCGATAATACATTATAAATATGATTATTATCCTAATAAGTTATATACCCGACTACATGACGATCATACAGGAGACTAAATATATGATCGGTACACTATTTTACAAAATAGCGTGTATTAATTACCGTCCGAGACCAAAACAAAAGAAAAGTTAAAAATCGTTTCGATAACCACGTTTCAAAAATTGACCAAATACCAAACTGACAATAACACCTATTTCTACAAATAATCTCAGATGACAAAATAAATTGCAAAACAATTTAATGACAACGGTACTTTCAAAAAGTAATGTTCTTTTCAAAATTAATCATTTCAATCAACTCGAAAACCTAATTAAAAACAAATACCTGTTACAACTTCAGTAATAAAAAAATTTTCAACGCGACTATTCAAAAATTGCAAGTTGAAAAAGAAACTTTCAACAAATATCGAAACATCAATTTTAGACATGACTAAAGACATAGAAAACATCCATGCAAAACTGAAATTTATTGAAATCTGCGAACAACTTATGGCAAGTTACTTATTTATTGAGGATAACCTAAATGACATCCTAAATTCCATCACTTTCGCGAGGCTTAAAATAATTCACACGTCAATTATAAATCCAAAGGACTTAGTAAATTCTCTACAGGAAATTTCGCAAAACCTACAAAGGAACGATTTACCGCTTCCAATCAAACTATCAAAGGTTGCACAGTACTTAGACATTATAGAACTAAAAGCTTTTCAAACAAGTTCGGATCTAATATTTGTGTTAGACATACCTTTAATAGACCCTCAAACATATTCAGTATTTCAATTATACCCTATTCCTATTTTGGATAATAGAACTGGTTTATATCATGTATTATCAACTTCTCAAAAATATATCGCGAGAGATGATGATTCATTAATGTACATACCTATCTCGAACCTTGAAGAATGCAAACCTCTTTATTTCAACACCAAATTATGTCCAAATTTATTTGCATATCCTATTGACAACAATGCCATATGCGAAGCCCGTCTCTTCAAGAACCTCAAAACTCTGCCAGAAAACTGCCAGACGTCATTTATCATCAGCCAAGGCTACAACGTCCAAAAAATAGACGAAAACACATGGTTAGTTATTAACGCAGAACCTCTACAAACAACCATCAACTGTCCAGAAAGAAATTCAAAAACTGAAGTCATCTACAAAAATTCAATAGTAAAATTACAACCAAATTGTTACGCCTTCATAGGCATCACAAAAATTCAAGCCAGTACCAATGAAGTAACCGATGTAAAAGACGACACTCATCCAATCCAAATTCCATTTGAATGTTGTAAACATATTCCAGACAAAATCCGAGCTCCAAATCTTAAACCACTAAAATTAAACAATCTCAATACGGAAGACCTCGAAGTTGCCAAACACAAGTTGGACCAATACTCCAGAGATTTAGATGATTTGATCAACGAACCCTTTATAACAAAACACATATCCTGGTTCACCTATTTTATCATTGTGCTAATAATTGGACTGTTATTTCTGTACCTATTTTGTAAGTGCAGAACAAAAAGACGAAGACTAGCCATCGATGTTTCTGCATCACCCCCATCTCCACCGAGGCCTAGCAAACCCTACAGGACATTTGCTAACCTATTTCCTTCACGAAGACGACCTACCTTAAGAAGAGAAGACAACGAAGCCGAAGACATAGAACTTACATAAAGACAAACTGTTTTGTGCCTTTTTACTGACTTTCAGTGCTGGACTCTTCGGTGAATTTTATTTCATTTGTTTAATCATTATATTTCATTATTTTTCTATCATTTGTTAATTTCAATTTTATTAACATTTTTACGTCGTTTTCATTCAAACCCATCATGCTTATATTTTATGCTTTCACAGTAAAGCTATATTTTAACCTTAGGAATATTTTATCCTATTTTACAATTCGAACCTAGTATGTTTGTATTTTACGCTTTCTTGCCAAAGCTATATTTTAACTCTAACATTTTTATGTTATTTTATTTTATGAATCAAGCTTATTGTGCTTGCATTTCATATTTTAGACGCTAAGGTTATATTCTGTGTTTTAAACCTTACGATTTAACATTTTTGTATCTTTTATATTTTCCAAATTGTACCATTACCTTTTATATACATTTTATATTCATTTCAAAAGTTGCTGCATAAAACACCAACTTTTTTTATAAGGGGGAAGCTGTTATATTAGAAATATACTATGATATATAATATTATCGAGACAGGCTTAACCTTCTCAAACATATCGTATTACATACTGCGTAACAGCTCTTCTCAATAACCGCTCACGCTGCATGAGCATTGTATTTCAATTCTAAGTAATCCTGATTGTGCTGAATCAGCAACACTGTTTCCTTTGTTCTCAAAACATTATAAATATTACCAACAACCTTTTTGTAATCAGTCTTATACTCACTTTCGATTAAACTACTTCTAAATTATTATTGTATTTTCTTAACGAGTCAACGTTGACTCCAGTGTAACAAATAAAGTTTCTTTTTAAAAAGTTATTCAAACAATCCACTATCTAACATATATATATATATATAAATCTCACTATTCATCCAGCGTCCATATGTTATAAAATTACATATGATTCAACGTCTTCTACCTTTCTGCGTCTATATACGGACGCTGAAAAGTTTTACCTTGTTTACACCGTTGCTATAGCAATAGAATCCTTGCACTATAAACATTTTTATAAATTTGAATTTAGGGATTTCATTTTTTGAGTCTCAGTTTGTCAAGTACAATTGGTATAGGAAGTACAGCTGTCGTTAAGGACGCAGAAATATTATAAAAATGTATAGACGATTTACCAGTGTAGTTAATGTTTACTGCCGCTAGGAGGTGCGCTTGCTGGTGCGAATATATTTTAGGAGTATATTTTTACAACACATCGTCGATGATTATGCGTCCTTAGGTCTGGCAACAACGCAAACTTTTTATATGTGTTGCAAACGGGCGACGAAACCGAATTCTTGTTCTGTTTTAGTGCGACCACGTGCAGTCAAATATTTCATTTGTTTAAGATTGTAAATTTAGCGGTACAAAATGGATACAAGATCGAGAAAAATGGTACAAATGTGTCTTAGTTCAACTACTAATCCAATAATGTTACCAAAATGGGAGACAACAAAATGCGTGTCATTAGAAGGAAAAAATAATATTTTAAAAGGTAAGTAATAAATAAAGTGTTTAGTAAAAGTTTGTTGTTAGTATATTATTCACTTATAATATCACAAGAACTTAAATTATTTCCAGGAATAATTTAAGCTTGCGTGGTATTCGGTAAGAAAATTTCACACCACTTAACACCATAATTTGGAAAAAAATTATTAATCCAACCTGACATTTTAAATTAATTTCACTGCTTGTCAAGTTGGCCAGGGTATTGTTGTTTTTGACATATGTTGATTTGTCATTTTTGTTTAACCGGTTCTGTCACAAAGCTTAATAATTACTAATTTAAAAGGTCTGTACGTTGAGTTTAATAAGTGTATAGCGAAATATCGCGATTGTTTCAAAATATTACATATATGTCTTAAAACACAGACATCTAATTAATTCGTCACCTTCCTATTCACCATTAAGAAGAGAGGATGGGTTAGAATTCAAGCAACATTTAAATCTTACTATGTTTGTACATCCTACGTTTTTTGAATTATAAATTGTTAATGCATTAATTTAACAAATTTGTGTTTTCTGTTTAATGAAACTTTATAGCGAATAATAAATAATAATGTTAATTCAGAAATTTTGCATTATTCACAGGTACATCTACATTATTTAACGGTTGTAGATCATATGTTTACCTTTTCAACTGTCAAAAAATTTTCACTTAAATATCGTGGCGCCTCGAAAAAATTTCCGGAATTTTTTTTTAATTGCCATGGTAACTAGTCAAAATTAAGGTATCTTATTGGTTAAAAAATAGAGGTGTGAAATTTATACAATATGTTGCTCTTAAAAATCTTGCTTGTGTAATAATTAATAAACACTAGTCTTTTGCAATTGTATAATTTAAAATAATATTCAGTTTAGCCACTTACATAATTTTCATTCATTCATCAACTGACAAGTTTCAAGTTCGTAATTTCATTGATTAAACTAATTTTATTATTTGCATTTAGATTGCACTTAATACATTCAAATGGACTAAAGTTATAAAAGATAAATAATGTAGTTGTTTTTTTTTAAATACCAGTTGTACCCTAATAGTATCCAAAATTATTAAACTCAGTATTTGTAATTGTCAATTTTATCTCGTAAAAACATTTTTAGTAGATAAACACAAATTTTTAAATTAAATTTTAATAAAGAATCCATAAACAAATACAAATCGATCGGACTAAATAATTATTCTTTTTGCCGACAAAGTAGGTCTGCCTGAACCAAATTTATGTTGATATCTACTAAAATACTATATTTCTCAAAAGATTCAATCATTTGATTAATTATTATTTTCTGTCGATCGTCAGCATAGTATTGATTTTGCAGACAGTTACTACCTAATTACTGTCTACAAAATTAATACTTTGCTACTGTCGATCGGCGAAGAAATTATGTGTTAAACACGGCAAAAAAAAACTCTTTTCGTGCCTTGACTGGTTTCCTAGTCGTGGCACGAAAAGTGCTACTTTTCTGCCTAGTTAAACCAATAACTGTTTTTTTATTAACTTTTGACAGCTGCACTTGAGCGATAAGTTGTTCTTATTTAAAAGTATAAACTTAGATATTTTCAGATTTAAGATTTTTAGATATTTTTTAAAGAAATCTTTCCTCTTAAATACAAAATATTATGATACTTAAATAATCATATACAGGGTGAGAAATAATACATTTTTAAGGAAAATACATATACAGGGTGTCTCACTTTTAAATAGCAGGACTTCAACAGTCGTTAGAAGACCTTATTTTAAGACTAAAAGTTCCTATAAACATGGGACCTAAAACGCTTCGCTTCTGAGATACATTACGTTGAATTTTTATTTTTTTTTAATTAATTTATTTTTTAACAAAATAAGCACTGATAAAGAAATCGTCATGTTGTGGCGAAAGATTTACTATTTGAGAGCAAATAATTTGACACCGAAAATCATCGCATATTAATTCCAGTGGCGAAGATAGAGGGGTATCTATAAATATTTTTGTAAAAAAAAGTATAGCCGAATTGAAATTTCGCAAATGTTTTCGAAAATTATGAAAGGACATTCAATTTTATCCAGATAAAGTCCTCTTGTCCGAAGTCGGTAGGATGTGGTGTTCTCAAGAAAAACTGAAAATATTGTTTAGAAGTCAAATCAAAACTTTTAAACATTGTGTTATACCTAAATTAAATAGTTCAAAAATTCAGTCAAAATTGTTTTTAATTATTTAAGTGGAAATAAATACCATTACCATAACCATTTTCTTCGATACATACTGGCTCCGACGCTGAATAGAACGTCTATTCAGCGTCGGTGTCAGTTATGTGAATATGATGGTTTTCATTTCGAACATTTACTTTGATTTAATATGGTTTTCGTTATTTATTTTTGTATTTATTTCCATCGAAATAATTAAAAACAATTTTGACTGAATTTTTGAACTCTTTAATTTAGGTATAACACAATATTTAAAAATTATGATTTGACTTCTAAACAATATTTTCGGTTTTTCTTGAAAACACCACATCCTATGGACTTAGAACAAGAGGATCTTTTCTAGATAAAATTGAACGCCCTTTCATATTTTTCGAAAACATTTGCGAAATTTCAATTCGGCTATACTTTTTTTTACATAAAAATTTATAGATACCCCTCTATCTTTGCCACTGGAATTAATATGCAATGGTTTTCAGTGTCAAATTATTTGCTCTCAAATAGTAAGTCTTTCGCCGCAAATTACGATTTTTTTTATCAGCGCTTATTTCATTAAAAAATAGATAAATAAAAAAAATAAAAATTCAACGCCCTGTATCTCAGAAACGAAGCGTTTTCGGACCCATGTTTATAGGAACTTTTAGTCTCGAAATAAGGTCTTCTAACGACTGTTGAAGTCCTGCTATTTAAAAGTGAGACACCCTGTATAAAAATTAGTTTATTTGTCGTTTTTGATAAAGAAATGTATTATTTTAACAAAGTTTTACCTAGCTAAATGCATAGTGACGTAATAATAACCTGGTATATCATTTACAGGATGACCAAGAATGAGCTTTAAAAATGAATAATTTGAAACTTTTTATTTTGAATTGAGGCAGACGCTCATTTATTTATAATTACAGTTTATGAATTTTTTTATCGTACATGTTTTTAGTAAATAAAAGCCAGTATCTTGAGGTGAGCTGATGTAAAAATTTAATATACTTACAGAACTAGTTTTTTTTATTAAGTCTGAGAAAAAGATGCAAAGATTTTGAAAAGTTGTTAAGCTGAATATTTGCCATAGATTTTAAAATAGTTTGGTATATACATGTACATTTTCTTTTACAAGATTTGTCTGAATATACATCACTGCTTCCGATGAAAAGTTGCGATTCAGAAAATCACTTAGACGATAGTCCTTTGTTTTCATCTGATAGTGAACAAGACCCAACCTACGTTCCCGATTCAGATTACAGTGAAAAAGAAACCGAAGATCCCTATGAGTATCAGGTAAGTTATTATATAAACCCAAAAATTGTTTAACTAAAGATCAATAAATTGTTTCCTTTATTTTTAGACTGCTTCTCAAATGAACTCGGTTTCATCGTTCAAAAATAAAATTTGTAACGCACCATTGTCAGCTTTTGAGCCATCTACAAGTTCAAATATGTTAGAAAACAAAAGAATAAACATTCTCTCAAATGTTATTGTAAAAAGCACTGCTACAAGTACATCACATCACTACGAGGATAATGATTTGCACACTAATTCTTCATGTACTCCTGTTAAAGAGGTATGTTTTTATAAAGAGCTCATTTTGTGTCAAAAACTATAAAGTTTGCAATAAAAAATGTAAGCGTAATGACCCGTCACTGTTACGTTTACATTTATAATTAAAATATTATAGTTTTACAAAATATTGTAAAACAATATTTCCCAAACATCCCATTAAAAAATAACTTTAAAATATCAAAGTAATTTTAGAATATTTCTATCTATCTTCGTTTAACATCATTTAGACTGTTTAATTTTCAACCTGGCGACAAAATACTTAAAACAATCTTATTAAAAACATTTTGTTTTCGAGTTGAGCACAAAATGGTTATCAAGATTTTATTTTTTCTTCATTTTCTTGCAGAATGGAGATGAAAATGTTGTTGATTCGACTACACCTGAAGAGAAGCAAGCCGAAACATCAAATAAAATGAATTTCCGAAAAAAAAAGTATAAGTGCACCCGCAAACCAGATTTCTGTTTCTTTTGTGAAAATGAAGTGCAGAATTTTGCAAGGCACATCCAACGCAATCACCGTGGAGAAACTGAAGTTGAGAAGATTTTAACATTGCCACAAAAATCAATCGAAAGAAAACGAGCTATTGCATGCTTAAGGAAAAAGGGAAATTTTATTCAAAATTCAGTGGTATTTTTTAAACCAGTACACAAAAGTCTACTAAATAATTCTGAAGAGAACTATATTCCTTGCCCCTTCTGCTTAGGGTCTTATTCTCGAAAACTTTTATGGAAACATAAAAAAGTTTGTCCACTAAAAAGAAATTCTCCGTCAACTTTGCACCTTAGTGAAGGACAAAATCTTATGATACCTAATACTGGGACTAATTTTGACTTAAAAACTAAAGTGTTTCCGAGAATGTTAGCAGATAAAATATCTCTAACGGCCAAAAAAGATGCACTTATATGTACATTTGGCTCGAGATATTTGAACACGCACAGAGAGCAGCATCATGTAAATGTATGTTCAAGGAAAATGAGAGAATTAGCCAAGGTACTGATAGAATCCAGAAAATTAAATTCCTCTATAAAAAATTTGTTTGATCTTCTTCAACCACAGTTTTTTGACATAGTGGTTCAGAGTGTAAAGATCATTGCCAAATATGATCCGCAGAAAGATATGTTTGAATCACCAACTTTTGCAATGAATATTAGTAGATCTTTGAAAGACTGCTGTGATATTGCAGTTTTGCATATTATTAAAAGAAAATATAACTATTCTAACATATCAGCCTCAGAAGCTGAGGCAAATATTGGAGTATTTAGACGTTTATTAGAAAATATGTGGAAACATGAAATTTCGAGTCAAGCAGGAAACGATCTCAATACAAAAACTTGGAATAAAATTACCCTCGTGCCGTTGGCAGCAGATTTAAAATTATTTAGAAAATATCTGATAGAAAAAGCAAAAGAAGCTGCATTAAATTTACAACAGGATATTAAAAACTTTAAAGCTTTTACACTGTTAATGGAAACCGTGTTTTGCAGACTACTTCTTTTAAACAGAAAGAGAGTTGGTGAATTGCAGCGGATGAAGGTTGCAACGTATATGTTGACAGAAGAAACCAATAAGAAAAATTATGAAGAATTTACCGATGCAATTACCCCTGCAGAAAAAGTACTGTTAAAACATTTTAAAAGAGTTGTCACTAGAGGCAAACGGGGACGAGGAGTTCCAGTTCTGTTTAGTACAGACATACAGCAACATATAAATTTACTTTTGCGAGCACGATCTGAATTTGTTAGAGAAAGTAACTTATTTTTGTTTGCTAATCCTGCATCAGAGCAGCAGCCTATACTTGGATACAAAATAATTCAAAAACACGCACGTTTGAGCGGTGCAAGAAATCCTGAGGCTTTAACATCTACAAAACTAAGAAAACATTTGGCAACTCTAACACAAATTTTTAGCATGACTGAGAATGATGTAGAGCAGTTAGCAACATTTATGGGCCACACGTTAAATGTTCATAAACAGGTGTATCGCTTGCCCGATGATGTGTACCAAACTGCCAAGATAGCCAAATTATTAATTTTAATGGAAAGGGGTGAAGCAGGCAAATATAAGGGAAAAACTTTAGATGAAATAGATCTAAATATGGATGATGAAATTATAAATGAAAATGAGATAAACGATGATTTAGAAAATGATATAGAAAACAATGAAGATAAAAATTATGATGTAGGACAGAAATTGGATGAAGATATTGAAAAATATGAGACAAATAGTAACGAGGACTCACTTCCTAAAACAGCTTTAAACTTAAAATCTGACAAAAGTGTCATGAAATCTAAAAAGCGTGTACTAATACCTTGGACAAGTCAACAGAAAAAAATTGTAACAGACTTCTTCAAAACCCATATTAAAGAGAAGAAAGCTCCCAAAAAAGAAGAATGTGTTAGTCTTATAAAAATGTATCATGATGTGCTTGCAAACAAATCGTGGACGAAAATTAAGGTGTTTGTTCAGAATTTATATGTTAAGAAAACAAAATTTGATTCAGATTAATCTAGTAAATAAATTTACTTTTTCTATCTAATATATTCACTTCCATTATTTTAACATTTGTTCTAAATGTGTGTTTTACTGTCAGTTAAGTGATAAACAAATTTTGTTTTCAGAGATACCCGTCATAAATTAAACTAATTTTTTATTACTACACATTTCTTTATTTAAATTCACAAATTTAAGAACATATGCACAAATTAACTTGCTACGTGAATATATTTTTTAACTGGCACTGCGACATTAATTTTAAAAATCCTTGTTTATCATAAACCTGGTGAGTAAAACACGATTTTAGCCTAAGAAAGAAAAAAAGGTTTTTGTTTACTATCAATGATTTATATTTTTTTATCTAATAAATATAAAATGTAATATTTTACAAATATGTGGGTTTTATTTTACAAAAATTCAATTCTTTGTTATACTTGTCACAAAAGAAGTTTTACCCATTGTGGCTGAAAATTTGCATAAATTCGATGCAAATATGTAGATACTTCGAATGTGTATGAAATGCGAGCAAAAAATCAAAAATAGCCTTCAAAAATTGATTTAAAATTATTTCAAAAGTTTTTTATTTTTTAAATATTGTATGGATATGATACATTCAGTGTATTACAGCAGAGTAAAGTTTTTGAAATTTCGCAATAAAAATGTTTTCAAATTTTTTTCAAATGAACGGCAATCTTTGAGTTAAACAAGCTTAAAATGAAAAAAATTACTTAAGAAAAATATTTTAATGAGAAATTAACAATTTTTTGTTGCATATAATGATTTGATTTCTTTAATGGTATAAAAGAAACTTATATTAATAGTTTTCATACTGTATATTTTTCATTGTAAATTCAGTTTTTTAAACATTTTCTAAACGATGTTAGGAGGCATTTTAGGCCAAATGATGCCACAAGTAAAATAGATATATATTCTGAAAGCTTATGACGAGACGAGTTGATTGGTACCGCTAGAGGGCGTAATCTCTGTATAAGAAACGACACTATATATGAGGAGTCTAACTACATGTTTTCAATGATTCTGAGCCGAATGGTGAAGTTCCCTGCTCGATAGCTCTAATGGTTCGCGAGATATGACCGAAAATTGAAATAGATGAAAATTCCCCGAAAATTCTGAAAAATTCCTGAATGGCGTAACCACCATGGGAACTTCACCATTCGACTCACAATCATCGAAAACATATTGTTAGACCTCTCACTTGGCCATATTGTCGTTTCTTATACAGATATTACGCCTTCTAGCGGATTTTTCCAAGATCCTAGGGCACTACAAGTGGTACCAATCAACTCGTCTCGTCATAAGTTTCCAGAATATATACCTATTTTACTTGTGGAATCATTTGGCCTAAAATGCCTCCTATGGCTAACATCCTTTCCTATTTTATATTCCAAAATAGATACTACGGCCTATGCAAAATGAGAAATACCAAAAAACAATTCATAATTGCATAAAAATACACATATTTCAATTTAACTTGCACTACAAAGTAATAAACAAGTATTTAAAAAAAATTATAAATCACAGAAAATAAAAAGTAAAAGTAAAGTAAAAATGTAAAATAATTGACAAATAGCCTTAATGTCTATACTAATGTGACTCCTCTTTTCAGTGGTCTTATTCTATCTTCGTGGCTAATGTTATCTTGGATTCCTAGATTCCAGTGTTTCTATGTATATTTTCTATAAGAAGAAACAATATGATGTTTTGGCAAGATATTGCTGTTTAGAATCAAGTTAAATTTAGAAAAAAAGCGATCAACGTTCTTTGCTATAAATTTGAAGTCCTGTTATATGGTATGATCAATTTAATTCAATAATATTCCGATTTTTCTATTTTCTTTATCATCCAGTGGCATGTACTAAACGTCAAAATTATCCCAATTAGCTATCTACTATACTATGACTAAATATTTTCAATAGACTAAATGTTCATGTCATTTAATGGCGCTTCAAATTTTTCGCTAAAAATATTAAATAACTTTTTCTCTAAATTCACCTTGCTCTGAATTATAGATAATTACTTTTTGTCAAAACTCCCCATTCACGTAGTTGTAAATATTTAATCACCTTAGTTATTTTAACATGATTTAATGAAAAAAGATTTAAAAGTTAATCTTTAAGACGACGTGTAAGATTTGTAGTAAAATAATATGCCAGAAGTTATATGGCTAATATAACTTTTCGGAATATTAATTCTCTACTTACCTACGAGTAGGCATGTCTGAGATAAATATCAAATTTTACTACTATGTGATTATAATTGAATTAAATTTAAAAAAAATCAGTTGAAAATAATTACGGTGTATGTAAAAAAATCTTCTAAAACAACACATTAAAAGATTAAAAATATTAAAATATATAATAAAAATACATAAGTAACAATAATTATAAGATCTGAAAAAATAAATATGCAAATTATTGTTGAATAATAAATATTAATGTATTAAAATTAGTTCTTTAAAATAAATGAAATAATATGAAATGTATTTAAAACAATACACATGTCTCTCTCTATCTCTCTCTCTTTCTCCCTCCCTGTGACTGTTAAGTTAAATCATAACTGATTAACATTTTCCAAATATATTAAATATGACAACACTGTAGGACGTAAAATTGGTTGTGAAATGGAAAAAAATATTCATTGGGACCCAGAAAAAATAGATCAATCTCAAAATATACACGGACGTAGAAACAGTCCTATAATGTCCGGATGCTGAAAGGCATGTGTTATATACCTGTACAAATTTCCTACCAATCAATTAAGTTAGCTTAATATACTCAATGTATATCGGCAAAAAATAGTGTTTCCTATGTATCTACTGTTATAGAGTCCTAAAAACTGTTCTGGACGCTGAATCGCTACTATGATGAAAAGACGCAGAAATGCTAGTTGGATGTATATATATATATATATATATATATATATTTGTGATGGTAAGTATTTTATTGGCCACAATGTATTGTCTGCAGGATTCTCTGGGTATATAATAATCTGAAAAGTCTCTTCTGCAGGACAAGCACGCGATTTATGTTGGATGCACATCCGCAAGCAACAATGTTATATGTTAAATGAGAATATGCTATTGCTTAATACACACTCAACAGAGCCTCTCTGCAAAGAACACTCTTTAGTTGCCTTATGGCATAATAGGCTTGTTTTAATTTTGTGCAAACTTGATTTATCTGTAGATCCCGACAGACTGTCATCTATAAGTGTACCCAGAAACTTTACTGATTTAGAGAAGCCATCATTAGGAATTTCTAAAGCGAGATCATTTGGGGGTGTTCTTCTTTTGGAAAAGTAAAGGCATTCAGTCTTACCGATATTCAAAATAAGAGTGTTGTTATGACACCATTCCTTACATATTTGCAAGATATCTGATATTTTAATTTTTAGTTCGTTTCCGTCAATTCCTGACAACAGGGTGGTACCGTCTGCAAACATTACAATTTGTCCGTCTTGAATTTTATTAGGAAGGTCGTTAACGAAAAGCAAGAAAATCAATGGTCCCAATACTGATTATATTCATCAGATAAATAATTTGATACTCTAGCTATAACTATATCTATCTATAACTCCAAATTATTTTCGAACATACAAAGCGAGCCAAGACGAAATTACAAGACCAAGTGTTTTTTTATTAAATGGAATGCTATATATGTATATCAGTACATTTTTTGGAGCCCCTTTCTAGGCTCTATTCATTTGTTATATTAGCATTGAATATCTTCCAACCACTTGGACGTAATGAATTTTTTTGTTGAAATAATGCAATCTGCAGATGGATATTAAAAAAATCACCACAGTTACAATTATGGGTTTTAAGAAAAACTTATGTGAATACCAGTTATGAGACATATAATTAATGTTTTTGAATCATTTTCATTTCCTAGAAATGTACAGGGTAGCCAAAAATTGTGTTTCAATTAAGAACATTTTAGATTGAATTTTCTCAATTTTTCCAAATGGAACACCCTGTATATTTTTCGACGAATGTGATGTAGAAATGAAAAACGAACATTTTTTGTAGGTACTTCCCTATGGCTAATTGCAATCATTTTCGTTTTATAAATAGATAAGTGTCAAATTCAAGAATAAACTTTAAAAAAGAGTTTCCCTCAAATAATTCATTAGAAAAATTTATAATAGGTGTTTGACGTGTTGCCCATTTTGATTGACACACGTCTTTATGCAATTTTGAAATAAGGCCATTTAGTGGGACCATTTCTTCCAATCCATTGAAATGAGTAAATAGTATTTAACCGGTCCTTTACTGTAACATTTTTTTTTTGTACATTTTTTTCTGTTTTCGTTATTCGACAAGCAATAAAACCTCAGTTTGGTATAAATTGTCGCATACAAAGGAGCATTTATCACACTTATCGGTCGTTACAGTTTGTATCGAATTTAAAATATTTGGAGTTTTACAATATGAATTATAATAAAGTGGAACTTGTAGACATGACTTTTGTTTTGGGCGAGTCAAACAGAAATTGTTTACTTGCCAATAGAATTTATCACCAACGTTATCCTGAAAAAAGAATTCCTGATGTTAGCAGCTTCCAAAACCTTCTCGATAGTTTTCTGGAAACTGGAAATGTCGAATATAAAAAAAATGAAAGAATAAAACGTGTTGTGAACGAAGAAAATGAGTTTTCTGTGGTGCTGGTAACGGTTAAGAATCCCCATGTTAGTCAAAAAAAAGTGAGCTCATTAGTAGGAATAAGTAGACGGTCTGTGGGTCGAATCTTAAAAACAAATAAGTTGCATGCATATCATATTCAAATGCACCAGGAATTGTCTGATGACAATTTTCAAAAGCGCCTACAATTTTGTAATTGAGCCAGAGGTAAAATGCAACGTAATGTCAACTTCTTCGATACTATTTTCTTCAGTGATGAGGCAACTTTTCATAAAAATTGATTTGTTAATAGACACAATTTCCATTATTATGCTTCAGAAAATCCTCACTTTTTCATGCAAGTTAATAACCAATGCAGATGGTTTATAAATGTTTGGGGAGGAACTAATGGAGAACATGAACAATAGGGCCACATTTATTTGATGGTACATTGCTATTTATCTTCATTTTTTGTAAAACTATCTGCCACAATTATTGGTAAATCTCCCTGAAATAATTCGAAATAGGACGTGATTTCAGCAAGATGGTGTTTCACCACGTTATTTAAATGCAGTTAAAGACCACTTAAATATTACCTACCCTAATCAATGAATTGGAAGAAATGGACCCACTAAATGGCCTGCTAGATCCCCAGATCGTACAAAAATGGATTTCTTTTTATGGGGATACGTGAAGGAAATTTTTTATAGAGACACACCAACAACAGTACAAAATATGAAGGAAAGAATAATAACTGCCTTTACATCTACCACACCGGCAGTTTTAGGAACAGTGGGAACCTCATTTCAATAGCGCATAGAGATGTGTGTCAATCAAAATGGGCAACGTGTGGAACATTTATTATAATTTTTTCTACTGAGTTATTTGAAGAAACCTCTTTTTTTAAGTTTATTTTAGAATTTTGTAATTATTGCTCAATAAAACGAAATTGGTTGCAATTAGCCCTAGGGAAGTATTTACAAAAAATGTTCGTTTTTCATTTGTACATTAGTTAGATGTCTCGTAACTGGTATTCACATAAGTTTTTCTTAAAACCCATAATTGTGACTGTGGTCATTTTTTAAATATCCATCTGCAGATTGCATTATTTCAACAAAAAAATTCGTTACAATCCAAGTGGTTGGGAGATATTCAATGCTAATATAGGAATGAATAGGCCTAGAAAGAGGCTTCAAAAAATGTACTGATATCCATAGCATTCCATTTTAAAAAAAGGCACTTGGTCCTGTAATTTCGTCTTGGCTCGCTTTGTATGTTCGAAAATAATTTCCAGTTTTTTTTATCTAGTTTACTTGCAATTTTTTTAAAAATTTCTAGCTATCGTAGAACTCAAGATATCGAGGTCTGACGCACTGTTGCCCCACCCTGTATGTAAGTATCTTAAAAATAACTTATTGGCTAAGTGTGCATATGTGTTATACATGTGTTTCAGGACCTAAATCTTAGTCTGAACCCAGGTATATGCGAGTCATGCACAATTAATTTATACAAATTGAATTACTTTAAAATGGTGTATTTAAATACAAACGATATAGTAAATAGTTACTGCAAAATATTTGATGTAGATTCTGAAGATGTTAACTTAATCAAAGTCTTGGAATTCAATAAAAAACACAAGCGGCGCTCATCAACCAATCGTCCAGAAGCAGAAAAAAGTGGTTTAATGGAGGCATGTGAAGAATTTGATGCGAAATGTTTAAGTGTGGAAGTAAATGGGAAAATAGAGATTAAAGAAGGAACTATTCCTCATTCTAATGAAGATGAGTAAGTAGACTACTTAATTGTATATAGATACCTACCAACTTTAATACTTTATAACACAAGTTCACGATCAAATGCCATATGGAAACTGATCAGTGGTGTAACTCGATAATAAATAATCATTTGCAATATTCAAAATTTATTTTCTTGGATAAATAAATATTGTTCTACGAGTTTTAAAAATAAGATGATTGATGAATCTAATTATATGCCTGTATTTCAAAAACACCCTGCATAGAGATCATAAAAAGAGTTTGCCTGAAAGGTGAGAAAAAATCATCTTCCAAGCCAAATAGTGGCAATTTGGCACACTAGCAAAGCATAAGCTGCATTTTTTGGTAGGGCTAGAATGATTGGAGTATAATAATAATAATAATAATAATCTTTATTCATCCTATGAAATTTATACATTTATAGACAAGTCACAGAGTTAAACTACAGTATAAATATAGTAAAATATTAAAATAGTAAAAATACAAAATACAATATAAATAGTAAAAATATTAAAATAGTAAAAATACAAACTTATAGAATAACAAACTACATAAATTTAGAACAAAGGTATAAAATTAATTTTCACTGAGAAAAAATATTTCCATTTTCTATGATGAGTTGAGAAAACTCGTGTATGTTGTAGAGGCAATTTCGAGTTAGTATATTTTTTAATTTATTTTTGAATTTCATCATTGAGAGATTGCGGAAGTGCAGTGGCAAAGAGTTGTATAAACCAATTCCAATGTTATTAGTTCTGTGAAGTCTGTTTTGCGGTGTTAGCAGGTTGAGCTTATTTCTTGTATCATGTTCATGAATTTCGTTATGTGTGACATAACTTTGTAGGTTTTGTTTCACATAAAGTAAGTTTTGATACACAATAATCGAAAATAATGACATAATTTTTAGTGATACAAATATTGGTTTACATGTTTCGTCCCATTTAGCATTGACTATACTTCTTACTGCTGACTTTTGGATTACAAATAATTTTTGTAAGTGACTGTGTGCCGCATTACCCCAAGCCAATATCCCGTAAG
Organism: Leptura quadrifasciata; assembly: GCA_963675555.1. Taxonomy (NCBI): domain Eukaryota; kingdom Metazoa; phylum Arthropoda; class Insecta; order Coleoptera; family Cerambycidae; genus Leptura; species Leptura quadrifasciata. The sequence goes on from OY776676.1 coordinate 104,956,670, forward strand.
TGAGGAGCGGATGAAAAAGTGAGAGATAGGTTGTTAAGGCTGCTTGGTCATTTATGGTGTTCCTTATTTTCCTAATAGCATATATAGATTTACTTAGCTTTCCACTAAGAACTGTGATATGTTCATCCCATATTAAATTTACATCTATATTAACACCTAAGAATTTGACGTTGTTTATGTCTTGATTTGTACTGTTGCTTGATCTGGACTCAAATAGCAAACTTACAGTTTTACCTTCATTCAATACTAGTTGATTGGGTGCAAACCAGGCTTTTGCTTTTTCAATGATGCTGTAGAGGATATGCTGATAATCATCACCCTTGTCTACAGTGGACACAAAAGTTGCGTCATCCGCGTACATTACAGTTTTCACATTAATTGTTTGTAAAGATTCAGGCAAATCATTTATGTAGACAAGGAAGAGTAACGGACCCAACACTGATCCCTGTGGTACTCCTCTCTTAATTTCCATCATTTGGCTTTTATTATTTCCACACTGTACTAGCTGTTGTCTATTGTCTAAGTAAGATCTAAATAAATTTAAGCAATTCCCCCGAATGCCATAAAATTCTAGTTTATTTAATAAGATGTTATATTCAACACAGTCAAATGCTGCAGTTAGGTCCGTAAATATTCCTAGGCATTGATCTCTGTTTTCAAATGAGTTTTTAATGATGTTGGTTAAAGATAAGATTGCGTCTGAAGTAGACAGTCCCCGCCTAAAACCGAATTGTTGAGCACTTAATATTGAATTTGAGTCCAGATAAATAATCAAGTTGTTATACATCACAGTATCTATAATTTTTGATATAGATGGTAAAATTGAGATCTGTCGGTAATTTTGGGGTTGTGTGTTATCCCCCTTTTTATGTAAAGGAATCACTTTCCCCTTTTTCAATAAGGCAGGAAAGTGCCCTTCAACAATGCATGCATTTGTTAAATCAGCCAACGGTTCACTGAGCAGATTTACACATTTTTTTATTATATATATATTTATGCCATATATATCTTCAGTTTTCTTATTTTTCAATTTATTAATTATTATTTTTATGTCCTCAGATGTAACAGGATTGAAGAACATTGAATTCCTATTTTGCATATTTCTATTCATGAAGTTCTCAGTATTGGTTTTAGATGTTGGCAAATTTTGTACAAGAGATTCTGCATTGTTTATAAAAAATTTATTAAAATGATCAGCAGTTAAATTATCGGGGTACGTGGTTTGTTTGTTTTTCCTACCTGTTTCAAGATTTATTATATCCCATACGGTTTTACTATAGTTATCCGATTTATTTAGGCGGTTCAGGTGATAGTTTTGTTTGGCCTGTGTTAATAGTTTGTTGTATTCTGTTTTATATTTCCTATAAATTTCCCTGTGTTGATCAGTGGGACGCTGTCTGTAACAGCTGTACAAAAACAATAACCTATTTTTGGCAATAGTGACCTCAGGAGTTACCCAGTTTTTTGTACATTTATATTTATCCCCTGCGGGTACTAATGGAAAACATAGATTGTAGTAATATATGAATGTGTTGTGAAAAGCACTAAACTTCCCTTCCGCTGTATTATTGTTGTAAACATCGAACCATGTTTCCTTGCCTAAGTAAAATATAAGTTGTTCAACATTACTATTGCTATATTTTCTATTTAATTTTAAAGTATTTGTTTCTGTATTGTAAATATTTTCGAATAGCTCTAGAATAAGACCACTATGGTCTGAAATCCCTAAACTAATAATTGATGCATTCGGACAATTAAAATTTACAAAAATATTGTCTAAACAGTTTCCTTTATCATGTGTATGCTCGTAAATTTGTTGATGTAATCCAAAATTCATGAACAGATGATTAACTTTTAATGTGTTAGTATTTTTTTCCTGATTAAAATGTACATTAAAGTCACCAGCAAGAAGTATATTGGTATTTATGCTATAATTTTCAGCATTTATTAGGACAGTAAACATTATTTGCAGAAAATCATCAACATTTATCTGTTTTGTGGATCTATAAATGGCAATTATAATCAGATTAAGCTGTTTTATGTAACAAGCAGATATTTCACATATTTGTTCAACAGATTTCATAACTAAGTTCGTAATTTCATTAGCTTGTAGACTATTGTGAACGTATATACAACAGCCCCCGTTTTTTGTATTTAATCTACAGTAATGACTTACCATGTTAAACTGACTTATATTGTAACACCCAATCTCGTCAGATTTTAACCAATGCTCTGTAATGCAAACTACTTTAATGGATGTATTTAATGTTAAAAAGTGTTCTAATTCGAGTATTTTGTTTCTTAGACATTGAGCATTAAGGTGGAAAATGGAAATATTATTTGAGTTTGCTTCGGTATTCACTCCCTTGCTTGTATTTATGTCCCTAAAAAAGAATTTGGTTGATTTGTTATAATATTTTTTGGTTCATCATGTTGACTCAGAGTATCCTTGTGTTGGTTGTTGAGAAAGCGTTTCCCTAGTCGAAAGTTGAAACGATCATAGGTGATCATTTTGGGCCAGAAACTGGGTTCATACACTTGCTGTTTAAATTCAGGTGCTACTCCAATCATAAAGGACTGGTTGTCAGTTGTTTTAAAGTGAGTTGGTAGTTTCTTTACGTAAATATCTTCAGAGTTCGTTTGGTTTGATATATACTGTATTATGTTATCTTCAGTTATATCGTCTGTTACCTTAGATAAGAACAACCAGATTTTTTTATTTTTGTCTTCTCTTCCATGAAAAATCTTATTTCCTTCACCAATTCCAACTTTAGGTTGATGTCGTCTTCTTCTATCTGTACGGAATCCATCATCTCTTATGTCAGAGTTAGTATTCGCAGTATCCTTCTTTTTAGAATTTACTGAGGTGGGTGCATCCAGGTCACTTTCTATATTTATTACTTCTTGCATAATTTGGTTCTGTGCATTAATTAAATTAATCGCATTTGATGATAATTGATTATTACTATTATTTATTTTTATGCCTGAGTCTGTCCTTGTTTGTGAACCACCACTGGGATTTGGAAAGTATGAATGTTTTTTTCCATTTCTTTAACTTTGTTTTTTGTTTCCTGTTTATATTTCTTATCTACTTCTTGCCACTTGTTTTTTTCTTCTAGCAATGTTATTTTATTGTTTAATAGTTTGTTATTTAATTTTAATTCGCCTATTAAATCTTCTTTACTTTGCAACAAATTTTGTAATAATACTGTTTCCCTCTCAAAGGATTTCTTAATTTCTTCCAGCATTATATTGGTACTGTTTATTTCTTCTTTACAGCCACATTGCACTTGACCGTTTTTGTTTATTATTTTAAGACCTTGCATGCGGCAGGCACATGAGCAATGATATGATGCTTCACAATTGATGCATTTAACTCCACTTTGCACATTTTTATTGCAATAACTACACTTTGATTTAAAAATATTCAACTCATCTACATCTGTGGCTACACCATTGGCGGCCATCTTCTTCTCAAAAAGATGAAAGATGGAATATATAGGCAAATTTACTGTGATTTAGTTGCACGTCAATATAAAGGGGTTGCAGAGTAATTGTAACTAACATGGCAAATTTAGATAGAATGAATGCTTAAGGACTCGAAATAAATTTTTAAAAGTTTTGTACTGTCGTGAGCAAAAAAAATAGGACAACTGTTTTTTTCTAATATAAATTTGTCTCTATTTGAATATGTAATGAGTAGCTGAAATAAAACAGATATCCTTGAGTATTATTGTAATTTTTATTGTAAAGCGGATATGGTAAGGCTGGAGTTATTATTAAAGCAGAAGATGGATGGTCAATGAGACAAATTGCACTGTGTTATAATATTAACAAAAATTCGGTGTTTAACATTAAAAAAACAATAAACGGCACAACTAGTAGAAATCCTCGATCAGGGCGACAAAAGATATCCAAACAACAAGAGACTAACTATTAATATTTTGTTATTGCACCATTTCTATTTATAACTTCTATAAGCCTGTTTGGCATACAATTAAATAACCGTATAAAATAATCATCAGTAATAATATTTTCCCATGCATTATTTATTATTTGCAGTAATTCTTGGGCATTCTGTGATCTTGTGAACGATCCATGCTTTAATGGATGTCTGAAGGACGTATTTTCTGCTCGAAAAACTTAGAAAAATTAAAAAAAATAGGAAAAAGAAAAAATTAATTTTCTTTTTCCTCAACCTTTTCTTAATTCTAAATAATAAATATTACGTTCACAAAATTTTTAGGGTTCAACACGACTGTTTCAAATGGAGAATAATATAATAAATCATACTTACTGTCGTTTATGCTTAACTGCTGCTCTGATGGTATCAATTGGACGACGTCGTAACACTATAAATCTAACACTGTCTGTATCACACTCTCTTAAAATTAAACCTGAAAAGGAATTTTGTTAGAAAACACAACTAAAAGACAATATAAAGTTCAAAATGTATATATTAAATCTTTAAAAAATTTATGTTTTTACAACAACTTCTTTCAAGAGAAAATGTTAACAAACAATGGTCTGACCCGTGTACAACACATGGTGAGGAACGGGACGATTCATACGGTACCAACTACCATCCAATATGCAGTTTGATAAGCTAACGATGCACAAAAAGATTCAAAAAAAAGTTTCATGTAACTGAAATTTTTGGTGGGCTTTTGCTTGCCTGTCTTATAAACGTATTATTAAATTCACTTTAATTTTGGTCGCTCCTCGGAGCTTAAAATTGCTTGAAGCGTCTCTACTTCGATTGTATTTTACAATAACAACTTTTTACGTTCAGGCAAGGCAGATCCCATGCACGTGTGAGTACATGGTAATAATACTTTTTTGACTCCGAATCACTGAGGAACCGGCTTAGGGCAAACCCCGTCAAAAGTCATCATTTCCCCGTCAAAACCGACTGCTAGGAAATGATGGGGGTCCCATGTCGCTAAGGGCTATTTTCGCTATAACTTCCGATATACTTTGAATAGTCGTTGGACTAACTTGTCCTCATATTCAATACCTCGTAAGAGTTGCAGTGCTTGACAACGTGGATTCGTAAAAGGGTTTTTAATCTTGGAAATTTTGAAGTTCAAGTCCAATTTTAGTATACTTTCTAAAATTGGGTGGTCGGGGCGACATTACGTCCCTGTGCAGCGATATTTACTACACTTTCTAAATTAACGCTCCTTGAAGAGTTAGCGAAAATTTGGCATAAAAAATGCTCCGAAGAGCAAAAATATGTTTCCAAGAATTAAAAACCTCTTCCACGGCGTTTTTACGTGAAGCACGCTTTTCTTACGAAGTATTTCCTAAGTCGGATTTTGTTACAACGTCGAAAAGTATATCGGGGTTATAGCGTTCTTTAACACTCCCCTCCTTTCCGTGAATCTTTTTGTGCAACGTTTGGTAAAATTGGTTTTTGAAAAGAAAATGGATCATTGGATGTAGTCTCCCATGTGTTGTATTCGGTTATATTTCAGACCGGCCTATCTGAACATAACATAGATGCAAATCTAAAATGGTAATAAGTTTGAACATATATCGATGCATAGCATTCGATTGAATAATTGAACATTGGCTTTCAAAATGGCATAAAAAAAAAGAAAAATTCGAAAATCCTCAGATTCTCGATGACACAACACAAACACTTTCGACGCACTTATCTTTCTTAGCGTTCTTCCACTAATGCGGGCTTGCGTCTGCTCCTCCTCGTGTCTATGCCTCGTCGATCACTTTCGGTGTCGAACTGCCTTCTGGAACAGCTTAGGTGGTCCTTGGACTGCTTGGCTCCAGCTATACAATGGCTCTGCTCAGTTATATGAAACAATATAAAACAAAGTTTTAGTAAAATGTATTGTTCATATCCCGTCTGGGGATCTGCGACCGATATCACATCGTCGTCTTTGAGAATAGGAACACTGAATTTTGTAGACTTATATTGATTGAAATGTTTTCCGTGTAGTTAAAATTCTCTTCTTGGGAGAAATCTGCGACCAATATCACATCGTCGTCTTTGAGAATAGGAACACTGAATTTTGTAGACTTATGCTGATTGAAATAGTTTTTATTAAAATCTCTTCTTGGGAGAAATCTGCGACAGAATCTGCATCCGTCGGATCGTTGCATCTGCCCATCCAGCAGACGTGGCGGCATCTCGCCCTTGAGTTGCTAGACTCATCTGAATCGCGCTCTTGCGTCAGAGTCGTCGTCTTTCCATGCCGTGCCAATGGAACATTTGTTTAGACCCTTTGGGTCGGACTCTGCTTACAGATGAATGTTTAATAACATTTGAGGACTTAGAAAAAATTATATAAAAAAATACCAACTCTGCCGGACACGGTCAGAGTTGCTGCAGTGAATTTGGAAGATTTGTATGGTCGATACAATATCCTCAATGAAAATGACTTGAAAAAAATGCATAAAAAATACCAACTCTTGCCAGACGCGACAAGAAGTTGGTATGGAAATTTTGATATAAAATAAACCTAGCACTAAGTTAAAACTTAGCCTAGGTTGAAAAATATTATAAAAATATTATGGAATCTCCAGAACTTGATTCTGAATCCGAAGAGGAAGCATCTCATGGCGGTGCATGGATTTGTACAACCGTTTGCTCCGGCGGTGGAGGTTCTGTGGAATCGTCTGAGAACAGGGAATCATTTCCATCGAGTGATGTTCCGCCTGGACTAGCATTTTCTTTGTCGGAAGATTCGATTTCCAAGTTGTGCTCCTCTGGCGGGGCTGGTCTCAAATCATTTACATGTACTCTTGCCGTTACATTTCCCTTTTGCACGAGATATACTTTGTCTGAAAACTTCTTCAAGATTCTGGTTGGGCCTGACCAAGACGGCGTGAAGGTATGTGCCTTCCTTTTTCTTTTACTCATGACTTTGTCTCCTACTTTGAATACGACTGGAGTGACGGCCTCTTTTGGCGCGTACTTCTGTTTGTAATTTTGTTGAGCCTGACGGGCTTCCTTGACTCGCTCGTATCGTGGAAGCGTTTGTTGCTTGGCTCTTTCTTGCCTCCAGGCATACAAATCCCATTCGCCTCTTTCGGCTGGGTCATATCCTAACACGATCATGCTAGGTGTTTGATTTGTAGCGGCGTTCCTACGATTTCTTAAGATGTAAGTCATCTGATGCACGTAGCGATCCCAAGTGTCGTTTGGCTTTTTGAATAAAAGGGTGTTTAAAATTTTCTTACACTCCTGAACCCGTCGTTCCACGGGGTTGGACTGTTGGTGATATGCCGGAATTAAGTATCGTTCGATACCGTTCCTTTCACAAAACGTGATGTACCATTCGGAATTGAAATGACCTCCATTGTCTGAAATTATGACTCGAGGGACTCCGAATCTCGCCACTATCTCTTCATCAATAAATTTGGCTATCGTTCTGCCATCGACCTGAATGTATGCCTTTGCCTCTATCCATTTACTGAATACGTCTTCGACGATAATCATGTATCTATTTTCGGCGTCTTTAGTCCTCTGCAGCGGGCCAATTACGTCGACGCTCAAAGTTTCAAATGCATTTTGTGGTGCATGACTTCTAAGTGGAGCATTGGGTTGGGCTTGTCTTGTCTTTACAGACTGGCATATCAGACAGTCGTTTATATATCTGCCTACGATCCTGGCCATATTATTGAAATAGTAGCGTTTTGTTATTTTCCTAAGAGTCTCGTCTCTTCCTGGATGACATGCTTCATCTCGGTCATGATAATGGTAAATCAATTCCTTAATTTTCCTCTTTGGAACTATCAATTTAAAATTTTGATCGCAATCTTTCAAAAGTACATCGTCTTGGACGTGAAAATTTTTCATAGAAATAAGATCCGCATCGGAACGTTGTTCCTGTTGAAATAGATCATTCCAACGGCGGATCTTGTCTTGAATGTCTCGTGAACTCAATTGAGCCTGTACGATATCTTCGTATATTTCTGAATGTGTTAAAACAGAAATACGTTCTGGACATTTGTAATTTGGTAGGAACATTCTTTCCTCTTCATCGTCTGTCTCGACATATTTGTTTTGTGGGTTACGACTTAGAAAATCTGCTAATAAATTCTCCTTTCCTGGACAGTGTTCAATTTTGAATGCATATTCTTGCAATAGTAATGACCATCGTGTAAATTTAGTTTTGTCGTCCTTATGCTTGTTCAACCAAAGTAACGCCCTGTTGTCCGTCTTCACCAAGAACGGTTTGTCTGCTAAGTACATCTTGTACTTTTTAATATAGTTCACCACCGCCAAGCATTCTAGCTCGTTAATGTGGTAACGTCTCTCTGCTGGAGATAACGTGTTGCTTGCATACGAAATGATATATTTTTCGCCGTTGTCCCCTAATTGATATAATACGGCCGAAAGGCCTTGTAGGGATGCATCTGTTTGTAAAATGAACTGACGTGAAAAATCCGGCCGATGGAGTTCCAGCGGTCCGGATAATAATTCTTTTAATTTTCTAAATGCTTCATCGCATACATGGTTCCAGTGAAAACGATTTTCCTTCGAAAGAAGTTTCGTTAGTGGCTTCGTGATCATCGCCACATTTGGGAGATATTCTCTTACCCAGTTGCAAAGTCCTAGGAAACTTTGTAGCTGCTTTTTGGTGGCTGGAACGGGATAATTTTGAATTTGTAATACATATTTTTCTAATGGTCGGGAAGTATCAGTTCTAATTGTGTGGCCTAAATATTGAATTTCATTCGTCGCTATTACACACTTTTCCTGTGACACTTTTAGATTGTGCAGACGTAGTCTTTCAAAGACTAACCTCAAGTGGGACATATGCTCCTTCACGTTTACGCTGTAAACGATTATATCATCTAAATACACTTTACAGAAATGGTGCAGGTAACCCGTTAAAACGTCCTTTGCCATGAATTTTTGAAAGGTACAGGGAGCTGTCTTGAGGCCGAAAGGCATGACATTAAATCTAAGCTGCCCCATCAGGAGTGGTAAAAGTTGAGAAATCTTTTGATGCTTCATCGAGCGGTATTTGCCAATATCCACTCTTTAGGTCCAAAATTTTCGAATTTCCTAAATCTTTAATACTTTCATGTATTTTCGGTAAGACGGAAGCCTCGTCTTCAGTCATTTCGTTCAAATGGCGATAGTCGATGCAAAAACGTGGTTTCTTGTCTGAACGTTTTATTATCACGGGTGGTGAACTATATTGGGCAGTGCTAGGTTCAATGACGCCAGCTTTCAACATCTCTTCGATTTGGTCGTACATAATTTTCTTCATACTCGGAGACATCGGATATGGTCTGATATTAAATGGTTTTGTATCTTTTACGATAATTTTGTGTTTAACAGTCACTGTGGTTGCTTGAGTCGGTTCCGCAGTGAACAGATCGACAAATTCTTCGAACAGCGGCCATAGAAATTTGTCTTTAATAACAAGCTCTTCAGGAAGCTTTGCCTGCTGTCTCTCCCTCTGAGAAGCTTGATTCCAGAAGACGGTAATACGCTCTTCCGTGCCGGCATATAGGCATTTTCGGCCATAATCATATGCGACGTTATTCATGTATAAGAATGGTGATCCTAATATTATTGTTTCGTTCAAATTTTCGATTACTTGAAAATCAATTTCAAAAGAAGTGCCTGAAATTATTACTTTTAATTTTGTCGTTCCAAGAGAGTCCACCATTCGATCTCCGCACGCCATAGCAAATGATCGACGTGTCGTGAGATTTTTAAAATTATCCAACATCCTCGGATGGATAACGTTTCGCGTCGAGCCTGAATCAATCAGTGCGTCGACCGCATGTTCATTTATCTGAACTTTTATACGAGGGAAAGGGAACGCTTCGCTCATATAATTTATTGCTTCCTTTGTCTTGTGCAGAGGAGCGTCGTAGTGGTCATGAGTATCGGAAAAATTTATTGGACATTGCTGCCGCCTTGGTTTGGCCGTTGTGCCGGGGATCTTGCAGATTGACCCTGGCCTGGGTCTCTGGCCCCTTGAAAGTTTCCCGGTCTCCTGTTGAGATGAGGGTTATTCGGACACTGACTATGGAAGTGCCACTGCACTGTGTCTGTGCAGTATCGGCATGGGGTAGCCGGTCGGTCGGGTACTCGGAATTTTCCCGATCCGCCATTAAAATTGTTTTGCCTGCGGTCAGGATTCGCTGATCCGCTTGAAGAATTAGGCATAAAAAAAGGACGACCAGGTGCTCTACCTGGACCGTCCTGTCGAGAGACATCCTCTCGGAAATGCACCCTCGGTGCTGTCGGAGTTGGGCTTCCATTGCTCCTATTACTAGAATTTTGTTGAGTAATACGTCCTGGCTCTTGATAGTAAGACGCGCGGGACAGGCGTTGATCGATAAGCTGGATTAGCGACGTCTGTTCGTCAGCTGAATCCCGCTCGACGTTAGTAGCCGCTGCTATTAACATCTCTGTAGATGAAATTAGGTTGCTTCTCAAGCGTGACCTAATTTCTGGACGCAATTGGTCCATGATGACCCGAGCTCTGATGGCTTCGGATTTGAAGGGATCAATACGATCGAAAAGGCAGGTCTTCCTTGTGATAAACACTGCCGTGTCGTCTAAAGACGTTTGCTTGGTGGCATACAGTTGAGCAATAGCTCGTGACTGTATGTCGGGAGAATTAAATCTCGTAAGGAATCTTTCCTTGAATAAGGCATACGAAGTTGTCAACGTCCTAAACTGTTCGGACCATCGTTGAGCTTCGCCCTTGAGTTGGCCGGTTACGTTATGGAGGCGATCATAGTCGTGGCTTATGCGAGCTCTGTCGAAATATTCCTCCATAATTTTCAGAAAAGCTTCTGGATCTTCATGATCAAGCCCATGGAACGTCACGTTCGGACATCTTTGTCTCTCATGGGGCGTACAGGTCGACACGTTCTGTATTGCCTGCACGAAGCCCTCTGCCATTTTCAGAAACATACTTTCCATCGAATTAGCAGTTTGTGGCTGTGAAGCAGATAAATTTGGATTATTTCCCTCTGGAAACAGTCGTTGTGGTTCTATCCCTCTAATATTTTGTTATTGCACCATTTCTATTTATAACTTCTATAAGCCTGTTTGGCATACAATTAAATAACCGTATAAAATAATCATCAGTAATAATATTTTCCCATGCATTATTTATTATTTTCAGTAATTCTTGGGCATTCTGTGATCTTGTGAACGATCCATGCTTTAATGGATGTCTGAAGGACGTATTTTCTGCTCGAAAAACTTAGAAAAATTTAAAAAATAGGAAAAAGAAAAAATTAATTTTCTTTTTCCTCAACCTTTTCTTAATTCTAAATAATAAATATTACGTTCACAAAATTTTTAGGGTTCAACACGACTGTTTCAAACGGAGAATAATATAATAAATCATACTTACTGTCGTTTATGCTTAACTGCTGCTCTGATGGTATCAATTGGACGACGTCGTAACACTATAAATCTAACACTGTCTGTATCACACTCTCTTAAAATTAAACCTGAAAAGGAATTTTGTTAGAAAACACAACTAAAAGACAATATAAAGTTCAAAATGTATATATTAAATCTTTAAAAAATTTATGTTTTTACAACAACTTCTTTCAAGAGAAAATGTTAACAAACAATGGTCTGACCCGTGTACAACACATGGTGAGGAACGGGACGATTCATACGGTACCAACTACCATCCAATATGCAGTTTGATAAGCTAACGATGCACAAAAAGATTCAAAAAAAAGTTTCATGTAACTGAAATTTTTGGTGGGCTTTTGCTTGCCTGTCTTATAAACGTATTATTAAATCCACTTTAATTTTGGTCGCTCCTCGGAGCTTAAAATTGCTTGAAGCGTCTCTACTTCGATTGTATTTTACAATAACAACTTTTCACGTTCAGGCAAGGCAGATCCCATGCACGTGTGAGTACATGGTAATAATACTTTTTTGACTCCGAATCACTGAGGAACCGGCTTAGGGCAAACCCCGTCAAAAGTCATCATTTCCCCGTCAAAACCGACTGCTAGGAAATGATGGGGGTCCCATGTCGCTAAGGGCTATTTTCGCTATAACTTCCGATATACTTTGAATAGTCGTTGGACTAACTTGTCCTCATATTCAATACCTCGTAAGAGTTGCAGTGCTTGACAACGTGGATTCGTAAAAGGGTTTTTAATCTTGGAAATTTTGAAGTTCAAGTCCAATTTTAGTATACTTTCTAAAATTGGGTGGTCGGGGCGACATTACGTCCCTGTGCAGCGACATTTACTACACTTTCTAAATTAACGCTCCTTGAAGAGTTAGCGAAAATTTGGCATAAAAAATGCTCCGAAGAGCAAAAATATGTTTCCAAGAATTAAAAACCTCTTCCACGGCGTTTTTACGTGAAGCACGCTTTTCTTACGAAGTATTTCCTAAGTCGGATTTTGTTACAACGTCGAAAAGTATATCGGGGTTATAGCGTTCTTTAACAATCTCACGTTTCATTTTTGGATACTTCTTACGAGTAGTCCTCATACGTCTTCCACAGGGTTAAGATCCTGGACTATGACTGGGCCAGTTAAGAACATTAATGTTGTTTGTTGTTATCTTGAAACCAGTCAGTTGCGGTATGAGCAGTATGAACGGAACAATTATCTTGTTGAAATATGAATTCATTGTGAGGAAATAATTGACATAATATTGTCTAAAACCCTAATATATGTTTCAATATTAAATCGTTCCTCAATATGCTACAAGACAACAAAACCACGTGCCGATATCCAGGCCCACATATTAACGGAAAATCTACCACTTTTATCAGTGTATATATTTCTCATCGAATTGAGTATTCACAGGGAAGGTAAACATGAATACAATGCTATGTGTTGACTGGAAAGTTTTTTTCATGTGTAAAGACTAAATGATTCCAAAAATCTACATCATGCACTAACAATTCAAGCGCAAATACTAGTTAAGTTTCTTTATGCTCAGCTTTATGCAAGTATTTCTGCGCTGCTGGATGACAGCGTAGCTCTGATTCTCTTACTCGCTGGCGACCAGTACTTCTCGATCCAGGAAAATTCGTTTCTTTAGCAGCCTGAATAACGGAATAAAATGGATTTTCTTCTAATGCATTTACCAATTGCAAATCTTGTTGAATTGATATCCTTATCCAGGATTTCTACTAATCTACCGTTTAGTCTCCACTTTTTAAAAATGTTACACACCGAATTTTTGTTAATGTTATAACGCAGTGCAATTTGTCTCATTGACCATCCATCTTCTGTTTTAGTAATAACTCTAGCTTTAACTAAATAGCTTATATGGGGCGTATTAATTTTTGCACACTTGCAATAAATTTTGACAAATAACTGACAATGTCACAAAAATTAAAGTTAGATGTACACAACTAGATTTTAGAAAAAATATATTATAAGACGTCTCATTTTTTGCACACGACAGTACCAACTTTAATTTTCGTCGACCTGAAGTGGTTGTCTAAGTTTCCTATATAAGAGCAATTTGCTCTTCCTTCAATCTTTTGCCAAGGAGGCATGTAGCAGCCTTGGCATGTTGTAAATTCGCCTGACAAAGGTATTCATCATGTTGGAGCGGGGATTTTAAGATAACAGATAGGAAGGAGTTGATTTGATCTACGAAGAGAAGTAAAAGGCGGAAGGTTGGTTAGTTTTGGGTCAGGAGATCTTTTCTCTTCCATTTTAAAGATAATTTTGTTCCTCTCTTCTTAAAAAAGAAAGTATGTTCGAGATGGATTTACCCTCTCCGATTAATCAGGGCTTTTCACCTTCTATATGGGGTAGTTTGTATCTCCTTCCTTCATCAGATGGTTACACCACTGATGATGCCCGAAGGTCAGATGTTATCGCCATTTTGACTTTTGGGCGGAATTGTACCTGCTCAAATTTAAAATATCTACTGAGAATAACTATGTCTGCCTGAGTCCTGAATCTTTCCAGTGTAAAAATATCCATTGTCGGGGTGTTTAGGTCATAGTTCATATGTCTCAGCCCAGTCCATATTTTTTCAGATGTCAGCCATATACATGGCTTAGGAAGGTGTGGTGTCTGTTGCCTGTATGAATCTGAGTTGAATTCCATCAAAGAGTCGAAGAAATTTGTTGTCTCCTCCATCCGTGAGACGTTTATCTGGTTTCTACGGGTAATAAGGAGATATCCAGACCTTTGTGAATCGCTCTGGAGTCTAACATGAAGACCACTTTCTGGGATTTGCACTGTAGATTTCAATATTGCTTTCTATAGAGTGCCCAGTTGGGTGTTTTTCTCAGGGTATTCAGGGATAATTCACATTCTGATCACCTCTGAGACTGCCTTGCAGGAAGGTTTCCCTATTCCATTCATTTCATTTATCACAATAAAACGTTTTAAAAAAACAGAAGATAATTCGTTTTTTGTAAGTAAGTGGTTTATTAAATAGGAATCACCTAATATACAAATCATTTTTATAAATTACAATAATATGCAGGTATCAGAAACACATAACATGAAACATAGACATATACACAGATTTATAAAATAATCTTTAAATAAATATATTCTTCATCAATTAGATCACTCCTGTAGCCACTATAATTTTCAACAAAGTGTCTCTGGAACACGTAGGTAATGTAGGTATACACTATTACTATTTTTTATAAAAGCTGCAAGTTCATTTAAACTCTTAAAAAATTAAGTTTATTGCCAGCTTGTTGAGAGTTCTAGTGACATGAAAATTATCATAATTCCTGGTATTATAATTATGCATATTATTATTGAAATCAGTGAATTCATAATCATATTTGTGTTAATATTGTGGGCAAAAATCCTATCTAATAACGTACAACCAATTTAATGAACCATGTAAAGCTTTGATTGGCGTAATCATATTAAAGCTAATATAATTCTTAGCCCTATATTTTGAAGTTTTTGAAAAAATTGTATCCCATTGTGAAAAAGTCTAAAACCGTGGAATAATAATCAAAATGTGAATAATTGTTTGATATGTAGTTCCCTTTGCAAAAAGAGCCATTTCAGTAGAAATTTCTGTAAAAAGTATGGTTTTATTTTTTGTAGATATTGAAAATGGGATTTTAATTTAAACAACACTCATCAGTAACTACGCCCAAATACTTATTTCATTTACCCTTTCAACGTTTTCATTATCCATCTGCAACTGAAAATATATAGTATAAGATTTTTTAACTTACAACTAATATAATCTTTAGCGTTAAATAAGATTGTTTTATTAATATATCGATTCTTTCGAATCTGAACGAATTATATCTTAACAGTACTACCACAAATTAAAATCTATTAAATAGCTGTATTCATTTTTCACAGTATCCAAAATTATTATACTGGCACCGCAGTGTGGCGATCTAGTGATTTTTAAATATTCCATAGAGTGCCAAGCGTTGACCTGTGAACATGTATTATTTCATCTTGGAATAATACAAATTCAATACTTTCAATCGGCGATTGCACTAACCCCTGTATATCTGTTTTTGCATTGCCAAACTTCCAAGCACTAATCACTGCTTCAGTTTAAATTCAATCGCTGGTATAGTTCAAGTAATAAGCTCCCGCGATTCATAAAAAATGCAACAAAAACTTTACGACATAATTATTATCGCAACAGGCCATGGTGGCATGCTGCATCAAACGACCCGACGCAAATTAAAAACTTATAAAGGTAAGCGAGTCAATTGCGGTCGAGTCAGCACAAAGAGTAATGGCATTTTAATGAGGTCGTAAAGTTTTTCTTGCGTTTTTTATGTCTCGGGAAGTTCTTACTAGCACTATAGCTCCAATGATTCGTCAATTACCGTGATCTATATGTCACCCAACACTAACTGTCAGTGGCTTTGATATCTTCTTTTTCTGACTCAATGGAATTGGACATTATTGTGAAGTAGGATTTATCCTAGTTTCCTTTCATTCTTCATTTTGAAGATCGAGGGTTGTAAGTCCTTCATTGGGTTTGTTTTTGTTGTTACTTTGTAGTTCCTATGATTAACACATAGTAGCAGTAGAGCGTCTCATTGCTGTAGTAGGGCAAAATGTTCCAAAAGGTTGTCTGGTTTTCTGGATGTCCCTTTATATATACCTTTCACCTCCATGCTATTCATCCATCAACACGTATTGCACAACACCTTGGTTTGGGGGAGGTTATCAACCTACCTTGTCTAAATCCGCTATGGTTAGCCATAAGCAAGATCACCCAAAGCAAGATGCATTCTCAGTTTTCCTACAGATGGTCGTGAGAGAAGCTTCTTTTTATTCCCTTGGGGACATGCAGATGACTGCTTGGCCCCAGTAGGTGGATAAGTCTTTATAAAACTGAATGAAATGTAATTTCATAGTTTTTGTTTTTAAAAGTGATTAAAATTTCTTTTTAGCAGTGACACTATCAATCTTAAAAGAGAAATAGTCTTCATATGTAGTCATATTAATTTATATTCATACATTAAATTCTGTTATCGGTTGAATTATAATTTTTTTTTTTTTTTTTTCAGATACTTCTATGAACCTGTTAAATCTGTGAAAGATAATGATGGTCATATATATTATCCATGTCCCAAGTGTAAGAAAATCGTGAAAGATATTGAAAAACATCTATCTGAACACAAAGGAAATCAGTTAAATTTTTTTTATAAGTGCAATAAGTGTGATTATGAAAATACATTCAAGTACAAATTAAAAAAGCATTTACTTTCTCATAAACGTAAATTTCAAGACAGTATCTATAAATGTTTACATTGTTCCTTTCAAGCAACAAGAAAAGGTAATTTTCTATTTGCTTCATAATTTCTAGTAAAGCTTAATGACTGTATTCATCCAATAACTGAAAATAAGCTATAACTATGATTTTTGTGTCAATGGCAAGTTTTTTACAAGTTTACCTCGTGTAAGATATTATTTCTTCAAAGTCATAAGAACATGACTTTAATGATAAGTTTTGTGAGGTTAAACTGTTATTTCTCTGACACTCCATCTGAATGGAAGTAGAAATCTTTTATTTCTGCTCTCATTATTCTGAGCGCAGTAACTAGCTGCGCTAAAAGCATTTTAAGAAAAAAATAACAGAATTTCTTTAATTTATATTTGACGTTTGAAGAAAAAAATTACATATTTTATGTGAAGTAAAATGTTTTTTGTCTCTGCTGTTCTTGCCGGACTCACTTCATTTATTAGTCAAGTACATCCTCGTCATCCTCAACACAAGGGATCACCCTTACTCCATATAAAACAATATATGTACTATTATAACTTTACGTTTCACTAGAAAATGCTCTTTATCAATTCATTATTAATTGTTTAAATGGATTCATTTAGTGTGACTTAAAAAAAGTTCTGGAAGTAGGCAAACCATAATATATGGACTCATAGTGCATATAAAATATTTATCCGTGTATTGTGAATCTTCTGTGCACATCATAAGAATTAATTAATACTAGTAAGTAGTAGATATTTGAATTAAATTCGTCTTTATAAGAAATATTTGAAGATTATAACTGGCGTGGTAGCTCAGTCGGCTAGAGCACTTTATGTGGCAAATTCGCTCTGGTACGACACTGCTTCGCTCTGGGTTCGATCCCCAGCAGAGCTATTCTTGACATACTTCGCAGTAGTGCATATACGTTTTAATGCGAGCGGTGTATTTGCGAACACTTTCAACAGATGGTATTTTCGACTGCACTTCGCATATGTACACGAACGAAATTAATCGCACGTAAAATAACACCTAGCAACATCTCAGTTTCGAAAAATATCTAATTTCACTTTGTTAAGGATGACAGGACAGCATTGTCGACTGACATTTCTTGATTGTTAGTTTGTTGTAGGTTATATTTGTATTCACAAAGAAAAATATTTGCTTGCTAATAATTTATTGTGTAATGGAGACTCCACGCAGAGTTGTTAATGCTTCTACTAAACAAAAACGGTTAATACTGGAATTTATAAAGAAAAATCCAAAACTCGCGTCTGGTCTTTTCTAATGAATTTACTCAAAAAGATGGCCAACGTAGGAAACTGGAGGAGGGTCTTATGAAATAAACATATTTTCAATGTTCGCAATATATTGTAAATCGCTCATTATCAACAAATTATACCACAAGAGACTTTTTCATTTATACCATATCACGAACATAATAAATTTAAAGATTTTGAAATAAAAAATTAGGTTATATCATCGTTCGCACATTTACCGATTGTCAAGATCCACTCGCTGTTTAATGCGAATACTCAAATGTCTTGAGAATGATCAAGAATATCTAATATGAATTTTCATTCGCATTATGATGGTATGTATGTAACTTTTAAAAATGCGAACAGTCAAGAATAGCGCTGCTGCACCAACACTGGCAAATCGGCGGATGGATGTTGTCTGCATTTTTTTCAAATGTGTAACCCCTTTCTGAATAGCATTTGGCTTTAGATTTGGGGGTTGTCTACCATACGTCGTGTGTTTATGTTTTTTATGACTTGGATTCACGATGGAAAATGAATTCATTAGTGCGACTAAACCAATTTTATCCATTAATTTTAAAACCAGATTTGGGTCACTTTGAAGGGTTCACAAACCGGCCACTGAGGGCTTGCAGATTCTTCAAATGCATATCAGCTCTATCAATAAAATTAGATAACAATTTATTACTAGCTAATACCTTTAAGTACCAGTCATTTTTAATAACATAAAAATTATCCTTTGATATCTTGCGCTCATCATAAAAAAATCATCAAAAAACAACTGAAAATTTGATGCTTTTATGCCGTCATCTTCAAAAACAACGTGAGATATAACGAAGCTGCAGATAGACAATTGTGTAGATCATTAATTTCCCATCAGATACGTATGTAATTTTTTCAACTAGGTCAATGGTTTGTTAAGTCTTGACATTTATATCTTGTGGAAGGCTCCAGTGTATTATTGAGCTTAGCATTTACATTAGGAGAAGTACTTCGAATACAAAATAGGCACTTGTTTTATTATAGATTTTCAAATGATATAATTAAAGGGTCATACACATTTCTTATGGAAATACACAAAAGACGCAAATGGCATTGGATGTAAGGGAAAAACGAGGCGAATTTGCAATTTCAACGGATGGCACACTAAATGAATCCGTCAGCAAGAAAAGTTATTGTACGTTATTTCTAAGAATATTATGTTGAGAATTACTTTCTTCGTTTCCAAATTATAAAATGTTTCTATAAAATATACACAAATATTTTTAAAACTAATTGTTTACGCAATGTATTCGATTTTGCTGAAGGACTTATACATACTTCACTGCTGTTACTAAAGCTAAAATAACTGTAGACACAATATTACAAACGATCTTGTGTTATCATTGAAGCACTGTTGCCAGATTATTTTATTTATCATGGGAACTATTTTCATTTTTTAAAACTCAGCCCTAATTTACGTTTTGGGAAGCTAAAAAACCAAATTAACTAGAAATTGTTATTTCATTATTTAATATAAGTTTTAAAAATGTAAATCTTGAAATTATTTGTTTCTACAAAATTTTAAATCTGCTTATGTGTAAATAAAATAGATCTGGCAACACTGAATATTTATGACACAGATTAGGTAAGTGCAAACTGCGCTCAATTTTTCTATGATCGAAAAGCAGTTGCGTCTAGTGTTATACATGTCTGATAGGAGATTTGAGGTTCTACAAAATTGTCTATATAGTTTCATCGTATCTTACGTCGTTTTCAAGTTATTAATGCTGAAGGCATATAATTCGGTTTTGTCATCTAATTTTACTGATATAACTGCAGAGCCTTCACATGATCTACACATATTTATTCCTTGGTGGCCCGGTTTGCGAATCCCTTACTTTTCTGACTGGACTCGTGCCACTTTATCTCTCTTCATTGTGCTTGGGTATAATTATGTCTAAAATATTATATAGTATCTAGAAATGTAGAGTATTTATCTTCATAGTGTTAATTTTATCCTAAATTACATATGCAATAAAGTTGAAAGAGTTTCTTCTCAGCATAAATTTTTGACTCATTGTGTCATGTGTTGCATACAATAATAATAACAAAGTAGTTTATTTGTAAATACAAAGCAACAACGCCATTGACCGAAGTCTTTCGGCCTATAATTAAATACAGTTTAGTATAGTCTACAATTTGAAATAAATCATATAAGTATATAATGCAGATTAAAGCAAGGAAAAAAAAACACTTAGTGTAGTGTGTGTAGAAGCTTCAGTGTGGTTTTTGCGGGGTATTTATACTTTGCTATGCTGCATACAATTTAACTTGTTTTGACATCATAATTAATATGGTATATTGAATTTCAATAAAATAAATTATTGATTACTTTCAATTATTAATATTTTTCTTTTTGTAGGCCGTCTTGCTACTCATCTGCTAATTCATAGAAAGCCGAATGAAATCCAAATGTTTAAATGCCAATTGTGCAACTTCCAGACAAGGCAAAAAGGGAATCTTAAAGTTCATTTGCTCCTTCATAGAAATGAAGAAAAAAAGTTCAAATGTAATTTTTGTTCTTTTCGAGCTAGACAAATAGGAAATCTAAGGAGTCATATCCTAAAAAAACATAAACATCTTGAAGAGAAAAAATTAGAAGAGGCTTTGTCATATAAATGTAACAAATGTTCTTATAAAACAATGTATAAGAATGAATTGAAAAAACATATGCCTAGTCATGAGGACTAAAGACTAAATATTTTCAAATCTTTGTCTATATGTAAACAGATCATATGCCGAATGTGCATCTGGATTCAAAGCAAATAAGTAAAAAAGTGAAATATCTGAAGTTATTAAAGATATGTACCATTGTGATAAAAATATTGAAATTAGCCATTTATAATCGATTATCAGTTTATTTTAACAATAATAATCTACCTATAGGCATGATACTATGAAGAATAAGGTATGTCCTGACGCCAGGGTCGGACTGGCCTGGTTGGCAATTTCCGACGGGGGCAAACTGCAGATGAAAACAATATAAATAATGCTCGTTTACATTTTTTTTTTATACAAAAGTGGAATTAATCTTCTAGAATTAAAAAATGAACTGTTACAAACTGTTTCAAAATATAATTTTTAGATTTGGATATGTTTATTAAGGAATAAATCTGCTACTTTTGTCATATTAAACGGGTTTTTTTCTACTTCCGGTTAATCCATTACAAACAACTTTATTTTTTGAAAGCGAAGTGAAACTTTTTCCACGACTCCAATATGAAATTAAATTTTTTTACAGTCCTTTTTCGGTCTTTAGATTTATTAAGAAAAATCCGAATTACAGTAAATTTTTTGTATTAAATTTGAAATGAAGCAGTTTTCTCTGTAATATTTGATTTTCGACGATGAAAGATGTGTCCGTCCATAAAGTTTTACCATAATTTTCAGACATCCTGCATTACATCATCTGCAATCGAGCGTGAAGCATTGTTCTCCGAAATAAAATAGCTTATGTCTATTACCAGAATACTCGTACTGTAAAAATTCTTTCACCCTAATTAAATTTGACCTTTCTACTACAATGTTGCTCATATGGTATGGGTAATATTTCTAGAAATACAAAAAGTAGCTCGATGCAATGTTTTTCTCTACAAAATTTCAATTTGCTTTCTTTATTGTTTCTTGGGAGACAGCAAAAAAAATAAGGTGTATTTATGTTCAATTTAATAATAATAATAATAATCGTCTTTATTAGAAAAAAGAAACTACACAAATATAGGCGATGTTTAACTTGACAAGCTATTCTTACACATAACCTATACAATGTACAAAATTTGTAACTATATTAAGCGTACAAAAATATAAAATACCCCTACATACCTTAATATAATATGAACAGCGCCAGAATCTCCAACAGGTCATCCAGTCGATGCCCCCATGTGCGCGTCGCCTAGTATTGCAACCCGTAGACGGGGACATCGACCAGCGACCCAAGTAAGAACCAGCCACTGTTATAACCTAAACAAAGAAGAATAAAAAGAAAAAAAAAAACCCGTTCTCGATACCCACGCTATTACGTGATTGTCACTATCATTTAAACTGTCAAAAATGATTGTATGTAATAATGCTTTAATTTACGCTTGAAGGCAGCACAACTATTATTATTAAGCTTTTAAATTCTGTATTGATTTGGTTGTATTTTTTAACGGACTTATAGGAGAATGATTGGCGAAAGGTGGAAGTAAAATATCTTGGCATATTCAAATCACGGTTAGACCTAACATTAATGGGGTGTAAGTTGAACCGATATCATATTTTTGAGCGGAGGTAAGAGGGTTCGCCTCGGAGTATTAAACGATGAACAAAGTTTAATAGGCGTAGCTCCCAAATTTGGCTCATAGGCAGCCAATTAAGAATCTTTAAATTCGCAGATATTCTGTCATATTTTCTTCATCCAAAAACCAAGCGGCAACATGTGTTTTCAACTTTTTGTATGCGATATCGGTTAATTGAATCGACACAAGGACCATAAACAAAATCAGAATAATTAAATAAAGACAGCACGAGAGACTCACATAAGGTCTTCCTTAAATTAAAGCTTAAAATATGTTTGTTAGCATAAAGCAGTTTAAGGGCGCAATATGATTTACTTATCAAACTGCTAACGTGTGCCTCAAATCTTAAATGCGGATCAAAAATGATTCCCAGATTTTTATGTTTAGTAGTATAAGGCAACAAATCATTATTTATTTTAATTTCAATATTGGGCAATATCATTTCAATATGTTTACTATTACCGAATAGCATGTAAAATGTTTTATTTGCATTCAGTTTTAAATTATGTGAAACAGAGAAGTCAAATACTGCTTTTAGATCGGTATTGATGCGGTTACAGGCTTCATGTATACTATTAATGTCGAAGCTGCAATAAATTTGTGTGTCGTCTGCATATCCCTGTATCTTACAATGTTGAACATCACGAAACAAATCAGTGGTGTAAATAATGAACAGCAAAGGCCCCAATATACTACCTTGTGGAACACCTGTAGCGATATTAGATACAGAGGACGAATGACCATTGATGATGACTTTCTGCTTACGGTTACTAAAGTAAGAGCCAAATAAATTGACCACAAAATTATCACAACCTATATATTTTAATTTAGCTATCATGAGACGATGATCCACCGTATCGAAGGCTTTAGGAAAATCCAGCAGTACTAAAGCTGTTATTTGTTTTTTATCCAGTGCCTGAAAAATGTCATCAGTGACATTTAACACAGCAGAAGTAGTACTGTGGGATTTCCTAAAACCTGACTGACATTCAGGAAGCATATTATTGAGCATTACAAAGTCATTTAGCTGTGTATGAATGATTCTTTCCAAGATTTTTGACAATATAGGGAGTATACTTATAGGTCTTAGATCAGTAATAGTAGTCGGACAATTTATTTTCGGAATTGGTTGCACTAACGCCATTTTCCAATCATTAGGGAAATAACCCTGCTCCAAGCAACAGTTGATTATGTGTGTGACATAAGGAGCGATGCAAGGAAAACAATATTGTAACATTTTTAGAGAAATACCATCATTACCAAATGCATTTGATGTGAAATTAAAAACTATATCTTTTATCTCTTCCGGTGAAACTAATTTGAGATGGAAAGTTTTGTTAGCGGGGTGACAGTGTGTGTTATAAAAATTAGTTTTTTCCGTACAGTCATTGTTGCGGTTGCTATTTACAAATGAAGCAAAAAAATTGTTAAGTTCCTCAAGGTCAAGTAAATGAGTAGGTAAATCGGTATTTTTATTAGCCCGTACTCCCAAAGTTTTTAAACCTTTCCATCCCACTTTAGCATTACCATCTCTAAATAGAGCTCTTAAGTAAGCCATTTTCTCTCGCCGCACAGACGCTAACTTGTATTTTCGTAACTGTTAGTTTCCTTGTATTTACTTAATGCCTTGTCACGTTCTTTCATCATAACTTTGAGTGTTTCAGTAAGCCATGGTGCTTTAGGTTTACTTACCCTAATCGTTCGCAGCGGTGCATGTTTATTAAATAAAAATAAAATTGTATTAGTTAAAAATTCAACTTTCATATCAATATTAGGAAGATAAATTATGTTGTTAAGCGTGAGATTATTTAAGCCATTCTGAAAATCATTATAACTGAAATGTTTAAAATCCCTAATTGTTATGATACTTTGACTCTTTCTGGGTGACCTAGTTTTTAAATCACAATATACTAAACAGTGGTCCGAAATGAGATCTGCGTTGATGATACCCTGTGTCGAAACAATACTCGCATTGCTAACAAAAATTGGGTCGAGTAAAGTTTGCGAATTTGCAGTGACTCTGGTTGGCTCATTAATAAGCTGTACAAAGTTATATGCATCGAAGCACCTAGTTAGAAGATTATTATGATTAAATAAATTTACATTAGTATCGCCACACACAACTACGTGATCCACTGTGGGAATAACATTTGATAAGATTTCATCTAACTGTTCAATACAGGTAGATAAATTTTTATCAGGTGGCCGATATATAGTGCCAATAGCAAGTTTTTGGTTATTGGCAGAGACTTTAAGCCATAAATGTTCAAAACTATAACTATTACCTATATCAATTACAGAAACCTTACACCTTATTGTGTTATTACTCACGTAGGCTGCTACCCCTCCTCCGCGCTGTCCGTCATTTCTATCCGCCCTGTATAGTTGATAGTTAGGAATATGCACCGTATTGGAATTGATGTTAGTTGACAACCAAGTTTCTGTTAAACATATAATATCGAAACCATTCTCCCTAACTAAATTTGAGAAATCACAAAAATTTTGAACTAATGAGCGAACATTAAGCTGTGCAACCTTCATGCAGACCTAAAATAATAAATCATAATTACAAGCATTATCATGAAAAATGTGTGATATATCTCAACTAATATTTGTTTGTTATGAATAGTAGAAAAGTAATGAGTGATATACAATAAAATATAAGAGAATAAGTGTAGAATAAAGTCGAAAACAAGATCAAAACAGTGATAAAAAGCTATAATAAAAAATTAGGTGGGTTTAAGAGAACTGATTTAGATAAATGTAAAAAAAAACTTAAGCAAAAGCTAATTACAAACAAGCAAAGAACAATGAGAGCCACAAAAAAATGGCTAAAAAGAGGTATTATGTAGACGGAGTACTATCCCTCCAGCTGTGATCAATCTCCTAGATAGAGAAAATTATATCAAAAAGTATAACTTACATATATAGGTAACGTGTTTACAAGTTTTTTTATTTATTTATTTAAGAGACTACACAGTAAATAAAACTATACATAATCTACATTAGTTTACCAAAGTTGGCGTGTAAAATATACTTTATACCTCCGGCATTGCTGACATAAGTAAATTATAAAAATGAGTACAAGGGTTAATGTGAAAAATAAATAAATATAAAAATTGCAACGTGAAGAAGCTGATAAGTATTGCACTACGTGCGTTAAGCCTCACGGAGTTGAATAAAACAAGAAATTAGTAAACAGTATATAAATACACGTGAAAATAATTACAATAAACATAGCAATAAATTTTAGTAAAATATCCGCTTCAAAATCACATCGAATTCATTTCATGCAGAGGTGCAGATTGTAAAATATTAGTAAGCATTAATATTTCTATGAATTAATATTAGTGGAAGTTAGGACGTAAGTAATTATATAATTACATAAAAAGAATCATAGTACAAATGTGAAATAATGCCAGAGCGATAGAAATATATAGATACTTGTCTAAGCACTGATATTGTTTATATCGCTATCTTCTCCTAAATGATGCACCACTCCTTTACTCTTGACGAAAATATTGCCATTTAGGCACCAAACATTTTTAATGGTAAATTTCTTGATGGCATTATCCATTAGGTCAAGTCTGTATTTAGTGAGGTCCTCTTTGATCACAATGCCGGTAGACTTTAACATTTTCCTATTCTTGAGAACCAGCTGGCGCGCGGCATCATCATTGAAACACAACAGTATAGCCGGTGGCTTATCAGCTCGAGGTGTTTTTGCGTTGACACGATAGCACTTTTTAATATCCGTATTTTTAATATTGATTTTCAATTTCTTATTAAAGATTTCCTGCATAACCTCGCTTACATTTTCTCCTTCTTGAAAAGGAACCCCAAAAATCCTTACTTTAGATTACGTGAATACTGCTCATAGTTATCTACTTATGTGTTTTTTTAAACTTGCATTTTCTTCTTTCAGTTCAAGTACCTCATTTTTTAACGTGATTATATTTGATTCTTGTTCGTTTATAAATGTCCCATACTTTTCATCAATAATACTACTTATGCTATCAGATATACTTTGCAGTACTTGCTCCTTAAATGTATTTTGTGCTTGTTCAATAATTTTTTTAATCTCATCAAGGTCGACCCTAGTTAACACCATTTTGAGAAGTTAATCACTACAAGCGTGGAGTCGTTTCTTAAGAAAATTGCACTTATTAGAGATTAATTTAAAGATTTAATTAAAGAGCACACTTCAGAAGACTTTAGAGTTCACTATGCAAACACACAGATTTTATTACTTTGTTAAATCACAATTTTAAGAGCTAGTTTTACGCACAGCAGAGGAACGATGTACACACTACTCGTACGCGTCCGCCAATTTCATCTTTAAATGATATATATTAATACATTACATATAACAGACAACCCCCAAGTCTAAAATTAAGACTGTCTCAGAGGATTTTTTAATACACTTATTTAACATCAGCCTATTTCCACGACTGAGGTTTATGACCGATACCTTGTAATAGTCTAGTGTAGAAGCTGGGGATCGATTCCTGTGTATATTAAACAGCTGACCACTGAGCTACCATATCTGCAGCTAAACTATGGAAACAAAGATATTAATTTTTATTTTTATCTTGAAACTTATTGATCTGTTTTGGGAGAGGTGGGTAAGGTGTAGGGGCCAAATTACATTTGATGCTGATGGGGCCAAATGAGGCCAGACCGACACTGCCTGATGCAGCATTTTTTCAACCTAGCCTCAGTTCATGATGTTACCAGAAGCTTATACTTGTTCTTACTTCACATTGTGATTACTGTCAATTTGTTTATGGGTATAATTAAGTAACTAATTGATTTTGCAAGTGATGGTTTGTTCCTGTGTGGTTCATCGTGCAAAAACAGTGATAGAAAATCAAACGAAAAATATGGCTTCTCCCCGCAAGAATATAAACAATATTTCAAATTTCCTAAGAATAAAGCAGTCTACAATGCTTGGGTGGAGAAATGTGGTAGTAAAAGAGATTTTAATTTTACTGTCGTC
This sequence comes from Leptura quadrifasciata, assembly GCA_963675555.1. NCBI lineage: Eukaryota > Metazoa > Arthropoda > Insecta > Coleoptera > Cerambycidae > Leptura > Leptura quadrifasciata. The sequence continues at coordinate 104,983,913 of OY776676.1, forward strand.
GTAATTTGTTCTGACCATTCCACATTACAAGATTATCGGCTGCAGTATAGTTTATTGAACTATTCACCAAAAAAAAGGCAGTTGAAAAAAGATGTTTAAATTGAAACCCTGCTAAAGTGGTGCAAAGTATGACGAAAATTATTGAAACAAAGTTGTAGAGAATTACATTTTTGCTTAAAAGCGGGGCCCTTTTACATATAATAGTGTCACGTGCTTACAATTTTCAGTAAACACTCCGTGGATTCGAATAACTTGCAACAAGAATTTTCACAAACCACTGATTTATTTAATCACTAAAATTACACTAGTAAATACTTAAAAATCACACAACTAATAATAACTTAATCTAATATGAATTCACTACTTTTAAAACACTATGTACTTTTCTTCCTAAACTTGACAACTTTATCTAACCTAAAAACTCTGTATTGCCTACTTCACTCAACTGAACTCTTCTTCTACAAACTGTCTCTGTAACCAGAACCACAGATTACCCAGAACTGAACTGGATACTGAACTGTTCCTTATTCTTCACTAAACTGTACTGTTCTGTTCTCTCATCTGCTGGCTTCACCTCTTTATATACCCACTTGGAATGTCCAGAATATCATTGTAGAACTTTCCAGAAATATACTGGAATTCTCTATAATTTTCTTAGGCACTACTAAATGGTGGTTCGCCAGTTGGCCCACAGATGGCGCCGCCCTTCTGGCCAGGGAGTAATTACAACTCTCCTCTCTGTTACAGGGCAGCACATAACACTGCCCCCTCCTTAAGCCTGAACGTCCCGGTCAGGCACTTCAGATACCCCAGTATACTTTGCCAACCTGTCCAGGTGCACGATCTTCATCTTGGACTTCTTTCTACGTTGAATCCTATAAACAACGTCGTTGATCCGAGTGATGACAGAATACGGTCCTTCCCAAGGTGAGCGAGGCTTCGAGAATCCTTCTTCACTCCGCTGTGGGTTATACAGCCAAACCGAGTCCCCCACCTTGAATCCTGCTGAACTGGCATTGCGGTCATATCTAGCCTTCATTCGATCACCACTCCCTGTAGGTGACCTCTTGGCAGCCACATTCGCACAAACCTTGCAACTGCGACACCAAGCCTCCACATCCTGACAGCTATTTACCCAGTAAAATCGCTCCCGTACTCTAGCCAAAGTCTTATTTCTGCTAAAGTGCTCTCTGGATATTCCCTCGTGCACTTCCCGAAGTACTTTTGGTACTCGGCACCTGGGTATCAGCAACCGCATGGTAACTTCTTTCCCATCCGGGCTCTCCCATGCTCTCCGTAATAGGCCATCTATAACCCTAAGTGAATCCCATTACGCCCATAAAGCCTTCAGTCCAACACTTTTACTGGAAACGTCCTTCCATTCCGGGCGGATTCCTTTTTCTTTCGCCTTCAACATTGGTCCAATTTCATCGTCGTTCAGTTGTTCCTCTCTTAGAACTTTCTTTGACCAGTCCTTCGGAACCTCTATCTTAACTGCCTTCACTTCTGCTATATCCTGCTGCGTTTTTACATTCTCGGCATTCACTTCCTTAGGGCTCCTCTGGCGACAGTACCTCTTGACATGCCCCAATTTGCCGCAATTATAACAGCGGATTACTTTTGTCGGACCTCCAGCACTTCGCTGCTGCTTCGGCTCCTGTTTCGGCGGTTGCGGTTCCTGTTTCAGCTCCGGTCGCGAACTTAATTCGTTTAGTAATTGTGCGACCATTTTCTGTATGTCTGTTAACATAACAATCAATCTCATCTTATCAGAGCGAACTTCCTCTTTCTTTGCAGTGTTTACTTCCCCAGGATTCCATTCTCGACACTGCCGCATCATATGTCCTGGTTTGCTGCACTGATAACACCGAATCACCTTCCTTGGCTGTCCATCGCTCTGTTCTCTTTCCTGCTTCCTTGGAGCATCTGGTTTGTTCATCAACTGGCTTATCATTTTGTGCAGGTCAGCCATCAAAGATTCCATATTTGACTTTTCTAAATGGTTCTCTTCTTCTACTTTCATGGCTCGTACTCTTGGATGTAGAGTCTCTTCATAAGCGGCCTCAACTTCGAGGGCATGGATCAAGGCTTCGCTACCAGTCTTAGCTCGAGTTAATCTAAGGACTCGCCTGATCTCCTCATCTCTTATGCCATCGATGAAAGTACCAACTATTAATTGTTCCTGGAATTCTTTGGGTGCATCCGGGTAAGCCAGGTATGTCAGTCGCTCAACAGCTGCTTCAAAATCTTGTAAACTTTCCCCAGTCTTTTGTGTGCGTGATTTGAGCTGAGTCCTGTATACTTGGGCGAGGTGTTGGTCGCCATATCTTAGATCTAGTGCAGCTTCCAAAACTTTAAAATCCCGTTGCTGCGTCACTGGGATACTCTGAAGCAACTCTGAGGCTTGGCCCCTTAATGCTAGCACCAATGCCATAGCTTTGTCTTCATTGCTCCAATTGTTTGCGTATGCCGCTGCCTCAAATTGTCTTTTATAGGTTGACCAAGAAGTTTGACCATCAAAGGAAGGCGGTTGTAATCGAGGACCTGATGATGATAATACCAGCTGGCCTCCTTGTTCTCTTAACAGTCGCTTAAGTCGCTCTACCTCTCCTTCAACTGCACGAAATTTTCCTTCTATATCGGTAACTTTCCCTTCGACGCCAGTAACTTTTCCTTGACTTCAGTTACTTCCTCTTCAACCTTATTTACTTTTCCTTTGACATCACTCACTTCTTCTTCGACAGCAGTCACTTTTCCTTCGACGCCAGTCACTTTTTGTTCAACTTTATCTACTTTTTCCTTGACCTCATTAGTGGCTGACAGGATAGCATCTTGTTGCCCTTGTATAATTTTCCTTAATTCTTCTTTCTCTTCTAGACGTCTTTTTTCTTCCCGACGTTGTCTTTCTTGTTCTTCTTTTTCTTCCAGACGTCGTCTTTCTTGTTCTTCTTTTTCTTCTAGTTTTTCTTTCTGACGTCGTCTTTCTTGTTCTTCTTGACGTCTTTCTTGTTCTTCTAGCATCATTTTGCTAAATGCAGCTAACATGTCTTGCATTTGCTTTTCAGCGGCCATGCTTCTTGTTTCCATTCAAAAACTAACAAACAACACTAACAAGTCTTATTTAAAGTCTATATCTGGTATACGTCAAATATGTCCACAAAATTCAGAATAGAATGTTCTATAAATTTTCTCACACTAGCACTTGTCTAATGTCTATATCACTTTCCAGTTCGACTCACTTCACTATCTCCAGTGGTTTCCAAATAGAACACTATGGAACTTCGTCGAATTCTTCAGAAATTCTGTTGCAATCCCACTTCTGACACCAATTGTCACGTGCTTACAATTTTCAGTAAACACTCCGTGGATTCGAATAACTTGCAACGAGAATTTTCACAAACCACTGATTTATTTAATCACTAAAATTACACTAGTAAATACTTAAAAATCACACAACTAATAATAACTTAATCTAATATGAATTCACTACTTTTAAAACACTATGTACTTTTCTTCCTAAACTTGACAACTTTATCTAACCTAAAAACTCTGTATTGCCTACTTCACTCAACTGAACTCTTCTTCTACAAACTGTCTCTGTAACCAGAACCACAGATTACCCAGAACTGAACTGGATACTGAACTGTTCCTTATTCTTCACTAAACTGTACTGTTCTGTTCTCTCATCTGCTGGCTTCACCTCTTTATATACCCACTTGGAATGTCCAGAATATCATTGTAGAACTTTCCAGAAATATACTGGAATTCTCTATAATTTTCTTAGGCACTACTAAATGGTGGTTCGCCAGTTGGCCCACAGATGGCGCCGCCCTTCTGGCCAGGGAGTAATTACAACTCTCCTCTCCTCTCTGTTACAGGGCAGCACATAACAATAGGTACTAACGGTAAATAAAAAATCTTACTATTACGTTCGTATAGCAATAAGTATGTAGTTTTATTAACAGCCGTCCATGGTGTAGTGCAATCCGCCACCGCGTCAAAGCGGTGGTTGCACAATCGGTTCCGGTTCAGACTCCGGGGAGGCAACTTTTGTACCTTGTTAAATATTAATAAAGCTCCTTTGAATTGATTCTCACGCGCGAAGTTGAGGGTTCAAATCACGCATTTTGATTTTTTTTTTTTTTTCATTTTGTACGAGATGTGTTTTGGCTCGATTAGCAACTGAAATAACTAATACGAACATAAATACGTAAAAGTAAGTACGCATCCGTTTTTACGTTCATACGACACATTTATTATAATTCTCCAGCTTTAAAGAGTCTGGCGGAAGTTAGGGCCCACGGAATGCGTCTGGCAATAATAAATGTTCGTTCTTAATAATATTGTGTAAAACATGCATAAAAACCAGCTATGCTACTTTAACGTAAAAGTAAATATGCATGCGTTTTTACCTACATATTACACATTCTTTGTGATTCTCCAGCTTTAAAGCATCTGGCTGAAGTTATGGCCCACGGAAAGCATCTGGCAGTAATAGAATAGAATAAATGTTCGTTCTTAATAATATTGTGCAAAACATATATAAAAACCAGATATATTACTTTAACGTAAAATTAACTACGCATGCGTTTTTATCGACATATTATTACCCTTGTTTGTTTAATTTTCGGCTAGTTTAGCTTTTCAGCGAGGGCGTGGGTTCGAAGATCAGTGTTCTTCTTTAATATACTGTTCTTAACAGACTACAATAAAATGTTAGAGGGGGGCGCCAAATGGTTCTGGCCCTACTGCCGAAAGAAAGAGGGGTATCAGTGATGAAAACCATTAAACATACACTAAATACTTTAATAAATATGTAAACAATGACAAAACAAAGAAAATGCACATGCCATGATATATTCGGTTCAGTACATGTTATCAAAAAGGGGTTTATTTTTATTTCTATTTTTTCTAAACGGAGTGTACTCACTAACCCTTGCAAGAGATATCAGTTAGGATAGTTATTGGGAATGTAAATATCTAATTATATTTCGCGTGGTAGATCACATCCGTTAACCACGACAAAAATGTATCAGAAATTATTCTTGTAGGTACTTAATACTAGTTTAGTTAATATTAATCAACTGACGAGATACTCGTCTACCGCTACTGAATGGTAAACAATAAATGAATAAAACGGGGGTTCCACCATGTGGTACTTAAGCTTGTTCCTTGGATGACCAAGTGGTTAAAAGGTACTCTCGGTACTCCCAGCAGTCCCAGATATTAGACAGCGCCCGGCAGCAACTCATACAAAAGGCCTAAAAATACTAAAATGGACATCAATCGAGGGACCATTTATCAATCTTTGAATTGTACTGAACAAAACGCTTACCTCCATACGCCGAAACCCCTAACGTACAGAAGGCACAAAAAAACGTCTTTGATGGCTATTCTCTCTAGATCCAAGACGGCGCCGAAAACCATACCATATATATAATAACTAATAAGCGACGTCTTACTATGTGAGCGTGGTGTAAATATCCGTGCAACCTACGCAAAAATTATCAACAATTTCTTCCAGGACACACGTTTGCCGACCATCTTACAATTCAAAAAAACTCTCCTGTTTTCCTATGTTTCTCCTCGACGCTACTTAGTCTGTCGCTACTTTCCAGCCACATTAATACAATACATACAATAATCTTTATTTCCTTTTTGACTCATACAGAGTATAGGTATTGTCAATACAGTAAATAAATAACATTACAAATAATAAGCATATCACATGACACATTTAAGATAATGGACAAACAGACATATACTAATATAATAAATAACAAGCCTTAAATTCTATTATTAAAATATTCGTCAGTAGAATAGTAGGCATGATTGGTGAAATACAGCTTTAATTCTTTTTTAAATTTTATTTGGTTTTGAATTCCATGCAGATGTGAGGGAAGGTGGTTGAATGATTTTATTTCCATATAATGAGGGCCCTTTTCGAATAAGGCAGTTTGATGTCTGGGCACACTCAAATGATTTACGCACCTCGTTGCTGTGATGTCGTTAAACTTTCCATTTGTTAAAAAATATTGATTATTCATTTTTACAAAGAGTGCAAGATTGTATAGATACAAGGAGTAAACTGTCATTATTCCCAGCTTTTTGAATAATGGTGAATAATGTTCTAGATATTTAGCATCAGTTATTAATCTTACAATTCTTTTTTGAAGGATAAATAATCGGTTTGTTTCACTTGAGGAATCCCATGCAATTATAGCATAATTTAAATGACTGTGTACACTCGCATAGTAGAACAGAATGTAAGTTTAACGAGTTCTTTAACATAGAAATTGCATAGTGAGCACATTTAAGTTTACCTGCTACATAGTTTATGTGGTGATTCCAGGTAAGATGGTTGTCGACCTCCACTCCAAGAAATCTTGCATGCTCGGTAACAGAGATGGTTCTATTTTGTAATCTCACTAAGAGACCTGATAGGTTTGCCCTACTGTATGTATTTGTAAATTGTACTATTACAGTTTTTTTTGGATTTAGTAGTAGCCCATTTTACACACACCACTCCCACATTCTATTTGTCACCTTGTTGGACAGAGTCGCCAATGTATTTTCGTTGCTGCCTCTGACAATAAAGGAGGTATTATCAGCAAACTGACATACGTCAACACCTGTTATGGACTGGAAGTGGTTATTAAGATCATTACTGAATAAGAGAAAGAGAAGAGGTAAGAGTATGCCTCCCTGTGGCACTCCATGTTTGTTTTTTAGGATATCAGATTTAACTTTACTATTATGCACATTTCCTACTTTACCTGTCAGTTGAACATATTGATAGCGACCCATTAAATATGATTTAATCCACTGAAGTGCTACACCTCTGATCTCATAGTTCTGTAGTTTTTTTAGCAGGATATCATGATTTATAATATCAAAGGCTTTTGATAGGTCGAAATAAATGCCAATAGTCTGCGATTGTTTATCAATAGCATTAATTATTGAAGATAATGTGTCAAATAGCGCAGTAGTGGTAGATTTTCCCTGTCTAAAACCATGCTGTGGATTAGATATAAGTTTAAATTTATTGATGTAGGAAGTTAGTCTATTAAACATGGCCCTTTCAAATATTTTGGAAAACAGATTGGAGACATAGGGGACGATAGTTGTCTAAATTATCTTTGGGCCCTTTTTTATGCAGTGGAATGCATTTTCCCTCTTTTAGTTTATCAGGAAACACACCTTCTGGTTGATGATATGTGCAAGTGCTTCAACTATTAAATTGGCGACGTATCCTATTACCGTACAGGGTATTCCATCAGGACCCTCCGATTGTTTCTTAGTAAAATTTTTTATCAGCTCCACTAGTTCAATTGTATCCACTGGCATAAGAAATAAATTATGGTTAGTGATTTTTTCTCATTTAGTTACATAGGGAACAACTGCTGGTATATTTTTTTCAACTGATTCAATGAAGAACTGGTTGAATTGCTGACTTATTATTTTGAGATCATTAATTTCAACACCATTCGTATTTATTATAAACTCGTTTTTACAGTTGTTGGTTGTTTCTTTTTTTATAAGATTCCACGTACTTCTACTAACATTATGGGAGTTTGCCAATATGTTTTGGTTATGAGATTTTTTTGCTTCTACGGTAGTTTTTTTTATGATCTTTTTTAAGTGTGGAGTAAATTTGTTTTATTTCTTCATTACCTGTTAAGGAGTAGAGCCAATGAATTTCTTTTAGTCTTTCCGATTCATTTATAATTTCAGGAGTTACCCATGATTTGTTACCTTTATTTTTAAGTTTAATTTTTTTCAACGGGAATGCTAATTCAAAAGAAGCTGAAATGATTTTGAAAAATTCATTGTATTTGTTATTTTCAGTGGTTGCTATGTACACATTTCTCCAATCACTATTGCTTAGTAGCTCATAGAATTTTGTTTTATTTTGATCTGAGTACATGCGTTTAATTATAAATTTAGCCTCTTTTCCTGAGTGCTTATTGGGTAGTAATAATACAATGGCTAAATGGTCTGATATGTCAATGACTTGTAAAACTGATATAGGTTCACTAGTAGAATTTGTGGTCATGTTTTCTGTTTCTGTGGTATTGGTGGTTTTGATGTCCCTCTTGCTTTGGTTTTCTACTAATGGAATTCCGAAAAAACTGCTTCTTGCGTGGTGAATATTCAGAAATTTCTATGCCATTAGGCCACATTTTAGGATTTAGGAAAGCATCTTTTAAGTCAACATCTACTGCTACTTTAAAAATACTTATTAAATGTTTCTTGATAATTTTTAACTTGAGTGCATATGAATTTATCTTCCGGACATTTTCTTTTTAGGTACCCCGGTAGATCTTCTAGGCTATACGTTAATTTATATTTTGATAAAAAGAGCCATATCTTTTCTTTAGCTACTATATCAAGATTATTCATATCAGCTCCTATAATTTTTTGATTATATATGTTTTATATTTTCCTTTGTCAATATAATTTTGTTGTCAACATTTGGGCTAAACTTTTTAATAGCTACAAGTTCGGTACTTTCTGCATTTGTTATAATAGTGTTTGTTTTCTTGTTTGGAATTTGATTGTCCTTCACAACTAAGTTGGCATTATTCCATTCTGTAGGTACTGGTTTATTATTATGCGCTCTTTCCAGTTCCCAGTTGTTACCATACTCAAGGATTTCATTAATTTTTGATTCAGTCTGAACTTCTAGTAAAGCGGTAGCTAGGTGTTGAGGAGTAATATGGGCAGTGCCAGTGGTATTTCTTGAAGTGCTTCCAAATTTGACAGAGGTGCTTCCATTTTGTTTTGGTGAAGCAAGCGTGTTGCTGTTTTCTGGCTGTTTCCTGATCATTGTGTTGAAGTTTGACCTGTTGGTTTTATTACTGCAACTAGGAGGTGTAAGATTGGTGTCGTTACCTTTACTGATATTTTTGAAGATAGTAGTCTTGTTTAATTGTTTCTCTTCCGAGGAAGATGTGTGTACGTTATTTATATTAATAATTGTATTTAGCAGACAGATTTGATCTTTTAAACTAATTATAGAATCTTCTAATTTATTTATTATAATATCCTTTTGAATTATAAGTTCTTTTAGATATGATGTTTCAACAACATCTCGTATTGAATCAATGCTGTTAACCTGATTACTTTGGATGGATTCAGTTATGTCATTATTGACACACCCTGTATTTTTTGATATTTCTTCAGAATTATTATGGTTCATTTTATTTAGGTTTTTTCGGGACTTGTTTACAATTTCTTTTTCATCAGTTTGTGTACAGATGGTTTTTGTATCCTTTCCACTGTTTTCAGCGTTTTTTAATTGTTTTTTAAGATCTTCAATATATGTTTTTAAATGTGTGATGTCCTTTTGCTGATTTTCAATAATTTCAGACGTTTCCTCCTCATTTTTTATGGCTTCTTCAGTAAAAGACCGGTTGTCATGTTTCAACTTTTGTATATAATTTTCTTTGAGTTCGTTATCTTTACTCAGGTCATTAATTAACAAATCGAATATAGATACATCAGTGGAATTTTCGTCATTATTCACTTTTTTACACCAAATTAATTGATTTCCAGTTATAAAACTAAAGTTCTTATTTGAACGAAGTACACAACTTTTATGAAATATACTGAAACATTGCACACAGATAAAAATATTGACTTCTTTGTTTTTATAACACTTATAATAACTTTTGTGGACACTTTGAAAACTTGTTTGCTCACAGTCAGCCATTTGTTTATCAGTAACTACCTATTTGAACGGTTCGGGGAATAAATTATGACCCTTTGCCGATCGGTGTCTCTTAGAGTCCTTTATCAGATTTAAATATTTTATGATTTACTTTATTCAACCAAATATTTTCGACCCCGTAACACCACCCTTACTTAGAAAAAAATTTAAAAAAAAGATCATTGGCTTACCTTAATATCTTTAATATGCCACGACCCCAATGACCTACCAGTTTCAAAGTCTGCTAACTCATAAACGTTGGTTGATAACTTCTTAAGGACCTTGCAGTTAACGAATTTGGGAGCTAACTTCGAAGCATAATATTCGGCTGCGTCCGAAAGCATATAATTTCTTTTCCAAACGATTTGTCCTACCTTCAAAGTCAAGGGGTAGCGTCTTAAATTGTACCTCTGAGTAACTCCCCCATAGGATTTTTGCAATCGATTTTTAACTCGAATACATAACTTCTGAATATCCCTAACATGATTCAATAATTCGACCCTATCGCCCAAATCTATTTCGTTGCCCTCATTCGCCACTCGGTGCATTTTACCGGATATTAATGGTTCCCTTCCAAAGTTAAGATAAGCTGGAGAATATCCAGTTACCTCATGGACCGCAGTCCTCAACGCGAAACCTATTTTACCCAAGTTTACGTCCCACGAACGATGGTTTTCATTCGCATACGACCGAATTATCGTTTTCAACACCCTATTTGTTCTCTCGGCTGGATTAACATGCGGGCTATAATTCGCATTATAGACGATTCTACAATCATATGAATCTGCCAACTTTTTGACTGCCTTAGATACATATTGGCGGCCATTGTCGCAGATTATTCGCTTGGGAGCGCCGTAAATTAATATTACATCATTTTCCAAATGTCTAACAACGGAAGTGCTAGTCGCTGCCTTAAGTGGAAACATAAGCGAATATTTCGTGAACAGGTCGGTGACAACTAATATGTATCGATTTCTGTTCCGAGTCATTGGCAACGGACCGACAAAATCAGTAGCAATGACTTCCCAAGGACGATTTGTAGTCCTCGACCTAATATGACCATACGGGAGACATTGTTCTGGCTTCTGAGACTTGCATACCTCACAGACAGCTACGCACATATCTAGCTATATCGGTACTCATCCCAGGCCAAAAATAAAAATTCGCGACTCGCTTTTGAGTTTTGAATATGCCAAGATGACCTACACTTGGCTCATCATGGCATTCCTGACAAACTCTTTCACGTAACGCCTTAGGCACCACTAACTTCCAATCATCGTCTTCATTGAGGGTCGAATGACCAAAATTAATAAACTTATAAACTTTGCCGTTATTTACTTTAAACTTAGGATATCTTTGCGGAAACTCTTGTATGTTCAGCTTTAATTTTGTGTACCACTTGTCTTTGACCTGATCGGCCTCAGTAACTGTAATACAGGCAATTGCTCGCGACAGTGCATCTGGCACTACGTGTAATTTCCCCTTACAATGTATCGCCTCAAAATCGTAGCCCTGTAAACGTAAATACCAGCGGGCCAGTCTGCCAGAAGCATTTTCTAACTTATGAAGCCACTTCAATGAGTAATGATCTGTAATGACCTTAAACCTGGTTCCTTCGATGTATGCGCGATTTTTTTCAATCCCGAACAACACCGCAGCGCATTCTAATTCTGTAGTTGAGTATTTTGTCTCTTGTGAAGTAAGTGCACGACTAGCGTATGAAATAACGCGTTCCCCATCTTCGAAAGTCTGAGTTAAGACACACGACAATCCTATTAGAGAGGCATCGGTTTGTAACACAATTTCTCTATCGAAATCGGGACACGTGAGAATAGGAGCTTCGACTAATCTTTGCTTAATATCCCTAAAAGCTTGCTCGCATTCAGAAGTCCATGCAAAGGCTTGATTTTTCCGAGTCAGTTTGCTTATAGGAGCTATACGGGTCGTGAAGTCGGATATAAATCGACGGTACCAAGATGCCATGCCAACAAATCTACATACCTCTTTAACATTTTTAGGAGTAGGATAATCGAGCATACACGCTAACTTTTCTGGATCGGTATGTAAACCGTTTTTGTCGACAACAAAACCGAGATATTTCAATTCTGGACGCATGAACTAACATTTTTCTCTATTAACCGTTAAACCCGCAGCTATACGTTTTTCGAAAACATTTTCTAGAACCCACAAATGAGAATCAAAATCAGTTGTCGCTATGATGATATCATCTAAATATACGAAAACTGATGGTTCTAATTCTGCCCCTAAGACATTATCTACAAAACGTTGCCAAGTCGCGGGCCGCATTGTGCAAACAGAAAGGCATGCGCCTAAATTAATATAAACCGCGTCCTGGGACCGTGAAAGCTGTTTCGTCTTTGCTACCTTCGTCGAGCTCAATTTGCCAATACGCACTTTTAATATCTATGGACGACAAAAAATGAGCGTCGCGCAATCGGTCTAATATCGAATTTACATAAGGCAATGGGTATGCGTCTCTACGACTTACGGCGTTAACCTTTCTAAAATCCACGCAAAACCTATAATCACCCGATGATTTCTTAATCATTACGACAGGACTAGACCATGCCGAATTGGAGGGTTCTATTACGCCTAACTTCAACATCTCGTCAATTTCAACGTTTATTATTTTCTGAATATAAGGTGACATGTTGTAATATCGCTGCTTAACTGGTATGCTGTCGCCAGTATCAATGACGTGTTTTACGCCCTTCGCGCAACCTAAACTCGTACCCATCTTATTAAAAATCCTTGAAACTAGTTTATCTAACCTCCGACTTTGTTCATCACTAGTCATGTCTATCGAAAAATTACACACGTCTTTAAATTCACCCTTAAATTTCCAATGATTACTCGAAAAATCTGAAACAATGTTCATATCGCGCCAAAAGTCTATACCAAAAATTATTTCCACCTCTATGTCTAAAACTACTAAACACTGTATGACCTTTAGCTTATCATTTAATACTATTGGCAGATTCACTAAGCCCAAAACCGTACAACATTCCCCATTAGCTACCTTAATCGTATTTTTACAATCTTCTAAAACTAAACTAAAATTACGTAATTTTCCCAACCACGCCTACCAATTATAGACTGTGACGCGCCCGAGTCAAGAAGTCCAAAGAACTCTACGTCAAAAATTGTAACTGCGAGATATGGATGAGGGTCACAAACTATCAATACGAGATTTTTTATATTCTACTTGAATAAAGGATAACCAAGCCTGCCAAGAATTACTTGATGGTACCGGATTTGTAACACTATTCACGATCGGCGACCGGCAGTACGGCGATCGTTTGGCCCGTTTTTTCGCGAACACTCACAAGATTATTTTGTCACACCTGGTTTACCACACCGAAAGCAAAACGATTTGTTCCTATTCTTATCGCATTCCGTAAATTTATGTAAATTGGAATCGCAATTTCAACAAAGTATGGTACTAATATTTAGGTTAGACCTGCGGCTCCTTGACGTAGATGGCCGAGAAATCTGATCATCCTGTATATCACGAGTATATCCTAAACCTGGTTCTAAAATACTAACTGATCGGGTAGCTACTCGTCGAGCAGTATTTCTCCTAGCGGCTATGTTTTTATTTGTTTCTAAACTTTGGCACACCTCTTCTAACTTATCTACTGTGTCAATCTGCTTTATTTGTAAACCTACACACTCGATATAAAACGGGTCTAAGTTGCAATGTATAATTTCAATTTTCTCTTGTTCTGCTAATTTCTTTTGTAAACTCCCAAAATAGTTTAGCATACAAGAAAAAAATTCACTAACGCTCTCGTTGGCACCTTGTTCATGTTCATTAATTTCTTTCATTAAATCTTTTTGAAAATTGTATGGCAAATAATTATCGTGTAGCTTGCTAACGAATTCCGGACAATTATGTATTTTTTCTTTAACGGATCTAAACCAACTAAATGCTTTTCCGGTAAGCAAATCAGTGATGGAATTATATAGTTCACGCTCCGACACTCCTCGTGAGATTCGATACTCCTCAACTCTCTCTATAAAAGCATTCACACTTAAACCCTGTTTACCGCCTGAAAATCGTACATCTCATTTATAAACGGGCACAGAACTATGACGTGCCGCAGGAGTTTCGGGAATTGGAGGCGCCAAATTGTTTGTTTCATTTTCATTAAGTTCAGCTGCATTTATTTTGCTATCTAAGTTACTCTCTATCTGTCTTAAACGCGTATTTAAGTTAACTATACTATTTATTAATGCATCATCAGGAGGGGTGAGCCTCTTTAGCCGCGAAATTTAATGACCCAGTTTCGTATCTATCAACCGTGCTTCATTACTATTTGCTGCTATGACGTCCCGATCATTCACATACACCTGTAATTCTGTTACTTTTCGGTTACATTCATCAATTTCTTCGACTACGTCAGGGTGAAATGTAGCCGATACCACTAATTCCCCAAAAGATTCATTGCGCATCAAATCTTTTAATTTCTTTCGCATAGATAAATTCGTTTCTGACGTAACGTCCGCGAAGCCCCTAACATTTAACTCGTATTCTAATTCATCCCTATTTAATCGATAAAGATCCATTATAAATGTGTGCAAGAAATAATTAAAGATACTGCTGAATAAATATATGTACAAAAAGTACCAACACAAAAAAAATTTACACCGAAATAAATAGCGAGGTGTGTTTATCTACGCAAAAATAATAAAAAAACACTTATCACTTCAATATACGAACAAAAAAAATATTACTACCTTCCTTAGGTTAACCTAAGTACTTCTCCCCAAAAACATTAAATATATAATCCAAAACACTAAGGTACTGGACTAAACCATAAAAATATTTGATAATATTAACCACCTGTAATAGAGGAAATAGTAATTATTGATCAATATTAACTTTACAAAGCGAAATAAACTCTCTTAAAAACTAAATAATAAATTGCACTAATACACATGTAAATAACTGCACGAACAGGTTTTAACAAAATGTATATCTGGAAGTAAATATATAATACATTATGAATGCCAATAACATAATAAAATATTTTAAAAAACGGGCCCCACGTTCTGGGCACCAATTTTTCTTTATTACCCTTGTTTGTTTAATTTTCGGTTAGTTTAGCTTTTCAGCAGCGTGGGTTCGAAGATCAGTGTTCTTCTTTAATATACTGTTCTTAACAGATTACAATAAAATATTAGAGGGGGGCGCCAAATGGTTCTGGCCCTACTGCCGAAAGAAAGAGGGGTATCAGTGATGAAAACCATTAAACATACACTAAATACTTTAATAAATATGTAAACAATGACAAAACAAAGAAAATGCACATGCCATGATATATATTCGGTTCAGTACAGGTTATCAAAAAGGGGGTTTATTTTTATTTCTATTTTTTTGTAAACGGAGTGCACTCACTAACCCTTGCAAGAGATATCAGTTAGGATAGTTATTGGGAATGTAAATACCTAATTATATTTCGCGTGGTAGATCACATCCGTTAACCACGACAAAAATGTATCGGAAATTATTCTTGTAGGTACTTAATACTAATTTAGTTAATATTGATCAACTGACGAGATACTCGTCTACCGCTACTGAATGGTAAACAATAAATGAATAAAACGGGGGTTCCACTATGTGGTACTTAAGCTTGTTCCTTGGGCGACCAAGTGGTTAAAAGATACTCTCGGTACTCCCAGCAGTCCCAGCTATTAGACAGCGCCCGGCAGCAACTCATACAAAAGGCCTAAAAATACGAAAATGGACATCAATGGAGGGACCATTTATCAATCTTTAAATTGTACTGAACAAAACGCTTACCTCCAATACGCCGAAACCCCTAACGTACAGAAGGCACAAAAAAACGTCTTTGATGGTTATCCTCTCTGGATCCAAGACGGCGCCGAAAACCATACCATATATATAATAACTAATAAGCGACGTCTTACTATGTGAGCGTGGTGTAAATATCCATGCAACCTACGCAAAAACTATCAACACTTTCTTCCAGGACACACACGTTCGCCGACCATCTTACAATTCAAAAAAACTCTCTTGTTACCACTTTTATCATTGTTAAATATATATTTCTCATCGAATCGAGTATTCGGAGGGCGGTAAACACGAGTACGACCGCTGTGTGTTGACTCTAGTCAACACACAGCGGTCGTATTCATACAGACGAAAAAACTTTCCAAAGTTTGTACCGAGCGTGTCTCCTATTCTCAATGTATCATGGCTTATAGGTAATCAGTTTGGCTTTTGACCTAAACATTTATGTGACATTGCATTTCTATTGACGATTGCTCATTGGATTAATCAAACTGATGACAATGAATATGTGGTGGCAGTATTTTTGGACTTCATCGAAATGATCAGCGCCGGATTTACTCTACCTGCCGCCGAGGGCTATTGAATTAAAGACGCCGTTTGTAATGCGAGCGAGCAGGTGGCGACAAATTTCGCCTAATATCCAATTAATGTGCATATTACGATTTCCTTATTTACTTCTTTTTTAATTCTTTCTTTAGACAAGCGGCCTTGAGCGTCAACGTTTCCACTTGTGTGTTAAGTTTCACTTTCCATGTTCATTATGTAACACACTCTTACTACAATATCTGCCGCCTCTCAAATTTTACCACCAAGTGCTAATAGATGATGGTCTATCACTGCCTAAAACATGACGCCAGAGATATTGTACAGTGACAAAGTGTTAAATATATTAAAAACATGTGAGCGACAACACACTGAAACCACGGAAACACAAAACGTGTCACTTAACCGCGCAAGTATCAAGTATGTTTTTTGAATATCACTTATCCAGTTCTTTCTAAAAGAATTTTAGCCAAATAATGTTCTAGGTGTTGATATCGCCAGTATAGTATACTTCTGAAATACAAAACTACTTATGTGCTACAATCATTTAAAGCGTGGCAAGAATATCAACATTTTTATGTATAGATGGTAAAAACATACGTTATATAGAAAATCAGTTGTTTAATAGGGGTTTAAAATTATATAACGATATACCATAGAACATAAATATCTTCAAAAAGAAATGTTTGATCTATGTCAAACAACAATGGCCAGTATAATAATTGTATATTTTTGTATGCATTTTATTTGTTAGTTTTTATCTGTATTTCATGTGTAATGTTTTCTTCTTTTGCGTATTGTAAGGTTTTTCTTAGCTGTGTTAATAAAAATATATATTATTATTAATAATGGCAATTTTGGATAATATTGAAGACATAAAAGTTGTACAAGAATAATAGTTCAATCATTTTTCACAAATAAGGCGCCACCAATAATATATTCCAATCCTCTCACTGTAAAATGTCTCTGACATTATTTTCTCAAGAATTTTTCAAGTTTTCAAGGCCTACATCTGTGTTTTGTTTATGTCAATACCTGCAACAGGATTTGGGGTCGAGCCTCTGGTGCACTATTTGTCCTTAACCACTGCTCCACCAAGTTGTAATAATTTATAAAATGTTCAATAATTGACAGCAATATTAGTAACGTGTAAATACTTACTATTAGTGTATTTTTGACTGTAACATTAACTCACATACTATGGTTTAGTGTATATCAAACCTTGGCTTTGAGTGGGGATCATTGATTTTTTCACATATTTCTCCTCTATATTTGTTGGGCGATTAGAGTATAGTAATGATTTATGTTTGAAAGAACATTTTATATACATTCCGAAGAAGTCGAAAAAAATTCAAAATATTTAACAATAACAAAACGGCTATAATCATTATTTCACTATAAGGAAAGTCCCAATCTTTTTACTTTTTATTAAGATAAAATGTAAAATTTGAAATAAATGGAAACAATAATTGAAAATTGCCAAATAATTTGATTACACAAACAAAATCTTTAATGCTTTAAAATGTAAGTAAAATTAGAAGAGACCTGCAATAAAAGTTTACTTGAAGTGAAGTGTTGTTATTTATTTAAAATAAAATGTACATAGACTGCTTTAGATATGATGGTAAATCTCTTGAATGTGACCAATTATCATTGTAAAGGGTTTCCGTAGCATGAATAATGCTATATGTTCAACTGAAGAACTATTTCCACATGCCATTCTAAAAATATGTATATAAATGTGAAAAGAGGAACATCATTACCATAATTTTATGGTCATGAAATTTGTTGTTTAGTTTGGTTAAGAACTGAATTGTGTTATATAATAATAAAGTACTTTAGTGGTGAAAACCAAATGGCTATCGACCGAGGTCTTTCCGCCAGTTGTACATTAATTTTTTTTATATATATACATTTTGTTCAATATTTAAAGTACCTTGTGTTATATATTTTTATACAAAAATTAATAAATACTACTTTCTTCTAGATTCTCAATGTTTTTTTTTTCATATCTCATATCCTCGGTTAAGTTTACCAAGAAAAAAAACAACAAATACTAAGGTTGTCATTTCAGAAAACTTCAGAAATGTTTATTAAATAGAAATCTCAAATTTGACCATGAAACTTCAATTTGATGGAGTAAATATAGATTTGTAGAGAAAATATTAGATGGAGCAATGCACCATAGAAAAATAAGTATGTTTTCATGAAACTAAGAATACGCTGAGTTTTCTACTTCGAATAGGTGGGGGAACCCTTTTTTTTTCACGGAAAAGGGGTAAATTGGTCACTTTTAAGGGTGATTTTTCAATATTAATTTATTTTGGACCCTTTAAAATGCTAGCTAAGAAACGAGAACGGTACCCTTTTATTGTAGATGTTCAAGGAACCTTCAGTTCAAATTTCGTGAAAATCGGTTCAGCGCCTCTCACAATATCTATATAAATATACTGAAAAAACGTAAAAAATTGAATTATGGCTAACTTGGCCAAAATTAAACCAAATTTGATGAAATTTTAGATGAAAGTAACCTATGTAGCCAAGAAATAGCCTGCAAAATTGAGCAAAAAATATTCAATTTTCAAAACTTTTCCTAATTTGTCCAAATGATTGAACAAATTTTTTTTTACCAAAATGAATGTATTTTTACTTTCACGTCATGTAACTAAAAAATAGCTTTTTTTAATTTAGCCGATTTTTTGTCATTTTTGGTATATACATGCATGCGGCGATTTCCCGAAATTTTCGGGGATAATATAATTAGTGTTATGATTATCATCGGTGATAGCCCGAGGTAAAGCCGATGAAAATTGACCGAGTGCGAAGCACGAGTTCAATTTTCTATAGGTTCTAATGAGTGGTATCACCGATTATTAATCATAACACGTGTTATATTTGGCGAGAGAATATAATGAACGTTAACAGAAAATAATTTTTTTAAAAAGTCAAAAATTTTAAACGATCTGTCAGTTTGACAGTAAATATTACAATCAATACAATAATTATTTATTTATTCATTACAATACATATTTTCAATGTTAAATGTACAGCATTGATATACATCAGTACAATAATTATTTATTTATTTATTACAGTACATATTTTGAACGTTAAATGTACAGTTTTGATATACAACTATAGCATTTTCTGAATTCGACGCGTCTATTGAAACTTTCTGTCACTTTGACAGTAAACTATTTTATTCATTAAAAACAAGTGACAGTCAATATGTGGTGATAAAATTATCACCAATTTGATAGCCTGTTATGCTCTTCTGTTTTGTATTTTAACCAATGAAATTAATCAAAAAGTACCATGTGACAGGTGAATTATATTCTCGGAATTATACGTATGCGCGCACAAGTATAGGTGTAATTATTCATTATAAAAATTACAATATTAATAATATAAAAAGTGATTGTAAGCAGATTTTCAATTAGATAAAAAAAAAATTCTCGAAGGTAAGATTTTTTTTTTTTCCAAACGAAAATTCACTTGATTTTTATTAAACTTTCTACATATATTGATTATTATTTTATTTTATTATTGTTTTCTTTTTTTAGTAGTTGTACTAGATATGCTACTGCAAGAAGTGTCTACTTCTGAATCGCTAACTGGAGTTTGAAATATTTCTTCACCCTCGTCATCACTAAGGTCGTATACATCTGAGATATTCTCTGACGTACCAAAATTGAGAGGATTTTGGATGGCAGTTTAAACAACAGATAATGAACTGAAGACGATAAGGACTGATAAAGCTCCTCTTCCTAATGAATTAGTCAATATAATAACATTGCTTGTGATTGTAAGGTGGGTTACATTTGCTCATGTAAAACCATTGGCGTCACATGCAGCAATTTATGCCCCAATGGAAGGAATACTTTGTCAAAATGCAGATAATATTGTTGATGAAGCTGTGGTTGTTGAAGTGCCCGAGCATTTGAAAATTAGTCCTGATATTTATGATATTGAAGAATTCGAAGGAAATAATAATTATGAATTGAAAGAATTGTACTTCAGAGAATATCTCAGATGTATACGATTTTAGCGATGACGGGGGTGAAGAAATATTCCAAACTCCAGTTACCAATTCGGAAGTAGACACTTTTTGTATAATACGTATAATACCGAAAATGACGGGAAATCGCTGCGCGCATATGAGTATATACCAAAAATGACAAGAAATCGGCTCAATTAAAAAAAAGTTATTTTTTAGTTACATCACGTGAAAGTACATAAGAATACCTTCACTTTGGTATAAAAAAAAAATTCGTTCGACCATTTGGGCAAATTGGGGAAGTTTTGAAAATTTTGTGGAATTGGACTGAAAATGGAATGCGGCCAAACTATTGGATATTTTTTGCTAAAATTTCGTAGGCTATTCTTGGTTATATAGGTTACTTTCGTCTAAAATTTCATTAAATTCGGTTTTAATTTTGGCCAAGTTAGATGTAATTCAATATTTTACGTTTTTCCAGTATATTTGTATACATATCGTGGGAGGCGGTGAACCGATTCTCACTTAATTTGGACTGAGCGTTCCTTGGACATCTACAATAAAAGGGTACCATTCTAGTTTCTTAACTAGCAGTTTAAAGGGTCCAAAATAAATTAAAACTGAAAAACCATCCTTAAAAATGACCAATAGTTTACTCCTTTTCTGCAAAAAAAAAGTTTCACCAAAACATACTTATTTTTCTATGTTGCGTTGTTCCATGTAAAATTTTCTCTATCGCCTTATTTTGGGCTATTTTTTACTCCACTAATTTGTTTTTATTTATTTATAACCTACAGATCATTCAAAATTCAATGTTAAAAATTAATAAAATCATATTTAAAAAACCAAAAATTTATTCAACTATCTATTATATCAAGAAGCTGGATTATTTAGTATTAAAGAAATGTATGTCTACCAGTGTGTGCTGTGGGTATATAAACAATTAGATGTTGTTTATACATCTTTACTAAAACATTTCGCCTCAAATTATTCAAATCAGGGCTGTGACAGAGCAGTCGTTTCAAATTCCTTATTTCAGGAAATTGCATATACAAAGGTCTGTTTTTTATTATGGACCAAAAATATATAATTTATTACCCTAGAATTAATAAATATAAAAAACCATATCAGGTTTAAAAGGAAACTGAAATTCTCCATAAATAACAAGTTTGATAATATTTTATGCATATTACTTTTCTGTGTAATCAGTCAAATTCTCCTCAATATCTCTACTAATTTAGATGTCAGGTAACTTCTCTAGATTTGTTTTTTTTGTATTTCATTACTTTTTATACTTATTATTATATTGCTTTTTTTCTCTCTCTTCACTCTAGTTTTTGTTTGCTGTTTGTATCAAATTTTTTTTTGTTTTTTGTTAGTTTAAAATGGTTAGACCTATGAACAAGCAGTTTCTGCTTAGGTGGTTAATCATTATGTATTTTATTTTTATGTAAAGTTTGTTGTACACTACGATCAGAAAATAAATTTGATTTCATGGTTTATTTTACTGTGACTTTACAGGTCAGGTAATATTTTTATGTTTATATTTCCCATGGTGTTCTAATTAAAATATTTGTTTTGTTTCTTCCGGTTCTATAGGTATACCTATATCATTTTATATTATAGCCTAGTCCTTTTGTGCAATTTTTTTTTTATATTTACCTTTTCTGTGCGCATCAATAATTTTTATTATTATTATAACACCAGAAGAGGCGACTGGACTGGACTAGCTTCATTACTTTAAGTGGAACACCATGCATACTGTTTTATAATGCAGTAAATATCATTTTGTGTTGCATACCATATAATAAAAACTTAAGTTTAGATCATATTAGGTAAATCAAACTACATCATCCGTGGTTGAGAGAAAGAAAATGATTTGTACTGAAGATATTGTCATGCCATGATCGTTGCCTGTTTGATGCATTGTATTAAATTTATGTTTTAGGATACTTGTAAGTTTCTTCTTGTTCAGCTTCCCTTTTCTTTCAACATCATGTATTATTATTATTATTATTATTATTTTACATTTATTTAACGTCGGCCTATTTCCGCTACTGAGGCCTAACACCGACGCCTGTAGACGAGCTACCCCCAACCAGGAAAAACTGTGACCGGCAAAGGGCCGGGGGTGCAACCAACCCAACTGCACAGCAGGGTGTTTCCGGCGTTAACATATACCGCCCCTCTTGAAATAACAAATTTCAAAAAAAAAAAAGAAATTTTAAAACATTATTTTGAATAGGACTTAACTAATAAATAATAAAACTAACAATTAAATATAACAAATTTCAAAAAAAAATTATCATTATGACATTATAACTAATAAGTAATAACACTAACAATGAAATATAACAGACAAAAAAAATTAACATTATGAATATAACATTATAACTAATAAATACTAGAACTAACAAATAAAATTGTAACATCATTTAAAGTCAATAACCTTACTTTCGTATTCTCAAAGAAGAAGAGTCATTACGTAGTAGAAAAATTAGTCTTTGCTAAGTTCATTATTAATCGGTAATTTGCACAGTTTAGTTAGTGCGCGCTTCACTACACTGTCACTGCACTTTACTGTGACGACTCGTACAATACCATCGCCTCCGGGATGAAGCGCCAAGATGCGTCCTAACCTCCATTGGCCTGGTGGTAAATTATCCTCCTTGATGATTACCAAGTCGTCGATTTGGATTAGGTTTGCTGATTGTTGCCGCCATTTCATTCTCGATTGTAATTCGGAAATATATTCAGCTTGCCATCTTTGCCAAAAATGTTGCATTAACTGTTGCAATCTTTGATATTTTGAAAGGTATTTCTCTTCAACGTCTAGCATACTAGGCTCCGGATGTGACGTAATAGGTCTCCCAATTAAAAAATGTCCGGGAGTCAAGGGAAGAAGGTCATTAGGGTCAGAAGATTGGGGAGATAAGGGTCTAGAGTTTAATATGCCTTCTATTTGACATAATGAAGTATTGAAATCCTCGTAAGTTAAATGAGCATTGGCAAACACTCGCTTTAAATGCTTTTTTATACTTTTAACCCCTGCTTCCCACAATCCTCCAAAATTTGGAGATTTAGGAGGTATAAAATTCCAACTTATACCATCAGTTGCTAAATCGTTTGCTATTTTTTCCGAGCTTGAGTCTATCAATTTTGCTAATGCCGAATCTGCACCGACAAAGGTTCTACCGTTATCAGAAAATGTATTCGAAGGTTTACCCCGCCTTGCTATAAATCTTTTTAAAGTCGCAAGAAATGCCTCGCTCGTTAAATCTGATACGAGCTCAACGTGTACAGCCTTGGTTGATAAACATACAAAAATACAAATATATACTTTTAACAGTTTAGCCCCCCTTGTTTTTCTGTCTTTCATTAATAGCGGACCGGCATAATCCACTCCTGTATTTACAAACGGGGAAAATTGATTGACTCGAGTTTGTGGTAAGTTTCCCATAATGTACTGACCCTGAACTGGTTTTGCTTTAAAGCAAATGACACATTTATGTACAATATCCCTGGCTACATTTCGCCCCGAAATTGGCCAATATTGCTCACGAATTGAATATAGCAATTGTTGAGGTCCACAGTGCAGCAACCTGTGGTGTTCATGAGTCATCAAAAGTTTGGTCAAGTTATGTTTATTATGTAATAAAATAGGGTGTTTTTTATTGTGCGACACCTTTGCATACTTGAGCCTACCGCCGACTCTAATTAATTCATGTTCATCCATAAACGGATTTAGTGATAGAATATTGCTACTGCTCCTTAATGGCTTCTTATTTTTCAAAGTATAATAATCACGGCTAAAAGACTGAATCTGACATATCTTTATTAATATCCGTAATGAATGATCTAACTCTGATGTGGTAAATGGGCCTGTAACACGTCCTTCCTTGGTTCTTTTTAAATTTAAAATAAATCGACAACAATAAGCGGTAATTCTTTTTAATTTGATAACAGAAGAATAACGCGAAAATAAATCAAAATTTGCTAAATCACTACAATCAGTTATTGCAGTATTACTCATGACTCGTTGTTCTGGTATAACAATAGAGTCGTTTGCAAAATCGTCTGTTAGTTCCCAGCTGGAACTGTCATGCTCTAAAAAAGAAGGACCTTGCCACCACAATTTGGAATTAAGTAATTGCTCACAATTTACACCTCGCGACAGTAGATCTGCGCTGTTATCTGCAGATTTCACGTGATGCCAATCATCGATATCAGTTAATTGCTGGATCTCAGTAACTCGGTTCGCTACGAACGTTTTCAATCTACTCGGCGACCCTCTTATCCAACACAAAGTTATAGTGGAATCACTCCAATAATAACTACGCGAAAAATTAATATGAACCGAATTGCGTATCTTAGAAACCAGCTGCGCCAGCAAAAGAGCTGCGCATAATTCAAGACGCGGTAACGAAATTGTTTTTAAAGGTGCTACTCGTGACTTCGCACACAATAATCTTGTACAATATGAATTATCTGTTAACTTGCATCGGACATACGCGCATGCGCCGTAACCGACTTGCGATGCGTCTCCGAATACGTGTAATTCAATACTCGTAGCATCTGAACTTACAATATGTCTTGGTATTTCTAGGTAATTTAAAAGCGACAAATTTTTACAAAAGGTATTCCATTTTTTGAAAATATTGTCAGGAACTGGTTCATCCCAGCTTACTTTTTCTTGCCATAACAATTGAAGGACGAGTTTTGCTACAACGACTACTGGGCCTACAAGACCTAAAGGATCAAATATTTGTCCTGTGACTGATAGGATATGTCTTTTAGTTAAACGAATTGGGATTTCAACATTTTTTATTGAATATTGAATTTTATCCATGTTTGAATCCCACATTATAACTAGGGTTTTATTTTGCTCGTGTTCGCCTAACTGCAAAACACTAGCCTCTAACTTATCATTTAATAAAAATTTGTTTGTTAAATTAGGCTGATTCGAAAGCCATTTTCTTAGCTCAAAACCTTGGCTTGATAAAATATTAGTAATATCCTTTTGAATTTGTACAAGTTCTTCTGGAGAATCTGATCCGCTTAAAAGGTCGTCAATATAAAGATCTTCTAAAATAATTTGACTTGCCTTGGGATACGTTGTCATATTATCTAGACCTAATTGATAGAGACATCTCACTGCCAAAAATGGGGCAGATGAAGTGCCATAAGTCACCGTATTTAACTCATAGCAATCGAGTTCATCATCTGGTTCATTGCGCCAAAATATTCTTTGAAACTTACGGTGTTCCGGTTTTACTAAAATTTGCCTATACATTTTCGAAATATCTGCACTAATAACGTATGCATGTTGCCTAAATCTTAAAATAATAGAAAATAGATCACTCTGTATGGTAGGTCCGGAATACTGTACGTCGTTAAGCGATAAACCACTATCTGTTTTTGCAGATCCATCAAAAACAACTCGTGTTCTAGTAGTAATACTTGAATTCTTTATAACTGCGTGATGCGGTAAAAAATAATTTAAACTATCATCTTGTGCTTTACTAATTTTTGTCATATGGCCAAGATTTATATACTCTGTTATAAATTCGGAATAATCTTTTTTCAGAGATGGATTTTTCTCAAATCGCTTTTCTAGATAAATAAATCTATTTATCGCCTGTTGTTTTGAATTACCTAACTCATTTAGATTGTCTTTAAATGGAATATCTACTACAAAACGACCTGTGGCATCCCTTGAATGCGTTTTCACAAAATGAGCCTCACAAAATTCATCGGTACTATCACTACTTTTCTTATTTATATCGCAATTCTCTAATTCCCAGAATCTAGTCAATCCATCATCGATTTGTTTATAACTGATATTATGACAAGAAACTAATTTGTTTCGTCTATTAGAATAAAATAAATTTCCGCCAACAACCCAGCCTAACTTTGTTTTCTGTAATATTGGGTGTTCACGCTTGTGTATTTGTTTCATACACATTAACTTATAAAATACACTAACACCTAATAAAATATCTATTTCGCTGCTTATATTAAAGTTTGGGTCGGCTAATTGAATATTTCTCGGAAGATCTAACATAGATTTATCAAATGAATTAATTGGTAACTGCTGCGTTATTGTAGGCAACACTAAACACGAAATATCCATATTAAAATTATTAACTCGCGACATGACAGTTAATGACGTTTCATACTCTACTTCTGACATTGTATGACCAACACCGCTTATAGCACAATCGACTTGTACCATTTTTAAACCTAATTTACTGCACAATGTTTTAGTTATAAAATGACTTTGAGATCCTTGATCAAGTAAAACTCTCGCCGTGTGTACCTTACCCAAATTATCTTTAACATTCACTAAAGCCGTTGATAGTAAAACTTGTGAAATATTTTTATTTATTGTATGCCCTACAACTGATGAGGATGAAGACGCCTCTGGGAGTGTGTCCGTAATGGCGTTTGACGTATTTGACGCATTTTGTTCGCCAACTGTATCAATATGTAACATAGAATTATGTTTTCGTTTGCATTTTCGGCAACCATTGCCCTTACATTGATGTACATTATGTCCCGGGTGTAGACAATTATAGCATAGTTTACGTTTATTAGTTTCTTTAACTCGCGAATCTACGTCGAGCTTTATAAAATCACTACAATGATATATAGTATGATCACCTTTACAAAAATAACAAGAATATTTTTTGCCTTCAGACGTTGAAATATATGAACTAGCGCGTAATTTATAACCTTTCTGTTTATTAAATTTATTCTCAATTTTGTTTAACTCAAGCTTTTCAAGCATATCGCATTTATCTTTCAAAAATGCACTCATTTCCTTCATTGTGGGAAGTTCATCTTTTAATTTGTACGATTCCCAATCACGTCTCGTTGTATTATCGAATTTACTAGCCAATATGTGAATAATTAGCGTATCCCAACTATCTGTAGATAAACCTAATGTTTTTAACGATCTTAAGTTTTTTGTAAATGTATCTAACAATTTTCGGAGCTCAGAATGAGACTCTTTTGTCAACACGGGAACATCAAAAAATGTGTTTACATAATTATGCACAAGCAATTTTTTATTTTCAAACCGTTCCTTGAGCATACCCCACGCTACTGCGTAATTACTAGCGGACACCTCAATCGATTCTATTAAACGTGCCGCTTCATCCTCAAGAGATGATCGCAAATAATAAAACTTTTGTATTTCGCTTATCGAACTGTTGTCATCAACCAACGCCGTAAATGAATCGCGAAATTCGAGCCAACGATCATATGACCCATTAAACGTAGGTAGTTTTATAGTAGGCAATTTTACCTGCGACTGCGAATAAACCCTCGAATTAATACTAGCCGCTGAACCGGCTTCATTTAACTCGTTAATTAGCACTTTACTATTGTAGAAAGTGGTAATGGTATCTTTAATTTTAGTTACTACATCAAAATAGGTATTTTCAAATTCTACCCTTATTTTACTTTCGTCAGCCATCAATTGCAAACTAGCGTCTTCGGCATTATCTAAACTAAATTCTATTTCGGTCTGTATTTCACCGAATTCTTCATAGATTGACTCGATTTTACTTACTCTCTGCTCAAGTTGCGTAATGATTAACGCACTCAAATTATTAAGCTCCACACCCCCATAAAATTCTTGCAATCTACTTAATTGCCCTTTTAAATTATTACGTTTAAAACGAAGCTTTGCCAATGACTCCATTATGAATACGTAGTCAAATAATAATATAAAATATAAAAAACAGGGTAAAATGAAAGGAATGGACACTTACTCGAACCAGGGAACTTGACCTTGTTTCTTATCGCCTGACGCCTTCCAAGAACAGTACTCGAGTCGTCGACGCCTGCCAATTCTTCTGGTTGTTGCAACGCTAACCTTTAGCCTCTTTTCTTATAATTAATTATACTGGAAGTCTATCCGATCGTATGGACCAATGTTGATGGATAAGTGGACTGTATTTAATAAAGTTATGATTTTTTCTTTAACACTTGACTTTATTTCTGCTTATGCACTAAGTTACAAAAAGTTACATAAACAATGCACTCGCTGGCCGAGATACATACTCTTTGAGCTCAGGATGCGAACTAAAAAACTGTGACCGGCAAAGGGCCGGGGGTGCAACCAACCCAACTGCACAGCAGGGTGTTTCCGGCGTTAACATATAGATTGGATTGTGAAAGATTTAAAACCCGACTTCACATTGGCCTCTGATTAATTTTGAATTTTTGGGAGATAATTTTTTTTTGAAAAATTAGTTTTGGTCAAGATTTTCATTATTGTTTATTTTGGATATTTAAGATACTTATTTTGGGATATTTGTTAGATGTTTAGTTTGGCGATTTACCATTTAGTTCACCGCTACTTGGTATTTCGGGAGAAGAGAAAATCTTGCATTTTGTAATTTTCTTGGGTGGGATCTTTTTATGTAAAAGGACGAACAACGTATCCTAAATTCCAGTTAGCGATCGAGTGACCGAACAACTTGAACTCTCGTTACTGAAGGCCAAAAACTGACCAAAATTTTTAATTTTTCTTTTTTGGCGTTATTGTATAGTTTTTTTTTGTTGTCCTTTGTGTTATATGTGGTAGGTAAATGGGAGTGTGAATGTGGAGATAGTGGAGTGTGACGGAGCTGGTTGCCTAGAATGTACAGGGTGTAAGTTTCTGGACGTTCTATGCAAGTGGCTGCTACCCACAGGAAACTACGCTCAGAGTGAGTTGGTGCATAGTCTAACCTAAGAATTTTTGAACCTTGTCTGTTGTCTACTTTTGCTACCACCCTTCTGGTGTTTGATTTTTTTCTTGTCGCTTCACGACAATTTTGGTTTTGCAAGTACCATAACTTGGCCCCTAAGAATCTTAAATTCTTAGTTTTAGCTAGTATATGCTATAATATACTGTAGTTTTAAGATAGTCTTTTGTTTAAATGTTTTAGTAATTGTCTTGATGCATAGTATATCGTAAGAATTTTTGAACCTTGTCCGTTGTCTACTTTTGCTACCACCCTTCTGGTGTTTGATTTTTTTTTCTTGTTGCTTCACGACAAGTTTAACATTATTTTAGTTTGGTACATACTACAATGTACTGAGATATTTTGTTGTGTATCTCTCAGCTTCACGGTAAAGTTTGTACAACATTTTACTTGCATTCTAATATAGATATTTTAATTTGTTTAACACTTTAATTAGGTATTTTTCAAAATTTTTCTTTTCTTAAACAAGAATTTCTTGAGATTTCACACATTTTGCATTTTGGGGCTGTTATTCTAAATTTGAGATCTGAGTTACTTGTCACCAACTAGTACCAATAAAAACCTATTTATTTTTGACACAATTTTTGCGCTTTAATTATTTTGTTTATTCTTGGGAAAACTTTTTTTGGTAATATTATATTTAGCTATGTATATGTAGATATCTTTCTCTTTTGAGAAGAGTTTATTGGTATATTTATCACCTTTAAATACTTTGGTTGTTGTAAAAAAAAAATTCCTTCAGAATATTTTTTTATTATTTTGGTAGGATGGAGTTGTAACGTGCCATCTTCCGCCGGTGTCCGCAAGATCATATGTACATAAATTCATCAAAATTTCCTATAGTAGAAATTACCTTTAGCGATAAATGTCACCACGCTAAATATTGGGTGCAAATTACCACTTAAGCTTTTCTCCAACAGATGGCTCTCCGTAGAGAATATATAAATTTATTAAATAATGGTATATTATTGTGTATATTTTAGGAGAATTTACAATATAGATTATTGCAATAATTAGCGTATAAAAGTTGTTTACAAAGTAATAGAGTAAAGATGGTTAATGATCGAAAGTCCATAAAAATCGATTCAGTATTTTACATTTCACAAGTTGGTACCCTGACTGTCGAACTGTCAGCTGTTGTCATTTCCTTTTGTTTTTGTGAGTGATCAAAGGTTATAAATCTCTGAAATTGCCTAAAACTTCCTCTTTTAAATCAAGAATTTGAACTGAAAACTTCGCTACGGATTTATTTAGTTAAAAGGCACGTGATTGCTAATCGGTTTAATACCGGATTAATAACTAAATTTAACCTAATATTTCAATTTATATTTTGGTTTGTTAAATTGAATTTTCGAATTATTCGGATAATTAAGCAAGTTATCGTCTAGAAGTAATATTCTAGGTAAGTTTGAATTTCTTTGATTTATTAAAGACACGTGCTCACGTTAGAAGATAAACTTGAGAATAATTTTGCAATTTAATTGTAGACGATTTGGGATAGGCCAGATTTTGACCGCAGAACTTGGCTACTGTTCGGTTATTTTTTTGGATTGTTGGATTTTTGGACTTTGGATCATTGCTATTCTTTGGTACACGAATTTTGGTAAACGATTTGGCCCTGCAATTTAATTCATACATTTCGATTAAGAGAAACATCTAACCATTGTGAAGAATTTTATGAACCCTATCAAATTGTGTTGTGAAGACTTCACCTCGACCAACCCTCACGTCTGGAGCGCCAGGAAACTCTCCAATTTTGTGTGTAAAAGTTAAGTAACCCTTATATCTCATTCTTATTGTCAATTGTTTCAATTTATTAATCATTTTTTTTTCATAGCGTTAACCTTAAACCCTAGACTTGTCTGTATTATTTTATCGTAATATTTTATTGTTTAATTTTTTTTTGTACTGTTACTGATACTTTTTATAATAAATTGTATTTGTTTTTACTTGTTCTTTTATTTTGTCGCTCTCACTACAAGGATTAGTAAGATCTGGGACCTCGTGTACTTATCCCGACTATAGGTCGTAATACCATCCAAGTACTAACTGCGCCTGTCGTTGCTTTACATCGCATACCGAAGTATGTACATAGTAAAGATGCACCTACGCTCGCCTCCTATTATTATTATTATCATCATCATTATACTGCTTCAGAAATATTTTAGAACATGTTCAATATTCTATTAAAGAACCCAGTTAGGGTACTGTAGTTTGAAACTGTAGGTATACCGAGTAAAAACATACTTTGTTCCTGTTGGACCAACTTCTACAATCTACAACCAACTATAAGGTAAATCGTTACGCTTTCAGTTACACAATAATTATCTCAAAAATCTATAGAGACAATTTGGAACATGAAGAGTCACAAAATGAAGCTAAGGCTAACAGCGGCAAATGACTTGTTTGTTGGCCTGCAGCTGCTGTATTGAATCTTACTTTTACAGATCATTGGAATTTTTTTTTTTGAGTAATTGTTGACTTTTCAAAGCGATAATTAAATATCAGACAAACTGTTGAACCATAAGTTTTTGATATCGGATATGCTGTGACATTAGAATTTACCATAGAATTTAAAAATATACATGGTGGTGTATACATTTAATAGAACAAATTTGATTACCGCTTCATATCAGCATAACCAGAATAGGCAGAACTACACTAGTTTGGATGGAGCATCATGGGAAATCCATGTAAAAAGTACACACTATTACACAGTTCTGCAGTTCCATACATGAGTGTATTGACTAAATGACGAAATGGAAAAACTACTGTGCTTTTGAAGAAAAAAATTCAGATTTATTTTCAATTTCTTATTGCATTTTTCTGACAGTAAATTAACTGGTTGGAGCAAGTCTAACTTTGTTCAATTATATCATAATATAAGCACAACCAAATAAATATCATACAGATTCTAGTCCATGCAAATTAGACATTTTAGAAGAAATAATATTTGGGATGTGTACTCTGGATAGGGTTAGAAATAGATATCCGAAAAGTTCCCACCCCATTCAAGAACGGAAAGCCTTTTTTTTTGCAAAAACCACCCCAAACGGGGACTTAATGCTAGTTTTTCATTTTTATATTGTAAACCGTTTGTTGGAAAAGAAAAAAGTACAGGAAATAAAAAGTTTGTCGTTAAATTCTGTATAAAAAATACCCTATTGACCTTGCGGCTTATCCCCACCCATTTCGCAGTAACAGAGTCCAAACTAAGGGGTAGTTTGGAGCACACAGGTAAAAATCGATCTTACACAAAGTTTCACAGCGAATATCTCAAAACCGGTTACTGTAAGGAGAAAAATGCCCAAGAATGAATTTATAGAGCAGAATTTTCTGTATAAGATGCATGTCTAGTGAGTTTTGATGCAAATGATTTTGCTTTTTTTTTCTACAAAGATGCGTTTTTTAATTTGAACTCGTTTCCACACCACCCTTGGGGTAGAACTCTCAGTGTTTTTTTTTTTAAAGCGGTTTCTCCTATAGCCCTATTCCACTAAAATTCTGTTCAATTTACTCATTAGAGGATTCTTCATCGACAAACTGTTCTTCAAATTTGGAATTTAAACAGCTTTGCCCATGGCAATTAGAGCACATTGTTGAGCAGCGAAATCCAACCTTAACACAGCTGGATTGTTTTCCATAATCGGTTTTGCAGCTGCAGGATACTAGCTGAAGGGTGGAAATTAATGCTGGTAACTCGATGGTATAAATAGATGCTAAAGATATTGCTCACTTTCTTCCAACCCCATTCCGTTGGTTCCAAGTTTTCTCCTCGCCAAGATTGAATTTGATATATCTGGCCATAATATTTTGAAGCTGTTCAAATTCATCGTCCTGTCGAGCTTTGTTAACGGCTATTAAATTCACCAAGCCTCTTTCAACACGCACATCAGTTTCATCTTCTTGAAGAGTCTTTTCATAAATCAAACGATCATCTATTGTCTCCATATCTACAGAAACACATTCACGCAGATTTAAGACTATATAGTAATAACGTATCTGCATATATTTCTTTCAGTCTACCTTTACCGTACTTCCTAAACGTTTTTTATCGTACTTGTGACATGCCAAGCATATCACTGTAGTGTGCATGGCAAGGGTCTTTCCGCGAGAGGGAAGAGGAAACGCTCTCTCTTGAGTTTCTTGTTGTGGGCATCGAAATAAAGAAATGTACATATTAGAACCGCTATTGCTATTACCTAAAGTTTTAATTACTGTGATAATAAATAGGTTGTAACTGAATAAGTGTCTTACTCAACTAGCAAGAACTCTAAGAAGTAGAGAACATAACAGTACTATTACACACAGGTCTATTCCACAACAACTAGAAGGTTCAAGGGACAAGGCACTCTCAGGCTTAACAAAGAGTCTATTCTGACCTGTGCCTCTTTCGTCTCCTACATATCACAATGCTTCAAACATCTGGTCCTAAGGTCGTCTAGCTTCCATAAATTAGTGAGGTACACATGTTACATATAATTAGAAAACACATCTTTATGGGAAAAAGGGGATAATAAATAATAATCACTTGCGTCAAAACTAGCTAGACATGCATCGTGTAAAAAAATCCGCTCTATAAATTCATTCTTGGATATTTTTCTCGTAAAAGTACCAGTACCAATTTCCACCCTTCAGATAGCGTCTTACAGCTGCTAAAAGGGTTGCAGCAAACAATGCAGTTGTGTCAATGTTGGATTCTGATGCTCAACAATGTGCTTGCTCTAATTGCCATGAGCAAGGATGTTTAAATTCCAAATTTGAAGAATAAGAACAGTTCGTCGATGAAGAACCCTCTAATGAGTAAATTGGACAGAATTTTAGTGGACTAGGTCTACAGGGGAAACCAGTTTTAAAAAATTCGCTGAGCTTTACCTCAAGGGTGGTGCGGAAACGAGGTCAAATTAAAAAACATCTTTGTGGAAAAAAAGAGAAAATAAATAAAAATTACTTGCGTCAAAACCCACTAGATATGGATCTTATATAGAAAATTCTGTTCTATAAATTCATTCTTGGGCATTTTTTTCGTTAAAGTAAACGGTTTTGAGATATTCACTGTGAAACTTCATGTAAGATCGATTTTTACCTGTGCGCTCCAAACTACCCTTCAGTTTGAATGCTGTTACTGCGAAATAAGTGGGGGTAAGCTACAAGGTCAATAGAACAATTTTTATACAGAATTTAAAGACAAATTTTTTACTCCCCATACTTTTTCTCTTCCAATGAATGGTTTACAAGATAACAGTGAAAAACCAGCGCAAAGTCCCCGTCAGGGGTGGTTTTTTGCAAAAAAAAGTGACTTTCCGTTCCTGAATGGGGTGGGAGCTTTTCGGATATCTATTTCTAATCCTATCAAGAATACACATCTCAAATATTATTTCTTCTATTCATTGTTTTCTTAATCTAATTTGCGTGTACTATTCGGCAAAAGTAGTTTTATATATCCTGAAGTAAATGAGTGCGAGAAAGACAACAAAAATGGTTCACGTGAAAGCACGACAGATGATTACTATATTCTCAATGAGAGTTTATTGATCTCCTATCTCACTGAGGCCGCATTCTATACTGTTTGCCAGGACAACACTGGTGCCCTGCATTGATACACGACAAGGTGATAAAAATAAGATTTCATGAAATGTGAAGCGTACTGGGAGCAGTATATCAGACTTTCTTTTCCCAATTTTTGTTGTTTTCTCTCTCGCACTCGCTTACTTGAGTATATATAAAACTACTTTTGCCGAATCTGTATACATAGTGCCATCTTGTGGTGAAAGAAGTACTAACTCAGAGGCGAGCGTGGGTGCGTTATTACTATGTACATACTTCGATCTGAGATGTAACGTAAGGCGCGGTTAGTAGTTGGATGGGTGACTGTTCTAACGAAGACCGCGTCCTCGCCTCACACATCTTCCAGCGGCTTGTATATCAGTGTATGCTCGGAAGCTATACAACCTTAGGGGAGGGTTGTATAGGGGATATACCATCCTTCGGAGGGGATGTAAAGCTGTCGGTCCCTTGCCTATTAAATGTTAGGCAAGTAAAAGATCCCTACTCTTCTTAAGGGAAGAGGTTCGGCAAAATTCCTGGTTGGGGGTACTTTGTCTACAGGCGTCGGTGTTAGGCCTCAGTAGCGGAAATAGGCCGACGTTAAATAAATGTTGAAAAAAAAAAAGTACCAACTCATGAGTTCTTCACAATTCGTTCCTGCCCTTAAAGGTGTTTAATTCAAAAGTGAAATAAAATAAATAAATTAATATTAATAGGATTGCATACCTTAAGCTTGACATAGAAATGATTTACTTCAAAGCACTTTGTTTAATTATTTTTATTAATATCATAAACTATCTGTAATTACAATTACATACAATTAAATTATATAATCTTAATGAAAAATAAATAAAAAAATAAATTACATTCAAATATAAAATACAAATTAATATATATATAGTTATATTTTTATATTGCATAAGACACATAATACATTAACTTATTTGACAAATTTCTTTTCGTTAAAATTATGTAAAATTCAATAAAACATTTTAGGTACAATAATCACATATATTAATATAAAATTACCCAAACAATTAACAGCAACAATGCAAACAAACAAAATTTTGATTATTCTTACTAACCTAAATTTTACATTAATTTTGTTGCTGTAATTATTTTGGTACCTTTACAAACTTTTGAATCTTATATGTTAGTTAAAATCAGATATTAACAATCACATACATCTGATAATTTTATGTAATGACAAATACAAAGATCAAATAAATATATATGTGAAAAAATCACACGGGAGAGCCTAAATGAAATCCTTGACAATACATAATGATTTCCATTTTGACCAAAAATTTTGTTTTTCAATTAAAGTCACAAAAAGGGATATTTTTATAAAAAATTAAATACAAAATGTTGCTGCCAAATTAAACATAATCTTTGTGTAACTGTTTATAGTCGGGGTAATCTCTTTTTTTGTTTGAATTAATAAAGCATATTAACTACCAAATACGATTTTCTGTTTGTGGGGCCCTCATCACCCCAACTCCTCCACCTAACCTCCTGTAATTCATTGATCCGCAGAGCCTCCACTGATTCTGTTCGGTGTCATAAAATTCTATCGTTTTTAAATAAGCTGTACCATCGAATCCACCCACAGCATACAACTGCCCATTAACTACCGCCAATCCTACCTAAAATAACATACTTGTAATTTAACATAATTTGTATATATGGTGTGGGGTTATTAGATAAAGGTTCATACATGGAATTATGGGATGTTTCGCAAAATCAGCTTCTAAATGAACCAAAACTATAAAAACGTGAAAAATCTCTTAATTTGAGAACATTGAGAACAAATTTGTGGTTTTACGGGGTAGATTAAGGGAATGTAAGCAACTAAACTGATTTTCATTTTGTTTCAGTAAATTTCTCTCTGTTGTAATTTTTTATTTAAGAGGTTAAGAATATATTTATGATTTTTAACAAAGTATAAAAAATGTGTTCGAGAATAAAAAAATGGTAAATTTGCTATAAATATCAACTTCTATTCTTACGATAATCCATATTTTCTTAATATCTGTAAAGTACTCGCATTTATTGACATAAACTGTACGTTGACAGCATTTTAAATATTACCGCATAATTACAACGTTGCCATGTCGCGAACTTCTGCTCACCAACTTACCTGAGGCAAAAGAGTGACCGAAAGTTACGAATTTTCAACATATTTTACAGAGAACTGAATACTGCTTGCAGTAATTTTTTTTAGAGAAAAATATTCCTCTCCTTCTCCTAATAGC
The DNA here is from genome assembly GCA_963675555.1 of Leptura quadrifasciata. NCBI lineage: Eukaryota > Metazoa > Arthropoda > Insecta > Coleoptera > Cerambycidae > Leptura > Leptura quadrifasciata. The sequence continues at coordinate 105,020,565 of OY776676.1, forward strand.
TCTCAGATTTGGAAAAAAATCGTAAGAAAACTTTTTTGTTACGACATCCTTAATTTGAATTTTAAGTACGCGTGACATCAATGGTTAGAGGCGTTTTTATTGTCGTTAGATTGCTACCCTGTTGAAGGAAGAGAAGAAGAAGAAAAAGTTGTCGTTGTGACAATGTTGTGTGGTGTTAACCTAACCCAGGTTAGTATTAGGTAGTATAATTCATTCTGCTGTACTAAAGTATTGTAAATTTTTTTTTAATAATTATAGTACAATGAAAACACAGGCTTAAGCAATAAGTTTTACTTCTATACAGTTCATAAAGCAAAAAAATTAAAAGCAGTAAAATGCCGTCTAAAAAACTAACCTCTCTGAATTACAATGTGATGACAAAACATTAAAGAAAATAATGATAAAGAGTTTGTAAGTCAGATCTGCCATACAAAATTAATATTTAAACTATACTGCACATGCGAAACCATTGACATCACAGCTTTTGGATGGAACTACTATTGACAAATTATGAACTGAATTTAAAACTATTCAGTATCTATAAAAAAATTGCCATCACATATACTTAGTTGTTACTAGTCCTAGAATTAAAATTTAATAAAAATACAAACAATGAAATAACCCCATTTAGTGAGGCAGTTTAGCTAGGATATTTCACTATATTGTGCACTTTTTGATAAAAGCACCAAATTTGACACAGAGGTAGACCGATGTAATATGAACAATTTTGGATGTGGAGCCATCAGCCAACTGCCCCCTGGCGGCTATTTTCCAAAATGGCCACCAGTGGACACCTGAAAGACAACAGAAGTTAGATAAAGTTTGCTGCTGAAGGTTTTAGTGAATGTTTATTGAATGAAAGATAGTTTGTAAGTTATATGTATTTATTAATAATTTTATATTTCACAATTCAAATTATATTTAAATTATTTAAAAAAATACAATACAAAATATTAATTCAACTTTATAATGACTCTGAAGTATATTGTATGTGAAATATAATAATAATAATAAGGTTTATTTACCAAAATAATAATAATAATAACATTACAACGTTCAACAGAAAAACAAACAATTTTAAATATGCATACTAAATATATAGAGACAAAAATCTAAGTACGGTAAACAAACGTGAAAACCATCAAAAGCATAGCTTGTAGATGAATATTTCATGCCTAATTAACCTAAAACAATTGGTGGAGAATATAATATATCATGATACTTCTAAGAATAATTTACACACAAATATAATAATAATGTAAAACTACTTAAAAAAAGATATATAACAATGTATTATATATAATTGCAGAATATAAGAACAATATCAATTATTTTTTATATCTATTATTCTATTTATAGTATGACAATCCATAGAAAAAAGGTATTTTTTTATTTTGCTTTTAAAATATTTTATCGAATTTATAGTCTGTATTTCGCAAGGTAGAATATTATACAACCTGGGACCAATGAAGCTGTAATGCCTTTGCCCAATGGTTTTTTCAGCGAACAGTGTTTGAACAAGATTTTCTGCCCTACTTCTGGTGGAGTACTGATGATCTATTAAACAAAGCGAATTTTTATTTTTAAACAGGTGAGTTAGGGTCTTCATAAAATAGAGTTGTCTTAAGTCGAGGATTTTTGTATCAGCAAATAGTATATCACTTGGGTAAGTCCTTCCTTTACCATACATAATCTTTAGAAAGTATTTTTGTACTGTTTCTAGTTTGATTAAGTGACTTTTAACTACACCACCCCAACCCAGAATTCCATAAGATAACCGGGATTCAACCAAAATATAATATCCTTATACAAGAGACACTCAAATACTTTTTTATATACTTAAATATATATATCAGACATCTAAGCATCTTTATAGTGCTATTTAAATGAAAATCCCATTTTAGATGGTTATCGATATAGATGCCTAGGTATTTAGCTACATTTGAAGATTTGATAGAAATTTGAGTACCAAGATATTGAATATTTAAAATGTCATAATCGGGTAATTTATTTTTATAAGAGTTAAATGGCAGAAAAACAGTTTTTGTAAAATTTATAGTTAGAAGCTTATGATTAAACCAATCTATTATATTTTTTAAATCATTTTCAACTTTCATTCTTAAAGAGCTCCAGGAATTATCTGAGTAAAAAATTACTGTATCATCTGCGAAGCTAAATATAGACCCGCTGCTGTTCAAATTCAGTAAATTATTCAAATATATTATAAACAGTATTGGACCCAATACTGTTCCTTGTGGTACCCCGTAGAACACTGTTTTTTCAAAGCTTAATACGCCATTAACCATAACGTATTGCTTACGATCTAGTCAGTAACTTCTCATTAAGTTTAGAGCTGTTCCTCTTATACCAATATCCTCTAAGGTCTCCAGCAACTGTTTATGACAAACAGTGTGTGTTGAAATGTTTAAAATAATTTAAAGATTAATGGAAAACTAAGATTTATTAGATTCAAATAAACTTTTTCATTTCTGTACATTTTTCATATTGCATTAAAAAATTAAAATACAAAATATTAAAAATCCGTTTTACAGTCCCAGTACAGTATACTGTCAGTTCAGCACATTCATTTTAAAAATGCGACTTCAGTTCTCAGAGCACTCCCCGTCACAAGCACACAGTGGTGTGCATTCCATACCGCCCTTCTAGCACTTGCACTTTTTCATACAGTCTTTGCATTTGCAAGAGATGAGCTCCCTGCAGATCTGGGATGCTTCGGGTAGCATTGTCCAGAGAGGTTCATATACGCCGCTGGTCTTGATCTAACCCCAGTCGGTTGGTGATGGCAGTGTTGGTGCAGGAACCAGGGCCTAATCCCAGACATGTCCGTGCTGGTGCTCTTCGGACGTACTGCTCCAGGGCTGCCCTTGTTGGTGGGTTCAGCTGGACGTTGCTTTTCTTTGCAAACAGTTTGCGACGTGCCTTGTCGATATCGGTGTCTGTACTTGTTCTGTCATAAAGCAGTGTGATGAACCTTTTAATGGTGTGCATGGTGTCTTCATTAATACGATCTGGTGCAGTGGAGAGAAGAGTGAGTGTCTGGGTCAGTTCAAGTAGCACTGCCCATGTTGTCCTCTTTCCACGACCGGCGAAGCAGGTGTCGGCCTCCTCGTGGTTGCAAGGAGCCAGTACTGAAGTATCCAAAAACGGTGGCTTTCTCAAGACATCATCTCCTTTAGTGATGGGCAGCTCCTTGTCTGCAAGCTGGAATGAGTCGTAAAGGGCGTCAGAGAGGAAGATGAATAGTTCTGTCTTGTTTTCGTCGACTCTGAGGAAGCTGGCCCAGTTTCCTGGGCACTCGTCTTCTCACCCCTTTTCCCTGCTTGGCTCTTGCTGTACCTTTATAACTTCAATAAACATTCACTAAAACCTTCAGGAGCAAACTTTATCTAACTTGTTGTCTTTCGGGTGTCCACTGGCGGCTATTTTGGAAAATGGCCACCATGGCCGCTAGAGGGCAGATGGCCGATGGCCCCACATCCAAAATTGTTCATATTACATCGGACTACCTCTGTGCCAAATTTGGGCTTTTGTCAAAAAGTACACAATAGGTTAGCTAATCCGCTGTAGTAATTGAGATATTTTACTGCACCAATGTAAGAGGAAAATTTTGGTAAATATTCTTAAAGGAAAATGGGTCAATTTCTTCCTTTCTTCGTGAATAAATTAAGAATGTCCAAAATGGAATTGGCTCTAAAAACGCATGACCATGGATGTGTAAAAGGACCATGATTTATTATTGTTTTTAACTATTGAACCTAAAACCTATAGCGTGCAGTGTTGTAAAAATAGAATAATGGTGACATCCTGTTTTCTATAAGAGAAGATTTTACATATTAGTGTTGATGACGTTAACTAAGCTAAGGCCTTTAATAATATTATTTATTGTTCTGAATAACTGAATGTGATATAATCTTTTTATTAACATGCTTACCCCACTTCTCCTTGAAGTCATAGCCACTATAGGGCTCCAAGAGTTAGTATGAGGATTATATCTTTCCGCACTACTTAATTCCATACAGTCATCTCTTCCTCCAACAGCATATATAAGATTATTAAATACAGCACAGCCTAGGTGTTTTCTACGTGTAGACATAGGACTCACTAAAGTCCATTTGTTATGTCTAGGATCATATCTTTCAACTGTGTTGAGGGGAGACTGTCCATCAGATCCTCCTATTGCATATAGGTAACCTCCTAAAACAGCTACCGCCACCCCTAATCGGCGCGTTGTCATAGGAGCGACCTTTGTCCATTTGTTTTCCTTTGGGTCATATCTAATAAAAAGTAATATTAGAGAATACTATATTTAATAAGTGAGCTCATTACCTCTCAACATGGTTTAAACACTGAACACCATCTTGTCCTCCAACAGCATAGAGCAAATTATCTAATACGGCAACACCAACGCTAGTACGACAAGATGTGGTAGGCGCAACATCACAAGACCACTGGTCTGTTTGAGGATCATATCTGTAAAGTATATATGGTGTATTAGAACTTGACATAGGATGAAAGAATATAAATAACATCAATAGTAAAAATCACTCACAAAAAAGTATCATTCAGTTTATACCACTGTTAGAATTGGCGCCTAAACTGCCTCTGTATTATGTATGGTGGGTCCTCACCTCCTTAAGACTACTGTGGAATGTTTCATTCAGTTCGGTGTGAGTAGCGATAAGGGACAGACGTGAGAAACTAGATAATTATCAATCTAATATTAAAATAAAGTGTTGGAATAACAAAAGTGTTGTTTTTAATTCACAATCAATATAAAAATTCTACCATGGAAGCAGAGCGTGGTTCGAATCACTGACCACTGCGCCTAGTTTTAAAAGAAAAGTATTTAAATGGGAGTGTTGTGAAGTGGTGATCACCAAGCGAATCAAGTTTTCTTGATATACTTAACAGCGGTAAAAATGACCGCAGAAATGCAAGGTCCGATTGATATGGCTTTCGACCATGGTCAACGTAAGTGTTATACCTAATGCAATTTGAAAATGTGAAGTGTTGATGTGAGAAAATTTTAATAATTAGAGATGTGTGAGTAACAGAATAGAGAGAATATGTACGTATAAAAGTAAGCACAAAATCTCGGGTAGTAGTGTTTATTCATAATTTATTTTATAAAAAGTACAAGATGAGATTAAAAATAAAAAAACGAGGTCACGCAGGATACGTATTCGTGACTCGAGTGTAATGAGGTTAGAAAGATAAAAATAGCTTATATATTGTCATTTACGGACAAAAATATTTTACTGTTTCTAAGAAGAGATGTGATTGAAATTTTATGGATACTAAGGCCTATATTATGTAATAGCTATAAATTTGATTTCTCCAGAATGCGACGAGGAAATGTTTTCGAGATTTGTGGAAAGATATCGAGATGTGTTTCAACTTGATGAAATACAAATTAGCTGCTGTGGGGAGAGAGTGCTTTTTCACACACAAACGAGAAGAGACCCTTATCAAGCATGTTAGTTATGTATAATGTTATTTATTATGCATAATTTGTGTACACAAATCTAAATAAAACAAAGCATATTTATCCAGGGATACTGATGAACCTATTATTACTGTATCCCGAAATTGTTTTATATAAAATGCCAAACAAAATTACGAGTGGCCTAAGACTTGAATGTCACAGTGCCTCATTCATTGTCTGGGTTACTTGGGTGATTGTATGTGTAATCTTGTGTTTAGATTACATATCAATTACTTGCCTTAGTCTGGTTTTACTTGTTGTAAGGTGAACCAGACTGAATGCATATACCTATACAAAATAAAAGTTAGTTTGCACTTTGTTGATAATTTGGTTCAATAGATAAGAGTACCATGGAGGAGAGTGAGCGGAGAGCGTTGACAGAGTGGATTGGAAAACAGAATGGAGAGGGGCCCTGGGTGGTTACACCAGGAGTAAACCACAATTACAAAGATGTAGATTTTACTGGGGAAGGTCAGGAAAGATTACTAAGGAATGAGATGAGTGGAGATGAGATGAGAGAAGACAAAGAGAGACAAGAAGGCGAGATGAGTAGAGAAGAGACAATTCAAACCTTTAGCAAAGGTAATGATTTGGAAACAATAAAAACTTTAACATCCAAAATTACAGATGAGAAAACAAAATCAGATAAGGCATTGATGGTGATAAAAGATTTCTGTATCATGTCCACCAATACGATGAGACAGTACCAAGAAGTACTGATAGGAGCGCAATCAGCTGTCTCCAATATAGAGAAAATTCAAAAAGCTATTATTAAAGAATTTGAAAAACAAAAAGAAGATTTTTCAAAGTAAACAAAAGTCATGGAGGAAAAAAATGCTGAAATAAATAAGCAATTGGTCGAGATGAGGGCCAATTACAACAAAATGACGAATTATTACAAAAAGACAGAAAATACAAATAGAGATGGGAACGATACTGGAGATGAGACAATATCAGGAACAAACAGCGATAAACTGAATATTGCGGTGTTAAAATGAGTAAAAAGGGAGATAGAAAAATTGAAATTAGATGTGAGAGTGCGTGGGAAAGAAAATTCTGATAGTTTGGCCAACAAAGTAAATGAAACGCTTAAATTTGAAATAATAAGTAAAAACTCAGGCTTCAGACGTGATTATACATTAACATTAAATACTAAATTCGAACATTTTTATGATTATTTTACGTCAGAATTAAGAACCCATGAATTGCTTTTTATAATTGATCCAGATATTGCCTCAAATAAAGTGGTAGATGCGGTCACTCTTGAAAAACATAAATATGAAGTCAGAGACATCAAAAGTGATACACATAAAAGACCCCGTAGAAATTTTAAACAAAATAAGAGAACTTAAAAAGTGTGAGAGCAATCTCACATCAACAACAATACAAATAAACAAAATGCCTCTGAGGTACAATCTGTAGAGTTCATGACAAAGAATTTGACTGGAAAAGGTCTCGGTAATGATCAATTAAAGCTCTTTCTGATGCTAGCAGAAGCTAACAAAAATCAATGTGCATCATCAGAAACTAGAGCTATCATGAAAGCTCAAGGTCGAGATGCGAACAGGAGGTGCTATGAATGTGACGACAATGGTCATATAGCAATTAACTGTCGTTTTAGAGGTACTGGACTGAAAAAATGTTATGAATGTGGTCAGGTAACTAATCACAGCTGAATGTCCAGTAAAAAGAAGAAAACAGTCAAAACCTGAAAGAGGCAGGACGATGTATTATGGTTTTAACAGGGAACATTACAATAAGGTTAACAATTCGAGAAGTGGTAAATTTTATAATGATCCCGAAAACCATGGTTTGAAATTATAGTAGATAATTATCAATCTAATATTAAAATAAAGTGTTGAATAACAAAAGTAAAGTGTTGTTTTTAATTCAAAATCAATATAAAAATTCTATCAACCTCAATTAGAGTAGGCTATATTTTTTTCTCAGGTTGGTTATTTTGGGCAGAAATACAGAAGTATCAGGTCCAAATGAGTGTTACTATCATTCTATTTTGGCTGAATCACCAAATTGATTACCTAACATCTAGAATATACAGATATGCTTAGAGACATGAATGAAATAAGCATTATCAACATTCAATAAGTGAAAATGGCTCAGTGGTTCAATACTTAAACGTTAGGCTTGAGATCAAGAAGTCCCGTGTTTGAATCTTGGATAGGACATGGATGTTTAGTAGCATTTTTAATGTATTACCGAGTTGGTGACAATGGACTAGATGGAGTTGTGTGAGGGGAACATGGCTCACACATGGTCACTCTATCACTCCTGAGTTCGAGTCTTAGTTGCGGCAGATGGCAATGTCATAAAGAATGGTCATTGTGAAATTATTGTCTGTCTTGGTTGAATGGTACAAATGTTAATGTTAAACTCCGCCAGGATGGTATCTAAATAAGATTTTTTAAGAACTCCATAAAGCCTGAGAATATGATAGTAATGAGCGGTGCTGAAGATAATATTTGGGGTATGTGCACAATTTAGAATGATTTGAAGTAAAAAATTATAGTTTAAAAACTAAAAAACATGCTTTAATAGCAAACCGAACTAAAAACTAAAAAAATAATGTATAGATATTTTAAATATTTTATTGTAAAAAGTGTGGGGTGCTTTTTACTATATTTTTATTGCACTCCACGCTTTTTAAAATAAAATATTTAAAACATGTATGCATGTTTTACTTTTTAGTTCGGTTTGCTATTGAAGCGTGTTTTTTAGTTTTTTAAACTATAATTTTTTTTTAGTCACCCTCTTGCCATTCATCCTGCTTTTCGAAACTGCTGAGTATCCAGTGGTAATACATAATTAATATTACATCATAATGTATGTATTAAAGTTGGAACTGGCATTTAACAAGAGCTTATACATCGGCAAATACGTTATATTATTAACTGCGGCGCCTCCGGCGAAATATCGTCAATAGATAAGTCATTTCTTAAATTTTATTTTATCCTGATGATCCTGGTGTGGACATTAGGACACAATTGTCAAATTATTGTATAGTCATCGGTCCTTGATAAGTGTGCAAAGTTTCAGTTTAATCTGACGTTTTGAAGTGGGTGAGAATCACGTTCAAAGATTGAAAAAGTTTCGTACATACATATAAACAAACAAACATACAGGTAGAGCTGGGCCGAGTAATCACAAAAGTACTCAAAAATTGTATTCGAGTACTTGATGTACTCGAGTACATATTTTCGAATGTATTCGAATACATGTACTCCTTGCAATTTGGCAAGTACTCGAAGTACTTGAAAATGTACTCTAAGTTATGGTAAGAATTTTGCATGCAGGCACAGACTCTCTGTATGCTTAATGATTTCCCAACCATAAAATAGATGTTCTTGAGATATAATACTGCTGTACCATCTTCAGCAACAGTCAAGAGGTTATTTTCTTTTGCGACTATCATTAATGCCCCCAAACGTCATGCATTAACTGATGATACTGTGAAAAACTTGTTTTATTAAAAAACTGTTTTAATTTTTATTATTTGTTACTGTTCATTTACAAGAGTTTAGAATATATTATATGTTTATGTTTTATAGAAATTGAATATATTTTATTTTTTGTGTTATACATATTGGAATTTCTATTTCCATTCTTCATATCGTACCTTATAGTTATAGCTCTGTTTAAATATTTACTACAACAATTACAACGAACAGTGTGTTACTTATTTGTTTTGTCTAGTGCAGATGGAAAAAATTTAAGTGCTAAATTGCAAGTAAATTTATACACTTTTATATCAATATTCATTTTTGTGCAAATAACTTGGCAGACCTGTATTCATTTGTATTTTTAAATTTTATTATTATATTATACGATAATGTACTCTAGTACTCATATTGTACAAGTACAAAAGTACTCGAAAAATTCGAATACATTTGAAGCAATAGTATACTCTTACTAAATGTACTCGAAGTACTTTCCCAATGTACTCCTACTCGAAAATGTATGAGTACATTTGTGTAGTACTCGGCCCAGCTCTGCATATAGGTGAAGTTAATATAAAGCATGTAAAAATTTGGTGAACTAGGATTAAAATAATTTTAAAGTAAAGATACGATCATTTGAACATTTTGTAAAATAAATAAAATTATTTTTTTATAACTGCAGGAAATACTTAAGATTAAGAAAAAAAAATTCCAGCGATTTGTGTATTTTAAGGAAACATTGATTTACCAAAATTTTTTTTTTTTATACATTTATTTAACGTCGGCCTATTTCCGCTACTGAGGCCTAACACCGACGCCTGTAGACGAGCTACCCCCAACCAGGAATTTTGCCGAACCTCTTCCCTTAAGAAGAGTAGGGATCTTTTACTTGCCTAACATTTAATAGACAAGGGACCGACGGCTTTACATCCCCTCCGAAGGATGGTATATCTCCTATACAACCCTCGCCTAAGGTTGTATAGCTTCCGCGCATACACTGATATACAAGCCGCTGGAAGATGTGTGAGGCGAGAACGCGGTTTCCGTTGGAATGGTCACCTAACCAAGTACTAACTGCGCCTGTCTTTGCTTTACATCGCATACCGAAGTATGTACATAGTAAAGACGCACCTACGCTCGCCCCCCTTTTACCAAAATTAATCAAATGTTTGTCAATGAGGGTATGAGTTAGACAGAAAAATTAATCCTACCAAAATTAAAATTGGATGCAAAAAGTTACAACTTTGTATGCAAGCTGTTATTTAAGTTCTTGGGAAGTATGCGACTTACTACTTGCTTCACAACTTACAGAAAATGCTTATAATTTATGCAAAAATAAAATACCTTTGGGGATCAGTAAGGTTGCACCTTTTTACACATCATAACTCAAAAAAAAGTCGTTAGTCATGAGCAGATACAGACTCCTGGGCAGGGGTAGACTGTCCATACTATCTCAAGCCTAAAGCGTAAGCATTGGGCCACTGAGCCAACAATTATCCCTATGCTATTGTTTTCTTAAAATTTTACATGTTCTTGTATTTTTTTATATTACAGTATGTATTTTTTTATATTATAGTATTAACGTACCTATATTCTGTATCATTTCAAAGAGTCTTGAAAATTATTTTTAAGGCAATGGTCAAGAGACTCAAACATATTAAATAACCTAAATAAGTTTTGTGAAACAAAAACCAAGTATTTATTACGTTTGTATTACTGCAAACCCACACCTGAAAGTATACAATTTATATATTCACAAATATTTTTAATAATGGTTTTCTTCACCCTTTTCTTCATTGACCAATAGCTTTCTCGAACAATGTAATTTGAATTTGTAGTTATATTTTCTTATTTTTCAACAATATAACTGATAATTAAAACTGTCACTTACTTTCATTCATATCAGCAAAATTCCACAGCATATCCTAATTCAAATACAAACTGAATGAATTATGCTTAAAAATCTAAATAACGCCAAATACCTTTCTATACTATTTAAATAACTCTGTCCATCATGTCCACCTACAGCATATAAGAGATCATTAAGAACTGCCACTCCTACACCACATCGTCTTTTACTCATCGGAGCAACCATTTTCCACTCCATCGTTTGAGGATCAAATTTTTCTACTGATGCAATTGCATCCCCACTACACCAACCTCCTACAGCGAATAGTACCTCACCTAAAAAAGTAAAAATTCATATCACCTCTCAAAATGTTGTAGATCTTGATTAAAATATAAATTGTATCTTTGAAGTCTGAGGAGCGAGAGTCAACTAAACTAAACCCAGTTGGTTTGATACATACTTGATGTATATCGGTAAATTATAAACAAATGATGAGCTGTGTTATGAACACAGCACAAAAAGAAGCATTGGCATATAATGGAATCAGATGTGAGGAAGCAGATTAGTGAAGAGTTACTTTGCCTGCCACTAACTCCAGGACTGTATAAAACAGTGATTGTGAGCGTTATTACAACCCCACTTCCCTCATGAATAAAATGTTGCAACGTCTGCAACTTCTCAGTCTTGAACTTAATAATTTTTAGGTACTGAATCAATTTTACTTGAGTTTTTAACTACTTTTTGAGCAGATCTAGCAATTACTTGGTAACCAGATTACGCCTCAATCGCTGTGATATGCAATACATAAATACCTGTTGAATTTGGTTTGTAGTACCAATGAAATAGTTTATCAAGATATGTTGTAAATTTAATTCTCTACAAAAAAATGTAATCACTTAAGGAAACTTGCCCCAAAATCATAACAGGGGGTATAATAAACCGAAGAATTATAAAAATAAAAAAAACTAACAATTTTTTAAAAATTATCTTTATAGTTAATTTGGTGGTAGTTCACAAAACAAAAGAAAAAACTAACCACTGAATCTGATAAAAAAACAAATTATAAGAAAAAAGTAGCATATAATTTGTCATAAAAATCGATATTTTTTTCAAGTTGTAACGATTTGAGGAATGCGATTTTATCATCGAAAAATTGTTACAGTCGTGAGCAAAAAAAATAGGACAAGTCTTATAACGGTATTTTGCTAAAATCTAGTTGTGTACATCTAACTTTAATTTTTGTGACATTGTCGGTTAGTTGTCATAATTTATTGCAAGTGTGCAAAAAACTAATATGCCTCATATAAGTGATTTAGTTAAATCTGGAGTTATTGCTAAAGCAGAAGATGGATGGTCAAAGAGATAAATTGCACTGCGTTATAATATTGATAAAAATTCGGTGTGTAACATTTTAAGAAAGTGGAGAATAAACAGTACGATTAGTAGAAATCCTGGATCAGGGCGACGAAGGATATCAACTCAACAACAAGATTTGCAATTGGTAAATGCTTTAGTAGAAAATCCATTTTACTCAGTTATTCAGGCTTCTGAAGAAACGAATTTTCCTGGATCGAGTAGTACTGGTCGCCGGCGAGTAAGAGAATCGGAGCTATGCTGTCATGCAGCAGCACAGAAATACCTGCTTAAAGCTGAACATAAAGAAGCTCGAGTAGGATTTGCGCTTGAATTTTTAGCGCATGATGTAAATTTTTGGAACAATGTAATCTTTACAGGCGAAAAAACTTTCCAGTCAACACACGTCGTATTCGTGTTTACCACCCTCCGAATACTCGATTCGATGAGAAATATATATCTAACAATGATAAAAGTGGTAGATTTTCGGTCAATATGTGGGCTTGGATATCGGCCCGTGGTCCTGGTGTTTTGTGGCATATTGAGGAACGATTTAATAGTGAAAAGTATACGTATACTAGGATTTTAGACAATATTCTCCCTTCTCTGTCACAATTATTTCCTAATAATGAGTTCATATTTCAACAAGACAATTGTTCCGTTCATACTGCTTATACCGTAAACTAACTGGTTTCAAGATAACAACATCAATGTTCTTAACTGGCCCAGTCATAGTCCAGATCTTAACCCTATGGGAGAAGTATGAGGACTACTCGTATCCAAAAACGAAATGTGAGGCCACGGAATGCTGACGAATTACTGGAAATGGTAAATAATGCATGGGAAAATATTATTACTAATGATTATTGTATAAGGTTATTTAATTCTATGCCAAACAGATTTATAGAAGTTAATTAAAAATGGTGCAATAACGAAATATTAATAGTTAGTTCCTTGTTAAGTAGGATGTCCTTTGTCCTTTGATCCAGGATTTCTATTAATCGTACCGTTTATTCTCCACTTTTTTAAAATGTTACACACCAAATTTTTGTTAATGTTATAACGCAGTGCAATTCGTCTCATTAACCATCCATCATTTACTATAGCAATAACTACAGCAGTAAAATAAAAAATAAATTAAAACTGATATCTGATTTATTTCGGCTACTCATTACATATTCAAATAGAGACAGATTTACATTAGAAAAAAAAAGTCCTATTTTTCTCTACTCATGACAGCACCTTGTCACGGATTTTCGTAAATAACTCAAAAACTATTACATTTAACGCAAAAGTGGCATAACACATAGAGAAAGATTACAAAATGGCAAATATTATGTTTTTCAGTTTATTTATGTGCAACAAAAAGTTCTAAAAATATATCAGTTTAAAGAAGGCACTCGGTTTATAAGCCAAGATAGTAGTGTTTATCTGTTACAAAATCTCACAAATGTCATAAATGAAAATACAATTCTGCTAGCTTATCATTCAATATTTCACAGTCTAATGTCATATATCTTTTATTGCGGGTTGGCTCAACACATATGTAAAATATTGCGTATCCAAAAACGAGTGGTAAGAGTTATCACAAACACTAAATATGGTGAAAGCTGTTGACCATTATTTAAAAAGCCAGGAATACTTACTTCAACAAATCAATGTATTTACATGTGCTTAAACTATGCTAAAAAACTATACAACTAGCTAGAATCTACACAGAAATGAGACAAGACTGGACCTTATAATTGCCCCATATTTCCATCTGACAAAATATATAAACTTCAGATATATCTTCATAAAATTATACAACACATTACCCATCGAATCGAAAAAGTTAACACACCATAAATTTCAACGAAACATTAAGACTTTCCTAAAAGAAAATGTGTTTTATGAGATCCAAGATTTTATTGACCACCAGACTTTCATTTCAATAATTTGTTTGTATTTAATTGTGAATTAGTGTATTTAGTGTTAGGTGCTATCGTTGTTACTTTTTTTAGTTTTATATGGACGTATGTATACAATAGAACATTGTCAGACACAAATAAACTCTCTCTCTCATAAAAAGTGCTCAGAAGATAAATCTTAAAATCTATTAAATATTGTTTTATTTTTATTCACCGTGGTAGTCAAAACTATTAAGTAATGAACGAAAAAATATTCGTGAAAATTGAGGATTCGCTCATAATTTTGTTATTCTGAAAACTATAAAAACAATTAAAGACAATTTCAAGATCTTTAATTTCTACCAAATGTATTTTTTTAATGTCAGCCTTGTTATTTTTGAGATATTTAAGATTTAAACATTATATGTCGGTTTATAAACTTTGTAGCATCATCTTTAGAACTGTTCATTAAACAGAAATAAAACAAAAACAAAATAGCTGTAATTTTATAAAATTCCTTTTTGTATTACATCGCTGTCAAGCCAAGTTCATATAATTGCAAACCACGAATTGTGAAAGCGAATATTCACCACAGGAAATAGCGAAATTTTACACCACCAATCAGTTTGATTATTTAAAAAAGTTTCACCATTCATAATTACTATACCCAAGAGTCTAGAACATAAAAAATGTTCCTCATTATCCACACCCAGTGTGATCTAAAAACGTCTTACAATTAAATGATTTGAAAACTTATTACAGATTTAATATTTCTCCACACGACAGGTCAGTCATACCCGTCCGCATCTTATTTTAAATGATACAAATAAAATTAAAGTCTAAAATTCTTTATCTATAGATTTATCTCTGTTGGTTTCTACTTTGTGTGCATGCGACAATGGGAATTTCGCACGAATATTCGCTAAAAATTGAAATCAAGTCAAGATTCCCGCCCCCTAAATTTAAGATTCTGCGAATTCACTAAAACTTGAGCTTTTGTTTACCTACGAACATTCTCGTTTAAACTGACCAATCAGAACGATGTTCGCAAATCGTAATCCACGGCTATAGGAACTAGGCTTTACATCAAATGTAACAGTTTTTCTAAAACTGCAATTATCAAATCGAAAATATCAATTTTGATAGAAAATTTCATTTTTATCCGGAGGTTAATTATTCTAATTTCTTTGCCACCTCTCCCAGATGTGGTGGGAGAGAATCAATCACCCCCAAATTAAAAACGGCTTTTTCAGTATTACACAAAATATACGTAAAACATTACAAAAAAATTCCTAGGGTTCCATTGGGAGAGGTTGGCTTTCAAAGTAAAGTGCACTATCGGCAGTGTTGAAAACAAATTTTTCATCAAAATTTTCATTTTCTATAAATTTGCAGAAAACTTTAATGCCTATAAAGAATATCAACAAACAAATTTAGCATTAACCAAACACCAAAAACACATTCCACTGAACACTACACTTGACGTGCATCTCACTAACCATGTTACCTTCATCGGGATATGATTAGTTAGTTTTTAGTTTTAATCTCCCGATGAAGCTAACATAATTAGCAAAACGCACGTCAGTGTTAGTGTCACACCAAAGGTTCCAACTTTTCCAGGACTCCAGGACTAAGGAATTTAGGACTTCAAGATAAAACAAATTTATACATAAAATAAATAGCTCTACTTAAAAAAAAGTCAAATGAAATCATATAATTGAGGGCATAGACATAAAGGACTTCTCTATTTGCATACTTCCGATTTCCTATCTCCCAATTGCAGCTAACACATGCCCACCATCACTTTTCTGATTCTCTACCACCTAAGGAACAAATTGACGCAAATTGCAACATCTAACACAAAGTTGCATATGGATCTTAAAAACTGACAATAAGAAAACACTAGGGTCAGGCTACATAGGTAAGGTATTGTTTTTAAAAGAATGTCAAATACTCCACTGAAAGAGAAATGACAACAAAATTTATATATCTGGCAAACTTTTTGCATAACGTCACGCAGTGTCTATCCGAACTTGATTATGCCACTTGCTGGCTTTCATTGATCATTTTTTATTTCTTTTATACCTCTACTCTTGAATATACATCTTTAATCTGTATAATACGACGGAAGTTATAGATTACACATATTAAAGAAGAAAAAGTGTATCAATTAATAGAATTGATTGAACATTGTCAGAAATGGACATGATCATGGCATATTGAAGCCAGTAGCCAACTACTGGCAAAACAGCACATCCAAAACAGCACATTTCCTTCAGAAAAGCGAACAACCATAATGAATTTGTTTTAATCTAGTCTATTTTAAAGTTAAATTATAACGATTGAAATAATTTACAGTTTAAATAAGTAGGTAGACTTATTTTGAAACATATCTGAAAAAAATGATCAAATGATGTATTAAATATTTATATTTATCACTTTCCATGGAATAGGAAGAAGTTGTTGTTCCTACTGTAATATGTGCAAATATAAAAAATAAAATGGTCTAATACAGCTAAACATATTCCATTGACACTGCAAATTCTTATTTTACTTTGGCTGTCAGCTGTAATAAATATTTTTATTGTGTATTCTTATCCTTAATAGAAAAAATAGTGTTAAAAATAATTACTGATTTCCGATTAATCAGTAATCCAATTACTTCTTCACAGGGTTGGAAAAAACCCTGGTTTTTAAAAATTTGTATTAGGTTTTGTGGTTTTAGACCTTTGACATTTCACATAACCTCAAACTCAGAACTCAACTCTTTGGTTACGTTTGGTTATAGTTAAGGAACCGCTTGGCCTCAATTATAAAACTTTCCCAATATGAAAATGCCAAAGACTAATGTTTTCTTTTTTTTTAGCTACGATTTTTTATTTTGTTTATTTTGCTTAAAATACAGAGTGATTTACCTAAACATGCGAAAAATTATTCAATGGGTTGTCCCCACCAAAAGGAGTTAAAAAGATTAAGAAATAAAAAAATTTGGAAAAAAAATTACCTTATTTTTTTTGTACAAGTGCGCCGCCTATGATTAACCAGTCTGGCGTAATACAGTGCAACGAAGTCACTTCCTCTCTTACGTGGTATGGGTAAAAACGATTCTCGCGTAAAAGGTACTTATCGAAGGGTCTTGTTCTAATAATTCTAGAACTCCTTCGTCTACTTCAACAGAACGATTTACTACACATTCTCTGTGGCCCGGTAAACAAAACCCGGTGTCACGAACTCGTTGCACTACACTTAAAATTTTTCTCATTAGGTTTGCGCCTATGGGGAAATCTTCTCCCGTATTTTCGTACAGCCCCTGCAAGACTTTCATTCATTGCACCATAGGTTAATATCATGTCGCAGTACTCTTGCGACGTGAACTCTGGCATAATCGATATTTACGAATACAGTTTAAAATTTAACAAAAATGGAAAATGCTCTAAACGGAAGTTGAAGAGTCACTGAACTGAACACTAAACGAGTGGCGCACTGACCATAGACAACTAAAGCGGCTGATTAGGTACCTAGAAAAAGAAACAAGCAGCATCTGTGTGAACGTGTCGAGATAGCATAACTCCCCCGTTCAGGTATCTTTGCAGGTTTTAATGCAAAAAAATATAATAAATTACCTCAGATCGCTTTAAAATTTTACAGATGCTTTCCCACATAAAAGACTAGTATACCATTTCATTTTCTGCATGTTTACATAAATCACCCTGTATATATAATGTGGGTGATTCTAGATTTTCTCATTATGGCAGGAATGAAAGGCAGTTAATTATTTCTGTATGAGTGAGTTTTTGGCACAAATGCCCACTGGGGGTTTTTGTGTATCCCAATGGTGGAATAATGTGTCAAAAACCCACTGGGTTTTTGAAATGGGTTTTCGTGTATGCCAACGCTGACTTCCCCATTAAAGTAACTAATTACCAAAAAATCTGATGATTTTTTATCATGAATAAACGTTAATCAGTAATCGATTATGTCTTTGACAGTAATTTTTCCAGCTCTGTTCTTGAGTACAGTACTACAATAAAAGGTTAAAGGTAAGGTTTTCTTTCTTTAAAAGCCAATAAAAACTGTGATTGTTTATGAGAATATATTTTAAACAAAGTGGGTTTGTTCATCTTAATATTTTTTGTCAAATAAAACGACAGTTGTTGCTAGTTTTATTCCGAGAACTTCCTCCCTACATAATGTTGTTATAGTAAGATAAGGTCTTAATTGTATGAAGAATTTAAATTGATTAAAAAATACTTGTATAAAGCGGTAACGAAAAATAAAAAATGGAAAAAAATTGGAAACTAAAAATTCTTATCCACTATTAAATATTCACATATTTCTTTTCAAAGTATATAATTTCCTGAAAAATAGTATTTTTCTTTCCAAATTTTATTTTTCTGAAAATACACTGTATGGGCTTTCACGTACATACCTCGTCTAGTTGGTTTCCTAGGACGGGTCCTCGGTCCTTGCATAAGAGGTCTCTCTTGAGGCAACAATAAGTAGTTTTTTGCCTCGTCAACTAAATCCCTACACGACTCATCAGATCTAACTAATAAATCAGAACCAACTGTACCTACAAGAAATTTTGGACTTAACAGAGGCAACCGTACATGTTGCAAAACTTGGGGTAAATGTTGCCTCCGATCAGACACATTGTATTTAACCCAAGACATAACAGCATTAAACACCTGTTCCTCTGTACGGACATTAAGCTCATCGCTTGCAATAATATCTACAAGCTGACCTACTGGTAATAATAAAAATTCCTCAGATTCCATAACTTCTTGAAAATTATGCTGGGTAAATTTATCAGCAATTCTTAGCAATTCACGACAAGAATGAGTATCGGCAAATGCCCTAATTCCTAGGCAGTTCGACGGATCTAATTGACGTTTTAAAAATTCACAACAAATATCTTGAATTTCAGTCAATTGCAGGAGGCAGGCAGCTGGTAGCAACATCTGAACGTTTGACTCTTCTACAACTATATGAGATGTATAACAGAAATCGATAAGCAGATCCATAGCTAACTCATCTATGTCACGTATAGTCACTTCCGTTTGGCGAGATTCTGCTAATTCTCCTGTAAACATAGCTCTAAAATATGGACTGCATGCACTTAGAATAACTCTGTGTGCGAAAATTTTCCTGGTGCCAACATTTAATACAACATCGCACAGTTCTCGGTGACGACGAAGTAAATTAAGTTCGGTAAGTGTATTTTTGGGATGCTTTTCAGAAGAATGAGATAAACGGGCTGGGGAAGGTGGTCTCTCCCCTCCAGTCATTTCTCCCATCCTACACGGCCCACGCAGGTGTGGGGCCAGTTGCAAACGCAAGGGCGGAGACGCCCAACCCCACACTGAGTCTATCTGCAACAAAAGAAAATATATTCCAATATGATTAGGAAGGAAATTGCAGAATGTTGATTTAAAACAAGTACAATATTAATACACTAATTATTGAATATTTATTTAAATGTGTTTAAATTGAAATTTTTTTAGAAAATAAGTATGTAGGTATATATTATCCCATAACATCTAATAAGTAAATGATCCTTTTACAAATTTTCGTCGAGTAGTAGTAATCTGGTAAAATCATATCTTGAGGATAGGTCCCAATATGTACAGTATCTAAACAAGAAATCAAATTTAATCGAGACAAACATTGGTGTGCTCCAAGAGTCAGTTTCGGGTCCGATACTGTTCCTTATTTACATGAATTACTTACCTAAGTGTACATCTGAACCTAGCTTCACTTTATTTGCCGACGATTCCAGGTAGAACATAATATTGGCTGGACCGTGGTTCAATATTGGATCAATATAGATCCATTGAAATTGTAACAAAACTATTGAACTAATGTTAATAAACACTGGTATTAAAATATTGGTATGCCTATGTTGGCAGTATATTGTTTTAACACAATAATGTACAAAAAATATCGATTGATAAAGATAAATACTGATTCTAAAATATTGGAAAAGTCATATTTAACTCATATTTGTCAACTATCTGTGAAATTATATTGTTTAGGCAATATTCTCTAATACCAATGAATATTGTTTTTCCAATATTGGAAAGTGTATGTTATTATGTTGTTATTGAATTTTTTAGTAATATGGCACAACAAACATCGACTGATATTGAAAAATATTAATTTTAAAATATCGGGATGTTCATATTGAGGTTATATTGTTAAATTCCCTTTTAAATAATATTATTTAACCTATTTATATCTACATTGGATAGTCATGCTGCACCTAGGCTGATTGCAATAAATTGCAATAGCTGGCTCTTCTTGCAATTTGCAATATGCTTGTACAAATGTACAATTTCTGACTTAGGGTCTCCATGCAATGTGATTCAATACTGACAAAGAGAAATTCACTGCGGTGATGCTCACCTAATCTGTACTAACAAAGGCCCAAGATGTCTTTAGTAATTTCAAATACTAGTTTATATTGGAATAAAATATTATATGATATGATTTGTTAATATTTGTTGAATATTGCTTAACCAATATTGAGTCTATATATATACAAAAACGTTCACATTTTTTATTGGTTCAATGTTGCGTTTTTTACATTGAGCCAACATTTTTGTAATATTAAACCAATATTGGTTCAATATTAGTGTTCTACCTGGGATACTACAATGATTTACAAACAAAATTAGTTTAGTTCTTGTAAATGAACCGATAATTCATAACTGGTTTCTAAGTAATCAATTAGTCTTAAATAGGGAAAAGACACAACTTATAGTTTTTAGTCTAAGGCAACATACTGTCGATATGAATATGCCCGAAAAAGTAAAGTTCTTAGGAGTCTACTTAGACCACAACTTGTCTTTTGAAAGTCATGTAGTCTATGTTTGCAAAAAAGCGTTCAGCAACATATTTTTACTACGCAGTCTGATAAACATTGTATCATAGTCGATTTTATTAATATTCATATGCAATTTTGGTTTGGGGACATTCCCCTCAAACTAAGCATGTCTTCTCTATGCAGAGAAAGGCGATAAGAGTTATAGCAGGCTTAGACTTTAGAGACGAATATAAGGATGCTTTTAAGAAACTCGCAATATTACCATTATCTAGCACCTTCATTTTACATTGCCTCCTATATATTAACAAAAATCAGGATAAATATGTAAGACATGACATGTGACATTCCTATTCAATGCGAAATAAAGAAAAGAAAATAAACCATAATATTGTGGGTTTGTCGAGTACAAGAGATGGCTCAGGTTACTAATGCCGTTAGAATTTTGAACACGCGGCCGGAGAGTATACAAAAGCTATAATATAATCGTTTTAAAAGTGTATCAAAAAAATGTCTAGTCGAAAATGCTTTTTATCATCTTACTGAATGTTTATTATCTGACTTGTCTGACTTATAAAACTTGTGGATAAGGAATTTCAATTTTTTCATTAAATAAACAACACGTAGATCCCATATTAAAAATCCAGCAATTGTAACTCCAAGATAATTAGTCTCATTATTTTTTTCTGTTAAACTATCAACTTCAATGTACTGAGAAGATAATCGATTTACATCTACTTTAGAAAAAGTAATACAGCGTGTAATTTAAGTACGTTAAAATATTTTTTAGAAATTGGTCTCCAAAAATGCTTCGTTTTTGAGATAACGGGGCGTTGAAATTTCCAAAAAAATATCTATTTTTATTCATATTGTCGTTATTATTGCAGCTATTCAAACCAAATTTGGTATGAAGTACACTTAGATATGGTGCCTTGGTATGTAATTATGTTCTACAATTAAGCAGTGGCAGATACAGAGCTTTCAACAATGATCACAGGACACGTGATTTTTTAGTTCATCTTTTAGGCTTGTCATGTTTTAGCCATGTCAGAACCTTCCATACTAGGGATATTTTAATTCGTATGTATCTAAGGGTGCGTTTTCAAGTATCTTTGCTGACGGTTTTTTTCGACGAAGTTTCACGAAATCTCGACGCAACGCACGGTTTAATTGGCTCTGAAGCTGAACACGCCCAGCGGAACCAATAAGGCAACGGTTTCTCTACGCAGAATATTTAGCGCCATACAGTCTTCTTGTAGGCATATCCTAACATTTAACTATTTATTTTAATCTGAAATGTCATATCATAGACGTAGTAGTAGTGTTTTGGTGGTGGTTTCAGTTCTTTTTCAAGGGTTTTGAATTGTTTTAATTATTATTTGAGTACTAATCAGTTCTTTTCAGAATTACATAATTTACATCAGTTATCTTCTGGTGAGTAATGATAAAGAGAAAAAGAATGTTAGGTTAAGTAATGTTTTTTAAATTTTATTCTAGTCCTGTCTTGCCATGGTTTTTACGCCAGAGCAAGATGCCTTCATTTTGATGGCTCATTTTCGAAGTGGAACTCGCAACGAAGATGGATCATGGAAGTATTCATTGCAATCATGCATCGAACAATTTATGGAAAAATTTCCTGACGCAAATATTCCATATGACACTTTTTCAAATCGTAAATATGTACTCGTTGATCGTTTTGCAAAGACACACTGCCTTTGCAAGGGAAAATCAACTGGTAGGCCAACTGTTTTAACTGAAGGTGTTATGAACGACGTTCGAGAAAGAATGAATCAAAGCCCGACAAAATCCATACCAAAGTTGTCCGCTCAAACAGGTAGGTAATTTTACACTAAATTTTTTAATTACTGAATACGTTACATACCATTTAAATTTAGTTTCTTGAAAATATACAATATGAATTTCTTTGGTGAAAATTATTATCAACAACTAATAACGATACCTACTAAAACTCTTGTTTATATATAAAACCTGAATGCAAATAAAAAAATATATAAAACTGGGAATCGGTTCTCTTCAGATGGCTTAATATACCTAAACGACAAATCAACGAAATTTATTTTTTTTAGGTCTTTCAGTGTGAACAACCCATAAAGCACTCAAAAATCTCCATTTGCATCCATGCAAGGTAACCGTTGTTCAAGAACTATTACCCCCTGATTTTGAAAGTCGAGTAAGATATTGTCGTTGGTTCAACGGAAATTTAAATAACAACGATGTATTGGATTTAACCTATTTTACTGATGAAGCATGGACATGGGCTACAGAAAACCCTCACACTTACGTAGAAACAAGTTTACACCCCTTAAAAGTTGGTGTATGGGTGGCAATATCCAGAAGGCGAATTACAGGCCCTATATTTTTTCGTGAAACAATTAATGCCCAAAGGTATCAAACTCTTATTTTAGAGCCATTTCTGGCGCAGTTGCATGATGATGAACTGCAAGATGGGTATTTCCAGCAAGACGGCGCTACTGCCCATACAGCAAGAGCTTCACTTGATTTTTTAAGGGAGTTTTACGATGACCGATTAGTCAGCCAGGGACTATGGCCTGCACGGTCTCCAGATCTAACGCCCTGTGATTATTTCTTATTTGGACACATGAAGAACAATGTTTTTAAAAATAGATTACATACCATTGACGAATTACAAGAGGCAATAGAAAGAGAAATCAGCAATATTAGTGTTGATCAGTTACAGAACGTATTCGAAAATATGAAACGAAGAGTCCATGTGTGTTTAGAAACTCAAGGCAGCCATTTTGAGCATTTGTTATAATTTCTTGGCATTTCGTATTAAAATGTATTCATTCATCTTCTAATTTAAATCTCATGTAACAAAAGTTTTTATTATGTAATTTCTTTTATTTACTGTGGATTGTTTGATTCGAATGTTTATATTCATGTTGTCTGTGGAAATAAAGATTATTTTGAATTAGGTGTAACAATTTATTTCTTGCGAACATTTTTTTTATTCAGATATAGTCTACTATACTTTAACTTGGCGTGTGTATGTATGAGTTAATATTTCCGTACGATTTCATTTTCTCCCATATTGTACACAAAGTTAAAGCAATAGTCCAGAAACATTGCCTACGTGGACAATATTTCTGGATCTTTGTGTACAAGAGAAAATGAAATCGTACGGAAATAGTGTTATGTGCTGCCCTCTAACAGAGAGGAGAGTTGTAATTACTCCCTGGCCAGAAGTGTGGCGCCATCTGTGGGCCAACTGGCGAACCACCATTTAGTAGTGCCTAAGAAAATTATAGAGAATTCCAGTATATTTCTGGAAAGTTCTACAATGATATTCTGGACATTCCAAGTGGGTATATAAAGAAGTGAAGCCAGCAGATGGGGGGAACAGTAACAGTACAGTTTAGTGAAGGATAAACAGTTCAGTTTAGTATCCAGTACAGTTCTGGGTAATCTGTGGTTCTGGTTACAGAGACAGTTTGTAGAAGAACAGTTCAGTTGAGTGAAGTATGCAGTTTAGTGAAGTAAACAGACAAGAGAGTTTTTAGGTTAGACAAGAGTTGACAAGTTTAAGAAGAAAAGTAAAGTGATTAGTGTTTTAAAAGTAGTGAAATTATATTAGATTAAGTTATTATTAGTTGTGTGATTTTTAAGTATTTGCTAGTGTAATTTTAGTGATTAAATAAATCAGTGGTTTGTGAAAATTCTTGTTGCAAGTTATTCGAATCCACGGAGTGTTTACTGAAAATTGTAAGCACGTAACAATTGGTGTCAGAAGCGGAATTGCAACAGAATTTCTGAAGAATTTGACGAAGTTCCATAGTGTTCTATTTGGAAACCACTGGAGATAGTGAAGTGAGTTGAACTGGGAAGTAATAAACATTAGACAAGACTACTTTGTGTTAGTGTGACTTGTACCTGGCATAGACTGTAAATAAGGCTTGTTAGTGTTGTTTGTTAGTTTTTGAATGGAAACAAGAAGCATGGCTGCTGAAAAACAAATGCAAGACATGTTCGCCGCATTTAGAAAAATGATGCTAGAGGAAAAAGAGGAACAAGAGAAACGACGCCAAGAAGAAAAGGAAGAGCAAGAGAAACGACGCCAAGAAGAGAAAGAAGAATTGAGAAAAATTATACAGGTGCAACAAGATGCTATTGTTACGTGCTTACAATTTTCAGTAAACACTCCGTGGGTTTAAATAACTTGCAACAAGAATTTTCACAAACCACTGATTTTATTAATCACTAAAATTACACTAGCAAATACTTAAAAATCACACAACTAATAATAACTTAATCTAATATAATTTCACTACTTTTAAAACACTAAGCACTTTACTTTTCTTCTTAAACTTGTCAACTCTTGTCTAACCTAAAAACTCTCTTATCTGTTTACTTCACTAAACTGCATACTTCACTCAACTGAACTGTTCCCCCATCTGCTGGAGTCACCTCTTTATATACACACTTGGAATCCTTCTAGAACTTTTTTCTAGAATTCTCCATAATTTTCTACCATGTAATAGATGATTGTTCGTCAATTGGCTCATAGACGGCGCCACCCTACTAGTCAGGGAAGTAACTAAGCTTCTGAGGAAAACTTTGAACATGAACTTAATCACATCTTTCCTTGTTAGAGGGCAGCACATAACACTGCCCCCTCCTTAAGCCTGAACGTCCCGGTCAGGCAATTCAGATTCCCCAACATACTTCATACTTCGCCAACCTATCCAAGTGCACGATCTTCATCTTGGACTTCTTACTACGTTGAATTCGGTAAACAACGTCATTGATCCGAGTGATGACTGAATACGGTCCTTCCCAGGGTGGGTGAAGCTTCGGAGATTTTCCCTTCTTTCGTTGTGGGTTATATAGCCAAACCAGATCGCCCTCCTTGAATCCTGCTGACGTTCCCTTCCGGTCATAGCGAGCCTTCATTCTGTCACTAGCTATGCTAACTTGGTTTCGAACCAATTCGTGGACATTCCTCAGCTGTTGACTAACTTCGTCTGCGTAGTCATCCACGGACAGTGGCTTCTTATCTGCTGTACCAAACATCAAATCACATGGCAGTCTGATCTCGTGCCCAAATATTACACGAGCCGGTGTCTGTTTAGTCGTCTCATGAATGGCAGCCCTGTATGCCATTAAGAAAAATGGTATATGTCGATCCCAATCTCGCTGGTTCTTGTGAACTACCTTAGAAAGATGTTCCTTCATGGTTTTATTATGTCGTTCCACCATTCCATCTGACTGGGGATGAAGAGGGGTTGTCCGAGTCTTGTGAATGCCCAGCAACTCACAAATTTTCTGAAATACCCCCGACTCAAAGTTTCTCCCTTGATCGGAATGTAGCTCCAGGGGTACACCAAATCGGCATACAAGGTTATCCACCAAAACTCGAGCAACAGTAACTGCTTCCTGATTCGGAATGGCATAGGCTTCCGGCCATTTACTAAAATAGTCCATAGCGACCAGGATGTATTTATTCCCATCATCTGTCACTGGGAATGGGCCCGCTACATCTATAGCAATCCTCTCAAAAGGAGCTCCGACGTTATATTGCTTCATTTGGCCCCTGCTCTTCGTCTGTGGCCCTTTGGTAGCTGCACAAGCCTTGCATTTGCGGCACCAAGCTTCCACATCTTGACGGCTATTTATCCAATAAAATCGTTCCCGTACTTTAGCCAATGTCTTATTCATACCAAAATGTCCCCCGGACACTCCATCATGTATTTCCTGAAGTACTTTTGGGATCCGACAGCTGGGTATCACCAGACGCATGGTAACTTCCTTCCCATCTGGACTTTCCCATGCTCTCTTTAATAGCCCATCTATAACCTTAAGGGAGTCCCATTGTGCCCACAATGCCTTCAGCTCCACACTTTTGTCCGAAACATCCTTCCATTCCGGTCGCGTTCCTTTTTCTTTTGCCCTTAATATAGGACCAATTACGCTGTCATCCATTTGTTCTCGTCTTAGAACTTCCTTTGTCCAATCATCTGGAACATCTACCTGAACTGTGTTTACTATTACCGTGCCCTGTGCTTTTTCAACCCGATAGCAGTGCTTGCAGTCATCTTTGCACGGTCTTCTTGACAGAGCATCTGCATTTTTATGAGACTTTCCAGGTCGGTGTTCGATTGTGAGGTCATATTGCTGCAGTCTTTCTATCCAGCGAGCCAGTTGACCTTCTGGAGTTTTCAGCTGCAGTAGCCATTTTAATGCAGCATGGTCGGTCCTGATTTTGAAATGTTGACCATAGAGGTACTTGTGAAAATGGTCCACGGACTTAACAATGGCCAATAGTTCCTTCCTTGTTACACAATAATTCCTCTCTGGTTTGGACAGTACCTTACTGAAATACTCGATTACTTTTTCCTCTCCATTTTGGACTTGAGATAGTACACATCCAATTGCGGAGTTGCTAGCATCCGTGTCAAGAATATAGAGGCCCTTTTGTTGGGGATATGCTAGCACAGGACTACTGCATAACGCTGCTTTCAGCTTCTTCCATGATGTTTCACACTCCGGTGTCCACTGATATTTAACTTTCTCCTCCGTTAGCTGGTGTAGTGGCTTTGCTATATCCGCAAATCCTTCCACAAAACGTCTATAATAAGTGCAGAGGCCAAGAAAGCTTCGTAATTCGTGTACATTTGAAGGTCTTGGCCAATCACGCACGGCAGAGATCTTGTCCGGGTCTGTCTGTATTCCCTCCGAAGATACGACATGTCCAAGGAATTTCACTTCTTTTTGGAATAGCAGACACTTCTTTGGATTCAACTTTAGGTGTGCATTTCTGATTCTCCCAAATACTTCTTGAAGATTTTCCAAATGTTCCCTGAAGTTTCGTCCCATAACCATTACGTCATCAAGATAAACTAAGCACGTCTTCCAAGTTAGTCCTCGGAGTACAAATTCCATCAATCTTTCAAAAGTAGCTGGCGCATTACAAAGCCCAAAAGGCATCACGGTGAATTGATATAAACCACTACCTGTTGAGAAGGCAGTCTTTTCCTTGTCGTCAGGGTGAAGTCCCACCTGCCAATACCCACTTCGAAGGTCTAGTGTTGAAAACCATCGTGACCCTGCCAGCGTACTTAATGTATCGTCAATTCGTGGTAGTGGATAGCTGTCTTTCTTCGTAACATCATTCAGCTTCCGGTAGTCGACACAAAATCTCAAAGTCCCGTCCTTCTTGGCAACTAAAACTACCGGTGATGACCAGGGACTGGTTGATTCCTCAATTACTCCATCTTGTAGCATCTTTTGAACCATCGCAGCCGCTTCTTCCTGTTTAGCTAGTGGCAACCTCCTAGGTTGTTGGCGGATTGCGGCTGAATCACCAGTGTCTATCCGATGCTGTACTATATCAGTTTTCGTGAGGATGTCTGTGTTTTTGGCAAATACCGTACTTTCTTTTTCCAAAAACTTGATTGCCTCTCTACGTTCATCCTCAGATAGGTGTTCAAACTGGGAACTCAACAAAGTCACAACTTCCCTGTCTACACTGGTTGGCGAACATTTCTCCTCTTGTTCCTCGCACCTTGCTATCCACTGGACTGGTTCGTAGGATCCTATTGCCTCACCTTCTTTAAAAGTTACCGAGTGGGAATTTAAATTAGCCACTCTAATTGGAATTTTGTCTTTTGTCCGGGTCAGAGTTCTTGCTAAGATTACGTTTTCTGTCTTAATTGAATCATCTTTTTCAACAAGGCCAACACGGTATCCACCAGAGTTTCCTTCCAGAATGGCCTCGATTATTTGTTCAGAACGAGCAGGAATCTTGATTGTCTGAGCCGTCAGTAGCCTCACTTTTTGAAATCGGTCATTTGCTGTTGACAAAATAAATTCTTCATTTCCAATCTTTAGGACTCGTTCTACCACGTCAAGTACAAATTGATCTTGTACTCCCATAACGTCCAGCCCCAAAATGAAATCATCAGTGATGTCAGCCACAATAACCCTATGACTAAAGCACAGGCGTCCAAACTGCAGATCTAGGTCAACCTCTCCATGAACCCTTACCCTGTCTCCTGTGGCTGTTCGAACGACCAATCCATTTTGGCTTTTATCAACTTTTATTCCCGATAAAAATCCGGGCCGCACTATTGACGACGTGGCACCTGTGTCGATAGTGAAGATACATCTCCTTTTGTTTACATAGCCATCCAAAAGCAGACTACTCGGGACTCTTCTAATCTGGGAAACCCGTATCTCTCTGGGGGCACCGTGTTCACCAGCCAGCACAGCCCCCAAGGTGCTGGCTATCTTTAGTTTTCCCTGCGGCTCTTCAGTCATTGCGGCATTTACTCTCTCAGGGCCCCGCTGCCGACAGTTTCGCTTAATATGCCCTGGTTTGCCGCACTTATAACAACGAATCACCTTCCTTGGCTGTTCATCGTTCTGCTCTCTTTCCTGCTTCCTTGGAGCATCTGGTTTTGTCATCAACTGGCTTATCATTTTGTGCATGTCAGCCATCAAAGATTCCATATTTGATTTTTCTAAACGGTCCTCTTCCTCTACCTTCATGGTTCGTACTCTCGGACGTGCAGTCTCTTTGTAAGCGGCTTCAACCTCGAGGGCATGGATCAAGGCTTCACTACCAGTCTTATCTCGGGATAATCTAAGGACTCGCCTGATCTCCTCATCTCTTATGCCATCGATGAAAGTACCGACTGTTAACTGTTCCTGGAATTCTTTGGGTGCATCCGGGTAAGCCAGGTATGTGAGTCGCTCAACAGCTGCTTCAAAATCTTGTAAACTTTCCCCAGCCTTTTGTGTGCGTGATTTGAGCTGAGTCCGGTATACTTGGGCAAGGTATTGGTCGCCATATCTTAGATCTAGTGCAGCCTCCAAAACTTTAAAATCCCGTTGCTGCGTCACTGGGATAGTCTGAAGCAACTCTGAGGCTTGACCTCTTAATGCTAGAACCAATGCCATAGCTTTGTCTTCGTTACTCCAATTGTTTGCGTACGCTGCTGCCTCAAATTGTCTTTTATAGGTTGACCAAGAAGTTTGACCATCAAAGGAAGGCGGTTGTAATCGAGGACCTGACGATGATAATACTAGCTGGCCTCCTTGCATTCTTAACTGTCGCTTAAGTTGTTCTACCTCTCCCTTAACTATCTGAAATTTTCCTTCTATATCGGTAACTTTCCCTTCGACGCCAGTAACTTTTTCTTCGACGCCAGTAACTTTTCCTTTGATTTCACTTACTTCAGTCTTTATGTTGCCTATATCCTCTTTAATTTCGCTTTTGAGGTCTTCAGTGGCTGAAAGGATAACATCTTGTTGCCCCTGTATAATTTTCCTTAATTCTTCTTTCTCTTCTAGACGTCGTTTTTCTTGTTCTTCTTTCTCTTCTAGAAGTCGTTTTTCTTGTTCTTCTTTTTCTTTCTGACGTCGTCTTTCTTTTTCTTCTTGACGTCTTTCTTGTTCTTCTTTTTCTTCTTGGCGTCGTTTCTCTTGTTCTTCTTTTTCTGCCTGACGTTTCCTTTCTTTTTCTTCTTCGCGTCTCTCTTGTTCTTCTTTTTGGTCTAGCATCATTTTTCTAAATTGCTCGAACATATCTTGCATTTGTCTTTCAGCAGCCATGCTTCTTGTTTCCATTCAAAAACTAACAAACAACACTAACAAGTCTTATTTAAAGTCTATATCTGGTATAAGTCAAATATGTCCACAAAATCCTCACACTAGCACAAATAAGTCTTGTCCAATATCGATATCACTTTCCAGTTCGACTCACTTCACTATCTCCAGTGGTTTCCAAATAGAACACTATGGAACTTCGTCGAATTCTTCAGAAATTCTGTTGCAATTCCGCTTCCGACACCAATTGTTACGTGCTTACAATTTTCAGTAAACACTCCGTGGGTTTAAATAACTTGCAACAAGAATTTTCACAAACCACTGATTTTATTAATCACTAAAATTACACTAGCAAATACTTAAAAATCACACAACTAATAATAACTTAATCTAATATAATTTCACTACTTTTAAAACACTAAGCACTTTACTTTTCTTCTTAAACTTGTCAACTCTTGTCTAACCTAAAAACTCTCTTATCTGTTTACTTCACTAAACTGCATACTTCACTCAACTGAACTGTTCCCCCATCTGCTGGAGTCACCTCTTTATATACACACTTGGAATCCTTCTAGAACTTTTTTCTAGAATTCTCCATAATTTTCTACCATGTAATAGATGATTGTTCGTCAATTGGCTCATAGACGGCGCCACCCTACTAGTCAGGGAAGTAACTAAGCTTCTGAGGAAAACTTTGAACATGAACTTAATCACATCTTTCCTTGTTAGAGGGCAGCACATAACACTATCTTGTCAGCCACTAATGAGGTCAAGGAAAAAGTAGATAAAGTTGAACAAAAAGTGACTGGCGTCGAAGGAAAAGTGACCGCAGTCGAAGAAGAAGTAGGTGATGTCAAAGGAAAAGTAAATAAGGTCGAAGGGGAAGTTAGTGGAGTTAAAGGGAAAGTTACTGATATGGAAGAAAAATTTCGTGCAGTTGAAGGAGAGGTAGAACGACTTAAGCGACTGTTAAGAGAACAAGGGGGCCAGCTGGTATTATCATCGTCAGGTCCTCGATTACAACCGCCTTCCTTTGATGGTCAAACTTCTTGGTCAACCTATAAAAGACAATTTGAGGCAGCGGCATACGCAAACAATTGGAGTAATGAAGACAAAGCTATGGCATTGGTGCTAGCATTAAGGGGCCATGCCTCAGAGTTGCTTCAGAGTATCCCAGTGACGCAGCAACGCGATTTTAAAGTTTTGGAAGCTGCACTAGATCTAAGATATGGCGACCAACACCTCGCCCAAGTATACAGGACTCAGCTCAAATCACGCACACAAAAGGCTGGGGAAAGTTTACAAGATTTTGAAGCAGCTGTTAAGCGACTGACGTACCTGGCTTACCCGGATGCACCCAAAGAATTCCAGGAACAGTTAACAGTTGATACTTTCATTGATGGCATAAGAGACGAGGAGATCAGGCGAGTCCTTAGATTATCTCGAGCTAAGACTGGTAGCGAAGCCTTGATCCATGCCCTCGAAGTTGAAGCCGCTTATGAAGAGACTCTACATCCGAGAGTACGAGCCATGAAAGTAGAAGAAGGGAACCATTTAGAAAAATCAAATATGGAATCTTTGATGGCTGACATGCACAAAATGATAAGCCAGTTGATGACCAAACCAGATGCTCCAAGGAAGCAGGAAAGAGAACAGAGCGAAGGACAGCCAAGAAAGGTGATTCGGTGTTATCAGTGCAGCAAACCAGGACATATGATGCGGCAGTGTCGAGAATGGAATCCTGGAGAAGTAAACACTGCAAAGAAAGAGGAAGTCCGCTCTGATAAGATGAGATTGATTGTTATGTTAACAGACATACAGAAAATGGTCGCACAAGTACTAAACGAATTAAGTTCGCGACCGGAGCTGAAACAGGAACCGCAACCGCCGAAACAGGAGCCGAAGCAGCAGCGAAGTGCTGGAGGTCCGACAAAAGTAATCCGCTGTTATAATTGTGGCAAATTGGGGCATGTCAAGAGGTACTGTCGCCAGAGGGGCCCTAAGGAAGTGAATGCCGAGAATGTAAAGAAGCAGCAGGATATAGCAGAAGTGAAGGCAGTTAAGATAGAGGTTCCGAAGGACTGGTCAAGGAAAGTTCTAAGAGAGGAACAACTGAACGACGATGAAATTGGACCAATGTTGAAGGCGAAAGAAAAAGGAATCCGCCCTGAATGGAAGGACGTTTCCAGTAAAAGTGTTGGACTGAAGGCTTTATGGGCGCAATGGGATTCCCTTAGGGTTATAGATGGACTATTACGGAGAGCATGGGAGAGCCCTGATGGGAAAGAAGTTACCATGCGGTTGCTGATACCCAGGTGCCGAGTACCAAAAGTACTTCGGGAAGTGCACGAGGGAATATCCAGAGAGCACTTTAGCAGAAATAAGACCTTGGCTAGAGTACGGGAACGATTTTACTGGGTAAATAGCTGTCAGGATGTAGAGGCTTGGTGCCGCAGTTGCAAGGTTTGTGCGAATGTGGCTGCCAAGAGGTCACCTACAGGGAGTGGTGACCGAATGAAGGCTAGATATGACCGCAATGCCAGTTCGGCGAGATTCAAGGTGGGGGACTTAGTTTGGCTGTATAACCCACAGCGGAGTGAAGAAGGATTCTCGAAGCCTCGCTCACCTTGGGAAGGACCGTATTCTGTCATCACTAGGATCAACGACGTTGTTTATAGGATTCAACGTAGAAAGAAGTCCAAGATGAAGATCGTGCACCTGGACAGGTTGGCAAAGTATGCTGGGGTATCTGAATTGCCTGACCGGGACGTTCAGGCTTAAGGAGGGGGCAGTGTTATGTGCTGCCCTCTAACAGAGAGGAGAGTTGTAATTACTCCCTGGCCAGAAGTGTGGCGCCATCTGTGGGCCAACTGGCGAACCACCATTTAGTAGTGCCTAAGAAAATTATAGAGAATTCCAGTATATTTCTGGAAAGTTCTACAATGATATTCTGGACATTCCAAGTGGGTATATAAAGAGGTGAAGCCAGCAGATGGGGGGAACAGTAACAGTACAGTTTAGTGAAGGATAAACAGTTCAGTTTAGTATCCAGTACAGTTCTGGGTAATCTGTGGTTCTGGTTACAGAGACAGTTTGTAGAAGAACAGTTCAGTTGAGTGAAGTATGCAGTTTAGTGAAGTAAACAGACAAGAGAGTTTTTAGGTTAGACAAGAGTTGACAAGTTTAAGAAGAAAAGTAAAGTGATTAGTGTTTTAAAAGTAGTGAAATTATATTAGATTAAGTTATTATTAGTTGTGTGATTTTTAAGTATTTGCTAGTGTAATTTTAGTGATTAAATAAATCAGTGGTTTGTGAAAATTCTTGTTGCAAGTTATTCGAATCCACGGAGTGTTTACTGAAAATTGTAAGCACGTAACAATATTAACTCATACATACACACGCCAAATTAAAGTATACTAGACTATAAAAAGCATCCCATTTAAATTTGCTTTTAATATTAAAAAACTCTTAAATTTGATGAATAAATGAATTATCATAAATTTTTTACCTTTAACTAGAACGCCAATGGATTTAGGGTATTTCTGTTTAGTGCAATACCATCGTGTATAGTTGGTTGTCTATATTTTTGTGGTCGCGTGTCCTGTGATCATTATTGAAAGCTCTGTATATAAATACCATAATTTTGGTAACACCCTGTAGAACATTAAAAGCGATCTCATCTTAAGATAAGTCATTCAATTGTAGACAAAAGTTGTCTCTTCAGTATTTTTGTTCTGTCTGTCATAGTTTCACGGAAAATTATTTTTTTTACAAATCAAACCTGATACTTTCAAAGGGTCGGGCTGAAAATATGGAGCAGAAAACTTGTCGGACTGTGTTTCCATCTCAGTTTCAAAACACTTATTTAACAATTATGAACAAATGTCTTTTAGTTTTGTCATTTCATTAACTTTTAAACAAAGTTAAAAACAAAGTGATGGTCATATATTTTTAAAGTATCAGCACATTTACGTTTTTCGCAATTGCACACGCGAAAATGCCACATTTACAAGGATTTACCAAATTTACGTATATAAAATTGGTAGATTTAACTCTTTATTAGTTCTCATCAGTATGCCAAAGGTGGCATACTGATGAGAACTAATGAGTTCGAAACCGGTCTATGTCAGGGAGTTGACAAATTACATTGGCTCCCAATCCTTAATGATTTGTAAGGTATAATTCAATACAGGTCGG
This sequence comes from Leptura quadrifasciata, assembly GCA_963675555.1. Taxonomy (NCBI): domain Eukaryota; kingdom Metazoa; phylum Arthropoda; class Insecta; order Coleoptera; family Cerambycidae; genus Leptura; species Leptura quadrifasciata. Next base: position 105,055,225 of record OY776676.1, read on the forward strand.
GGCATTTGCTCGCTAAGTAGTTGTTTTCTGCAAATCATATATTACAATGGTAGGTTATGTTCACCTAGGGCTAAAAAAAGTCACCGCTCTCGGTACTTGCAGTATCGCAAGTTGCTATACACCATGGAGATGTATAGTAGCAATTGACCATATGAGAGGATTTACTTACCTCTCACCACTAAAACTAATATTGTTTAATAACCAGTGACATTGTTTTTTTTTATTAACTTTAGCCTGCTTTTTATTTATTCTTGAATCTTGCATAAAGCACAGGTATAGAGATAGGCAACTGTACTTATGTGTTGAGGCATCCTTAATTTTATTACCCATAATAATTGTTAATAGGCATAACTAAATTATTCCAAAATTTACTTACATCTAAAATCTACATATTACCTATAATAGTTTTATTAGGTATTTTCGTAATTTTTATATTTATATTTAGTCGTAAAGATTCTGTTTACATATACCCGCTTTATTTGTACTTTCCCTATTAATTAGGTTTTCCCAAATTATAATGTAGGCAGGCACCCTATGTAAGGTAGGGAAGGTAGGTAGGCTCACTAAGTTAGGTAGTATTTAAGGCATTGAAACCTGTAACGACTTTTACTTTTATATTATAGTCATCACTTTTATATAGTCACTTCTAAATTTGACTTCATACATTTACTCCATTCAACACACTTCAAGAATTTACTTTACCCGTAGACATAGTACTAAGTATTAACGTTATCAGTAAATATATATTCGTTAAGCGTAACAGTGCTTTTCTATCATAACACACATTAATTAATCCATGGTCTTTTGAATACATTAAAAACGAGAAAATTGTCTATCAGTTTTCATTTTAAAAAAGGGTTAAGCATTTATTAGCCTAAAGATATGTATTAAATTTTCTTACATTTTATAGAATACACTTAATATATTTATATAATAATTTTAAACAGAAAATAAATATCTTGCACCTTAATATACAGTGCCTACGCAGTAAAACTTTAGAGTTAGAAGCATATTTAAATGATACTGCTCCCCACAATTTCCTGTGCTTAAAAGAGTATTGGCTGAATGAGCTAGAACTAAATTCCATAAATATTGAGGGCTATAGATCTGTTTCTGGTTTTTGTAGGTCGAATAAAATACATGGAGGAGTAAGCATTCTTGCTCAAAATCACCTTAAGTGCTCACCATTATCTTTTGACATAAGTAGTTTATGCATAGAAGTGCATTGTGAGATGGCTGGCTTAATATTTGATGATTATCAAATTATCACAATATACAGATCCCCCCCCCCCCCCCCAGGGAATTTTGACATTTTTACTGAAAAAATAACTTTGCTTCTCGATAAACTTTCTCTTTCGGGGAAAAAAATCATAATTACAGGTGACTTCAACACAAAGTTTAACACTAGAGACCCACAGGCACTTCACCTCTGCAATATTTTTCAGTCCTATGGACTCAGACAAACTGTTTTTAATAGTACCAGAGAAAATTCCTGCCTAGACAATATATTTACAAATTGCGATCTAAATACCATTTCTGTTGTAACGTGTGACCCCAGTCTCTTCGACCACCTTGGAATATCTATGGACATCAAAAAGAACTGTATATTAGGGCGAAAAACTAGAATAAATTACAGGCCCATTAATGTTTACGGCCTCTCTCATTTCCATAGTCTAATTGAACACATAAACTGGAATTTTATTAATGATCCCAATTTAACGGTCGAAAGTCTGAAATTTTCATGTAACACTTAAACAATGCCATTGAGCTATCGTTCCCATTAAAATCAAACTTGTTGATACCTCTCGCATCAATGCAAAATTAACTGGTACAATGAACATTTAAGAGGCATGCGTGAACACCTGTATTTTCTCAAAAGCTTGCACAATATTGATCCTAACTTAATAACTAATGAATTTATAAAATTATTTAAAGCACAGTACCGCTCAGAAATTTCTAATGCAAAAAGAAAAGCCAATGATGTATATAAGAAACTCCCCTAATTCCCAAGCAGCCTTCTGGGATATCATTAAAAATAACAATCCTAACCAAACAAATCATCATGGCGAATCACTATCAGCCAATGATTTCAACAATTATTTTATGGATATTCCTCTAAACATTATTAGTAACCTACCCATAAGCTATCAAAAGTTATCCCAATCCATAAAAACGGCTCATATGAGGATCTAAATAACCATCGCCCTATCTCACTTGTCAATTCTAGCCAAAATATTTGAATCAGCCTTAAAAAAACAAATTAATGAATACTTTGAGCTTAACAACTTTTATCACCCCTGTCAGTATGGATTTAGGAATAAGCGATCAACAACAATGGCGATTAATAATATTGTATAAACTGTTCTTGATACCTTTGAAAGCAAGAAGTTCACCACTGCTAGTTTTTTCGACCTAACAAAAGCGTTTGATTGCGTATCCCACGATATTCTCCTAGATAAATTAACTGGATATAATTTCAATAACGATAGTGTAAGACTCATAAAAACCTACTTAACCAACAGGCGCCAGTATGTAAACTACAATCAATGCACTTCTAAAACCAGTAGAGTTTCTCATGGCGTTCCACAGGGATCCGTGTTAGGTCCCCTACTCTTTACCATTTATATTAATGACCTTCCTAATTCTAGTGATGATACCAATTTCACATTGTTCGCTGACGATACAACTGCACTAAATACAAATCTTTTACTGCGAGAACTAAATCAGAACGTTATATCGACAATTGAAAATATTAATGAATGGTTTTTATCGAATCGATTAAAACTAAACCAAGACAAAACGCAATCACTAAACTTCACGCTAAGAAATCTTGATCCAGCAGACCAATTTATTCAAATGATGAAGCGGTAAAAATTTAGGTGTTTATCTAGTGTAGATGTCTTTTGAATAGATTCAGCACATTAACTCTTACTCCGAGAGGTTCAAGTTTATCCAGTAAAAACCTGTGACTAACAGAATCAAAGGCCTTTGCTAGACAGTGTTATAGATACTAAGTTTAAAAACTCGACATAAAGTTTGCTATACACCATTGCCGGTATGCCGGTAGGTCTGTATGGTGTATATACGTAGGTATGTATAGCACTGTACCTAATAATTTTTTTTATTTTCCCATTGGTTATCAGAATATAACCCTAAATCCATTGTTTTAGGCCGTGTAGTTAAATAATTAAAATGTTATGAGCAATTAACAACTTGCGTGATGTGCGCATTTGGTGTCAAAAACGATTTATAATTTATATAACAAACTCTCATGCTCATGATAAGTCATGAGAAAAATTGAAACAAAACGAGTTGGATTAAACATACCTTTACTCTTTTTATTAGCACTGCTGAGGGAATCCTTATTTAAAATTGTTTAATTAAATTCCAAGTTCTGTGATGCACTAATGAAACTCATTCATTTATAATTCCATAAATATAACTAAGGCAATTGCCAGAAAACGACTTGATAATGAAATTAGTAAGATTCTACTCTATTCTATTTGTCAACACTACTAGAAGTGATAACATGAAACATGACAATCATGACATGAGACATGAAATGACAGAACTGACAGGAAACCATGGATAAGAACTTATCTCAGAAAACAGTAGGTGTGTTCAGATTCAACATCGGGCATACTACAATAGAATACATAGAGAGAGAATAGAGATACAACCGGCATCAACATATAGGTACTCAATGTTGATTCTGAATATTTATTTTAATTATATTAAACTATAATAGTTCACATTTTATTCAAAAACATTTATAAGTATCAAACTTATGTTATCATCATGTGATAGTGAAAAAAAATTTTAACTAAACCGTCCAGGGTCCTATTTTCGAATCCTCCGAATTAGTTTCGTATACGAATTTTACATACTTTCGTGCAAAAAGTGAACTATAGGTATTTTCGAAATGTGTGAACACACATACGTACACGGATATTTGCGGCCGAATTACATCGCATGGGGTCAACCTATACAAAACGTGATTCGTTCGTACGAAAGTAACATAAATAGGAGGGAAATGCAACTTTCTACTTCAATCGAAATAATTCCGTGTACTATTGATCGTGTACGAATATATTCGATTATATTCGAAAATAAGGGCCCAGAGTTAAATTCAACGTTCGACCGGTTAACCAGGGTTATTAAATGATAACTTATGTATTCCCAGTGTTTAACCGAACGTGCCCCGAGATGATACCGAGTCAAGGTCGAGACAGAAGCAGAGAGTTGGAATAGACTAGAGTATAGGCCGCTACTTGAATTGTTTGGTATACGACATAAATTAAATATATGGAGCTGCGGGGCGACGGCGGAACTATTTTCCCACTTCTTCTCGGATACTATCGATGCGGTTGTTTCATGTTTTTGCCATTTTCGTAAGTGGGTCAACAAATTTGTCTCGGGCCAGTTGTCAGAAGGAATAAGGTATAATCCTCAAATAAACATAAAGACACGAGGTGCAATCATTTCCGACTGACCGAAACCATCAGCAAAGCAGTATGCACGTCGCCAAAGATTGAATATTATCACAATATTATTTATAAAAATTGACATAGTTAAGGCTGCGTTAAGCTACGAGTCCGACTGACCACCGCGATCCGACCTGTCATTTGACGTTTTTAATGGTCCGACCACAGATGTGACGGCGCAATATTGGGCGGCAATTGGCAAGTTTTTTGAATTATTATAGATGGTGGGTTTTGGTATGCTGTGTTTGCTGCGTTAATGTAATCAGTTTTTCAAACAAAATATTTGATTATGAATATGGATCTAGCAAAAAAATCTATTTACCATTTTCAACCCTCTCAATCTCGTAGTTACCTAAAAATACGTTGAAATATTGACTGCTTGGGTGCTCAATCAAAGAAGATTTATGTACGTAAATCTTCTTTGGCTCAATAACAACTTTCTGCATCTTTTCCATTTTACTGGATGATTTACAATTACAATGACGAAACCGAAAAACAATTAATGTATTTTTGTTTGGTTATAGGGTACGTTACAACATGCTCGACCGTTCGCTTTAACGTTTTTGACCGCGGAAGTCCAACAATAAAACCCGACCGTTTCGCCCAATCAGCTGATCGGTCAGACCTTATAATTTTACCTTTCACTTAACAATTTCGACCGGTCGAACCGCTCACTTAACGCAGCCTTATGTTAAGGTCAAACAATCTATACCATGGATGAGAGAGAGAGAGTACGAAAGTAAACCAGTAGAACAGAGGTCTGCGTACACCCCTTCAATCTTTGATAATATATATAGGATGTCATTCACAAGAGCCGGATCAGATATTTGAGCCCGTTTAGGTACAATAAAACCACAAGAAACAAATTAAAGACAATCGCTAAAAAGATTTGAAATAGGCAGAATGAATCACAAGACAGTCGTTCACAGTGAAAAGGGCTCTATGCAATGTGGTTGTGTAAATGCGCAGAATAGTGGGGTGTCGATCTGGATTTGCAAACGGACTCGTTTTTTTCGAATTTTTTTTGTGAGGTTATAAAGTCGGACCCACTTTATCATCTGGAAAATTTTCCGGTCGAACTTTTCGCGAAGAGAGGGGGAAGAAATGTACATGTAAAGATAGGAAAAATCAGTTTTTCGGACATAATTCGTTTAGCTTGATTCGGATCGAAAAAGTGTATAAGGATATTTTATTATCCCTATACACGTACATTTTGTAGGGTAGGTAAACTGAATTTTGACTCGTCGAAATCGGTCCAGCGGTTCCCGAGATATTGCCTATTGAAAGTACAGATTTGTATACGGATTATTGTGTGCGGCGGGAACGTACTGAGACCCATTTTGGCGTTTTTTCGGGGAAGAAAGTGACCTGGCGACTTTTTTTTCTTCCCCCGATAGACACTCAGAACCTAAGTACCGTGTCCAAGTTGCAAGTCGCTAGGTTGATTAGAGGGGGGGAGGTGGGAGGGTAAACGTAAATGAAATTAATACTACTGTAACTTCCGCAATTTTTTCCGCAAATCGTGCAGCAAACGTGGCATTGTATGCTAATGTGCCTACTTTGAGTTCCGCTAATGTATTTTCAATTTTCGTCATAAATAAACAAATGGTTGCGAAGTAATCAATTTATTGTTGTTATTTAGAAAAAGTAATTTTTCGCCAGGAAGAAAAGGGGTGGGGGAGATTTTTTTTGTTATCGAATGTGGAATTATTTTCTCTTTGATTTAAGCCCGACCAGATTGCGATCGGATGATTAGGAGGGGAGAGGGTAGCCCGCAAAGTTTTTGCCCTAGAAGTGCAAGGGAAAGGGTTAGGGATTTTCAAGGGCAATCAATTCTCTTTCAAGATTTTTTTACCCCTAAGCTCTAACTTCATTAGGGCCTGTACGCGCGCGCGATACATTTATAAAAACGGACGAGCGGAGTGGGACGTGTATTTAGGGTTAAGTGTAAGATAATCTTAAGTGTAAGGTTAACTTCGCCCTTAATAAAGATATATTATTATTATTATTTTTTTTTTTTACAAAAAACCAGTCACCCTACTCTGTGGCTCCGACCCTCACAGAGGGGAGCTGGTAATACCAATAGCCACTCCCCACGCCCGTGGGGTGAGTGACTACCGGGTCCGCGAATCGTGTGCCCTGAGTAGACGTAATGAACCGAGGATGACAGCCTTCTGCATTCTGCCGGCTAAGATCTCTGCCGAATCTCGGCATGCCGGTATGATCTTTAGTTCTGAAAGCAGCGTCTGTCTCATTCCACCGAGGGCTCCTATAATCAGTACCACTATTTTAACAGAATGGCCTGGATAAAGCCTGCGGAGTTCGAAGAGCAAATCTCGATATTTTGTCCGTTTTTCCTCCTCTTTCAAGACAATGTTGCTCTCAGCGGGAGCTGAGAATTCCACGACATACATTGTCTTGAGTTGGTGGTCGAGGAGTACTATGTCAGGCTTGTTGGCTTGTATTTGCCTGACGGTGGGAAACGAGTAGTTCCAATAAATTAGGCACTTCTCAATTCCCACAACGGACTCAATATCCCCCGGAACGTAAGGCAGCACTAGTGTTTCGTCTATCCCATACGAGTGCCTTAGATGATAGTAAAGCACTCGTAATGCTGCGTTGTGTCTATGAATATAGGCCGAGATTGCGTATGTCGGGCAAGCCGACAGTAAGTGCAATACAGTCTCCGGCGCCCTGCGGCAGGCCCTGCAGCTGACATCAGGGACCTCCATACCCATGACACGACGTCGATAGACGAGAGTGTTAAATACACCATCCTGGCAAGCCATTATGAATCCCTCGGTCTCAGACTTCAGCCCAGCTGACCTTAAGAAGGCGAAGGTCAGCCTTTCGGATAAGCCGAGGTCTTCTATATTTTTATAGAAGATCCCGTGCAATGGTTTATCCTTATGGAGCTGCAGAAGGATGTTGTGTTCTGCAGCTCTAATGTGGGCTTTTAGTCGAACGGGTTCCAACTCGGTGACAGAGTCGGGGTTTACCCGCTCGACGTCGAAGATGAGACCAAGTTCATCGGCTGCTCTCCGTGCTGCCTTAAAGAGAAAAGCTCCTACCTCTGCATTTTCATGGTCTCGGACCATGCAGAGGAGGGGATCCGAACTCCTGATGACCTTACATGCTCCCTCCAGAACCATCCTGCTATGGAGACTCTCCAAGCTCAAGAGTCCACGGCCTCCCCGATGTCGTGGGAGATATAACCGTGGAACGGACGATTTAGGATGCAAGCTCCTATTGAGATGCATCTTCTTGCGGGTTACTACATCGAGTTGACGCAGCTCTTCTCTAGTCCACTTCACTACTCCGAAAGAGTAGAGAAGGATCGGAACGGCAAGCATATTTGTAGCAGACACCTTGTTCTTCCCCGACAGTTCTGAAGACCAGATCTGTCGGAGTAGGTGCTGATACTTGCCGCGGAGAGCGTTTTTCACTACACTCACTTCTTGGGTGGAGCGTTGCTCGACACCCAAGTAAGTGTACGACTCTCCGGCATCTAGATGGTGTAAGATGCTTCCGTCCACGAGCTGCGCGTCCTCTCCATAGTCACCGCATCGTCCTCTCTTGAGATGGATCAGTGCGCATTTGTCCAACCCGAACTGCATACCGACAGCCTGCGTATACTCCTGTACCACCCTAAGGGACTGTTGGAGATCCCTCTCTCCAGAGGCATAAAGTTTAAGGTCATCCATATAAAATAGATGGGTGACCTTATGCCTCCTGTCGCCGGGGGTACCGCAGTTGTAGCCACGGGTTTTCCGGAGCGAGACGGATAATGGCAGTAGTGAGATGCAAAACAGAAGGGGGCTGAGGGAATCTCCCTGAAATACTCCTCTTCTGAATGTTACCGACTCTGTTTGGACTCTATCGTTACCCGATGTTATGGTAAAGCGAGTCCTCCAGAGCGGCATCAGTTCTTCAATACATCTCACTACGGGACCGGGTACCACAAGACATCGGAGCAAGTGAACAACGAGCTCATGCGATGTCATATCGATCCAGGCCATAGAGGTTCCGCTTATACTGCATGGAGTCCTGCGTGACACATCTGTCAATCAACAGGTTCTCGTTGCAGCCAGCGACACCTCTCTTCGTTGCTCATATATCCGTTCGTAAACCGGTTCAACTGCGTGGAGCACCCGCATGTACAAAATGCGTGTAAACACCTTGTAACATGCGTTTAGACAGGTTATCGGTCTGTAATTCTTTGGGTTGGACAAATCTCCGTTCTTGGGGATCAGCACTGTCCGCCCCTCAACAACCCAAGAAGGGATTTGCTGCTCCCCATTTAACCAGGAATTAAATATTCTGGCCAAATGGTGGTGGGTGCTCGATAACTTTTTCCACCAAAAGTTATTTATCCCATCGGGACCTGGAGCAGCAAAGTTCTTAGAGCCATCAAGAGCCCTACGAACCTCTTCTGGGGTTATTGGTTCGCACACTTCCTCTGGTTGCTGAAGCCTTTGACAAAAGGCTTCAAAGTGTGCAAGGGCAGGAGAATCTCGGTTGAGTGGAAGCCTCTCCTCGTACAGCGTTTTCCAGAAGTTCTCCACCTGATCTGCAGTCGGCGGATTGTCTACAACACGCGGAGGCGGTTGGAAAAGGCGCGAGGGCTTCTCGCGGAACAGTTTATTTTCCGCAAGCCTCCTCGCCCGCCTCACTAATGACTTTTTGCAAGTCACTAGCATCCGTATCCTGTCGAGACAGTGCTGTTTGGTGGTTCGCAGCACTGCCTCATTGAGTGTGTGATGGACGCGTCTTAAGTTGGCGGCTAATCGACACACTTTAGGCGTGAACGGCCTGTTGGCCGCCATATAGTCCATCACACATTGGATACGGGATGCGTGTTGCCTCGCCGACTGGATCTTGGCTTCCATCTTTTGTATGCGCCGCTGCGCTCTCTCCTGTGGGGAAGAGGTATTTCGCCTCTCCACCTGAGACGAGCGTTGAGCAGCGGCATACACGGCACAATTTATGTGCCAGATGTCAGCCTCTTCTGGTAGCGCTGTACGAAGTTCAGCGTCCACTCTGGCCAGGTCTTGTGGCCCGGGGGTTTTCAGACGGTGTAACCCCCTTCTGGTACTGAGGCCCTCTGGTATTGGCGGAACGATGAGAGCCACGTCCTCAACCGGTGAATGTGGCGGCTTTTCGGCCACCTCATTCACCGGCCCAGGAGCAGCCCTCACGTAGCCCCTACTACGAAGGTGGGATACATAGTCACGCAGATTTTGTGGCGTGAAGGCGCTATGCTCTGGTAGCCTCTCACACCACAGAGCATGCATCCGCGCCATGTACCCCCTCCGCGCGGGCTCACTGCTTTCATAACAATGCAGAAGCTCATCCCTCAGTTCATCTGTCCACTCAAAGCGTCCTTGTTCATTGCGTACGTCGTCAACGGGCGGTCTATCCGGTTGGGCCCCACCACCTTGCCCTTGACCCCTATCCGAACGGGGTCGATCGTGGGGGCCCAGTCTTCGGCCTGCCGGAACCAAAGGTTAGAGCCTGTGGGTGGTTAGCCCAGCAGGCCCACGACCGACACCAGAGGGGAAGATGCTTTCCCCTCCCGGGTGCACTAGGGCTGCCGGTTCGATTTTGCACCCCTAGCTGGAGTAAATGGTGGCGCTACTCACCAAAGGCTTAATAGATGGAAGTTAGCCCCTCCTGCTTTTATTATTATTATTATTATTATTATTTGTGAAAGAGAAGGGAGAGAAATGGGAGCGCTAGGCTCCTCCCCCGGCATCTCGCTGCACGGCTGCTGAATTGCCGCACTCATTTTCATAAATGTATTACACTCTCGCGCAGGCCCTAATGAAGTCAGAGCTTCGGGGTAAAAAATCTTGAAAGAGAATTGTTTGCCTTTGAAAATGAGCCTGGCCCGAAGTCTCTAACCCTTTCCCTTTTACAGGACAAAAATTCGATGGCGAAAAAAAATCTCCCCTCTCCCCCCTAATAACAACAATAAATTGGTTATTTCGCAACCATTTGTTTATTTATGGCAAAAATTGAAAATTCATGAGCGGAGCTCAAAGTAGGCACATTAGTATACAATATGTTTGCTGCGCGATTTGTGGAAAAAATTGCTTAACTTACAGCAGTTTTAATTTCATTTACCTTTACCCTACTGTTTTGGAAAGTCTACATCTTCAGAGGCGCATTAACGAGCTAATAAAATTTTAATAATTTATGACGCAGCGTCCGCAGCAACCTTGTCACAGCGGAGTACGTCTGTAATTTGATAATACGCACGCATACATCAACCCAAAGATTGCATCAACCATGAAAGCACACCGCTAAAAGTTTGGCGCATGAGTAGAAGGTTCGCCGTACGCTCAGTGTTGACGTGTTGACCAAATTTTACTGCATGGGAGATATGTACGGAAGTCCGCTCGTGCAATCTGACAACTGAGTTCAGTGTTCCTACGTCACATCTCAGAAATTCCAACTTTAATACGTCATAAGTCGGAAAATCTGACTTAATACGTCATAGATAGGAATGTATAGATGATGTTGAAAATGAAGATGCTCTCTTCCGATTGTATCCAAAGTACCTCCTCCTCTCCAAGAACTTATTTCTAGTTGTCTGTCTTACAAACCAAGCGACAGAATAAATGATCTGACTGTTGCAAAGAATTAAAAATATAGAGTGAAAGACATTTACGTTTTTCTTTTTTAATTTTTGTTGATTTTCTGGATTATTTTTAATATTTGAGTATTACTTTCTAAGTTTTTTTATATTTTTATCTATAGGTATTTTTAATAATAAAATCATTTTAAATATAATACTGTTTATTTAATAAGAGATATTAGTTGTTACATCACTAAATATATAGTTCATTTTTATCTGAATTATATTTATTAATTAACTGTATACAAATGTGTACCTACTTCCATGTCTAAACCACAGACTACCAGACTGGCAACTCAATGTTAAATTTTTGTCCAGAAATCTATCTCTCTCTCTCTCCGATTTGCAGAAGCCAAATTCAGAGGGCGCCACAGTTGCAGACGCGGGAGATTTGACCATTTGTTTACTTTAACTTAGTTTATGTACATATTTGACATTTAAAATTTGTGATCAAAGTGCAATACCGTTTCATGCTTAATCTTTGATCACAAATTTCAATGTCAAATACGCCATATTATATATATACTATAGGAAATTAAAAGTCAAATTTGTAATACATCATAGAACTTTATTTTGTCAGACATAAATAAACATGTAATAAAAAGTATGACAAAGGAAAAATACATAGTAAAAGAAAGCATAAGAATTAAAAACACACATATCCTTAACCTAAATAGATACTTTAAAAATTACATCATAAAACTTGTATTTTTATGTGGTCGAGTGGAAGAGTAGCTTTGCTGAACTCCGCCACAAATAAAGACAGTTTATTACTATTATTAATATTTAAGGCACTTTTGTTTTATTATATTCAATTAAATTATCAATATCAAGAGAACCATATTTATATTTTACAATAACTCTCTTGCCAATTTCTTTTCGTGTGCATTTATTAATTGTAGTAAATACTCGCCTTGCCAACCTCTTACATGATAACAATGTTCTCCAAATTCGAATTTTCAGTGATGACGAGGTTAGTACTTCAATAAAAAAAACTCAAGGCAAACATGACTACAGTAGCCGGATTCTAAGTTCCTATCGAATCGAATCGATATGATAGCAACGAATTTCAAACACGTGTCGTTTGAAATTCTAAGTTGTTATAGAGTAAACTGTTATAATGTCGTAAGACTGAAACAATAACTTCTTTGGTATCGAGCGTATTCTAAAATTGTTATAAGATACGTACTTCGAACCAGTAGTATCGTATCGACTTAATACGATAGCAACTTAGAATCCCGCCGCTGGACCTGATGAAATATATGGTTTTGCACAGTTTAGTTGATATTAAAAAGTCAACAGTACTTGACTTTAGGTCCTTAAAAATATTTCTGACAACATCAGAGTTACTCAGGTCACACATTTCTTTTATTTTATTTACTGGCTCTTTACACAACTTTTTTAATTTTTGTATGTGATCTGCCTTTTTTGAAATTACCTTAAACATAACTTTCTTCCTTGGGGTTGTATCTTCTTGACACAATTTTTTAAAAATTGAACTTTGGCCTCTGAATCCCCCAGATTTGGTATACGATGGTAGAGGTGTTAATGAACGATCAACTGGAGTACTTGGCACACTACTAGATGTGTCTGGATGCGGGTTTTCTAATTCCTCATTATGTGCAGAAGAAACACGAAGACCACGTGATGTCGATGGTAGACATATATCTTCTTTGGGTTCCTCGACCTGTATGGGTACAGGTGTACAAACCCTTTGTGTTTCTACTGTGTCTCCACATGGATACCGGGTAGGAACTGCATTTCTATTGAGGATGTAATCGGTATCATTTGAGTATGACTCTACTGTGAAGTACTTATTACAAATTCTAAGATGGCGTATAGTATTTTCTGACACTTTCATTCCCATTAAGTCCTGCCACATTTTCGATCTGAAAACGATAATATTTATTTATTTATTTATTTATTTGAAGTAGATACTGTGGTAAGGCAGAACAATAATTTGAAGTAGTCTTACGATATTTAGAAATATATATTGCACTGTGCGAGAACTAAAAACAAAGACTGGAGCAAATGCACACTTACTTATGAAGGTTCCTGGGAAAATAGTGCAATTTTTGCACATCAACTTCTTCAGTTTCACAAACAATGCAGAAGGCAGAAGACATTTTAAGAAATAATCTGTAAAATGCAATATTATAATATTACTGTAATCCAATGTATATTTGCACAATAACACTCACCTAACTCCTCTTTGGAAATAGAAATTTTTAAAGGGCACTAAAAACTGCGTATTCTATATTAAAAAGTCAAGTTTCTACAAAAATAATATCACCAGCACAACACAATCACAGTACACAATATAAATAACATAATAACAATGGACGACATTTGACGTTTCAAACGACATTTGCGTTAAGAGCGACATCTGAATTTGGCTTCTGTTGCCTCGACCTTGACCGGATAAATTTCTCAGGGAAGTTGCCAGTCTGGTAGTCTGTGTCTAAACATACTAATTTCTTTATGTTGGCTAACCTGCGTAACATTTTTTCATAATTTGAAAAAAATAAATTATTTATAATTATTATAGATGCTAATAGGTATTAATCGTCATTAAAAAATTATTCAGAAATCAGTTAGATAATCATTAGCAACTTTAACAAAAAACAATTTTTTTCACCATTTTCAAATGTCATTGTCATTAAACATAACATAACCTCATTTTGGAAATGTGGTGGTGTAATAAATAACATGGTATTTTACAAAATGTAAAAGCAACTTGAAGGTACTATTTGTAATATACGTTTATGTACAAATAAAAATAAATCTTTAGCACATACGTTTAGACTTTAATACGTACGTTATTCTTATCGTTGAGCTAGGATTTTGAATAAGATTATACAAAATGGCATTTGTACTAACCAGAAGACTTTTAAGTAGAAACTTGCTTAAAATAAATGAATTTTCTAATTTAGCGGCTTATTCATGCTTAAACATTAATTTATCTATATTGGATAACAAGAAAGTATCATGTTTTAACTATAAAAATCAAATTAATATGGCTTTATGTTTACCAAATAAGTATTATGCAAATTCTTATTCAACTGACAAAAAAAAGAAAGAAGAAAAAGAAGTGGAGCAAAAAAACGAAAAATTATCTCTCTTTCAAAAATTTAAAATAATGTATAGAGATTATTGGTATGTACTTTTACCTGTACATATTGTTACATCAGCTGTATGGTTTGGAGGGTTTTATTTTATGGCAAAAAGGTAAATTTACTGATTATCGATCAATAACTTTGTTAATATACTTTTTTCTAGTGGTATTGACATCATTGCAATTTTAGAATCGTGGCATGTTAGTGAACGACTTATAAACCCTTTAAAAGATTCAAGTATGGGGTACGTCGCAGTAGCGTATGCTTTATATAAAATAGCGACTCCAGCAAGGTACACAGTTACATTGGGAGGAACCACAATATCTATTAATTATTTAAGAAAATGGGGTTATATAAAGCCTGTACCTAGCAAGGAAAGAATGAAAGAAATTTATGAAGAAAAGAAAGAAACATTAAGTAAAAGCATGAAGGAAACAAAAGAAGGTATAATGGAAACAAAAGATACTATAATAGAAACGGTTCGTGAGACAAAAGTGGGAATCATTGAGAAGAAAGATAACCTAATAGAAACTTTAGATGAAACTAAAAAGGGCATAAAAGAAAAAAAGGATACTATTGTTGGAACTGTTAAAGAAACTAAAGAAATGTTAAAAAAACGTAACATAGATATCAAGAACAAAGTGTCTAAGTAACGGGTAAAATGAAATATAGATTACTTCAACTTCATATTTTCTATTCTGATCTTTGTATATATGAAAAATTATGTTTTATACATATATATTACGTATTTTTGTTGTTACAAAATATAATTTATATCTATTACTGAAGATAAATAGTTTTTAAAAGTGATATTTTTTTAATATTCAATATTATTATATAAGCGGTTTCAGTATTAAAGTCATGTCGCTTATGTACACCTAGTCAGAGCTGGGAACAAGAAATTGTTGACCTGTTGTGAATAATCTATTTTGTACTTCATTAAAGCACAAGTCATAAATAAGTATACTGTAGATCAATGACCGTGTATGATATTTCAGTAATTCATATGGGTAGATAGATAGTTTATTCACTTTATTTTGTAAGGAGCTTGTATCTATTACTTATACCATGATAGGTATGTATAACAACGAATACACAAAATTTATGATAATCTAGAAGTAATCAAATATACGTGTTCAAAACAAAATAAAAACTGTAGAGCATGGAAGTTTTATTGCTTTGGTCTCAGTAAATACATCTATCAACGGAACTTCTTGAGGCTTTTTCCAATGTAGAATACCAAATAACAATTTAGGGTTTGTACATAATATGTCACTTTTGTTGGACATTAAATGAAAAATTTTTAAAAATAATAAATTAAATACAGTAATAGGAGATAAGTAAGTAATATTATTCAAAAAATATCAATTTGGACATTATTATTTGTAATGCCCTTAAGATTATGTTTCAGTGGCAATTACCTCTTTTAAAATACTGTAATTTCCGCTGTGGTACTAGTGAAATGAAATTCTGATACATTATTGGATTACAGATACTATACTATCCATATTCCGGTATTCCTAAGATAGCAATTCTTCTAATCCCATTCAAATTCCACATGCTGATTAGATTGTAACACTAGTTGTTCTAGGTGACAGTATCAATATTATACTTTTCAATTAGATCACAAGAAAACGAGCATAATAAGTAATCAGAATCAATTGAGATGGCAGGTGTGTGAAATCTATGTTTATGTTATAAAATTAATATATTTGTTACATATTACAAAAGATAATGGTCTTACTATTTTTATGCTCTTAATATTGAGCAGGTCCATTCATTTTATTCAAATGGCTTACTATCAATCAGATTTATAGGGGTACTGTAAGCAGAGCTATTCCTAAGCAAAGTGCTTAAGAGCTTATCTAAACATTTTTGTGCTCGGGAGCACTTTTTAAAATCGGTGCTTAGTGCTTCGAGCACTTCATAAAAGAGCTGCTTAGTGCTTAAAAATTACTCAAAGTGCGCGTGATCACTCGGAAAGTTCTTGTAAGCACTTTGGTCCTTGTGAGCACTTGTAAGGGCTCATAAGCACTTTATACGAACACTCTTAAAAACCTTTCCAATTGTGAAATAAACAGTTAGTTAGAAATCATTGTGTACCTCAATTTTATTATACAGGCTAAGAATAATAGGACAGTAGTTAGTTACCGACATTTTAGTCGACCTTTTATTTTGATCTTCAAGGTTTTCACAACAAAAAATTGTTCAAGTAGACCCACAATAAAATAAATAAAACCTGTGACATCTTATGACGTAACAACAGTTTTAGATAGTTATGGATTTTATTTATTTTATGGCTTGCATAATTGAACCTGAAAACGTAGAATTGATCGAAATGTCAATAAATAACTTAGTAATTGTATTTTAATTCTACAGCCACAATTCAGGCAATCTTCGCATTGTAACACAATGAAGTATTATTTCCAGATTCTGTAGCTGGAGAGCTCGTGAACCTTTTTATAACGGTCGTCCTGTAAGGTTAGAAATTTGTGTACTGATGAATTAATATACACCAAGCATGAAAATTATGACCTGGCAGGCATCAGCCCTTATATTTCTGAAAGTGTCAAAAAAATTTAAAAAAACTTGTCCCTGTAAGTTTTCTTTCAAATCAGTCTAACCTACGCTAAAGAAATATTTGTATTACCTATTTTACTTGCTAATCGGACTGAAATACATCTCGTACAAAACTTAGTCAAAAAGACAAACAGACAAAAACTGAAAGAAGATTATTTGAACCCTCGACCCCACACGTAAGAAGCTGATAATCTAGCCATTACACCACGGACGACTGTTGAAAAACCATCGTACCTCAGGCTATATCATTACGATCTAATGAATACATCAACGTGCACCTTTTGCTCACCTGTAAGGTGCTTCTGTTCATCAAAATCGCCTATCGATTTTTTTTTCATACTTAACTATGGATAAACTAAATCATTAAAATTTCAAACTTACAGCAACAAGTTTATTTTTTTTGATATTTTCAAAAATATAAGGGGGATGCGCAGGGCTGATACCTGCCAGGTCATCGTTTTCATGCTTAGTGTATTTTAATTTATCACTATACAATTTTCTAGCCTTACAGGAAGACCGTTATATAGAGGGTTCACGAGCTCTTGGACTACTGGACTTGATATTTTTTCATTTGTTGCATATGACATATTTATGATCCAATCACAGTTTTTTTTTTATACATTTATTTAACGCCTGTAGACGAGCTACCCCCAACCAGGAATTTTGCCGAACCTCTTCCCTTAAGAAGAGTAGGGATCTTTTACTTGCCTAACATTTAATAGACAAGGGACCGACGGCTTTACATCCCCTCCGAAGGATGGTATATCTCCTATACAACCCTTGCCTAAGGTTGTATAGCTTCCGCGCATACACTGATATACAAGCCGCTGGAAGATGTGTGAGGCGAGGACGCGGTTTCCGTTGGAATGATCACCCATCCAACTACTAACTGCGCCTGTCGTTGCTTTACATCGCATACCGAAGTATGTACATAGTAAAGACGCAACTATGCTCGCCCCAATCACAGTTAATTTACTAATAGTGCATCCGACTTCAATAGCTTGAATTTTACGAAGTTTGAAATTAAAAAAAAAAATACATAAAAAGTCTATAACTGGAAATTATTTTCGAATATACAGGGTGAACCACGATGATTGTACAGGATCAAGTGTTATTTTTTAAAATGGAATGCTGTAAATATCCGTACATTTTTAGAAGTCTCCTTCGGGATTCCTTTCGCTATGTATCATTATACTGTTATGTGCTGCCCTCTAACGGAGAGAGATGTGATTAAGTTCCTGGTCAAAGTGAATGGAAACCTGTTATTCTGTTACTCCCTGACTAGTAGGGTGGCGCCGTCTATGAGCCAATTGACGAGCAATCATCTAGTACATAGTAGAAAACTATGGAGGATTCTAGAATAGGATTCTGGTACATTTCAAGTGTGTATATAAAGAGGTGAATCCAGAGAGTTTTTAGGTTAGACAAGAGTTGACAAACTTAAGAAGAAAAGTAAATAGTGTTTTAAAAGTAGTGAATTTATAATAGATTAAGTTATTATTAGTTGTGTGATTTTTAAGTATTTACTAGTGTAATTTTAGTGATTAATAAAATAGTGGTTAGTGAAGATTCTTGTTGCAAGTTATTTGAACCCACAGAGTATTTACTGAAAACTGTAAACACGTAACAATACATATTACGATATATATCAGATATTTTTGGACTGATATATATCAAGATATAATATATCCACAATACACGAGCAGTGCAAATATAAATATATGGCATCTACGTGATGCGATTGACCAAAAAAAGGATATGGTGTTGGAGCTATATTACTTTCTGGCGAATACGCTTGATCATAGATTTTTGGGACAAAATTTAACTGATATTCAAAAGCAACAGGCTTTCAAGCTGCTCGATACTATTAACTCAGAATTCATACCCCTTGTTATGGCTGTTACAACAAAATCTGCTCCATTTCCAAAATACTTATTTACACCACAAAACTTTTCTTACAATTATGTGCAGTTATTCAATACAGTAGCAGCCACAGCAAGTCTCGAAATAATTTTTTCTAGTTTCGGAATTACTCAATCTAAATTGCGAAATCGTTTGGGAAGCGAAAAAGCCAGTAAACTTGTGTTTATGTTCAAATATTTAAACTAAAACCAACAGAACATTTATAGAAAAAAAGGACAATTAACTTGGATTGGACTTGATCAAATGATGCAGATGCATCAATTATTACAAGTAGTGGTGAATTGTCGTCTATTGATGAAGATATGTGGCCCCTATTTCCTCACTTCTTTGTTAAAAAATAAATTGGAAATTGTGTACTTGTATTTTTTGTACTTTAGTATCCTTTAGTAAGTTCTCTTAGCTTTATTACCTAAAGACCTATTTTTACTGAATTTATGGGTACCTTTCCTTCCTTTGATCTACATTTTTTTTTAAAACTTTATTGAGTAAATTCATCTTTTATTACACAAACATACATAATGTGTTTATTTAAAACTGTTTTAACTTAACTTTTACCCATTTTTGGTTTTTAGTGATAAATATTATACGACAGTCACATTTCATGGTTTTTTGTTTTATTTATTTATTTCTTACATTTTGAGGCTATTAGAGAAAAAATATTAAAATTTCTGGTATATATAAATATCCGATATTATGATATTTATATAAATATCATGATAGTTGCCAACCCTGCTATAGTGACAGTTTAACTTACATTGGTTAACTACTATTAAAGCGTTCTTTTACTTTTAAAATAAAAGTTCACTATTTTTATTCACAAACTTTTTATTTCACCCTTGTAACTAAAGATTAACTTAAATAAAAAAGCCTTAAATTTGACGGGACCACAAAATTTTTAAAAAAAGTCAGTTAATCTATTATGTACTGCCCTCTAACGGAGAGAGATATAATTAGTCCTCGGAGGGTAGCGCCATCTGTGGGCAAACTGGCGAATCGTCATTTAGCATCTAGAAAACCCCAGAAGACCAGCATATTCAAGAAGGTTCTAGAAGGAGATTCCAGTACATTCCATTAGTATATATAAGAAGTGAAGTTAAGCTGGTAGACAGAGTTAGATATGATAAATGACAAGTGATCAGATGAAGTAAAGAACAATAACCAGTTGTGATTTAAAGAGTGAATTTATGTTAGATTAAAGTTATTATTAATTGTGTTATTTTTAAGGATCAATTATTGTAATTGATTTAGTAAAGTAGTGGTTTGTGAAAGTAATTATTGCAATTCATCGAACCTACAGGGTAGGGAGTAAACACGCAACACTTTTTTAAGTGGTTCGTGCTGGCGAGCACTTTTTGTCAGTGCTCGGCATAACTCTCTAGCTGTAAATAGGTACTGAGCAGTGTTGCCACGAGGTCAAGACGAAATTACTGGCGAAATTTGATTGCATTCCTGGCACTTCCTGGCAAAATTTAAACTGTATTCCTTGCAATCACTGGCAATTTAATAGTTATTTATTCTTTTAGTGTTTACTACCTTTGTCTTAATATGGGTTTATAACTTTTTGTCCTCTTTTAATAAGGCATTCAGATTTAACGCCGGTCATTACTGGCAAGCACACAAATAGTTTGTTTCAAATGAGTAAAGCGAAAATAAGCGATGTTTAATAACAATCCTAATCATTTATGAAATGCAACCTGCTGACCGGTAGTTTCCACACAGGAAACGAATAGAGGAACGAGGAACTCGGAATACGTAGAACCGGAGAACTAAAAATTTGTTTTCCTTTTTCACCGAATCAAATAATTACTAATACGCGATTGCAAATGAGATTTAGCCGTTGTAAAGAGGCTTGACATGATGTCATCAATAGGTGGTATCATGCCAATACATTCTTAAAATCTATTGCGATTCATATGTTCTGTTAATAAAAAAAGCAAATGTTGGGATTGGGAGTTACTTGCAAATCGACATCCCTGAGACTGTTATTGCTGGCAAATTCCTGGCGTTAAATCAATCCTGCAAGCGTACTGACAGAACTCTTTATTCCTGGCAAATGCCAGTAATTATTGGCAAAACGGCAACCCTCTGGTACTGAGGCTATATTTAAAAATATGTGTAGTTACTGTACCTTTCATACATCATATGTCATCATAATAATGTGATACATACGATATTAAGTATATTAATAGTTTTTACTATTACCAATCCATGATAATAAAAATGGACTCCAAACATGATTTTTTTTTTGAAAATTATACTTTCAAAAACTTCATCGCTATGATTGATATTAATATGTAACTGTTATATTACTGATGATATTACTGATTAATAATTTGAATAATATTTATCTGATATTATCTGCTTTTAAAAAAGTACTTACTAGTACAAGTATACTGGAAGTAATTTAAAATATGTAAATTAAAAGTACTGACAGTACTTGAAAGAAAAAAATGTTTGATACTGCTTACTTGTTACTGCCAGTACTTTCATTGAGTGCTGCACAGCTCTGGTATTAATATAGCTTCGGAACCATATGGCCTCTTGCAGATTGATTCCGGAGACATATTGACCTACATTCATAACCTTTAATTGATTATCCCGATATATAAAACTGCTGTGCTCAAATACAACTAAATTTACATTGGACAAGGTTAGACTTAGTCATGTTTATATGTAGATATTCTTTGAATTGAGAGCAACAATTGTCACTAGTGACAGATCCTTTAAGCATTGGGTCATAAAACCTGCAAGAGGCGCTATCGGCGAGAATACGAGATAGTACTATATTTTCTTTGTTAGTAAAAATGTTATAAATGTTTTAACCACCTTTTAGATCACTTGAATGATCCTCAACCTAGACTTGTGTAAGAAAAGGAGATGGGGACCTACAGTTTATAGTGGGACCCGAACCACTTCTTGGGGGATAATTTATAATTGCAAATTACTTTGCAGTAGGTGCGGGGCTCGGACCCACTTCTCTAGGTATGCTCAGAGTGAAAGCTAGACGCGCTAACTACTGTGCCATTATCTCCCGTACCTTATACTTCTTTAGTCTTTTATTTCTTTAGCTTGACGATTTTCTTAAAATTTTAATGCCACGTTACAAATATCTTCCTATTATACAAAAATTTGACAATCATGAAGCTATTGGCAAAAACACATAATACTAAAATCTTGAACCCTCTGTGTCTTTTAAATCACGTAGATTTATTATCACTCAGTTTCACAAGCTAAACCTCGTTCAACAATTTTGAATACAATTTAAGACATTTTTGGTTCCTGGGGACGGCCCTGCTCTCGTTGCGTAATGCGCATGATTAACTTAGATTGATGCGTTCCGTGCGGGAGCAGTGAAGTAAGCCAAAAAACTGATTCTGTTCTGATCCATATCTTTCTGACTATTTCTGTGACTGTATACTGATTGTTGGATTGTTCTACAAGCGTTCTAGGCTCTTCAAGTATTTGATCTGTGGTATATAACTCTATACCATAGATAAGAGATTTATATATATAAAAAACTCTATACCACCGTCTATACCACAAACCACTCCTAGATTCTTTGTCCTAGACTACGTACCAGTATACAGAATATAGAGATCCCAATAAAAATAAATATTTGCTGATTTATGACGTAATGCTGGAATATGACTGGAACTTAAAAATTTGCAGTATCCAATTAAATCCAGTTGATTGTTTTACCCCTTACAAAGCCCTACCTTTAATTTAACTATAGGCAAGTCTGACAATCAGATTTATATTGGTAATTCAAAACTCGTCTTTCAAATATACGTTTATATAGTTGCATTGTCACTATAAAACCGTGTCTAAAATAAAAGGAGCAGTAGGTAAATAAATATGTATATTTTTGACGTAGAATCGAAATCAATGAATGGAAGGATATAAATTCGTTTCTATACCATCGCCCATTTTTGAATTGTGTTGATTTGTCAATTTTTCCCGCCTTATAAATTCAGGTCTACTATTCGAGGTAAAGATGAAAATCACTAAACCGATCTTTTCAGCTGTCCATTCTCTTTGGACACACGTGAAATTTGTGTAAATTTAAGCCGCTTTTATTTATAATTATTTTGTGGTAAGTTGTGCTATCATCTTGCAATACGTTAACTTGTTTATGGTACCTGTAAGTTTTAAAAACTGTCAGATTTGTAATGTATATTTAGTATTTTTTAAGTGACCTTATTGTGTATCTAGAGATTCTATAAAAATTTTCCACGAATTTCTGGTGTTTAATGACCATAATCTTTAAAAACCACAAAAAAACTTGTGAAAGTGTTTGAAACTTTCTAAATGTTGAGGTGGCGATAAGTTAGGTTAATACAGTAATTGCTTTATAGATAAATTATTCAATATGCCTTCTGACGCAAAAAAACGCGAACAACAACGGAAAAAAGAAGCAGCAAAAGCTAGACAGGCTGGCAAGAAAACTGAGAAAACCAAAACTGAAGAACAAAACGACACCCCTAAAGCTAATGGAGTAACTAATGGAGATCAGAATGGAAGTTCAGAATTGAGCGTGGAAGGTAATTGTCAAATATGTTATCTATTATGAACATTTTTGCTTCATTCATGTAATGTTATTAGTGTGTATGTAATTAATTCTGGGTTTGATAAATTGAATCTATTTTAGAGGCATTATGTGCAAAATTAGAAGCAGATGCGAAGTTAAATGCTGAAGCTCGTGCTTGCACTGGTTCGCTTGCAGTCCATCCAAAGTCGAGGGATGTTAAAATAGACAATTTTTCTATAACCTTTCATGGATGTGAAATGTTGCAAGATGCCATGCTTGAGTTGAACTGTGGGAGACGTTATGGTCTATTGGGATTAAATGGAAGTGGGAAGTCTACTATTTTGGCTGTGCTAGGAAACAGAGAAGTACCCATTCCTGAACATATTGATATTTTTCATTTGACAAGAGAAATGCCGGCATCAGATAAATCTGCTCTTCAATGTGTCATGGAAGTGGATGAGGAGAGAATTAGATTAGAAAAAATGGCGGAAGCGCTTGTAGCTTGTGAAGATGACGGTATGTTATTAATTTTATATATTACTATGTAAGTTCTGCAGCATTTACTGGCAAGGAAATTGTATTCGTATATTCATCTAGATGATGTCAATACTTAATAATTATGCCCACTTATTGTAAATAATACTTTGCATAGGTTGATTTATTCAATATGAAAAATCTTACTGGGTTGTAATTCTGAAAATCGAAGAACAGTATTCTCATGAGATAAATGGCAGGGGTTATCTTGATGCGCTAAAATGCCTTTATCCATTTTCCATTGCGGCACTATTCGATTGTTTAGCTACTACTGCTCTTACATAAAAAACATTTGAGAATTATGTTTTCAATTTAATTCTCAAATGTCACCTGGCAACATTGCATGGAATACATCACCCAGTTAATTGTAATATTTAGCTTTTGATTAAAATAGTTTTACCCATATGTACTACTTGACATTACACAGTCACTGTATGTTGAGTTGCCAAACAGTACATCCCCCTTCTTAAGTTTAAAACTAACTCTAATTGTTTTCGGTTACATAATCATATAACCAGATTGGTTTTACATGACTGTTTAGGCCTTACATTTAACGGGACAATTTTTTCAACATCAGATCTTAGAGTAACGGATTTATCACTATTTTCATAACTTATAATTTCATCATTATTACAGTTTAAATGATTGTCACCTTCACTGTGCACTTCTACATTTTCACTGTTCTTAATACTAGACAGATTCATTGTTTTGTCAGTTTTCTGGTATTGCTAATGATTGTTCTGTAAAGGTCATGTTAGGTTCAAATCTAAAATAGGAATCATTTATCAAGAACCACCCTTTTTTTTTAAGGTTAATTTTTGTATCTGTGGTACTTTCAAGCTTACTTGGTAGAACTGGCGATAGTGTCCTGATTTTACGTGAAATGAGTAATTCAGAAGGACTAAATCCACACTCGAAAGGAATTGCCCGCCATGACATCAAAGCTAAATACATATCTTCATTTATGTTTAGTAATGATTTTGCTACATTTACCGCAGTTTCTACACAACCATTTGATTGAGGAAAATGAGGACTACTTGTGACATGTGAAAACGATGTATCGCATGTACATATTTGATTCGATATAAAATTTTCAAAATTTTATTAATATACATCGTTGGATAGTACTCATCTAGACCTACAACTTTTGTCTAAAACATTTTTTGCTAAAACAGAAAAAGTTAAAAAAATATATTAGAGACCTAAACACAAAACAATATAGGACGAAATAAATTGAGTTCAACTTTGGTCTATCATAACACCGGTTCTAATAAACGAACCATCATGCTTTTTTTTAAAGAAGCGTTTTTCCAAGTACTTTCAAAATATTTTTAAAAAAATCCATTGAAAATTTTTAGTTATTGCATTTGTTTGTAAGCAAAAAAAAATGCAAAATTTTTAAACAATTCCCTAGGCTCTCCTAATTAATGGATTTTAATTTCTCAAAATGGATTTGAAAATTTGAGTGCTCTTTTATGTCCAAGAATTTTCAACTTTCTAAATGCTTTAGTCTAGCCTCAGCAAGATTTCGAAAATTTGCAAATTTTCAAAACGAAGTTTAGATTGCAAAATTATTATGCAAAAAGTAAAAGTCCGATCTTGATGAAATTTGGTGGGAAGATTTATTATATTAAAAAGTTCTCTTTAGCTAAGTATGAAGGTCCTACGTATAATATAAGTATTTGAAAAAAATTCCACAAATAACTTGAAATTTTTACTATTTTTGCAATAGTAAAAATAAACTTTTGGATTTAGGCCGGATCCGGAAGCAGAAAATCAGTCCAGTTCTGATACAATAACACGATATATGTTCCCCTACGTAATTTTTCACGCTGAATCGATTTCACAGGGTCCCAGCTTCCCTAACCCTCTAGCTTCATCCCCATTGGCCAAAAACCACCCCTGGAACGCATTTTCCGCTATTTGCGACGCGGGTCTGGTTTCTTTTGCGTTTTTTTTTTCCAGAAATATTCTGAAAATGATGCGTACCAGTCCAGAAGCCCGGATGAGAAGCCGCGGAGGGGATGAAACTACCCCTTCCGACAAAAAATTGGTTGCTTCTGGTACAGTAGCTCGATATATGTTCTCCTACTTAATTTTTCGCACTGAATCGATTGCGCGGAGTCCCAGCTCATCTATCCCTCTAGTTTCACCTATTATGGCAAAAAATCAATCGCGAAATGGGTTTTCTACTATTTGCAATGCGGGACTGGCTTCTTTTTCGTTTTTTTCCAGAAATATTCTGAAAATGATGCATACTAGTCCAAAAGCCTGGGTGAGAAGCCATGCGAAGGGGATGAAACAGCCTCTTCCGACGAAAAATTGTATTTTACGATTCTGTGCGAAAATTTTGTTTACTTGGAATCCTTTAAAAAAATATGTATATTTAGATATATATGTATATAAATATTTATGTATAATATATGTATATTACGTGCATAATGACTGCATATATTATTAATATATTATTAATATATATACATCCATGCCAATACATCAATGTTGTGACCTTTTTCATTGTGCAGAAAAAAAATTATCGCACAGCATCGATAAAATACAGTTTTTCATCGGAAGGGTGGTTCTCCGTGGCTTCTCACTCTGGACTGGTATGTATAATTTTCAGAATATTTCTGAAAAAAAAAACGAAAAAGAAACCAGTCCCGCAATGCAAATAGCGGAAAATGCGTTCCAGGGGTGGTTTTTGGCCAATAGAGGTTGAAACTAGAGGGTTAGGGGAGCTGGGAGCCTGTGCAACCGATTCATCGCGAAAAATTACGTAGGGAAACATATTATCGTGTTACTGTACCAGAAGCGGACTAATTTTTCGTCGGAAGGGATAGTTTGATCCCCTCTGCGGCTTCTCACCCAGGCTTCTGGGCTGCTATGCATCATTTTCAGAATATTTCTGGAAAAAAAAAACGAAAAAGAAACCAGTTCCGCAACGAACATAACAGAAAACACGTTCCGGGGTGGCTTTTGGCCAATAGGGGTGAAACTAGAGGGTTAAGGGAGCTGGGACCCCGCGCAATAGATTTATTGCGAAAAATTACGTAAGGAAACATATATCGTGTTACTGTATCAGAACTGGACTGATTTTTCGCTTCCGGACCCGGCCTAATTCGCAACCAACTGCATCTTATTGAAAATTTAATTACAAAACTTTTTCACTTGTATAACTTTTCTCTAAAAGCGATAGCTACTGAGATATATGAAAAAATAGGAAGAAAAAACGGAATTTTTTTACATTTTGTTTAATAAAAAATTACGCCCACGTTTTCAAACTAGCGCATAGTGAAGTTTTCATTTCTTATGATTTTTAGGAGTGATTGAGCAAAAAATCTGTCATACTACCCGATTCACCCAAACATAGGTGATTTTAAGCAGATACCGTCTGGGCAATACCATGTTTTATATTTACATAATCAGCTGTGACTTTTTGCCAAGCTCGTGATGGAAGATCGTCTTTAATAAACATCTCTTTACTGTTTGATCTCTCTTCTGCACAATTTGGACATGAGCAAGCAAAATTCCCTATTTGAGGCGAAAATCCTATCCATCATACGGACATTTTTGCATGTTCACTATACTTTACAATGCCAATGCAAATAAGTAAGCGGTTCAAGTAGTTCCGACTTATTCGGAACGAAACAAGCAACAAAATTGATCATTCCTAATAATTGCTTGATTTCTGTTTTATTATTAGGATCAGGAAATTTAATTATGGCTTCTACTTTAGGAATAGGAAAATGTGGTCTAAGCAAGTTTTTATTTAGTTCTGTGTAATCACAACAAAGATGAACAATATCTTCCTTAGGAGCTATCCAAGATGTTCCACTGGTTTAATTATGTTAAGGTTTTTAAGTCTATCCAGTTTCTCCAGCAAGGGTATTAATACTACTCTAGGGCTAGCTTGAACAAACAGTTTTGCGTTTTCTTTAATTTTAATTCCTATTCCATCTTGAAATATACCAATTTCATTAAAAATATCACTAAACTCTTTTCAACATAAACAGTTGTAGCCTTTTTTTTTTATACATTTATTTAACGTCGGCCTATTTCCGCTACTGAGGCCTAACACCGACGCCTGTAGACGAGCTACCCCCAACCAGGAATTTTGCCAAACCTCTTCCCTTAAGAAGAGTAGGGATCTTTTACTTGCCTAACATTTAATAGTCAAAGGACCGACGGCTTTACATCCCCTCCGAAGGATGGTATATCTCCTATACAACCCTCGCCTAAGGTTGTATAGCTTCCGCGCATACACTGATATACAAGCCGCTGGAAGATGTATGAGGCGAGGACGCGGTTTCCGTTGGAATGGTCACCCATCCAAGTACTGGCTGCGCCTGTCGTTGCTTTACATCGCATACCGAAGTATGTACATAGTAAAGACGCACCTACGCTCGCCCCAGTTGTAGCCTTAGAAACCTGATTTAGAGAATGATTGATATTTCCCGTATTTAATTGCAAAACATCGAGGTATGAAATTCCTGGCCCACCTAGAATAGGAACTTTTAATTTTTTATAATGTATACATCTACATTATAACTTTTCCGATTATATCGATTTTGTAACTTAATTTTGAGTTTACCCAATAACATTTAAATTTTTTCCATCTGGACTTGTTGTGGTATCGTCGCACCTTACAATAGAAATTAGAACTGATTGAGGCAAGATATATAATGGGGCACAAACCACATCAGCATCAGTATATTAAAAATGCTACAATTTTGCCATATAAGTCCAAATTTACCATCCATTGATTTTTTCATAAGTAAACACATTGCCAAGGGCGTAATTTTTTCTTAATCCAGTGTTCTCTTTCCTCGACCTCAAAACCCTCAGATTCTGACTTTGACGTTTTTCTTACCTTTATTTGTTACTTTTAACTTACAAGCTTTTTCTTAGTGTCCTCTTTTCTGACAGGCTCTGCATATAGAATTTCTTTTTTCTTGAGAATGTTCTTTCAATCCACAGTAGTCACAGGAACAATCATACACTGTAGACTGACACCGGTTATCATTTAAATACTAATATATACCACCACTTATTTTAATGTATGTTTTATGCCTTATATAAGGTCTCAACAGTAGACATCAAGAATAAAATAAACTAAGGGTATGAGTACTCATGAGAATAACCCCCTATATATTATCTGACACTTTTAGAATAAGACTTATAACCAGTCCATTTTTTTTATAACTCAAGTTGGTTTATCATTCTAATAAATAATATATAACTATGACTACTGATTTTCAGAATCCCAAGAGCAACTGATGGACATCTATGAACGTCTTGATGAAATATCAGCTGATACAGCTGAAGCAAGGGCAGCAAATATTCTTCATGGTCTTGGTTTTACTAGAGAGATGCAAAATAAGAAAACTAAAGATTTTAGTGGAGGTTGGAGAATGCGTATTGCTCTTGCCAGAGCCCTGTATGTCAAACCTCATCTGCTGCTTCTCGATGAACCCACTAACCATCTTGACCTTGATGCCTGTGTGTGGTTAGAAGAAGAATTAAGGAAGTAAGTTGAATTTTTAATGTATCAAGTAATATATTTAAAAAATGTTGGACTTCCAAGAGAAATGGTCAACAGTTGATCTTTTTATTAACTGTTTTTCCAAATTGTCAAATACCAGTTTCCTAGAGCTTTCTGTATTGAAATTTTTATGTCAGTATTGACATTTGTAGATTGTTTCAGAGATCGCTCGGCTCTGAGTTAGCATTACTTCACTTCAACCTAAAAGATCTTTCGTAAGTTACCCTACTACTAATTGTTGCCCAGGATTTCAAGACCTTTCCAAGCTTGTGATTTTCCTCGGGGCTAGTTCCCTATGTTCTCAGGCATTAAATCCGTCTGCTCCAGGTACTTTAGCCTGAAGCGGATAAACACCTTGCATTCACAAAGTATATGTTCTGCAGTTTCAGTTGCAGCATCGCAATATCTGCATTTATCGTATAACATTCACTGTTATTTGTATTCCTTATAATCTATAATTAACCATTAACTTCTTTATGTATATGTGTATAACCACTTAATACGTAGTATTTGTATATTAGGGTTTCTTTTCTATTTAATAAACAATTAAATACTGACCTTCGGTATGCCAAGCAAACTCTCTGCCGATGGGGAACGTTTGCTCTGCGATATTTTTTGAGTTATACAGGTCAGCTATCCACAATACGAATTTCCTCTATACAGAGACATCTCGCTTTTTGTATGAGAATGTAAATATTTTTAGTAGTCTGAAATATTCTTACAATAACAGGCCCATCAACGTCATCACTATCAACTTTTGAAAGTTACAAATGATTTGACTAGTGGCATATAGTGATGAAATTTTTATTTTAGTGATGTTGGATTACTCCAGTTCGATACCATCAATTACATATTATTGCTATGAAAACTGAAATTTTGTGGATTTATGGATAATGCACTTATATTTCTTTTCGAGGATGCAGATATTTATGTCAAAGGACTCTTCCTCAGGCTTTGGGAGCCTGGGATCAGGCATACCACAAGGATCATTACTAGGCCTGTTACTCATTTTATATGCTTCCGATTGCCTAAACAGTTGAAATCCTGTCGGTCTCATTTTTACGCCGATGACAGCCAGATATACCAAACCTTTAAACCTGAGTTGACTTTTAGCACAGAGGAAACAATTAACGATGATATCGAACGTCAAGTGCTGTTTTCCATCAGACATTGCCTGAAAATTAATGCTCAAGAATCGGCAGTCATAGTATTTGGCAACAATAAAGAATTTGCAACTGCAACATTATAAACAGGAATTAGAAAGATATAAGGGGGACGACATTTATAACACTGAAAACTCAAAGGAGGCGTATGATTCTTTAATAACTCAACTTACCAGCCTAATGAACCTAATTTTTGTAAATAAAAATATAGCAGCAAAACACTCTAAAGCAAACTTTTGGATCACAACAGGAATAAGGATATCATGTCGGAAAAAACGTAAAATGTATAAACAAAAAATAAAAGGGAAAATCTCTCTGGAGACGTCCCATGCATATACAAATATCCTAAAAAAAAGTCATAAAAATAGCAAAAAAAAATATCAAATGTGGAATTTATTAAAAAATCTGAGAATAAAGTGAAAGCAACCTGGATACTCGTGAATAAAATAAGGCAAAATAAACAGATAAATTCAAAAAATACAATTATTGACAACTTTAAAGATAAAACTATAATCCACAAACGGTGATAAATGACATCAACAAATATTTTGTGAATGCATGCCCAGATATAAAACTAAATATTCCATATGACCATCGGTATATAAAAAGAAAATGATCACAGTATTTTCATGACACCTACAAATCCAAAAGAGGTTTTAGATTGTATTAAATCATTAAAAAATAAAAAATCGTCAGGTGAGGATCTTATTCCAATCTGTATATTAAAAGAAGTAGCTGATATAATTTCCAATCCTCTTGCACACATAAGAAACAGAATTTTCTGCACAGGTATAGAACCTGTGGATAGATCCAGAACGACTAAAAGTTGCCCATATAAAAGCTGTCTATAAAAAAGGTGACAAAGATGAGGTCAGCCACTATAGATCTGTCATCCCTTTTATCAAATATTCATCTTTGAATCTTTGAGAAAATAATGTACAGTAGGTTTATATGCTTTTTGGAAAAACATTGTCCTTTCCAATGGTCAGAATGGTTTTAGAAAAGGCAAGTCCACTATCCATGCCATATATCAAACTCTAGTACATATCTTTGAATCCTTAAATGAAGGGAAGGAATCTGTAGCAGTTTGTTTAGATTTATCAAAGGCCTTCGACAGTGTCGAACATGATATCTTGTGCGAAAAATTACAATTATATGGTTTCAGGGGGTTGTACTGATATTAATAAGATCTTATTTGACGAATCGGTAACAGTGCATTACAGAAAATGATACAAAAGGAAATCAAATAAAGTCTGAAACTTTAATAATCAGGAAAGGAGTTCCACAGGGATCAATCCTTGGACCGCTTTTCTGTATTCAATATGCAAACGATTGAATAGCGCATTTTTGAATTAAAAATTCAGTTCAATTCAAATTCTTTACGTTTACCGAATTTCCCCAAAACTCAATTCCATATTGTAGGATGGAATAGAAATATGCATAGTAAACTGTCTTAGCTGCTTCAAATCCGACTACATTTTTTATCGTAGCTACAGCAAATACGGCACTAGAGAGTTTCTTGTTGATTACAGTTATGTGATATTTCCAATCAAGTTTTTCATCAATATACAGACCTAGGAATTTAGTATTGCAGACAGGATCAATATTTCTTATATTTGCAGCTAATGTGACTTGTGATATTATATTTGTGTTAGGTTGAAATAATATATTAAAATTTTTTCCGAAATTTAATAATAACTTGTTGAATGGGAACCAGTCCGTTATATCAGTTATTGATATTTGTGTTGATGTTACTAGAGTATCAACGTCTAGTTCTTGTAGCAGAATACTCATGTCATCTGCATATAATGAAAACTTTAATGATGTGAAATTATAGATAAGGTCGTTAGTGTAAACTAAAAAAAGCACAGGCCCCAGAATGGATCCTTGGGGTACTCCGCAATTAATAATTTTTTTTTGCAGACCAGTTTCGACGATTCTCTAGGTAAATTTCGAACCAGCTGTTTGCAATTCCTCTAATTCCATAATACTCAAGTTTACTTAAAAGTATCGAATGATCTACATAATCAAAAGCGATAGATAGGTCACAGAATATTCCAAGGGGTAGTTGTTTATTTTCTATTATATTACAAATATCATCCAACATCCGAGGTGCTTCAGTTCTTGCGAAATCCGTACTGAAGATCTGTTAGGATATTTTTCTTATCAAGATAAGTTAAGAGTTGTTCTTTAACAACCGCTTCTAATATTTTAGACGGAGACGGTAAAACTGAAATAGGCCTGTAGTTTGATATTATCATTTTCTCACATTTTTTATGCATTGGTTTTACTATTGAGCAGTTAAAACAATCCGGAAAAAAGCTTGAAGTTAATGAAAGGTTGACTAAAAATGTGAGAGGTTTTTTTAAGATCTCGGTAGATTCTTTTATAATTGTAATTGGAATATTGCCAATGCCTGTTGATTTTTTTGCTTTAAGATTGTTTATTATTCGAATATATTATTATATATATTATCTTGGTTCTTTGTTGGGAAACCATGTGTTTAACTGTGTGTTGTGTTGCTCTCCTCATTATTTTTGTATATAATAGTGACTGCAGGATGAAGGCACATGTAATGTAAGAATATTTAATCTAATGAATTCAGCTTTAGAGTAATTTCAAAACCTCATGGGCTTTAACCTTCATATGCGCAGACATAACTCCGGACGTCGGTTCAAATACATCACTTCATAAAAACATTAGATTTATTGTTTATAGTGTATGCCGAGCTCTCCATGAATACAGATTTCCGGTTTTTCGTTCTTTTGAGTTGTTTGTTACATTTTAAATATTGTTTGAAGACTATATACACTACTATAATAGTAATAATCATGATGATTGAAGCGTGTAAGTGATTTATTTTGTCAAACTTATGTAATGAGGCTTATGGTAGATAACCGGGTCAATGTTTTCAAAACGTATATATGCCGCAGAATAAACTCCGCCTTCTGCGCATTTCGCGGCTCATGAGGTTTTGAAAGTACTCTACAATTATCTCTATACTTAAGCCCAAATGGTAAAATCTAAAAAAGGAATTGAAAGGTAATGTTCGATCATTATTAGTACAACTATCACTAAAAACCCTATACAACAGATCATTAATAACACTGCTAGTAACCATTATTATATGTATATATGAGTCTTCTAGTCTTCTAGCTCTTTTCATTTTTCAGCTACAAAAGAATTCTTGTTCTAATCTCGCATTCTCAAGATTTTCTGAATGGTGTCTGCACAAATATTATTCATATTAATAAAAAGAGGCTTAAATATTACACTGGAAATTATGATGCATTTGTAAGGACTAGAATGGAACTTTTAGAAAATCAAATGAAGCAATACAATTGGGAGCAAGATCAGATCAATCATATGAAGGTAAGAAAGAATCATTTCATCCTGAAAAGTCTTTCCGGTTTCATTAACTATGTTTTGTTGGTTCTTTCCGTATGTGATCCACATTTCTTTATTTAATTATTTTAGAACTACATTGCGAGGTTCGGTCATGGATCAGCCAAACTTGCCCGTCAAGCTCAATCCAAAGAAAAAACCCTAGCTAAAATGGTTGCCCAAGGTCTAACAGAAAAAGTAACTAGTGATAAACTGGTTACATTTTATTTCCCAAGTTGCGGTACGATTCCACCGCCTGTAATTATGGTGCAAAATGTCAGCTTTAGGTATACCGAAAGCACTCCCTGGATATACAAAAATTTGGAGTTTGGTATTGATTTGGATACTAGATTAGCCTTGGTGGGGCCTAATGGTGCAGGGAAGAGCACACTTTTGAAACTACTATATGGTGAAGTATGTGCCTGAGGAAATGGGAGATACTGGAAACTTAAATACATATATTTTTTTTTTAGTTGACACCTACGGAAGGAATGATTAGGAAAAATTCTCATTTACGTATAGCAAGGTACCATCAGCATTTACACGAATTATTAGATTTGGATCTTTCACCTTTGGAATACATGATGAAAGAGTTCCCAGATGTCAAGGAAAAGGAAGAAATGAGGAAGATCATAGGTAGATATGGTCTAACGGGAAGGCAGCAGGTAAGTTACGTCTCAAACAGCATGACTCAGTGAGAATATTTATTTATACTGCACTATTTAATATAAATTGATATACCCCAAAATTTGATATTCTTGTTTCATTGGAGCTTTTAAATACTGGTTTTTATAATTAAGTAGCGCAGTGTACAAATTGCGCTTTTTTCTTTCATATAATAATTAGAGCTAAAAGTAGTCTACTGAGGATAGGTTCATTTTCCCTTAAAACTAATAATAATAAAACTAATACGACTTAAGATTTTGAATATAATATAATATGCAATCAATTAATAATACAGCTACAAAAAGAAAATAATGGTCTGTACCAGAAATCAAACCATTTTCCTATGAATTTTGATGTGCTAAAAAAGAATCTGATATCCAGGTTGCTTCATTTCATGTCACTTTACTATAAATGACAAAAAATGTTGCAGATAAATGGTGAAAAAACATGTAATGTGGACGGAACTTGTCGTCTCTACATTATAATTACTTATTCTTTAATAATTACCCTAAATGGCCTTTTTATATATATGTATATACATGTATATTTGTGAATTTTGTGTACATCAATAAAAAACTTTTATTATTATTATTAATATATTTAAAAAAACAGCCTCGTGTGCGTATTAATGAAGTAGAAAAAAGTGTTTTGTACAGATTTAATGCAAATTTTAAATACATCCCAGATTTAAATGATGATAACTTTTGTCAGTACTACAGAAAAATGTTGTAAAGCAAGATTTTAGTGCCTTTAAATGCCTGTGTATTTGACTTGTCAAAAATGAATCTGATGTCCAAATTGGTTGATCTTGATGTTTTTTTAAATGATAAATGTTGCAGATAAATCACAAAAAAAGACATACCCTGTACCAAAAACAAAACGATCATTCCCCAATGTATTTTAACATGCTAAAAACGAAATCTGATGTTTGAATTGCTTGATTTTTCTTAAATTACGAACAATATCGCAAATATATGACGAATGAAATTTTTTTCTCCATTTAAGGACATTCCCTACCATATTTACAATAAAAACTACACTTTTTCGCTCCGCCCTGTCTGCGCATAAGCACAGAAATAAACCTACTGCTCCGCTTGACTCAATTTGAAACTAATATAGTCTAGTATACTTTAACTTGGCGTGTGTATGTATGAGTTCATATTTCCGTACGATTTCATTTTCTCTTGTATATAAAGATCCAAAAATATTGTCCACGTAGACAATGTTTCTGGACTATTGCTTTAACTTTGTGTACAGTATGGGAGAAAATGAAATTGTACGGAAATATTAACTCATACATACACAGGCCAAGTTAAAGTATGCTAGACTATAAGTGCTTTAATCTTTTTCATTTGTCACATGAACGTTATAAAATTATTGTGTTGTATTTGTGCACTTATATACCACTCCATGATCCGCAACCTCTCTTATAGTACAGTATTAATAGTATTTTATTCATATATATTATAGTACTTTTAGAAAAGGACGTAAGGTGTGCTTGGACAAAAAGGATTATGTCCACTAATGAGCGCCTTTTTCATGGACGACACATAAAAATCAGCATTTTTTCATCTTAAAAGAACCTAGCATTAGTTTTATTAAATGGTGAATGAAAAAATATACATTATTATTTATAGGTGTGCCCAATTCGACAGCTCTCTGACGGACAAAGATGTAGAGTAGTGTTTGCATGGTTAGCTTGGCAGGTGCCTCATTTGCTATTACTCGATGAACCTACCAATCACTTGGATATGGAAACTATCGATGCGCTAGCTGATGCTATAAACGATTTCGATGGTGGCATGGTGCTAGTTAGTCATGACTTTAGGTTAATTAGTCAGGTAAGTCTTCACAAATTTTAGTTTGGAATTCCTTTATGATATAGTAACTTTCTGTTCCCTCATTGAATCTGAGTAATAATAAAAAATTGTTTGCATGACTTTGATTCTCAAAATTAAAATTATTTGATATATTACAAACAAACAGTCATTGTACATGAGTGCATTATTACAAGCGCTTTGTGAGTTATGTAAGTTGAATAAGATGGCTGTTGGCAGATACAAAATGGTTGTTTCTTTTGCTTTTTGTGTCAGTAGTGATATCATTTTAAGGGCATGATTGAAATTCCAAAAGTTAGTTTTTTTTTGTCACTAGGTGGTATTGTGTGTGCAATATGTATATTTATTCGACTTATGATGTAGTTGCCAGATGTACATTCCGCGCTGCATAAAAAAGTTTAAGAATAATTACTTTATCTATTTATTTGCATAAAAAAAATCTCTTTTTGTGTTTTGTAATTTTTTAATGTATTATATAATATCTACACAGCTCCATATATCAGTAGGATTATTATTGTTTGATATTTAAACTTTATCTTAAACTGAAATAATAATTTTTCATTAGGTTGTTTTTGATATACATGCATATATTTTTTTCTATGATTCCCGATGGAATGTAAAGATTAATACCATTTTTTGAATTGAAAAGTTCAAATTAATAAAATAACTTTTAGACTCGCCTTTATCCACCCCAATTTCGACCCACAGAATGTAAATTACTCACTCTTAATACAGCCGAATCTACAGTGTTTCCAGATCTGCATAAAATGTTGAAATTATAAATACTTAAAGCTGAAAATAAACACACACACACACAAAGTTGAAATTTAGTTGCCATCGACAAACTCAGACTACAAATTCAGACACCCCAATTTGTGCAGAAAGTCTGGGAATTACTCCAGGATTTTCTTCGACAGCATCTAAAATTAATGGTTCCACATCCAGTGTCCTCCGAGAGCGTGTACGGCCTCTCTAAAGATTGAACAGCTGACATAACGTTCTTTCATGGGGATCACGGGTACGGAGATACCGTTTCGTGTAAAGTATGCGAGCTTGACAGGGATTTTTGCCTGCCGCTTCATAAGAAAGTACAATATTTGTCCACTTAATGTTTGTAAAATCATCTATTATGAAAAACTTGAACACAGTAATTCCCTATTAACACGTAAAGACTCATGCATAAACTGTTCACAGCGAACGGCCGCTGCTAGATTATCTGCTACTTGGCAATGGCGCACTAAAAATAAGCAAGAAGTTTATGATCAAGCATCGTATAGAAACTGATCAGCGGCTTCACTCGATAATAATCGATAATTAGTTGCAATATTCAAAATTTATTTTATTTATTTTTTGGATAAATAAATATTGTTCTACTCAACGGATTTTAAAAATAGGATGATTGATGAATATATGCCTGTATTGCAAAAACACCCTGTACAATAATAAAATGTACATATTCCAAAATTAGAAAGAAATTTTTTGGAGTGACAAATAGAGGATATTCATTGCGGCCAATATGATAACAGTGTGGTTTCGTATAGCGAATCATCTGCAAAGTATTATTTGCAATGGTGGCTTTGAATGTTAAGAAATAAAATTTTACCTGGCTTTATTTACCTAGTTTATTTAGTGATATCAGAAGACAGCAATAAAAACATTGGTTCTAGGTGATGAGATTTGTATTATCAGTTACCGGAACAAAATATATTTTAAACCAAGTCTCTTTGGTCCCTGATTACAATCCAAAAGTTTTGCTCGGTGGAAATTCCGGAAACTCCCCTTTTGGGGCAAAAAGTACCCCTTTCATTAGTCTTCTTCTATATTTCTGTAAATATAGAAGACTAATGACCTTCAGTGTACAAATTATTATAAACTATAAATAAAAAAGTATTATTTTTGTAATATGAAAATTATTTTTGTATATTGAAAAATAAAATAAACAATCTTCCATTATAATTCTGAATAAAAATTGTTACCAAAAAATCGTATTCAATTTATTTAATTTATATACATATTTATCCATATATTATTTATTTTACAGGACAATGTTTTAAAAAAGTTTCCTGCAGACATTTTTTTCTTTAATATAAGGGTCGTTTCGACTCTTCCTTGAGTGAAAATTTGATATAAAAGTTCACAATTTATACCGTCTCTATAATCATAAAATAATACTATACATAACGTTCTAAAATTATTTTTCCAGCTTATTCTTATTCAAGAGTAGTTTATACCCCTATTCGGGTTTGGAATGAATTTTTTTATCGTATTATCTTTATTTTTTTTATTTTGGGGTAATTTCAATTCCCTCTAATTAACCTTAATATTACAATTTTTTAAAATTATACCAACACCTAATAAGTTTTTCAATTACAAGTACAAAAGAGATTTTTTTTTGATAATTTCATATTTGTTCTGAGAATACTGCGAAACAACTCCCTTGTAAAGGGTGTTTTTGCCCATTTAAGGGTGCTTGACCCATCTCATGGGTATGGGACCCCGAAATTCATGATCAGCGACCCAAAAGACATATAGGATACCAGAAAAATGCATTTTACAAGATAATTTAAAAATTACACTCAGAATATTGCGAAAAACTCCCAAAAAGGGGTGGTTTATGCCCCAGAAGGGGTGTTTCCGGAATTTCCACCAAGCGAAACTTTTGAATCGTAATCAGGGACTAAAAGGACTTGGTTTAAAATATATTTTGTTCCTGTAACCGATAATACAATCAACCCCGCAATTCGACTGGCGTATACATAGAACCAAGGTGGCTTGCGAAGATGTACACATTCCAGCGAGCGCTTCTGATCAAGCGTGCGTCAGACGCGCGTTGTCAGATTCTGGTTTGAACGCATGGTAGCCGCTCCCTCCCAGATGCATACGCCGACATTGTGTTGTACATTACAAAACGCTCATTTAATGTCTTGCTAATGCGCGCTGTGTGTATGCCACCAATGCGTACCGAACGCAATACCAAGTACCCAATGTGTACTCGCTCATGGAGATGCACATAGAAAAGATGTTGGTTCTTCATTCCTACATCATATGGTTGAAAAATATACAGTGTTCCATTTGAAAAAATTGAGAAAATTCAATTCAAAAAGTTGTAAATTAAAAACTAATTTTTGGCCACCCTGCATATTTTTAGGAAGTGAAAATGATTCAGAAACAATCACTGGACCTCTATTCTGTAATTATGGGGAGAGTGAGCATTCATCGTGCGAAGCGAGAGCTCACATCACACGCATCTCACCCGACCGTTTTAGACTGTATTCTGTAAGTCCAGTGAATAGGTGGTGAACGTGAAGGGATTCAGCGAAAATAGCCGAATTTACAACCAATTAGGTTGGTGCAGAAGCATCAGATGTTCAGTGCTCAGTTGTTGTCATTGTCATGTCACATATTATTAATTAAATTAGGTAAAAGGTGACAGAATACATTTTTATTGACCAAAAATTTCGTGCTGATATACCTTCGTTATTGGTAATATATATTTTTTAAAATATAACTATAATAAACTAACAGAATAATTGTAATATTTGCTAAGAATTATATTATTATTACCTCGTTGGTGATGAGCAAATCCACAATGTCTATTCTGATTCACAGATTTGACAATAATTTTTGGCCAACACAAACTGTCATAAAAGTACAGTTAGGATCGCCGTTCTCTCGGGGAACTGGCAGATTCCCTCACGATTTACCAGTAGAAGTAAGTTCACGCATTTTTCGCACGATGTGATCACTTCCGTAGTTTCAGACTATTTCCCACGGGAATGTGCTTTCACGCTTTTACAGAATAGAGGTCCAGATGTTTCGTATCTGACATACAAAATTTTTTCTTAAAATCCATAATGATGACTGTAGTGATCTTTTCAAAATGCATCTGCAGATGGTAATTTCAACAAAAAAATCACTACATCCAAATGTTTGGGAGAGTAAAGGGATCTAAAAAGAGATTTCTAAAGATGTACTGATATTTAACGTTCCATTTAAAAAAAGTAACTTGGTCATGTACCATCGTCTTGGTTCATCCTGTATATTCGAAAAGTTGTAGGCTTTTTATGTACTTTACCTGCGTTTTTTTAAAATTTCTAGCTATCACCGAATTCGAGCTATCGAAGTCACACACACTATTGCCCCACTCTGTATGCATACCTTCTTTTCAGTTGATTTTGTGAATACTGACTCAATATAGCTGGGTAATATATTGATGGCAAAATTTTGGTTTGTAAAACGTGAATAATAATAATAATAATCTTTATTAGCTCAGCTAAATTACAAAATGCAAGTGTCACCTTACAGTATAAGGCCACACAAAAGAAGAGAAAATTACATGTGCAATAC
The DNA here is from genome assembly GCA_963675555.1 of Leptura quadrifasciata. Taxonomy (NCBI): domain Eukaryota; kingdom Metazoa; phylum Arthropoda; class Insecta; order Coleoptera; family Cerambycidae; genus Leptura; species Leptura quadrifasciata. The sequence continues at coordinate 105,095,970 of OY776676.1, forward strand.
AGGTAATAATTCATTTCACAAACAACAAAAATAATAAATATACGATAAAATACAATTTTTTAAATTGGTCATTGTACTTTCACATAGTCTGAATATTTTTGTTTGAACATATTTATATTCCGTATATTCTTTATTTGCTGTGGTAAATCATAAAGTTTTAATCCCTTATTTAGCCTCTCCTCCATCTCTTATTTTTTTCATACGATCTATTCCTACTGAAATCTTTTACGGATCAATTTTGGTTTTGATATCGCTAATTGTTGAAGAACTTTTTTGTTCGGAGACAGATTTAACAATAATTGCCAGTTCTTTCACCACATTTGCGTATAACTTTTTAGAAGTTGAAGGTAAACTTAACGTCTCCCCTGCCACTTTGGTATTTTTTATAAGATCCTTAACATTTTCTTCCAAACTTAAAATTTTCTCAGTTTATTTTCTTACCATATTTATTAATTCCAGAAGAGTTTCACCTATATTTATGTTGCTACTTGCATTATCTTTCTTAATAACTATATAATTATTTCCACAAAAATATTTTAAGACAGCAGCCACCCTTCAACGTAATTGATCTTAATTCGGTTACATTTAATTTTGTATAGTGATGCAACGGTTTCGGTATCGGCCTATTACGCAAATACCCGTTATTTCAAAGATTTATGAGTATCTTATAAAAGCGCAGTTGTATGACTACTTTGAAGCAAATAAGTTACTTAGTGATAGTCAATTTGGCTTCAGAAAAAACAAATCCACCACTTCAGCCATTATGGAATTGCTGGAATACATATCGGATGGTTTCGAGAGAGGACAGTATGTGATAAGCACTTTCTGTGATCTCTCTAAGGCTTTCGATTGTGTCCAGCCAGATATCCTTATTACTGAGCTAAACTATTATGGTCTAGATGAAAGCAGTTTAAGTCTCTTAAACAGCTATCTTACTGGACGAGACCAAATTGTATCATACAATAATTTCCAATCAAATATTGAACAAATTAAATCTGGTGTTCCACAGGGGTCACTGTTAGGACCTCTGCTTTTTCTAATATATATAAATGACATAAGTTCTATTATACCAGACATAAAAACAATACTGTATGCAGACGACACAAACTTTTCTGACTCCTATGTAGATTACGATATAGCAAAAATAAAAAACCGAATTGAGGACAATCTATTAAAATATAATGAATGGTTTGTTTGTAATAAACTATCGTTAAACAATAATAAAACTGTTAACATTACCTTTAGCATGAGATATCTGGATAACCTAAATAACCCAGAAGAAGTCAAATTTTTGGGTATATATCTGGATCCAAAGTTAAAATTTGAAAATCACATTGATCATTTGGCGACCAGGTTATCAAAAAATATATTTGTATTAAAGAATCTTAGTAAAATAGTACCAAAAAATATCTGTATGCAGGCGTACCATAGTCTATTTCAGTCTATCTGCTGTTACGCAATTATGGCGTGGGGGCACTCCTGTCATGCAAACAGAATTTTTGCTCTGCAGAGAAGAGCTGTAAGGATAATTGCTGGCTTAGGATACAGACAAAATGTAAAAAACACCTTTATTCAATCCAATATATTAACACTTCCATGTAAATACATTTTTGAATGCTTGGTCTATGCACATAAAAACTTAAATAAATATTCAACTAACGGTTGTTTTCATGAGTATAATACCAGAACAAGAAATGATATTCGAGTTGATTACTTTCGATTAGAAAAATCCCGAATTTCAGTAAATTATTACTGTCCTTTATTTCTGAACAAAATTCCTCCGTGTATAAAATCATTACCATTTAAAAAATATAAAATTAAGATTAAAAACATGCTAATAGCTGAAGCTTTTTACAGTATTAATGAATTTTCACAATGTAACAACATAATCTTTGGGCATGTTTCAAATACCTAAAGATCTTTTAATTATTTCGACATTATTTTTCTTTTCAATCATGTCTAAATCTGTTTGTGTCTTATTGTTTGTGTCTTATTGTTTTATGGATTTTAATTTATTTATTATATTACTATTCTAAATATATTATTATACTTAAGGTCAAATAATTTTAATGCAAATTTTAATTTTAGTAACAAGTTAATCTTAGTAATTAATGAATGTGAATATGTAATGTAACATCTTTTGATGATGTATATAATTACTCTCTTTTAACCTGTGAAATGATCTTTAATGTATCAAATACACCAATAAATTACTACAACGCTTTCGGGTTTTATGGTTAAGGTTACGGTTATAGTTGCGGTTTTTAAAATGAATCGCATAATGATAAAATAATAAACTTTATTCTTCAAAATAAAACACAACACTTTGAAAGGGCATATTTAAAACAAAACAAAAACGTAAAAAAGACTAAACTACATTTTTGTAGTAGTATTAACAAAGACAGCGTAAAATTAAACGTTCTAAATATAAATAAACAGGAAACATTGTAAACAATAAAAGCTGATAGAGATTTAAAAAAACAACAAACATTTATTTAAATTTTTAAATATAGGTAGGCATCTGTATCTACCTACTTAAAAATGTAGTTAAAATATTTAAACTGAAAACTAATTTCTCTTTTACGTGTATGCAACATTTTTACCGCGAAAACACAAACACGACACAGAGACCGACGGACGAGCTTTCAGAAACTGCACCGTCAACTAACAGGCTCTCTTATCCGTATCGGTGTCGCCGCGCCCGCTGTTGCGAGTTGCACGTTCAGACCTGTAAGAACCGTATAACAACCGTGAAAAATAGACGGTTATGGTTAACCGTATAATAGCAAAAACCGTGATCTAAACCGTTCCCCAACCGTAACCGTTGCAACACTAATTTTGTACACATATGGCATATTGTTTCATTGCACAATGTGCATTTGATGATCTTTTCAACCGACGTACTTTTTAAACATAAACAATAGCTCATGCTGAATTTATTTCCTTTCTCATTCCCATCTAGAGTAATACAAAATATAAATTTAAAATAAAATTTATGACCGACAGATTATCTTAGTCAAGTCCTATGAAATTAATATTTCATCTCAAAAAAATTTATCCCGTTACATTTTCTATATTTAAATCATCAAAACTCCTCGAATTTCATCTTCGTGTGGGATTCACAGAGCAATGTATCTATTATTCTTTGGAGAAAAGTACTGATGTGTATGTAGCAAGCAATTAAATTGATAAAAGCGGCTAACAAATAGGGTGTTTTGAAAATATTCTGTTCTACATTGTACCAAAGAATTTTTGCCCAAACTAAAATTCTGCATTGATCTATTGGAATTTAAAATGGATTTTTTTTTCAGGTTGCTGAAGAAATATGGGTATGTGAAAAAGGTACTTGCACAAAATGGCAAGGAGATATTTTGTCATATAAGGATCATTTGAAATCAAAAATCTTTAAAGATGCTGCTAAACGGAAATAATTCCACCTTTTCCTTCCTGTAGCAAATTTTTTTTCATTATAACTAAAGCAATGTTATTGGTAATTGTGCTAGTGTTTTCCAACTATGTACATTTTAAAGTAATTAATTAATTTATTCTGCTTTTTTTTAATAGCACTTACACATTGAATATTTTTTTGTAGATAAGTATTTTCTAATTTATATATTGAAATATTTGCACTTATTAGGTTATTTTAAAATTATGAATAAATTAATTGTCCCTCTTTTCATCTCTTATTATATTATCCATTGATTTCAATTGTATTGATTCTAGAACGAACTTTAAAAGATGCAATTTCTTGTAACTTGAATTTACAAATAAAGCATTGAAATTTGTAATAAAAAAAAATGGAAAAAACGAAAAAGAATAAAAAAATTGCAACTGTAACAGTGGTTTTATTTTTATAAATAAAAAAATAAATATTTTTTTATATTAAAAAAGTTGAGTACACAATCTTTGTCGATAACATGCATTTGTTTTAGCTTAAAATGTAGTGCCAGTTAAATTTAAAATACCTGGAATCTTGCCTACGGATTCCTGGGCTACGGATGCTTCTTTCAAAAACTGAAAAAAAGAAAAATGCATACAGTGTTTTGGTTAGGGAAGCTGAAGAATTTGGTACTTTTCCTAAAAGTTTTATTTTACAAGTAAATAATACTTTCAAGAAAACATTATCCTTATTTTATAGAGGAGTTTGCGACTGAAATATTATATTTTAATATTCTGCTCTCTAGAAGTACACTTGAACTCATGCTAAGCCCAGTTAGGCTATTTATTTTTCGATTCCAACAGACACTGGAACGCTAGATGGCGCCTGTTGACTGTTTTGCATGTCGCTATACTCAGGATATCGAAATGTACCAAATAGTCGAAGGATCCTCGTGTCGGTCATCACAACCTATCTTGCACTGATGAGAGCCAACAGCTCGAAACTGCAGCCTGCAAGTGGTGTGGGGCGACTGGCATGAGAGCTCCTTTAAGTAGGAATTAGTCTTTCGGCCGGCGTTTGTTGCAATCTAAGCATTTGCGTTCTGTTTGGTAATATGTAATTATTACACTTAACGTGCCAGGCTTGTAACTTATAATTCAGCGATCGGTAGGGCACATAGTCCGGAGAGTAGCTGTTGGTTGCAGTCTGGTTACGTTCCTTATAGTAAAATAAGGATTTTATAGAGGAGTTTGCGACTGAAATATTATATTTTAATATTCTGCCCTCTAGAAGCACACTTGAACTCATACTTAAAAGTATTCGGTTTCTATATCACCAAATTCTGTTGGCAGTGAACAGAGTTTCTGTTATGAGGTAATAACGTTTATTTAAATAAATATTAGTAATTTTTACAAATAGCAAATAAGAATTAGAATGACCCTCGGAAGATAAACTAGGTGTTTAAAGACATGGTTGTCTTCGCAGAGGGATAAAAAGATGTCCAAATCTTTCTTTGCACTAACATGTAGAAGAGAATATTAAAGAAACTTTTTAAATGACCTTAAAACTGACATACTGTTCTCTCCAAGAAAACTGTACATGAGTGCACATTAGTAACAATAAGAGGTAAGCGTATTTAACAAAGTGCACAAGTTAAATTTCTTGGCTTATTTATTTATTTATTTATAGGCTCACATCTAACATGGGGTATCCAGATTGATTGTATATTGAAGAACTATCAACTAAATGCTTTGTCTTATGGAGGCTCAGAAATTATGTTACACTAGAATTTTTGATAATATATGCTTATGTCTACTCCGCATTAAACTATGGTATTTTAAGCTGGGGTAAAAATAAGTGGTTTTAATAATTGAAAAAAGAAGTTTAAGAACAATGGCAATCAAAATCTGCAGATACTCTACTACTACTTCCAGAGACCTATTTAACCTTTTCACCGTGGGATTACTTTTTAAAGCCGTGCGGCCCTCTTTGCTCCATCTCATATTTATACTCCCATAATGGTAATATTTATATAAAAAAAATATTTTTTTTTAGGCTTATAATCTAGAAACACTTTAACACGTTCAATGCTGGCGACGCTTATAAGCGGCCGCGTGTGCCTAACTGCGAGGGCCGCCGACGCTTTAAAGAGTCCGAAACAACCTGATACTAATGCGTATTATTCAGTCTGGTTCACATACGTTCGCATGTATGTGTCGGCACCTAAGTAAAGTACTTTGAAAAATTTTTCCGTGCGCGGGTTTTAATTTGTGTCTCTAGTTTCTGCTTAGTGTATGGTGTAAAGCGGTTTTATAGGCGCCCGCGTGTGTACCTAGGTGGAGTGGAGAGCGGAAGGACCGGCATTGAACGTATTAATAATATACAATTATATTAAAACACAATATTTTGCACCAAAAAAATTAATAAATAGTTTCTTTAGAAGAAACGTATATATATATATATGCCCGTAGCAGTATTGCACAAATCGTATATATATGTCTGCAGCAGTTAAAAGATTAGGCAATTGACCTTCTAACTGTTACATTTAAATTGCATTTGTTATGTCAAGTCATATAAATTTAAAACTAAAATTATTTTGTCAATTTGTTTTTTTTTTCACTTACATACTGTTTATTTTTGGTTTGTGCTAAAACTTTCCTTAAAGACATTTTTTTATTATTCAAAGAAACATCATAGCCTAACTCTGAAATTCTCTTTCTTTCATCATCTGTTGAAAAGACAGAATGCTGTAGTCGCCCATCTCCCCAAAAAAAAATGTCCTCAGCTGCCAATGATTCTAGATTGTTTTTCTAGTCTCTTAAGGCATGTATCAGGATACTTCGCATCTCAACTGGCACCAAAGTAATAGTAACAACTGAGATGGGAGCTCGAGCTGTCAAGTATTTTAAGTTTTAGTTAAGAGCCATACAAACATTTTTAGAGTAAAAAAAATCTTATTTAGACCATTGGTTCTGATATTATACCATCTGTGTAGAACAGTTTACTTTCGACGACCCTGCAAATCACATATTTTTTTTTTCAGAATGTCGAGAAAAAGCTCTAAACATCCAATGTCAAATTTAACTTTGAATTTAATAAGACACGTGACAGCTCCGATCTCCCCCAACCCCCTTCCCTTCCCTTCACCTATTGGCACATAGCCAGAAAAAGCTAATGAGAGACATTTTTGCAGCAGTATCACAGTCAAAACAGGGGAGTCCCCATCCTCACTAGCAGGTTAATTGCCCCAAGATTGTCTCGGTCAACAGCCTGCCGACTATTAGATCAGATACGTTGATCACCCATCCAAGTGCTGGACATAATCGATGATGCTTAACATCACTGATCAAGCATCGTAACTTGAGTCAGTGACCTTGCTCCCCACAAGGAATAATTTAAAGACTCATATTAAAGCTTATTTTGTTAGCTTCAATTTTTGTGTGGTGTTACTGGTTTGCCGCTTTTCACTGTTTTAACACAGAACATTGCCGAGATGTTTGAACACTATTTTCAAATTTTACATTTCTACTAAACCTACAAAAATTAAAAAAGCAAACTTGTTACCATTTTGTAAACATTTCTTTCTGATCATTATAATTTTTTCAATAAAAGTAATATTTTACCACTTATTCACCGAAAAGCACATAGAGGTGCGCCTTTTTTGTAGATAAAATTGCAAATACTAGGTTGCTATAGTTTAGTAATGATTAACTTTTATGGAAAATTACATGAGTGGATATATTATATACTATTTCTAAGACACATTTACTACCCAAGACCATGCAGTGGGGTGAAGAGAAGAAGCAGCCATTTCAGAGGGCACAAAATTGGGTACTATATAGGTACATTTTCTGACTTAAAAAATTATTCTCGAGCCTAATATATTTTTTTCATTGTAAACTCGTCATGTTGCTTTTTTTATCTTCAGTTTTAATGTTTTTTAATTTAATTTTCCTGATGGCTCAATAAAAAATTTAGTTTCAGGTGGATGCTCCTTATTGCACCTCGACAGTACTTTCTCATCATCCAACATCCTAAATATATTTTTAACTTTCTAAAACAATTTAGAACCTGGAATTAATCTATACTCAATTTTCCGTGGCAACATTTCATCTGACAGAAAATTTGCAAAGGAGCTTTTGATACAATTTCTCATATTAAAGAATTTGTATTTGATTTTTTTTTAATTACGTAAATTTTTTGGGTCGGGAAGGGAAATCGGCAAAAAAAAATTTTTGGCCCCTTCCCGGAACCGCCCCTGGTGCTTTGGCAAAACATTTCAAAAATACCTTTGTGATACGATTATTCTGTTTCTGATTCGCCAAAAAACTGCTTAGACTTACCACGAAGCCACCTCTGGCTGCCCTGACAGGAAATTTTTGAAAAGCCTTTTCGTTAAAGTTTGTGTGTTAAGACTTGGATACAAAATCTGAATGTGGATGTTAAGTCATGTTCGACAAAGACGTATCACCACAGACACACACATGTCGATTCGGATAAATTTGCTATTTACTGGCCTCAAATTCATCATTATCTATAATTTGGATTTTTCACGCACCAATACTTTATCTATAGATGAAAAAGTAAAATAAATATCCCCATGTCTTTATTTTGAAGTAAGAAGGAAAATTATAAAATGTCTAAAAGTACTATTAAAAAAAATTACTGCGACAAATTTGTAATTGATTTCACCTCAAAAAATTGTAGTGCACTGCCTGCGTGTCAAAATTAAATTTCGCCCTGCTGCTCTTATTACGTTAACAAAAATTAAGTTGTTGCTTTTTGGTCACTTTCTCTTTTTTAATTAACTTTCTTGGCATATTATTTTGCCTAGTACCCGGTGCTAATTTCAAACTAAGTGACCTCGGATCCATACGAGCTTCTGTCAATTGCAATTTTTTTTCTGGTTCCCGATGCTGGGCAATCTTGGTGAGTTCTGATATCATTGCAAATTAACAAGTCACTTCCCATATCTGACGGGATTAGTGACTATACAAGATTCATGTACCCTAAGTTTTCCATGCTTCCGAACTGACTCCAGGACTAGCTTCTGCAGCTGCTCTGTTAAACACTCAGTCAAAGCCACAAAATTCTCAGTAAGTACCATCAGTTGGAAAAACAGCGTTGCAAGCAGGACCTGCGTTTTTTTGCGAATATAGGGAAGTGAAATGGCCAATGAATGACAATGGCGTTTATATTAAAAGAGTGTTTTTATTTATAATTTGTCAGCTTTTGGCTGACAATTGTTTACCGGATTTCAGTTTCTTTGTTAAATGAAGTTAGAAAATACCCATTATAATAACGAATAATTGCTGATAATTTTCAAATAATTTGCCATGTCAAATAAAACAATGCTGCATATGTGAATTGTTTCATTTTTGCCTGGAGAGTAACAAATGCATAAATGTATTATTATTAACCTCTTTTCCTCATATTATCATGTTAATGTAATAATGACATGGAGAATAGGCATATATTATCACATGAATGAACACCAAAATACTCTACCAATAATCATAACTCTGTTTATATTCATCTTAAATACTCTGCTCCTATTCCTGTTATTTTGAACGAACTACGCTTTAAATCTAAAACATATATAAGGTCAAGAATGGGTAATGAGCGACCAAGCTCACTTATCCTATCATATTATATCCAGAGAAAATATAGCTACACAACTCAGTCGAAGAACTTGAGGATCCATAGTGTAAGTTGAAAGAGAGAGTAACAAACATTTAAAGAAAAGTCTCCCTTATCATAGTAATATTTTCTTCTTTAGTTTTCAAAATTAAATTGGTTTTATGGACATAAAACTTCTTAAATTTTTATAAATTTGACATTTTTTTACTTGAAAACTGTCAAGTCAAAATATTGACATTACAAATATACTTGATGACCATGGAAGTAGATTTAAAGACCGCATTTTCTTTAATATACAGGGTGGACCATTAATAATAGATCATAGTTCAGGGGTAAATTCTTTGGGCCAAAATATGAGGATATTACATCACGTTATCTCAGAGGGCGCCGCAAGACCTGTATCTGATGATGAATTTTATTCATATCTTTTTTTTTGACGAAATGTTGTGGTACTTCTGGCCAGAAAATCTGATGAGGGCGTCCTTTCCACGTATAAAAGGTACACTTGGTAGAACTTGATAACTCCAACCGTTTTCGAGGAAAGTGCCGTTAAACATTTCAATAATTTTTTGAAAGACAAATTCAAATTTAATGAAATAAGTGTATTTATTGAAAAAAGTACAAAACGTAAGGGAGAACAAAATCGTAATAACAGCGTAAACTCTTTCTCACTTTCTTATAAACTAATGGGTTATTTCATGGTATTGAGATAAATACATAAATCAAAAGATTGTCTAAAATAAGGATCTAATTTTATTAGAAGACCAAAAAATAACTTGAAAGTTGACTTAATGATATAAAATTTCCCCCCATGCAAAAACCTCATTGCTGCATCTTAGAGTAAATGTTCGATATGGTCTCCACCTACTTCTATGCCTTTTCTAATTCTATTCATAAAAGATTTTCTTACATTGAAAAATACATTTTCCTGTCCTCTAATAAAATTCGCTGAGTTTTGTAGTTTGTCCCACAGTTCTTCTCGAGTTGATAGTATTTGCAGAGACTAATAGTCTAAGAACCAGTGGTCGGCAGATTTATGGTATTTTATAAAGCTTTATATTTCCTACACTCATTCTCCCATACTTGCTATACATGAGACTGAGACTCGTTAGTCTGGCCGGTGGTTCCTTTGGTGTCACTCAGGTGTTAATGTTGTAAAATAACCGGTCTGACACAAATCAGATAAACTTTCCCATAATTATTGCTACAAGGCATGATGGTGTAGCGGTAAAGATTTTGCCTCGTAATACTGAAGTCGCAGGATTGACTCCCGGCGGAGGTAAACATTTTTTTTTTGCAGTATAACATTTAAAAAATTATTGAATATTAAATAAAGTAAGGAAGTAGCCATTTATTAGTTTTGGTCAACGTCGTTAAAGTCTGCTGACCACTGGCTCTTGGACTATAAGGACTTTCATATGTCCCCTCACGTAATAATCCAAAGGATTATAATCAGGACTCCTTGGTGGCCAAGCAAACTAACTTCCTCAACCGATCCATCTGCGTGGGAAAGTCTCATCAAGATAATTTCTGACTTCGCTGGAGAAATGAGGGGGAGCTCCATCTTACATGAACCACATTCTGTTTCATATGTCTAGCATGAAAGCATGTAATATATCAGCACGAGTATTTTGAAGAAAAAACAGATAAGACTGTCTATTTAAATTTGGAGGATGGACAAATGATCCCAATAATTGATCGCCGATGATACCACACCAAACATCTTAAATTCTTGCTGAAAATGCCTTTCTTTAACGGCATGAGGATTTTCTACTTCCCAATAAATAATAATAATAAAAGTTCTTTATTGAGTATAGACTCAAATGGCCATCGACCGAAGTCCTTCAGCCTGTTTACAGATATATATATATATATATATATATATATATATATATATATATATATATATAATCATATACATACAATATGTGTATAGTGTGTGCTATCTATATACATATATATATAAAAAAAAAAAAAAAGTATATAAATATAGAGAATATAGAGGGTGTGCTATGTATCATGGATTATTGCCGTTCATGTTGCGCTTATGTCATTAATATATTCCCACAGGGTTTGTTCTGGGTATTTTCTGCGTCTAGGTGCCTGTTGGTTTCTTGTTTTGCATAGGAGTCGTACTTTTTCCCTGTTGTCTTCATTTTTGGCAAATTTGGCTGACAATTTTGGTAGTCTCCTTGAGATCGGTTCTATATTAACAACATGGTATAAGAGATCATTTGGTGGGTTATGAAGTGGATTGTCTGGATGTCGGAATTTGGTGATTGTTCTGAGCGTTGATGTTTCGGCTATGCTGATATTTTTCAGTGCTGGTCTTCTTGCATTAAGGTACATGGGATGATTATATTCTAGTATAGGCCTGCATATCGATTTGTAAATATGTGCTGCCGTTTTCACACTGATGCCTTTATTTTTATAAGTCAGACTACGGAAGTGTTTGCCTCTGGAAATGCATCTCTTTTTTATGATTTTGGTATGGTTATTGAAATTCAGCTTATGGTCAAGACTTACATCTACTTCCCAGTAATGGGTATTTCTCCAGTTAAAAGCGCCTCGACCAGTAAAAGTTGCTTCGTCGTGTATTTGACATACACAGCAAAATAAGAGTTCTTCCAAAAAAAGCTTTGAAAACGGAAAGATACTACTTTCCGAAGCGTCAGCAAAATACATTATTTCTGTGTTTATTCCGATTTATATTATTTGCAAAACATAACCTCTGACTCTGATGTAAACGTCACGGGCGCAGAGGCTTTTTTCCAATAATTCTATTATTTTGTAGATTCGTTGATTTGTTTTTGAAGAGGATAATAATACATGTGGTAGAAAACCCAAATAATAGGAAAGAATATACGTATCATATCTTTTCCTATTTGATAAATTATCATTGTCTAGGCATTGTAAATAAAGAAGTTAAAGAAATTAGCTCGAGGAACACAAGAACAAAATAAAATGATTAAATGACAGAACTAAAACATAACCAAAGCACACTTTTCAATAAATACACTTTATTTCATTAAATTTGAATTTGTCTTTAAAAAATTTATTGAAATGTTTAATGGCACTTTCCTCAAAAACGGCTGGAGTTATCAAGTTCTACCAAGTGTACCTTTTATACGTGGAAATGACGCCCTCATCAGATTTTCTGGTTAGAAGTACGTTTCGTAAAAAAAAATATAAAAAAAATTCATCATCAGATACAGGTCCTGCAGCGCTCTCTATGATCTAACGTGATGTAATACATAAATTATCGTTTCTTAGAATAAAAAAAGTTTCTCTAGGAAATTTGGCAAAGATCAGTCAAGAGGCTATTGTGTTATTGTAAAAAAAAAACGAAAAAAAATAATTTGAACTTTGACACTGCTTTATCCACAGCATATTTTTGATTATATCCTCATATTTTGGCGCAAAGAATCTATTCTTGAACTATGGCCTTTTATTAACGGTCCACCCTGTATATTTGTCGAACAATTTTTATTATGTATACACCTCACTGGTTATTCCTGCATTGAGCTAATTTTTGCATGCTGACTTGATGTATAATTCTGGAAGTAGAATAAACTTTAACTTCGACTACACTGATCTATACTATCTTTCATGGTCTGAAACACAGAGGTGAACACAAACCAAGTTTCTGAGGAAGTTACAAGCTACCTCTACCACTCTAGGTCCATGATTCTTCATTTCCTCTCCTCCATGTGGAAGATACATTCAAAGAAGAGACATATAATATCTATCTAATTGATGTGGATCTGCTGCTTATTTAGCTAACCTTAAAAGTCTGATTAGACGCATCCAATAGTTTAACCGAGTAGAGTGCCTTAGTCAAGTGATAGTAGGTTTCATACTTAGTAAATTTAGTTAAGTGCAGTATATCAGAATTAAGTTGAGAGACTAGCGAGTATAAAAAATATTTTACAAAATTCTTCCATAATTTTGGGTACCTACCAAACACCAACTTATAAATTGAAGACTTCGGTCAATCTCGCAAGTACTTATCAAAACAGCAAGAATCTCTGATGAACTGCAAAGAAAAAGAAGTACGTGAGTTAGAAATTGGCTATGCAGAAGAAATAATTTTGGAATCTCCAATCGCTTTTTAAGAGAACTGGCGATGGAAAAACCAAGAATATTTTGCTCTAAAAATGTCAGAAAATTCATTTAATATTTTGCTAAGCCCGCAAGTGATTATATAAGCTCTGTAACTTAGCATAATTGAATTCTTGTCCAGATATGCATAATTCCGATGCAAACTATAGAACGGGTTTTTTTTACTAAACTAAATCATCCACTCAACTATGCGAGCATGTAGATCAAGCACGAAGTTCTTCGGCAACTCAAGTAAACTACTGGCTACGTCTAGTCTAGCTGAAAGGAGCGGAGGAGAATCGCAGTGACAAGTATTGTGAACAATAGAAAGAAATAGGTAAGCATGCTTTACTTTATGTCTGCAAAAGAGAGAGAAAGAAGGTGGCACTGTCGTAAAGAGGATCATCAGAGGGAAACATATGCAAGCAGTTATTAGGTAGATATTCATTTTCATCGCAATCAATGATAATTTATAGCATCATGTTTTGCAGAAAGGCTTTCTTTCCCTCCATTCTTCATGGCATACGTCATGTTCTTCAGAGAAGAGAAGATCATGTCAACATATAATGTAGGAGACCCATTTGTTTCATATTCTGAATGTGATTAGTTCACACCCCAGTATGTGTAATTACTTTTCATCCACATCTAGGAGGTAAACATTTTCTTAGAATTTCCAAGTATTGTATTTTCTTGCAATAGATGGTACATATGTTTGTTCAACCCATATTCCATTCCAATTTCCCATGAATACCCCGGACACTCTAAGAATGCTTTGCACTATAAACTTTCTGAAGGCATTTGTATTATAAAAATTGTATAAAATAAATGGATGATTTTGCGACTCCAGCTGTTGGATGGATCACAATGTAGTCAGAATGCATAATACAACATAGAGAAAAAATATGCTCATGACAATATCAGTTTTGCAGCATTTGATACAAGATGTTTGTTCATGCCCCAGCAACGGAAACATCCAACACATAAGGGCCATAGTGTCAGATGCAAAAGAGGAGCAGAGCTAATTTTCTAAATCCATCAACTCTGGAAACTTCCAGAACACTTGATGTGATGAAGTGGGTTCGCAAAAGCGATAATAGATGTTTAGATGCATTGCACAAGTGATGTTTCAAATAGTCAAAAATCATTCCAGGTTATTATTCATAGCTTTCTTTTCAACCTGTTACTGTACTGTTTACACATTGCTGCTTATGTAACTTATTTAAAATTCCATCAAGAAATTTTAATTCTTTAAAGTTACACCTTCTAGGAATTTCAATTTAGATTTAGGTGTAAAACAGGTTTAATAAATTTAAATTTATCAATTCCTTCAATATGTGTAAGTGGTTCTATAAGAATTTTTTATTACTGATTTATCAAAGTTACAAACACTTTTTTAGTCGTTAGCCCCTATATTTACAATGATATACATAATTATGAAACCAAGGTTCATTCACAGTACAGCACTGCAACATAACCACCATGCTGATAACCATAGTGTTGACATAGGTATTTTTTTCAGCAAAATGATTAAATAAGTCTATCTCACACCGCTGTATATTGAAATAAATTAGTTTTTTACTGTTAGAAATCAACACAAAAGAACAAACTTCAATTTCATACAAAATTTGACATCTTGTCATACAGTCTTTATAAACCAAGAGTTATAAAAGTTTTGAAAAGTTGTCCAAGAACCTCATCCTTCAACCTATATGGTTTTGGGTCTGAAGCGACCATCCATACATACGCGGCGCTGGTGTGGTGCAGCATACCGGTCATGATAACGAAAAAAACTTAAAGTGCTAGAACACAAATTTATGTCTCATATAGAATTCTGGAAGGTGCACCTCCCTCAGAGACCTATACGCACGTTGCAACGACATAACCCAGATTATGTCCAGCAGATCTCTCAAAACTTCTACTCATTCAAACTGGGCAATAGTCCGCTAACAAGACAAAACACAAATAGACAGCCCCATTTCAGCCAAACTTCACCAACTATAACTTCCGCTTACCCTATCCACCTTTACTATTATTTCATACCTTTCATATCTTTACACCTTTCCTTTCTGTTTGTAACGTTTTTGTCGAATTTGTTTTTCTTGGTTTCTTTTGGATTTGGGATTGGAGGCAGGAGAGGTATTCCTGATGAGTCTCATTGTACGCAAATAAATATTTAATGTTTGAAAACCACTTCTAGAAAGTACCAAAATACTTGAACATTACACTTGAATAACTAGTTTTATGGTTAGCGAAATATGCATCTAGTAGTGTATTCAAGTGAAGTGGTCAAGTGTTTTGTAAAAGTATAGTCTTCAAAAATTAAACGATTTGTAAAATAGGCCTTATAGACATCGCCATGATTTGGATATGCTGGATCCATGTTTCCTTATAAAGGAAAGATGGCCATATAAGTCGAAGGAGATTCTCAGGAAACTTTTCAATACTCCAGTAGTTCTTGATAGTCCACCATGCTCCTTTCACGCAATATTATACTATTTTAGGTATTAATTGGTTTTGATAACTAGAAACAAATTGAATTCAGCCAAAATGGATGGCTGATTCTTGTCCCCCTAGACTCCTATAAATAAACCTTGGTCTTAAAGCATAGTAATGCTATTTTAATAATAATGTAAAGAAAATCGTGTTACCACCATATGATATTCCATTTCATCCAAGGATTGATCAATCCAAAAAAGTCCTGACCTATCCTTTTGACCACATTCATATTTTGCTATAAGTGCTAGGTGGGTAACAGCTAAAGTTAAAGCAGCTGCTCTTGCTTCTAAAAGTCTAGGGTCAAGAGGAGGATACATACTTCTAACCATATCGTCTACTCTGATTGATATTCCTTTAGCACTCTAAAATGAAATTGACAGCAAAAATAGTAATTTTAATAAAAATGTATTACATCAACAATTTGACGAAAATTGCCTGAAACAGGTGTAGAATTCATTGCTAAAGCTGTGAGACGCTCTGTAAGGTATCGACAGGTCTTTAGAATTGCTAAACAGTGAGGAATCAGTCCAGTTGCATCATCTATCCATTGTTCATCTGTTAAGATATCATCGAAATTCATATTAACCTCATCTAATTCAAGTTCAGATCTCTCAACATCTATTAATTTTTTTTCAGGTCTATAATATAAAATATTTAATATTTTACAGTAGTAAAAATATTTCTATTTACCTTGAAACGTCACGATGAACATCTAAATAACTTGCTTTGTAAAACAGTCTTTGTCTTCTGCATATAACAATTAAAATTACGAAAGCACTGACAAAAATAGCTGATAGAACACCAAATGCTATGGCAGCAACCATTTCTGCATATTCAGGAGACATTTTCGCAGTTTTTCTCTGTAGAAAGAACTAATTAAATTATGTTCACTAATTTATAAAACAAATTGTTAAAAATACGCAAATACATTAAAATTCCTAAACTACATATTTGGACACGTAATTTAACGTTCGGTATGGTATTTTCATTTATTAGATACCTGTTTTGCACATATTATAAATATTTTTATCAAATTATAACTATTTTTTCAAATCAGAACTAATAAACACCCAAGAGCAACAGGTTGCATTTGATTCGTCACAGATTTCACTGGCCATAGACAAATCTGTGCTATCCTGTCCTTCAACGTCTGTCCTATTCCTGTTTTCATACTCCATCACAGCTCCTTAACCGTGCTCATATATTAAGATCAGTAGAACAGGTCTGCTCATGACGACTTGACTCACCAGAGCAGGACTAGATATTTGTGCCCATTTCAAGGATGTTATAACAAAATCCTTGACCCGTTTATATTACAGACTAGAAGAGTAAACTAGACGGTACTCTTATGACATATTTTGCCGTTTCGATTTGAATCCATTCCGGTGGGGTGCCGATTAGTGAGGCGCGCTCTGTGCATTTCATAAATTAGTTGTTCTTAAGGTGCGCATAAGCTTGGCGAACCTAACATGTAATGTAACCGAGCAACATGCAATGCAACAGATTCGTTAAATTGGGACAGTCTTGCGAACACGATGCGAATGGCTTGTTCGCAGTTCATTGCGATGCACCACTTGTCGGTTTTTGCAACGAACACAAAGGGATTCGCAGTGCGCAGTTGGACGGCATTCGTGGTGTTTTATTAATCGCGACGAACATGGAGTGGCCGGAGGAAGCGGCTTTGCTGTTAATTTATAGGAAACATAGTGTTGTTTGGGACCCGACCAACCCGGATTATTTTAATAAAAACAAAAAAAAAAGTGCGTGGATGGAAATTCGGACATGTTTTCGATCTGTTGCCGTCGGAAAGACTTACCTCGCTTGTTCGCTGCGTGTTCGTCAACATCCATGGTTCGTAGGCTGTTCGTTCAACGCGCATTGCATTGCATGTTACATAGTACATGTTCGGTTCGCCAAGCTTATACACACCTTCAAGGAACACTGGAACAGACCTGTGGCACAGGATTTACATGTGTTGGTGGCAAGGTTCTTGTTGCATAATCTGCGATAGCAATGCTACCTAGGGTAGGAAGGCCAGTTTATATATATATATCTATGTTTATACTGCTATACTTACAGCCAAAGTATGTTCTGTACTTATACCATGAAATCAGCCAGGTAAAATGTTATGGTGCATACTATAAATGTAGATGTGAAAAACATATCTTGAGCATAAGGTAACACTCCATAGAAAGGAGAAATATGCCGGCCAAAGTGGGTCATCTTATCTGAACCACAACTACTTTGTATTCTGAAAATAAGTGTCTTACTGTTTCCGCGACTATTTCCCATTTTCTTATTTAAAACTATATTTTCACAAATTAGGCGCGGTAAGTGGTGCCATTCGAGCGAATAAGTCATGACGTCATGCTTAAAGGCGCTTGCAGCGGTATCGTGTAGCCCCAGGAGTACGCTAGAGATTAAATGTATAAGTGGAGTGGGTATAATAATTTAAGTATCCTCTAATGAACTCATCATAATAAATTGAGCTAATGTGATGATTCTCTCTAATTCCTGATCTATATCTATAACAAAACACACAATTTCGCCTCGTTCTGAGGCTTTTATTTCTTACACTCCTTGAATAGAGCCATGGAAAATGTATAGGATAGGTCAGAAACAGAATTAAAAGTCTGCAATATTAGGCCATGCTTTATCTCAATTCTGCGGTGAAATATTTGATGACGTCACGCGTCAATTACTTTGGTGTAGGTCGCGTGAACGCAAAAATTCATCTTGCTGTCAGCTGTCAAGCAATTACGCTGATGTTGATGTTCTCTTACCAATTTTAACATTTTTGGTTAGTTATTCTAAGTTAAAAAATAGAAAAATGTCCGCAGGAAAAAGCGAAAATGACGATAAATTACCACAAACCGAAGACAAAAATAAGCAAAATATAGGAATAATACCAGGTTACGCATCTTTTGATCAATTTACAAAGGTAATTATAATGTAATTGCATTTAAGATTAAATTATAAAGCATGGCTTTTATAGGATGGATATAAAGTTTTAATGGAAGGAATAAGAAATTCCAATTCTCTACCGAATGGAAGAGATTGGAATTTTTATAACGCCCATCAGTCTTTTACTCAAATTGTTAATGAAGAAGGCAACACTATACTAAAGCAGATAAATTCAATTTTACGTAACAATAAAATAGAAGGAAACATTCGCAATAGAGTATTGGAAGAAAAAACTGAACTTATGGTAGAAGCTAATGATATGATTCTTGAAAGGGTAGCAAATAATATTGATGAGATGAATGGCATAAGAAAAACAGTAGTCGAACCTGTTTTAATCCAGACTGTGAGTGCGCAGTTACCAATCAATGGGTCTTGGAATCGTGTTAACAATGCTACATTTTCAGTTAGTTCTTCTATCACCTCAGAGGTTGGTTAACTTAAAATTTTGCTTGTCAAACTGGCATATTCATTCTAGATTATTTTGACTTTTAGCCTTTCAAAAAGACTGGAAATGCAATTCGTCTACTGACAGGTAAAAACATTTTAAGGCCTCAAAAATTTTTCAAGGATAAAATTATTAATAGCTGCAAATATCCTTGGGAGCCTAGAATTAAAGAAAAACCAAACTCGCTAAAACCGTTGGCTATATTTTTAGAAACAACAGAAAAAGGAGAAGAGTAAGTATTACTAGTTATTCGAGTAGTTAATGAAAATTATCTATGTATTTGTAATTAATACTTTGTATTTTAGATATTCTCACCCATATGAATTCGAATTAGATAGATTTACACCATTGCCAGAACAGTTGAAAAAAGAGAATCCGTTAATACCGATTAAACTGAAGGATACTCCATTAATAGAAATTAATCAACCTGAACAGCTCGAGGAATTAGTTGCGACTTTAAGAAGGTGTAAAGAATTTGCTGTAGATTTAGAACATCATTCATATAGATCGTTTATGGGTATTACTTGTCTCATGCAAATATCTACTATGGAAGAGGACTACTTAATAGATACTCTTGCTCTACGGGATAAATTAGAGTTGTTAAATGAAGTTTTCACAAAACCGTCAATCGTAAAGGTAAATCTAGTTAAGTTGCTGATATAAAGTGCATATGGTGAATGGCAATCCTTTTAGCATTATAGATAAATTCTGTGATATAGCCACATTTAAAACAGCTTGCTTACTTTCTGATAATTTAAGAATAATGGTAAATATTAGTAATTGTAATTTATCTCTATGTATGCTGACAAATTTAAATTTGAGAGATGAATTTTGCTTTCATTGCATATGGATTAACCCTTTCACTGCTCTTGACGTGTATATTCGCCGACCGGTTAACTGCTCGAGTATACTCGCATTTTTAATTAAAATAGGATCAGGCTGCTCTACTCGAACAGACTCGAAGGCATTATATTTTGAGATATTACAAAATGATAAAAACCATGAAATAACAACCCAGAAAATGACGAGGATTTTATGTATTTATGCATCATTTTTGTAGTAAAACGTTTCTTAATTCTGAGTTTTGGACTTTTGTTCTTTTATGAAATTTTAAGAAATTAACTAAAACATGCTAAACATGCAAAACAATGGGTACTTTTCGGTTACATAGAATTCTTCACGCTGCCCTCATATTCATATATGCAAGCAGTAAAAAAATGCTTAATATGATGGACAGCTTTGAAATAGTAGTGCGCAGTGATAGGGTTAACTCAACAGTAGTTCTTTACTGTGAACTGTACCTAATTTCATAGGAACTTTTAGCAATAGCAAGTAGATAATTCGTTAATTACCAATTTTTTTTTTTGCGGCAACGTAATAGATTTTTTTTATGAGTTTGTATTAAGAGCTAAAATTTAACAATATCTAGATAAGATATGTGCTTTCGTAATATGAATGAATATTGGCCATGAAGCTTAGTTACTTGTACAATACTTACTGTGCTCCCAACCGTTGTTGATATTCGAAAGGAATTCAAAGGAAACATTTGCTCTGGTGCCATAGTTAATTTTGAAAAATTCGGAGTACCTACCTAGTAAATACCCTTATACCATTCAATGTGCCGCTTAACACTATATTGGTGCGACGTGCTTTTCTTATAATACCACTTAAATGGGCCCAAATTGGTGATAGCGCGGCACAAAAAAAAATTGTTAACCGAGCTCAATTAGAGAGTGGGATGGGTTAAAAAAATATATCGAGAGCGCCACTAGTTTGTCTCCATTTTAAACTAGAAAAGCCCCTGTTCTTATAGGAATCCATTCCAAAAAATATATATATGTACCTATATATATATCAATCTAAGTGGCAAAACTCAAATAGTGAATTAGACTATATATAAAAAAGAATATTTAGTCGCACAGATGAAATACAATATGTAAACAACAATATTAAATTACCTCAGCTCCTAGATTTCGAGGAGCCCTTTTTCAAAAACGTATTAGTAGCTTCAATAAGTTATATTCATTGCACATAAATAAGTCACCTTTAAAATTTAAGAAAATATTTATTTACTTACTAGTGGTAAATAACAGTTAATCAATAATGAAATGTTTCTGCAAATGATGTTATTTAATTTATTTACTATTGTTAAAACTTAAATGACGTGAGACATAAAATTTGTGTAAAATGTAACTTTTCTGTTGAGAGCACAAAATTCGTGTAAGCAGTGTATTATAATTTATAGAAAATAAGTAGAAATTGGATATATTCAACCTCTTAAACATAATTACCGTATGTTGACAGGTAAAGTTGTACCAGAATGGCCAAAACGCCATGAGGTTTGTTTTTGGGGTATGGGTTTCTATGCAAGATATTTTGACGACCGGATAGCACAAATTTATTTATTGGTTCCAGAAACATTAAAATTATAAAAATACATTGACATTTTAGGCACGAAAATTACAAACAATCAACACCTAACAATTTTACTGAAATCACATACGCCTAAATAACAATAAAAAACACTTACCAGGTACAATTCGCACAATTTATAACAATAAATTACTTAAAAATCACACCAAACAGGCTGTTATGTTTCCTTCACCGTTTTATCAATAACTAAAAAAAAAAAAAACTACCTAACTGATCGATCTAACATTCAATACTGGGCACGGCATCTAGTGGCTTCGCAGAGTACCGGCAATCTGATAGCGACAGGGTTTTTGATCAACGAGGCCGGTATATCTCGATCTTTATTTAATAAAAATCTATAAATTCTGTTACAAAGTATATTTATTTATTATCACTGATTATGTAGTTTTAAAAAAATGCTTACTTCAAAAAAATTGCTACCCGCTGTAACACATATCGCTTGTATGTAATTAAGCAGTAAAAAAATATGCGACAATAATATGATAATTTACTGATCAAATAAATAAATAAATAGGTAAATAAAACATGCAATAATCGTATCTGAAGCTAAATGGGGATGTAAAATCCTCTAATCTCCTTCCAAATCATGGATACTCCGGGTGAAACAGGCAGATTTCTCTCGGTACCAATGCAATCAGGAATTAAGAGTTGAGGTTGTTCCTTACACAGTCTATACTTGAACTCAAATACTCGGACTATTATAAAAACTGGTGGATGGAATCTAAATATTACGACTAGTAATAAAAATTGGTGGGTACACTTCCAATATCTTAACTAATACTTAAAAATCCTAAAATAAAATAATAGTCTGTTACGAAACAGAAGAAAAGGACACAAAATAGTCAAAACTTACCTCTTTTGGGGGTTTCCTATACAACAAAAGAAATTTTATCCTTTTCAAACTTGTGGTGGTATGTTCAAGGAAATGCAAAAGGGAATATGGCCTAGCAGAAAAGTCCTCTGTCAGAGACACAGTTTCCAAAACACTATCCAAATGACTGATTTATTTTAGTTTTAACGAGAAAATTCCAAAACTATGGCACAATTAAATATATTGCAACCCGCTAGAACTCACTAGGTCAAAACTCATAAAGCAAATGGCTAACACCCAATATCCTTTTCTATTGTTTAGTTTTCTGGAATGTTCGAAAAAGATAGTTCGTTGCTTTTTCATCATAACAGAAATTAACGTTCCACAAAAAAGGTTCATATTAAGTTGATAAGAAGTATTGTATGGTTCTACGAATCTGGCCCATATTGCATATAGCCAACAGAATTAACAGATATCATATTTGATGAGATGTGCCTGAAATTTGGAGGGATATTTGATCGATGATAAAAATAATATCTTTATTTTCATAGGGCCTTATAACAGGCATACAAATCTAGTCAAAAAACTTACCTTAACAATTTGTAATAGAAAAAAAATACACCATGTTGAAAATATATGACAACTTCTTGATTTCATTCATGACAGACCATAAATTGAGGTTACAATAACATTGATGCCAAGAGCCATAAAATTTCGTTTCTTTTAAGAACATTTAAAAACATGCAATTCGAATATTATCAAAATGATTATCAAAACTTCATCATGCCAATTCTTTTTCATTTTCAATCTATAAATCTGTAAAAAAGTTCCGCTGAAGCTGCGGGTTATTTATCCAAATTTAATTAAAATATGAATGTCAATCATCAGTTAGGAGTATGCATAAATTCGGCAACGTGGTTGCGACTGACTAAAGTTTATGATATCATACTATTTCTGTTTGAAAAGAGATAGTTGGGATTTTCTATCTTTTATAACACGAGAATATTTTTCGTTAATGTAAGAGCAGTCCATTATAGCATAAGCGGCGCATTGAATGGTCTAAGCTACAACCTGAAAACTACTTCAAAAGATAAAAGGAGGAATTGGCTTCCCTTATGTTAATTGTACCTATTTAGCATCCTGTATATAATATAATTTAGTTCGTTGCACTAGCCGTTTAGGTTATAATAATATTAAAGTCACTTGACTATTTAGTACATTTCGGTATCTTTGGGATAGCGACATGTAAAATAGTCTAATAGAAATGTACTAATGTACAATTAACATAAGGGAAGCCAATTCCTTCTTTTATCTTTTGAAGTAGTTTTCAGGTTGTAGCTTAGACCATTCAATGCGCCGCTTATGCTATAATGGACTGCTCTTACATTAACGAAAAATATTCTCGTGTTATAAAAGATAGAAAATCCCAACTATCTCTTTTCAAACAGAAATAGTATGATATCATAAACTTTAGTCAGTCGCAACCACGTTGCCGAATTTATGCATACTCCTAACTGATGATTGACATTCATATTTTAATTAAAATTGGATAAATAACCCGCAGCTTCAGCGGAACTTTTTTACAGATTTATAGATTGAAAATGAAAAAGAATTGGCATGATGAAGTTTTGATAATCATTTTAATAATATTCGAATTGCATGTTTTTAAATGTTCTTAAAAGAAACGAAATTTTATGGCTCTTGGCATCAATGTTATTGTAACCTCAATTTATGGTCTGTCATGAATGAAATCAAGAAGTTGTCATATATTTTCAACATGGTGTATTTTTTTTTCTATTACAAATTGTTAAGGTAAGTTTTTTGACTAGATTTGTATGCCTGTTATAAGGCCCTATGAAAATAAAGATATTATTTTTATCATTGATCAAATATCCCTCCAAATTTCAGGCACATCTCATCAAATATGATATCTGTTAATTCTGTTGGCTATATGCAATATAGGCCAGATTCGTAGAACCATACAATACTTCTTATCAACTTAATATGAACCTTTTTTGTGGAACGTTAATTTCTGTTATGATGAAAAAGCAACGAACTATCTTTTTCGAACATTCCAGAAAACTAAACAATAGAAAAGGATATTGGGTGTTAGCCATTTGCTTTATGAGTTTTGACCTAGTGAGTTCTAGCGAGTTGCAATATATTTAATTGTGCCATAGTTTTGGAATTTTCTCGTTAAAACTAAAATAAATCAGTCATTTGGATAGTGTTTTGGAAACTGTGTCTCTGACAGAGGACTTTTCTGCTAGGCCATATTCCCTTTTGCATTTCCTTGAACATACCACCACAAGTTTGAAAAGGATAAAATTTCTTTTGTTGTATAGGAAACCCCCAAAAGAGGTAAGTTTTGACTATTTTGTGTCCTTTTCTTCTGTTTCGTAACAGACTATGATTTTATTTTAGGATTTTTAAGTATTAGTTAAGATATTGGAAGTGTACCCACCAATTTTTATTACTAGTCGTAATATTTAGATTCCATCCACCAGTTTTTATAATAGTCCGAGTATTTGAGTTCAAGTATAGATTGTGTAAGGAACAATCTCAACTCTTAATTCCTGATTGCATTGGTACCGAGAGAAATCTGCCTGTTTCACCCCGGAGTATCCATGATTTGGAAGGAGATTAGAAGATTTTACATCCCCATTTAGCTTCAGATACGATTATTGCATGTTTTATTTACCTATTTATTTATTTATTTGATCAGTAAATTATCATATTATTGTCGCATATTTTTTTGCTGCTTAATTACATACAAGCGATATGTGTTACAGTGGGTAGCAATTTTTTTGAAGTAAGCATTTTTTTAAAACTACATAATCAGTGATAATAAATAAATATACTTTGTAACAGAATTTATAGATTTTTATTAAATAGAGATCGAGATATACCGGCCTCGTTGATCAAAAACCCTGTCGCTATCAGATTGCCGGTACTCTGCGAAGCCACTAGATGCCGTGCCCAGTATTGAATGTTAGATCGATCAGTTAGGTAGTTTTTTTTTTTTTAGTTATTGATAAAACGGTGAAGGAAACATAACAGCCTGTTTGGTGTGATTTTTAAGTAATTTATTGTTATAAATTGTGCGAATTGTACCTGGTAAGTGTTTTTTATTGTTATTTAGGCGTATGTGATTTCGGTAAAATTGTTAGGTGTTGATTGTTTGTAATTTTCGTGCCTAAAATATCAATGTATTTTTATAATTTTAGTGTTTCTGGAGCCAATAAATAAATTTGTGCTATCCGGTCGTCAAAATATCTTGCATAGAAACCCATACCCCAAAAACAAACCTCATGGCGTTTCGGCCATTCTGGTACAACTTTACCTGTCAACATACGGTAATTATGTTTAAGAGGTTGAATATATCCAATTTCTACTTATTTTCTATAAATTATAATACACTGCTTACACGAATTTTGTGTAATACACTGCTCTCAACAGAAAAGTTACATTTTACACAAATTTTATGTCTCACGTCATTTAAGTTTTAACAATAGTAAATAAATTAAATAACATCATTTGCAGAAACATTTCATTATTGATTAACTGTTATTTATCACTAGTAAGTAAATAAATATTTTCTTAAATTTTAAAGGTGACTTATTTATGTGCAATGAATATAACTTATTGAAGCTACTAATACATGTTTTTGAAAAAGGGCTCCTCGAAATCTAGGAGCCGTTTAGGTTATAATAATATTAAAGTCACTTGACTATTTAGTACATTTCGGTATCTTTGGGATAGCGACATGTAAAATAGTCTATTAGACTATTTTACATGTCGCTATCCCAAAGATACCGAAATGTAGTAAGTAGTTAAGTGATGTCACTATCCTAAGGATACCGAAATGTACCAAATAATCCAAGGATCCTCGTGTTGGTCGTCACATGCCTACCTTGCACTGACGAGAGCCAATAGCTCGAAACTGCAGTCTGCAAGTGGTGTGTGATGACTGGCATGAGAGGTCCTTTAAGTAGGATCACTCTTTTGGCTGGTGTTTGTTGCAATCGAAGCATTAGCGTTTTGATTGTAATACGCAATTATTACACTTAACGCGCCAGGCTTGTAACTTGGAATTCAGCGCTCGGCAGGGCACATAGCCCGGAGAGTAGCTGTTGGTTGCAGTCTGGTTACGTTCCTTATAGTAAAATAAGGATCTTATAGAGGAGTTTGTGATTAAAAATATTATGTTTTATATTCCGCCCTCTAAAAGCACATCTGGACAATGACTGGGCCAGTTAAAAGTATGTATCATGTAAAAGACTATCTATTAAAAGAAGCCAAAATAAGAATTTGTGACTCTTTAATATTATCGAGATTAAATTACTGTGACGTGGTATATGGTCCATGCCTACGAATGGAAGATGCAAACAGACTGCAAAAGGTACAGAATTCGTGTATAAGGTACTCCTGTCAGGTGGCCCGTCGTGAGCATTTTAGTCCATACCTTAGACAAATTGGCTGGCTAAATATGAAAGAAGATCACTTGTGCTGTCTAATTCATAAAGTAGTAATTAACATGAGTCCGTCTTATTTATATGCCAAAATCGAGAAACGTTCAGGAGCCCATAATGTAGAACATAGACAGAGTGACCTAAGATTAAGTGTTCCCCTGCACCATACGGAATTTTTTAAAAACAGCTTCAGTTATCAGGCGGCAAACATCTATAACCAAGTGCCTACTAATATTAAAAAGCTTAGTATAAGCGTGTTCAAGGAAAAGTTGTTCCATCTTATTAGTGCTAACCTTCTAACCTCTTAAACGGTAATGATACGTTGACATGACACATTTCTATACTTAATTTTATACGTTCTTGCAAGTTCATTCACAATTTTTTTGTGTTTTTTTGTATTTTTTGTGTTTTCGTAATTTATGTGCTGTCATTTTACATTAAAATTGTATGGGTCCCAAAGCAAACCAATTTTTTCAAATTGTAACATGCCTTGTTTTGTAGATTTCTTGTATTTACAAAGTAAAAAGATTATTATTATTATTATCATCATGAAACCAGTTACTTACAGTATGAGCAGTATGAACGGAACAATTGTCTTGTTGAAATGTGAACTCATTGTTAGGAAATAATTGTGACACAGAAGGGAGCATAATATTGTCTAAAATCCTAAATCGCCCACATATTGACGGAAAATCTACCACTTTTATCATTGTTAGATATATATTTCTCATCGAATCGAGTATTCGGAGGGAGGTAAACACGACTACGACCGCTGTGTGTTGACTGGAATGTTTTTTCGTCTGTAAAGATTACATTGTTCCAAAAATTTACATCATGCGCTAAAAGTTCAAGCGCAAATCCTATTCGCGCTTCTTTATGTTCAGCTTTAAGTAAGTATTTCTGTGCTGCTGCATGACAGCTTAGCTCCGATTCTCTTACTCGCCTGCGACCAGTACTACTCGATCCAGGAAAATTCGTTTCTACAGCAGCCTGAATAACTGAGTAAAATGAGTTTTCCACTAAAGCATTTACCAATTGCAAATCTTGTTCTTGAGTTGATATCCTTCGTCGCCCTGATTCAGGATTTCTACTAATCGTACCGTTTATTCTCCACTTTCTTAAAATATTATACACCGAATTTTTGTCAATATTATAACGCAGTGCAATTTGTCTCATCGACCATCCATCTTCTGGGTTAGCAATAACTCCAGATTTAACTAAATCGCTTATATGAGGCATATTAGTTTTTTGCACACTTGCAATAAATTATGACAACTAACTGACAATGTCACAAAAATTAAAGTTAGATGTACACAACTAGATTTTAGCAAAATACCGTTATAAGACTTGTCCTATTTTTTTTGCTCACGACCATACCACAAAAACACTGCATGTGTCAATTTTTTATTAAATATTGTTTTAGATTTTCCATGGGGCAGATATGGATATACAATGGTTACAAAGAGATCTATCACTGTATGTTGTAAATATGTTTGATACATATCACGCTGCGAAACAGTTAGGATATCCAGCACTCTCTTTGGCTTATTTAATGCAGAGATTCTGCAACTTTATACCGAATAAACATTTTCAGTTAGCGGACTGGAGAATAAGGCCCTTACCAGAAGAATTAAAATCTTATGCTAGAGAAGACACACATTATTTGATTTACATATATCAGATGTTGAAAAATGAATTGATAGACAAGGCCAATGGTCAGCCCAATATTCTGCTGTCTGTATTAAACAGTAGTACAGAAACTTGCAAAAAGGTAAGAAAGTAGGATAATCTACAATTTTTTTATAATTCTTTGTTGTATTTTTTACATTAATTTTATATATTTTAGAGATATTTTAAGCCAGTTTTAAGGGAGGATAGCCATTTAGATTTTTACAGAAAATGTAAAAGGTTATTTGATAACAGGCAGTTGTATGCCTTAAAAGAGTTGTATAAGTGGAGAGATCAAATTTCACGAGAAGAGGATGAGAGTACTGGGTAAGTTCTTATTTACTGTGAGTATACATACCTGCTAAATAATTTTCACATTGTATTAACCTACTGAATGCAAGTAATTTTTTGTTGTCTTTAATTATGTGCATTTACATCGATAGCGATAGCCTCATTTGATTTTAACCAATGTTCGGTTTATACAGACAACTTTATGTATGTATGTGGCTATTTTGACTTAAGAAATGCCCACTTTCGAGGGTATTATTCCTAATGCATTGAATATTCAAGTAAAATATAGAAATATTTTCCAACGATTCTATATTGTTTCTTGTTACATTTTCAACGGGAAAGTTTTTATGTCTAAAAAAGAGCTTGGTTTTGACACTTGATTGCGGTTTACATTTTTTTGTTT
This sequence comes from Leptura quadrifasciata, assembly GCA_963675555.1. Taxonomy (NCBI): domain Eukaryota; kingdom Metazoa; phylum Arthropoda; class Insecta; order Coleoptera; family Cerambycidae; genus Leptura; species Leptura quadrifasciata. Next base: position 105,125,073 of record OY776676.1, read on the forward strand.
GTGCAAAATAAAATCAAATCATTTAAGTCTTACTCCTTTTTGCCAGAAACTTGGATCATAAGATTTATCTTTGTGTACCGTATCGCCATCTACCATATAGGCCTTTAATTTACTGTTCTAGATCTTTCACGATGAACTCTTCCTGTTCTATCCCACATTTGGATTTGTAATATTATTTAATATCATCTTCTAGTTCAATAGGCACATCTGGACTTTAGGCTTAACTCCTCTGAAATTTCCAGAGTTTTCTTCCGATTGATTCATTTGGCTTCTTTGATAGGACTTTCTATTTCTCCTATGAGGGACTTCCCAGTGCTTGTTGTTTTCTGCCTCACTTATGTTCTGTAAATTTATCTCTGGTTCTTGTGGCTTAGCTGTTAAAAATGTTTATTTTTGTTTGATGTTGTTCGTTTCTGTCCTAACTAATATCTTTGACTGGTGTTGGTGTCAACTTTCCGAGGTTAATTACATAGCAAAATACATTTTGCTCTCTCTTATTCCAATAACAAATAATAGTGGTCCAACGTTTATTGCAATTGGATTTAGTGACATACAATATGTCCAAGTTATATTGATTGTATTAAATGTGGGTAATATAAACCTTGATGTTTTAAGTTTGCTCCGAGCGTAAAAATTAAAACAATCACTTGTTTTTTGTAAAATGTTACCATGATACTTCGATAAAAAATACGCGCCTTCTAGAAAATTATTTTTGTGAGAAAGAAAATTGCAAAAATTATCTGTAAAACTGAAATTATAAATTCTTTCGTCATTCGACATTTTTTTTATTCCATGTATTATAAAGTAATAATGATCTAATAGATATCTAAATTTTAACTCAAATCAGTCAATAAATGTTAAAAGGGGTGTTGTAAAATATTTATACGATAGGGCTAAAATAATTTCATCTAATAATGAAATATTAAATAATGAGAAAAAATTTATCAAAGAGGTTCTAGCACAAAATGAATACCCTGAAGCCTTTGTTGATAGAGTTTTCATAAATGTTGAAAATAGGGACAATCAGGTACGACAAAAACCTGAACGTCATTATACAGCAACAATTCCTTATGTATACGGACTATCGGAGAAACTATGCCGTATAAGTGACAAATTTGATGTTAAGACCGAATTTCAAATGGGGAACACGTTGAGATCTATTTTAACAAAAACAAAACCGATAAACCAAAAGCAGAATTCAATAAACTGTATTTATAATATCCTGTTGCGAATGTGATAAATGTTATGTGGGTGAGTCATCCAGACCTTTTGGTGTGAGGTTGAGAGAGCACAAGAATTACATTAGTAAGAATGAAATTCAGAAATGAAAGATTTGTGAACATGCTTAGAAAAACGGACATAAAAATTTTAACAAAAGAGGCAAATAACAAAAAAAGAAAAATTAAAGAACCAGCAATAATATTAAATGAAGGTAAATGCGTATCAAATTGTTCGGTAGATATTTGTACAATCTGGCTACCAATGTTCAAAGAAGACCTTAACAAACTCAACATTATCTAAAAGAAAATAACATCAGTTCTGTGTAAGTAGTAAGTATCTATGGAAATAACATAACCAGAATCTTAAAGCTGTATATTTGACATACACAGCAAATAATTATCCTTTGAAAAAAAACTTTGAAAGCGGAAAGAGACTACTTTCCGAAACGTCAGTAAAATACATTATTTCTGTGTTTATTCCGATTTATATTATTTGTAAAAAATAACCTCTGACTGTTCCTTTGACGTAAATGTCACAGGCGCAGAGGCTTTCTTCCAATAATTCTATTATTTTATAGATTCGGTGATTTGTTTTTGAAGAGGACAATACATGTTGTAGCAAACCCAAATAAAAGGAAAGAATATTCGTAGAATGCCACAAATAACTTTCAGACAATATTAAGAACTAACCATAATTGAATTTTATGCATCTTCCTTTATTGACTTTTTATTAATTAAGTCAGCAAGAATATTTTGTAACTATTGAATTTTTTTTATTTGTGCTCTGTTTGTTGATATAACTTCTTGATTAATTTATTTTTCATAATAGAATTATTTTTGTCAACTTTAGGGTCCTTTTCGCTCTTCTAGTGTTGATACATTGGTAGAATTAATATCTCCTATATATCTAGATTTACGAATTCTTCTAGTTGAGGGAGGAGTTGCTGGTGCAGAGACATCTTGTTCAACTACAATATATTTAAAAGATGTAAATTTAAAGTTTAAAAATATCTAACAAAGGTTACCTTTATGTAGGTTTTCATTTGATTTGGTTTCTAATTTGGGCCGCTTCGGTTTGACTTCAGGCACAAATGAATTCTCAGATTATATATTATTTTCCTGAATTTTCCGGGCAGATATAATGAGGACAAGGCACCAAACTTAAGTCTTTTTGTATTGCTGGCTCGAAGAAATGTTTTGAACATAAAAATAATTTTGAGGCATCATCTATACCTTCCACCAAATTACACACTATCATCCATCTTTATAATGTTTCTTTATCGATGGGAAACCTTAAAATTTAAATTTAAAAGTAATTTGCCAGCATATATTCTCATATAAATTAGGTTATGTTATAACAAGAAATAATTATTTTCTAACAGATAATTTCCAATCACTTATGCATTGATAATCCGGCAATTTGTTTTTTATTGCATATAAAACAAATTCGTCCCATAATTTTAAGATAGATTGCAAATTAATCATATATTTGACAGTAATCTTGCCACAACAGAGTACCCACATCTCTAATTTGAAAATATATGCATACACCACAAATCTAACCCCCAAAACGCATGAGTAGAAGGGTTGTGGTACGCGAAGTGTGGGCCTAATTTTACTGCATGGGAGCAATAGGAAGCTAGCCGTATTGGTTCAAATAAGTATATGGATGTAAGCGATTGTGTTGGAGAATACGGTTTTAGGCATTTCAGGAAAACTACGACCATTTATCTCATGAGAATGCTGTTCCCCAATTTCGAGAATTAGGACCCAGCACAATTAAAATTTGTGACATTTTTCAATTACTCTAATCCATGGAATTTTGGAACAAGTCTACTATTTCCATAACTATTTCACTAAAATAATCGAATATTAGTCCACACTACCCATTTATATTACAAATATTACTGGTATGATATGTTTTACAGGTAGATAAAAAGATCCAAACCTCAACAAAAGAAAATAACATAACCTCACTCAAACATTAGCAAGTCGTTAGACTGTTATCTACCAAATTTTCTTCAGTCAAGTTAGCGAAACACCTACTGACGTGTTAAACACTAATTAAGCTCGGTGATTGCGTAGAGATTGAATTAACGATCTGTTAGGGATTTAACGCACCGTTATCTGACTAATTAGTGCTGGTGAATACGGCTGTTAAACTAATATCACCAAAGATAAAGTTTGTTATAATTTATAATCACAGATAGATTAGATGTCAATTTTTTTTATTGCTTTCATTTCAGGTATGTTCTACCGAATCATATGTTATTGCAAATATCTGAAAGTTTACCTAGAGAAATGCAAGGTATATTGGCATGCTGCAATCCTATCCCACCTTTAGTAAGGGCCAATTTACTTGAGCTTCATCAGATCATATTAAGGGCTAAAGAACAACCGTTAGAGAAGGTATGTATATCTTTTAAAATGTTGTAAATAGGTATTTCATATTTATTCTACAGATTTAATACTAGTAATTATTAGACATATAGAAACATCAAACTTATGTATCTTTCCTATCCATTGAAAGGTACAGGGCTCGTACTCGGTCACTATTTTATGAAAAAGTACATATTTTTGTAGTAGGTCGCTAAAAAGTACGTATTTTTAAAAATTAGTATCTAAAAGTACATAAAAAAGTAATATTTTGAATTTCTCTCGCTTCAGAACGCGTGCTCTCTATGAAAATGTCCCTGCTTTTGTTTGGGCTGTAAGCGATATTATATGTTCTATCGCCAGCAGTGAAGCATATCTTTATCTATCAGTATCAACATGTGACAAACCAAACTGGTTATTTGAGAGAGATAAATATATGAGGTGTTGGTAGTGCGAGTGTGAATGAAACCCATCACAATCAAGGTAGCGGCGGATGTCGAGAGCAGGGAGAATTTCGTTTATTAAAGGCTTTTATTAAACTTGCAATGTTTGTTAGTGTTAGTTAGTTTGTTTAGGTCAAATCTTGCAATCAAAATTTCAATTAGTTCTAATTAAGCTAGAGTTTTGAAATTTTGCACATAATACACTTTAACATTTTCATATAAGAAAAAACAAGATGGCGGACGACTTTACCGTTTATCATCTGATTCGACTCAAAATCGATATCTGGAGGTTTTCAAAATTTAGTAATTCAAAATGGCGGCGCCAATATGATGGACGACTTTTGTCATTTATGGCCCAAATAGATCAAAACCGATATCTGGGAGTTTTCAGGTTCGCCGATTACGAATTTCTATTAAAAAATTTAATTAAAGATGGCGATTTCAAGATGGCGGACATGCTGTTTAACATCCGATTCAACTCAAAATCGATATCTGGGGGTTTTCTAGGTCGCGGATTATGAATCTTTAGTCAAAATTCAGAAATTCAAAATGGCGACGCCAATATGGCTGATGACTTTTGTCATTTAGATCCAAATCGATCAAAATCGATATTTGGGGGTTTTTGGGGTCGTGGATTACGAACTCTAGTCAAAAATTTATTTCAAGCTGGCGGACGACTTTACCGTTTATGATCCGATTCTTCTCAAAATCGATATCTGGGGATTACAAAAGACTAAAAAGTAAAAAATAAAATTATATTAAAAAAATATTTAAAAAAAAAGGTTTTATTTAAATGCTCTAAAAAGTAGAAAATAAACTTTGAATCAAACCCATCATTTTGTTATATTATATAAATTTTTTTTATAATATAAGAGCTTGTAATATTCTTTAAACAGGAAAAACTCGCGACAAGCTTTTATATCATAAAAAAAATTATATAATGTAACAAAATGATGGGTTCGATTTACTTCAAAGTTTATTTTCTACTTTTTAGAGTATTTAATTTTATGTTGTTTTGCATTTTGGTACGTGTTCTATTGTTTTGAAATAAATGTAATGTTTATTGATGTTTACATTTTTGTAATTAATAAATGAAATGGCGTCTTGTAAATTTAATGTGGTTAAATGAAAGGGATATCACCGGAACAGTAATAAAATTGTGGGGGGAATCTTGCACTAATGATATTTATGCAATGTACTGTTGTGTGCGCGAAAAAAATATTTGTGTGAAACATGGAATTAATGGAATAAACCAAGATACTCAAAAAGATGTAAATAAAAGATAATCGGACTTTTATTTTTCGAAAAAAAATTAGATTAGAATAAAAGTTTTCTTTTTTTATGAGATAATGAATTCTATAATGAATAAATGTTTATTGGTGCCGATAAGTATTTTTATTTATATTAATAATTATATTCATAAACAAAATTGGGTACTTATTTAGTGCATATTCTCAAACAAAAAGTTGTTATAAAGTACATATTTTACAAAAAAATTGGTTGCTATTTCTTGTTATTATTTACTCCGACCCCTGAAGGTAATAATGTAGTTTTGTTACTTTAAAATAGTCAGTTTTTATAAATAGGTTAAACCTTTTACAGTTCTGACTTTAATAATTGTGTCAGAGTCTGTATTCTCATTTGTATATGCAAATGTGGATGTTACAAGTAGTAATTAGTTTGTTATCTTTATGCTCTACATCTATAAAATTTAGTCACTATTGCTATTGTAACAAGTTCTTTTGCATCAGATTTGAACTTAACTAAAAATTTTATATGGCAGAACTTTAAAGTTATATGCATTTTTAAAATTCATGGCTGGCTGCATGGTTTTGGGCCTTGGTAATATAAAAAAATAGGTTAAGGTAGTGTGGATGCCTGTTAAGGTATTCTAAACTGAATTTAAAGAGTACCTCAGTTAGCTATTTGTTCTTTTGTTTCTTAATAATAATAATAATGTATTTTACAGCCTATTTTGAAAGAAGACACCAGAGCGAGAGGTACTACATTAAAGATGTCTAAAATTAATATGGATAGTCCTTTGAATTGTCCTCACGATTTAACAAAGGTTAACGACTTTCGTGACGATTTGCCTACTCTCCTAGGCAATGAATCTTTGAATTTAAGAAATTTGGTTAATAATAAATTTCAAATTGAAAACACCACTTCCACTTGCACAGTTTTCAATACACCAGATGATTCTGAAGAGATTCTTTTGAACTCGAATGAGGGCATTAAGAAGTTACAAAGTTTTACATTTTTGGGACCATTCGAACGCTATAAGTTAGTTAAACCGTTTATTCAAGCAGAAGAAGAAAGGTTAGCTGTGAAGAAAGCGGAAGCTGAAGCAGCTATTACAGCAGAATCAGGCAATGCTCAAGAAGATATTCGTACTGATGAGGAACGAATAGAATCGGTAATATTAATAATTTTTATATTTATTTTTAATGTTTATAATTTTACTGTTAAAACCTAAGTTATCCATGAGAAAAAAATTGAAACAGTTAATTGCCAAAAGTAACAAGGTGTAGGAAAGTTATTACAGTGTCTAGTCATTAGAGTGTTAATAGTCATTGTAAGAGAGAAAATAAAATTGTACATCTTGTTGGCGATAACGTGCGTGTGACAAGAGAAGCTGTGGTTGAATGCAGTCATAGACACCCGAATAGATGGGTATAAGCCGAAATAATGTAAACGTATTAATTAAGTTTTCAATGAGATAGGTTGTTTTTCAAAGAACTTGCATAATGGCCTTCATGCCATTTTGAAAAATTATGACCAATTTTTAGAATAAACAACAACCCCCAGGTTAGTATTAGAGCAGCTAGTAGTACAATCAATGAACCGATTCACCTCCGAAATCTGATCAACTCAACCAATTTGTTTGAAATTTTGACAGTAGCTCAAAAATGATGCAAATAATAAGCCTGATTTAGTGTCGATATGTGCTTCCAATTTAAAAATTCAAAATGACACCGGGAATCGATAGAGGATCACATTTTAAGAAGAAAATGTAGTATAAAGTTTTTTCTACAACCTAATAATTTCTGAGCTATTCACGATTGAAAATTCCAATAAAAAACACGTTTTTCAAGTTTTTCGTGAATAACTCGAAAATTAAACGTTTTCTGGAAAAAACTATTCTTATCAAAATTGAAGCTTATAAAAAAAACAAAGCGATTCGTCGGTTTTTCTTTAATGTTTTAGGTCATATTAAGCGACTTATGAGTCATTGAAGACGAATTTTTGTTTGTCGTAAATTTATCTAAAGATTTAAACTCAAATAACGGAAAAATGAGTAATTTTTCAGAGAAAATGTTCATAACCTTTTTTAAAGTGCGACCTTTAAAATAAGCCTTTATAAAAGCCTCTAGCATGAAAATTAAGGAAGTTATGACGAAAATAAGTTGTCTCTGGAATTTTTGAAAAAAAAATTGACAATAAAATTGGCACCATGAGCGGCAAAATTAAAATTAATCATAGCCCATGAAAAATTAACTTTATTTATGTCCCAATAACACGTTCTAAAAGTTTGAATGGTTTAGAGAATGTACATTTTGAAAAAAGTTGTTTCAAGTAAATCTTTTTTTTCAATTTTTCAAAAAATACGTTGGTTTTTCAAAATAACTAAAAAAATAATGGTTTTACGAAAAAAAGTGTTCTTAACAAAAATTTAGTTTTCTTTTTACTACTTTTACTAACATTCATGTAGCTTAAAAATTAAGCGAGATATGGGCATTTAAAACTTTGATTTCTATGCGAAGGAAACCTCTTTTTAGCCCTTCAACCTTAAAATTCTCTGAACAAAAGGGTGTAGAAATATTACAATCATCGTGACTTTATAGCTTATGAAGTTCCCTACAAAATGATGTGTGGGTGAATGCAAGAAGCTTAAAAGGAAGCCGAGTTATCGTTAAAAAACTAAATACATTTTTCTAGAGATAACGTAGGAAAATTACGGGAGCGCCTAAATTTTGAACGTTTTGGAGCATTTATTCTTTTGTACATGCTGTGTCTTCTTGATACATACATATCAGGATTCCCATATGTATAAACACATGCATAAAAAGATGTTATATAGATAATATGAGTAAAAGATAGAAAAGGAAAGGTGCGCTTCTCTAGGCGAAATTCCTCTGAAGGGTTATATTGCAATGAAACTTGCGCGGTATTTGCTCAGGTGACAGTTGCCAAAATTGTCCTCCAGTCGACCAAGAAGAAAAGGAAGTTGATAGTGAAGAAATGGATGAATTTGAAACTTAAAATTAAATTATTAATATTCACTTTAAAAATCATCTTAATATTGTAAAATAAATATTTTTGTTATAATTACAATGTGAAGTTTTAAGAGTTTAATTTCCCTGAAAGGGATGTTTTTAAGGGATGAAAATTTTAGAAAAATTTCATTATATCATAAGCAGCAATTTATTTTCATTTTTTACGCATTCCACTACTTAGAGCTTTCAAAAGGATTTTTTCCCTAATTTTTATTATAAGGGGTGGTTTTTAGGGATTTTATGCTTTTTAAACCGTCTTTTTAATAATTGTGTGAGGGGTAGTTTTTAAGGGTAGTTACATAGTAAAATACCGAAATATTAGTTACATTATAAAAAACAACAAATATTTAACATATTTGAACATAATGATAACCTATCACTGCTTCCATCTATTAGTTTTCAATTTTTCCTAAGTTTTATTGTTAGGGGTTGCTTTTGGGGGTTGCATCATTAAAAAAATGAAGTATCAGATTTCTTATACTTAAAGGGAAAAATTCTCCTATTATAATCCAAAATAAAAAGGTTTAATGTTTTTTAAACACATTTTTTTATTAATTTTCGTGTGAGGGGTTATTTTTAAGGGTAGTTAAATAGTAAAATATTGAAATATTAGATCCATGATTAAAAGCAATTGATATTTAACATATTTGAACATAATTATAGCCCATCACTGCGTTAATTTATTAGTTTTCAATTTATTGGAGTAAGGGGTAGTTTTCACCCCTTAAAAACAAAAAGCACACTTTGCGACCAAGTCAGGTTTGAAGAGGAGGGTAAGATGAACTTAATTCTAAATTTTCAAGAAGATCGGGGCAGTACTTCAGATTTCGGAGATTTGGCCCCTTTTTAACGTTGAATGACTGTACTATAGTATAAACTTTAATATCCCCAGAGAAAGTATTAGAAGATGTCTGATGAAAAAAAAAAACAAAGGCTTACGGGCCAAAATTTTTACATGCATTGAAAGTGTGAGGTGAGGAAATATTCAAAGCAATGATGCGTAGATGTAGTCCTTGAGAGGCAACTGGATGGCTCTTGGTATTTGGGGTCCTCAACTGATTCAGTACCCTGCTGTATTACCCGATTCGGCCCGAAATGGACAGGGGCGGAGATTGGGGTAGGGGTTTAAAAAAATGATCGCGTGGCAACCGAATAAAATTGCGGTTGCTTGAAAGTTCATACCCAGTGTATATGATAAAATTTTAATGGCATCCAATACATACGCACCGTTTTCTCACACACAAATTAAAAAAAAAGTTGTCAGGCAACCGCTTGAAAATTTCAGAGCTTGCTGATCTGTACCTCCACTCAAAAAATTGCCATCCGTATTTGTTAGGCAGTTTCCGAGGAATAATCGTTTAAAGTAGTCCAAAAATCGCATTTTTCGAAAATTTAAAAAAAAATTCTGTTAAATATGGTTAAAATCATTTAAATCAGATGGCACTGACACTCTGAGCTTCTTATGGGTATGAGAAATGATATGTATCAATGCATCCGTTTTCAATGAAATTCTACCCCATTATCTTGGCCCCAAAAATCGTCAAAATTAAAATACTCGATTACACGTCAAAAAATGTTTCGGAGTCAACATCGAGGGCTACATCTACGCGTCATTGCTTTGACTAAAAGACGAGTAGAGTTTTGCTATTGGTTACAGGAATATTTAGTCGTATTTTTTGAGTTAAATTATATTTAGGGATGTAGCCACATTTACCTCATTTGGGGTGGTGGTTTCAAGTAAAAATTGCCGTCACTGGTCAACTGAGAATCCAGAATTTGTCTAAATGCAAAGAGACAGTATTTTTAAAAAAATTAGAATTTGGAATACTAAATGATAAAATAATTGGTCCTTTCTTCTTTAAGGGTAATCTGAATGCGAATGTGTTTTTAAATTTTCTTGGGAACGAGTTTTGGAATGTAGTAGTTGATTTATCACTACAGAATCTCCTTAATTTAAAGTTTCAGTTAGATAGAAGTTCTGTTCATAACGCTGTTTTGGTAAGAAGGTGGCTAAATGGATATTTTGAAAATCGTTGGATGGGGCGAAACAGTCCTTTGACTGAGTGGTCACTGAGATCCCTAGACTTGACACCACTCGATTTTTTCCTTTGGGGTTTAAAGAAACAAAAAGTTTACAAATCAAGGCTACAAACTGTACAAGAACTACTTGTTAGGATAGTGCAAGCCTGCACAGAAATTACTCCAGGACAAATACGAAAGGTTACTATGAATATGCGTAAACGGATTGACAAGTGTACTGAAATAAATAGTGGATTAGTAGAAGTGTCGATAATCTTGTAGTTTTCTCTATTTTTTTTGTTTCAGTTTTGTCATAAGTTTCCTTTTCTTTTTGATTTGTTAAAACTAGGCATAAGAATCATAATAATACCATGTTATTATAATTTAATTTTATTTCAATTTTTTTCTGATGGGGAACTGAACATTATTACTTAAAAATTTTCAACAAAATTTTAAACGACTTTACTTGCCCCGAGCACAGTCCTTGCAATAAAATTTACAAAAATACTACACAGTTGATAACTTTACATTCAAACACTGATCATTTGTTTTAACATATTTTTGTGAGAGAAACTAGTTCATGACCTAGGTGGAATAGTATTGTAAATAATGCAGACCTGCTCTACATACCTAAAAAAATATACCAAAGAGTGACCGACAGCAAAACAGTGACTGCACACTGGACTCTATATTTACTATATAGAGTTCAGTGGATTATGGCCGAATTAAAGTAATCAATTTTTTATCAAGTAGTATGTTTTTTCAAAAAAAGTGTTGTAAATAGGGACTTTTAAGTTAAATATGTCAATTAAATTATTTTGACAAGAAATCATTTTCTCAATGACATTGACACTAATAAAAATAATAAAATATATAGGGTGTACCATTAACAATAGGCCATAGTTCAGAGGTAGATCTTTGGGCCAAAATATGAGGATATAACCAATTATGCTTTAGTAAAATATTGCTGTGGAAAAAGATACAGGGTGTCAAAGTTCAAATTATTTTAAATTAAATAACTCAACAGCCTCTTGAATGATCTTCGACAAATTTGCTAGAGGAACTTTTTTTATTCTAAGAAACAATAATTTATGTATTACATCACATTAGATCATAGAGGGGGCCGCATGACCTGTATCTGATGATGAATTTTTTTCATATTTATTTTTGACGAAACCTGGTGTTTCTGACCAGAAAATCTGACGAGGGCGTCATTTCCACGTATAAAAGGCACACTTGGTAGAAACGTTCTTTACGTGAGACTCTTAGGACAGATTGTTTACTCACTCCTGATGCCACTGCTAAACAATTTGAGCTGTCTTGAGGATCTACATTCACACGAATTAAAATTTCCAGTTCTTGATCTGAAGTAATTCGTTTCGGTCGTCCTACATCGTTTTTATAGCGGAATGAACCGGTATCTCCCAAACGACAAAACAGATCTTTGAAGATCTTATGATCTGGCTGTATTCTATTTGGATATTGCAGCGAGTATCTCCTCGCTGCAGCACGTCCGCTAAAATTATTTTGTGCGTAAACACATATCATATCCCTCATTTCCCTATTTGAAAAATTATTATGTTTAGGCATTGTAAATAAATAAATTAAACAAAATTAGCTCGAGGAACACAAGAACAAAATAAAATGATTAAATGACGTAAATGACTGAACTAAAACATAACCAAAGCACACTTTTCAATAAATACACTTTGTTTCGTTAAATTTGAATTTGTCTTTCAAAAAATCATTGAAATGTTTAAACGGCACTTTTCTCGAAAACGCTTGGAGTTATCAAGTTCACTGAATAAGTTCTACCAAGTGTACCTTTTTTACGTGGAAATGACGCCCTCATCAGATTTTGTATTTTAGATATCTCCGTAGTTGAAAAACTTTATTTGTGTGTGAGTTAGTTTCTTATTTAATTACTATACCGGGTGTCAACAGATCATGATAGACCCCTTTTTTTCCTTATTTTTATGAATATCAGAATGAAACTTGGTAAATGTGTTATGTGACCAAGAAAACACTTTGTGGCATAACTGCCATTTTTTTCCCACATCCGGTTTTCACTTTTGATTTTTAAATGGAACACCCTGAATATTATTGTATTTTTGGAATCCTTGAAAAATTCTGAGTACGGTGATGCCCCATAAGTGACATTTCGACTCCATGAGAAAAAATTGGCTCGAAATTTGTTGGTGGTGGTAACTATAATGGTAGAGTAGTACCATAAAAATAAAATAGCGGACGTTCTAAGGAATAGGTGGATGTGTCCAAAAGCAGTTTTTTCATATTTTAATTTTTTGGTTTTTTTTTTTTTAAATTTGAAGTAAATTTTTTTTCTTGGAGTCGAAATGTCCCTTATGGGGCTTCACCGTACTCAGAATTTTTCAATGATTCCAAAAATATAGTAATATACAGGGTGTTCCATTTAAAAATCAAAAGTTGGGGTCATTTCCGATGAAACCGGAAGTGGCGAAAAGATGACAGTTATGTCATAAAATGTCTTCTTGGTCATATAATACATCTACCAAGTTTCATTCTGATATTCTTAAAAACAAGGAAAAGAAGGAGGTCTACCATGATCCGTTGACACCCGATATATATATTGTGTACATATATCGATGTACAATGTTTGTCTTTTACAAATTCTGCATTTAATATATTCCACTTGTTTGTGATCTACATTATATACTGTTTGACTTGTGCATATATTTTTATACTTTTAGCATTAATAAAATTTCTATTTCTATTTTCTGGTCAGAAGTACGTTTTGTCAAAAAAAATGTGAAAAAAATTCATCATCAGATACAGGTCCTGCGGCGCCCTCTATGATCTAACGTGATGTAATATATAAAATATTGTTTCTTAGAATAAAAAAAGTTCCTCTAGCAAATTTGGCGAAGATCAGTCAAGAGGTTATTCCAAAAAAAACGAAAAAATAATTTGAACTTTGACACCCTGTATTTTTTCCACAGCAGCATTTTACTAAAGCATATTTGGTTATATCCTCATATTTTGGCCCAAAGAGTCTACCCCTGAACTATGGCCTATTATTAATGGTCCACCCTGTATGATTGACGCGTCACTGGTGAGAACCATATTCGCAACGGGAAAATCAGTCGATTGTTTTTTTTTTGACCGCAATAGCACATGTTCTGAAGAATGTGATATGGCAATCGTCAAATATTCTAAATAATAATTGTCAAACCATCACTATATAAACAACTAAAAGGATGTCCTAATCTACCTTCTTTTATTGCAAATGCACTGCCAATGTGCCTGCCGACCATTCACAGTATCTTCCTTTGGGTATGTGATCTACTCTCTCAATTAAACTATGTAAAAATAGTCCAGCTAAAGTGAAATATCCTATAGAGACAAAGAAACAATAATAAAATATAAAAATATACAGAAAAATAACAGACAATTTATTAACAGTATGATTAATATGATAAGACTTAGATATTTGTGTATCTATTTTATTTGTATTTGGACATTATGTATATATATTTTTTCTCTAACAGATACGCGAACATTTCTTAAACTTAACGAAGCAAAAAATACCAGTAGACCAAGAAAAGCCACCAGACCAAACCCTTATTCAAATGGGAGGTTCTAAAAAAAGAAAACGTGACCCATCTCCTAAGGAAGGACCATCGGAATCCAATCCAGCAGAAACGTGTCTACAAATGACGGTTGTTAATTTTAATGATAATGATAATCCACGAAAAAGGAAATCAAGTAGTTTAGCCCAGGATGATAGTCCACATAAGATTGGAAAATTAAATGGTGGTTCTTTTGGTGAACCAAAGCAAAAATTTAACAAGAAAAACAGGATTAATAAAAAGAAACAGAAAGGTAATCAAGACCAGCAAGATGATGGAGAACACTCACAGGATCAAAATGCACAATCTACTTATAGTCAACAATATCATGATTACAATGATGAAAGGGATGATAATTATCCTGGACAGAGTAATAGCAGCTCTCAAGGTGAATCTGACATTAGCAACGAACACAGTTCATTTCATATTGACAGAAATGGCTCCCGCAATAATAGATTTAATCATCCCAGCGGCACAAGAACAGACTTTCGTAATGGAAGAGGAGGTAAACACAAAAATAAAAATAAAACGGGCAGCCAACAGACTAATCAAACTAGACAGAATCAAGATTTTACTCCTTACGACTACTCTTCAGTTGATTTTAGACAGTTTCAAGGTGGAGCAGGGGGAGCGCAAAGATCACAAGAATTTAAAAGTACTTTTAAATCTAAGGTATAGTATTAATTTAATAAATTTAGCCTTTTAAATTATTTTCTTTGTAAATTTCAGGGAAACAAAAAAAAAGGAAATAAAGGTAATAAAGGATCTACTTTTGGAAATTTTGGAAGAGGCGGAAAAAGAGGTCGTTGACTTTTAATTCTGGTTTAGTTGGTGTTTGTGAAGTCATATACATTTTTATTCATTGTGTATTACATTAAAAATATGCGATATAAATATATTATATAAGATTATCACCTTTTAAATGTTTGTATACATGTTGCCAATAATATAAATTATGTTTTGTTAAGATTTTTATTACTTCACATGTAACATATTTTATTAATAGTCATTCTTACGAAAATCAGAAGATTATAGCATCCAATGCCTATTTAAGCACAAAAATAAAAAGGTTTGATCTTTAATGAACAAGTATTAAACCCCTCAAACTTCTCTATTAGTTGATGAATGGATGGAGATATTATTTTATCACATTTTCTTTATGCCCTCTTATGTATCAAATCTTCCCCCCGCTAACTGTCTTCTATGGATTTAGTCACATCATTATTCATTCACAGAACACAGTCGTATTAAAATGACTTTGAAAGGACACATCTGGTAGAAGAGCACTATTTGTGATGTTTTATTCCAAAAACATTTAGAAATTGTTTGCTAAAAAATTAAATATGTCGCCTCACAAAATTCTGTAGTTCATTAGATTTGTTAAAAATAAAGTAGAGACTGGCCACTCGAGTGGGAGGCACTGATTGGTCCGTATGAAAAGTGGTTGCATAATGGCGGTGCCAATAAGAGTTGTTTTTTGTTATGTAGCTTTTAGACCTACTGGGGAATATTTTAACGGCTTAAAGTCAATATTTTTAACGCACACATGTTAGTTTTCATTTTGTAGAATACAATTTAATGTTAATTTGCAATCATTTAGCGTGTGGTTAAATTTAACATAATATTATGTAGTTACAGAATTGCCACTAGACTGGTCATTAGACACAATGTAATAGGTTAAAATTAAAATAAGTCTATTGTAATGGTTATGGCCCCCCCCTGTATATTTATAAATAGAAATCCTGGTCACGGCACCAATGTAATAGTTATGGGGTACCCTGTTTAATTACTAGAAGAAAGTACTGGTAATGAAGTCACCAGTAAGTTAATTACTATTTATTTATCTGAAGGATAAACAAATAAGATTGGCCATTTGCGTGATCGTCGAGTTTTGTTAGTGTAGGACTCAAACTTTGTTGTGTGTGTAGTTACCCTTTTTTTAAATTTACCGCAGGTTCTTTTATATAAAGTTTAATATTACTTGTTTCTGTCTGATACTATATACCTTAGAAAATTAATCATTCTGTTAATTGAAATACCTGGTAAACTTGAACACATTGTCTATTAATTGAGAGACCTAGTTAATTATATATGCCATCTATGTAGTATTTTATTACTCAAAGTTGTACATTTATAGTTGAAGTTTGTTTTCTATTTTGCTTTGAAATTGAACCATTTATTTAGTTTGTTAACTGTATGTTGAAAAAGGTAAAGGTGAAAGAAAAGACAATAATTGATGGGAAAAAATAGTAAAAAAAAAACCATTTTATTTTATATAAATTGATGCAACAATAGTCGAATATGAAATCAAAAGAAATCCAAATATTTGAGACAATTGTCTAAATACTATAATAGGAAAATATGCGTCGCTATAGTAATGACCATACTATAGATATACTGAGTGTTTTGATGCAATAACAAGAACTTATACAAAAGTATGCTGTTATTTTTAATAGTAATTAGAGTTGTGGCAATGGCCGGATAATGATAATCCATAATTAGAGCTGTTAGCAATTACTAGGTAATAATGTTTTATAATTAAATAAAGTTGTTAGCAATCGCTAGGTAATAATAATTTATAATTAAAGTTGTTAGCAATAGCCAAATAATGAATCGAATGCAAAACAAAGGACAAGAATCATGTCATGTTTATACATTATCAAAATTAAGTTGAGAAATGAGCATTAAATACTCATGTAAAATATAGAGTGTTGAGTAAATATCCTTTAATTATACAATGTTTATTGATTGAAACTAGAGTAGGAACAATCGTTCAGATAATCATATTAACCTTGCTGAGGTGATAACTCACATAAAATCTTTTAGAATGCTGGGGAAATCTCAATATCGTAATTAAATAGAAAAGCAACCAGAAGATTGCCTATGATTGTCAAACATACGGAGCCGCGAATCCGCGAAGGTAAGAAAGTGCGGTTGCATCACCCTTCAATCGAAACAAGTGACCAGACAACTGTCTGAAATATTGACATATCCCACGTTGTAACTGAACCCAATTGGAGAACAGAACCAGCCAATTGACCGTAGTCAATGTTTCAAACCTTTGCGAACTCAAAGTACGCCGAATTCATATAACCATAATATTTTATTGTAGATAAATGTCCAACAATCAGACAACCTTATTGTGGTTACAGTAGGAAAAGATTCCTAGTGTACTTTAAATATAAAGCATTCTTGAAAAACCTTACATGAGATGTGTTGGAAATGAAAGTCCACTATTTGTTTTATAAAAACTGCAGAATAATGATAGACATGAAGTTTGGCTAGTCTGTGATAAAGTACTTTGTTATTGCATAGCTCTAAATATATAGTTCTTGGATATAAACTTGTTACATTGCAAACGCAAATTTCCCTAGTAAGATATTTAGAGTGAAATTTTGTGAATTAAAATCGTGAATGAAATCATAACTGAATAACTGGTAATATAATATTATATTTTCTTGTTGAAAAGCAAAGCTAATATTTAAAAAAAATCTAATATTCTTTTAGTACCACAAATGCGTCATTTAAACCTTTTTTAAACACCCCGTAACCAGAATATGAATGCAATTGCAAATGATAAAGTAGAGTCTCGAAATAAGAAAGTAATCACCTTTAGAAATTTATGCCAGCTGAATTTCTGTGCGCTCTGTATAGCGTTGTATCGCTTGTGAAAGCTCTCCCCCAGGTTCTATATATTTAACTTCATTGTAGAGCATGTCGGTGGTTGAGAAGAATTCGTTAAAATAAGATGTAAGTTATAATATTGTTTGGCTAATAGTTTAGACGGCTGATTTCGTGAAAAATATCCCAAAATAATTTGTTAGGCTCGGCGAGAAACTCGCGACGTAGCTTAGAATAGATTTCAGTCAGATATAAAAGTTCGGCGAAAATATCGCGACGTAACTTTGCGGTGGCTCTAATTTAATTTCCAAAGCTATCGCGACGTAGCTTAAAAGGTGCTGTCTTCAGATGCCGTCTATCTTCTCTTATTTTCAATACCACGCTGTCTTCCTTTTATATTGTGCCTGATGTCACCCTTCTACCCGGATTATGCATCTCCGCTTGTTTCTTGTGGGAATATGTTTATTTTAACGCTATTATAATATTCGACGCTCAACTTTCTATCTTTTTCTATGGTTAAGCTAGAAACGTGTAGGCGATTCCATACTATGGGAATACACGAAGTACTTGACGTTTATCTGAATATACGATAAACAAACCCTACGACTCGACTAGATTTTATGTAAATTCTGTCTCAAAATTGTAGCGCTTAACTGTGCTTTAAAAATATAATTTTAAAATTGCATGTCTGGTAACTTTACTGTGTTTAATATTTAATGACTAAATAAATGTAAAAATGAAATGAATTAACTGCAATGATTACTTGAATTTGGAAACATAAATAGGAAAAAATTAAATTTATATATGGGGTATATACAGGGTACTTCACTATTATGACTGATTTGGTCACGAAAGAATTAGTGGTAATGTTATTACTTACATATTTTGGCTTATTTTTCACTCGGAGGTACCAAAAATATGCGAATTTATTTCTCCCATTTCAAAACAAATTCTGCAACCTACTTTTGACACTTATGATACTTGTAAACACACTTGATGGGCATTTGAACACTCAGACCATCGCCGCCATTATGCAACCAGTGACCAATCTCTACTTTATAGGGTCACTATGCCATATGGCGTGATGTTGACATCTATTGAAACAGTATAGTAATTCAGTGTGCGAATGAGTACCCACTGTGAGTTATTTGTTTATATCTGTGGGATTATCAAGAAAATTATTGGAAAATGTAACCAAAATTGTGTTTTGTTTAATTTTTTCTGGTTTCCTTATTTAAGATGGGATGCACAAATAAATAATTTAATTAAGAAGTTAAGATATCTCCTTCCTAAATTTAAGTATTTCAAAAAATCCTTCGATACAAATCATCTAAAAATAATGTATTGTTACGTGCTTACAATTTTCAGTAAACACTTTGTGGATTCCAAATAACTTGCAACAAGAATTTTCACAAACCACTGATTTATTTAATCACTAAAATTACACTAGCAAATACTTAAAAATCACACAACTAATAACTTAATCTAATATAATTTCACTACTTTTAAAACACTAAGCACTTTACTTTTCTTCTTAAACTTGTCAACTCTTGTCTAACCTAAAAACTCTCTTGTCTGTTTACTTCACTAAACTGCATACTTCACTCAACTGAACTGTTCCCCCATCTGCTGGAGTCACCTCTTTATATACACACTTGGAATCCTTCTAGAACTCTTTTCTAGAATTCTCCATAGTTTTCTACCATGTAATAGATGATTGTTCGTCAATTGGCTCATAGACGGCGCCACCCTACTAGTCAGGGAAGTAACTAAGCTTCTGAGGAAAACTTTGAACATGAACTTAATCACATCTTTCCTTGTTAGAGGGCAGCACATAACACTGCCCCCTCCTTAAGCCTGAACGTCCCGGTCAGGCAATTCAGATTCCCCAACATACTTCATACTTCGCCAACCTATCCAAGTGCACGATCTTCATCTTGGACTTCTTACTACGTTGAATTCGGTAAACAACGTCATTGATCCGAGTGATGACTGAATACGGTCCTTCCCAGGGTGGGTGAAGCTTCGGAGATTTTCCCTTCTTTCGCTGTGGGTTATATAGCCAAACCAGATCGCCCTCCTTGAATCCTGCTGACGTTCCCTTCCGGTCATAGCGAGCCTTCATTCTGTCACTAGCTATGCTAACTTGGTTTCGAACCAATTCGTGGACATTCCTCAGCTGTTGACTAACTTCGTCTGCGTAGTCATCCACGGACAGTGGCTTCTTATCTGGTGTACCAAACATCAAATCACATGGCAGTCTGATCTCGTGCCCAAATATTACACGAGCCGGTGTCTGTTTAGTCGTCTCATGAATGGCAGCCCTGTATGCCATTAAGAAAAATGGTATATGTCGATCCCAATCTCGCTGGTTCTTGTGAACTACCTTAGAAAGATGTTCCTTCATGGTTTTATTATGTCGTTCCACCATTCCATCTGACTGGGGATGAAGAGGGGTTGTCCGAGTCTTGTGAATGCCCAGCAACTCACAAATTTTCTGAAATACCCCCGACTCAAAGTTTCTCCCTTGATCGGAATGTAGCTCCAGGGGTACACCAAATCGGCATACAAGGTTATCCACCAAAACTCGAGCAACAGTAACTGCTTCCTGATTCGGAATGGCATAGGCTTCCGGCCATTTACTAAAATAGTCCATAGCGACCAGGATGTATTTATTCCCATCATCTGTCACTGGGAATGGGCCCGCTACATCTATAGCAATCCTCTCAAAAGGAGCTCCGACGTTATATTGCTTCATTTGGCCCCTGCTCTTCGTCTGTGGCCCTTTGGTAGCTGCACAAGCCTTGCATTTGCGGCACCAAGCTTCCACATCTTGACGGCTATTTATCCAATAAAATCGTTCCCGAACTTTAGCCAATGTCTTATTCATACCAAAATGTCCCCCGGACACTCCATCATGTATTTCCTGAAGTACTTTTGGGATCCGACAGCTGGGTATCACCAGACGCATGGTAACTTCCTTCCCATCTGGACTTTCCCATGCTCTCTTTAATAGCCCATCTATAACCTTAAGGGAGTCCCATTGTGCCCACAATGCCTTCAGCTCCACACTTTTGTCCGAAACATCCTTCCATTCCGGTCGCGTTCCTTTTTCTTTTGCCCTTAATATAGGACCAATTACGCTGTCATCCATTTGTTCTCGTCTTAGAACTTCCTTTGTCCAATCATCTGGAACATCTACCTGAACTGTGTTTACTATCACCGTGCCCTGTGCTTTTTCAACCCGATAGCAGTGCTTGCAGTCATCTTTGCACGGTCATCAGACAGAGCATCTGCATTTTTATGAGACTTTCCAGGTCGGTGTTCGATTGTGAGGTCATATTGCTGCAGTCTTTCTATCCAGCGAGCCAGTTGACCTTCTGGGGTTTTCAGCTGCAGTAGCCATTTTAATGCAGCATGGTCGGTCCTGATTTTGAAATGTTGACCATAGAGGTACTTGTGAAAATGGTCCACGGACTTAACAATGGCCAATAGTTCCTTCCTTGTTACACAATAATTCCTCTCTGGTTTGGACAGTACCTTACTGAAATACTCGATTACTTTTTCCTCTCCATTTTGGACTTGAGATAGTACACATCCAATTGCGGAGTTGCTAGCATCCGTGTCAAGAATATAGAGGCCCTTTTGTTGCGGATATGCTAGCACAGGACTACTGCATAACGCTGCTTTCAGCTTCTTCCATGATGTTTCACACTCCGGTGTCCACTGATATTTAACTTTCTCCTCCGTTAGCTGGTGTAGTGGCTTTGCTATATCCGCAAATCCTTCCACAAAACGTCTATAGTAAGTGCAGAGGCCAAGAAAGCTTCGTAATTCGTGTACATTTGAAGGTCTTGGCCAATCACGCACGGCAGAGATCTTGTCCGGGTCTGTCTGTATTCCCTCCGAAGATACGACATGTCCAAGGAATTTCACTTCTTTTTGGAAAAGTAGACACTTCTTTGGATTCAACTTTAGATGTGCATTTCTGATTCTCCCAAATACTTCTTGAAGATTTTCCAAATGTTCCCTGAAGTTTCGTCCCATAACCATTACGTCATCAAGATAAACTGAGCACGTCTTCCAAGTTAGTCCTCGGAGTACAAATTCCATCAATCTTTCAAAAGTAGCTGGCGCATTGCAAAGTCCAAAAGGCATCACGGTGAATTGATATAAACCACTACCTGTTGAGAAGGCAGTCTTTTCCTTGTCGTCAGGGTGAAGTCCCACCTGCCAATACCCACTTCGAAGGTCTAGAGTTGAAAACCATCGTGACCCTGCCAGCGTACTTAATGTATCGTCAATTCGTGGTAGTGGATAGCTGTCTTTCTTCGTAACATCATTCAGCTTCCGGTAGTCGACACAAAATCTCAAAGTTCCATCCTTCTTGGCAACTAAAACTACCGGTGATGACCAGGGACTGGTTGATTCCTCAATTACTCCATCTTGTAGCATCTTTTGAACCATCGCAGCAGCTTCTTCCTGTTTAGCTAGTGGCAACCTCCTAGGTTGTTGGCGGATGGCGGCTGAATCACCAGTGTCTATTCGATGCTGTACTATATCAGTTTTCGTGAGGATGTCTGTGTTTTTGGCAAATACCGTACTTTCTTTTTCCAAAAACTTGATTGCCTCTCTACGTTCATCCTCGGATAGGTGTTCAAACTGGGTACTCAACAAAGTCACAACTTCCCTGTCTACACTGGTTGGCGAACATTTCTCCCCTTGTTCCTCACACCTTGCTATCCACTGGACTGGTTCGTAGGATCCTATTGCCTCGCCTTCCTTAAAAGTTACTGAGTGGGAATTTAAATTAGCCACTCTAATTGGAATTTTGTCTCTTGTCCGGGTCAGAGTTCTTGCTAAGATTACGTTTTCTGTCTTAATTGAATCATCTTTTTCAACAAGGCCAACACGGTATCCGCCAGAGTTTCCTTCCAGAATGGCCTCGATTATTTGTTCTGAACGGGCAGGAATCTTGATTGACTGAGCCGTCAGTAGCCTCACTTTTTGAAATCGGTCATTTGCTGTTGACAAAATAAATTCTTCATTTCCAATCTTTAGAACTCGTTCTACCACGTCAAGTACAAATTGATCTTGTACTCCCATAACATCCAGCCCCAAAATGAAATCATCCGTGATGTCAGCCACAATAACCCTATGACTAAAGCACAGGCGTCCAAATTGCAGATCTAGGTCAACTTCTCCATGAACCCTTACCCTGTCTCCTGTGGCTGTTCGAACGACCAATCCATTTTGGCTTTTATCAACTTTTATTCCTGATAAAAATCCGGGTCGCACTATTGATGACGTGGCACCTGTGTCGATAGTGAAGATACATCTCCTCTTGTTTACATAGCCATCCAACAGTAGACTACTCGGGACTCTTCTAATCTGGGAAACCTGTATCTCTCTGGGGGCACCGTGTTCACCAGCCAGCACAGCCCCCAAGGTGCTGGCTATCTTTAGTTTTCCTGCGGCTCTTCAGTCATTGCGGCATTTACTCTCTCAGGGCTCCGCTGCCGACAGTTTCGCTTAATATGCCCTGGTTTGCCGCACTTATAACAACGAATCACCTTCCTTGGCTGTTCATCGTTCTGCTCTCTTTCCTGCTTCCTTGGAGCATCTGGTTTTGTCATCAACTGGCTTATCATTTTATGCATGTCAGCCATCAAAGATTCCATATTTGATTTTTCTAAACGGTCCTCTTCCTCTACCTTCATGGTTCGTACTCTCGGACGTGCAGTCTCTTTGTAAGCGGCTTCAACCTCGAGGGCATGGATCAAGGCTTCACTACCAGTCTTATCTCGGGATAATCTAAGGACTCGCCTGATCTCCTCATCTCTTATGCCATCGATGAAAGTACCAACTGTTAATTGTTCCTGGAATTCTTTGGGCGCATCCGGGTAAGCCAGGTATGTCAGTCGCTCAACAGCTGCTTCAAAATCTTGTAAACTTTCCCCAGCCTTTTGTGTGCATGATTTGAGCTGAGTCCGGTATACTTGGGCGAGGTGTTGGTCGCCATATCTTAGATCTAGTGCAGCCTCCAAAACTTTAAAATCCCGTTGCTGCGTCACTGGGATACTCTGAAGCAACTCTGAGGCTTGGCCCCTTAATGCTAGCACCAATGCCATAGCTTTGTCTTCATTACTCCAATTGTTTGCGCATGCCGCTGCCTCAAATTGTCTCTTGTAAGTTGACCAAGAAGTTTGACCATCAAAGGAAGGCGGTTGTAATCGAGGACCTGATGATAATACTAGCTGGCCTCCTTGTGCTCTTAACTGTCGCTTAAGTTGTTCTACCTCTCCCTTAACTACCTGAAATTTTCCTTCTATATCGGTAACTTTCCCTTCGACGCCAGTAACTTTTTGTTCAACGCCAGTAACTTTTTCTTTGACTGTAGTCACTTTTCCTTCGACGTCGGTAACTTTTCCCTTAATATCACTAATTTCTTCTTCGACGTTACCAACTTTTTGTTCAACTTTATCTACTTTTTCCTTGACCTCATTAGTTGCTGACAGGATAGCATCTTGTTGCACCTGTATAATTTTTCTCAATTCTTCCTTTTCTTCTTGTCGTTTTCTTTCTTGTTCTTCCCTTTCTTCTTGACGTCGTTTTTCTTTTTCTTCCTGACGTCGCCTATCTTTTTCTTCTTGACGTCTTTCTTGTTCTTCTTTCTCTTCTTGGCGTCGTTTCTCTTGCTCTTCTTTTTCTTCTTGACGTCGTTTTTCTTGTTCTTCTTTCTCTTCTAGCATCATTTTTCTAAATGCGGCGAACATGTCTTGTATTTGTTTTTCAGCAGCCATGCTTCTTGTTTCCATTCAAAAACTAACAAACAACACTAACAAGTCTTATTTAAAGTCTATAGTCTTTGCCAGGTACAAGTCAAATTTTATTTAAAGTCTATATCACTTCTCAGTTGAAAGCACTTAAATAAAACTACACTAATTTCTAAGCAGAATGTTCCAGAAATTTCTTCACAGTAGCACAAATAGGTCTCGTCTAATGTCTATATCACTTTCCAGTTCGACTCACTTCACTATCTCCAGTGGTTTCCAAATAGAACACTATGGAACTTCGTCGAATTCTTCAGAAATTCTGTTGCAATTCCGCTTCTGACACCAATTGTTACGTGCTTACAATTTTCAGTAAACACTTTGTGGATTCCAAATAACTTGCAACAAGAATTTTCACAAACCACTGATTTATTTAATCACTAAAATTACACTAGCAAATACTTAAAAATCACACAACTAATAATAACTTAATCTAATATAATTTCACTACTTTTAAAACACTAAGCACTTTACTTTTCTTCTTAAACTTGTCAACTCTTGTCTAACCTAAAAACTCTCTTGTCTGTTTACTTCACTAAACTGCATACTTCACTCAACTGAACTGTTCCCCCATCTGCTGGAGTCACCTCTTTATATACACACTTGGAATCCTTCTAGAACTCTTTTCTAGAATTCTCCATAGTTTTCTACCATGTAATAGATGATTGTTCGTCAATTGGCTCATAGACGGCGCCACCCTACTAGTCAGGGAAGTAACTAAGCTTCTGAGGAAAACTTTGAACATGAACTTAATCACATCTTTCCTTGTTAGAGGGCAGCACATAACAGTATTATGCACTTGTGCAGACGCACCTGATTTATGGCATTGTTGTTTGGGGGAGCGCAACAAATACTTATTTAAAGCATCTGGATATTATACAAAAATGATTTCTAAAAATCATATTTGACAAATGTTATACCTACCCAAGCAATGAATTGTTTAAAATATCAAATGTTCTTGATATAAGACAGTTATTCGGTCATGTTCTGATATTAAATCAATATAAGCACTCGAAAAACATTATACCTATCGAACATGATTACAACACAAGATATAGGAATCAAGCTATAACTATTCCAAGAGCATTTAAAACAATTGGACAACGCTGTCACACTTATCTTTCTCCAAAATTGTATAACATCATTCCACGTGACCTAAAACAAATTAATTCGATATCACTGTTCAAGACGAAAATAAAAGCATGGATTCTCAAAACTCCCAGAATAGCCCTTCATCAGATAATAGACGCAAAAAATGTACATATCTAAAGCTATTAAATAAAAGTTATTACATTATTTTAAATCGTAACATGGATGTATTAAGTTAGATAAAGTTTCAACTAAGTATTCTAATTAATAATTGTGTAAATCAAACCTACCCACCTCTTACCATTTTAGTTTAATTTTAAATCCTACATTTTTTTTTAGCAAATAATTTTAGATTTTAATTAGTCAGTAGTTACTATCGTCCACGAGCAAGGTTTCTTTTGTGGATGTCTCTATGTTTATTTCTTATTATTTGTATATCTAAACATACAGGTAAGATCGTGTGTCTGTGTAAACAACTAATTGTACCTAGAATTGTACACTTATGTTACTTTTTTCATATTTTGTAAATAAACATTATTATTATAGTATTATTATATCCAAGAGAGAGAGAGAGATCCGATAAGGAAATATTTATTATTTTTGGCCATAACTTTTTTTTAATATATATATATTGATAAAATAAAATAATGTATAAGCCTACCTAAGTGGAACTATGACAGGTGTAATTTATATCACTACACCTGTCATAGTTCTACTTAGGTAGGCTTATATATTTCTTTAACAATATATGTATTTAAAAAAAGTTATAGCCAAAAATAAGAAATATTTCCTTATCGGACCTCACTCTCTTGGATATGCCTACCATAATAATATAAATAGAAGCCAAAAACATAATACAGCAATCTGTAGGAAACTAAATTCCAGATTAACTATTTGATTTTAAAACTGGATATTCAACACTATCCAGTGACAATAAATACTATGTGCAATAACATAGAAAACAGGAAACTCAATAGAACGTATCCTGCCACTGTATTTCTTGATATTAGCAAAGCTTTTGATAGTGTATGGCACAAAGGCCTATTATATAAATATAATAAGCTTGGGTACCCTAAATATATCCTCCTTTTAAGGGACACGAATATTAAAGTTAGAATCCTAAATGTCAATTCATACGAATTTACACCAGATCAGGGACTTCTACAAGGTTCTTTGTTGTCACTGCTTTTATATAATCTGCATGTACAGACATTTATAATCATAAATACGAAGATCCTGAGTATTTCTCATGCAATTTGCCGATGACACAGTCCTAATTTCACACGACATCACTATAAATAAGGTAAAAGAAAATCTACACAATCTAATTAACTTGACATCCTCCATTTGGCTTAACACCTGTAGGCCTGAATCAAATCCTCTATAGGTTGTTTTAATCATCTAATATCAGTATCTTCTCCAACAATTAACATGTCAACCAGTGGCTTCTCATGGTTAATTTTATAAGGGGTATGCATTTGACATTGTAAGTAAGTAAATAATTTAGCCTTTGCTACTGTATAAACATATTCGTTACATAAACAATTCAAATCACAACATTAATAAATGTACAATTTACGAATAAAAGACTCATTTCTAAAAGTATATAAAAACAGATACAACACTCTAGACGTCTAATTATATTGCTTTACATAACTTCTTTTAAAAGACATTGTGAAATAGTATATTAAAATTAACTTGCCAGGGAACCATTCACCATATTCCTTGTTCTCAAAAAACAACTTACCCTATTATGATTACCAAATGAGAATTAAAGCCAAAGATAGAGGCAATGCTTTTAAGTTATTTAAAATTAATAGTAGTGAGGAAAATTGGCAGAATTATAAAAAAATTCGTAACGAGTGTGTTAATTTGTTAAAGAAGAAGAAACAACAATTTTATTATGAAAAAATAGATTTAAATAAAAATAATCCACAGAAAATGTGGAAAACATTGAAGAGCCTTATTAACACTAAAAGTTATGGTCATTGTTTTAGTAATGGGGTAGAGTTTGAATTTGAGGGTGAAATTAAATTTGTTTATGATGTTAAAGAGATTGCTGAACATTTTAATTTATATTGTGTTGATAGTATTAAACAAATAGTAAATACCATTGATGCTGGTTCAGAAAGGCAGAGTGTTTATGAATCCAATTGTAAATTTAGTAAATGGAAATTAATTGATCTACATGAGCAGCAAAAATAGTCAATAACTTAGAAAATAAATCAGGTAGTGAAGTCTTAGACGCAAAGTTTATTAAATCTACATTTGGAGTTATTCGACATGTTTTATTATATATTATAAATACATCTTTGGAAACTGGTAAGGTTCCTAATAAACTGAAAGCTAGTGTGATAGTACCAATTCAAAAAGTTCTTAATACTAATAAGTCATGGAAGTTAAGGCCTATAAATACACTGCCTTGTTTTGACAGTATACTTGAGAGGGTTGTTTACAACCAGCTTTTAGATTATCTAAATAAAAACAATATACTTATAACTAATCAATCAGGCTTTAGACCTAAACACCCCTGTGGATCTGCATTACAACTTACAATAAATAAATGGAAAAAGTCAAGTGATCAAGGTGAATATATCATTGCTGTACTTCTTGACTTGAAGCGGGCCTTCGAGACAATTCATATCATATTAATTAATAAAATGAAAAGTATTGGTATTGATGGTAATGTATTAAATTGGTTTAATAACTACCTAACAATTAGAATGCAAATTACAAAAATTGATAGTACTCTTTCGAGTTCTATTAGCAATGACATTGGAGTACCTCAAGGGAGTGTATTAGGGCCACTCCTCTTTTTAATATATATTAATGATATAAATTTTTTTCATAATTGTGATTTTATTAATTTATTTGCGGATGACACGCTACTCTCAGTTTCAAATAATAACCTTGATCTGGCTCTATCAAAAATAAACAGTTCTTTAGAAATGATTAACACATATTTAAGTACAAATAAACTAAAATTAAATGTTACCAAAACAAAAGCAATGATATTAAGTACACCATATAAATATAAGAACATCGAAATAGAACTATGTACATTAAGCATTGAAAACAACGTCATTGAATTTGTTACAGAATTTAAATATTTAGGTTTCATGTTAGACAATTACCTATCATTTAATTCACATTTTTCATATGTCTATAAAAAAAAATTGTAAAAATTGTTTTTCTTTAGTAGAGTAGCATCATGTCTATCAACTTCCTCAAAAATTACTATGTATAACGTCATAATACAACCTCATTTTGACCATTGTGCCAGCTTACTGTATTCTCCGGACTTAAATAAGTTATCAGCATTACAAAAACTACAAAATCGTGGTATGCGTATAATACTTAAATGCAGTAAATATAGAAGTATATCATTGATGCTTGATACATTACAGTTGAGTTCAGTTTCTGAGAGACTTTATTTAAATGCCATGATATTTATTTTTAAAATACTAAATAAACTGTTACCTACTTACTTTGATGAATTCCTCATTTATAACTCTCAAATACATACCTACCCGACTAGAACAAATGCTAACTTTTACTTGCCAAAGTACAACTTAAGTAGATCAATGAAATCTCTATTTTATAAAGACCTTAACGACTTTAATAAATTGCCAGGTATAATTAAAAATTCAAAATCTGCACTTGAGTTTAAAAGAAAACTTTTAACCATTATTAGAAATAAAATTTAGCCATATAAGTAAAATGGTAAGTTAGGATAGTTGAGCATTAGGTGGTATGAAATGAAATATTGAATAATTTTAATTTGTCATTTTCTGTTTTTATTTTTTGTTTTTTTTTCAATGTAATGTGTAATATGTGTAGTGTATTAAATAATAATTTTGTATGTGTATTAGGATATTACTCCTATTAATAATAAAGCTATTATTATTATTATTAAAATCGTGTGCTGCATAAAAAATAAGCCAAAAATTGCAAAGGTGTCCTCTCATTTTAAGATTTAGTACATACACATACACACACAAACAAAAACATTTTATTTATACAGAAAATCCATTCTGCGTTCCTTACTAGCTGCGAAAATGTCTATCGCTTTATTGTCAGTCAGGAATTCAATTGATAACATCGAAAGTGCATTAAGCCTTTCTTGGCCCATAGTGTTTATTCTTTTTAAAGTAGAAAAACCTCTTTCACATTCGCATGTCATCATATGTGTAGTACATAATATAATACTTAAAATTTTGTACATCTCAGATAAGCCTTCCTCCAAATTATTTTTATTAGTAAATGTCAGAAGAGGTAATATTTATGATACAAGTGTTAAAAGTGGCATAAAATCACTTTTAACAAATGTATCATACAATATTTTTTGTAAAACTGTTATTAAAAAAAAATACTGTCTGCGGGTTTGAACTCCAAATCTACCACATACGAGTCAATTCAATTCAATTCAATTCAAAATAGCTTTATTAAAGGTAAAAATTGTATATAAGCTGCCTCCCCAGCACCCTTCCTGGGACCGACCCTGCGACCACCGCGTTGACGCGGTGGCGGATCGCAGAGCCGGGCCGAGAAGGGACTGGTTCGGCGAGAGCAAAAATTGTATAAAACATAAAAAAACACTAAACCTAAACTCCTTTTTAACAATATAAAATAAAATTAGGTGGTATAATTATAAAAAATGCTTAAAAAAGAAAGCTTAACATACAACTGTAAAAACTAAAAACACTTAACGTAGAACACTGGCGGAGAATACACTTTATTTAATTTTGGCACTATTCGCTGACACCATAACTCGTACGGAGTGCCATCCGCGAATTACTCCAGCGACGGGCTGCGCAAGGCTGGCCTAAACTGTGATTCTAAATTTTTGAATTGTTTTGGTATAAAAAATTTGGAAACTGTTACAAGATTAATGAGGGGAAGAATGAATTTACGGACAAAAAGGTACAAACAGAAACGAAGGAACAGCAAACAAAAATGTACAAAAACAAAAGAAGAGGGGGACAGAAAATAATTAAAGTCGATGAAAGGTATGAAATATCAGTGAAAGGTGGATAGTAGCAGGGAAGGTATAGTAGGTGAAAGTTTGGCTAGAGTGGCTGCCGGAAAATCGGTAACGTCTGGTATGGTAAGGGGTGTTTAATCCGAAATGGGGCATTATGCTGTCTAATTTGTGTAATGTGTCTTGTTAGCGGACTATCGCCCAGTTTGAACGAATAGAAGTTTTGGGAGATGCGCTGGATGTAGTCGGCTATCGGGGTTATGTCGTTGCAGCGTTCGTAGAGGTCTCTGAGGGAGGTGTACCTTCCAGAATTTGAGATGAGGGCGCATATATTTTCTCGAGTTTTTTCATTGTCGTGGCCGGTATGCTGCACCAAACCGGCGCCGCGTATGTGATGGACGGCCTGACCACCATTGTGTACAACAATTTTTTGTTTTCTCTGTTTAGTCTGCTACCCCTGACCATGAGCGGATACAGACTCCTGGACAGGGAGTAGACCGTCCGTATGGTTTCGTTAATGTGGGTGTTGAACGTCAATCTTTTGTCCAGTCTCACCCCCAGGTACTTCACGCGTCCCCTAATAGGAATTTGGTTGCCCCTGATCGAAATTGGTGTGATTAGCCGGTTCTCTGTGAATCGACGCGTGAAGCATATCGCCTCCGATTTCTCGGCGTTGACCCGAATCTTCCACTGGCCGTAATAAGCCGTGGCACGAGCCATGTGCGCATTCAGCAACATGTTGGCCGCCTGCGCGTTGTGGGAATGCGCGTACATGGCCGTGTCGTCGGCGTACTTGGCCAGCTTGGTATTCGGGAACTCCGGAAAGTCGGAGACTGTTACCTCCTTTCTCTTATTATTTATTTTTGAGAAAGAATTGAGGCAACATGTGCGGACGACTAGCTGGTTTAAGCCGGAGCAGAGAGCCGTGGGTCCAGAGCATTCGTAAGAGTGGAGAAACTTACCCTTTCTGACATGTACAGCATAAGCGACAGATTTCTGTTTATTTCGAGAAAAGGAGACAAAGAAAAATTGATGTTAAATTGGGCACCATCTATAGTAAAATAAGCAAAATAGTCTCTTTTTCTCGAATAACCAGTCTGCTATAGATCAGACTGAAATTGTTGGTAAGAGAAATAAAAAGATGTTTAAAATGAATGACAAAATATATTACATAAAAAAATTAGACAAATCGGTTTGAGACAAATTGAAATGTGAAAAAAATATATATATATAAAAAAACAAATTGATACCAGTATCCTAGGTGGTTTATGGCTCAGGTGGCTGGTTCTGGGACAGCAATCCAGGCCCACAATTGTCTCTTATTGCAAGAATTCTAAATTTTTCTTGGCAATTTACGTCTCTCAATGAATGGGGTGAAAATTGTAGGAAATTTAACCAAATATAAGCACATACAAAGTTTATGCAAGTTATTTATGCAAAATTTAAGCAATGTTAGCTATGCAAATATAAGCTAGTTAGCTGTACAAAATATATTTGAATTAGCTGCACGAAACATTAAGCTAGCTATACAAAGCTGCAGGAAATTAATTTAAGCTATACAAAAGTAATCTGATTAGCAGTACAAAAGTAATTTTAGCTATGCAATAGTAATTATTAGCTATGCACGAGTTATTATTAGCTATGCACGAATTATTATTAGCTATGCACTAGTTTTTATTAGCTATGCACGAGTGAGCTGATTTCTTAGACTATAAATTGCCAAAAAAATGAAAAGGAAAGAGAAAAATATTTTTACAACCATGTGGTACATATAGTATTTTAACTACTTATTAAATTAAAAAGAATTGACTTTGAATTCAAAATTTATTTTAAAAATAATTGAAATTATATCAAAGGCAAAATTTGAAGATTAATTAAAATATTTTAATGAGTATAATGAAATGAAATTACCTGTATGTTCAACACTTTGTAACTGGGATATAAAAATTGTAATATCAATTACTGAAGTCCATAGTTAAAAATTATAATGTTTGAATCAGTACAAAGGCTGCAAGCAAATGACTTCCTGGTGAGTTTTACTGATAAGGTAAACTTTTTATCCTGTTTACTGGAAAACAACGCTACCAAAAAAATGTGAGAAATCTAATTCCCTATTGAAATTGAAAGCTATAAAATATAAAAATCGTACAAGTATGGCCATCTGTCAGTGGTTAATTTAAGCGCACCAACTTGCCTTGTAGATTCCCATACTCAACTAAAGTAGTGGCATATAATCGATAAAAGGAATCTATAATAATAGTTTATTTTCCATGCCAGCTGATTTGCCTTTGCAATTTCTATTTTATACATAACAACAAATATTAACAGATGTAAATAAGTAGTAAAACGTATTGATATTATTGATAAATCAGTAACATATTACATGTTTTAGGATTTACTATATATAGAATGAGAGAAGGTAAGGAAAATAACCATATGTACTCCATAGTAAACAAAAATATAAAAATTGAAAAATAGATATCTGATGTAACTAAATTTTGTAGACAAATTGTTTCCTGGGATAATAATGCTGTATTACAACGGATATGAGATACATAATAGTGTTAATAGAAAAACAGGACTAAGTTCCTAAGATATAAAATTAAGTACATAAAACAGTGCGACATGGTTTAGCAGTTATACATGTAAAATTCTGTTAGTTGAAAACAGTTTCACCTGCAAAAACTGAATCCAAAAAATACACAGGTCGTGCTAACTATCCACAAAACACTAGTTTTTAAATAAAACTGTTAAATGGACATAGGCCATGTAACAGAATGCCTCCCTTCTGGCGAAAAAAATTTTTTTAAGGTACGTATAAAAATTTTTGCTTTGCTTCACTCGTAAACATATTATGAAAGTAAACAATACTTTAATATTATTAATTCCTGGTAGGAAACATAAAATACAAAATTGAGAAAGCGAGCGAAGAATGAGTGACAAAATACATTCTCTACCAGAAGTTCTACGTACAAGGAGCAAGTGTTTGACCTAAACTGGAGAAATCTTCGGAACTAAGTAATGAAAAAAATGTGAAAAGTTGTGTTGTGAAATTTAAAAATAGACAAAAAAATGGATAAAATTAATTTTAAGGAAGACGACTTAATGTCGAAATCCTACAGACATTATAACGCCTGAGCACCTGTCTAGTCGTTGCTAGTACTAAAATTGGTAGAAGTTTATCAAACTAATACCACGATACATGTAATATAATATTACATGCCAATATAGGTTAGCAAGAAGTGAAAACTTGTGGTATTGTTAACCTATAATTCAAGTGTATAGCCATTGAGTGCTAAAACTGATAGTTCAAAACAAATCAGATAGTACATGTAAGATGTACTATAGTTAAATCAGAAAAATTGTTCTCAAAAATCAAAGTTAAAATCGTGAAGCGAAGTAGAAAAGCTAGAAAAAATTTAAATTTACCTAGGTAGGAGAATTTTATTAATTACGGTAAATAGAAGAAACATAAACAAGAAAGAAAAGAAAGAGGAAAGTACTGAATACCCATAAGGCTGGTTTTCAGAAAGGTGATTAAAATAATCTAGTAAAAATATAAAACTTATGGTTTTAAAGTTTTAGTTGTCAAAGTTTTGAGGTTATGGCTTCTTATCCAAGGTGGTAGGAAAAGATTAAACCAAATTGAAGTAAAGAATCGTATAGGTATTCACAGAAAGCACAAAAGAAAGAAGAAAAATACAAACACAAAAGAAGAGAAGAGACGGTGTTGTTGTCTATCGTTATGAGAATCCACAAGTAAAATTATAAGTAGAGGTAAGTACTCCTGTTCAGAAAGTTGAACAAAGGAAAAAGAAATAATTATAATATTTTTACATTTGTAGGTTCTCATCATCTGGTAACGTAAGCTACCGGATGTTATTTTGTTCCCACCCCTGAACCTTCGTGGATCTGAAGAATGAAGGAATAGAAAGTTATAGATCCAGCCGGAAAATACATAAAAAACAAATAACATTTTACTAAAGTTACCGCTGTACGATAATAATGAATACTGTACGTTATGCAAAAGATTGACCCGCGCATTCTCACTGGAGAAAAAGTCTGGCTAGCAAGCGATGGTGAGGAAACGTACTTATTAAAGGTTAGTATTTGAGAAAATTTTCTCAACGTTAAAGAAAATATTTACATAATAACAATTTAGGGCAGTGTATATCTCACAAGTAAGATAACTTATAGGTAAGATATGAAAAAGAAATCTTTTTGATAAACAGATCTCAAAAAAATTGTTAATGAAGAAAATATTTTTAGAAAATATTTCCAGAAAAATATAGCTAAATATTTTTACTAATTTACAACTTCATTAAACTAATATTTACAATATGTACAGTACTTAAGTAATGAATGATAAACATATGTGATATGTAGATAATTCAGTGATACTAAAATTAAGGGGTGCATGAATTATTAGTGAATAAAATGCACGAAGGACTTAATGAATAAAGCGTTAAGGACTTAAAGAATAATGGATAGAGGACTTAACTTAATAATGCTTAAAGGACTTAAAGAATAATGGCCATTTTATATACAAAATTTACAAGAGAATCATCCTCGAAAGAGGAGCGGGAGGAAATTTTTTTTAATTTCCGGATGAGTGAAACAATTCACTCAAAATATAGTTAACTTTGAAAGTTAATCAGATAAATCCCATCGTTAGAGATTTACGAAGCAAAAAATTATCGACACGCGATGGTACGTACTAGTACCAAAAAGAAATTGCGTAAGCTTTGCTTACTGGTATACCAAAAAAATTGTTTTTGGTGGCTCTGCACCAAAAAATTATTATAATTATTGTATAATTTAAGGAAATTTGCCAAAAATAAGCACTCAAAAAAATCAAGAGACATAAAATAGGTATTTTTATTAAGGTAGTTGAAATTTCAGAAAAGTTATGATTTTTATAAAAATTACGAACTGTATTTTTCCAATTCTCCCAATCAAAAATGTCAGTTTTAGGTTTAACTTTGAAATTTGAGAAAATATGTTTATTTGAGTCATTTCTGGAATGCTGTTTAAACTTAGAATTAAAAATTACTCGGCCTCTAGGATTATTTTTCTGCCGTGGGCCTGATAAAACAGCAGAAAACCTTTCTAGTTTTTTGGATTGCACACTGGGCAAGTCTTAGAAGTAAAATTAGGTTTTCCACATTGGAAACAAAACCTATTTCGAGCTTGTCTACACTCGTGAAAGCTATGACCTTTCTTTTGACAATTCCAACAAGAAATAGAAAATTTATTATTATTTGATGTACCCGGAACAGCATTTTCTTGATTCAAATTATTATTTAGACTAATATTTTTGTTACTTTTGCTTTTAGAATTGAAATTATTTTTATTTTTAGGTGATGGAGGATTTTCTACATATGCCAAGTCAGTTTCGAGGACACATGCTTTAGGAGTTGGAGAATAATAATTATTTTTCATTTGTGTGGCCAAATCTATTTTCTTGCATAAAGTTAATAGTTCGGCTGTATTTTTAATATCTGTTAAAGCTAATGCATGAATATATTTAGGCAAAATGTTACGTCTAATTATTTTTAACTTCTCCTCTTCACTTAAAACAGTATCTAAACGATTAAATAAATTTTGCATTGTAGCAACAAAAATATTTATGGACTCTGACTGTCCCTGTCTACGAGATTTTATCTCATCTAACAATTTTTCATCATAATCGCATACTAAAAAAGCGATTTTAAGCTGTTCTTCAAGCTCTTGCCAATTGGATACAATAGATCTGATTGACCGATAAACAATTAAGGCCTTGTCAGTAAATAAATCAATACTAGACTCAAATAATTGTTGTTCCGATACATTCCTAGCGGCAGCAAGTTCTTTCACTCGTTCCAGAAAAGCTTTTAAATTTGACTTTCCGTCAAACTGAATTCCCCATTTATAAACTGGGACATATTTCTTGTCAATTGGGTAATTAATAGGTGAAATATTTTCTAATTTAGGAATAATTTTAATTTCTAACCTTGCATCAATTTCTTCGCAAGATGCGACTGAGTCATCTTTAAATTCCTGCAGGTTAATATTTAACTCTGTTGGTTCTTCCGGAACCACGAATCTATGCACTCGATTTGTTAGGCATATTAAACGATTTGAAATTATTAAATAGGATGTGTCCTCTTTGCATGCTGAAAAATCGTGAACTAAAGCAAGTAGTTCAGCGATAGTGTTGGTGATTTCAGTTTTTTCTGTTTCAACATCGAAGCTAGGATCTTTTAATGATTGAAATTCGCGTTTTTGCTTTTTTAATAAATTGTCTAATATCATCCGTTTTATATCTAAAGTTTTATTAGATGCCTTAACATTTCGAATACGTAGTTCATAATCTACCTCAGATTCCGTTAAATATCTTACACAAAATGGAAGTTCCATGTTAACAAGAAATGTAAAGAAGTAAATTAAAAGTTTTTATTAATAACCCAACTGGCAATAAATTGTATGTTTAAAATAGCAAATGAATGTAGTCTTATCTGTTGTCAAGAGATAAAAAAAAACACAAACAATTTTATCTATCAAATAAAAAACTGTTGTTTCAATTTTAACTTTCCAGAAATAAATCAAATTAAACACTTTAAGCAGCAAAATAATATTTCAGGTAGGTATAATTCCACAACTTCACTTTCACTAATAAAGAATATTTTAAGAAAATATTTGGACTTGTAAAATATTTGATATTTAAGGACGCAAATTTTCTGTATACCATAGAATTCAATTGTTGTAAGCAAAAATATATATAATAAAAAATTTTAGACAAAATGAAATATAAGCAAAAATATGACTCGACTTAAGAAAAAAATTATTTTCTTACCAAAAATTTAAAAATTTGTCTCATATACAATACATTCAAAAATTGGGGTTTCACTTCTCTTACTACTCTTACTATATAAATATGTTTATTGAATTGAGCTCTACACATTTGTCACCAATTATATTGTTTCGGGCCCCACACGTTGGTCGCCAATTATGTTACCTCCTTTCTCTTATTATTTATTTTTGAGAAAGAATTGAGGCAACATGTGCGGACGACTAGCTGGTTTAAGCCGGAGCAGAGAGCCGTGGGTCCAGAGCATTCGTAAGAGTGGAGAAACTTACCCTTTCTGACATGTACAGCATAAGCGACAGATTTCTGTTTATTTCGAGAAAAGGAGACAAAGAAAAATTGATGTTAAATTGGGCACCATCTATAGTAAAATAAGCAAAATAGTCTCTTTTTCTCGAATAACCAGTCTGCTATAGATCAGACTGAAATTGTTGGTAAGAGAAATAAAAAGATGTTTAAAATGAATGACAAAATATATTACATAAAAAAATTAGACAAATCGGTTTGAGACAAATTGAAATGTGAAAAAAATATATATATATAAAAAAACAAATTGATACCAGTATCCTAGGTGGTTTATGGCTCAGGTGGCTGGTTCTGGGACAGCAATCCAGGCCCACAATTGTCTCTTATTGCAAGAATTCTAAATTTTTCTTGGCAATTTACGTCTCTCAATGAATGGGGTGAAAATTGTAGGAAATTTAACCAAATATAAGCACATACAAAGTTTATGCAAGTTATTTATGCAAAATTTAAGCAATGTTAGCTATGCAAATATAAGCTAGTTAGCTGTACAAAATATATTTGAATTAGCTGCACGAAACATTAAGCTAGCTATACAAAGCTGCAGGAAATTAATTTAAGCTATACAAAAGTAATCTGATTAGCAGTACAAAAGTAATTTTAGCTAAGCAATAGTAATTATTAGCTATGCACGAGTTATTATTAGCTATGCACGAATTATTATTAGCTATGCACTAGTTTTTATTAGCTATGCACGAGTGAGCTGATTTCTTAGACTATAAATTGCCAAAAAAATGAAAAGGAAAGAGAAAAATATTTTTACAACCATGTGGTACATATAGTATTTTAACTACTTATTAAATTAAAAAGAATTGACTTTGAATTCAAAATTTATTTTAAAAATAATTGAAATTATATCAAAGGCAAAATTTGAAGATTAATTAAAATATTTTAATGAGT
The DNA here is from genome assembly GCA_963675555.1 of Leptura quadrifasciata. NCBI lineage: Eukaryota > Metazoa > Arthropoda > Insecta > Coleoptera > Cerambycidae > Leptura > Leptura quadrifasciata. Next base: position 105,163,590 of record OY776676.1, read on the forward strand.
ATAATGAAATGAAATTACCTGTATGTTCAACACTTTGTAACTGGGATATAAAAATTGTAATATCAATTACTGAAGTCCATAGTTAAAAATTATAATGTTTGAATCAGTACAAAGGCTGCAAGCAAATGACTTCCTGGTGAGTTTTACTGATAAGGTAAACTTTTTATCCTGTTTACTGGAAAACAACGCTACCAAAAAAATGTGAGAAATCTAATTCCCTATTGAAATTGAAAGCTATAAAATATAAAAATCGTACAAGTATGGCCATCTGTCAGTGGTTAATTTAAGCGCACCAACTTGCCTTGTAGATTCCCATACTCAACTAAAGTAGTGGCATATAATCGATAAAAGGAATCTATAATAATAGTTTATTTTCCATGCCAGCTGATTTGCCTTTGCAATTTCTATTTTATACATAACAACAAATATTAACAGATGTAAATAAGTAGTAAAACGTATTGATATTATTGATAAATCAGTAACATATTACATGTTCTAGGATTTACTATATATAGAATGAGAGAAGGTAAGGAAAATAACCATATGTACTCCATAGTAAACAAAAATATAAAAATTGAAAAATAGATATCTGATGTAACTAAATTTTGTAGACAAATTGTTTCCTGGGATAATAATGCTGTATTACAACGGATATGAGATACATAATAGTGTTAATAGAAAAACAGGACTAAGTTCCTAAGATATAAAATTAAGTACATAAAACAGTGCGACATGGTTTAGCAGTTATACATGTAAAATTCTGTTAGTTGAAAACAGTTTCACCTGCAAAAACTGAATCCAAAAAATACACAGGTCGTGCTAACTATCCACAAAACACTAGTTTTTAAATAAAACTGTTAAATGGACATAGGCCATGTAACAAGACGTACAGGTTGTACAAGTTGGGTGACAGGCACGATCCTTGCGGGACGCCCGCACGAATGTCCCGTCGAGTTGACAGTTTGTTATTCACCCGAACCTGCAGGGTTCTACCCGTCAGGAACTAGTGAATGAGTTTGGTGATGTGCGTCGGGAAGTTGTAGCGGTGGAGTTTGTAGAGTAAGCCCGGGATTCAGACGGTATCGAAGGCCTTCTCAATATCGAGGAGCACCATGGCGGTGCTCTTCCCGAGGTTGTATTGCACCTTTACGTCGTTAACCACCCTAACGACTTGTTGCACCGTGCTCCTCCCCCTCCTGAAGCCGAATTGGGACTCGTCGTCGATGTGGAGTTCATCCTGAACAGCATCGAGTCTGATCAGGATGACCTTCTCCACCAACTTGGAGATCGCCGACAGCAACGAGATGGGCCTGTAGCTGCCGACGAACCGCGCGTTCGTCTTCGGCTTCAGGCTTCGGCTTCTGACATACGAGTCAGATGTGTTGGCACTGAGCTACCTGCTCGTTTCTATTTGATGTGACAATAACTAACTAAGTAAAACAGCTCTAAGTTATTTAATCTTTATTAGTAACTACAATTTTAAAAGTGTTTTTGACACTAGTGTTAAAAGTGTTTTTGACACGTAATATTATAAAAATCAATTTTTAGTTCACTTTATCTATGAATTAAAAATGTAATTTTTAATGGCAGTTTTACAAAAAACACCATTGCAGCACATATCATCCCTGCCATAAATAACTTTCAATTTAGTTCTTAATTTCTCTTTGACTATTAATTAAAGCATTATAAGCAACAAAACAGAAAAGCTTATTTCGCTCAGAACACGCCCAGAACCCACACATCCATGAAAACTTATCATATGTATTTTCTTTTTAAAAATATCTATTAAATTGTCTTATTTTGCCCACAGTAGTTTTTTTTATGTTTAATTCCAGAATAGGCCTTCCTAATTTTTTTATACTACTTTATCCTCATAGCTCAGTGGTCTGTTACTTATGAGACTGAATTTACATAAATATCACCAAAGCAGTGTACACTGAACTGTGCCCACATAGAGCATAAGGGGGGGGGGTCGTTGCCATAATAACATCATAAACAAAATCTAGCCAGATGCAGACACATGACGTGGTCTCTGTATACATACTCTCTGTGCACTTTGGGACGTAGATATTGGCAAACTCAAGTTGTAACGTAGCACTATCATCGGAAATTAGTTTTGGGGTTTAGTAGGTATGTCGATAAAAATGTTAAAATAGATAAAAATAAATAGAAATTAACTAGCTAACTGAATTTGTTTTGGGGGGCATATGCCCCTGTGCCCCTTAGTAGCAGGGGCCACTGATATAAACATAGAGTCCCTCCTGAATCTTTTATCACTATCTTTGCATCGTCCTCGAAAACAAGCTTAATTTCAATGCACATACAGAACTCAAAAAGAAAAATATGAGTTCAGGAGCTCCACATTGTAAAAGTTTTTAAAAAAACTGAAAGTAGCTGAAACATTTGCAGTCAGGAAAATAACTAAGATTCCATATCCCAATAATAATCCACTTCATAACCACCCAACTCCCCACTTTTCCTGGTCCAACTGACCAGTATAGCATCCATCAAAGAATGACTCGTCCAGTTGTCTACAAGATTTGCCCAAAACCCTCTAAACATAGAAACAAAGAGAAAATATTGTATTAAAAGAACTCTAGGAATCACAACAAGACAAAAACATCCCCAACATACCTTCGACAAAACTTATTAAATTGTAAATTATATTAATATTATAACGATGGGCAGAAGGACCTCGGTCAATAGACGTTGAATCAATTTTGGTTCAATAAATTAATTTTGATGTAAATAGCAGGAGCAAGTGCCAACCGCACTACCGCCACGGCAGATACAAGCTGACGGGAAACACTACTTAGACTACAGCGATGTTGATTTAAGGACGAGGGTTAGCCTTAACACTAAGGCTAACGCCACAGCCACAAGATCTAGCAAGAATGGGTTTATTGTTCTATGATGAACTTCCAGAAAATATCAACATTTTTATTTATTTATTTGTTTATTGCATACACTATTTAAAAGTTAAGGTACCCAATTATAGAACAGGGATAACAGAGTAAAAAACATAATATAGGTATAATACATAATACGTGATATCACAGAAAAGTCAGAAAGGTGACAATAAAATACAGGCAATGTAAACTACAGATAATTAATACATAAGTGACAAATGTAAAGTAATATAAAATTCAACAAAACAAAACTATTAAGAAAACAAAAGTAGGTAACCAAACAACTACATATTTAATTTAAGATTTGAGATTTTATGTCCTTTATTTGAATTATTGCAGATGGTAAACAAGGGTGAGTTTTTTAAAATGTTGGTATGTGGGGTGGGCATATAGAAAACATATGGTAAATCAACAGTGCCCTGTAGCATTGGTTAAATTCTGATAGGAAATTTTGTGAACCCTATTATCGAGTTTAAAGGTGCTTAATTATATTCATGCACTATGTACATGGTAATCACTGAAGAACCACATGTAGGCAAATGCGACATAAAACAAGTTTACCGTCAAAAATAATTGCTAAGTTTGAAAAATGATATAAAAAAAAATTGTCGCCCGCGGGAAATCTCTCTTCAGGGACTTTGTTGTGGCACTATTAGTTCATACCATGCATGAGGAGCAGTACTACACAACATCAGATTGTAGAAAAGATTTTTATTTTATTTCGAAACAGTTGCTAAATTTACACCTTGTCACAAGGTCCTTGTGCATTATGTCCCTGGTATCACGTCCCGTCGTAGGAAATTTCGTTGCAGTTACGCAATTTACGCCCTGTGGGATGTCTTTTATTGCAGTTACAAAAATTACATCTCGTGGAACGTTCTTCATTGTAGTTACACAAATCGCGCCCCATCGGAGTCACAGGAATTACGGCCCGTTGCAGTTCCAAAAATATTAAATTTTTGTTATAGTTTACAAAAACAACATTTAGCACTCATGTCTCGAGAACTTTCATACCACTTCCAAAAATATCTTCTGACAACATTTCTACATCTCGCACGTGGTTCATGCAAAATAATTTCTAAGTCGGACTTCGTTACAATTCAGCGAAATCCCTTCGAAGAATATTTTTGCTGATTTCTTTGATGTGTTTAGGTAGGTTCTTTGACAACAACACCAGACCTTCAAGCAGCACTGTCTATACATGGAATTCGAGCATTTATGGCCATTAAAAAAACATTGATCAGACAAACGCAGAGCATTTAACAATACCATCTGTTGAGAATGTCTAAGCCCTTTAGAAAGGAATCTACAATCGTTTTCAATAAAATTTTATTGTTTTTCTAAACTGTACAGTTAGTCGCATGTAAGACGGACACACCCTGATATGTAAGTTGTTTGTAGTACTGGAATTTTTCAGTATTGCACAGCCCTAGAACAACTCTATAAGATGATGCATAGTTTTTGGTTATTTCATCTGATGAAGTGTTAACTCAACTTCCACTGAATGAATTGAATAAATAAATCGAATTAGGGTATTTTTGTTAGCGGATGAATTTGCCAGCTTAGTGACTCATTAGGCTAGAAATCAGGGAGTCCTGGGTTCGAACTTTGGCTAAGGTATGGATATTTAATGACATTTTTAATGTGTTACCGAGTTGGTAGCAGCGGAATAGACGAGGTTGTGTGAAAGACAATACGTTTAGTTACTGTACTAATCCTGAGTTCGAGTCGCAGCTACGGTAGATGGCAATGTCGTAGGGAATGGTCTATATGTATGTGTTCTGGTTGAGAGGTGGGACAACTAATGCTAAACTCTGCCAGAAAGGTAATTTAAATAAGACGATTAAAAAAAATAATGCCTTCAGCACCCTGCATAAGATTAATGTTAATAATGTTATCCGCTTTGTACAAACACATGTGCGCAGACACACGTTTATGTAAGTAATATGCCAGCATTGTCATTTGTTCTTGAACGAAAGCAAGATAAATAAAAAAACGCATGTTTTTCAAATTTTTCTATTAATTTTTGCAACAGAACGTATATATTTTATAATCATAACTAAATCTACAAAGCAGTGGCTGCTGCTTGTAATATGGCATATTTATGGTGGCCACAAATTCCTCTGAAGTCATCAAGAGTTAAATCGTCAATAGCGATGCCTCCAAGTCCTTTGCTTTTAACATAAGCAGCTTTAGTTGCGGCAGATTCTGGATCTTCATAACCTATCCATATTCCCTCTGTTTCATCATCAGTAGGAAGATGGTAAGCATATGGACCTAAGAGAAATATTCAAAATGAAAATATATGAAAGCTGTATTTTAATTTTTGTTGCTAAAATTACTTAAAGCTAATACTTTTTTTATGCAGAAAAAGGTTTACAGCAAAACAAAATTAATTGGTCATCGTGTGATCAAAGCTTATGATAGTATAAACAGGGTCGGACTGGCCATAGGGTCACGGTAGCGTTCACATCCAAGAAAATGTTCGATTTATCAACTCCGGTAAGCCAACGCCTCCAAACTCTTACTCTATACTACCTTAAAGCTTGGGGACTTATCAAAAATTTGGAGAAGAATTTGCAGAAACAACTAGATCACTTTGACGACGTTTTGAGTTTATTTGCATTCCAAGTTCAAGAATTAATTCAAGCGATGTTGAAATACTAACCACGCTTCCATTACGGAGAAAATATAAGAAACCGAAAATATCGATGAGTTATGCCAAGATGAAGTGGGACTACTGTGTCCGGACCCAAAGAGATTCTACTCTATTACTATGTTCAAAGTCATCATCAACACGGCTCTAATTAAAATAGATGAAAAATTCAACTACAACGAGCACGAGGATGCCACTCGTTTGGTGGATCCGAAAAATTTCGAAGAAATTGACAACAGCGGAATTCTCCTAATGATGCATTAAAGCCAATTGCCAATGTCAATTGAGAACTACTTTCAAAAGAACTCGATTCGAATATTTTTCGAAAAATTTTAATGAACTACCTAATGCTATTTGGGACGAACACGTTTCACCTAGGCAGCAATACACAAATGATTCTGATTCTCGGAGTGAGGAAGAAAACGAAGAGCGGGAAGAGATCGGCGAAGACAGTTTAGATCAAATAGCAAAAAACGCTATTTGTTTGTCTCGAAGAGGTTCGGATGCCTGCCGAAGTTGCATACCATGTGCATGAGTGCATGTAAACTTTTAACCCAATATAACATACACATCAGTACGTACTCCAACTTATATGTAGCTTATTTTGTAATCCTTACAATTTCGTTTACGCAAGTAACTTGCGAGAGAAGATTTTCCGCGCCGAAGTGCATTAAGACGAGGTTTCCTTCTCTACTGGGACAAGAACTGCTGGACTCGGTGATTATAGTTATAACTATTTATATAAAAACGTATGTCTTTGAAAATAAAAACTTCCAAAAACCTTGTCTATTTGATTGTTATTATCATTTGATTCATTGGTTGACCTGATGGTACCATCTGCCCTGATGCTAGGTGGGCAGCGGGCACTTAAAGTCATAATGCCACTCAGGTCCCATAGGCCCAGTCCGACTCTGAGTATAAATATTAGAGTCGCTTGTTTTACTCTTGGCAGAGAAAGCCACAGAAAACTAAACTCGAAATATTACTTCTTATGGGGATATTTAGAACAGAAAGTATACTCAAAAGATTTTGAAGACGACATAGATTTATTAAAATAAAAAAATTGTGAAAACTGTTGCAATAGTAAATGCAGATGTGATCTCATCTGTGTATGAAGAATTCAGAAAAATGTATACTAGTAGGAGGTCTACATGTAGAATAGAGCTCAACTTAGTTTAATAAAATGTTAGTTTTCTTGAAAAGAGGTCTTTCCTTATTTTGCAACTAAAATCCCTATTTAAGCTGAAAAGCTTAAAATTAAAACGTAAAAAAGGTAGTTTGTTTAAAACCGATTTTATATTTTTAAATTTTTAGAACACTTTGTATAATTTTCCTAAGTTTGACAACTGTTTATGACTTCCTAATATAAGACAAGCAATTTTTTTTATAAAGAATACTTTTTTCTGGGCAAATCAAAAATAATAAAATTTACAAATGTGTGGTACCTCATCCGGAGACACACTGTATATAACCAGATATGTTATAAAAAAGAATTAAAGGTGTTAATCAAGTATTTGTTGTAGTAAATAATATTTATGGAAAAATATGCATGAAAACATTTTTAAGGTCGTACGAACCCCTTCTTTTGGTGGAATCTGGTACTTTTTTGAATGGACTAGGAGACGATCCGCCTTTAAGGCCTTGTTGAGGTTGTACTTTGGTGCAGATTTCTGGATAACTTAGAAGTCCAGCTTCTTTTGTTAGAGGACCAGGTTCGCCAGGGCCCTCAAGCCCTGTTAAAGGAACTTGATCTACTGTAGAATCGCTTTCCAATTTCCATGTTCTACCGTATGTTGGAATTCCCAGAAAAATTTTATTTGCGGGGGCACCATTGCTGATCCTGAAAATTATTATTTCATAAAATTACTTATTCTTACTCCATAATAATACAACATATAAATATAGTTATGCTTGACATGAAGACAATATTTTTTACCGATTAAACAGAATCATGCTTGGAAGTAAATTTTGAGAAAAAATATATAGCCAAGTATATTTTATTATAGAAAATTCATTTTACAACCAGATTCACAGAAATAATTAATTAGGAATTATTTCAAAAATAATTAAAACATTTATGATTTCTCAATTTGCTATTCATTTGATATTTAAATAAATAAAGGAGTAAAAAAACTATCTTACTAAATATGGATTTTTTTGAAACTTGAAGATTATGTTCTGTCAAATTAACAGATCAATAAGAACGTGCTGATATAGTTATAGAACCCATAGTCCATTGTTTATGTACATTGGAGCTTGCAAATTATACTTTTCTTTGATGATTTGTGGGAAAATAGGGGGTTACGACAAGTGTAAATTCAAGTTTTCAACCGCTCTATATTCGTGGAAACGCCGCCATTGTGAAAAATCGGTCTCGGGTGGATGCAATTCGTCAGTATACTTTCTCATTACTCCATATGCACTGAATATATATTTGATTTTCTAAAACCTTTTAGTAGAACGTAAAATTTCCTTGAACGCAATTTTTCCTGGCCACGTCTTACCCGACGAGAGATTTGCGAGGGGTTTTAATTTGAAATATGTTTTAAATTACGTAATATTTTTGAGGTGAGGGGATGCGAAAAAACAAAAAATTTAAGACCCTTCCTGGGGTCGCCTCTGGTGATTTGGTGAAATATTTTTGAAAAATACCTTTTGGATACAAATTACATGACAATTTTTATTTAAAATAGATTTTGATTCATTGAAAAAAATTTTTAAGCCCTCCCTAAAGCCGCTCCTGGTGTCCTGACGAGAAATTGGCAGACGACCTTTTTCTTCCAATGTTCCTTTCTGAATGTTATTTAAAAAAAAACAATGATTCGACAAGAACTTGTTTTTGGGTCCTTCCTGGGCCTCCCGCCTCTGGCTATCTGACAAGTTTGCAAAAAACCTTTTTGTAGTTATTTTTTTGTAACCTAAACAATTTTCATATAATTTTTTTTTCATTAGACGAAAATTTGTTCTCGGGCACTCTCTGACCTACTACTGTCATCGATAAGAAATTTACAAAAAGCGTTTTTGGTATATTTTTCTTCCTAAACACTTTCTATATGAAATTTTTTTAATTCGACGTCGTAAACCTGTTGTTAAGCCCTCTCTTAAGCCGTCCTTCGCTTCATGTCGAATTTGTAAACATCATTTCGATACAATTTTCCATCCTAACTATTATTATTTTATAGATTCGACGAAAAATTATTCTTTGGTCCAGACTGGAGCCGCCCCTGGTGCATCGATTTCACCAATATTCACCTTGTACTCCCTTGGTCTTATGTTTAAAATTTCAGATATCCACGTTGAGCGGTTTACGAGAAAAACGTATTACCTACAGACAGACTGACAGAGAGACAGATAAACACACAAACGCTATGCCAATTCGGGCATATTTACTATTTTCTGGCTTTAAAACGTTCATGTTCATCGTAATCTAGAATTTGGATTTTTTTTATTAAGCAAATACTTAGATGAGAAAGTAAAAAAAATTGGTCTCGGATAGTTGCACCTCAGTAGTACCTAGTTTCTCATCATTATATATTTTTAATTTTTTAAACATTTTTGATAGAACGTAAAATTAACGTAAACGCATTTTTTCTTTGCAACGTTTTATATGACGAACATTTGCAAAGGGCGTTTTGGTAACAATTCCACGTATTAAAATCAGCTTCTAATTAAGATATTTTTAAAATTACGTCAATTTTCTGGGTGAGAAGGGGATTCACAAAAATTTGGGCCCCTCCCTGAAGCCGCTCCTGGTGCTTTGGCGAGAAAATTGCAAATTGAGCCGGTACTGTTACTTTTGAGAGAAATTAAGAAACCCTTTTCGTAACAGTTTTCTATTCTAAACAATTTTTCTATTAAAACAGTTTTTGATTCCATGGTACACTGGAGCCAGCCATATCTGATCTCCAACAACAAATTTACAATGGTTCATTTCGGTCCAATTGTTCATCCTAAATAATTTTTATTTGAAATATTTTTAGACTGGACATTTTTGCTCCTGTCTAGAGGCGTCCCTGGTACTCACAAATAGCGTTCTTTCTTGAATCCCCAGGTCTTATATCTAAAATTTCAGATTTCCACGTTAAGTCGTCTTCGAGAAAAACGTATCACACACAGATAGATTCACAGATGCACAGACGGTATGCCAATTTGGATATACTTGGCATGTTTTGTTTTTAGAACGTCCACTTTCATCAAAATTTTGAATTTGAATTTTTTCACTATTAATGAAAAAGTAAAAATAGTTATCGTACTTGTAGTACATGAAAAAACTGCAAATTTCATATCAGACGTTTTCGAGTGTAGTTAATATTTAGTTGTACACTAGTTGTATACACTTACGAAAATCATACTTTTGAACTTGGTTAAAAAAACGAAAAATTTTACTAAATTCTACTTCATAATTACTTCCACGTCCAGTGGAAGTATAGTACCGCAAAACAAATATTTCTTTTTTTGAAATAGGCTTAAAATGTCATGAGATTTTAAATTTGAGCGAAAAAAAATTTCCAGTCTGTCTGTAACTTTTTTTGTGCGCACGTTTACTCTGGAACCGTTTATGATATTAACTTCAAATTTGGTACACTTATGTTTTATGACGAAATCTGGAACTAGATTATATTTTGATCGAATTCCGTTGGAGGGTTCGGGGGTAAATAGGGTAAATAAAGGTAGATAGGCAAAGCAAGCAGGTAAGAGTCCAGAAAATATACGAAAAGTCAAGGTCTCAAAATTTTGTTTGGCATCGGCCACCCCCTACTATCATTTCCATACCACCCCCACACTATTATGAAAGGGAGTAGAAAAACCAAAAATGTGACTTAGTGTGTATACAAGAACGAAACGTCTCAAAAATATTTTTTGGCGTTAGCTACCCCCTCTTCTACCCCCACCCTATTTTTAAAAGGAGGAAAGAAATTGAATTGGGAGTTAGTACCAAGGGACTCTAAATTTTTTTTAGCATTAGCCACTCCCTCTACCACCCCCACGTCACCCATTAAAGGGAGTAAAAAATTAAATTGGAATTTGGTGTGTGTGTACGAGAACCAAGGGCGTTTAAAATTTATTTTGGCATTTTTGGGACTTAAATTTACATTCGCGGTGGTACCCCTCTACGACCCTTTAAATTTTCAAAAAAATATACAATTTGCAAGTTAAAGCATTTTCTAGAAATATTATCATCGAAATTCCACTAAATTAAAATAATTTGATGTAGACTAGAAAACTTACCAGTACTTTACCCAGGCATCTACATTTTCATCATTTCTTCTATCAATAAGTTCATATAAAGGTGATGGAAAATCAGCTAATTTTTTATTACGTTCTGGCGTATAGAAATCAAACGCATGAAGAACAATAAAGTCAAGATTAGGAGCCAGAGCCCTTGGGTCATAATACACTAAAAATGTAATGATATATTATATTTTTTGAAGTAATACGGAAAGAATATAATGTGATCGAAGATGACTGATTAAATTGATTATTTGGCATAATAGGCTGGGGCTTTTGAAAAAACAAAAAATTATTAACAGGCAAAGACCAGCCGGAGAATTTAGTTGAGGTTATAACTTATAGATAAAACAAAAATTAAACACGAGATAAAGTGAAATTGTGAAATGGGGGTGCTGTTTAGGGGTTGAAAGTGTTTTTTTCGGAGAAACGCGATCTCCTAGTTGTCGTTTACGAAGGTTGTAGGTAATAAAAAAATCTAAAACTTTCACATCAGGCATTTTTCAACATCATATCATCATTTAAAATTTTCTGAGAAAACGGCGGAAAACCGATTTTTCGTTTTTTTATTTTATTCTCTCGTAAAAATAATTCAATTCACATGAAATTATGTGAAAGTATACTTTTTTGCATTGAATAAGCATTATTTTTTGGAATCTGGGAAATAAGTAGTTTCCGAGATATTTACATTTTTATAAAAAAATCAAAGTTTTCCGCGGAAAACTTTATTGGTGTTTTTTTTTATTTAAATATTTTATCCGGGCTCATTTTAACGGTTGAAATGTCTAGTTTAAAATGGTCTATATATGTTGATGGTTTATTTTTCATGAAACCGCTTAAAATTGAGAAAAACCAAAAAAATGAATTCGAATCACGAATTTTTAAATATTTTTGTAAATAATGGATTAAATTTCAATGTAATATTACCAGAGTCAAATGAATTTAAATGAAGAAAGTGGGGGAAACCTAAACCTAACCTAAACCTAAGTTTTTCATGGCATTGCACTGTACCGTACTAAAAGTCGCTAGAGTTAAGTCTCACTGGCCCCGTGTGCATTTTTATTAATATATATTTTACTATTTTTTCACTAAATAAATGGTATAACGATGAATCTGTTTTAGGTATATTTTTTTATAAAAATAAAAATATAAAAAATATAAAAATAAAAAAAAATTATGAAAAATTATAAAATTCTAATGAACTTTAGATCTTTTGCATTCTGGTTGTTCTTCTTCTTCATCAATAAAACTTTCAAATTCCGAAGGATCTTCGGGATTATCGACGTCTTCGAGCTCTTCAATTTCAATATCGAGACTTTACTGGCCCTTCACAGATAACCTCTTCCGAATCACTCAACTGTTCAAATATTTCTTTATCTCTATTTGAGCAGTTTTCATGACAATTACTGCATAAATTGGTACATTTTAAGCCGTGTTTTCGGCAGCCACATCTTTGTTTATTACAACCGCTTTCACAACTGCAGCTAATACTTTTTAATAATTTTTCGGGAATTAAGTCCGAACTGCCTGGGACAAATTTGGGCACGAGTCTACCTAGAGCTTAGCTGTAGTAGCTTTTAGCTGAACTTCGCCCATGTATTAAATAGTTGTTATACTGTTTAATTCAATAAAGTCGATTATTATTATTATTTCTTAGTTACCAGTTGGTAATGCTCAAATCTTAATTGATTTCATGACGTATATATTTTTTAAATTTTATAAATATCGGCTATAAGTTGAGATCCATTTTTACAATAGTTATTTGGTCTGGACACGTATCGCTGTAAATCGCAAAAGAACACTTTCAACCCCTAAACAGCACCCTCATTTTACAATTTCACTTTATCTCGTGTTTAATTTTTGTTTTTTGTCTTAATTATAACCTTAACTCAATTTTCCGGCTGGTCCTTGCCTGTTAATACTTTTCTTTTTTTTAGAATTCATAATTCGCTTTGGCACCAGCCTATAAGTCATCGTAATAAAGTATCCAATTGAAAACCAATTTTTAACTGACCATAGAAGAGGAGGTTTTACAATTGATCTTTGTATATTTATTTATTTCTTCATCCACTTTTTCTTAACATTTATTTAACGTCGGTCTATTTCCGCTACAGAGGCCTATCACCGACGCCTGGAATTTTGCCGAACCTCTTCCCTTACGAAGAGTAGGGATTTTTTACTTGCCTAACATTTAATAGACAATGGACCGACGGATTTACATCCCCTCCGAAGGATGGTATATCACCTACACAACCCTCGCCTAAGGTTGCATAGCTTCCGCGCATACACTGATATACAAGCCGCTGGAAGGTATGTGAGGCGAGGACTGAACACGCACTCGCCTCTCAGGTTTTGTAAAAATTAAATATGTTTCCAGGAAAATTGGATCTGAGACTCCTGAGGCAGTGTGTGCACTTTATTTCTTGAAAAATTCGAAGTTCAGGGGGATTCCTCGAAGACTGCTGGACAGGGTCTGAGACTACACCCTGTGTATTAAAATAACGACACTTGTTTTTAAAACAATTTACAAGATTTATTTAGGTACGTGAACAGAGTTTCGAACGTAATTTATTTATTTTTTCACAATAGTATTTTGAAGATAACTTTTCGACATAACATTTCGACTAGAAAGTTATTTAGTTATTTTTAAATTATTTATTTTAATTCTGGAAAAATTTGCTTGATTTAATTTAGCACGAAGGCAGGTTTATTTTAATTTTAATTTAAAATTTAAAACAATATTTTACAAGGGTTCACCTTGGAAGTAGCGCAGGCACTGTATACAAAAATCACGAGTAACACCGAAGAAACTAACTTGCTTCGAGCTCGTGGAGCTCGGCTATTTATACCTTCAGAAATGTTGCGTTTGGCGCGCCCCGTGTAGTCCAGCATCCCGTTTTAAAAGAGCTGGATCCGGCACCGTGTAGTCTGGATCGGCTCGATTGCGTAAGATTGCACAACATTGTGCAACCTCTTGCTAAAGATTAAAATTTTGAAATAAAAGTTATATGGAAAAATCGGTCTTGAGAAGGGGAATTTTTTGGTATAAAAAGAATTTTGATATCGGTATTAGTTTGGAAGTTATTAAGGTTTTATTGATAGGAAATTAAATGTTTTCGAATTGACCCCGTAAAGTCGAAACGAAGGTCCGATGTTTACGAGTTGGGAAGATATTAAAACGGTACGATAGGCGGGCTGTGTCTGGAAATAAGATAAGATAAGGGGGTTAAAGATAATGTCGATATGGAATGCGATATACGAGATGTGACTGAAAAGTAAGAAAATTCAAAGTAGAAGCGGGTGGTATAATTTGACGAATTGATGGGAGTGTGGTATCGGGAAGTACGGAGAGTAAGTTGAGGTATACGGGGGGTGGTCGAAAAGTGTTGAAATTAAAAACGTAACATATGGCTACGGAATGGTAACGAATCGAGACAGAATATCGTGAGTATGGGCTTAAAAGGCGATTTTGATGAGGTTTAAGATTATACGGGGCGGATATTTTTAAGGTGGTTTTAACCTCACCACAATAAAATTGTGAGAGGTTACTAAAATTAGTTCAAAAACGAAAATTGAGACAACATCAAATCTTTACGTTTTGAGGTCCTAGGAACCCAAAAAAGTGGTTTTTGAAAAATGTCTGTGTGTGTGTGTGTGTATGTGTGTTAGCACGATAGCGCCGAAACTACTGAACGGATTTGAATGAAACTTTGCATGTGCGCTTCTTTAGTGCCCCAGAAGATCTTTGGTTGAGATCGGATTACGTTTAGTGCCGTTTTGACGCAATAAGTTGTTTATTTTATAATAACTTTCAATTTGCAATGGATTTTGAATGACTTTGAGTTCCGAAAGGGCGAATTTGGGTGTTTGGTGTTGTTTGACGATGAATTGAGAGTTATCGGTTATGTCTGTATTTTTCCAGAATTATTTTAGAGAAATTGTTTATTTTAGTTAATATGAGTATTGCAACGACTTTTTTATCGCTTTTGACATGGTATACGATACTTTTGATTTATTTTCAAATTTTTGGAAATTTTTATATTTCTTATATGGCTGATAGTAAGGAAGTACTATAACAGGACACGGTCTTCTTTGAAATGGTCGCCCATCCAAGTACTAACCGCGCCTAACGTTGCTTTACATCGCATATCGAAGTATGTACATAGTAAAGACGCATCTACGCTCGCTCCCTTCATTCATTGTGTTGGATTAATAGATATTTCTATAAAATTCTATAGTTCCATTCTAGTTTTAGGGTAAAGCGAGCACAAACCGAATACTAAGTTTTTTAAGTACTTTTCATTATTACCCGCGCATCCGCCATTTCTTGAAATTTACATCACTTATCTAATGATGATGGTTTTTTTCTCGTATTCCGCATTCATTACTATCCGGTTGGTTTAAACGAATTCTAGGAGGTTTTTTTAAACTTCATAATATTGTTCGACGATGATTTCATTGTAGTTCATCAAATTATGTCCAGTACGCTGAACATACTAAGTTTTCTATTCACTTCTTTCAGTACTACTTTGGTTATTTCTCGGCAAATTTGCACAATCCAACTTGGATTGTTCAGCATATTAGTGAGGATATGTAAATGGGATAAAAATCACATCATATTTTAAGAGTTGACATAATTATAGATAAGTAAAAGTAAAATTTCAAAACTTGACATAATTTTGTAAACAAGAAACTACTATACGCATTTTTTTTACAATATTGTGCTTCATGTAGAAACTAAATAATAATTTGGTCACAGTTAAATGGTTGAAGTAAAAACAAAAAGAAATATAACCCCGTCAAAAAATACACAAATACTTTTCCTCTAACACTATTTTAGAACGTATGGTCGTGAGCAAAAAAAAAAAATAGAACAAGTCTTATAACGGTATTTTGCAAAAATCTACTTGTGTACATCTAACTTTAATATTTGTGACATTGTCAGTTAGTTGTCATAATTTATTGCAAGTGAGCAAAAAACTAATATGCCTCATATAAGCTATTGCTATTGCTAAAGCAGAAGATGGATGGTCAACGAGACAAATTTCACTGCGTTATAATATTGACAAAAATTCGGTAGGAAATATTTTAAGAAAGTACGATTAGTAGAAATCCTGAATCAGGGCGACGAAGGATTTGAACTCAACAACAAGATTTGCAATTGGTAAATGCTTTAGTAAAAAATCAATTTCACTCAGTTATTTAGGCTGCTGAAGAAACGAATTTTCCTGGATCGAGTAGTACTGGTCGCCGGCGAGTAAGAGAATCGGAGCTACGCTGTCATGAAGCAGCACAGAAATACTTAATTAAACCTGAACATAAAGAAGCTCGAGTAGGATTTGCGTTTGAATTTTTAGCGCATGATGTAAATTTTTGGAACAATGTAATCTTTACAGACGAAAAAACTTTCCAGTCAACACACAGCGGTCGTTTTCGTGCTTACCGCCCTCCGAATACTCGATTCGATGAGAAATATATATCTAACAATGATAAAAGTGGTAGATTTTCCGTCAATATGTGGGCTTGGATATCGGCACGTGGTCCTGGTGTTTTGTGGCATATTGAGGAACGATTTAATAGTGAAACGGATATTAGGATTTTAGACAATATTATGCTCCCTTCTGTGTCACAATTTTTTCCTAATAATGAGTTCATTTTTCAACAAAACAATTGTTCCGTTCATACTGCTCATACCGTAATTAACTGGTTTCAAGATAACAACATCTATGTTCTTAACTGGCCCAATAATAGTCCAGATTTGAACCCTGTGGAAGAAGTACGGGGACTACTCGTGAGAAGTATCTAAAAACGAAATGTGAGACCACGGAATGCCGAAGAATTACTGGAAATAATAAATAATGCATGGGAAAATATTATTACTAAGGATTATTGTATAAGGTTATTTAATTCTATGCCAAACAGACTTATAGAAGTTACATTAGAAAAAAAAGCTGTCCTATTTTTTTCTGCTCACGACAGTACACGTTCCACAACTAAAAATTATGTTCGAATAAATGTCATTCCAACACACTATGTTGGTATTATTCCAACACACGAATAATAAATATCATTTCAACTTTCCAACATACTGTGTTGGAATAATACCAACACAGTGTGTTAGAATGGCATTCTAACACAGTGTGTTGGAATGATATTTATTCCAACATATATTTTTTAATGACACAATTGTATAAATAAGCAACTTTTTTTTGGATAATGTCTAAAATTTGGTTAGAGAAAATATAGTCTAAAACACGTTTGACATGGTATATCCCACATTCACGAGCCGTAGTCCTCGCCTTCGGCTCAAATTACAATCTTTTTGCTCGTGTGGAATATGGACCATTCCACAACTTGTTGTAGAATATATTACATTAAATACATTAAATTAAAAGTAGGTACAAAAATACGTCAAATAAATTTATATTAGGTATTAAGATCTAATACTTTTTTACCCTCCACTAGCAAGTATTTCTTCTGTTGTGGTTCAAATTCATGTTCAGTTTTCAACCGCGTTGAACATATAGAAGACGTCTTCGAATAATCAGTAATAGTGATTATGTTTCTACTACTATTTTCTTGGCCGAGCTTAAATATTTCTTAAAAAAAACAACTTAATTTTGTATTTTAGATGAACGTTAAATGCATTTTTCCCTGGTGTCAAACAATGGAGTGGAAAATCACATACTGAAAAGGGTTGCATGTAAATAAACACTGAATTCCTACAAATGAACACTATGTAAACATGCCTAGTAATTTTGTGACAACTCTTGCCATTTTGTAAGATTAATGCCTGAAGTCACCAAAGCTATTCAGGCATAACTCGAGGCTTGTCAAAATAGGTCATGGAAAATGTGTCAATGGCAATGTAATAATTACGAACCTAGTCAATCATTTTCGATCACGCAGTGAAATACCACTCAAAACGATTCTAAATTTGTTGTTTTTACAGACTGGAATTATTTATTCAAAACATAGAATGTCAAGGGATTAATACAAATTTTATATTCATTACCTGTACTGTTAACGTTTGGAAGAACTGTAAGGGAAACAAGAAGGTTATCTGGCCTAAAGGCTGATTTAAGTTCCTTAACAAGAGAAGTAAATTGTTCTCTATGTTGTTCAGCATTTTCGTCAACGACATCACTTGAGAACGTCTTTTTAACAGAACTCCAGAAAGCACCTAAAATAGGAATATATAAACTACAGTAACTTTCAAACATAAAACAGATCAGAAGTCAAATTTTGGTAGTAGAAAATATCTGTAATATTTGATATACAGGGTGTCCCAATAGTGCATCAAAGTCCAATATCGGCCTTATTAGAAGACTTTTGGAAAATTATTTTTTTATGGAAGTGGTACAGTGTCAAAAGGCGCACATTTTAAAAATATTTTGAAATATACAGGGTGATTTGTTACAGCGGAGCATCTTCGAGTTCGTTCTTTCTAAATGGAACATCCTATATATTTTTACATTTATGAATTCAGCGTAATATTACCTTTCCAACGACCTCCAGATTTTTTGTTTTTGACTGTCGAGACAAGGTTTAACAAATTAATTCGCTGTGTGTGTATTAATTAAGAAGATTTATTTTACAATTATGTAGACCAGGGATGTACTACATTGACACAACCACCAAGTATTGATTATAATTATACAGGGTGTATTTTATACTAGCTAATTCAGGACATTTCAAAGTGAATTTTCTCAATTTTTTTAAATGGAACACTGTGTATTATTGTATTTTTGAATTGCAACGTTAATTCTCTACGATTTTTGTGAACAATATCCTATACCTAAAATCGATATTTCCAGGAATATTTTTAATTTTTCATTAAAAACCGTTAAATTATTATACATTTCATTTCATATTAATCTAGTAGCCATGATTTTGAAATAATAAATAAATAAACAAACAAACAAACAAAGTAATGAATGAATGAATGAATGAAACAATAAATAAATAAACACCACAGAAATTAGACAACCCCCAATTCCAGAGAAGCTAGAGGCTTGTGCGGAAGGGGATTACACATTGAACAAACGCGGTCATACAAACATTTATTTATTATTTCCTCCGACAGTGCTGGAGCCGGGATTGGAACTCGGTGGCGCGATACTCGTGCGATTAATCGCGATTGCCATCTCGCGCAATCAATGAAAACAAATTTATTAACAGTTAAAATATACATAAAATTTGCTCCTCCTGCATCCGATTAGAGCCATCCATGCCTCCGCGGAGCGCAGCGTCGCGGTGATTGCATGGTTAGACGAGGCGGATTCGGATCGGCATAATAAAAAGGGGACAAAAAACTGAAGCTCCTTTTGCGAAAGCGCAAATTAAAATTAATATCAGTAATAACATTATGAAATGATTAATAAAAATCTGAAGGTAATTAAAAAATAAAACAACACTATGAAAAATTGGAGCACAACACACACTAATAAATTTTGGCAGTTGATAAGGGACGGAGTCCAGCGAACAAGCCCGTTCGAGGCAACCACCGGCTCGGCGGTCTCCCGGCCGCTGGAAAATAGAGCAAAACAAAAGATGACATTTAAAATATTGTGGTGTTTAATGGAGATTCCGAGGAAGAATTTTCAAGAAACAAACAGAAGCAATGAGACAAAAATAAAACAGAACAAGCAAAGAGAAAGACAAAAAAAGAAGAGGACAGGAAAGACTTGCACGTGTCAAGTAAAAAAAATGGGGAAAGTGGGATAGAGAAAGATTAGGGTAGAAGGAAGTTTGTCTAAAAAGGTGTCCAGAAAATAGGCAACGCCTGGTATGGTATATTGTGTTTGATCCAAAATGGAGCATTATGCTGTCTGATTCGTGTTATCTCTTGTTAGCGGATTATCGCCCAGCTTAAATTCGTAAAATTTTTGCGAAATCTATTGGACGTAGTCCGCTAGTGTATTAAATTTTTTTCTGGGTGCGTCTTGGTTGCCTCAGTAGTATTTTTTCATAGTTTAATCACATTTGAGTATATATATAAATAAACGTTTAATATTGGAAAAAAGTTTTTTTTTCATTTATTTAACGTCGGCTACCAAAACCAATCACCGACGCCAGGGGATAAGCTCATCAGTGTCTGTGTAGGCATTGGGACCCCTAAACCTAGAAATTTTGCCGAATCCCCATAGTGTGTCGTGGGGTAGGGATCTTTAACGTGCTCACATTGTAGATACACGGAAACCACAGTTTTACATCTCTTCCGAAAGATGGTGACGCGAGCAGACCCGCTCATCCAATATATCTCATCGGCTTGCTGTGACCCGGTTTTGAACTCGGGCCGTATGCGTGCTAGGACGCACCACCACCAAACCGACATTACAAAAAAGTTGACATAAATAATAGGAACAGAATATACGATATTAGGCAATACAAAAATTGGCACTAGTTTAAAAATTCAGTTATTTGGAACCTAATTTAATGAAATAGGGACAACTGTTCAACGTAACCTCCCAGTACATCTATGCATTTCTGTAGACGATTTTCGAATGATCTACCGACATTTCTTAAAATATCTATAGAAATTTCCTGAAAAAAAAACTTCCCTTATTCTTTCCTTCATATTTTCTTTTGTAGTTATAGGAGATTTGTACACTTGCTCCTTAACATAGTCCCACAAAAAAGTGTCTATTTTGGTCCAATCAGGGCTTCTGGCAGGCCAACTATGGGGCCCTTCTCTTCTTATCCAATCATTTGGAAAAGCGTCATTTAAATGTTCGAGAATACCTGCAGTGCGGTGCAAAAGTGCTCCAACATGGAGGTACCACATTCTCTCCCTATAATATCCCTGGGGACATCCTCCAGTATTTCTTCTAAACTGTCTTGCAAAAGTTCCAAATAAATTTGACCATTCACACGTCCATCAAAAAAATGTGGTCCTATCACATAATCCCCAACAATCCCCCCCAAACATTCAACGACCATTTTGTTTGGTTATTTGTTCGTGATATGTAAGGATTGGTTGTGTTGTAATAATAAAAATTATGACATGTCCATTTTTATGAAACGTTGTTTCATCGGCAAACAAAACAAAGTCAAACAAATTTCTCTATTCTATTTTTTGTTTTACCTATTGACAAAATTATATTCGGTTTTCATAGTCCCTATCAATCAGTTCCTGCCTTAGTTGAACGTGGCAGGGATGAAATTTGTTTTTTTGCAGGATTCGATGGACTGAAGATCGGTTTATATCGTTTTCTCTTGCCAATTCTCTTATACTACGATGAGGATCTTCAATCACGCTCAAAAGTATGACTGTCTCGTTTTCTTCATTTACTGCATTTTTGTTCGTTCCTTTTTCTCATATTCCACTTTCTCCGTATTGTCAAATCGTTTCATCAAGTGATTTTTTAGAGGGCTGTCTTCTTTCCGGATATTGCTCCTTATAAATTTGTGATAATGGCAAACAATTTTTATCACTCGCACCCAGAACATAAACCATATCGACCATTTCTTCTCTCGAAAAATTCATTATTGGAAAGTGCGAATTTTAAACTAATTTGTAACTTAAAATAAGTGTAAATACTTTGTCGCAATAGATAATAATTAAACGTCAATAAGACAACTTTCAATTATTCTCACTTTATGTCAAAATCATGGCTACTAGATCAGTTCGAAATGAAAAGTATTATAATTTAACGGTTTTTAATGAAACAGTAAAAATATCTCTGGAAATATCGATTTTAGGTATGGGATAGGATATTATTCACAAATCGTAGAGAATTAACGCGCTAATTCAAAAATACAATAATATACAGAGTGTGTAACACAGCGAATTAATTTGTTAAACCTTGTTCCGACCAAAATTTTCATATTTTTTCGAATTACTCGGCAACGCCAGGTCAAAAAGAAAAAAATCTGGAGGTTGTTGGAAAAGCAATGTTACGCTGAATTCATAAATGTAAAAATATATAGGGTGTTCTATTTAAGAAAATTACCTCGAAGATGCTCCGCTGTAGCGAGTCATTTTACTTTGACGTACTACTGGAACACCCTGTATGTGTTATTTATTTACTTTTATATTATCTTATTCATGTACTTCTATGAAGTTTTATTTTAGAATATTTATTTTATTTTAGAATTAAATGGATAGCTAAATAAATAAACATTTTGCTTAACATTTATTTAACGGGGGGGGGGGGGCTGTGTCTCTTGCATGCTTCTCAAAATGTTATGTTTTCAACAAAAGCTGAAGCATTATTTAATAAATTAATATACACAGTTTACCCGGTATATGCCAAAAATTTAAGATTAATTCATTTACCTGTTTGAAGAGAAAAAGTCTTTTTAAAGATTATATATATTTTGATATCGATAACTCTATCAAATATTCAAACTGAAGATATTTCTTCATTCCTATTATATTTCTTAGAAACTCTACCCTGTCAAAAGTTTTTTTTATTGACAAGAGAGCGACTGCTTCACAGCTCCTCCGAAGGATGGTATATTAACTAAGTAATCCTCGCTTAAGATTGCATAGTTTCTGCGTATTCGCTGATGAATTAGTCGTTAGAAGGTGGGACGAGGTCGCTATGTATTTCTAGATGTCATCCATCCTCAGTATCAGCTTCGATTGATTATTGATGTCATTTTACTTTTCGTATCAAGTACGAGTGTCATCTTATCAGAATTTTAATCCCGGGAAATTTTAGGTTTTAGGTCTTAAAATTTGACAGTTGTTTTGTTTGGTAAATTATATTCAAATTCTCCTGATCATAAGTTCCTTGAACTCCGTGCCGTTATGAATTATGTAACGTTTACAAAAATTCCTCAACCATTAGTTGTAACGTTAAACAAAGAAGATCACACTCTAAATACATATACCCCCTCCCACTTCCGTCGCATACTAATGATTGAAAAGAACTCCTTAGTACAATATGGGAGTACTTATTTATTAGTTAACTGTCTTAGACATTGTATTAATTTATAGACAAGATCATATTAGGTATACAGAAAACATATTTATTATATCCAGTTTGAACATTTGGTAAGAGCAATAAATTAGTAGGTAGTTTTCTTCAAAAATAAAATATTCGTTTTAAATTTATACGAATTAAATCTATAAATTTTTTTGGCAGTCAGTTATGGCTACTCCCATTTCAAATGAGATTTAAAATAATAAGTATAGGTATATTTATTTGCAATTTATTATTTTATGAGAAGTAAAAATAAATTATTACTTACCAAAACCACTCTTAATTTTCTTGGGTTTCGTCTCTGGGAATTCCCAGGCTAAATCAATACCATCAAACCCAAAACCTTTTACTAAAGTATAAGCAGAGTTTACAAATGCCAAACGATGAGTTGAAGTCTCTAACTATAAAAAAAAACATAACTAGTGAATTGGATTTATCCTCTCCAGATTATTTTACACTTACGATTTCCCTGTATTTCAAATTCTTCTCATCTCCATCTCCAGTAATGTCCTCGTTTCCTCCTACAGAAAGGAGAACTTTTAATTTAGGATATTTGCGTTTTAGATCGGTTACGTGTCTGTAATTGTCTTTAATAACATCAAATTGTTCATTTAATGGTATCAATTTTAATGTATCTTCCTTAATAGCTGCGTAACCGTAAATCAAGTGGGTGCAATACTGCAATGCTGGTTCTAGTGCATTTAAATCAAACTTCCCTTGTCCTGAAACATAAAACGTTAAAGGTTAAAACTGCTCAATTTTGAATTGAATTGAATTATATTTTGTACAGTGTTACTATTTTAAGTATTTGTTGCAAATAATTACACAAACGCATCACGGATCTCCAAGAAAAAACACAATGTGTGTAAAATTAGAAGATATTCAGGGAAGAAAATTTACTTTATACTATTGTTACGACTAACAGTTAATTGACGCAAATAAGCACTTCCTTTGTCACAATGCGAAAAATAGGATATCGACAATTAGGTTTAGGCAAATTTCATTACTCAACATTATATTTAGATGGGTAGAAATAATTGCTTCCAGTTGATTGCCGGTTTATTTTAAATTTATTAACATAATATGTATTTAAAACAAATAAATCTTCTAAAACAGTCATATATTAAATGTTGAGCTATACTTAGTAAAATTTCGCCAATGCAATGAGAAAGCACTAAGTTCTCTACTTTGTCTTTCGAAAGCATTTGATACAGTATGTATACAAATCTTAATTACTAAATTCTTTAAATATCCGTCTGCTAGTAAATATTCTACACTGCATTATATCATGGGACCAGATGGAGCATCTCAAGACTGTGTTTTGGGTCCTCTCCTGTTTTCAGTATATATAAATGATTTCTGACCATATTATTAGTGGATTGATTACAATGTTTGATGACACTATGATTACTGTAACAGCTTACACTTCGCAAACATTGGAATTGTTGCTAGTATAATAAATGAATTCAGCACATGGTATTAGCGAAATATTTCATATTTAATTAACTTTCATGTCTATTACAATATATCAGTTTCAATGAGAAGGTGGTAGTAGTAGTAGTAATTGTTGGGGGAGGCCTAGTGCCTGGCAAGTAGGCCACAAATGGGCCCTTTTTACCTACCCCCTGACGTCCCCTCAACCATTCACTTCTACTCGGCCTCCTACTCCCTCTTGAAACCTTCCTGATCTTCCAATGAGAAGGTAACATTTCTAGTTGCTCACATAGATAATAGACTTGTACTGGCACAAGTTGAAGGCATGCAAAATTAATAAAGGCATACTAGGTACGCCATAACGTAAATAATTTTATATATTATATAACTTTAAACATAATCAGTTGGGGATATACTCGGGGCAATCGAAGAGTTTTTATTTTTCCAGTGGAAGTATAGTAACGCAAAAAAAATATATTTTTTTGTTGTTTGTGCGCACGTTTACTCTGGGACCGTTTATGATATTGACTTGAAATTTTGTACACTTATGTATTGTAACGAGATCTGGAACTATAGTCTAGTATACTTTAACTTGGCGTGTGTATGTATGAGTTAATATTTCCGTACGACTTCATTTTCTCTTGTACACAAAGATCCAGAAACATTCTCCACGTAGACAATGTTTCTGGACTATTGCTTTAACTTTGTGTACAATATGGGAGAAAATGAAATCGTACGGAAATATTAACTCATACATACACACGCCAAGTTAAAGTATACTAGTCTATAGTAGCAATGAGTTTGGGATTTAGTGTCAGAGACCTACCAAACAATAAAGCCCCTGGAAAAGACGGCGTCGAGTACAAGCTGCTCAAGTATCTTCCGAGGAAAGGTATTGTACAGTTGACGTACATCGTTAACGCGATCCTACGTCTACAACATTGGCCTAGTCAGTCGAAATGCGCCGTGGTCGTGCCAATCTCGTTACTGTCGGCGATTTCCAAGTTGGTGGAGAAGCTCCTCCTGACCAGATTAGACGCTATTCAGGAGGAGCTCCACATCGACGATGAGTCCCAGTTTAGTTTCAGGAAGGGCAGCAGCACGGTGCAGCAAATCGTTAAGGTAGTTACGACGTCAAAGTGCAATACAACCTCTGGAAGAACACTGCCATGGCGCTCCTCGATATTGAGAAGGCGTTCGACACCGTCTGGATCCCGGGGTTGCTATACAAACTACACGACTACAACTTCCCGACTTATTTCATCAAACTCATTCACTCGTTCTTGACGGGCAGATCCCTGCAGGTTCGAGTGAGTAACAAACTATCAACAAGGCGGGACATTCGCGCGGGAGACCCGCAAGGATCGTGCCTGTCACCAAAATTGTACAACCTCCCAGAGTTCCCCGATACAAAGCTGGCTAAGTACGCTCAAGGCGTACATGACTTGTGCCACGGCTTATTACGACCAGTGGAAGATTCGGGTAAACGCTGAGAAGTCGGAAGTAATAGTTTTCATGCACCGGTTCACTGGAAATAGAATCATAACACCAATCTTCGGGGCAACAAAATTCCAACCAAGAGGTGCGTGAAGTACTTGGGGGTTAGACTGGACCAGCGACTGACGTTTAACACGCACATAAATAAGACAGTACGGACGGTCTACTCCCTGTTCAGAAGTCTGTATCCGCTCATGGTCACGGGTAGCAGACTTAACCGACAAAAGGGTCCCCCTCGTCCAGGAGTGCGGAGATGCTCTAGAGGAACTTGCCAGGCACAAGGAAGTGAGCCTGATATGGGTTCCGGGACATACTGGGGTCCCAGGAAACGAGAGAGCCGATGAATTGGCTAGGCTCGGGGCCAGGGAGCCCTGTCTAGGCCCGGAGCCCATGTTGGGAATTACAAGGAAACATGTCGCTACGGCCCTTAACGAGTGGGCACAAGCAACATTGAGAGAACATTGGAGGCTGAGCAGCGGCTGCAGGCAGGCTCGAGACTTCGTAACGGGGCCGAACAAGTCAAGGGCGGCCTGGTTGCTAGGTAGAAGCCGGAGGACCCTGAACCAACTGGTCGGAGTCCTAACTGGTCACTGCAGGCTCAGAAGACACCTATCGCTGATAGGGGTTGAGGCAGATTCCACTTGCCCAAGATGCGGAAGTGATGAAGAAACATCGTTTCACGGGCGTCTGAGGTATGAACTTTTCGGCGCCACAACGCTCCCAAAAGAGGAAATGGACTCTCTCGAATGGAAACATGTCCTGACCTTCATTGGAAGATCAGGAAGGTTTCAAGAGGGAGTAGGAGGCCGAGTGGAAGTGAATGGTTGAGGGGACGTCAGGGGGTAGGTAAAAAGGGCCCATTTGTGGCCTACTTGCCAGGCACTAGGCCTCCCCAATAATTACTACTACTAACCGACAAAATAAAAAATTGTTGTACACAATGGTGGTCAGGCCGTCTATCACATACGCGGCGCCGGTGTGGTGCAGCATTTCGGCCACGACAATTTATGCGCCTCATCTCTAATTCTGGAAGATACACCTCCCTCAGAGACCTATACGCACTTTGTCACGACATAACCTCAATAGCGGACTACGTCCAAGACATCTCTCAAACATTCTATTTTTTCAAACTGGGCGATAGCCCGCTAACAAGAAATATAACACAAATTAGACAGCATAATGCCCTATATAAAGCACACCCATACCAAACGTTACCGATCTTCCGGCAACCTCTGTAGCCAAACTTCACCAACAATAACTTCCGCTTACCCTATCCACTTTTGCTGATACTTCATACCTGTTATATCTTTAAATTTTTCCTGTCTCTTCCTTTCTGTTTGTAATCTTTTTGTCGCGTTTGTTTCTTGTTTTCTTTTTGTACATTTTTGTCCCTAAATTCATTTTCATTCAAATTTTTCAAAAATAAAAATTTTTCGAAATCAAAATTTTTAAAACCACAGTTTAGGCTAGCCTATGCGCAGCCCGGCGTTTTCACACCTCGCGGAAGGCTCCTCGTTTATGCTGAGGTCTCGTTTATGCTGAGGTGTCTGCGTCAGTACAAAAATTTTAAAAAAGTGTTTAGTGCAAAAGTTTCTTAAAAGTGTGTAGTTTGTAAGTTTAGTTAAGTCTATTTTTTAGATATGTCCCATTTTATGACCTAATTTTATTCATCTACGATGGAAGGCGTTTAGGTTAAGTTGTTTTTATTTATTTATTTATTTACATACACTGCTCAACAGGTAAACCCATTTAGAGAGCAGGACAAATACACAAATTTAGCATTACATAACAGTATGGAACAGGTACAAAACGAACAAAAAAAAAAAAAATACATATAGAGAAAAAATACAAAAAAATACACAATACAAAAAAGTACAAAATGAAATTACCAACCAAGGAAAAACAAAGGTTCAAGTAGGGTTAAATAGTTTTTTAATATCATTGATTGAGCTGTGAAAAATGTCAAACAGTCCACAGCTTTTGTTGTAATTGTTACACATAGTATGGAGAGGAGAGAATTTTAAAACATTAGAATGTGGGATGCCGAGGTAAAAAGTTTGTGAACTTCTGGAATTCAAATTCGGAACGCGGAAGTTTAATTGACTTAAAATGTCTTGACAGTGTATATTGCTGTGAACAATATTGTATAAAAATACGAGAGAAAAGTCTGGAAACCAAAGAAAATATATATAGAAAATCTAGCTAGGAGTTCTTGCTGCGGGAAGCCAATTACCGGGTATACTCCATCCGACTTAAACCAGAGCAATTTTACAAATCGTCTCTGCACACTCTCCAAGGCGTCAATGTGAATATTGTAATGGGGATTCCAGACGAGAGATGCATATTCTAGTTTAGACCGGACAAAAGCAAAATAGAGGATCTTTAGTGTACAAATGTTTGAGAAATCTCTGCTCATTCTGATTATAAAGCCCAGAGTTTTAAAAGATTTGTCTAGCTACAACATTGTTTACATGTGGTACAAATGTTAGCTCTTTATCGAAGATTACGCCAAGGTCTACAAGGGTATCAGGTCTCTGAAACACTGCGCCATCTACATTATAGTCGAAAATAACCGGCCTTGCACTAGTTGTGTAGGTCATAACATTACATTTTGACACGTTTAGATATGTTGTTTCGAGTACACCAGTTACATATGCGTGCTAGACTATCCTGCAGTGTGACGCAGTCCTCCAGAGATAAGACTATATTAAATATTTTAAGATCGTCAGCGTACAGCAAACAGGATACTTGAATACAATTCACGATATCATTTACGAAGATATTGAATAACAGGGGTCCAAGAATTGATCCCTGCGGAATACCAGATGTTGCACCGTATTCGACAGACCGAAACCCACCATAAGCAACATATCGCTTCCTGTTTGACAGGTAGGAGTGAAAAAATGAAATGAGTTGAAAAGAGAATCCAAAATCAGACAATTTATTTAGCAATATAGTGTGATCCAGTCTGTCGAATGCCTTAGAGAAGTCAGTATATATTACGTCCATTTGCTTACGCTGGTCAATGGCTTCTGAGATATACTGGGTGATACAAGTTAAATTAGAGGTGGTGGAGCGCCCTTTCATAAAGCCATGTTGATACACCGATAATTGGGCACTAACACTGAAGTAAATAGTATCGTGTAGTAAGATTTCCAAAGTTTTACTAAAATTGCACAGAATAGATATAGGTCTAAAATTGGAGATGTCATTTATATCGCCTTTTTTGAAAACCAGGCACACTTTTGAATGTTTCCAAATATCTGGGAGACAGCAGTTTTTCATACACAAATTGAAAAGTACCGATAGTGGAGCTGCAAAGATACAAGCACAGTCTCTAATCAAAAAAGCGGGAACGCCATCCGGACCAGTAGTTAACTTAGGTTTAAGTTGTTTCAGCGCATTAAGTACAGCAGCCTCACTAAAAGAGGTAACGTTGAATGCAAGGTTGTTCGACGCCTGAATATATGTAGAGTCAATATTATCAGAAGGCGGTAGAAAAGAGTTACTGAAGAAATCCGCAAACGCATTCAATATGTCGACGGGGTTATCAAAATGTTGTTCGTTGTAAGACATTTGAGCGGAAATATTTGTACCCTTCCTTTTCTTATTCACAAATGACCAAAACTTACCAGGTTCCAAAGTAATATGATTTTCAACCTCCTGTACGTAAATTGCATAAGCAATGTCAACATCAACCTTAATCTTAGATCTTAAACGCTTGAACTCATTATGAGCCATAACATCACCATTCCGTTTGTGCATTCGCCAGTATTTCGCATTCAATTTAATATTCTTTATTATACTACCATTAAACCACGGAGGATACGTTCTCTTATGCGTAAAATTGAATTTAGGGACGCACATATCAAAAATCGCATATAGTCTATCATAAAACGCCTGACAAGCAGAGACAATATGAGAATATGAATTAAGAAACGACCAGTCAGTATTGAGAAGTAAGTCGTATAGCAATGGGAAATTAGCTTTCCGAAAATTATAGCCATTGTTTGCAGTTACCGGGAAGTTATTCCTAGCATTAGAGCTGAGAACATTGTCTAGCAAGATGTTTAAGGCAGGGTGATAGTTATCCTCCCGAGTTAGAATATCATCTGACTTCACTACTGTACATTTCATATTGCATATTACTAAGTCTACATAGCATCTATACAATCATCATAATATACTGCTTTATATTGCGATATTAATGATTTTAGTGAAAGGACTGAGTTACTATATTCTATGTTCCCATAACTTGGTGGATAGAAAGAGAGAAGGCAGCGAAATATTTATAGATGAGTGCAAATCTCAATTCAGAAAAGGTTGGTTACTGTGTTTTCCGAAGTAATCGAGCGAACTAGATAAATTTAATCGTGGCGCACTCGCCATTAATTTAAATTAACCACATTTCAAACTTTTTCCATTTATGGAATCTATGTGGCCCTATATAGAGTAAGACATGGCAATAGATTTATCTAGAATATTTCAGTATGCAAAAAATAAATAAGTAAATTCTTATAAACTCGCCGAATAAGGGACCACCCCTGAAAGGGAGTAATGCTTTAATGGCCAAATTAATACACAGCGCGTCCACGGATAGATGTCTGTGTTTTCAATGTGTAACCCCCTTCCGCACAAGCCCCTGGCTTCTGGAATTGGGGGTTGTCTAGTTTCTGTGATGTTTATTTATTTATTTAATATCAAAAAGTTGATTGCAGGCAAAATAAATCAAGAGAGTTACGCCTTTCTCCTAACGCCTAAAAAGTATTAATATTAAAGAATATTTATTTTATTATAATGAGAAAAATATTATAGAAAAATAACTCATCCCTATTTAGTTGTTATACGCTTGGGTACTGCAAAATTTATTCTATACGAGGACCACTAACTTTGTGTAAATGTTTCAATTTTTTTCCTAAATTCTTCATAAACAGAATGAGTCATTGTTTCAATTGTGGCCATACTTTCTCTGATTTTGAATTTTAAAATGACCACGTTATCTTGCAAACCATTTGTATAGACTTTATCTTTAACGCACACCCACAGAAAAAAATCATAGGGGTTAGATCAGGTGACCGAGCAGATCATTTTATAGGCCCAAAACAAAATTCATCTAATTATCCTCAAGAAGTTTATCCAGTCAGTTCCTCATTTGGAGTGTAGAATGTGCATCAGACACTAACTATTTTGTATCTTTGATTGTTCGCTGGTACTTAAAAATTATAGTATTATTAACGACAATTCTGTGGTAAATTAGGCCAGTCATTTAAAACATCGTATTTTTTTGGATATTGTCAGGATAGATACCAGTAGTGTAAAACCAAGTTTGCAGTTTTGAAAGACCTGTGCTAACTGCGTGGTGCTCGAAAAACCTTGAAATTTTCGGATTTCTTTCAGTTTTTGGTTTATAACTTCGAAAAGGTGCATCAAAAAGTCGCAGTATGCACTTTTAAAGTAGATAAAATTTGCTACAATTTTTGTACAACTGCAGCTCCGTAGGTCTAATAGGTCCCGAGATACATAGATTCAAAATTGGCCATTTTTTCCAAAAAGTTCGAAATTGTAGTTTTAGCCGTCTTCCAAGTAGGATATCAGCTAAAACACTTATCTTACGAGGAAAGTCATGGGAAATGAAGTTGTAAGGCAGTTATTTTGCTTTAATTTAATCATAAGCGGAACTCTGTAGGATCAATAGTTCCCTTGTTATCTAGAAAGAACGAAACATTAAGGAAATCTGATTTTTCAAGAAATGAAGCTCCCAATGTAAATTGTTATTAATATTGCACAGTTACCTATAGAATGTTATAAAAATGATATTATATTCATAAATTTGATTTATTTATTGTATCACACCTACATATTTTTATATGAGTCGTAGTTGTGAAATAACCTAAGCCTCATCTTTTGGGTAGGTACCGATGATATCGATGAAAAGCCAAGGGGGCCTAACACATGGCCGAGAAATTTCCAGCAGAGTTCTCGCCGGTTGGACTGGAGGCATGGTATAAATGCTTAATATCTGTGAGGGGCTTGAGCTCTTTTGGAACATCTCGTGTATCAGGACAGAAGAACGCATTGACATGAGGCCTGCTCCAATCAAACGCGATTCTAATGATGTGGAGAAACTAAAATCCTGGTTCCAAGTCCACACACCATTTCCTTACAATGAAAAATTAGTGTCGATCTGCAGTGGCGTGGGATGTGATGGAGTCAAAGAAATAACTGGAAAGTCGTTTGGAAATGTTGCATTTAAAAGGAAATACAAAGTACGAACCTTGACAACAGCCACCGTCAAGGTGCGCAACAAGGAGGTTGTTATAGACTCTTTCACAATATTCCAACGGCTGTGTATAATGGAACAGTCTGATGTCGACCTAAAATACCACTTTGCATACGAGTTGGACCCATACCCCATGGCTCTATTCTCCGAAGAGGGCATGCGAAAAGGATCAAAATCATCATTCTACTCTGCCATCACGTCCCTCCCAGAACACGTCGCTGTTGGAGAAAGCACGTTTGTTGTAATAGACGGAGGTTACTGGCTTCACAAGTTATATGGCAACGGAACAACAACAATAGCTGCTTACATTACCTACACGTTCAACGATTTTGGGAAAAATGCATTAGTTGTATTCGATGGCTACCCAGAAGAGGGGGCTGCTAGGAGCACAAAAACAGCAGAGTGGCAACGTCGTTACGTAGCCTCAGCGTATAGCGACATCATTTTTGAAGAATCGACAATGATCAAAGTGCACCAAGAAAAGTTATTGTCCAACTGGCTAGCCAAGGGATCAAAATGAAGCAAGCCCCAGAGGACACCGACTGCCTCATTGTGAGGACAGCATTGGAGAAGAGCGAAGAGTACGAGCATGTCATAATCGTTGGAGAGGATGTCGACCTCTTGGTGCTTCTTAATGGATTGGGCTCCAGTATACAAAATGTATTCCTCCAGAAAAATAGCAAGGGTGGGACAGGCTGTGAGCAGTTCTCTTCAACATCATTAATTCGAGGAGATCTCTCATTCCCTCCTGGAATAGAGTTGTTCCTTTACGCCTTCATTGGTTGCGACACCACCTCTGCCATTTTCTGGCAAGGAAAAACGAAGATGTTGGGCGCCCTTTCAAAACAGCCAGACCTTCTTGACGCGGCTACCACGTTTCTACCACCAGGCGCAGAAGTGGTTGGGAGTAGATAAAGAGCCCACCAACTGGGGGTGGACAAGCAGCCAGCATGGGCTGACACCGGTGACTTCAACCAAGGAATAGGCGCCGCTAATCCTGCTGAAATTCCTGTCATGCAGCTGCCAGAAAAGGTGCGGAGGAGGAAGCTGCTCCTACCAGAGAGCAGAGCCGAAAAGTTCTGCTCTTTGCAAAGTTTGTCAGAGGAAGAGCTGCCTGAATACTCCTCCCTTAGCCATGGCTAAGTCGACGACATCGGCGGTCCTTTATCTCTAGTATCTAGTAGTAGATCTAATCCGACAACAGAGGAGTCTCCGGAGCCCCAAGAAGAGTCGTCTGACGAACTTGGTCCTTTCAAATGAAAACGACTGTCTCGCTAAGTGCGTAAAGGTAAGTCTAATATTACATACCTACCCCTTTGTTGTAATTTATTATAAAATTGATTACGCCTTTCATAAATATTTATCTACATTACGTTGTCTACTTCTGTCGCGGGAGTCAGCTGAGGTCCCGCCATCACTTCACGTTCAACATTTCACGTCCCAGGTCCCCCAAAATAATTTTTATACAATTTTGATAAATTCATACCTATTATTAATTGTACTCAACTTCATTTTGCATGATATAAACTATTTTCCACTGAGTTATATCTTTCTTATCCTTTACAAAAGTCCTGCATTTCGTCTAGCACCATTTCGTGAAAAATCCGATTTCCTTAATTTTTCGTTTTTTACAGATAACAACGAAATCTATTGGTCCTACAGGGTTATGCTTAAATTAAAGCAAAATAACTCCTCTACAACTTCATCTCCTATGACTTTCCTCGTAAGATAAGTGTTTTAGCCGATATCCTGCTCGGAAGGCGGCTAAAACTACAATTTCGAACTTTTTGGTAAAAATTGCCAATTTTTGAAGTGGTGTATCTCGGGATCTATTGGCCCTACGGAGCTGAGATTGCACTCAAATTGTAGCAAATTTAATCTACTTTAAAAATGTATAGAACGTAGGATGCACCTTTCAAAAGGTATAAGCCAAGAACTGAAAGAAGTCCAAACATTTCAAGGTTTTTCGAGCACCACGCAGTTGGCACAGGTCTTTCAAAGCTGCGAACTTGGTTTTACACTATTGGTATCTATCGTAACAACTTCCCAAAAAATCAGAACAGTGCAATTTTTTTGCGACCTAACGCGATTTTTGTGTATACGGTGACTGGCCGTCTATTCGTTACTAAATAAAATGTCTTTATTAAAATATCTATTTTTCATTATTCGCTCGACATTAATAACGGATATTCCAGGCCGGTTTGAATGCAATAAATTTATATCCCAC
This sequence comes from Leptura quadrifasciata, assembly GCA_963675555.1. NCBI lineage: Eukaryota > Metazoa > Arthropoda > Insecta > Coleoptera > Cerambycidae > Leptura > Leptura quadrifasciata. The sequence goes on from OY776676.1 coordinate 105,197,755, forward strand.
ACATATTTTCTGTAGGTGGAGCATATTAATGTCCAGCTATTTCTTTCACATGAAAGTTTTGGAGTTGTTTTCTGTTAATTATAGTACAAGTAATGCAGTTGCATCATCCATATCATATTCTTTTAGGTGTTTTCAGGTCTTTAACATATACTCTGTTTCAGTAAATATAATTTGCAAATTTCTAAAAGTAAAGTACATCCGCGACATAAAGAATATCACTATTACTCTATATAGGAGATGTTATTTTTATTTCAACCATAGAAAATGAATGAAGAAAATTTCATTGATATGAAATCATATGTAATGTCCTTCGTGAGCTACAACTCACTTTTAGTGCCGCTTTCTACTATTAAATATGTTATTAAAAAAGGGGTTGTTGTAGATCGCTCTGTTAAAAGAAAACAGAAAAATAAAAAATTTAGAAAAATTTACGGTGCTTCAAAACTTCAAAAGACGTTATCAGAAGAATAGTTTATAATGTTTATAAAGTGAAGTCCCTACTTTGGAAATATTCCGAATAAATTGCGCGAGTACGCTGATTATAATTATCAATCGTTGGAAATTTTAAGTGGTATTTTATTAAAGCGCGGATTTAATTATAAATAAATTAACAACAATTTAATAGTAATGGAATCACGCCGTATTGTGGAAATTAGACGAGAATATCTAAGTAAAATAAAAGAGTACCGCGAATTATGACTATGGTCGAGAGGTGAGCGCACTTGCCTCTCACTCAAAAGTTCCAGGCTCAATCCCTGATCGTGGCAGCGGAAAATACTGTGAGAGGGATTTTTCCACTATACACAGATATTGGGTGTGTGTCCCTTGTCTCGAAATGTGTAGCCCCCCTCCCACACAAGGCTCTACTAGAGCCTTCCGGGATAAAGGGGGTCGTAATTACCTGTGGTGTTATTTATTTATTTATAATTAAATAGGATGGTAATATATCTTGACGAGACGTGGTTTGATACGCATGATACTGTTAATTATGGTTGGGTAGACATGACTCAAAATTATACTTTAAATAAATAAATTCAAGGGGAAAAAGTATTATAATTCTGCATGCCGGAAGTAAAAATGGGTTCGTACCCAACGCATTGCTCTTGTCAGCCAACAATATAAAAAGTGTTCTACTGACTATCACGAAGATATGACCAAGGATTTGTTAAAAAAATTGTTCGCTAAACAGCTGTTAACTAATATTACCCAAAATTCAGTTATCGTTATGGATAACGCTTATCATTCGCGGCTATTAAATAAAGTACCAAGTAATAATGCAAAAAATGACGATACAATAAAATTTATGATTATAATTTTTAAAAAGAATATGTTTTAGACCATATTTGCGAAACACACTGCTATAGTCTGTTACGTATACCGCCATATTACTGCATATTTAATCCAATAGAACTGATTTGCGGCAGTGTAAAACACGAGTAGAAAATGCTAGCTTGCTTCAAAACTGAGACTTCAGTTATTAAATCGTAATTTTATATGCAAGTGTTTAAAATTAATTACTTCATTCATCACCCTTGACGTAAATTGAAAAATTAACAATACGCAAATCTCTCAACATGTACTTAAATTTAATGAGGTTAACTTTAATAAATGTGGATATAATTAGTAATTATTCTAATTATTTCTCGTTCATTGTTGAATTAGTCAAGTCGTATTCTAAACGAGAAATGATTTACATTTACAATGCAAATAACCACAACACGTTAGTCACTTTTATAAATAATAGATGTGGACGCTGGTCCTTGGTTGATTAAATTTGTTAAACGACCGCGACCGTAGGATGACTAATATTTGTTATGGCCATGCACATAATGTTTGTCAACACGTGAAACTTAAGAAATTATACCATTTAGCTAAGACTCAGATAATCTAGATTTATTATCATTGCAATAACAAACAGATTAAGTTTCTAAGAATTAGAATATATAGTGTGAATAGGTATACATAGATACAATGATATCATGTAAATTACCATTTTAGAGGTACGGCTTAGTTTTAAAAATAAAATTATACTCAGTTGTCTTCAGCGATTGCCTTTTTCATTACTGAAGTAGGCATTTCGAATATTAATTAGCTGCGATGGTCAGGCTTCAGTAATATTTAGATGTATGTGTCAAATTATTGCCAACATGCTCCCCAACGCCCAATAAGTGGATTATTATCAAAAAGAAAAACTATTCCAATATTGGTTATATTCTTAAAAACTTTGAGGGTTTTATGGTCATTTCCACTAGCTTTTGTGTAGAGAAGGCATAGGTACAGGGACTTTTCTTCGTTTTCAAAGGAAACTCCTAGCTAAGTAGTGGAAAACATTAGAAACAGTGCAAATGGTATTTCGAATTTCGTAAAAACAATTTTTCCTACGTGGATCAGCTTTGGTTAAAACCAAAATGGTTACCTAGCCTATGTTATTCTTTCCTTAGAGTAAAGGAACGAATTGGTAGAAATTGGTATTAGTACCTTTCCTCCCCAGAACAGGTTATGAACGTGCACCACGGCAACAGGGAGAAGTTTTAGGAGCACAAATTGGCGGAGAACATTTCATAGAGTATACCAAAGCCATTTTGATGAGGAGAGTTAATCCTAAATTCAGTTTTAACCTAAAGCTACACGACTTGAAAGTATGGATTAGTTGACGATTGATGGAGATACGTACAAGATACCGTTATATGTTAATGTGGCAGATCAGCAGTAACATGTGGGCTACTGCTAAGCAATTCTTCCCCCAAGATCTCATGGCAAGTGTGATCGATATTGTTATAGGATTGATGAAACGACACGATTTTCAAAACCAGAATATTGTGGAGTATGAAACGAGAGGCTAACAACAGTTGCAAAATTCTGTCTGGTCCTGTAGCCTATAAAACATTTTCTAGATAGAATTCGAGCATCGATGACAATTAATTTTGATCAAGGGGACGCAGAGTAAGTCATAGAATAAATTGTTCAAAACAAATGTATCTTGTTAGTTCCAGGAAATATTGCATTTTGTCTAAAATCCGCCAACGGATGCGATAGTTGAAGCCTTTTGGAAAGGAATCTACTAGATCACAATAAGTATGTTTAACACTACACTAATAGTTTACATCGAAACTCCTTTCTGTGAATATATCAATAAGTTGATGAACCAGGTGAAGGCTACCGGGCAATTAGAACCTTACCTCTTTTGACATGGTGAATAACATAACCAACTATAGATGGAAGATTTCCTTTTAATGCCACCATGCCGCCAAAATTTAATTTAGTTTATGTTCGTTACTATTTCACTAAATTTTTACAACTTGGACCTTATTTCTATCAAAAATATTCTCATGAAAATTTGTAAAATTGTAGTTTCTTCCTTTAGGCCGGTCTCTAAAGCAAAAAATATCACGGTAAAGAGTAAAAACGGTGTACTGCCAATTATTATATAAAGGGCAGTTTTGTGATCAAACTAACGTACAACGTTAAAATTTTGGAAAGTAGTCAGAAAATACTGATGGTCAACGTCGTCAGTTGTTTAGTTATATCTTTAGAAAAATGGGAATTAGATTTAAAGCATTTTTATACATTTTGAAATTTTGTATCAAATGGAGCTTACACCCTTGGGGTGTGTAATGGGGTAGGGGTGTGTAATGGAGTAGGGGTGTGTAATGGGGTAGGGGTGTGTAATGGGGTAGTGAAGCGCAAGTTATAGCCTCTCCTACTCAATTGTTAACCTCACCTTCGCGATGAGTTCAATTTGAACTTGGTGCAACCTGTTTTCACTAACGAGGCTCTAACGACCGAGTAAGGGCGGAATAACCCTTACCTTTTGCCGTGAGCACATCCACCTTCTCACGAAGAGTGCGGTAAAAATAACCCACCGCACACAAAGGTTGCTTTTGGAATCGTTTGGTTACCCCATCGTCGCAGTCTCCTTCTGTGCCATGGGACCACACCACTCGCCTTCCGCAACCGAGCTGGTCAGTTGCATACCTGCTCCAGCTAAAAAATGCAGCTTCGTTTTCAGTCGATTAAGGCTTTAAGAAAAATGATGGAGCGTTCAAGTGGGACAAAATCATCCGGAGGTAAAATACCCTCCCGATCGGATCTCCGGGGGAGGGTGCCCACAGGGACACCTCATCGAATGTCGAAAAAACACCGACAAGTTAAATCCAAGAAAACTAATTCTTTCATCTACGGCGCTTGGAATGTTCGTACTTTGAACGACAGCACTCGCACCGATCGGCCTGAAAGAAGAACTGCTCTAATAGATAGAAAACTTCACCGACTCAATGTTGACGTTGCAGCTCTCAGCGAAACTCGATTTTTGGAGGAAGGCTCTCTTACAGAAAAGTACTACACCTTCTATTGGAAAGGTCTTCCCACCAATTCAAGAAGACAACATGGAGTAGGATTTGCCATTCGGAATCAACTTGTATCCAACTTAACACAAGTACCACAAGGCCTATCCGAGCGTCTAATGCTGCTACGCTATGAGCTATCAGATGGCAACGCGGTAAATCTAATAAGCGCCTACGCTCCCACTCTGGATGCAAGTCACGAAACCAAGGAAAGCTACTATCAACAGCTGGAAGAAACCCTCTGTAGAATACCTAAAACGGAACGACTCGTTATTCTTGGCGATTTTAACGCTAGAGTAGGGAGAGATGCAGACACCTGGACAGGCACCATTTTCCGACAAAAGGATAAATTTAAAGGCACCTGGCGTCACCCCACATCAGGTCACTGGCATCTACTGGACTATGTTAACGTACGTAGGAAGCATCTCAAGGACGTCCAAATTACAAAGGCGCGCATTGATAGCGAATGTTGGACCGATCATCGTCCTGTTGTCTCTAAAATGAAAATTGTTATGAGACCCAAACACCGAAGAACTCAAGTAAAACGTCTCTGTATTAGTAAATTGCGTGACCAACAAACCGTCGAACAGCTAAAGCAAAAAGTTCAAGAGCATTTGAGTGCACTAGAAGAAACCAATTCTGTAGATGTCGCTGCTACCTGGACACAAATTAAAGACAGTTTAAAAAGTGCGAGTGAGGAAATTCTTGGCACTGCAGCAAGTAAAAAACAGGAGGACTGGTTCAATGATAATGAAGCTTTTATACAAGAACTTCTTGACCGCAAACATATTGCCTTCCAAAACGCTATCAGCCACCCCAACGACTCATCAAAAGCAGAAGCTTTTACCCAATCTAAGTATGAAACGCAACGCGAAATCAGAAGAATAAAGAACGAGTGGTGGGCAAGCAAGGCCAGAGAAATTCAAAGGTACGCCGATTCCCACGACTACAGGAATTTCTTTCAAGGAGTAAAAACAGTGTACGGCCCCAGTCGGAAAAATATGTGCCCTATTAAAGATTTAAATGGAAATCTCCTCAAAGAAGACCAGGAAATAAGAGCCCGATGGAAAGAACACTACTCTAACATTCTTAACCAGCAAAGTCAAGCCGATCACGATATTATAAATCTTATCCCTCAATATGACACCTTCGAAGATTTGGATAAACCACTAACAACGGAAGAGATCTTAACCGCCATTGGGCAGCTAAAAAATAACAAATCTCCCGGCGCCGACTCACTCCCAGCTGAGATCTTTAAAGCTGTGTCGTCAGAGCTTATACCGTACCTCAAAAAATTGTTTGATGTCGTGTGGGAAAGTGGTCAAGCTCCGCAGGAGTTTCGTGATACACTTTTAATCAACCTCTTCAAAAACAAAGGGAGCGCTGCGGACTGTGGAAATTACAGGGGTATAGCTCTCCTGGCTGTTGGAGGGAAGATACTCACTAAAGCGATGGCAAATAGGCTAACACCTGTTATGGAAAAGTTACTTCCTGAAACACAGAGTGGCTTTAGACCAAACCGAGGCACATCGGATTTAATCTTCACACTTAAACAGCTTCAAGAAAAAGCACTCGAACATCAAGGAGAAATTCACATGGCCTTCATTGATTTAACCAAGGCGTTTGACTCGGTGGACAGGGAAGTGCTCTGGAAAATTATGTTCCGCTTAGGTATCCCTAGAAAATTTGTGGAAGTATGTCGCACTCTACATACAAACAACAACGCCCAGGTTATGTATAATAATGAGGCAACCGAACCTTTCCAAACCCTCACTGGAGTTAGGCAGGGATGTGTCCTGGCACCCCTACTTTTTAATTTGTTTACTACTGCTCTAACAATTATTGTTGACAACAAACTGACAGTCAGAGGAATAGGTCTCAGATACCGTTTTGATGGCGGTCTCTTTAACATAGGGCGCTTTAGAGCTTTCACGAAGACACGCACACGATTCATTTGTGATCTCCAGTATGCGGATGACTGTGCACTTTTAGCCTCTACGCCGGAAGAGCTTCAAGAACTTTTAGATGTGTATGCCCAGAGCTATGATTCCTTGGGACTTAAAATCAACATTGGAAAGACTAAGATTATGTCAACTCCTCATCAAGTGAACTAAATAGACATTACACTTAACGGAAATTCTCTTGAAGTGGTGGATCAGTTCAATTACTTAGGCAACGTTGTTAATGACAAAGCAGACATGGACAGCGAGATTCGCAATAGAATTAACGCTGCCTCTAGAGCACTCTGGGGACTTAGAGAGAGAGTATTTGACAACCACGACCTTGCTTTGTCAACGAAAATGGCTGTCTACAGAGCAGTTGTCATTCCAACACTGCTATATGGATGTGAAAGCTGGGTCACTTACCGTCGTCATGTGAAAGAATTAGAACTTTTTCAGCAAAGACACCTCAGAAGTATGATGAAAATCCGTTGGTTCCATCACATATCAAACGTGGAAGTACTCAGGAGAGCAAACAGCCTTCCAATTGAGGTGCTTATTTCAAGAGCACGCCTAAGATGGGCAGGTCACGTTCATCGTATGCATGATAACCGCCTTCCTAAATGTACACTTTATGGTGAATTGCTAAGCGGTAGAAGAAGGCGTGGCGGTCAACGAAAGAGGTTCAAAGACGCTCTCCATGAAAATCTAAAATCCTGCGGCATTGCAGACGAGCAATGGGAACAACTTGCAGCGGACAGAACCGAACGGCGAGGGGTTGTGGCCAGCTATCAAGGAAATGTTGCTGCAAGAAGGCCGACTCCAAGACCTAACCAGGTCTATGTTTGTCCTGACTGCGGTCGACATGTGCTCTCCCGAATTGGCCTCTATAGCCATAGTCGTGTGCACCGTAGATGAATGGGAATTACAATAGACTACACCTTTTACTTGTTTTTTATTGTACACAATCTATCGACTGTAACATTTTTATACTCGGACTCGAGTAACGGCTAATAATGTCCTCCCTCTAGGATAATTAAAAATCGAGACGTAACTAGTTATGGCTGAGCTAAAATCAAACAAAATTACCCGAAAACAAAACTTTTAACGTTTCCGCTGGCAACTTCACTTTGTCATTGAAGGAAGAACATTTCTTGAAAAATCGATGGGCTGTCCCAATTCTTAACATACATTTCCAGACCCACATATTTATTTATATAATTGTCGAATAAGAGCAGATGTCTAGATGTTCCATCCTAATCAACTCTAGTTACGATTTTTTAACATTTCTTCCAAATGGATTTACTGTATTTTACGGCAAATCTAAATGAAGGATCTATCAAGCCGAGTGACGTGATGAACCGAGTGTGAACTACTAATAAGCCATTTCATGAATTTTTGGAGGGAATTTTCCAACGACATCAAAACGTCCGGTAGGGAAAATCTTACAATTAATTCTAGAGAAAAATGTGGAGGTCAGTCAGCACGTGACCCTTTATTGTTCATACCATTTGTACGTTTCATCACTGGAATGACACACGCATATACACACGCACAGTTAATAATAATTGTCAGTGACAGTATAATAGAAGTAACATCTCTGCCTCCTAAGGTGCGAAAAACACCTATACAAATCAAAATTATGAGACTTTCAAAGTCCAATCCTTCTAACAGGATGTGGACGTATCATCATTAATACCTAGAGCTTTCAGATTTTGCTTTCTGGTCTCAACTTCAGTTACAATTTTGGCTGTTATCCTGTGTTGCTTTTTGTGTTCTCGTTAGTCTGGTCGATAGACGAGTGGGTTAAGGCGCGAGGTGACAATCGCGATTAATCACACGGACATCGTACCACCGGGTTCGAATCCTGGCTCCGGCACTGTCGGAGGAAATGGTTGTATGTCCGCGTTTTTCAATGTGTAACCCCCTTCCACACAAGCAATGGCTTCTGGAATTGGGGATTGTCTAATTTCTGTGGTGCTGTGGTAGTGTTCGTTGTTCTGTTCTTGTTCGATGCTAGGTTTCCACAATCAGAGACGAATTTATACTTTTGGTAGCCCTATAATCATATTATTTATAAAATTTAAGAATTCTTCGAGTGCAATGTTTAATTTTTCTCTGAAATCTGCTGTCTCCTAAGAATGGATTTAGCAACTACTACACGGAATAGCTAGAATCATTCTGTATATTATAGAGCGTGTAGCCACCAATAAATAGCGCTAGGCAGGACACATGGCCAGAGATAACATCAAGTGGACGAGGACGATAATGCAGTGGTGACGAACTATCGGATGCCCCCAAACAAGATGGAGAGATGACATTCAGAGGTAAGCCGGCAGAAATTGGATCTTGAGTGCTCAGGATATACAGCGGTGGAGAAATGTGAAGGAGCTAGGTCCAGGAGTGGATAAGAACGGGCTAAAGAAGAATTCCATGAAGAATTAGAAGACTTATTCCGAAATATTTCAAACAAGACAATTAACGATATTATCCATGATTTCAATTAAGTAATCGTAATTAAAATAGATAAATGATTTGTAGTTCGGTTGTTTTCATGCCCGAGTCTACCACAGATACTGGTTTTCGTTAGTTGCTCCAGCTTCGAGACAGTTGAAGTAGTTGACCATCTGCTCCTTATAACTCATCGTATGTCTAGTTACAAAACTATAATCTAGTGGTCTCTACATTTATTTTGTTAAAACTTCCTGTACAGAAAAATCCCTTGTACTGAAATTATTTATACTTACACATTATGTAAATACTAATTGCTATTTAAATAATAACGTTATTATGAAATTGTGTTATTATAATTATGACGATAATAATTAAAATAAAAATACTCAAAAACATCAGTTCATTATAACTGATAAATATTTTTGATGATATGCATTCTTCTAGAAATGTTAAAATGTTACTGACACAAGATAACCAGTTGTTGTTTGTCAATAAAACTTTGGGATATTCCCATATTGCTTATTTTATACAAAGTGTGCGGACATTTAATAGAATATAGTTATATCGCGGTTTTCCTAGAAATGTGTTTTATTTGTTGACTTGTTGAAATATAAATTATGTCATGTATTATCTTGTTTCAAATTCATTACTACACTGTTTAGTTATACAGAAGTTCTACAATGATTTTGCTTTACTTGTGTGTAAAAGAAATAGTTGATTTGACATTACACATACGTCACTCACAGCAAGAACAGAAAAAGTGGAAGATTTGTTGTCATATAATAATTATATTAAATTGAGGCCACTTAATAGGATATTTTTTGTTTTGGCAAATTTGCAAAGACCGAACTTTTAATACTTACTCATTACTCCATTAAAGAAAAGCAGTTTTGGGTTAAAAGAGACCAGATCGTAACATTTGGTATGGAAATGGACAAAGGTATTACTATCGGTTAATAACCCTGAAAATTGCGAATAAGAAATTCAACAGGTAGTTTAAATTCCGAAAAGAGTGAAAAAGATATCAAAACCAAAACATAATATTTTTAGTCGCAAACTGCTCTATACAATCCTTATTTTACTATAAGGAACGTAACCAGACTGCAACCAACAGCTACTCTCCGGGCTATGTGCCCCACCGAGCGCTGAATTACAAGTTACAAGCGAGAGTTTTCGACTGCGTCGACCTCAAAATTTGACTAGGAAAATGGAGTATTATGGAATACATGATTGGTTTAAATCTTACTTAAGCGACCGTACTAAATCTGTGACGATATCGTCAATTGAGGGGGAGCGAATAAACAAACGATCAACAAACCCGGGCTATATAAAATGTGGGGTTCCACAAGGCTCTATCCTGGGACCAATTTTCTTTTTAATATACGTAAATGATGTAACAGCAAATTTCCCAATTCTCACAATTTGCTGATGATACAAACATCACTTTACAGTTCAAAAATTTGGACGATTTAGTATGTATAACAAAGACTTTATTAGAGGAAGTATGCGATTGGTTCGCAGCAAATAAGCTGGTATTAAATGTCAATAAAACCTTTAATATTTTATTCCAACCTAATAAAACACTGCCCCATACTGTTATCTCAACAAATGGTGGAGATGTCACCCCCACTTCTACCACTAAATTTTTAGGTATTCACCAACAGTTAGACTAGAAAACCCACATAATAGAATTAAATAAAAAATTAAGCCATGCAGTCTATACCATAAATACAATTAGATATAACATCGGTTTCAATGTTGGTAAAACAGTGTATTATGCATACTTCTATCCTCTTATGCATTCTGGGGAAACTCAACTAATGCCAAGACAATATTTCTAGTACAAAAAAAGCCATTAGAGCATTATTTAATCTGAAAACGCAGGACTCGTGTAGAGACTACTTTAAAAAACACAACATATTTACGTTAACGAATTTATACACATATAAGATCAGTATAATAATATACAAAAAACAAAATAGTCTTCCCACACCATCTGATATCCATAACATGATACAAGATAAAGTCGAGGCAAGAATTCAAGCGATGCACGTCACGAGTGATCTCATTAAAGAAATTTTAATACTAACATTATTTTGAATCATTAATTACGTTAAAAAGAGTAATTCTTGACACCCAGTTATTAAGCTTTTTTCAGAAATAGGTACAGTTTAATGAAGCTTCAGGATTCTTAGCAGTATTGTTTTATTTATAAAATCGACCTGTGACGTGCATCGCTTGAATTCTTGCCTCGACTTATATAAAAACATGTACCAAACTCCCTCATACAATTTGGATGTAAACAGAATAGGACCCGTATATGCAAGTGTAAAAATATTTAATCATCTACCGGAAACAGTTCAGCGTAAACGGTGTTAAACCTATTTAAAAAGGAGTTGAAAAACATTATAAAATTCAAGGTCTTAAAACTTAAATGAATTTTTTGAAGACGATTTCAATTAAACCAATAGATTATTTATATTTTTATAATCTACAACAAACAAATAAATAGGAATTTCATTATATAAATTACATTTTTTGCTTGCATTGTAAGATTTATTGAATAACATTTAACCTGCGCAAATTTCTGCCTGCTAGTTTAATATTCGTACCATTTATTACTTATTTTAATGGATTATATAATCTAACATAGAAAATTCTTTTTGAAAATACTGGCCAAACTAGGCGATATATTTTCTCCGAGCCAGAAGTATGTATCTATCTATGTTACATTGTACTACTATTTTTTATTTAGAATAATAACCTCAATTATCAGATATAATGGCATTGCTTAACGTGGAATATATGTATTTTCATTCAGTGTCAAATGGATTTATCTGTTTCTTTAACATTTTGAGACCATGGCCATAAAGGACATGAATAATAAATATCATCAAGGTGATTAAATCGGTGATACCAATATTTATTCCCAGCAGACAGTATGTAAATAAAATTGATTTCACCTGGATAAACGCATGGTAAATTGTTGACAAAATGCTTTACTATGATTTCTGTCGAGTAATGACTTATAATAATAAAACTGCAAGGCCAACGATATAGTATTTCAATAAGTTCTATTTTGATAATTGAAAAGGAAAAAAAATTAGGAAGATCTGTCAAGAATTGTGGCTTGCAAAAGCGTTTTCGAGACAACATATAGTGGACTTCGAACTCGGTTTTAAATTTAATATAAATATCTATAATTTTAAAACTGCGCGATATTGTAGAATTAAATCTCTTCAGTACAAAAGATATTTGTAATATATATTTTTTATATAAGCAGGGATGCTAACTATGTCGAAACACCTCGGCTTTAGCGCTCTGAGCGAGAATAGAACACACCTTGCGAGAAGTGTTATACAGGGTGTCTCCATAGTGCGCCAAAGTCCAATATCGGCCTTATTAGAAGGCTTTGGAAAATTATTTTTTTATGGAAGTGGTATAGTGTCAAAAGACGCACATTTTAGAAATATGTGAAGTATACAGGGTGACTTGCTACTTCTTCGAGGTCATTTTTTAAAATGGAACGCCCTATATATTTTTACATTTATGAATTCAGCGTAAAATTACCTTTCCAACGATCTCCTGATTTTTAATTTTTGACGTGGCGTTGCCGAATTATTCGAAAAAGTATGAAAATTTTGGTCGTAAGAAGGTTTAACAAATTAATCCGCTGTGTGTGTATTAATTAACAAGATTTATTTTGCAATTATATAGAGGGATGGATGTACTACAACGACATAACCACCAAATATTGATTATAATTATACAGGGTGTATTTTATACTAGCGCTAACTCAGGACATTTCAAAGTGAATTTTTTCAATTTTTTTCAAATGGAACTCTCTGTATATTATTGTGTTTTTGAATTGGCACGTTAATTCTCTACGATTTTTGTGAATAATGTCCAATTACTTTTTCATTAAAAACCGTTATAATATTTTATATTTCGAACAGATTTAGTAGCCATGATTTTGACATAAAGTTAGTATTAATTTTTTTATGGGAGCGTCTTGGTTGCCTCAGTAGTATTTTTTCACATTTTAATTAAACCACATTCGAGTCTATCTTAAAAATTTAAAAATAATCGTTTAATATTACAAAAAAGTTGACAAAATAATAGCAACAGAAAATACGGTATTAGGTAATACAAAAATTCGCACTATTTTGAACCTAATTTAATGAAATAAATAAGGGGCGAGCGTAGGTGCGTCTTTACTATGTACATACTTCGGCATGCGATGTAAAGCAACGACAGGCGCAGTTAGTACTTGGATGGGTGACCATTCCAACGGAAACCGCGTCCTCGCCTTTCACATCCTCCAGCGGCTTGTATATCAGTGTATGCGCGGAAGCTATACAACCTTAGGCGAGGGTTATATAGGAGATATACCATCCTTCGGAGGGGATGTAAAGCCGTCGGTCCCTTGTCTATTAAATGTTAGGCAAGTAAAAGATCCCTACTCTCCTTAAGGGAAGAGGTTCGGCAAAATTCCTGGTTGGGGGTAGCTCGTCTACAGGCGTCGGTGTTAGGCCTCAGTAGCGAAGATAGGCCGATGTTAAATAAATGTATAAAAAAAATGAAATAAATAATACCTGGTGTTTATAGAAACTGTTCGAAGTGACGTCTACGCATTTCTGTAGAAGATTTTCGAATGATCTATCGACATTATTTGTTAAAATATCTACAGCAATTTTCTGAAAAACGCCCCTTATTCTTTTTTCATATTTTCTTTTGTAGTTATAGAAGCTTTGTACACTTGCTCCTTAACTTAATCCCACAAAAAGAAGTCTAAAAGCGTCGTTTAAATGTTCGTGAATAGCTGCAGTGTGGTGCACAGGTGCTCCATCATGAAGGTACCACATTCTCTCCCTAATATCCCTGGGGACATCCTCCAGTAATTATTCCAAGCTGTCTTGCAAAAATTCTAAATAAATTTGATCATTAACACGTCCATCAAAAAATGTTATCCTATTATATAATCCCCAACAGTTCCTCCCCAAACATTCAACGACCATCTTGTTTGTATATTTGTTCGTGAAATGTAAGGATTGATTGTGTCGTAATAATGAAAAATATGACGACTAACATATCCATTTTTATGAAACGTTGCTTCACCGGTAAGCAAAACAAAGTCAACAAAATTTCTCTGTTGTTTTATTGTTTGTTTTGCCCCTTGACAAAATTGTATTCGGTTTTCATAATCCCTATCAATCAGTTCCTGCATTAGTTGAACCTGGTATGGATGAAATTTGTTTTTTGTAGGATTCGATGGACTGAAGATCGGCTTATATCGTTTTCTCTTGACAAATTCTCTTATACTTCGATGAGGATCTTCAATCACGCTCAAAAGTATGATTGTTTCTTTTTCTTCATTTACTACAGCATTTTTTGTTCATTCGTTTTTCTCATATTCCACTTTCTCCGTGTTGTCAAATCGTTCCATCAACCTCTTTCCGGATATCGCTCCTTATAAATTCGAATTGAAAGCAAACATTTTTTTTTTAGGTGTCCATAATAATCACCGTAAGCATTCATTTCTTTCATTTCACGAATAAAATAATTTTCAAGACAAGTTGGTGGGTGCCCGATTGCCAACTTGGAATGCCTCATTGCCTTGGGGTTAATCTGGCACTGATCACTCGCACCCAGAACATAAACCATATCAACCATTTCTTTTCTCGGAAAATTCATTATTGGAAAGTGCGAATTTGAAACTAATTTATAACTTAAAATAAGTGTAAATATTTTTGACTTGGAAGCTGGTGGCAGAAATTTCTATATGATTTTATTGTGCTAGAGAAATTGAAAGTGTAAAGATGTCATAATAAAAAGCCAGAAAAACAATTTCAGTCAGTATGGAGCTGCTGAGTTTCTAATTAACAGTTAACTAAAAATGCAATAAAAAATATGATCCTATATAATTTTATTGTTTTTATATATTCTAATGTTATTTTTCAATTTTCTTTTATTTTATAAAATTTCTGTAGCAAATAAATTTTAATTCAAAATATTGGAGTAAATATATTAGACAGATTTTTGACCTTTCAAATGCCACGTACTTATTGCGGCCGAAAATAGGTAATAGACCGATTTTTCTATTGTAAACATGGTTCTCACCAGTGACGCATCACTCATAATATATTTTATTATTTTTATTAGTGTCAATGTCATTGTGATACCCACCAATGATTTCTTGTCAAAATAATTTATTTAACATAACTGACATAAAAATTCCTATTTACAGCAGACTTTTTTGCAACTGTAGTAGTGACATTAACATTGAATTCGTTTTTGATATTTTTATAAGAAACTCAGCAGCAACCAAGCTCGGTAGCTACTCTAATCGGTCAGTTATATCAATACCTTTATCCCATATTATTACCAGCTACAATAAAATCATATACCCATATTTCTATCACCTCCCTAGCTACTTGTCACTACAGGTAATAATTAAGCGTTAATAAGATAACTTTAAATTAGTAGTAGTAAAAGTGCTTTATTGGTTACGTTACAACAACCAAATGGCCATCGACCGAGGTCCTTCAGCCAGTACTTTAAATTATTATTCTCACTTTATGTCAAAATCATGGCTACTAGATCAGTTCGAAATTAAAAGTATTATAATTCAACGGTTTTTAATGTAAAAGTAAAAATATCTCTGGAAATATAGATTTTAGGTATAGGACATTATTTACAAATATCGTAGAGATTTAACGTGCCAATTCAAAAATAAAATAACGTACAGAGTGTTCCATTTGAAAAAATTGAGAAAATTCACTTTAAAATGTCCTGAATTAGGGCTAGTATAAAATATACCCTGTATAATTATACACAATATTTGGTGGTTGTGTCGTTGTAGTATATACCTCGTCTACACAATTGCAAAATAAATCTTCTTAAGTAATACGCACACAGCGAATTAATTTGCTAAACCTTGTTCCAACTAAAATTTACATATTTTTTCGAATAACTCGGCAACGCTACGTCAAAAACTAAAAATCTGGAATTCATTGGAAAGGTAATTTTACGCTGAATTCATAAATGTAAAAATATATAGGGTGTTCCATTTAAAAGAAAATAACCATGAAGATGCTCCGCTGTAGCGAGTCATCCTGTATATTTCAAAATATTTTTAAAATGTGCTCCTTGTGACACTATACTACTTCCATAAAAAAATAATTGTCCAAAGTCTTCTAATGAGGCCCGTATTGGACTTTGACGTACTATTGTGACAACCTGTATGTACTTTTTTTTACAAACGGTTGGACTATATATGATCTAATCTAAATATTAGAATATTTAATCCTTGCATTATGGACAGTTAATTATTACAATATATTTAATAAGTTTTTAAATAAACTGCTTATTATTATTATTTAGAATGATGTAATTCTGAATTATATAAATACATGCATTGTCTGCTTGTTAATAATTAAAAATGAGGTGAACGACTCTCACATAAATCCAAGGTTGAAAGTAAACAAGAGAAAAAACGTAAAATTTAGCACAACTCATTTAATGCATTATTTATTTATAAACGGGTAATGAGAAAATGGTAACTTAAAGTTAGTATATAATACATACCCTCACGCAAATGTGATTTGGTTTCGTAGTTACATATAACTCTCTTTTCAGCCGCAGCTAAAGCTGCAAAGGCAAATAAAAGCACTGAAAAAGTAATCGTGCCCATAATCGAAGCCGGCTTTGGAAATACTAAACATGTATTAAGCACAAGCTTTTATTCTGCGAGAAGTTTACTCTTTTATATATTCCTACCAATAGAAATGTGTTCAGATACCGTCGGCATCGTCATGGCATATTTAAAATTGGTCTCATAATCAAATCATATTCTTACTTCTTATTAGTATTTGGTGTAGATATATAGAGTGTCCAATTAAAAGTTAAGGTTAAATAATATGAGTGGAATCTATTTTTATTTTATTAATTATTTATGTACATGCGGGCTTAACCATCTTTTTAATTTTTTACCAAAAATATTTTTAAAAATCAATTGACAATAATGCGTGCCCCTAAATTCTGCTTATTACGTAAATTAATTTATTTGCCAGCTCGCTAGCAAAGAGCCATCCATAGAATGTTCCAAGGATATCTGGTCGATAGCCGAGTGGGTTAAGGCGCGAGGTGGCAATCGCGATTAATCACACGGACATCGCACCACCGGGTTCGAATCCTGGATCCGGCACTGTCGGAGGAAATGGTTGTATGTCCGCGTTTTTTTCAATGTATAACCCCCTTCCATACAAGCTCTGGCTTCTGGAATTGGGGTTGTCTAATTTCTGTGGTGTTATTTATTTATTATTTATTTATCCTTATAGGACATCAAGGACATCCTGTAAATATCCCAAAATGCTGTGAGTATCTCATGGGCAACCAAATGATACTGCCCGGGATATCCTTAAGACCTCCCAGAATTATCTTTTTATGACCATTATGACAGATATGGGATGCTATAAAGACATTTCAAGGACATCATAACTGCGACGTGACTCTATATACAGCTAATATATTTTTAAATATTTATAGAAGATATAATATTTTAGAAATACTGAGGCATATTTTAAAAATATTATTAAAATATTGCCAGAGTACTAGAAAAAATATTGCTACATTTTCAAAATATTAAATTTAATATAAGGAAAATAGTTTTATGATATAACTTTTCTCAACAAACACAGACAATTGATTCATCGTTAGTAAAGTACTTGCCCTCACTTGTTGATTTGGTGGGTTACTAGTAAGGAGCTTTAAGTACAACAACAGCCAACACATTTTTCTATACAGTTGCATACTGATATAGGGAGATTGAGAGGGATATACACATGCCAAATGGACATGGAACTATTATAAAATATATTTGAATACGATAGATTTAAAATTTATTTGCGTAGGCAATTTTACTGTTAACATACATAAGGTGGTTGGAAAAAACAAGCGGGCTCTAGAGTTCTCTCTAAGGACTAGGCAGATTGAGGTCTCGGATTCGAACCAACTTATTCTGACAATTTCCCTTCTGACACTATTTCTCTTCACTATTCTTTCTTAATCACTTTTTTCTTGAAAATGGCTCTAAAACAGGAGTCGAAACGTCGAGACATTAATAATCTTGGACGCGGTTCAACACGAGAACCAAGAATTTTTTCTTCAAACGTCAGAAAATGACATTTCTTACTCATTTCATGACATTAAAGTTTGACATTTCAGACGGCTGTGCATTGCCATTAGCAACGGAAGTAAAAGTACTTTTTCTTCCGTTCGAGCGGACTTTTACTTCCGTTGCTAATTAGCTAACATTCGGAGTAAAGACCACTTTTGTGACTCGTCTGTAATTGCTGGACTCACTCCGATCGGAAAACCTACAGGCTCGTCACAAAAGTATCACTTTTACCCCTAATAAAACAATATACTATACCTTTATTTTTTTATAGCTAATCGACGTTTGAAGAAAAAAACATGTTTTAATCGAAGTAAAAGCCATTTTTGTGACTTTTATAAACTGGAAGGGGGTGCTTGTGATATCTCATTTGAAAGACATATTCATTCTCTATTCAGCAATATAAACGTTTTTCAATTTAGCTCGCTAGTTATTGAGAAAATCGATTTGGAATTTCACAACACAAGAAATGAGCAAGTCCAAATATTATAAAATAACTCTTAACAGTTAACAACATTATAAAATTGAAATTAATTTAAAGTAAATATTCAAATTGCAAACCGTTCACTTCTTGGCAATACGTAAGGCGGTCAGTAAATTCCCCAAGGCTGTTTTGTATCACCAGTAGAGACTTATTTGTTCAATTTCTTTTTAAATCTTCAATATTGCCCGGTCTATTAACGTATACTTTCGACTTAAGTATCTCCATAAGAAGTAATCTAGTGGCGTCATATCAGGAGAACGGGCAGGTCACTTCATTGTGCCGCGCCTATCAATCCATCTCCATGAAATGGTGTATTCAAATAAGCCCTAATTTCAATTGCATAATGAGGTGGAGCTTCATCTTGCTAGAATCAAATATTCCAATCTATTTCATTCGGATATGATCTTATTATTTTGGAACTAAAAACGTACGTAAAAATTGTAGATACCCTTCATCAGTATCTACAGTTTTGTTTATTGACGGCACGGTTAAAACAAAACGACGCTTCATCAGAGAACAGAATTCTATTTCTAAACTGTGAATTTGTATGACACATATTCATCATTGTTTCACAGAATTCAGTTCTGCAATCACTATCATTTTCGTTTTATTCATGTACCAGATGTACTTTAAAAGGATGATACTTCTTTTTCTTCAAAACTCGCAACACTGATGATTTACTTACATTCTTTTCAGCAGCCACTTGTCTGGTTGACTTGTGCGCATTTTCCTCAAAGCATAGTAAAATGTGTAATTGTTTCTCCTCATCAATTTGTTTTTTCCTTCATGATTTAGGTAGATCTCCATTTCCATTTTCCCAAAAGTTTCGTTTTCTTCTACTAATTATGGACTGTGTAATCGAGCGATCTTGACATTGAACATTGGTTTAATCACCACATCCAATCATTATTAATATTTCAATTACTTGCATTTCACTTAAATGTGCCATACCGGGTGTAATAAGATTATGGTATACACCCCCTTTCTCCTTTAGTTTTGAAGATAATTGATTGGAATTTAGGATATACTACATACATAATCGGTAGCACTTTTTGACATACAATTGATTTTTTTTCACTTCCGGTTTCGCCGCAATTACATTACATTACATTTTTGAATTCTGCATAATTTTCTGAATCCAACAATGCCAAATAAGTGACATTTCAAACATATTTTTTATAATATAATTTTTAGATTTCCATGACGGTTCCGATTTATTCTAAATGACTCGTGTAATGCTACAAAAATTGAAATCCCGTTAAAAATACTAAATTATGTGATTTATGGGAAAATGAAATTCACCAAAATTGTTTTTGGGGCAAAACCCAATTTTTTCAAATGGAACCATATCGCTACCGTAATTTATTAGTAATATTAATAAGGAATTTATTCATATGTCGTATTAAAATGTGCGATAAATATAAACAAAATTACAGCTAAAAGAAAATAAGAAAATACAATTTTGTTCTAAGAAGTAACTAAGGTGGCATTGAAAACAATGAAATATTTAGCTTGTCAAAGACATGTTAATCTCTTGTATAAATTTGCGGCATTTTGAACACAATTAACAAGAATTTTAAACAATTTTTAAAGACACAATAAAAACACCGTTAAACCAACAAATGTTTGACAAGCTAAATATTTCATTGTTTTCAAAGCCTGCTTTTTAACATTTAATAAATGGCACCACGGTACCGATATGGTTTCATTTGAAAAAAAATGAGTTTTGCCCCAAAAACAATTTTGGTGAATTTTATTTGCTTATAAATCACGTAATTTAGTATTTCTAACGGGATTTCGATTTTTGTAGCATTACACGCGTCATTTAGAATCAATCGGAACTGTCATGGCACATTTAAATGGAAAACAAAAAATTATATTATAAAAAAAATGATGTTTGAAATGCCACTTATTTGGCATCGTTGGATTTAGAAAATTATGCAGAATTCAAAAATGCAATAATATACAGGAGGTTCCATTTAAAAATCGAAAGTTAGTGTCACTTCCGTCGAAATCGGAAGTGAAAAAAAAATCAATTGTATGTCAAAAAGTGCCGCTTATTATGTATGTAGTATATCCTAAATTTTAATTGATTATCCTCAAAGCTAAAGGAGAAAAGGGGGGTGGGTATACCATGATCCGGACCCGGTGTATAAGAAATGATATAAAAACTATCAACCTACTACATAAATGCCGCCTAAACCTTATTGTAGAGTTTTGATAACTAATTGTCACATAATAAAATACTTTGACAGCCTTCAAAGCACACTTGATAGCCAGCTGCATAAATTGCAAATCTCTCGTGTTGTGAAATTTTAAAATCGATTTTCTCGATAACTAGTGAACGAAATCGAAAAAAGTTAATATTACTGAATAGAAAATGAATATATCTTTCAAATGAGCTATAAAAAGCACACCCTTCCTATTTGAAAAATAGAGGTTGTAAGAGTCACAAGAAGGGGGTTGATGGCGGGTGAAAATTTTGCGGCGAAAAGTGTAATTTTAAAATGAAATATTGACATTCGGAATTTTGCATAAATAATATTAATAACGTAGAAAACGAATTTATTCGCTATATATGGACTACACTGTATAAAAAAATATGGATAAATATAATGAGATACCTGCCTGTTGGTATGCCCCTGGATATCGAAGTAAGTTGTCGCTGGTTGCTTAAGAAAGCCCTTATTAATGGTAGTTTAGATACTAAAATGCATACCCGTACTCATAGTGGATCAAAGAAGAAATGAAATAAAATCAACTTTATGGGCGTTATCTTCAAGAGGATGTAGCTTCGTTGGGAAGCATTTGAAGACCTATGTACATAGAAACTTTTTAAATATTTTTTTTCTACTGTCGTGCGTAAAAAATGGGAAAAGTTTTATATCGTATTTTTGTTAAAATCTAGTTGTGTACATCTAACTTTTTTGTGACATTGTCATTGCCACTTTGAGCTACTCATTACATATTCAAATAGAGACAGATTTACATTAGAGAAAAATAGATGTCCTATTTTATTTTGCTTATGACAGTAAGCCAGTCACCCGTTAAAGTATGGCAATGGAATTTCTGAACACCCTGTATACTGTAAAACCCTAAAAAAACTACAAAATAACTTAACACATACTTTATTAGAAGTTGTTTGGTTTGGGCAAATAAAACATAAATATATCACTTTACCATGTAAATTTACAAATTAAAAGTTATGAATTGAGTACATATAATTAAATCACAATCTAAATTTGGCAGATCTCAAAAGGGGATATTTATCTCCTGTGCAGAGGCCGCGGAAGTCATCTAATGTGATATCAACAATGGCCACACCACCCAAACCTTTGGCCTTAACGTAACTTGCTTTCTGACCGGCAGTTTCAGGATCTTCAAATGCTACCCAGATACCTTCTTTGTCATCTTTGGGCAGACGGTAAGCATATGTTCCTGAAAAACAGAAGTACATAAATAAAAAAATAAGATAAACATTAAGACTCGTCATTAGTTCAGTTTGTCCAAAATAAATACCTAATCAGACATTTAAAAAATAATAATTAGTGAGGGTTTCTAATAAACAATATTGTCTATTTAAATCATATTTTAATCGTGAATAACTAAAAGAGATGACAGGGAATAAATAATTTAATTTTAATTCCACAAATAATCACTTGTTTGTTTTGAACTTAAGTTACGCTCAGTTGTTGTTCTTCTTATTATTTTTGTAATAAATTGTTGCCCCTGCTCTGTTGACGAGTCTTATGACACAATTTTAAGCATTAAAGCTATCAGAGTGTTCAAATAAACGACGCGCAATAAAGTGCTTTGATTAATTTTAAGAGTTGTAGCAAGTAAGCAATAAATAATTTAGCGTAGGCGTGGCCCATGACTAAATGATATCATTTACAACATTAATTGTTATAACTGAATTAATTTATTACCTTGCAAAATTTTGCATGATTAAAAAACATACTACGAAATATCGGCTTTAATTCTGCTCAATATTTCATTAACATTCATTAATGGACCATCCCATAACATTAGATTGTTATTTACTCGGTACCTACCATAACGTTTCGTAACATCGCTATCGGAAACATTCCAATATTCTGCAAATAAATAGTGCCGATATATGTAATTTTAAAATAATGATAATAACTGAACGTATAAATTTGTTATTTCACATTAGATTTATCTGTTGGAGTTAAAAAAAAACAAACAAGTCGATTATGAGGTTGCGAAACCAGATGTTACTCACCGTATCTTTTAGTTGGATCATTTACTTTCCTGAGCTTTCCGAGATATCCAGCTCGGATCTCATTTGGTGTAGCAATTTTGGTGCAAATTTCGGGATAACTCAGTAGACCCTGTTCGTTAGTGTAAGGCCCTGCTTCGGCTGGACCATCAATTGGAAGAGGAGGCACGCCAGTAATTCCAGAGTCATCATCCATTTTCCAAGCACGGCCGTAGGTGGGAATACCGAAGACAAGTTTGTTGTTTGGGCAACCTTGTTGCAACCTAAAAAAAAAGGTGCTTTAACTCGGCTAGCCGTGTAATTTTAGTCAATTTAGATCCACGGTGTTATTATTTCAACGGAACTAAACTCCGATTATAGGATTAGGCAGACCATATACATATAAAGAATAATACTATGGTAAAAGCTAATGATATAAATAAATCGTAAACAGTCGCAATGTCTACGTGTCACCCAATGAAAATGGGTAGCATTCACCATGTACAATATCAACTCCATGGAGGAAATAGAAACATTTCTTTGACTCGTTTACTATTAGATTAAAAGTTACTGAAGTTAAGGATTTGGTTTTCAGTTTTAGTCATTTCTCGATGATGGTTGCGAAATGAGCAATAATTAGTGTATTCCAGTGCAGTGTTCTATACCTGAGACCCTAAATAATGCAAAAGCCCATCTTTCCGGCAGCTGCGGTGGTCCCTACTAGTCCCCTGCCGTCCCCTCCCCGCGCCCTTAGTGCCCCTACCGTTCAGTTTGTTTTTGTGTAAGTCGACACAAAAACGTTTCGTTGAAGGCTACTTTTTGTCGTGTATACGTAATATAGTTCAATTTTCATTGTTTTTGAGTACTTAAAGCACGTTTTATTAAAAAACGTAAAAATGACGTTAGAAATGATAAATTTAAAAAGAAAAAACCGAACGAGTTTATTTTGTGATGGAATAAAAGATTTCGTTAAAGAACCAAACTCAAATTCGCGAATCAGTATGAAAAAAGCAGCAGACAGAAGAAAGGACAATATTAGTGAAAAGTTTGAAAAGCTGTATAATCTACAGTGCACAACACAAGGGTTTTCATGGCACCAAAGTTGTTTAACTAGCTATATAATTAATAAGAAAATAAGGCGCCGAGAAATAGCCTTATATAAAGAAGAAGAAACGTATACTTCAACTTCTGAAGCAAGTGTGTCAGGTTACCGAATTATTCGTGAGTCATCAAGGAAACCTGTCTCGGAACCTGTACTAATTGCTAGGAAGCTGGTGGCAGAAATTTTTATACGATTTTATTTTGCGAGTGAACTTGAAAAGTGTAAAGATCTCATAATAGAACGCCTGAAAAACCATTTCAGATAGTATGGCGTTGTAATTAACAGGTAATTAAAAATGCAATTAAAAAACATACTCCTATATAATTTTATTGCGTCAGCCGCTTGTTTTAAATATTCTAATGTTTTTTTACAATTATCTTGTTTTATTTTAAATAATTCTGTAATAATTCAAATAATTGGAGTAAATATATCCGTAAGTAAATAATTTTCAAACAGACTTTTGACCATCCAAATGCCACGTAATATTGCGGCCGGGAATAAGTAATCGACTGATTTTCCCATTGTAAATATGGTTCTCACCAGTGACGCATCACTCATAATACATTTTACCCACGACTACTATATAATGTATCCATTATGTATGTGTTTTCTCAAGCATAATGCTATTCATTATTCACTGCAGTGAATAATGATTTCATTATTCCATTGTTTTTAAAGTTTATCTACGTGACTGTTATTTCGTTTGATTTTATTAAGTAAGCCATGACAATCTCTCAAAGTATAATTTTGTCATTGATTTGAAATGTCAAAGTGCAATCTCGTAACTTTTGGATATGAAACTGAACTACTTTCAGCAATATGTAGAATGTAAACAACGCTGACGTTTAAATTTATGACAAGCCGTTTTTTATGACACATAACGGCCTACTCGATAAAACTTAAAACTAAATTGTATGATAAAAAGGCCTGTTTCTGAAACGTTAAATTAAGTTATCTATTCATAAATTCCATTGTAACAATATAAATATTTAATAGCCGTGGACAAAGTATAGCATTCATTCGCATATAATGGCTACTATTCACTCAGATGATTTACCCTTGTGAATAATAGCCATCATTATATGTTCATTGAATAATATACTATTATTATTTTTTATTAGTGTCGATGTCATTATCACATTCACCAATGATTTCCTGTCAAAATAATTTAATTGATATAATGACATAAAAAATCCCTATTTACAGCAGACTCCTTTTTGTAACTGTAGTAGTGACATTGCATTGAGTTCAGACGCTTCGCTTTTGATATTACTATAAGAAACTCAGCAACAACCAAGCTCGGTAGCTGCTCTAATCGGTCAGTTATATCAATAACTTCATCCCATATTATTACCAGCTACAATAAAATCATATAACCTATTGCTACCACCTCCCTAGCTATAAATAGTAAACAGTTGAAGTGTTTAATATGTGAAAAATTAACGAGGAACAAAAATAACCAATTTTTGATAATAGGTACTGCACGTATTAAGCAAGACCACGTCTTTACCCTACACTTGTCAACAACCTGAAGATTTATTTGCCATTGAAGTGAGGTATCATAAGCATTACTATTGTGATTGTTTAAGGTTGCCGAGCAATTCGGAAAATCCAGCAGGTCGACCTTCTAGTAAAATCCCCCAAGAAATACTTCACAATACATTTGACAAGCTGATGGATGAAATTAAAGACAAGTTTTCATCTCTTTCTTTTGAGCTCGATAAAGGTTACAGTGATCGAAAATCGTGTAGTAAAATCACTACTTATTGATAAGTATGGTGGAAACATTATTTTCATACCCAGCTGATAGATCGAAACCTTCCTTAGTGTTTATGGACAACATACCACTGGAGGAAGTACACGCAATCTGATATAAATAGAACAGGTTTGTTTAATATTCGATAGATATGGCGATATTTTAATAAAACTTTTAGAGTCAAGTTTTCAGAGTAAAAGCCAAATTATTAAAAATATCATAATTTCAAGTCATTCAACAAAAACTCCTACTGATTGTAAAGCTTTATTTTCAAGCACTTAAAATAAATTAGAACTTGTTCGATATCTTTGCACTACCGCTTCAAAATATGCGCAAGTAAAAGAAGATTGCGACACTTACATTTGTGGAGGATTCGATGATCCAGTAAAATGTCAAGCTACAAGGGTCCTCATTTTGTGAGGTACTTGAGTTAAAATCAAACCACTTAAAAGCTGATGCAGAGATGTTTTATCACATATTTAACGCGGTAAGAATTCAATCTACTTCTGTTATTATTGATTACTATTTATTTGGCTATGAAGAGCACAATGGTAACTTACGTCCGTGACAAATGACAAAGCTGCCTTTGTCAGAGTCATTGATACAGCCATGTAAATGTAGGTCCAATTGTCGAACAATGTCTTGCAGTTGCAAAAGTCAGAATCACCTTGTATTTCATTGTGTAAATGTATAAATAATGTTGCCTAAATAAAAATGACTAATTATTTGTCTTGCTTTCTTACATTTCTATTTGTTTGTATCTATATAATTAATAATATATGTTTTTTTAATTATTATTTTTGTTTTTTATTTCATTTAATAACCTAAGAGGAGAGGGAATAAAAAAATTGAACCAAAAAATGGACCGGTAAGATCCGAATTATTAATCTTTAAGCTATTCTCAGCTAATATCCATTGATAAAATGCGGTCCTCACATTTTGCATACCAACTTCTTTCTAGCTCCCGGTGTATATGCGCAAATAAAGATAGGAGATCCGGCAGTTCAGATTCCCAAGTAAATTAGGTATACACACGACTTTAAATCAGTCAATATCAATGGGAAATCATTAGATATAACTGGATAATCAGGCCACATCACTTGAAAATTATCGAAAAACAATAGAAATTATTGGACATTAATTTGAAAAGTATGGTATTGAGCATGCTGCTATTAGACCAATGCCAATGTCTCTGAAAATGGTAAAAAACAAAATAAAATTATAGTAGGATGAAACCCATTAGAAAAGGAAGAGAATATAACAAAAATTAAAGGAAAAATAAATTACGGGCGATCTGAGGTCGGGAAGTCGGAGGGGGTGAGTTTTTAAGGGTAAAAACGGTTTATCTCGATTTCCGGCATAACTACAAGTCCTATGGAAAAAAATTAAATAGCAAAGTTGTAGGTAATAGAAAGATCTACAACTTTTGTATTTACACTTTTTTCACATAACCTCAAAATTTATGTGAAAAATTCAAATAACCAAATTTTTGGTTTTTTATTTTTATCTTTTTCAAAAAAAATTTTTTTTTTACGAAATTTGGTGAAAACTTACCTTGTTATATCCCAAACACACTGTAATTTTTTTTATTTAAAATATTTATTTTTTCACCTTATTTTGAATTAATATCGAAAAAGCACCCTAATTTTCAATCAAAAATTCTCACGTCAAAATATCTGATTTTTTAAAAAACTCGGTAGGCTTTTTGTTTGTTGAAATCTCTACTTTCTGATGGTGTAAAAAAAAATATACACTACTATGGTAAATGTTCTCAGAAAATGCAAAGAAACGAAAAAACTCGAATCCGAAAATTTTTTTTTTAATCATTATGTACAATTTTGAGTTATTTATTAAAATTTACACTTTAATAACTCAAAAAACGTAATATTCTATGTTACATTGATTAACAAAAAAAATTACAAATCCATAAAACATAAAGATTGCAAAAAACATGCGAAAATAGTTGTTCTAAATATTAAAGATAGGATTTAAAGGGGATTTCATCTAAAAAATGTGACTGCTGCAATTTTTTTCAGTAAAAAAGTTGATTTATTAAATTCTAATTACATTTATGTGATAGAAAATTCATAATATATAAATACACATTAAATACATGTGAAATACATGTGAAATACACATTAAATACATGTAAATCATACTATTGAATTTAGATACTTTATACTGATTACGTTATTCATTATAAAATTTTTAAATACATTAATCTTGTTGTTTATAAATACCTTATCTTGAATTCTAATCACTTATCCATTAGTTTTTGTCTCTTTGATGGCATTTCTTCATCGTTAGATTCGACAAACATTTCCGATTCTAGTAGATCTTCGAAATCTTCAAGACCATCACCGTCTTCGTCTCCAATATTATTTCCAGTCTGCATTGGTTCTTCATCCACAATTTCATCTGAATCATTAACGTCCTCGTAGGTTTTTTCTTCCACATTGGAGCATTTTTCAAAACCATGACAATTTGAGCATAAATTTGTGCATTTTAAACCATGTTTTCGGCAGCCACATTTTAAACTGTTACATCCAGTTTCACAGCTGCAGCAAATAGTTTTGAGTAATATTTCCGGAATTAATTCTTTTTCTGTTAATTTGGGCATAATGCCACGTTGATGTGCCAATCTGTTGCTATCAGTTCGTTACCCAGCCAAGTTTGAAGCTGATAATATGCCCTGTGACAATGTTGTTCTGCTGCACCTTCTGTGGGTGGGAGATTTGCCAATATGAAAGATGATTTAATTTTTGCCAATTGATATTTTCGAAATCTTAATTGATTCAGTGATATATTAGCATTTTTACATTTATAAATAGATTTGATTAATTGTAATCCATTTTTTTCGATATCTTCTTTGTTAGCATCTGTTTTTACAGCTGCTACGAAATAACAGGTAGTAAGGCCCTGACCCTCCTAGCCCCTTCCCCACTTCTCTATGAAATACCTTTTGATGGGCTAAAATTTTCCGTAGGTCACTCAGGTATATAAGTTATCTTAAAATAGCAATGAATAGACATCTGCGCATATAATTTAAAGAAGATTCTACAACTTTCTCAAAATATTGTAGATGTCTTATTAAATATAAACTTTATTAACTTATTTGATTGTTTACTATAGTAGTATATTTCGATTTGTAATTTTTTTGTTAATCAATGTAACATAGAATATTACGTTTTTTGAGTTATTAATGTAAATTTTAATAAATAACTCAAAATTGGAGATAATGATTAAAAAAAAATTTTTCGGATTCGAGTTTTTTCGTTTCTTTGCATTTTCTGAGAACATTTACCATAGTAATGTATATTTTTTTTTACACCATCAGAAAGGAGAGATTTCAACAAACAAAAAGCCTACCGAGTTTTTTTAAAAATCTGATATTTTGACGTGAGAATTTTTGATTGAAAATTAGGGTGCTTTTTCGATATTAATTCAAAATAAGGTGAAAAAATAAATATTTTAAATAAAAAAAATTACAGTGTGTTTGGGATATAACAAGGTAAGTTTTCACCAAATTTCGTAAAAAAAAAAAATTTTTTGAAAAAGATAAAAATAAAAAACCAAAAATTTGGTTATTTGAATTTTTCACATAAATTTTGAGGTTATGTGAAAAAAGTGTAAATACAAAAGTTGTAGATCTTTCTATTACCTACAACTTTGCCATTTAATTTTTTTCCATAGGACTTGTAGTTTTGCCGGAAATCGAGATAAACCGTTTTTTACCCTTAAAAACTCACCCCCTCCGACTTCCCGACCTCAGATCGCCCGTAATTTATTTTTCCTTTAATTTTTGTTATATTCTCTTCCTTTTCCAATGGGTTTCATCCTACTATAATTTTATTTTGTTTCAAAAATTATTGGCACTGGACTATATAATGAATTCTCAGTGTTAGATTTACTTGTTGAGATCAATTTTTAGTGATGACCTAATACAAATATATTTTGAACACACATATTCTATTGTTTTTAATTTCAAATCATTTATTTTCTGCTAAATAAGTAATAGTATTTCTTTATTTTTCTTCTTGTGGGAATGTCTGTCAGTTGCTTTTTTTTGTTATTTTATTATATTTTTTAATGATTTCATATATTTTTTTAATGTTTGCGTTAAGGTACAATTTTGGGCATATCTTTTATTTACTATTTATTTGTTCATAAAATTGAGGACGATCTTAAGGTCAATATAAATAATAAGTATCTGTGAAAAGTCACTCTCAGTTGTTGGGAGTATATTTTTTTTCACGTCCTTTTCTTCAGCGAGACTAATCAATTTTTACAAAAACCTGTACATTTTACAAATGCGAAATTTGTATTTATTCGCGTGTTTTCAACAATACTCAAATAATTTTCACACTGGTATTGAAGATAGAACTAAATTTTAAAATTGTTTTTCAATCCTTCGGTAATAAATTGACTACATCTAATATCTAAAAAATATCGGTCTTGTTAATTGTAACTTATATATAAATATTCTATTCTCTTTTATATACATACCAATATCGAACTTGGTAATCTCCATTTTCGTCAACTTTCCGGTCAATAAGTTCATACAAAGGAGCTGGGAAATCGGCCTCCTTTGGATTACGTTCTGGTGTATAAAAATCATAAGCATGTAGAGTAACAAAGTCTACATGTGGAGAAATTTGACGAGGGTCATAGTACACTGAAATTAAGTTAATTAGAAAAGATTAAGCAAAAAAAAATAAATGTAATAGATACCTGTGCTATTTACATTGGGTAGTACTGAGAGAGTTAACAATAAGCCGTCGTGTCTAAAGGAGTTCCTGGTTTCCCGGATCAAGGCTGTGAATTGTTCTTTGTGTTCAGCGGCGTTTTCGTCAATCACTGATTCTCCCACAAGTTTATGTTTTATTCCAACAAAGAATGATTCTACAATATATCGGTTTTATAATGAAAATTTAAAAAAATGGTAAAAATACTTACTGAAGCTGCTACGAATTTTCTTTGGTTTAGTTTCTGGGAATTCCCAAGCAAGATCTAGTCCATCAAATCCGTAATGTTTTACTATATCTTTTGCAGAGTTAATGAAGGCTAACCGCTGATCAACTGATTCTAGCTAAAATAAATAAATATGTTTATATGAATAAATCAACTACTTGTGTAAAAGTGACGGATATTAATTACGAGTTCTCGAGTTGAACTGAAACGAAAACAAAAAATTTTCTAAAGAAAGATCAATTACACAGACGTTTACATAAAATGTAAAAACTAATTAAGTGAAATAATATTTTGTTAGTTTTAAACTGCTTAGAGAAGGATCACCAAGCAGAATAATTTCTTTGAAGTGTGCTAAGCAAATGTACCTTAAAAAGATATTATTTATCTTGTCTTGCTTTATCTTGTGTTATCTTGTCTTGCCTTATTTTATTTTGTCTTGCCGTGTGTTTAAAACTTTAAAGCAGTGGTTATGCATATGTATTAGAGTGTAGAGTGTATTAATTGGTTTGTATTGCATACAATAATGGCTATAAGACTAAAACTATTTTAACAAATACCAGACGCCCTAAACTTATGATTTTATTTCTAATTGAGATAACACGTTTTTGCATAAAAAATCTTTTAATTTATACAAAGTTTGCATATTGCTGAGTGTTCGGGTATTATTATTAATATTATTTCAAATGGTTGATAGCGCGAACATTGAAAAAACCCTTTTTTTGTACAACTCGGTGTGATAAAAACCGTCAAGTAGAGACATTCGCATCGTACGCAGTTAATGGTAAAAATCGAAGTGAAAATCTTGCTTATAATAGTAATTATTTAAATCATAATATTAATTTCGCGCATAAACATTGTGCTGATGAACGTGTTAGTGCGGGGACTAATTATTGAACTTTACCTTGGCCCAGGAGCTCTGAGAAGAAGCCAGGGTGGTGTGTAAGACGAAGATTTGTTGACGACAATCGGTATTGTAAGTTGTCTATATTTTTTTTTGCTGGTGTTTTTTCATATTGATTTTTTTGACATTTTTAATAATAATTTGTTTTACGCTGTAAATACAGTCCATTCTTGTGCTCACAACATAACGGCTGTCGGAGCCGTAACACTGAGATAAAACTAAAGAAAACAGTGTCATGAAAATAAAAATAGAGTAAATTAAATACTACGACAGACCAAAAATACCACTACTTCCTATAAAAGGAAGATAATTCTTTGCCGCCCATCAAGGTGTACAATGTGCGTTTCCAAAGCGATCAAAAATAATGAAAACTTGCGGCATACTGCGTCTTCAATTGGAAAACCCAAATAATCTGGTTGCAACAAGCCCCCAGCACACAGATTAATCTTATAGAAAGAACCGTAGTGCAGAGCTGTCATTACCAGCCGCAGACTAGTTTCGAGCTTGTAAGCTCTCATCAGTACAGCATAGGTGAATACACGACAATCCTACACCGTTCTCCATTCTACCAAATTACAAACGATAACGTCCGCAATTTGTGAATGGCTCCATCTGGTGGCAACTTAGTGTAATTCGAGTCGGCGACGTACTGCATACTTGCAATCAGATTATTGTTTGTGTTTTCCGATTGAATACGCAGTACGTATCAAGTTTTAGGGTATTATTTTCAATCGCTTTGAAAATGCACATTGTGCACCTTGATGGGTGGCAATGAATTAAGTTCCTTTTATAGGAATTAGTGGTATTTTTGGTCTATCGTAGTATTTAATTACAACATTTTGATTTTCATAATAGTTAATCCACTTTGTGTTGGCTTTATATTTTGTTAAATATAACTTAGTCCGAGTACGTCGCCGGCTCAGATTGCAATAAGCCGCCACCAGATGGAGCCATTCGCAAATGCGGGGATTAAGTTTCTTTTATAGGAATTAGTGGTATTTTTGGTCTATCGTAGTATTTAATTTACTACATTTCTAGTTTCATAATAATTAATCCACTTTGCGTTGGCTTTTATTTCGTGAAAACAGTATCTTTTATTAACATAAATATGATAATATTAAATCTGAGTAGACTAGTTTAAATAAAGACATTGTTTTTAATAAATTTTTTTTCCTTAAAGTCTTAAAGTCCAGGTACGCTCTTCGATAATCACTTACAACTGTAGAAGAAACTGCTTTTGATTTTAATTTTTTGTTAAAATATCTAGTGTAGTTGATATGGAAATTGATGTAGCACAAGGCTTCATTATAGGTCCACTATTTTTTCTTATTTTCGTTAATGACTTGGCGAATTATATAAGACGATGGTGATGTTTTTATATATGCAGACGACACGTCTGTTATAATCCACAAAAGTGATAATATACACTGATTGGAAAATATCACAAAGAGATCATTCCGCGATTTGAGGAATGGTGTTATAAATACTCATCTTTATTTATTAATACGAAAAAATGGTACCTTTATATTTATATACTTTAATTTGGCGTGTCTATGTATGAGTTAATATTTCCGTACGATTTCATTTTCTCTTGTACACAAATATCCAGAAATATTGTCCACGTAGACAATGTTTCTGGACTATTGCTTTAACTTTGTGTACAATATGGGAGAAAATGAAATCGTACGGAAATATTAACTCATACATACACACGCCAAGTTAGAGTATACTAGACTCTAGTTACAACATGAGCATATGGGGACAATCAGTTGAGGCAAACAGAGTTTTATAATGTAAAGAAGGATTATTCGCGTATACTTTAACTGAAATTGCTATATTCCACATTTTTAAAATTTGCTCAGTCAATGGGCTTTGTAAATCTTAGCTCATAACTTTTTAAAATTATCTTTTTGAATTTCACCAATGGGCAAAAATAAAGAACACTGATATTTTAGTGTTATCATCGGACTAATTAATTATCTGGAAAATCTGGAAGGGTTAAAGCTAATATATTATCGAAATTAATCTTTGTCAAAAAGAGTGTCCCTCAAGGGTCGACATTAGGCCCTATTTTATTTATATTATAAATAGCTGTCCTATCAGATGTTATTAAATCCTGTAAATCACAGTACTATGCTGATGACAGTCAACTATACTTATCGTATAGCCCGGACAATGATGACGTAGCAATGGAAAGAATTAATACTAATTTACTTGCTATGTACAAGTCTTACAGAATTCATATGGCAAGCTAAAAGTATTCTATAGCTTCAAAAATGTACTTCCTACTCTCACTAAGTTAAAACTTATAGAGTCCCTTATTACAGTACAGATTGCAAAAGCTTCAAAATTCATGTATGCATTTTTCTGCTACTGTGCGAAAACGGGATCATATAACACCCTATTATCATCAGCATAAATAGCTTAATTTGCAACAGAAATGGCAATTGTATCCAGTATGTATGGTCCACAAAATGATAAATAAAAACCTGCCTAAATACTTGTATCACAGCGTATAGATAATTGTTAGCATTTAGTTACATGTATATGTATAGTAATTAACTTGCATTCTCTATTTGCACTGTATCTTATGTAACAACTGAAGTCCGTAGTTGGGATCTATACCAGCTTTTAACAGACACCCCGCCATATTAAATAATTTTTTTTATTATTACTATTATAATTCAGGCTAAAATTCATGTCGCTACTGAAAGCTTAGTCCAATGCTGTAATACCAGTATTTCATGTCATCGTATTATATAACCCTAATATCAGTTAGGGACATTCACCTAGTAAAAATCGTTAAAAATCAATAATGAAATTATTAAATACGTAAACACATTGACAACACTCTTTCGATTGTGATATAACGAATTATTTCATTAGGTTTAAATCGCGGTAAATTTAAACTATGCTGAAACTAAATATTTTTTGTGGTTTTAGAATTTTTTTTAAAAAGTCAACGATTTTAGATAATGGTTCCACATGAAAATAGTATCAAATCCATAAAAGAAAATCGACTTTAAATGCAATGGAACGTCCCTATTAGAATCCCCCATGCTATTTGAATAAGTTAACTTACATGCAGTTCTTACATTTTAAATCCTCAGTTGATTATTAATGATAGTAATAATTAGTAATTATTTCTGAATTACGCTTAAAGATACAAGATTTGCAATTATGGTTAGAAAAATGTGAAGTGTTCAAGTAATTTACGAAAGCGAGATAAAACAATTCTAATACACTGCGTTTTTTTTTTTTTTTTTTTTTTTGGCATTCGGCCATTAGCCATGTAGCCAACCGCTACTTAAATTAAAAATTGCTCGAAAACTTAATAAATATTGCGCTGCTGAAAATCATTCATTACATTCATTACAAACTAACCTACAACGACAGAGAAATTAACAATATTTGAAGATCACAAAAAAGGAATAGAAAACAGGGACACACGCTTCTCGTCCTGGGGTCTGTCAGGACATTTTTAATGACAAACACTTTTAGAGGACCACTATAAATTAAAGGGTGTTACAAAGGAAAAACAACAGAGGAAACGAAGCTAAACTATTCATACATTCACACAAAATTTATAACAAAATTTTCGTTTCTTCCAAAAAGCAGATGATGCAATCAAAAACTGGCTTATCAAATTGACTGAGAAGAGAAAGTATATTAAAAGGCGATTGACTTTTGTGCTTAATAAGGTTTGTATATAATCTGTCAGAAGACGTTTTGTATTTGGAGCACTGGAAGAAAATATGATCCAGGTCACATTTAACTCCACAAATGTCACAATTCTCTGAAGGCAGAACGTTTATTTTAAACAGATGTGCTGGAAAACAAGCGTGTCCAAATTTGAGACGTATTATGGTTGTCACGTATTTTCTAGGGCAAACATAATTTTCATGCCAAAACTTTGATGGAAGATCAGGGTGAATAAGCGTATATCTAGTGCGGTTGAAGTTGCAGTACTCTCGCCATATCTTCAAATACACTGCGTTGCTAAGTGGTTAGTGCCAATAATACTATGTAGCTACGATGAAATGTAGGAATGGATGTTTGATATGTTATTATTTAATAATATTAAATTGCAAATGGGCGTGAATTAGCATATTCATATGCAATGAGCTATTACTAACACAATATATTTTGCATCTATCTTACAATGCTAAAATAGTTCAAACTTTCAGTCAAACGTACATCACTTTGGTTTGTACACTTTATATTCAATATTTAGAGTCAGTAGATACTTTTTTTTTCCTGTTTATTATGTGACGTAAACTTCTATTAATTTATACCGGATGCCTACGATTGTAAAAAGATATCGATTTCAAATTTTGGGAAGTTATATGACTGAATAAGATTCGCATTTTGATTGCTCTAACATCTGATTTTCTTTGTTATTTTATTGTTATAAAATTTGCCAAGGCAGTAACGGGAGATTTGCATTAAAATATATTTAACTTTAGCCTTAAATTGAATGGTTAAGTTTCTAATTTCGGCAGGTAGATAGCTATATAAAGCAGTATAAATGAAACTTTTATGAATAATCTGCAATCTATATTGCGGCAGTGTAATATTGTCTCCTCATCTAGTAAAGTGTCTGTGTGGATCATTTAACCATATTCTTCACTTCCTTTTACGTAAATTTAACAACAATACATATAAAATGTCGGAAAATTCAAAATTTGCAATTCATGAAAAATAGTTCTGCACGAGCCTCTATTAGATTTATTGGTAATTAATGCCTGCCATTCTCTGTAGTATAAAAATTCGCAATTCATCAAAGATGGGCAGCACAACTATGTACACGTAGCGTCAGCTGCAAGGGAATTTAATGATTAATGCTTAAATAGTCGAAGACAGGACAAAAAAAACTATTTTGTTGGCGTCTCATGTATTTGGCACACACTTCCTCAGGGTTTAATAGTTATAATGCAACATTTTTAAGTACAACAATTTCATTATTATTAATGTTGAATATTGATGTTGATGAAATTATTATGCCTACAAATGTTGCAGTATAACTAGGGTGACCATATTTTTTCCAGAAAAGAAGTACAATGATGAAAGTAACTTTTTATCAAAGTTGAGGTTGCAGGGCCTAAAAATGCAGCTGTAGGCGAAAATTTTAGATTTTTCAAAGCCAAACGGCCTTAAATTAAAAGTTAGAAGTTTTACTTAAAATAATATTGTCTTCGAAATGTAGGTCTCGTGAGCGCAAGGCTTAAAAATATAAAATACCAAATATTTTTGTATCAGGTAGAAAGACCAAGTATTCTATATTCTAATACAAAAAATCGGCAGCTACTGGAAGCGGCTGGAACCTCTCCACTCGGTGGATCTTTGAAGCCGAAAAGAGCATTAAATTGTGTGACAAAACGGCACCAAACGTAATCCGATCTCATCCAAAACTTTTTCAGATCTTCTGGGGCACCAAAAAAAACCCTCAACTTAATGAATTTACAATCATCTATGCGAGTTATTACCTACATTATCGTTCGTT
This sequence comes from Leptura quadrifasciata, assembly GCA_963675555.1. Taxonomy (NCBI): domain Eukaryota; kingdom Metazoa; phylum Arthropoda; class Insecta; order Coleoptera; family Cerambycidae; genus Leptura; species Leptura quadrifasciata. The sequence continues at coordinate 105,234,606 of OY776676.1, forward strand.
GAATAATATATTATTAGGATATTACCAACTTTAACATCACTTGAACGACTAAGAAAGTCTAGTTATCCTAAATACTACAGATTTGTAAAGCAACAAACTGAAAATTGGTAAAGTGATAATCTATAATAAATTCACCAACGAACGTACAGAAAGCATATGATATTGATATTGTTACATCTACCTTTGTTTGTGACAATCCACTAAAAGTTACAAATATGCCGAAATCTTATTAACATGACATGATACCAACGTTATCGGATGGCAAACGATGACAATGACAATCGTCAAAATTTGCTCATTGCAATCTGATCGCTCGCCGGCTGTCTTTGTTAAATGAAACATTAGCATTTCAGTAATTTTACTAGATTTTAGAGGAATATTTGTAGTTTAATTCTTCGATTTGTCTGTATACACATTTAAAAACGTCACTAAACGTAATCCGCTCTACTTTTAGAGCAGTGAAGAAACCCTCACACGTGAATTGACACGTGATGTGACGAGTTTCACGACGTAACGGCTACACGCATCGATCATGTCATGCGAAATGCGATCTATGCTTCATATTTGCTTTGTTTTTAATTTTTTTCACGGAAACCAAATCGAAAGGGTGGAAGTATGATATATCGTTGAAATCAGAATTTTAACTACTTTTCAATGGTTCCATTGCAAATTGAAAGTAATCATAAAATAAACAACTTGTTGCGTCAAAATGGTACTAAACGTAATCCGATCTCAACCAAGTTCTTCTGGGACACTAAACAAACACACATGCAAAGTTTCATTCAAATCCGTTCAGTAGTTTCGGCGCTATCGTGCTAACACACATACACACACACACACACACACACAGATAAAAACCTTTTTTGGGTTCCTAGGACCTCAAAACGTAAAGATTTGATGTTATCTCAATTTTTGTTTTTGAACCAATTTTATTGTGGAGAGGTTAATATAACAAAATAACAAATATGTTCTTCAATTTGCACTTGACTCATCACGTTGGTACCAGTCGCACTTTTGAGAACTTAGGATTGCTTTCAAAATTTGCGGTTTGGCTTTTGGAAACTGGAACATTTCGCTGCAACTTTCATTGATGTTCGTGCAAACTTGCATCACATCCTTTAGTGTGAATATCTCCATTTATGATTTTTCTGAACTCCAATAGTTATTAATATTGGAGAACAGTCGCGTAATCGACGCACTTATCTCATGAAAATAAAAAATAAACTCCCATAAAATCTCCAAATTTATTTTAACTTTATCCAGACTCTTTAGTCAGGCCAGCGATCTTCAGTGCGTTAGTGCAAATATTTTCGAAATTCTATTCGGCAACGTTGGCTTGCATTAGACCAACTTCACCGAACAGTTTATCTTCATTCAATACCAGACCTATGTAGTCCTTAAAAGTCTCACATGAACAAAAAAAACTTGATTTCATGAAACTTATCTTCATAAATTGACACGTTCAAAAACATTCAGTTCATTTAAGTTTGAACTCCAGTTTTGCAAAAAGTAAATGAAAATTTAAATTTCGAATTTTTTTTATCTTAAAAAAAAAGAAGTAGGTATATTTAGGTGTACTTAATGAACCATTTAAGGATAGTAGGACACTATCCTAAAAGAAAATACTGTCTAACTAAAATAAGTACATATGGTCACCCTAATTATAACTCTATTTAGCTCTGAAGAAGTATCTTCCAAATAACCGAAATGTCGGCAAAATAGTGTGTTTATTTTTTATTGTCCTGTCTCCGACAGGACTAATTCAGCACTACCGGACATATTTTATTGTGATCTGTTGAAAATAAGTGTAGGGTAGAGAGACCTTAATAATTGGTAATCGGTAGATTTACAAAGTTCATGTGTCCATGGCAGGCAGTGGCGGTCCTAAGGGGGGGACATAGAGACCCCCCCCCCTAGGACCGCCACTGCCTGCGTTTACTGTCAGTGCAGTCGACATCAATCCATTACAATCTGTAAATTATTTTCTGCCCGTTAGGTAGAATTATGAGGTACATCCCTATTTCCGTAATAATTTAATTTCTCCGATAGTATTTGATGCGACACTAAATCAAGCGCCTTCGAGGGGTCGCAGAATAATGAAGATACTCTTTTATCCCTCTCGAAAGCAGTGTGGATATTTCTTATCCTATTAATTCATGACTTTATTGTTGATGATTTTCGAAAACCGTACTGATTGATATTAAATAGTTTGTTTTTCTTTAGATATTTTGTTAGTCTATCGTTACATGCTACTTCAATTCGTTTTGATAGGGATGGTATTATAGACAGAGGACGATGATAATTCATACAAGTTTCAATTCCCATCTTTTTGTGTATAGGTTTTATTTTAGAAAATTTTAATTTCGTTGAAAATCATCCCTTAAAATAACATTTGTTTATAATTATTGTAAGTGGCACGGTGATTCCTCCTCTGAACAATTTTTACTAATTCCATATATATCTATCGCTGAATTATTTGAGAGGTTTCTTATGATAGTGTTAACTTCAGATTCGACGGTGGATTGTGGAAAACATACTTTAGGACATAGAATATGTTGTTGGGTTCTTTCAATGAGATTCACGGTAGGTGCAGACAAGTTTTTTGAATAATTTTCTGCAACTTTGGTAACAAAAACGTTGTAGTCATCAGCACTAAATGAATAATTTATCTGTTTGGGCGTTTCATTTTTGGACATTGATAATTGACCTTGCTCTATTTACCGGGTTCAATATTATACGTGCAACATATTCGCTTTTAAGTTGCTTAATTTTAGACCTACATAATTTTCATTAAATTAAATTTATATTATCTCTCAGTTCCTTTAATTTACGATTAAACCATTTTTTATATTTGTTATATTTCGGACCGTCATTGTTTTTAATAGAAATGAGCCATTAATAATTTGAAGAGTGGTTTCAAAGAAATAGTTAAATGCATTATCTGCATCTTCTATTATGTTCAGTATATCCACTTCTGTTCATATTATATACAATGGATCTTGGCAACAACCTTAAATATATGAAAATCCAATCTTACGCAGACGATGTACAACTTAAGTATAGTTTTAACGTAGACAATCTACCCGCAGCTGAAAGACATATAAATAGTGATCTCAATTCCCTAAACGTTTACGGCACCAATCACAATTTGAAATTAAACATAGAAAAGTGTTCTGCTATGGTATTCTCTTCCAGATTTCGTTATAATTATGTATTTAACCATATAGAAATAGCAGTTGATCATATGAAAATTCCATTTGTAGAAGAGGCGAAAAACCTTGGCGTTACATTTGATAATAAATTAAGTTTTAACGCACATGCGAGTAACTTAGTTAAGAAATCTTATATTTGTCTAAAGTTACTATATGCCAACAAGCAGTTTCTGAATTTTAAAACAAGGAAAAAGCTGTGCGAAACGATTATTTTACCAATCTTTTACTACTATGACACTATGTACTATCCATTTTTGGATACAGTTAACAAAAAACGCATCCAGAAAGTTCAAAATACTTGTTGTCGACTAATATTTGATTTAAGAAATTTCGATCACATTAGCGAAAAATTCTCCGAGCTAAATTGGCTAAAGATGGACAATACATGCAAATTGCATTTCTTAGTTTTTATACATAGAATTTGTATCACGTCTTCTCCTGCCTATCTTAGGGACAAACTAATTACTCGTAATCAGACGCACAATCTAAATATTCGTCACATCGACAATTTCACCATGCCGCATCACTCTACCGCAATGTTTCAGAAATCTTTTATAGCGCTGTTAAATTGTACAATTCATTAAATTTAGAGATAAAAAAATATAACAAACGGTTTTCATTGTTACTTATTAGTGTCATATGATATTATTGTTACTACTTGTTATTGCTTTCTCATTATTACTTTCTAATTGCCACTGTTTCACCTTTTCTTTTTTTATATTATTTTACGCTTTGTTTATATCTATATACTTAACTTGTAATTACAGGTTAAGTGGAGGAATAGCTTTTGGCTAAACTTCGTCCTCTAAATAAAGACGTTTTATTATTATTATTATATCCCAATTAATTTGCTTTCATTTATTAACGCAGTATCTATCTATATATATATATCTATCTATATCTATACTGCAGTTGTAGATTCAGTTGCCGATATTTCAAAAACTATTAAGTTTAGATACAGGAATTGAATCCTTGATTCAAAAGATATTTTAAATTTGAAGAGGGAAATTATATTTTATGATTCACTCTTATATTTTTTTACACCTCTCCTATATTGATTTATAAACTTCGTATTTTTTCTTCTCCCTTCCCTTATCTCATGAGTCAGTGCTAACAGATATTATAAATTTTTTCAAGACACGATTTGAGAATGAATAATGATTAGCAGTGGTAAAATTTAGTCAACTTAATTATCTGCGAGTAAATATTAATACATTTCTTTAGTTATAATTATTATTAAGGTTTCAGTGGCGCATGCCATTAGTTGTACATTATATAATTATGACCATATTACTAGTTAATATCTGCTAAATAGTTTTAACAAAAATGTAAATATACAAACTTAGTATTCTTACCACAGTCCTGTAAATTAAATTTTTCTCGCTTCCTTCCCCTGACACATCATTACCACCTCCTACTGAGAGAAGAACCCTAAGTCCAGGGAATCTTCTTTTCAGGTCTGTAATATGTCGATAATTTTCTTTCGTAACGTCAAATTGTTCGTTCAGTGGTACCATTTTAAAATTATCTGGGTTGATACCAGCATATCCATAAACTAAATGGGTGCAAAATTGTAAGGCGGGCTCCACGAAGGTCAAATCAAATTTTCCTTGACCTACAATTAATTAAAATAAATTATTATAAATTTTATGGATGTTACATTCATTCATTAAAATTGTTTAAAATATTGACACATCGCAAGATAATAATACAACAATTCCGAATTAAATTACTTTATCATCAAACTTCAAAAGAACATGACTTTAATGACAAGTTTTGTGAACTTAAACTGTCATTTCTCTGACACTCCATCTGAGAGAAAGTAGAAGTCTTTTACTTCCGCTCTTATCGTTCTGAGCGGCAGTAAAAGTTCTTTTAGTGCCGCTCATGAACGACACTAAAAGTATTTGAAGAAAAAATAACAGTACCCCTATTGTTTCATTCATATTCGATGTGTGAAGAAAAAAAAATAGCATATTTTATGAAGAGTAAAGTGATTTTTTTGTCTCGGCTGTTCTTGCCGGACTCGCTTTGCTCGTCAGCCAACTACATCATCGACAAGGAACGTCACTTTTACTTCATATAAAACAATATACAAATTATCTACACCCATATGGTAATGTGGGGTTTATCACATAATTTTGAGTGCGGTAAGTAACACTTTGCTGTACGCAGTATGGTAATAGATATTTGCGATACACGTGGGATATGAACCTTATTAATGTAATCGTGTGAAAGCCATCTCCAACTTAATCCTGGAGAAGTCAAGAGATTTTCACAGGCTTAAAGTAGTTTTTACCCCACTAGTTGCTTTTGACTGCGGTAAGTGATATTTTACTCTACTCAGTGTAGCAACGTGATTTTATCAGAGAGAACCGTAATGAAATCGCTTACTTCACTTTCACATTTGGAGCTCTATAGCTTATAAGATACATTTCTTTTTTAAAGGCAAAAGCATCATGTGGCCAATATTTACATTTTACTATTGACAGAAAAATGTTTAGTTGATTTCGAACTCTAATTTCATATAGTGGTATATTATGCACCAAAGGCGTAAAGTGATCGTTTCCGGCTTGAGTGTGTAAGTTGAAAATAATCGCACGAATGCTGAAAACGCATTTTACGCCAGAAGTGCATAAATTACTTCTTGGACGAGCACGTGATTTCAGTATCGAATAAGTATAAGTTTCATAACACAAATTTTATCGTTTATTGTGATGTTGATATGTTAAGTTGATGGAAAATATTTAATCTCATTTTAGAAGATGCAAGTGTCATTTCACTGCTGGTGATAATATACAGCTACTATTTCTTCCTGGAGAGTAAAGTAGGCACTTTGGTCCTACTTTTAAGGAATTAAAATAGAGGTATTTATACAAGCCATGTAAAATAGTATATTTTTTTATATGGAGTAAAGTGATATTTTTGTGTCGAGGATGTACTTGAACCGGCAGGAACAGCTGAGACACAAAAATCACTTTATTTCACATATAACTTGCAATTCTTTCTTCAAATGTCGAATATGAGTTAAATACTGTTATTTTTTTGTTAAGTCAAGTAGTAAAAGACTTTTACTATAGAGCGGAAGTAAAAGGCTTCTACTTTCGGTCAGATGGAGTGTCAGAAAAATAACGGTTTAAGTTCACAAAACTTGTCGTTAAAGTCATGTACTTTTGACGTTTGAAGAAAAATATGTTTTTCCTCAAACGTAGTAAAAGCCACTTGCTGTGACTCGTCAGTAATTGCTGAATTCACTTCGTTCGTCTGGAAAACCTACAGTAAGTGGTTACAATTTGCAATGTTTAGGATGGGACAGAAAACACATGTCCTATTCAAATCGCAGAAGCTGGGGAGAAACTTTTGTTCAAGTTATATGGTACATCGAATACAGAAAATTTTCTGAATACAAGTATAAAATGTTTGGAAAACGCGTTGCTCAAAGTAAAAGTGAATTAAGATGGCTACTCCTCCTCTCACCTCCGAAACTTGTAAGCAACACTGTCTGCGAGTTTACCACCAAGTACAGTTATGGCGAGGACGTATGTTAAATCCAGAGTTTTGGAGATAAGAGCAAAAGAGTAGTGGGGCTTCATACCATAACAACTTTAAATCCGCCAGCTCCTGATGTAGTTTCAAAACTAATTTCATGCAACTGCACAAAAAGTTGTCATGAATCATGCGGTTGCTTATATGCTGGCTTCAAATGTTCAAGTGTCTATGGGTTTTGCCAGTGTCTAAACTGTCACAATAGCGAACCTGTTGATAATACAACTACTGAGCAGTGATCAGATTCAGGTTCTTTGTAATATAAGTATATTTTGTGATGATAATGTGCCAGAAGAGATTATATTTCGGATCTCGATGGTAGTAACGAAGATTCAGATGAATACCTAGTTTTTATAACAACGTAGATTAAGCCTAGTGAGGAACCCCAAAAAAACGCACTTAGTGTGTTACACGTCATAGGTGTTATGAAGGCAGCGTATTTGTTCATAAGTTGACTATATTTCATTGATTTTCCTTATAACTGTTACTATATTGCGCGAGTGGTTATATTTCCAAACACTTTCTGTGTTTAATATGTCCGTCAATACGTTCCGGTGCGTTTACGTGGAATTCTATGTCCTACAAAAAAGGTCTCTTTGAAAATTTCCATAAAATTAATGGTTTTTGAGTAAAACAGAAAAAACAGCTGAAGAGTGTCGGCGGCGGCTATTTTTTGCGAATTACGGCAGTAGCACAAGGTCTATTAATGAAGACTTTTGGTATCTCAAAAAATGGCTCTAACGTGGATACTCAGCACTAGTATAGGATGACATAACTCAGTAAGGTTAGAAAAATTAAACTATTTTGTTTCTCTAAAAGGGATATCGTAGCAGATGTGATGTAAAGAATGAAATTTTTTTCCTGAAATACTGCTCTAACTGTTTTGATCAAATTTAACACATTGATACTCCCTTAATACTAACATATGATGGAGTGACTCATTTTCCCCAAAAAATGCAGGGGCTGTGGAGAGTAGGTTATAGAGTAAAATATTTTATTCCAAAATGGTTCTAACGATTTTGATTACATTTGGCACATATATATTTTATCAATACCAGTATAAGAAGGCATGACAAGTTGCTTCTAGAAAATTCAAGGAGGGAAGAATTAAATAATTATTTTCTCCAAAACCGCAATAATAATTTTCATTAAATTTAATACGCATCTATTCCATTATGAGAAGATATTAAACATTTCTTCTAGTTCCCACTAGAAAATGCAGGGAGAAAATCTGTAGGGGAAGGGGTTAAACAATCAGTAAAGATAAATTTAATAAAAAATATAGTGGATGCAGGTATTAAACCTGGTGCCTTTTAAAATTGTTTGTCTAATATTTTATCAAGATTGGTTGAAAAGGAACGGGAGATTTGATGATATAAAAATATATTGCGGGAACAAGGAATGTTAGTTCAACAGATCTAAAATAATTTGAAATAAAAATTTTAACACGATTTTTTTTATTTCTAGACTGCTAATTATAAAAACAATTGCGTTGTTCTGCACCTAAATGTAAAAAAATATGTCGACTTCTAATGAACTCATTTTTAAAATCCCTGAGGAGTGGCTTTATTATTAGTTCACTGATATTGCCAACCACGAATTGAATTTGATATATGTGTCATAAATTATACATCTACCAAAATTCATAGAAATATTATCTTGTACAGTGATAAGTTTAATTAACTTGCCCCCTGAACTTCACAATTTTTTGCCGATAAGGTCAATTATGGGATTTTTAATAGATTTCACTAATTTTATAGACTTTCCAGACGCATACATTTTGCACATAGATAGTTACTGTTTAAACAGATCATAAACTATTAATTTTAATGCATTAGAAAATTAAGAATCTCCGTATTGCACAATATTTATATGAGATTAATAATAACAGCAGAAAGAAGTATAATTTATTTTTATTTAGATCTGCGCTCAAAGGAAATCAATCAATATTAAAATGAGTAGTGGCTGAATATAAACATGATGACGAAAACTCGAGCTATTAATCTGAACAAAGACTCAGACTGCATATGAAAAATATGTTACACGATTTGATAATTACAACTTCGACATTATTCTGGATGGTTCACTAAAACAGTCCAATCCTCTTTTGTTAGTTTTTAAATGAAATGCAAAATTCTTGAACAAGTTAATTTTTGTTCCCGAGGGGCACATTATTTAAGTATTTTTATCGCCTATTAATCTTCAAGTAGGGTGCTTTCCATCATAAAATTTCAGTTCAATAAATTTCGTAGAGAAGGACATTTTACTTTTTAAATTCGAGCCATTGGTTGTCCAGTATCTGTGTTAAACATTTCACCTTATCTTCTTAAACATTTCTTGGAGCATAGGCTGGAGGGAGAGAACCCGCAAGATTTCCTGATTTCTTTCTCCTAAGACTTTTCCTTTTTAAGGAGCAACGTTTCTGCCACCCAGCCCGATTCTTTGAAAAACTTGTAGAACCGACTTACAAATACCGTCAAATCTCGCCAGACGTTCTTTGCAACGTCCGGCAACCAAGCGCTTTATCATTGTAAGAATCTGAGTGGTGGACATTTGGGACATTATAAATAAAGTACCTAACACGTAAATAGTAACCGATTTCTTAATTTCCCTTTAATATGTATACTTACTCGATAAACAGAAATTTATAACAAAAAAAAAAACGATATGCATTTTAGAATTATGGGGGCAAAACGGAGGTTTCTCCTGCTTGTGGGGTTGAAGCTGCATGGATGAAGACACTTAAATAATATGTCGCTCCGAAAACAAAAATTTCATTTAAGCCACAAAATAGGATCGGACTGCTTTCGGTGGGTCAAGGCCATCCAGTATATTTTTTTATATGTATAAAACTCTTCTGTAATATAATTAAATTGTGTTAAAACAGCAAACTGTTAGATATGAATATATAATCTTAGTAGGTAACTTCGATTGCGATTATTTCTCTGTATATCATAAATTTTATTAATAATTACATTTATTGAGGTCTATTTCACGGCCGCAACACCTGAGGAAATAATATCTCTCGTAATGTGTTTTCTCAAGGTGATCTCCTTGAAATTAAAAAAAAGGAGAATTGTAGAGTTAATACAAAGATAGTCCGGAATAGAAAATTGGATTTATATTATATTATGTAAAAGAAACTGATCTAAATTGCACATTAAGGAATCTGCGTAGATTAGTAACTGAAATTGATTATTAAATAATAGGTGATTGCTTCTGTTGTGAATGTTAAAGGTGGACTATGAAATTTTTTATCAAACTAATCTTTGGTATTAGATGAAGCACTTTTTAAACAAATATTCATGATGAATTTAAACAAATGGAAAGTTTTTTGCTGTTGACATTGATAATGTGTTTACGTATACAAATATATAAATACATTTATCATGTTTTATATAAGGTGGTCTTTAATAATTGATGAGACACAGAGCAACAATGGATGTCCAACATCAAAAGATTGCCATTTAGCTCAACTTACTTTAGTTGATATTGAAGGAGAAACGGGGTGCTATAGTGAAAGATTTGATTTTATTTTTTGATTGTAAATTAAGCAGTTTTGAAGATGTTGATCAGAAAATTGGAATACAGGGGATTTTGAGATCGAAAATATAATATATTATTTGAAAGTCATACAAAGACGTAAGTATTTAATTATATGCAAAGCAACGTAAATAATGCAAATGTAAGTAAATAAAATGACAGGTACACATACATAATAGCGATTTGTAGTACCTGAATATTTACTTCTGACGTAATGGCCTGGCCAAAGACATTGACAAGTCATTTATGGTAAAGGAAGTGGCTATGTGTGCTTTCGTAGATAGAGGGTGCTTTTGACAACACCTCTTATGAATCCTTACAGAGAGCCGCGGAAAAAAGGGGAATACAGCCCCCAACAATCAAATCGATACAATCCATGCTAAGAAGCCGAATAATTACCACAAATTCTTGGGATGAGTCGGTAGCGGTGACTGTAGCCAGGGATTATCTGCAAGGTGGAGTTCTATCGCCCTTGCTGTGGCCAATGGTTGCCGGTGATCTCTTCCATAAACTGATTAATTCTGGCTTCAACACTCAGGGCTATGCTGATTGATCTGATCGTGATTGTGAGAGACAGACATTAGGTTATGATCTCAAACCTTATGCAAATTACCTTAAATATAATATGATGCTCACCAGAGGGACTTAGTGTCAATCCGAGCAAAACAGTTATTGTGCTATTCACCAAAAGGAGAAAACTAAATTTGAAACCTCCTAAATTTAACTGGAACTGCATTTGGAGAGAACTCTCACTAAAGCAACAGCAGCTATTTGGACGTGCCGTGTATGCTGTTTGGTAAGACTTGGAGTCGGAAGCCAAAAATGACACACTGCTCCTACCTTTCGGTTTTCAAACCCATAGTGACCTACGCATTATGGGTATGGTGGATAAAAACAGAAGAAAAATTAGTATAAGGAAAGTTGCAGAAATTACATTTTGTTGTTATCAGTACACATATAAGGAAGTATGACTGTATTTCAGGCAAGGCCGGCAACGTGTTCTTTTAAAAAAATATTTTATTTTTTTCAAATATTGGTCAAATGAAATTGTTTGCAATAAAATTTCGAATAAATCTAGATATTTAAGATCTCTACTGAATGTGTACCTACTTAATCTCAATACAGAGAATTAAACAATTTAATATATTTATAATAAGAACTTATCGATTTAAATAAAAATATGGGAAAATATATACTAAGTATATGAATCTTAACCACCACAGAAAATTTCAACTTAAAATATTTGTCCAAACGGTTGAAAGTAAATCATAAGTTGCCCGAAAACATTTTTAGCTAGGTTGTATAATATCATTAACCAATAATCTTTTTGTTTATTTTAACAATTTCTTTTTTATTTGTTTAATTCAATATTTTTGCTTTTATTTTTTTGTATGTTTTTCAGAACTGAACATTTTTAAAACACCAGAATACATAAAAAATATGTATAACTAAATATGTACAGTTTAATTCGTTATGATTTAGAATTCTTTTAGGATAACTATAAATTTATTTTAACTATTATTTATTATTTAGAATAAAGAGTTGTCATTATCTGTATAACGCATAGGTCTGGAGACGTACTTTACTCCCACTCCTATAGTCTAGTATACTTTAACTTGGCGTGTGTATGTATGAGTTAATATTTCCGTACGATTCCATTTTCTCTTGTACACAAAGATCCAGAAATATTGTCCACGTAGACAATGTTTCTGGACTATTGCTTTAACTTTGTGTACAATATGGGAGAAAATGAAATCGTACGGAAATATTAACTCATATATACACACGCCAAGTTAAAGTATACTAGACTCTACTCATTTTGGGTGTCCAAATATCATTGATGTATATAATCTAGTACAGTTTTGCTGGGCACTCAAAAAACGCAACAAAAACTTTACGAGCTAATTATTAACGCCGTTGAACCATTCGGCATGTTCTCATCAAACAAGCCGACATACATTAAAAACCTATAAAGATAAGTATTTCAATTTGCAGGCGATATAGTACAGAGAGTAACGGTATTTTAATGAAGTCGTAAAGTTTTTGTTGCGTTTTTTCACTGTCCAGCAAAACTGTACCCCGCTATAATAGATTAACATCTATCTTATATTTTTTTATTGCATCATAACTCATTTTTAGGTAAATTATTTATATTTGCTCATAGATGTTGATTTTTTAAATTATTTCTTTATTAATTTGCCTATAACTATTATACTGAAGGAAATTATAAATATTGTTTCAGGTATTTTAGTATTATTTTTTAACTTTTTGATTATATGTATATTCATTTTATTGTTTTATATCCTATTATATATTAAAGGTAGTTTTATGAGATAGTTCAGTTTTAGTTTCAGATAATTTGTCAGTTCACGTTGGACATGTACGGTCGGTGGTGCTTCCATTTTCTCCTCGTTCATAATATTACACTGTTGTACAAGAGTTTACCATGAATGAAGAATGCTTATTGCACTAGCCTTAACTATTTTACTGAAGAAATCAAGGAAGGAAAAAGTAAATGGAATATCCACAGATTCGTATAAGGTTCAGGGCCAGTTTATTGATACAATTGTATCCAAGGAAATTATTTGATAGGTAAATTTAACTAGATGCTGATATACCGGCCCTCAATTAGACGCATATTTTTGTTCTTATACACAAGTTCATCTGACAGGTTATTCGAAAGACTGAACCGACAACTAAAATCAAATTTGCCGAGCACCAGTGCTTTTAGTTTTTAAACATGAATAAAAAATTTTAGAAAATTGAAATATTACAAGATTGCAATTATACAAACAAAAAAGATTAAAAATTACAAACGAAAAGAAATGTTAAAATTTGAAAAAAACATTGATACCAAAAGTAAAATTAGAGATTAAAAATATATATTTCTCCACGATTCGAAATTTATGAGGTTGCAGAAATAACAATTTTTGATTTTTTGACCATCCAAACAAATATTTTAACTTGAAATGTTCTGTGGTGGTTAACATATTCACTAATTTTTTTAAAATTGATTTACTCTTATTAAAGATATATTACATTGTTTAAGAAAGTATATATTTTTCTATATTTTTTTAAAATTAAGTATAATAATATATTCACTAGGGTCTTTACATCCAGATTTGTTAGAAATCTTATTGCGAACAATCCCTTTTTGTTTTTACAGTACAACCAAAATAGACGAAGATTAGTAAGTTAGATTTCTTTATATATACTTCAGAAAGAGAGAAAAAAATTCTCCGCTCAGATACTTTTTAAAATATTTATTTTTACTCACTAATACATTTCAGTTTCATACATTTTTTTATATAAAATTTTAGATGTTTTTGTCTATCGAAATCAATTTTAATTAAGCAAAAATACAAAGACTAATAGTTAATGGGGTTAGTGGTATCGAAGGAGGCTCGGCTCCTCTTAGGTCTGCCGTTGATCATTATAGTCTATATCAAAACAAGCTCTTAGAACCATAATTACATATATTTAATGTATTTGTTTTCAGCCTATTTTACAAAATAATATAAGAAAATATGATAATTTGTCAATAGAAAAACAGGAGAGTTTACTTTAGAAAGTAACGTTCTTGGTATTACTTTAGGTATCTAATATCATCTTTCGGACTGCGGTAAGTTTTGGTAAATTGTAATATTTATGTCCGGAATCAACTATTGCTCTGGTCTCATTACATAGGGAACACCCTGTATACTTTTTTAAAGAACGTAACTAAAATTATTACTAATACCATAGTAATTTGTTAGATGCCTATTGTCTAGAAGGTGTCCCTGCCGAATCTATGATTTTAAACAATGGCCGGGTAAACACACAGAGGTTTATCAACTGTACGTTAGTGTGCCAGCGCGCATCAAACTTGGTCTTATACGGACTTGTCGACAAACTTACAACGCAGGTTAAATCCGTTATGGCCATAAATGATACAGTTTTGTCTCACCGATAAACTCTGTCGGTTTTAGTAACACTTTTTGGGGAATTTTATTTGTCTTTATACATTTAATAACGAACAATAGTCAATGCCGGACTGGCTTCATTTGACCCAGTTGGCATCAAATGTAATTTGGCCGCTACAAATCGTACCACTCCCCAAAGAAGATCAATAAACTTCAAGATAAAAAAATCATGTAGGTACCTAAATAAGCAAAAAATAAAAATTAATATTTTTGTTTTCATATTGTTAATCTGCGGATACAGTAGCACAGCGGTCAACTGATTAACATGTACAAGAATCGATCCCTGGCTTCTATACTAGCGGCATTAGTGCGTAGTGGATAATGTACATGTGTACGTTTTTCATAAATATAACCCCTTTCACAGTTTATACCCAGAAGTTATGCAATCCTAGGCGAGAATTGCGTGGTGGATATACCATCCTTCGGAGGGCCTAGCGCCAGGCGCCTCAGTCGCGGAAATAGGCCGACCTTAAATAAGTGTTAATACACTCGCGACTCTTACGTTCAGATTTGGGGGTTGTTTGTTATATGCAGTGTATTTATGTTTATCACTTAAAGAGAAAATCAAACATAAATTCACCTTATTTTTTTGTGTACAATAAAGAACGCGAGGATATTTATAGAAGTATCCGTGCCATACAAACAATATTGTAGTAGAAAGTTGAAATTTAATTTTGGTGAAAGAATTCTTACAATACGAGCATTCTGGTAATATATATTAGCTATTTTATATCAAAGAACAATGCTCTGTGCTCAATTGCAGAGACATGTAGTGCGGAATGTATGAAAATTATGGTAAAACCCTATGGGCGGACACATCATTCAACGTCCGAATCTGAAAACATTCGAATAGTACACGTAAATAAAAACTTTTTTTTTTTTTTTTTTATACATTTATTTAACGTCGGCCTATTTCCGCTACTGAGGCCTAACACCGACGCCTGTAGACGAGCTACCCCCAACCAGGAATTTTGCCGAACCTCTTCCCTTAAGAAGAGTAGGGATCTTTTACTTGCCTAACATTTAATAGACAAGGGACCGACGGCTTTACATCCCCTCCGAAGGATGGTATATCTCCTATACAACCCTCGCCTAAGGTTGTATAGCTTCCGCGCATACACTGATATACAAGCCGCTGGAAGATGTGTGAGGCGAGAACGCGGTTTCCAAATAAAAACTTAAATGTGCACAAATATTATAGAGAAAAATGTTCCATTTCAAACTTAATATTAGTGAAGTTAGTTGAATTTTGCATAATATGAACCTTATTTTAAAAAGTGATATTCAACGATTTCAAATAACGGGAATAACAGAGAGGCTTTTATTTTAAAGAGACTTGTTCAATAATTTTATAACGGTAAATTTTTCTTTAAGGTAAAAATTGATGGCATATCAAGTTTTAGAAAACGGGTTATTGCTGCCCAAAATATTGTATGCATTGTTCTACAAACATATGCTCAGCATGTTAAAATTTTACTATTTAGATATTTCTTCCATGGTCTTTCTGTTGAGAGAAAATTGGCTGTAATTCGGATTTTTTAAAACCAATCTGAAGGCCGAAAGAGAACCGGAAAAAAATTGAATTACCTATTTGAGTCCTGAAAAAAGTTACCTTTCGCTCTTTCAAAAAATAAAGGTGCTTGTCATGGATTAACCGGAAGTAGAAAGAAACCGTTTAGCATGGCAGAAGTAGTGGACTTCAATAAACATATCTCATCAAATCATATTTTGAAAAATAAGAAAGTTACTAGGCGTTACATGCTCCTGTATCACCTGGTATACGAGTATTGTATTCCCTTAATTCTTTAAGGATAAGTGTTATGAGCCTAAATATGCATTTTCAGATATATTTATGCATATTTATGGTATCCTCTTTGAGAAGAAATAATTATGCAAAATCTAAAAGTTCATTTTTTACTTCTGGAAGATTAATTTCAGTTTTCTAAAAAAATGTAAACAGGCATTATTAACATTGCTGCGGTTTGCGGTTTGGCCCGCTAAAGTGTTTGGCCCCGTCGACGATTGCCGACCGGGCCAGTCCGATCTTGACAATAGTGGTTGATACGGATACTAAGATTTAAGAGTAGAGAGTTTTTATGGGGATTTATGGAAATCTATAAAGAACATCCAAGTTTATGAAAAACAAAATTGAGTGAATATTCGAACAAAAACTTAAAAAATAGAGGTTATGAAGTTTTAGTAAAATACTGCAAATAGATTTAGTTAGAAGCAAATAGAAATTTTGTTTATAAAAAGTTACAAAATATCACTAAAACCTGTAAGGGTTTCCACCAAAAACTCTTGTCTAGACTGAATTCCACGGTTTTGCCACAGGCCACGGACAACCAGACAGATTTCACCCACTAACAGTCGGTTTTGTCTGAGAAAGATTTAAACTGTCATATTAGTCTGCAGACTTCTTTGTTAGTTAGTGGAGTACCTTGGCTTTATCTGTCACATACCAAATTGGCATACTTACACTAAGCCTGTTAAAGTCCGTATAAAAACCTCTCTGTGTGTGTGTGGCCGGCTAATAGACTGTTAACTTTATTAGAGATCACATTTCTTTTAATTCTCAAAAGTAAATGCAGAGGAGAAATTAATTTAAATAGAGATCAAGGCAACCGAGATGTTGCATAATAACAAACACCATCAGGAAAAATCAAATCAAATATTATAAGACGCCTGTGGAGAAAAAATAAAAATGTGTTGTCCAGTTTTATTATCATTGATATTCATACGTCATTAAGTAAAGGTAGTGCTTATGTATTACAATGTTTTATTATAATATATTTTTTTCTTGTATTACATAATATAAGTATATCTTAGCTAACGTAAGCACTCTGAGCGTTATTCAAATGCGAAAGAAATCATTATATGTGTCATTTATTTTTTGTCTTTATTTTTCATTTTTAATATAATAAATAATATATAACTGCTGAAACAAATATAGAGACAGATCAAACAATTCAAGTAGAAATTTGAAGATTGTTCGCGGTTTACTACTGTATCTTATTGCAATTTGATTATCTTAAAAGAATGGGATGCTTAATACTAAATAAATATTCAACTAAATACATCAATACAATGAACAATGAGGACGTTTTTAAAAGTTTAGATGTTTACTTTTGTCTTTTCTCATAAAAAATACCTACAAGAACATGAGTTGAATTTAAATAAAAGAGGTAAATATTTAATAAGAAGAACCCTAAATTTATCTATTGATTAGTAGTTTACTTCTTATAAAAAATGCCTACCTACCTGTTCTAAAATTTGATCGACTATCATAATAACACACAACTTTGTTATCGGCTTTGGTGTAACTAGCAAACGCAAAAAGCGTTATTAAAATTATTTTAAACGTGCCCATGATCGCCATGGCAAATACTGACTGAGCGAGAAGAATTTGTACTGAGTGTATTTCTGCTTCTGCTGTTTAAAAGTTTAACTTGCGCGTGACACTTGAATCTCGAGCGTCAGTACCTATGGGGAATGAGCACAAGAATTCAATTATTTGCTAATATAATTCTGAGTTCGTGGTAAAGCAATTTTCATCTATTCACAGATTTAACATTTTCCTTGGTTCCCACTAATTCAGTCATCCTAGAATAATACAGAAATGATCGTAAAGTTATGAGTATTATTATTAATACACTTGTTATATAAATTCAATCGGTTTTAGTTAGATTATTTGTTTTTTTTACCATTTATTCGAATTAGAATATGTTTAAAGGTATAATCTGTAATTTAAATGTAATCAAAACACCTACAAAATTGTTTATATGGCATGAATATTTTTTTCAATGATTAGTTTTTCGGAAGTCAATAAAGAAATTGAACAATTTTTTCACTAGTTGAAATATACCGAATCAGGCCACAACGCTAAGCAAGAACATATTTTTTATCGTATTGAAAACTCCACTTCCACCGTCCATATTTCGCGTACAAAACGATGCGGCACAAAATTGTAAAACAGCGCAACAGTAAGAAAAAATATGTCATCCTTGTAAGCCAAAGCTAAGCATCAAACAGTGCTACTTTTAGCAAAAATTAATCGTTCATATTTTAACTGTTCAATTACAATAAATTTAACACGTGACTGACCTACGTCATTTACTCGTATACAGGGTGACCCACGAAGTTTTGGCCAGTCGACATCTCGAAAACTATCTGAATTACAATTTTGAAATTTGGTCAGTGCAATGCGGTGTCACGTGATATCAACTTCAAAGGAGATTTCACACCTTTAGGGGTTTTCGTATGAATTATCAGTTGTGAGACCTCATATTCTAAATTCAATTAGCGTAATACTTTCAAGGAAAACATATCAAGGAGGGTGAGGGTGGTCAGATCACCTTCTCTAGTGATCTAGTGATCTGGTGATTACAATGATAACAATTAATAAAAATTTCTAAATGACTATGATTTCATTAAATTTTTTCATAAATATATGTTATTGTCATAAAAGTAAGCATGTAAAAATAATAAATAATGAAGACTAATCTAGAGCATATAACAAGAACATGAAAGAAATATCAATTAGAATAAGAATACGAATAATTTATTTGAGAATTTACATAAAATATATATGCTTCATTACAAAGTACTATAGTAATCGACAGCTGAGTTTATGAAAAACTCGTGTTTGTCGATGTCAACAAAACTTGAAAAATACAATATGCAAGCGGTAAAGAATTATTTAAAAAAACTCAATAATTTTACATTAAACATGTTCTTATATATATTTTATGCACATTGGTGTTTTAGCGTGGAGAGAAATAACTGCAAAATAAAGAATAATTTCAGTACAGGGAGACGGTTGAAGTGTGACAGGGAAAATAGTGTAATACATTGACTACTAGTGTAGTTGATTCAACATTTTTTCAAAGATATTTGGATTAGTTAGTACAAAGGTTTTGATTTTTTTTACAAAATTTTCTTTTATTGCCAACTTTTTTCATACTTAGAAGGAGCAAATTATAGTGTTTAGATCTATAAAAGTTAATTAATTTTTGGCAGGCTTCATTAGAACGCCTAGGTATTTCAAGGAAATTTTCAAGGTTAGCTGGGGTTAAGTGTTTATGATAAAATTTTGTTAGAGATGTTAACAATAGTGTACACCTTTGAGATATGTGATGACATAAATTTCGAATTAAATATTCGAAATACTTTTGTATCTTTATAAAGATTCGTGGGGTGTCTAAAATTAAGTTTAAATGTGATTTTCAAGAGGTTATGTTGACAAACTTGCAAAAATTTTAAATGTGTATCGTAAATTCTTCCCCAGACAGATAAACCATATTGAGAATTGATTCAACTAAGGCATTATATACGAGTGTCAGTGTGTCTTTTTTTAAAAATGTCTCTTAGATTATAGAATCTAAAAATACAGTTTTCTAATTCTTGGAACCAAATACTCAATGTGATCTTTCCATTTCAAATTCTGATCAATAATGATAGCTAAATATTTTATTATTGACACTTTAGCAATATCTGTAGTCCACTTGCAGGGTTCATTGGCGTTACATTTTGAGCTGTGCAAAGTAATTGAATTTTTGTTATGAGTACCAGGCACTTGAAATGGAGAATGTTATAAATTTAGTTTCATCGACGTTAAGAGTCAACATGTCGTAGTCCAAGTATTTCTTTAGTGTCTGGAGTTTCAATTCCCCCTCACGATATACATCATCCCAGTTGCTGTTCTGAAATAATAAATATGCGTAGGATATTATTTTATGGGATATGCCTAATTCGCTAATGTCATTTATATGCATGAGGAATAGAATTGGGTCCAGCACCGTGCCTTGCGGCACACCCATTTTTATTGTTTTTGCTCACTTATGGACTTACTGATTTTGACAATTTGTCTTCTGTCGGAGATATAGTCAGTGAAAAGTTGTAAGGCTGTACCACGAAAGTGCCTCCCTTCCCCGTTTTCGAGGATGCTGAACACGATGGTGATGCTGAATGTTTTTTTACCTCCTCCGACCGCGCCAACGGTTAATAAACACCTTCGAAAGGGATGATTTTTTTTTGTAGAATATCAGCGGCAAAATTTATGTACCGTCCGTCTTCGAAAAATATCAACCATGTAATTCTACTTGTAAGAGACGTAGGTTAAATTAATATAGATAAGGTGTGAATGAAAAAAAATGTATAAAGGAACATTTCAACGTCGAGCTAACGTTGGGGTTCCCAACTAGAAGTCAGTGTGCGACGTATGCAAAACGTCATGCCAACTCATATCTATACCAAATCGGTCAATAAAATATGGGTTGCTACAACGTCGGAGACTGACTTATCATCATTGCAATTGTTTTATTACATCGTACGTCAGTATGTCCGTAATATCCGGGTGTCAATATGGATATATTATAAGATATGGTTGCCATTTAATAGACGTCAATTTTAACTTGAAATTTCGTGTGAAGAGAAGATCAAAATTCAAATAAAACAAATTTTATTGATAAATGTGTCGGCTAGGTCTAAGAAATACTTATCTTTTAAGAATTAGGTTCATCTTAAAAGTATTAAAATAATACTTCTATAAATAAGTAATTTTCAGCGTATTTTATTTTTTAAACTATAACTTTAGCGTTCCTGAAATCTTTACAAACGTTTATCCAACTTGACTGCCTATTCTTGATTTCGATAGAATCAATAAATATGGCGAAGTATACAAATATACGAATATAGAAATGTACCTCACCAATGTCTTACCAAAGTCTAACCGACGTTGGTAGGTTACTGAAAAATGAAAGACCTATTTAGGCCGTCGCCAACGTTTAACCAACGTTGGTAGATAACTAAAAAGAACTAAACCTGTTTGATTGGTTACCAACGTCTGATCGACGTTGAAAGGTTAGCCATAAGTTAACCAATTCTATTTAGTCAATTACGTCTATCAACGTTGGAAAATTACTTAAAAACACACCAAACCTAAATAAGTCATTTTCAGACGTCAAACCAACGTTGGTAGGCAGTGGCGGTCCCAGAATTTCAACATGGGGGGCATCAAAGATGGGCAGCACAGCTGTGTGATTTAATGATTAACGCCTAAATAGTCGGATACAGGACAATAAAAGAAACTATTTTGTTGGCGTTTCGTGTATTTGGCACACACTTTTTCAAGGTATAATACTTATAATGCAACATTTTTAAGCACAGGAATATCATCATTATTAATGTTGAATATTGGTGTTGATGAAATTGTGATGCCTACAGATGTTGCATTATAACTAGGGTGACCATATTTTTTCCAGAAAAAGAAGTACAACGATGAAAGTAGTTTTTTTTATCAAAGTTGAGTTTGTAGGGCCTAGAAATGCACCGCAGGCAACAAATTGAGATTTTTCAAGGTCAAACGGCTTTAAATTAAAAGTTAGAAGCTTTATTTAAAATAATATTGTCTTTGAAATGTAGGTCTCGTGGGCGCAAGGTTTAAAAATATAAAATACCAAATATATTTGTGTCAGGTAAAAAGACCAAGTATTCTAATACAAAATTTAACAAAATAACAAACATGCTCTTCAATTTGCCCTCGACGTGACTGCAACTACAGCACTTTAATCATCACGTTTTTACCAGTTGCACTTTTGGGAATTTAAAATTTGCGGTCTGGCTTTTGGAAACTGCAACATTTCGTTGCAACTCTCATTGATGTTTGTGCGAACTTGCATCACAGCCTTTATTGTGAATATCCCCATTTACATTTTTTTCCAAATAACTCCAATAATTATTAATATTGGAGGACAGTCGCTTAATCCACGTACTTGTCTCATGAAAACAAAAAAAAACTTCAAATTTTTAAATTTATTTTGATTCTATCCAGACTCTCGAGTCAGGCCAGCGATCTTCAGTGTGATGGTGCAAATATTTTCGGAATTCCAGTCGGCAATTTTATCTTCTGCAACGTTGGCTTGCATTAGACCAACAGTTGGTCTTTATTCAATACCAGACCTATGTAGTCCTTAAAAGCCGCACAAAATAAACTTCGTACTTGTCTCATGAAAACAAAGAAAACTTCAAATTTTTAAATTTATTTTGATTTTATCCAGAGTCTCGAGTCAGGCCAGCGATCTTCAGTGTGATGGTGCAAATATTTTCGGAATTCCAGTCGGCAATTTTATCTTCTGCAACGTTGGCTTGCATTAGACCAACAGTTGGTCTTCATTCAATACCAGACCTATGTAGTCCTTAAAAGCCGCACCTGAACAAAATAAACTTCGTACTTGTCTCATGAAAACAAAAAAAACTTCAAATTTTTAAATTTATTTTCATTTTATCCAGACTCTCGAGTCAGGCCAGCGATCTTCAGTGTGATGGTGCAAATATTTTCGGAATTCCAGTCGGCAATTTTATCTCCTGCAACGTTGGCTTGCATTAGACCAACAGTTCGTTCTCATTCAATACCAGACCTATGCAGTCCTTAAAAGCCGCACATGAAGAAAGTAAACTTGATTTCATGAAACTTACCTTCTCAAATTGACACTTTCAAAAACATTCAGTTCATTTAAGTTCGAATTCCAGTTTTGCAAAAAGTAACCCGGGCCCCTATGCCCCCCCCCCACCTTAGGACCGCCACTGTTGGTAGGTGTTCCAAACTAAAGTAGTAGGTTTGCGAAATTCAAGGAACGTTGCTCTGAGGTCAATTCATGACTAGAAGATCTAAGTTACCATCCGACTACTATTTGCACTAATTTTGACGT
This sequence comes from Leptura quadrifasciata, assembly GCA_963675555.1. Taxonomy (NCBI): domain Eukaryota; kingdom Metazoa; phylum Arthropoda; class Insecta; order Coleoptera; family Cerambycidae; genus Leptura; species Leptura quadrifasciata. Next base: position 105,257,577 of record OY776676.1, read on the forward strand.
TGGAATTAGTAAAAAAGTAGTCGGTAGTCGGTGAAATGTTGCTTGGGTAATGTGTTTCATCTTTATGTATAACATCTATTATTTTTGATGTAAGGAAAGAGACTGTAACAATTTACTTAAGCTTATTTGTATGCGTCAATATAAAATCTTCTATAATTTTTTGTAATAAAATAAATTGTACGTATCGATGATTCAATAGACCTGTTTTTGTAAGTACTCGATTATCTTTTCCAGCTAAAGGGTAAAGATAATTATTATAATCACGAAGAGAAGTATGATTATTTATCCCGTGCTCAACATCCTCGAAAACGGGCGGTATATACATTTTGCCTTTGATATAAAAAAATGATTTTCCCTCCTTTCGGGGGTGTTCGTTAGCTGTTAGAGGGTTTAGAGGGGTCGGAAGAAATATTGACCATCACCACCGTGCTCAGCATCCTCGAAAACGGGGGTACGCTAAGTTCCACCGGCGGGAAAGATGTGAAAAGCGTTTAATCCCTTTTGAAGGTGGTTTTTGGCCGTTTTGGGGGTTGCGCAACTCCAAAGAGAAATTCTACCAGCACCATCATGTACAGCATCCTCGAAAAAGGGAGAGGGAGGTACTCTCGTTGCATAGCAAAATATTTACAAGTTCGCCGACTCACACTCCACTATTAGACAATTCAAGAAAAACAGCAAGGCATTTTCTGTTACTATTTAGACTAATGTTAATATCATTAACAAGCTCAAACGTAGCATGTTCAGTTGACAATTTCTCTCCAAAACCAACTTATTTTTGCGATTGTTTTTGTCCCAAAAAGCTATTAATTTTTTCAAAAATTTTGGCAAAATTGCAAATTAAAGATATGGACCTGTAATTATTTACTAGTTGTGCGCTCCCAGATTTATTACAATTGACGTTTTTCATGAATTTGGAACAACTCCATTTATAAAAACTAAATTTATTAGGTATGTGTTTTATTGGTTTCAAATATGTAAATGAATATGTTTTATTAGATTACCAATTAGGTTATCATGACCAGGGGACGAATTATTTTTTAACGATGATACTGCTTTAATTACTTCGTTGTCACAGACAGGATTGATAAACATTGTATTTGGATTCTTTTTTAGTTTATGCTTAAAATGTGTTTTTTCTATGTCTGTTGCTAGCGTTTCTCTAATGTTGATAAAAAAATTATTACAGATTTTGGCTTTTTCTTTGTCATCATCTGTTATAAGCTCAGAATTTTCGTTAAGAATGTTTATTGAATGAATATGAATTTTATATGAATTATTTAAATTATTTTTGTTTACATTGTTTATTTCATTTATTAATTGCCATTTTTAAATTTTCTATTTGATCCCTGTAATAACCATTTTTTGCATTTCTTATGATAGTTATAATATTGGTTAAATTATTTCTAAAAGTCCTGTATATTATTAAATTCTCCTTGGTATAATTTTTATTTAAATTTACTTTTAGCCTGTCTCTTTTTCGTATTGAATTTATGATACCTGCCGTGCTCCACAGCTTCATTTTCTTATGCTTAGTTTTTATTACTTTTTCTGTAGTGAATGTTTTTATCAGATTGTAATTTTTTGAAAATAAATTATTTGCCTCCGCGGTATTATCAGAATGTAATATATCATCCCATATTCCTTTTTGTAGTAAATTAGCTATTTTATCAAATAATATATTTTTTTGGATACTGTTTAATTTGTCATTATTGCTTCCCGTCTTCAAGACAACTTTAGATATTACAGGAAATTGATCTGTTAAATAGTTTTCTAATGTAAAAGATGAAACTGTTTTAATATTTGTATGCCTGTTTGCGCCTCTGATTAGTTAGTAGAATTAGTTAGGTGTTCTCTACCGGTTTTTCACCAAAGCACTACATTTCATTTTTACAAACAAAACCATGGATAAAAACAACAACTTTAGAACAAAATAATAATAATTACGGTATCATTTACGGCCCTTCAGCCCTATTTACAACGCCTAATACATAAGTTAATAAGCTATATGGTGGGTATTTCACTATTGCTGGTGTCTTGCATAACTTAAGTACCATAATGCAACATGAGCACAGACACTAAGAGTTCTTGCACTCACTTTTCAGGTACAATAGGTACCAGTGATAGGATCAATCTGGGCATTATATATATAAAGAAGCAAATATAATACAAAAAGCTTCACAGCTTGAGTAAATATTTTTACTCTTAACAATCCCGCTTCAGTTTGGACAATAAATTTGCTTTGCTCTCCTTTCCACGGTGTCTTGAATGTATGCTGGAGCTAGTTTTATTTGGCATTTGCCAATCTTTTAGAAATGACATATTCTAAAGTTAAAAATAGGAGGCGCTACATCAATATTATCCATATTAATCCAAGGACCACCACCACGACGTAAGTTGAAGTTTCCTATATCAATTCTTGTCCGCAATTGATTTTCAGAATTACGTGCTATAGCTAACATTCTTTCAGCAAGTTCTTAATTGGCATCCTGCATTTGAATTAAGTCTCTAAGAATTAGGTCTCTATAAGAGCAAAAGCTATTTTTAAAAAGTCGGCCAAATGAAAACAATGCTTCATTGGTATTAAGTTTCTAAAAAACTTGACAATTGATTTGAAATTACCACTTCGCGACCTCTATCCAACGAGGCTTGGTTATTTTTCTGGAAAGATTTGCCTCTTTAGTAGTTAAATTGACTTTGGTTTTTTACAGGTACAGGTGATATTTCTATATTTAAGTTTAAGTTCTCCAAAAAATTAACAGCATCTCTATAACCACGATCTACTACAAAGATATCATCGTCTTGAATCCATTGTCATATATTTTGTCCATCTTGTTCCACTTCGTTCCGTATAACCACAGCATCATTATTTCATACATCCGAAAAATAGAGACCATGTACATCTACAATGCTACATCTGGTGCTACTATAAGACCGGCCTTAAATAATGTGTACTTCTTGTGACTAGAATATGATTCCCTCTGAATTCTAAAATGCGAACTTTTCCGCACCTTTAGATATGTATTTATAGTCAGCATACAAAATAGCATAAGGTTGCTCATCAACTGGATTGTAAGTCTGTTAGAAAAACTATTTACATGTCTCTGAATAAATTGGTATTGATATTGAATAACAGGGTAAGTACGTCCTATATTCTGTGATATAAAATGATTAATTGACGAATTACAAGTATATCTAACCATTTTCTCTTAAAAATGCTAATTGCAACAGGCGTTTTATGGTAATAAAAAATAATGCATTCTTGATAATTCGCCACTAAAAATGATAATATAGTGATACTTATTAAAAAATTATTTTTAATAAAACGACAGGTAGACACAGTCTACGTATTTACTGTCAAGATAACCATTGCTCTTGGAGAAAAGCCCACTAACTACTTAGTTTAAATGAAGTAGATTCTTCCGGGTCTTGCCGTGGTCGTCGAACTTGACTTGACGTTTCGCTGATCATCCTGTCAGCTTCTTCAGAAGGATTCTAAAGACTGAATCTGTTGTGTTACACTCCTCGTTATATACCTAGGCGCCGTTTCGCTTCGCTGGTATAGGTAAGACTAGTAGCCACGTAAAGAACTCCGGACACTTCGTAGAAATTTTGGAAAACTTGGAAATAACGAGTAATGATATCATGGTTAGTTTTGACGTCGAATCTTTGTTCACCAATGTACCAATTGAGGAAACAGTTAACCTGATTCGTCAACAACTTGTACCTAAAGGATTAAGAGAAGACATACCTGATCTGGCCCGATTGTGCCTGTCTACAACATACTTTCTATGGAATGGAGACTTCTACGACCAGAAACAAGGAGCAGCCATGGGATCACCACTTTCGCCTGTGATAGCCAACCTATTCATGGAAGCTTTCGAAGAGGAAGCCATACGCTGCAGTGAGAATAAACCAAAGTGCTGGCTACGCTACGTAGACGATACGTTCATCATATGGCCACATGGAGAATCATCTTTATCTGTTTTCTTCGACCACTTGAATAAACAGCATCCAAGTATCAAATTTACAATGGAGACCGAGCAAGATGGAGCTTTACCTTTCTTAGATGTATTAGTGAAAAGGTCACACAATGGCAAGCTGGCCCATGGTGTCTACAGAAAGAAAATGCACACCGATCGTTATCTACATGCGACATCCCACCACCATCCACAACAAAAGAGAGCGTTAATTAGAACCTTGGTCCACAGAGCCAACACAATATGCGACGACGAGAACAAACCCGAGGAACTACACATTGTCCAACAAGCTTTAGAGATGAACGGATACAGTCAAAGCAATATACAACGAGTAGTAAATAACCAGAGTAGAACTACAGAAGAAGAACAGCAACAACCAACAACGTATGCATGCCTACCTTACGTCGCGGGAGTCACAGATAGGCTGAAGAAGATTTTATTCAAAAAGAAAGTAGGTGTACGGTTTCGAACAGTGAAGAAAATACAGCAGATGCTTCCCTCAGTCAAAGACCCTGTCCCCAAACTGTTATCAAAAGGTGTTTACCAGTTGAAGTGCACATGTGATAAGAGCTACATCGGACAAACAGGACGGAGTATCCAGTGCAGAATCAAAGAACACCAGAGAAATACCAGATTTGGATACACGGATAGGTCGGTGATAGCAGAACATGTCCATAATAACGAGAACCATAAAATCGACTACGAGGACGTCATTATATTAGACAGGAATACGCGCTATTATCCGCGAATCATTAGGGAATCACTGGAAATTATGAAAAACGTGAACAACTTTAACAGAGAGGATGGGTATCGACTTAGTAACACGTGGAGACTGGTATTGCCAAGTACCAGCACCGTAGTAAGTCACGGTCAACCAAACACGACGAATGAGCAGCGAAGCGAACCAAGCGTGACCGATGACCAGCGAAGCGAAACGGCGCCTAGGTATATAACGAGGAGTGTAACACAACAGATTCAGTCTTTAAAATCCTTCTGAAGAAGCTGACAGGATGATCAGCGAAACGTCAAGTCAAGTTCGACGACCACGGCAAGACCCGGAAGAATCTACTTCATTAGACAACGGCCGTGAAAACCTGCATTCTACTACTTAGTTTAAATGTTTGAAATGTTGCTCACATTTTAAGAAGTAAAAAATATAATATACGTTGATATGGACAATATTTTAATTTTAGAATCGGTAATTTCTAAAACATTTGCCAAATACCTTTTAAAACTAGCTCCGGCATGCATTCAACAAGACAGCAGAAATAGTAGCAAACGACGAATTTATTTTTCAACTGCAACAGTTCGAACCTAGATTGTTAAGTGCAAAAATATTTTCTAGGTTTACTCAAGCAGTAAAACATAGTCTTTCTATTTCATATCGTTTCCCTTAATTGATGAATGATGGTGCTTAGCTTGATCATTTCATTGGTACCTACTGTACCTGCAAAGTGGGTGAAAGAATTCGTGGTGTTAGTGCTCATGTTGCCGGTGTAATGTGTGGGACTTAGACATCAATAAGCAGTGAAATACACATCATAAGGCTTATTAACTTATTTATTGAATGCTGCAAATAGGGCTGTAGGGCCCCAAATAATATCCTAATTATTATTATTATAGTTTTGTCAAAATAAAACGTAGTGTTAATGATAAAATAAATGATATTTCTTTCATGTTCTTCTTATAATCACTAACTTAGTGTTTAGTGTGTGTCTTCATTATTTATTATTTTAAAATGCATACTTTTAAGACAATAACATATATTTATATGAAGAAATATGATGAAATCATATAATTAATTTAATAAAATGGATGGTTATCACCTTACCAAAAAATTCAGATAATTAAGTAGTAAAGTGTATATGACCAGAATTGAAACCGCATAAAAACTAAAAGCTGGCAAAAACAGTCGGCATCTCTTGCGGAAGTAAATAGAAATGCTTGTCATCAGAAAAACAATAAAGAAATGCCGACTGTTTTTGCCGGCTTTTAGTTTTTATAAGGTTTCAATTCTGGTAGTATACACTATACTATGGTGGCCGTTCAATGCGTGCAGTTAAATTTCAAACCAGATACTATACAAATAGGTCTTCTCCTGTACTAGACGCAATCAATCGAATTATAGAAGACTTCGAAAAATGTGGGTATGTTTCTCCTGAAAGAGAATAGTCCCGCAACACACACCTGTAATGATAATGAAATGAGGTAAATAATGACATTGGCCACCGTTAATGAAAATCCCTCTGTTTCTGCTAAAGCAATAATTGCTTGCTCATAGTTTCTGCTAAAGCAATTGCTGAAGGGGCAGATTCAAGTGACAGGACAGTAACAAGGATTCCCAAGAAAAATGATTACCGGTCATACAAAGTAAGAAAATCCATGAAATACTTCTCGAGGACAATATCAGACGAATGACCTTTTGTGAAAGTGTATTGGAAAAGGCGAACCGTAGAGAAAATTCATTAAAGATATTGTTTTCACTGATGAATCGTCCATAGCATTACATGGTCGAAATAATTCGTCAATCGTTCGTTATCGGTTTCGGAAAAATCTGTATAGATTTTTTATATTACGAACTCAGTATCCCCAGAAATTAAATGTATATGGTGGTGTGCTGGGGGATCATATAGTCGGTTAATTTTTCATTGAATGTGTACTAAACGGCCTTAAGTACTTAAATCTATTGTAGCAGTACATTGTTCCGGAAGTTAGACGGCTAGCAGCGCGAAGATTTAACGAGATCCTGTCTGAATAAGAAGGTTGTTGTCCTCATGGAAGTGCCGCAGTTCGGGATTTTCTCCAGATCGTTTATTGAGTGGACGGGGAACCACCTTGTGGCCAGCTAGATCTCCTGATGTGGTCCCAAATGACTTTTTTATAGGGCCACATAAAATCTCAAATTTGTGGCTTCCAGGATAACAGGGTTAATAATCTCGAGGGGTTGCGGTTGAAAACCGCAAACGCTTTCGAACTAATTAGCCCGAATATGTTGTTACATGTCAGAAGAAGTTTTTATGAGCGATTAGGTTATTGTTTAGCTCTAAAAGGGGGCCTATTTTAACATTTATTTTAATTCTTTATTTTTCGTTTCAAAATTATTTTCTTATTTTAAGAATGTATTTTATATTAAAAACATTCTTTTATAGCGCTTCTTACGGCTGAGTCATTCGGCCCTTTATAAACATTATATTGTAATTATAATTTTAGATGCTGTGACACACGTATACATCGTGAATTGAATAACTAAACATGCGTCCCTCTCCCAACGAACAATAATGTAATACCAAGGAGCATTGATCATTGAAGTGTGCGTTCCCCCGAGGGAGATATTCGCGGCTTTCCACTAGGGGTGCTTGCCATAGGTTTTATTAGTCTTGTTTTGGGGTCTGTGCCGGCGGCTTGGCCCTATTGAGATTACCCCATCAACCCCGCCCATGCTCAAGCATCTATCTTTCTTTTTTTAACCTTCCCTCCACTGTATCTCTTCATCAGTTGTGGTGGCGCTCACTCGGGTTCCCCTTCTCCTTGCGGTCCAAGCCGCCCACTCTCAGCGTCGTATTCCTCAGTACGCTGTCAAATTCGTTCAAGCAAGTATCTATCGTGGTAAAAACGGCGAAGCCGTTCGAGATTCCGAGTGACTCGTTTAAGTTAGTGTAGTGCTGTAATACGAAAAAGGTATGTGATCTTTATGATGAAGAATAACATTAGATGGTATGACAAATATCCAAAACTGGCACACATGTCCATTTTGGTAAATTATCTGTATTTTTCATTTTATTGCCCAAAACTGGTGTTACGGACTGGTTTGGGTTATGGGTTTATCGGGTTGACGGCTTATTGTAAGCAGACGACGCGTCGGCTCGAGCAGATCAGCCGTCGCCTCGAATAAACCAGCCGTCGCCTCGAGTTGACCAGCCGTCGCCTCGAGTTGACCAGCCGTCGTGCCAGTTGCGGCATGTGCCACCTGTAATAGCGCAGCCGACGTCGCGTTAAGAGGAGTCGACGGCTCGCCTAGAGCAGCCGTTGGCGTGCCAAAAGGAGTCGGCATTTTATTTAAGGGAGTCGACGGCGCGTTAACTCTTTTCCTTGGTGTTAGATCTTATTAATTCCTTACATCTGTTGCAGATGGTTTCCCAGACCTGTTTGCAAACCATGGCGGAGTTGGCTCAGATGGAAGCTGACGACCCAGATGATAATATCATTCTTACGAACATAAAAGAATTAGCATCTGCTCATTTGCCAGAGGGCTGGAAAGATTGGAAGGCTGCGAGTCTTGCGAAGAAAGAACTTCTAAGGGGCGAGATGGATCCTCAGGTCCTGAATAAGCTGAGATTTGCCTTACCAACTATTGGCCTAGCACAGGCATTTAATCCTCATATTACAACTCTGTCGGAAAGAAAGTATAAAGACATGAAAATCAAAATGTTAGAATGGCCCTTCTGCATTGGCCTCATAGTTGGTCCTCCTTCGGTGGCTTCCAGAATTCGGGGTTCCGCCGCCCACAATGAGCTAGTGTGTGCAGCTATTGCGGATCTTAGACCGTTAATGATTTCAAGGAAGGATGCTTGTCGACAGCTGGAGGCGGGATGCTCAGATGCTGAAAGTGTTGAAACTCGTCCCTCAGTAGCTTCTAAAGGTAGAAGAGAATCTAGATTAGATGCTCTGGAGAGAAGCAATGAGGAAATGAAGAGCATGCTCGAATCTCTTTTGGAGAGAGTAAATCATCCGGAAACGCCTAAACCTGATTTTTATTCTGAGGAGGAGCAGGATCGCCTATCGTCCTTCTCATCTGATGTAGGGGAAGACTCTGTTTCTTGGAAGGCGCCGTCTTTCACCCAGACGCCAATGGCAGAGTGGGACTTTGCTCCTTACACTAAGGAACAAGAACCCTTAATTGCTGCACCGAAACCTGCAATCGAGGCACAAGGTATTGAATGTCAGCGACTGGGAAAGCCGTCGTTTAATAGAATTAGATATTCAGATGTCCAAAAGAAACTGCAGGCGTCTCCGGTCTTTAATGCCTTGCGGGTTAACCCCCAGCTGCAGTATACGTCCCATGCGAATCAGGATCACTTGATAAGGTTTGATACTACTGTGGGTGCTATAACACATGGCCTTTTATTGCAAAGAGAGGCGTTCTCAGAAGGCCTAAAGAAGCTGATTGCCAAATATCCTGATATAGTTTCTGATGCTCAGCAAGTCTTTATGGACCCGCAGTCTGATTTCAGATCCTTTAGTGATGACAACATGTGGAAGGCGGGCGGAAGTGATTGAGGCGAGAAGAAAGGCCTTTAAGCCCAGACCAGAATATGCAGCATCTCTTCTTGATTCAATTCCACCATCAGCTACTCATCTTTTTAATGAAGACCCCCTAAGTGATATTATTAAGCAGCATGGTCATCTTTTTCGGAATCAATCCCGTACGAGCATTCAAACGAAGCGCGTCGCTTATAACAATAGGAGCTCGAAACCAGCTGGCGCCTCAACAGCTTGGCGACCTGGAAGTTCCAGCAAAACGCATTCGGCTAGAGACAGAGACGCTTGGAGATCCTCTGCAGGACCCAGCCGCAAGCAGAAGTACCCCTTTGTTAAGGAGGGCATACGAGGGGGCGTTGAGGAGAAACGTAAGAGGAAAAAATGACGCTATATTTACAAAATTCAAAGGTGGTCGATTAATCAATTTCCTAGAGGCATGACGATTAGCAGGAGCCCCAAAAAGTATTTTACGGATCCTATCAGGATACGCAATACCTTTTGTAAAAAGACCACCTCTGATAAAATTTTCCACAGCCCTACTAAGTCGGTTTACCTTTCCGGGACTACACAACGAGATCAAGTTGTTACAGGATCAAAGAGTTTTAGAACCCTCAACGTCCCGGTCGGGGTTTTTATCTCGGATGTTCACCGTTCCAAAGAGCGATAGAACCACAAGGCCGATTTTCAATCTAAAAAACCTAAACGGATATCTTCTTCCAAAGAAGTTCCGGTTATTGAATCATCTAAGAGTACCGGACTTCCTACAGAGAAACGACTATTTGGTGAAATTGGACATAGCTCAAGCTTACTTCCACGTACCAATCAAATCGTCGCATCGCAGATTTTTGTCTCTTGTCTACAGGAGAAAGATTTTGCAGATGACTTGTCTCCCATTTGGCCTAGCAAGTGCGCCATTAACTTTTGCTCGCCTGTCAAATTGGATAGCAAGTCGTCTTCGAGACAGAGGGTTGAGAGTGATTGTGTATCTAGACGATTTTCTAATAGCCCATCAGAATATAGAAACTCTGAATGGTCACGTCACAGAAGCGATCCTATTTATGAAAGATCTCGGCTGGATTCTAAACCTAGAAAAATCCTTGTTAACCCCAGACACGAAATGCGAGTTCCTGGGATTAGTCTGGGACACTGCAGGAGACAAGGTATCTTTACCGGAACTCAAAGTAGCCTCCTTAAGAAAGGAACTCACGGAATTACTGACGTGTCAGAGATGAAATTGGGTTACGGCAAAGAGAATATTGGGAAAGTTGATTTTCGCAGCATTTGCAATACCCCTCTGAAGACTAAACTCCAGGGTGATGCAAAAGGCCAGCGGTCGTCTTCCGGAATGGAACCCAAGGAAAATGTTTCCGTTTTCTCTCGCAGTGGTAGAGGAGATTCAGTGGTGGATGCGAAATCTTCACAATGCCTCTCCAATACTGCCGAGAAACCTAGAGGTCTTTATCACTACGGACGCCTCGAACGTAGGGTGGGGTGCTCAGGTAGGAGACCAGCTTGTTGGGGGTGGTTGGAGCAATCAAGAAAGGAAGTGGCATATAAATGTGAGGGAACTGCTCGCAGTGTTTGCTGCACTTCGAACCTGTGTTCAGCTGTTAAGAGGAAAGTCAATTCTTATTCAGTCGGACAACCGAACAGTGGTTTCATATATACGGAACCAGGGGGGGACAAAATCAATGTCAATGACAAGGATTGTAAATCGTTTACTGATATTTGCACAGGAAGAAAATATGACAGTGATCGTGCAGTATTTGCCGGGTGCTCTAAACGATATAGCAGACAGTCTATCCAGGAGAAAACATCTGGCAGATTGGAATATCTCTCAGGTAGTAAGTCAAAGGATATTCAATATGTGGGGCAAACCCCAGATAGATCTGTTCGCCTCAAATATCTCAAAGGTAGTGGAAACTTATGTATCGAGAGATGCAAAGGATCGTCAAGCTGTATTCACAAATGCTTTCAGCAGGATATGCAATTAGCATGGATATTTCCCCCTCCTTCGTTGATCCCGAGGGTGCTCAACCATCTCAATTCAGCTCAGGGAATATACATTCTGATAGTACCCAGATGGGAGAAAGTTTTTTGGAGGCCAGATCTGAAAGCAAGAGCAGTAGCTCCCCCTTTCCAAATTCGAAATCTACAGCACCACCTATTAGACGCTCGGACAAGGAAACCATTACCTCAATTTCAAAGAATAATTTTGGAGGTTTGGAAGGTACGGGGTGGTCCGGTATTACCAGACAATGGGATCCTGAGGATGTAGCCTTATTAGAAAACTCGTGGAGGAAGTCTACCTTTAAGACTTATTCTGCGCCGTGGAAACATTGGCAGGCTTGGTGTAAAACTAAGGATAAGTTACCCACTGAGCCTAGTCCAGATATACTAGCTCAGTACCTTTCCTACCTTCATCGAGTTATAAAGCTGGCACCTGCCACTATTAAGGTTCATAAGTCAGTTGTAGCCATGCTGGCAAATCCTTTTGGTGATTCCTTGTTATCAGCTAGTCCCATTGTAAAGCATATGATTAAAGCTATCTAGGCAGTAAGACCAGTTTCAAACAGAAAGGTCATTTGGAATGTTGACACGCTTATATCCTGGTTAAGAGGAGAGGAAATCAATGAGTCGAGTTTATTTCAAGTCTCTAGGAGAGTGGCGGTAATCCTACTCTTAGCATCAGGCCGCCGCGTCCATGACCTTTCATTACTGAGTATAAATGGAGAGAATATGTCGACGGATGGAGAGTCAATCTGTTTCTGGCCGCATTTTGGTTCTAAGACAGACAGGGCTTCTCGCCGACAGTCCGGCTGGAAACTGTTGAAGAACAAAGAAAAAGCACTGGACCCCGTTCTATGGATCAATAAGCTAATTGAGGTCTCTGCAGAGAGACGAAGAGCTAGAGAAGGCCTTCATAGTCTTTTTATAACATCAAGCGGTCAGGTTGCCCCAGCATCAAGAGCAGTGATAGCAGGCTGGGTAAAATCTGCTTTTACATCTGCAGGTATAGAGTCTTCGCCTGTTAGCATAAGATCGGCGGTTGCTTCAGCCAGATGGGAGAATGGACGTGATTCTCAAATGTGGCAACTGGGCGGGAAAAGTGAATGTTTTCAAACATTATTTTAAAGAAAAGACTGAGCTTATAGACAATGCTTTTGTGCCATTATAAGTTTTATTAGGTTAGATGGATCTCTAATTATTGCCGTACTCTTGCTACGCGTAAGTTCCGCTCAGTATTTTAACTTTTCCGTTTTGTTTTACTGTGTTAGATGCTTATTCAGTTAATCTTTTTATACATATATTTTTGTATCAAGAACTGATATTACTTTTACAATATACATGATATTCTATGCATGAATTTTCTTTTGGGTATAAATCACAGTACGCTATCACGTCGTCAGAAACCAAACACTTCTCAATAGGGTCAAGCCGACGGCACAGACCCCAAAATATCCAGCGTTTTTCCCCCGAAGGGTAAAAAACGATTTATTTTGGGTCTTGCCTAGGCTTGACCCCGTTAAGTCCTTGACGACTTACCCGGGCGAGAAGGTACTGAGGAATACGACGCTGAGAGTGGGCGGCTTGGACCGCAAGGAGAAGGGGAACCCGAGTGAGCGCCACCACAACTGATGAAGAGATACAGTGGAGGGAAGGTTAAAAAAGGAAAGATAGATGCTTGAGCATGGGCGGGGTTGATGGGGTAATCTCAATAGGGTCAAGCCTAGGCAAGACCCAAAATAAATCGTTTTTTACCCTTCGGGGGAAAAACGCTGGATATTATTGACGTGCTCGAAGCTAAGCTGGTGTAGCATGCTATGGTGTAGAGTTTGTGTTGGCATGTGTATAATTGGCTATTTTATGTTAGTATGTTTTATTTAAGTTAGGTTATATTAGTGGCTGATCATGGTTTGTGGCATCTTTTGGTCAAGTGAATCTTCGAAATATAATAAAAAATGGCTCTTTTCAGATTCTGGCCTGAAGGGCGTATAGTGTAATGGTGTTAAATGATTATTATTTTTTTGTATTTTTATTATTTTGTATATATTTTTGTTTTATGGCTATGCCTCTTTTGTTATAATTATACGAGTATATAATTATACGAGTATAATTATAGGTTGTTGTTTTTTTTTCAGTATTTTTATATTTTTTTGGTTTTTTCAATTTTTTCAAACAACATTTTACATATTCAAAGGGTGCAGATGTAATTGAGGGAAGGATATTTTGGGGCATTGTAAAATTTGGGAGTGAGGGGATTTAGGAGGGTGGGATTGAGGGATGAGACAAGGGTTTCAGCGAAGCCAGGCAGTAATTTTTTGAAAATAAATTCCGACAGAAGAGGGGTGCCGGTAAGTTGATGCAGGTCAGAATTACGAGTGGATAATGGAAGATGCAGAGAGACTTTCAGTATTTTACTTTGTACGGTTTGTAATTTATTTTATAAGTAAGGAGCAGTGAGGGGAACCAAATCAGGGATGCATAGGTAAGGATAGGACGTAGGTAGGATTTGTATAAGAAGGATACTATGTGAGGAGGAGAGTTTTTGAGGATAGGAAATAAGTGACTGTCTGACTAATAAATACCCATAAACGCTGGTATCACGCCTGCGTGCGCTGCAAGTCAGTTGCCTATTTATTTCGTACGTAAACACGGCCCGACGTACGCACTTGCTTGCCGCTTACTGTATTTATCAGAATTACCTACATCGAGTAGATCATATGGTAAGAAAAGTACTATTAATTGGCGGAACGTGCCAAAGGGAGGACGTGTAAATGGATTTACTCTTACTCCATAATTTAATAAACAGAGATACATTAAATGTTGTTAATTTATGACGTTATTCCATGATCGATAATGAGGATAAAATCATTGTTTTAGGATACTTGTGATAAATATTATTTAGATAATTCTGAATAAGGAAACATAATTTCTTATCCTTCGGTAATTGACTACAGATGTAAACGCACAGGTTATTATTAGTTCTTCTTTTTCTCTTAAGAGATTAAATCTCTTAAAAACAATGTTTATTTATAGTACTTTTAAAACTTACTAATACTGTTAAGAAACATCATGGAATCTCACTTTGAAACTTCCGAACACTTTATACAAAATTATTTGTAAAAGATCGTAAACTCTTGACTGTAAATTCTTGTAAAATACTCGCTCTTTTCAATTCTTTAGAATGTTCGTAAAAACTGTGATTATAAAAACCTTTCCAAATCTAATACAGACTTCACTCATAAATTCATGTGAAAGCTTTTAATCACATAACTGCAAAATCTCTTAAAGACAATAATAATATAATATAAATAAACACCACAGAAATTAAACAACCCCCAATTTCAGAAGCCTTATGCGGAATGTTCACATATTACTTTTAAAATCTCTCTGAAACCTTTGAAAATTTTATACGAAAATACTTGTAAACACTAGTATTTACTAGTATTGACTCTAAATTCTTGAAAAATATTTGTTATACTACAATATCTTCAATATTCGCGAAATCACGTGGGCAATTTTGCTTGAAGTCACCTATATACTTTGCTCAGAACACCCTACAAAAGCATACAAAGCAACGCCAGTAAATTCTTATTAAAGATGAGTTTTACTCGTGGGCCTGTTGAGAACTTATAATTACTTTAAAAGTACATCAGAAAATTAAAATTTCAAATCTTTTAAACACTCTGCTTATGATTTCTATAAAGTTTTGAAAGCAATTTCTTGTGAAATCTTTCATAAACATATTTATTTTCAATTCTTATAAAAACTCGTGGAAGAAAGGGAGTATAATCATAATAAATACTCATCAAACATTCTAGCTCTTAAAAATGTGTCAAAAATTTTATAAAGTCTACACCTTCGTCTCATAGAAACATGAAAACCTCATACATGATTACAAAAAATGATAAAGCTTTATGAGCTCTGATTGTATACGGACGAGACATTTTTAACAGGGCAACGTCTTGGTTGACAGGCAAACGTTAAAACACGAGTATGTAATAACAAATTTAGATTTACTTCTGGGCTATATAAAATTTGAACGTATTAATAAAATCCTTAGACAATTCTATTCTGCATTGAAATCTAAACAAACAATAAATATTTAAATTATGATATGCAATAATCTAATACTCTTTCGGTTCAACTATGGTGATGTTAATATTGTCCACTTAGAATCACTGTTCTTAAAATACGATAAATTGAAAGTACTTAACATAAATATAAAATACGCCACATATCGAAGACAACCTCCAAATCCAAAGCTTAATGGTGTCCGGAATGGGATTACACACTTTCCTAAGTTTATTTATGTACTTAGAAGGGATCACGGGGTAAAAAACTATTGAAAGCTAAGCGTTAAATATGTATTACTCTTACGAAATTTATCCATATAGGTATCATAACGTTAACGTCTATTTGAATGAATTTCTACAGCCAAGATTTGCAATTTGTAATCTAACCTAAGATGAGCCGAGAGACTTAACAATTCTCGGTACTCCATTGCAATGTTTAGATGATGGCTAAAGAGGTAGAAGTTAGCGCAGGAGCGCTTAAATGTAGGCTATTCAGAGCTCTCGGTAACACCCCAATCATCTTCCAGGCATAAATTTATGTTATAGACCTGTGTGCCCAGGAATGCCTAAATAAAGGCATTTGAAGGTCAAATATCTATATACTAGATATGCCAGACAGCATTAAAACCTCTAAGGTCTTATGTTTCCAGTATAAAATTACCTGGAAATGTAGACAATCCCTGAAGCAACTGGCCAACAACAACAAGGTTACCTTGATGTGGGCGCCAGGCCATGAGGGGGTACAAGGTGATGAACTTGCTGACAGCCTTGCGAAAAAAGGAGCTGAAGCACCATTCATTGGACCTGAACAGTTTTGTGGCCTGGCTAAGGGACACATAATGGAGGAGATCCAGAAATAGGAAAAGGATCGGAAAGAGTTCTATTGGAGAAATACTCTAGGCCAAAGACAAGCGAAAAAGTTTATTACTTATTCGGCAAAGAATGGCACAAAGCTTCTTGAACATAAAAAGTCCGAATTAAGGTTGATAACAGGCCTTCTAACAGGCCACTGTCCCTTGAGATATCAAGGCTGTAGACGACAAATGCAAATATTGCAATACTGTAACTAAAGCTGCGAAACATTCTGTGCAAATGCAAGATATTAATCCGCACAAGCCTAAAGTACCTAGAGCACGCGGAATTAAAGAAGACATAGGGAAATTAGGCCCCAGGAAAATCACAAGCTTTGTAAAAAGTCTTGGAATCATGGGCAACAACTAGTTGTAGGGTAATTCATAAAAGATCTTTTAGGTCGAAGAGAAGTAAGCAGGCTACTCAGAGCCAAGCGGCCCCTGAAACAATCTACAATCTACAGATACACCTATTGTTACTGTAAACATAATATTGATTGAGTGGAAGGTCAGCTCTCTTAATTTCCGCCATAATTTTTATTTATTTATTCATTCATTCATTTATTTATTTATTTATTTATTTGCCGAATGGATCATTACCACCACTATAAAAAAATCAGCAAATGTATCCCATTTCATTTAAACATTTTATAGATAATGGCGAAGCTTAAATACCAACAACACTAACAACAAGTAAAAACGAAATTAAGAAAATATTGATTTTAAGTAGTAGTTTTATTTCAAAAAGTTATCTTTATATTGCTTGTCTTTCAATCTAGATATTTTCCACTGTTCGCTGGCAAATAAAATTTAGAAATATTAATTTATAATAACGAACGCTTAATCAATGAAACAATTTTCAGATAATCCGTGAGTCAGTTCGTTAAGTTAAATGGTCATTGTTATTAATGTTATTAGATGCCAGTGAAAAACATTATTATTGAATGATTGTTAGCACTGTTAAATTATTTAAGTCGTTGTTTATTCTTCATTTCAAGGTGACAGGAGTATAACCTAGGTGATTTCTATATGTTTTAAAATTTTAGCAAACGAGTAGGTTTAAAATTAAATACACAAAATTGACACAAAGCAATAATATTTCCAGAAATGATAATTTATATAGAAAATTGGAAATAAAAAACAAATAATATTTCTAGAAATGTATGAATCGATTGGGGTAAGATAGAGATGGTATTAACGAGTAACAGTAATAAATAATTAATCCAATTTACTTAAAGTTCTAGTCTAGGTATTAGATTTACTAGATAAAGTTAGTTGATTTCTGAAAAAAATTGTTTTTATGACTTGTTCTTTCCAGATTTACAATTCTTTAGAATAGATTACTGTCACTTTTAAGGAATTAAAAGTAAATTCCATGTTGCTCTTTTGTTGATTTAGATTTTACCTTAAAATTTCAGTTAATTGATAAAATATGTCCCTAAATCTATCTATCTATGACGAGAAAGTTATTCATAAAAACTGGGCCAAAAAAAGCTAGAATCTGCTTAAACTGCCAGAAAAATTAGTGTTCAAAATTGCGCTCTGAATTCAATGAAACTTAGTATTTGGGAGTTTTTGGCGTTATGCTCATAATTTTTCGGATCACTCTGTACTTTTTTACATTTTTGAAGTCAATATGAAATTCTGGATACATTTATACTATGTGGTATGAAAAAATTATACAAGGTATGCAAGTTAATGTAGACGGCTGTGAAAATGTTAAAATTATTTCCGTTCCGATGTACAACAAAATATCTAAAAATACATTCTACAGGGTGATTTATAAGCTCACTAAAATCACATTCTTCAAGAAAACGTTTTTTTTAAATCTTCCCATATGGGCCACTGTGTCATTTTCCGTGAAACCGGAAACCAGTACTATTGAAAAGCTGGAACTTTTGTTCAGTTGCCTATCAGTGTGAGAGTGCATTTAAACAAATCAGAAATAGTTCGTCAATGGGGCTATAAATGAAGCTGACCGGGAAGTAGATATTCCCAAAGGGATAGGGATAACATTGTGGAGCCCTTGGCAATCTTATTTTAAAAATTTATAGAGGTATAAACTGTACTGATTCTTTGAAAGAGTTACCCCCATTTCTAGAGATAGGACATTGACGCCAATATCAAACTTCTAGATCATTCGGTTCTGAAAATTATTCTTGAGAAAGGCTAACGTATTTTAAATAATCTAATGTAACCGTTGTATAAAAATATTACTTATTTACAGGAGAATTAATTAATCAATCTGAACTGTTCTTATGGTAAACATGTATACGGAGTGTAATTTAACCATATATGCACCTTTAAATAAGAAGTCGGTTTCTTAAAAATTTTTTAAATAAAAGTCCAACACAACAAAAGATACAAATTGTTAAAATTACAAATTAATGGAAATGTTAAAATAACGTATAATTTCTATAAAAACTGTTGAAAGTTCTGTCCATTGACATTCAAGTACACCTGAACCCGTCTAATCCAATTTTGTCACACTAGCTGAAGTGTTCTCCCTTCCTGCTGTTCCCGAAGACGCAGATTATGGACAGCTGTTGTGATACGTTCATGTAAAACATCAATATTGTCAACTTCGGTTTCGTAGACTTCATTTTTTAAATATCCCCCCAAAAGGAAGTCAAGAGAATTTAGACCCGGAGGCCGCGGAGGCCAGGCTACAGGTCCACCCCGTCCGATCCAATGTATTCCGTTTAATTAGGTCAAGTAACCTCGGACTTCTAAACGATAATTTGGGGGCGCACCATCATGCAAAAACCACATCCGACTTCGGACCTCCAAAGAGCACATCTTCAAGAAGACCAGGAAGATCATTATGGGGAAACTGCAGATATTGCTGACGATCCATCTGATTTGGCAATATGAACGAACCAATTAGGCGTTCATCGATGTTCAAAGTGATTCCGAACTACTAGATGAGGATTCTCAATGGTAAAGGTGCATGTATGGTTAAAACTTTTGGGATAAGTTGCGTTACATCCTGTATACCGGGTTTACCCCCCCCCTTTCTTCTTTAGTTTTGAAGATAATTGATTGAAATTTAGGATATACTACATACATAATACGCGGCACGTTTTGATATACATTGATTTTTTTCACTTCCGGTTTCGCCGAAAAAATATGGATTGTATGACAAAAAGTGCCGCTTATTATGTATGTAGTATATCCTAAATTCTAATCAATTATCTTCAAAACTAAAGGAGAAAAGGGGGTATACCATGATCCTGTTACACCCGGTGTATGTACATATAGCTAAAGATAATCATGTAATTAGTTTATTAAATTCAAATGATTCTAATAATGTTTATTTTAATCATTTTCTTGCGAAATTTTCGTTAATATTGTGTATTTCCCCTAGAAGATGATTTGCGCAACTGGAATCTGTTTTTTTTGTATTTAAAACTAGGTTTATGCTCTTTTATTTTCTTTTCGAAATGTCTACCTGTTTGTCATATGTATACTTTAGGGTAAGATCCACGTGTTAACTGATAACCCAAGTAACATTTTGAATTATAATTTTTTGTCTATATGCCCTATTAGTTACGTAATGGTTGTAAAATGGTCTTTAAAATAAATTTAACACGCGCATAAAGTTATACACGCGCTTATTGAAATTGGCTGTAGTATGAGAACCCTATAGTAGGCATAAAATGACTAACTGGACATTAAAAATTGGTGGTCCTTAAAAGGTCGTTATTGGGTCGTAAAGAGGTCGATATCACCTACAATACAACGTTTAACATGACTTAAGTTTATGATTGTATAATGGTCGTTAAAAAAATAATATGATCTCGTTATGATCTTGCACAAAGATATTTATGCAAGAGTCACTGAAAAACATGATAACTTCAATAGGACCTTGACACGAGAAAGTATCTAAAATTGAAAGGAGTCGTAAAGGAGGTTCCACATTTTATAACAGTAACAGAAGTTATACCAATATTTAATACGATAGCTTTATGACCCAAAAACAGAAATAATTTAATCCACAAAGTGGTAGCCGTAATAGAGGTTAAGAAGACGTCAAATGTAAATGTTAGTCTATGAGCAAAAGTACCTACGAGAGAACATACATATATTACTTTTATAAAGTTTAAACCTCGGTTTTACAAGGTACTGGCATGAATATAAGCACCCATGGAGGAGAAGTTAAAAGAAATGCAGAAAAAACACGCAGTCACAGATCGGTTAAAACAGAAATATTCGAGGAAAAGTCCGTTGTTTGTTTTTATCGACAAGCCAAATCCACCCACCCTATAGCATATCAGGAAGCTGGTCGCTAATGTAAAAATAAAATATAAAGATAGTTTAAAGCATGCAAAATATATTCATATGAAACGACAGTTCAGTTCAGTGGATCCAGGATTTCGTCAAGGAGGATTTTAGAGGAATTTTTTTTTATATACTGATATGGAGTCAAAATAGTTTGTCGTGAAATAAGAAATCCCACGAACTTGAATCCTAATAACAATCATCATAGTCTACTGAAATTGTAATTCGCACACAATTAAAATTAATGCATTATTTCTATTATATAAAAATAAAAACCATTTCGGGAATAATGTTTTCTCAATTTTTCGTTATTGTCAAGCACCGAACTTCATTTCCCAGGCGTTTCTGCCACAATCAAATTAAAGGATTGCCAAGTGCGAAAGGGGGAATCTGAAAACCCCCACGGATCCACCACTGGTTCAGTTATGTGTGTATGAAATACGACATTGCGCAGCCGGTCATATAATGACTAAGGCTCTATGGTCGTTTCTAAAATATAAAACGACTCCTGAGTAATTTAAAAAGTCTTACGACTGTTTGGTAGTTTCGGAATCAAATCTATAACTAATAGGTCGTAAGCAGTCTTGTCCATATTTTCTGTTGGAAATTCAATCAAGTTTGGCGTACAAGCAAAAATATTAAAAGTGAAAATTTAATTAATATACTTATTGAAATATATGGAAATTTAATTTGGAAATATATTTTTTTGATATTTTTCAATCATGCTCTATAAAATTGTATATATTTTAATCCTTTTAAATTTATATTTAAAAATCCTTAATTTTTTGTGATTTTTTACATTTTCTTTAATTTTCATTATATTCTATATTATATATAAGGCGAGTTGTATTTTTTGTGAGTATTTTCGATATTTTTACAAAGAAAAATAATAGTTTTGGCATCATAAATTGGCTAGAAATCGACTTAAACATTTAACATTTTGTTAAATAACACCATATTTTTGGTTTCATACTTAGCAGTTTGATCGTTGGTATTTTACTTAACCGAGCCTTAAACGAACGACTAAAAGACATACGTATAGGTAAAATATATAAAATACATATTGACTCGTTACGTTCTTTTGTTGTGGCAATATTGCATTCGATTGTTATGGTTATCTGGTCGTAATAAGTGTAGTCACGATCTTGTAATGACTTCTTAATGATGTTAAGAAGTCTTTAAATTCATAGCCCAAGCAGCACCATATGTCAGAATTACGTAATGCTGACCTCATTTAGGTCTCATTTGCCCGTTTAACCTAACCTAATTAACTTAAAATTTACGTGAGATATAGGTGAGTGGGGGAATGGCACGATGTCGGCAATACATCTTAAATAAGACCGCCTAGTCATGATAACCTATTAGTTATAGAACGTATTTTCCTGAACAGGTAATTTAAACATAAATATTACGTTCCACTATGGTTGTTACTAGGTAATATCTACCTAACCAGTTATCCTCTTTCAACTGCAGTATGTCTTTCTCATAAATAACCAATAAGGTCCACTAATAGTTTTATCTGCAACAATTATTTGCTTACTTATAAGTTATAAGTCATAAGCATCAAAGACATAACTAAAAATTAAGCATTTATTACAATGGAGGAATAGAAGTTCATTATATAATGGAAATAATGTATCTACCCTTCCGCTCTGCGTGATTTTTTACTGCCAGTCAGTTTTCATTGTAAATTTACCTATTCTCCCTAGGAAAATTTTAAAGTGCCTCAAAAATTTTACGTTTTTAAAGAAAAAATATCATTTTCAGCTTGAATATATTTTTAAAATATATATAAGATTTTTTCAAAGAAAATTTCATTCTAAAAATGGCCTCTTGGAATCAGTTCTTCCCCAATATTTTGACCTCATTAGCGTTTTTCCTTAAGTCGAAGTTATTAAAACTTATGTTATTGACTGCAAAGTTAAATGGAACCTATTTAGATAAATATAAATTTGTAGTCTCAAGAATTGTAAAGTTTATTCTGGTTTTAAAGTTAATTTAGAACTAAATTAGTCATATTTCCCTGATCAGGTTTAACAGGTTCAAGGCGAATATAAACAATCTATTTGGGAGAAATATCTGACTGTATCTTTTAATCTGCACACACAAGATGACAAAAAAAAAAAGGAAAACGACCCCGCTATAAGACAAGGACAGTAATCCTAGATACGAGCTGATCGTATGTGCTTTCCTTTCAGGTGCTTAATACCCTGGAGATTTCAATTTCAAAATTGTTATTGGTGCATAACTGACAGTGTTGTTTTGAATACATTTTATTTCTCGATGGTAGTCTGAGCTGCATATCGATAATGTTTAATTACATTAGTTATTTTTCCTTTTGTACTCTCTAAAACTGTGACACTCTAGTATTAATTTAAATTAATAACTTAGATACTGAAATAGAAGGGCAACGACGTATAAAACAAACATTACACCTTTGAAGCAATTTAGACAATAAAACGTAATATTTATTTCCAGGGACAAGACCTAATTCTATTTTTAAGTAAATGTAACTTACAGGATGTTTTGCGAAGTAATATTTATCTTTTAGTCTTTATGCTTGGAAAGTAGGACAGTAAAATTAACGTAAATTATACCTAAAATTAGAACCAGTTGTGACTATAAGGTTAAAGTTTTAACTTAAATCTGACTATAAAGGCAAGACAAAATTTGGCTTATACCTACGTTAAAGAGTGGAAAAGTTTCCCTGTTTTTATGTGGACAAAAGATAGCAACTACAAAGTTAATAATTTAGTCTAAAATTACGTAATATTTTCTTACAGATAGACCTCAACATGCATGGATGAATTATAAGAAATAGTGACGTAAATATTTCTTCTAAATTACACTAGAGTCAATATGGCTTATCAGGCATTTTAAAAGAAAGTATTACCTAATTGTGACTTAATAAATTACTAATAAGTCCATATGCGTTCCAAGTTAAGTATAATGGTTGTAATTACATTATATCGACTATTTCTGGTTATTGTGGCTTTAAATTGGTTAAAGTTGTGACAACCCTTTCCTAACTGTAGGTACAGATTTGATTTGGTCATAAAGGGGTTCTAACAAGATCGTCACGTCTTCTTTTCGAAGAAGCAATTGTGCTGTCGAAACAATTATTATGTATTTTAATTTTGTGAGAATCATAAAATAAATCTTATTCGGTTCAAGTAATAATCTGCTGATATATACAAGACTTTGCGAAATGCAAGTAATAACTATTATTTGTTTTGGTCGACTATCGTACCTATGACATTCCGTGCCTGAGATCTTGTTACACTTGTTCAAATGAGTCACGGTATTATCTGTAGTAAAAAGGTGAATAAAAACTTTGCTGATGTTCATGAAATTCATTTACCAGTAACTAATCTAAAGTGACATTTTTTAAATTTTATTAAAAATGAAATTATGAACTAGATTGGGATTATTTATGTTGTTGTTTCGTATTTTCTCAGACAAATATTATGTTCTTCTTAACCTGCGATACCCTCATGTTGATTAGGTTTCGGTGAATTATGCATATCAAATAAATTATTATTATAAATACACACATTTGCTATCTATCTAGTAAAAATAAAGATAAAGTAATCTGGTATAAACGTATATAGGGTGTACTACTTAAAGTAAATAATTGTAAAATATTCAAAGAATGTTTAATAACTTTTTCACGATTTAAATTGCTGATTTAACCAAAGTATTAGTCAAAGTAATGGTGCGTAGATGTAGCCCTCGAGAGGCAACCGGATGGCTCTTAGTATTTGGGGCAATGCGGCCAGAAGATACAAACTGACAAAGATGCCTTGTATAAGCCCGAAGACCTCGATTATGAACGTCTGCTGAATAGCGAAGATATTTTTCTTGAAAATAATATATGATACACTAAAAGATTTTTCATGGTGCCTTTTATTTTCTAAATATTAAAGTACATTTTATGAGACGTGATTTGTTTTTTGTTGACTTTTTTGAAACCCACCCCCTCCTCTGTGACGTAACGTACCTCAACAGGGGTTGTGGGGGTCTGACTGGTAAATGGACAGAGAATTATCTTGACGAATGTCTATTTTGGCTAGAATTCATCGATAATATTGACTTCGAAACATTTTTTGACGCGTAATCGAGTATTTTAATTTTGACGATTTTTGGGGTGGCGAAAATGGAGTGGAATTTCATCGAAAATGGATGGCATTGATACATATCATTTCTCATACCCAATTCAATTCAATTCAAATAATCTTTATTAATATTAACATTTCAAGAAGTTGCCTCACCAGGACCTGTTCTGGAACCGATCGTGCAACCACCGTGCTGACGTGGTGGCGGATTGCAGGATCGGGCGGAACAGGCCTGGGTGAGCGGAAACAACAATACAATAAACTTAATCTAAACTCCTTTTTACAAAAATAATATAAAAATAGGTATTAACTTTTAACAAAAATGCTTGAAAAACAAACTTAACGAAACTTATAACTACACTAATTTTAATAAAACTCGCGCACAAAAACACTGTTAAATTTTTGTATCTGAACGCAGGCACCACAAATTAAACAAGGTACCTTCCGCGAGACACTCCAATGCAGGGCTGGCCTAAACTTTGATTTAAAAAATGTTGATTTTGAAAGGTTTTGACTTTTTTTTCAAAAGGTTAATGATGTGAAATGGATTTAGAAACAGACATGTACACAAAAAGACGAAGAAAAAACAAACGCAACAAGAATACACAAATAGAAAGGAAGAGGGGGACAGGAAAGGTTTAAAGATGAGCGAAAGGTATGAAATACTAGTGAAAGATGGATAGGACTAGTGAAAGGTATAGTTGATGAAACTTGGCTATAGTGGTTGCCGGAATTTTCTCATACCCATAAGAGCTCAGAATGTGAATGACATCCGATTTAAACGATATTAACCGTATTTAACAGAATTTTTTTTAAAATTTCGAAAAATGAGATTTTTGGACCACTTTAAACGGTTATTTCTCGGAAACTGGCCGGCAAACACGGATGGCAATTTTTTGACAATGAGTGGAGGCACAAATCAGTAAGCTCTCAAATTTTTAAGCGGTTGCCTTACAACTTTTTTTTTAAATTCGCGTGTGCGAAAACGGCCCGTATGTATCGGATTGCATTAAAATTTTATCATATAAACTGTGTATGAACTTTCAGGCAACCGCAATTTTATTCGATTCGGTAGGGTTTTGAATCAATTCAGGACCCCAATTACCAAGAGCCATCCGATTGCCTCGAGGGCTACATCTACGCGTCATTGCATTGACTAATACTTTGGTTAAATCAGCAATTTAAATCGTGAAAAAGTTGAATATATATTTTCTAGTAGGTATCTAATGTAACAGAATTCTGGCCTGTAGTAACCATCAATGGCCTCAATTAATAAAATAACCTGTTGCAGATAAAGCCTGACCGGTGATCGTGTCTAAGAATCTACCTACACGTATCAAAGATCATCTTCTTCGCAGGAATTTTGCGGGACTTTAACGAAATCCGAAAATATTTTGTACGAACCGCGTGCGACACGTAGAAATGCTGATAGAAATATTTTTGGAAGTGCTATGAAAGTTCTCGAGACATGATTGCAAAATGAAATTTTGTGAAGTACAGTGAAATTAAATTTTTTGAAACTACAACAAAAAACGTCCCACGGGGCGCAATTCTTGCAACTGCAATGAACGACGTCCCAAGGGGTGCGATTTGTGCAACTACAACAGAAAACGTCCCACGGAATGTAATTTTTATAAACATAATGAATGAGGTCGCACGTTCCGTAAATTGCGTAACTGCAACGAAATTTGCTACGACGGGGCGTGATGCCCGGGACGTAATGCACAAGGCGAAAATTTAGCAACTGTCTCGAAAACAGACTTTTTCAAACTTAGCAGTCGTTTATGATGGTAAACATGTATTTCTTCCGTCGTATTTACCTACATGTAGTGATTCGAAACACATGTCGCATTTTCACCATGTACATAGTGCATGGGACCACCTTGGCTGAACTTATGCGTATAAAAATAATATTTTAATCTGTTAATTCAAGCATCTTTAAACTCGATAACAGAGTGCCTGACACTATCTATGGTATTTTACCAATACGTATAAAGACAGGTAAGCTAAAAGCCTACAAAGTCGCAAATATTAAATTATCAGTTGAATCTTTTTGGTGTTAGTCAATTGATTTAACGTAAACCATTTGATGGATGGCAGCTGGAGACTGCATTGTTCGAATCGTCCTAATCCTCACCATGTGTGGCACGAACCGACACTCTTATTAACCTTATACCTCTGCATATAATTGCTAAAGCAACGCTGCTGATACTTTTGTACGGTCAGATGCTACGTGAGGAAATAGTTATCACTGGAAGAGAAATAATTTTGATTGTCCAATATATTAAATATTTTTCCACTTTTAGTGCTGGCTCCCCGAAATACCACTTTCAGATTTGCTTCTCTCGAGTAGCGAACAAGCAGCAAGGCCGTGTTGCGACGAGATTTTCTCGGTGTCTTTATCGAAAAGCTTGTCACTTTGCTGTTTGACTTAAAGGCGGTATTGATCTCGGGCAACAGTTTCTATGATATAGTGTAGGAACAATACTTTACTGTCGTATCGGGAAATAGTAGAGTCTTAGGTAGCTATAGTGAAGATGGTTATGCCCAGAGGGCCTCCATATTAGAAAGAAATTCTTACGACTTTGAAATAACAGAGATAAGTTTAACTCCTATGTAGTTTCCATAAACATCCAAACACTTTAACACTACACCCAAATACACTACTCGACGCGCGTTTTGATAACCACATTATCTTCATCAGAAGATAATTAAAACTCAAAGATCATCTCCCGATGAAACTAACCTGGTTAGCGAAACGCGCGTTGAGTTGTGTATTCAAGTGTTTTGGTGTGGAAATTACATCAGAGATAGTGTCACACTAAAGGTTTCAACTCTCTATGACTAAGGAATTCTAAAGATAGGTTTCTTTAAAAACTTTCAGTTATTTACAAGTAAAAGCTGCACAATGCAGGGGGTAGGATAACCTTTTTATTAAATATTTTAGACTCGCCAAGGTTCTGATGAGGTCTGTAATAAATACACTAGACAGATTTTTGGCTGCACCTACTAGGAAAGTTACTAAAGTATTTACTTGTAGAGTTCTTCATCCATTTTGTTTGTAACCAGGGGTTTGTTTAATAAACATTGTGTAATAAGCATCAAAATGGAAAATTGGACCCCCTCTATCATCCGGTAAATTTCATTTACGTTTACCCTTCCCCCTCCCCCCTAATCAACCTAGCCACTTGAAATTTGGGCACAGTACTTAGGTCCTGAGTGTCTATCGGAGGAAGAAACAAAAAGTCGCCAAGTTACTTTCTTCCCCGAAAAAATCGCGAAAACCGCCCTCGCCGCAGCGAAGAATCCTTATACAAATCCGTACAATCAAATCGCAATATCTCGGGAACCGGCGGATCGACTTCGATAAGTAAAAACTCAGTTTATGCGCATTCGTGAGCCTTTCATTTGATCCCTTTTACACGTTTTCGATCCGAATCAAACGTCCGAAAAACTGATTTTCACTATCTTTACATATAAATTCCCCCCGCCCCCCCCCCTCCACGTGAAAAGTCCGACCGGAAAATTTTCCGGATGACAGAGGGGTCCGACTTCATAACACTACAAAAAAAAAAGAATCGGAAAGAACGAGTCCGTTTCAAGCCATTTTGAATGCCAGATCGACCCCACTAATAGTCATCTTTAAAAATCACGAAGTAGCGATACCTCGATACGGATTTGACAAAAGATTCACAAAGCTCAGAATAGGGACATAAGTTATCCCTGTACATATATTTGTGCTCTAGTACTCAACCTTCGTCTGTGGGCCTTGTCATAAATACAATTCACCCATAGTTAACTGTCTAATTCAACATGAATACCTGACCTATGTGATAAAAATGTTTTTCTACGTCTCTTATTTTGATGACTTTCTGTCGAAGGTTTCACAATTCTTAAAGACACCGTAAATAATCCACCAAATTGGCATCGCTTATCAATGAGTTTTCCATTAATTATAAGCTTGTATACTTCAGAACTTGATTGAAACTCACTTTCTGGTTGTTTGTCTTGTGTCGATAAGACGGAGAATAGATTTTTTTATGTCAGATACATACCAAACTTCAGAAAGTGTAATTCTCTCCGACTGTCCGTTAAAAAACGGACAAACGCTTCTATGATGATAGAACCTAAGCACACTAAAGGTTTCAACTCTCTCCAAGACTAAGGAATTTTAAAGATAGATTTATTTAAAAACGCTCAGTTATTTACAAGTAAAAGCTACGCAATGCAGAAGGGGGTAGGATAAATTTTTTATTAAACATTTTAGACTCGCCACTCGCCAAGGTTCTGGCGAGGTATGTAATAAATACACTGGATAGATTTTTGACTGCACTTATTAGGGCATCTTCTATTTCAAAAGCTACTAAAGTACCTGTAGAGTTCTTCATTATGCTCCCACAAAGAAATCAAATCGAATTTAGGTTCCTAATAAAATGCTGCCTGTCATATCCATCATTAAATTATGATATTTAAATACTGTATGAAACTAATGAAACTTATTAATTATTAACTAAATATTCATCAGCAAATGCTAATTCACACTATACACATAACCTTAAAGTATAATTCAGAACTAAGAGAATTTTCGAATTCCTCGTCAAAAACCATCGAAAATTTTTTTCTCTAATATCAAGAGAAATATTTCCTATGATTATTTTCAAAAATATGATTGTTCTTAAGTCATCCAAAACATGGGAAAGTTACGTCAATTTCTCTAGAGAATTAATTCCTACGATTTCAAGAATTGGGTCTCCGGAAGGAAAAATTTACACCCTTTCTATCTATTGTTGATGATGCATTTCCGTTGCTGTCACACATAATGAAACCATATTCTGGTGTTCATGCTAAAGGTTCAAAGGAGAGTATATATAACGGAATGGAAGACTAAGCAGAATTGGAATTGTTGTAGAAAATGTGTATGGAATTCTGTCCATGATATTCAGAATACTCAGGAAGCATATGCCCTTAGAACCAGAGAAAGCAGTAAAAATAGTGCTAACATGGTGATTTCTTCGCAACTTTATGCGTAAAACTTATGACATTTTGGTGATCTGTTCTATCAACTTCCTTTTTTTTTGTGACAAAACACTTCGTCCAACTCACTCCACGCTCCATGTTTCTTATGCTTTCTCGGTTGGATCCAACAACAATGTACAATCTTATAAGTCTATATACACATCAGCCTGTCTCCACTCTATTGCACTGAACAAATCACGCTGACTGAATGCGGCTTAACAATGCGGTGTCCCTGCCTTGCATTTTACATTACAGAGCTATCCTCGTAGCCATTAAAAACGACTATAGGAGATGACAAACGCCTCAAGACGAACTGGCGTTGGCGGTAAAATTCAGTCACAGGTTTTGGTAGGATACGTCAAAACAATAATTTTTTGACACTGACAGACCATCGTTCAATTTGATCATATATTAATTATTCTCAAAATCTCAGCTTGAAGCCAGTTTGCACATTTTTAGGTCATTTTTGCAAAATTGTGAGTTACGCTTCTTTGTACGGGAAAAACGATGACAAACATTGGAATTTTCAAGACTTTTCGTACACTTGACTAAGTTGATTTGAAAATTTTCCTCTATGCAGTATTTCTTCTGAGGTTTTCCATCTAATATTTCTGAGATATAATGGATGTTACGAAACTGAATTGTCACTTCAAACTGAAAATGCATGAGCTAAATCTTAGTCATAGTAAGTTTACTACCTCACTAACAGATATTTCGCATGTCAGTAGTGATATATTGTCAAAATTCAAATAATATGTAATATGGTATCCGACAGTACCGAATTACCCTTCTTTCCAAAATATGAAACGGAGTACTTATATGAAGATAAAATACGAGTTACATGGTTTGAATCACATTTTTCTCAGTCACATTACAACGTTCACAATACTAGTAAGGGAAGCAATGCATGCACGTTGATTGTAGTGTTGATGGCTGCGAAATGCAATCAGTATAAAGTTGTTGTAAGTCTGCTTTAATTGAATTGAATTAGTATAAAATTTCTTAAAACTATTATCTAGAGATTAAAAAGCACTATGACAGTGAATTTTTTTCATAACTTTGGTATGTATTCTTGTCTGAAATTTAAATATGAAATAACAATGTGAATGTTAAACTAACTTTCGTATAAACACTTATGTTGTGTGTCTTTTAATACATGGGCATAGTGCAATTTTGTTTTTGAAATAAATTCATAGTTTTAAAAGGGCATTTTCTTGTCCTACTGTATAAGCAGTTATTCTAATAAAAAAGGCACTTACATCCAGATAGACAATTTTCAAGCTACTTTGTAGTAAGTAAACTTTAGTTTAAAGGCGGGTTTATACATACATAGTTTTGCTGGTACCAGTAACTACTTGCACATCAGATTGCAAGTTATTGCTCGTGTAAAGGTTTACTAGTGCACCAGTGATTTGATGCATGTACAGATTTCAAAAGTTAGTTGTGATTAAGCTTTTCAATGCGCCAGTTGTTTGTTTTTCATGCAAGTAAAATAAGAAATTGCCTGCACTAACTGGACTATCGCTTGCCATACAGGTATTTAATTTAGAAGTTGTGCTTTAACGATTTGCCTTGCAGAAAATGCATAAAAATGTCTCAAGTTATTAAATGTTCTGGTCCCATTATAAAAATCACTTTTTTGATACAGAATTCGAAAGTGATAATTAAGTTTTTAAAAGTGTACGAGGCAAATCCTTGTATCTGGGATGCATTCTCAAACGACTATAAAAATAAAAAATTGTGAGAAATTGTTTATAAGAAACATTTTGAAAGTTATGATCCCATATGCGACTTATGCGGCAATATAATATGTGGTTCGTTTATTATTGAAAGTTTTTTTTAGAAGTATAGCGAGTGGCAAACCCAACGACGATTTTCTCAAGATTGGGATTGCTATGAGTTTATATTTCTTAAAAATTTTCAATTCTTAAGTAAACCACGAGTTATATTTACAAAGAATAAAATTTTTGATGGAAAAAATATACAAGAACTATTAATTAATTATATTGAATGAAGACTATTGCAATTAATATTTTGAACTTGAAACGTTAAATTGAACTATTAATAAATTATATTTTAATTATATTAATAAGATCATTGCAATTAAAATTTTGAACATTAAATGTCAAATTGTCAATTTGATGTTTGTGAAATATTGTTGGTTTATTATAAATAAGCTTCATAGTTATAAGGGAAAGTATTGGTTGCTATGGACACACAGTGTATTTTCAGTTTTCAATAAGTTTTTTAAAATACCCATTTTTCATTGGCCCTTTTGGTAATCATGATTACCATGATCAGCACGAACGAAAGCAGCAATTAACATAGAAACAGTTGCCTCTCCAGGACCTGCTCCGGAACCGATAGTGCAACCACTGCGTTGACGCGGTGGAAAATTGCAGAATCGGACGGAACTGGTCTGGATCGGCGAAAACGACAAGTAAAACAACTAAACCTAAACTCCTTTTTACACAAATATAAAATTAAAATATGTAGTAACATTGAACCATGCTTGAAAAAAACAAGCTTAACAAAACCTAAAATTACACTTACATTTAAAGAACTGGCGCACAAAAAACACTATTAAAATTTGTATCTGGACGCAAGCACCACAACTCAAACGAGGTACCTTCCGCGAGATACTGCAATGCGGGGCTGCGCAGGGCTGGCCTAAACTTTGATTTTAAAAATTTTGATTTCGAAAAGGTTTGCTTTCTGAAAAAGATTGACGTGAAATGAATTTAGAAACAAAAATGTACAAAAAGAAACTAAGAAAAACAAACAAACGCGACAAAAATACACAAACAAAAAGGAAGAGGGGGACAGAAAAGGAGTAGAGATGAGCGAAAGGTATGAAATACTAGCAAAAGGTGGATAGGGTTAGAGAAAGGTATAATTGTTGAAATTTGGCTATAGTGGTTGCCGGAAAATCGGTAACGTCTGGTATGGTAGAGAGTGTTTAATCCGAAATGGGGCATTATGCTATCTAATTTGTGTTATGTGTCTTGTTAGCGGACGATCGTCCAGTTTGGACGAGTAGAAATTTTGAGAGATCTGTTGAACCTAATCCGCTATCGGGGCTATGTCGTTGCAACGTGCATATAGGTCTCTGAGGGATGTGTACCTTCCAGAATTTGAAATGAGGCGCATAAATTTGTGTTTTAGCACTTTAAGTTTTCTCATTGTCGTGGCCGGTATGCTGCACCACACCGGCGCCGCGTATGTGATGGGCGGCCTCACCACCATCGTGTACAACAGTTTCTTATTCTCTCTGTTAAGTCTGCTACCCCTGACCATGAGCGGATACAGTCTCCTGGATAGGGAGTAGACTGTCTGTACTGTCTCATTTATGTGCGTATTGAACGTCAGTCTTTGGTCAAGTCTCACTCCCAAGTACTTCACGCATCTTTTGGTTGGAATTTTGCTTCCCCTGATCAAAATTTGAGTAATCATTTTATTCTCGGTAAAGCGACACGTGAAGACTATCGCCTCGAACTTCTCAACGTTCACCCGAATCTTCTACTGGTCGTAATAAGCCGTGGCACGAGCCATGTGCGCTTTCAGCAGCATGTTCGCTGCTTGTGCGTTGTGCGAATGTGCGTACATGGCCGTGTCATCGGCGTACTTGGCCAGCTTCGTATTCGAGAACTCTGGAAAATCAGAGACGTACAAGTTGTACAACTTCGGTGACAGGCACGATCCTTGCGGGACTCCCGCGCGAATGTCCCGCCGAGTTGAGAGTTTGTTATTCACCCGACTTGCAGGCTTCTGCCCGTCAGGAACGAGTGAATAAGTTTTGTTAGGTGAGTGGGGAAGTTATAATTGTGAAGTTTGTAGAGTAATCCCGGGATCCAGACGGTGTCGAACGCCTTTTCAATATCGAGGAGCACCATGGTGGTGTTCTTCTCGAGGTTGTATTGCACTTTAACGTCGTTAACTCTCCTAACGACCTATTGTACCGTGCTCCTGCCCTTCTTGAAACTGAACTGAGACTCATCGTCGATATGAAGCTCCTCCTGAACAGTGTTCAATCTGATCAGGACGACCTTCTCCATCAACCCCGCCGACACCAGCGAGATGGGCCTGTAGCTGTCGGCAATACTGTCACCAAAGTTTTACTGGCAGGGCTACTAGCTAAACCATGCATGTATAAACCCGCTTTAATATTACAAAAGTAAGGCCTAGGCTTTAATTTAATCCGTCATGAACAAGTGTTCACTTTAAGCGTTTACTAAAATTTGTTTTTAACAAAAGAAAACATTACGTTTTTATAATAAGTACATTTTATCATTTAATTTGACACCGGTGTAATATTTCATAGCGTACAAATAGTATATGAATCTCTAGTAGAAATAAGATAAATAAAAAATACTGATACCGGAATACTAATATAAGTCCTGGCGAAGTGCGATGAACTCCCTTGGTTAACCTGGGTAATTTTTCGGTTTAGTTTCCCAGCGTTGTTGGACAAACAGCATTGTAAGATGTTAGGCCGTCCTTTATAGCATCCGAAATAATTCAAGATGCTGGTTGTAAGGAGTAACATCACAAACATGGTGGTTAATAACCAGTAATTTACATAGTTTGTAGATTCCAATAGGTCGGCGTGTTCTGGAATGAACTAGATCCTTTTTGTTTCCTTGGCTAACTGTTCCAGGGTATTCGTATCGGAGAGGTAATGGTTTATCTTTATTCACAATGAGGTTGCATAGTCTTGGCACCCCAATTTTTGACAGCAGAAACATTGGAAGCTGGACTTCACTTTTTATTGCTGTGAAGTATTGATTTTCAATTGTGGTGTTACATCCTGTTGGAAGATGTAGAACAAGTGGCTGGTTAATAGTCTGGATTTTATTTTGACAATCTGGGATTTGGAGGTTGTTGACTGGTATTTTCAGTATATGATTTTCTTTTAATGTGGTAAATATTGGTTTTGATCAGCTTTAGATAACAACTGGATTAGGCAGCTATCGTCACGTGGTTGACTGAGTGAGTTGCAGATATATACGTCCTCCATTTTTGGGCAACTCTGTGTTGTGGGAATGCAAGTCATCCCAAGTTATAGAGTAGTGAGAATAATAGTAACGTTTTGAGCAGGAACTGGGATGAAATAAAAGTTGGAATAATTATTTTGGAAATATTTTAATTTTAGAATATTTTGGCTATTATAGAGCTCTTTTGGTTTGTTCAAGATATACACCAAACTATGTTTGGGTAAAATGGAGTTGTGAACTAATTTCCATGAAGCGAAAGTTATCTAATTCATTCGGAAATATTCCAAATCGACATAGAGTTGTGGTAGCACGTTTTTACTAGACACAGTAATAATTAACATGATATCTATTTCATTTTGAGTTTAATTACCGTCTGAATCAGAAATATTTGGAGAGTGTTTTGTTCCGAAGAAGAAGATTTTCTAATTATGATTTTATTCTAGTAACTAGTTGCTGGGCTTGAGAAAGTGACGTTAACAGTCCTGGGTCAGCAGTGCAATTATTAATTTGGAAGATTATGTCTTTAATTTTGAGTAATTGGGATTCAGTGGATTTCAAATCATCAACCGGTGCAATTTTTATTTCAATATTGAATACGTTTCTTTATTTCCGCGGACAATTTTGTGTGAATATTCTGCTAAATTTGTTGTGCGTTTCTAACTTGATTCTCAACATAGTAAATATATTTTCTTCATTTATGTCAAAAGGTCGAAAGGGTAAACACACCCACCCCGTATTATTATGAGGTGTGATGTTATATTACATAATGGCTAATCTTATCAGATATTTTAGGTTTTCGTGTGGTTTTTCTTGCCTTAGTCACCTAAGTTGATCTAAAAGTGTAGCATGTCAATATTAGATCTATCTAGAAGTTAGACGTAGAATTATGCATTTTAATATAATGCAATCTGATTTTGTGGAATTAATAAAAATTCGAAATTGTACAATTTCTGAATTCTTTTCCATTGTCAACAATAATTTTTTTGTATGAATGTTAATAAGTCTTCCATTAGCAGATTTTTGTGCAATAGGTATAGCTTGTGCATATTTAGGAAGGTTAAAAATAAGCTAAAATTAATAAAGAGTATGTTCACATGAATCATTTCCATTGATTTGATAGTGTATGTGTAATTTCGAAAGGTCTTGTGGTTTGCATTAGTATATACACGTTTGACAAGTGTTTATTTAATTTTGAATGTCTCGTGACATATTGGGTTAATAGTAACTTTTGATTAATGACAACATGGTGCCGTTTATGCCATTATGTTGAAATTTACCTTCCGGTGATATCTTATTGTCTGGTATTCTGTTTTTGTAGTTACATTCGTTACAAACAGATTTTAAATTATTAGGTTTATAAGTTCATCTTGCTTAGTGCTTAGTGAAAAACATACAGTAGTGTTTTTCAGGATCAATAACTTTTTTGAACATTTTTATAATTTCTCCTTCAGTTGCATTAGATTTCACGGTAACTTTATACCTGTTACTGTTCAATATTCTTTCATGTATTGTGATATTTGACAGGCCATTGATTTAGTAATAATTATTTTGTGCGGATATTGGTTGATGCATCTGTGTAGTGGGTCTAAAGAATTTTGGGTTTCTCTCAGACTAGCTTCATCAACCACTGGTATTTCGTGTACATTATTTGACATGGAGAAAAGGCCATCTTCTCAAGGTGTTGTTTTTACTCTAGTTGAAACAGGAATTTCGCGCGGCTCATCTTCAGATCTTATTCTAGATCAAGCATCCTCTTTCTTGGCTCGTCCTAATATCTTAATCGAATTCCTTCATGTGTAACCTTCATCTAATTAATCTTGGATTTAGTGTTTTTAAATTGAACAACTCCAAGGGTTTGTGATCTTTATAAATTATCGATTTCTTTCCATAAAGGTATGGCCTAAAGTACTTATAACTTCACACGATTGCGAGCATTTCTTTCTCGACCGTGGCGTAATTTGTCTCTGCAGGTTTTAGGGTTTTCGAAGCTATTGGCTGATAATTTTGAAAAAGTACCACTCCTATAGCAAAGTTTGAACTATTTGTAGTTACGTCAAATACTTTAGTTTGTTTGGATATGCAAGAATGGGTTCGTTAGTTTGGAATGGTTATTGTGGCAAACTCTTGCTGAACAGGCACTAGTTTTTTTCAAGATCATCAGTCTCCTTCAAGTCGTCTCGATTGCGCCTGTAATGTGGGAAAGTAGAAAAACACAAACGTTCACTTTAAACGTTTACTGAAATTTGTTTTTAATAAAGCTAAACATCATATTTTATCTTTTAATTTGATACCGGGATACCAATATAACTCATATAAGTTGACAAATACTGAAGACGAAAATGTGGGTAATTTTATTTTAAATATGACAGTTAATTTACCAGGAAATAATTGCATAAATATTATCTTTGTGTGTCATATATTTATTTCTTTATGAATTTGTAACGTTCTTGCGGTTAAGATTGAGCAATAATGTTTTGTTATTATGTCGTAGAAAAGGCGAACTTGTTCTCTACAACTTGTCTAAAGAATAATAAAACAATTCGTAACAGTATTTACAGTCTTAAATAAGCTACATGAGTCATTATTACAAAAAACTGGTTTTATTCGTATATAAAATATGATACAGTAAAGGTTCACCTATACATATGAACCGCACTGTGCATTATAATAAATTATTCATAAGACAATATTTCTTTGAATCCAGAATACTCATACACTTATTTTACATTGGTAAATGACAATGCCACTAAACAAGTTTCCTACACACTACTGAAGTTTTAAATCGTGAAGTGTAACGTTACACTTGCATGTTTTACGAGGCATTCGTAAGATTTACCTCTTGCTCTAATCCGCCTCAGCAACGGTGCGTGGTAAAATTGCTATATATTGTGTACCTAGAGTAAATTACATTACATTTTCAAATGAATTTAAGTAATATTTTGAATTAAAATTTCTTTAAATTTTGGTGCAAATTTACTTCCACCACATCCAAAAAAAAAAAAATAGAAGTATCATTTGCTTAATAATTGTTTTGAGATTTTTATTTAAACGCATTGTCAGTGTTTTACGAGATATTCGCAACAAAGTAAACATTTGTAATTTTTCCTTGAAAATTGTAAAACTAGGTTAATAAAATTTATTTCGTTCTTGTTAGAATTTAAATGGCTTAGGATAAAATTCTTTCGGGCTAGAATAGCTGAAATATTGTAATTCAAGTTGGCATCGCTATACAACCTTAGGCGAGGGTTGTATAGGAGATATACCATCCTTCAGAGGGGATGTAAAGCCGTCGGTCCCTTGTCTATTAAATGTTAGGCAAGTAAAAGATCCCTACTCTTCTTAAGGGAAGAGGTTCGGCAAAATTCCTGGTTGGGGGTAGCTCGTCTACAGGCGTCGGTGTTAGGCCTTAGTAGCGGAAATAGGCCGACGTTAAATAACTGTATAAAAAAAAAAGTTGGCATCGTGTAACCCACGAAAATTACGCCGAACATTTATAATGGGTGGAGACAACTTGGGCTGTACTTACTACTGTTTGCAAAATTAAATAAATATGATGACGTTAGATGGACCATTTAAAAACAAACTTGGCCTTTTTGCAAGTTTCGCCTATATTTAAATAGTTATATCTAAGGACGTGGATGGCATTGCGGGTATTTATAATATGATTTAATCAAAGTTTAGTGCGTAATCAAGATTTTTGTTTCTTTATAGCTTATGACAATGTAGGAGGAAGAAAGTACACACAAAATAATTGTTCTTTTCTAAAAAAATTTTTGTTGAAACACTGCATGTACCACAAAATTAGTCGTCAAAAATCAACTTAAAAGCTCTTGAATTTTGAACGCGGTACTTAACAACATTAGATTTTCATGAACACGCACATTTTACTTTCGGGTCTAACCTTGGCCTTGGCCAATTTTCATCGCAATCAATCTTTGTCGAAAATGTACGCAACAACTCTTAAGTTAACGAAAATTTCATAAATCGTTGTAGAAATCTTTAACAATTTCATCTAAAACGACAATTTTCCAGACGCTTGCAAAAAATATTATTGCCTCCTTCCCTGTGTCCCAAAAAAGAATTAGCCTTCGATCCTGAGGTAAACTCATCTGTTCCTGAAAGGGTGAATAAAAACTGACCGCCTAATTGGAGATGGAAACTCTAAACATTTATTTTAACTACAACTTAAACTTAAATGATTAAATAGGAACGTCTTTAGTGGACGCGAAGAAATGAGGGCGCTATTTGGAATTTTGCATGTGGCTGAACTCGTGTTGTTGCAGTGCTTTCTGTAGGTTTATATCATTCCTTTCTCACGTAAATAATATTTTATAGTGTTGGTATGATGTTGAAATATTAATTTCTGAAGTTTCTGACCTATACTTTCGGGCCAATCATGCAGATTTCAAACTGGTAACCACATCGGTTTATAACACTGCTTGCGGAGGAACACATGATATCTTAAAGACGAATTTTTCAAAAGCAAATACTTTTGTCGTCTGCTTTTGAATCGTGTAATAAATTAATTAGTATTTAACAAACATTATTTATATAATATTGCACCGCCAAAACTAGTTTTCATCTTAGATATCTTACTCGTATCAGTTGATGGTTGCCATCAGTTCACAGTGACACAATCGGAAATGTTTTTGGACAAGATTTCATAAAAAACTCAATTAGAAGCCTATAGCAACCATTCTTTAAAACACTCGTAATTAATTCCACTTTAAAGGGCCTGTGCTAACTTTATCGCTAATATAATGGATTTCGTACTACAAATGAACCAACCCTTGATTGAGAAGATGATAATAGCATTTCAAATCTTATTACTATTTTCTGTCATCAGCTTTAAAATTATACAGGGTGGGGCAATAGTGTGTCGGACCTCGATATCTCGAGTTCTACGATAGCTAGAGATTTCTTAAAAAATTGCAACTAAACTAGATAAAAAAGTCTATAAGTCGAAATTATTTTCGAACATGCAGGGCGAGCCAAGACGATATTACAGGACCAAGTGTTTTTTTTTTAAAACAGAATGCCATGTATATTAGTACATTTTTTGAAGCCTCTTTCTAGGCTCTATTCATTCCAATATTAACATTGAATATCTCCCAACCACTTGGATGCAATGAATTTTTTTGTTGAAATAATGCAATCTGCAGATGGATATTAAAAAAATCGCCAGTCATAATTATGGGTTTTAAGAAAAACTTATGTGAATACCAGTTAAGAGACATCTAATTAATGTTTTTGAATCATTTTGGAGTGGCCAAAAATTATTTTTCAATTAAGAACCTTTTGAATTGAATTTTCTCAATTTTTTCAAATGGAACACCTTGTATAAAAATATACATATAAATATATAAAAATTACAAACAAAATCTTAAAAATTTAATTGAAAAAAGAAAGGTTGATTATTATAAAAATCTAATAGAAATGAATAAAAATAACAAATTAAATATATGGAAAACCTAACAACAAAATAGGTATAATTAGCAATGAACAAAATAAAATAATTACAAATAATAAAGATATGTCAAATACATTTAATAAGAGCTTCATAGAAATGGGAGAGAAATTAGCTGGAAAAATTATACCAGATCATAATTATTCACCAAAGCGAAAAATTCTACAAAATTCAATATATATAGGGCATACAGATAAGCAGGAAGTAATCGATATTAACACGCTTAAAAATAAAAAATCTCCTGGATTCGATAATATAAGGGAGAAACGCTGAAAATTATTGCACAATACATCTGTGATCCGTTGACTTATATTATAAACACCATAATTGATACCGGAATTGTCCCAATGGCCTTTAAAACGTCCATAGTTAGACCAATATATAAAAAAAGAAATAAACTAGATCCAAGTAATTACAGGCCCATATCCTTAATAACCAATTTCACCAAAATTTTCGAAAAGATTATCAAAAAAAGACTTACAGCTTACTTACAAAAATATAAGATCATATCTGCAAAGCAGTATGGATTGCAAGCAGGAATATCAACGCAAGATGCTATTGTATCTCTTACGGAGAAAATTTATAATTCATTAGACCAACAAATGCCTTCATTAGCTGTCTTTTTAGATTTAGCGAAGGCATTTGACACTGTAAGTATCTCACTACTTGCTGAATCTTTAGAGGATCTTGGTATACGAGGAGTCAATCTAAAATTATTTAAGAGTTACTTGACAGATCGGATTCAGTATGTCAGCGTTAACGGAGTACACAGTGACCCAAAAACTATTAAATATGGCGTTCCTCAAGGAGCTGTTTTGGGACCACTACTGCTTGTTATATATATTAATAATCTATTTCTTATCGAAACCAATGGTGAAATAATTACTTTTGCGGATGACACGGTTGTATATTACAAAGATTCAGATTGGGTTAAATTAAAACAAAAGGTAGAGACAGATTTCACTCATATTAAAAAATGGTTTAATAGTAAAATACTTACCATAAATTTTGATAAAACTTTTTTTCTTCCCTTTTCATCATATAAAAACAAATTACCACCATATAATACTCTGGAAATCAATGAAGATGGTTAAGTAACATATATTACCTCTACTAACAGTGTTAAATATTTAGGTATATTTATTGACTCCCATTTAAAATGGGATACCCATATTGAATACATAACGAAAAAAATTAGGTCCATTATTTATCTATTTCACAAAATAAAACATATTTTGGACACAAAAGATCTAAAAATATTATACCATTCATTGATTAATCCACACTTAACCTATGCAATACTGGGATGGAGAGGTGTATTGAATATTCAATTGAAATCTGTTGAAACTCTGCAAAAAAGATTCTTTAAAATAATTTTAAACAAAAGTACCATGTATCCATCAGAAAAATTATTAGACGAAATAAAAATTCTTGACCTGAGACAATATTATTTTTATACAGTTTGCATTTATATATATAGAAATAAACATCTACTACAGCTATCAGCTCACGAATATAACACGAGACAAAAATCCCAAAATTTTGTTGTAAAACTTATGCAAAAAACAATAGGTCAGAGAAGTTTAAGTTATCTAGGACCAAAAATATTTAGCTCGTTACCTTATGGAATAACAACTATTAGCACATTAAACAAATTCAAAAAGGAATGCAAAAATTACATACTGCTAGAAAATCGAGAAAATATCTATCTCTAATAGATTTAAAAAATAACTAAATCAACGGAATTCTGTGAACTTGAGAGAAAAAATATTTATTACATATTTCCAAATTATTAAAATATTTAAAATTTTAACGTATTCTGTCATTTTACATTTATATTATTTACATTTGCTTTTTATTATTATACACAATACGAATAAAAATTATGTCAACTAAATAAAAATTTTTGTTGTTGTTACATTGTTTAGTTTGTTTATACTTATGTATATTGTATGTGTGTATATATTTTTTTATCTATGTGTTTGTATGATGTAAATGAGCTTCTGTTTAAATCAAAGTCTACAAAAATAAAATAGTGTTTATATTTTTAGATAAATGGCCCACAGAAATGTTTAAATATAAGATTAATACAGCTCCTTGCTGCAAGTATGTTGGAAGGAAATAGAATTCACGAAGACTTAAAAGTAAAAAATGTACTGAAACATATTAACTTAAATGTCCCAGAAGCTATTAAATTTGGTGGAAAGCAAACAAGTGATATGACTGAATGGGTAAAACTTTATTTAAAAATGTATTTGTTAGTAGTAGCATTTTTTAAATTCAACGGCTATAAGCATCTTTCAAATTAAATTTAAAAATAGCCAATCTTGACACAATACTAGCCGAGCGAACTCGATTTACAAAGTGATTCCAATTTAGTTAAATACCTTGACATTCCATTGTAAATTCATTTATTTGAATCATTCGTTTGATAATAGTACGTTAAGGCAAAGCGTAAATTGAGTCCTCAGGGTGGCGCAGTGTGACGTGCAATGATGCAGGTTGACGCAGGGTGGCGTAGGGAGTGCGAAAAATAGAACGCAGTTGAATCACGCAGGCAGTATTCAGTAAGTGACTGTCCTGTGCCCTCTGTGCTAATAGTTCATGCTCATGGATACATATCTTTGTAATTTGTTAAGCTCAGAATCTGATTCTGATGAGGATGAAATTATGTATTATGTACCGAATTTTCAATTTAGTTTTCATATAGTCAACATGACTGGTGTCATACAACACTTTTCCCTCACTAACTGCTTCAATAAGCTTCTCTTCCATTGTGTTTTAATCAATTTTTCTTCAATTTCATATTGGTGCACTCCCGAAAACTCACCAAGTGTCCGGGCGCTTTCTGTTTTGAACGCAGACCGTCACAGGCTCACGGCGCGCAGAAACTGCGTCACCTCACGCTGCGTCCCAATATCCGTTGTCGTATACATCTATACTGTTTACAGAAATCTTCGCTGAGTCACCCTACGCCACCTCACGAACTGCGTCTCAACTTGCGCTTTGCTTTAGTGCCGAAACTACAGTAACGTCCAATTTACAATAAATTAGTCCTAGAAATAAAGTAAAGTATTTTAATATATTGTGACGTAGGAGAAATTGTCGAAATAAGTCCATGGCTCCGCCCACCTTGATAATTAATAAGATTTTGGAGCAGTTCTGTAAAAACACTTCTTACACTTAACCATATACAGCAGTATTTAATACAGTAAATGACAAAATAACAAAGGATAACAATACATTTTATGGTGTAACACAGGATGTCACTATAACTATATTAGTTTCAATGTACAGGGTTGTTATTAAATTCTTCATTGTCATTATCCTCGTCTTCTTCAACGTCTTGCACTGTATCATGCAGCATTAATTCACAAAATATTGAGGCATCAATATCTGACTAAATTTCTTCATCATTTACTTCATCTCGTAGATTTAGAATATTGTCATAAGTATATCTACTGCAACACTGGCAGATTACTCAGTATTTCAAGCCTGCTTTCTTACAGCTACACGCTTTTCAGTATTTTATTTTATATTTGCAGGAGTTCAACTGAAGCAATGGCACCGGGGATGATTTTGAGTGTTTTTAATTGGAACAAATTCATTTTTGCTACTTTGTCAGACTAGGTTGTATTTTTTTTTCAGTGCCACAACAGGCCTGACCTTGATGGTAATTTCACGCTCTAAATGTCCTCATGCAGTTTCTTTGGTAGGAGAAAACAATGCTAGATTAAATTTGACCTT
Source organism: Leptura quadrifasciata (assembly GCA_963675555.1). Classification (NCBI taxonomy): domain Eukaryota; kingdom Metazoa; phylum Arthropoda; class Insecta; order Coleoptera; family Cerambycidae; genus Leptura; species Leptura quadrifasciata. The sequence goes on from OY776676.1 coordinate 105,301,364, forward strand.
GACAACGAATCGTGTAAATCTTCAGTACAATTGAATCAAAAGCGTTCTCCACCTAAAGCCACTTCCTCTAAGTCTGCGCCTTGTTCTTTGAAAATATGTAATACGTCATCCAATCATCCGTTATTTTTGAAGTTTTGTGATATATATTATATTTTTCCAGTTCCGAAAATGGCGGAGGTATCAATTCGGCTGAAAGCCTGAATAAAAGAAATATCTATTACTGCTTCTTTGCACTAGAAATTTTGATGTAAAGAAAATTGTTCATTCACTCTACGAGATGTTAACGAAGAAAGAGATGAAGTAAATGATGAACAAATCGATACAGATATTGATGCCTCAATATTTTTCAAATTAGTGCTGCATGAAACAGATGAAGAAGAATGAAGTAGATGAGGACAATGTCAACCAATAATTTAGTGATGAACAACTCAGTCCACTGAAACCAATACGGTTGCAGTGACATTCCTCGTAACAACATAAAATTCATTGTTAATTTTTGTTATATATATTTATTCTTATTTACTATATTACTAATTACTGTAGTGAATGCTATTGTGCATGGTTGAGTGTAAGAATAGAATAGGCCTTCGTTTGAACTCCGCTAAATAATAATCACTATTATTAATAATGCTCGTTACTAAAGGAAATAATTTAAAAAATAAGAATAGCAATTGTTATATATCCAATTTATAAAAGCACGAAATATGGCATTTTCTCATATACATGCGTATTTTCAACGATTTTCTTAAAATTGCATTATTTATGCGGTTGTAACTCATACGTTATTCTCCATACGAAAAAAGTTTTAGACAAATGTTATAGACAATAGTTTTGTCTATAATATTGCTACTAACCAATTTTAATGAAAACTTAAGCTGAAACAAAATATTCTTCTGTCACCGTTTTAATTCCCTTAAAATATAAAATGGCGACTTGTTCCGATCCCATTCTTAATAGACTCATCGGATTCTTGACTAGAAACGCCATCCTTATGAATCACCAGAAATTCACTCTACTACCTCAACAAATGTTTTTATTCAAATTTAAATTGGCTGGTCTATATACGGTGAAAACATTTGGGTGTTGAGAATTAAGTGAGTGGGTCATTTGGAATATTGTGTTTTCTTACTTTCTAATATTTAAATTGGAATTTGCGCCATAATAAATCAAATTAAGTTCTTTATTTAGAAAAGCGAAGTGTTTATGGAACCGTTATCCAAATCATTATTTGAAAACATTAGGAAAAATTGGAAAGAGTGGGTGAAGCCGAATTCCGAAACGGAGAAACTTGATATGTATATTATCCTGGTGGCTGATTCAAGGACAGTCCTGTTTATTATTCAGATAAAAACAGACACAGTAAGTAAATATTGTGGTTTATTATCAAGCAATATCGACTTCAAGTAGAAAAGTAAGTACTGAATGGATGAACTCCGTGTAGATGTGTCCAATAGTAGAATAGTGGTTTCACGACCACGGCAAAACCCAGAAATGATCATGGAAGCATACATTCTTCTAATTTCAATTGAAAATCGTAATAATCATTTGCAAAAAAAATTTAATACACTCATGAGCAAAAGTATTGCATATTTTTAATATTTGGTGCTACGTGAAAGGTTCTGTTTATTTATAAATAATTTTAGTCACAACGTAAAAACACATCCCTTTGAATAATAAAAACTGTTAGCATGAACCCATTTAAGGTGGGAATATCCAAGAGAGACAGAGAGATCCGATAAGGAAATATTTATTATTTTTGGCCATAACTTTTTTTTTAATATATATATATATATATATATATATATATACAGGGTGTCTCACCGGGAACTGAATTGATCAATATAGAGAAAAGTACGCATCAGAAAATTTTGAAAATATAGATAATTACTAATGTCGGTGTGGCCAATCCAACTAAAATAATTACAAGCACTTCCGCTTATATCGGAAGTCAATACCAACTTGCTTATTTCAAATGAAACACCCTATATATTTTAGGGTTTTCGAAAAGAGCATAAAATTCTGAGTCGATAATATGTAGCATATCCTATACCTAAACCTAGCCGTTTCAGAGATATTTGACATTTTATAGCAAATTTGTTTGCAAGAACCGTTATAACTTTCTTCGTGTAAAAGATCCTCATTTGCTTCTTGTCATATAAAATTAACACAAGGAGAACTACGTTCTGCAACTGAAATAAATTCAATAATATCATACCAAGTGTCCCGTTTTTCGCGTTACATTTTATCAAATTCAAACCTCGAAAGCTTGTTTAGGTCAAGCGGAACACCCTATATTTTTTTACGTCAAGTTCTGTAAAATTGAATTCCCTTTTTTCTGATATTAGCATTGTGGGGGTTAAAGTTACAACTTTTTGAAATATTTGCGATTTTATTAGAAATTCATGAATTGTTGTAATCATTTTATCAAAATAGCCATGATTAGAAACAGTCAGTCATTATCTTATGTCAAAAAATGCCAGCACGTTTAAATTATACCCACGAAGACTTTTTAAATTTGTTTATTATTTATGGAAAATGTGCTAAAGTAATATCAAGAACTTGCAGCACATTTGATACTCGATATCAAGAGAAACGGAAACCGTCACCAAACACTGTAAAACGCATACTGGAAAATTTTAAAAATTATGGCTCTGTCATGGCAAAAATGCAAAGAAGAAAGCCTATTGTTGATGACGAGAACATTGAAATAGTCATTCTGGGATATTTTCATGAATTTCCAAGGATGTCATTAAGACAAGCTGCTTTGGAATCGGGACTATGCAAGGATTCAATTCACAGAATCTTATTAAAATATAAGTTTCACCCGTTTTCATTCCATATGGTTCAAGGATTAAAAAAAAAACAGATTTCTTAAGAAAACAGAATTTTTGTGAGTTTATTCTAATAAGGTCTGAGGGTCACGATTCTTATTTGGGAAATATTATATGGACAGATGAAGCAAAATTTACTAAAAATGGACTCTTTAATAGACACAATTCACATTATTCGAGTAACTCAAATGCTCATATGTTCAGAGAGCGAAACTTTCAGGAAAGTTGGCAGTTCAATGTTTACCGTGCCATAAGAAACGATAGAGTGGTGGCATTAGAATTTTATCAGGAAAATTTAAACGGTAAATGAAATTTTCTCTCCTGCTAATATGTATAGGTAAATTTTTGTTTTTTTTTTGGGTGAAAGATATCTGAATATTTTACAAAATTTGAATAATAACTATTTAGAGAATTTACCTCTCGCCAAACATAGAAAGATTTTTTATCAGCACGACGGTGCTCCCCCACATAACGCATATTTAATTAATAATTATTTATAAGAAACTTTCTATGATCAATGGATTGCCAATAATGGACCTTTCTTATGGCCTCCTCGCTCGCCCGACTTATCAGTTCTGTATTATTTCATTTGGGGAACTATTAAAAATAAAGTTTATGAGAGCCCATTAACAACGATTGAAGATTGTATGCAAAGAGTAAGAAATGCATTTCAAAACATATCACAGGATTCAATTAGAAGAGCTAATTCGAAGGTGCGAAAAATGTGTCGAGGTTCGAGGGCGGAATTTTGAGCAATTATTAAATTAAAATGAAATCATATTTTAAATTGATCTTATCTCTGCTATTTTATTTCATGCCATATCTTCAATTCGATTATTACGCATGTTACAGTGTTAGTATTATTTTGCGTTTTTGTGGATATCGAGTAGCAAATGTGCTGCAAGTTCTTGATATTACTTTATCACATTCTCCATAAATAATAAACAAATTTAAAAAGTTTTCGTTGGTATAATTTAAACGTGTTGGCATTTTTTAACGTAAGATAATGACTGATTGTTTCTAATCATGGCTATTTTGATGAAATGATTACAACAATTCATGAATTTCTAATAAAATCGCAAATATTTCAAAAAGTTGTAACTTTAACCTCCATAATGCTAACATCAGAAAAAAGGGAATTCACTTTTATACAACTTGACGTAAAAAAATATAGGGTGTTCCACTTGACCTAAACAAGCTTTCGCGGTTTGAAGTTGACAAAATGAAACACGAAAAACGGAACACTTGTTATGATATTATTGAATTTATTTCAGTTGTAGAACGTAGTTCTATTTGTGTTCTTTTTATGTGACAAGAAGCAAATGAGGATCCTTTACACGAAGAAAGTTATAACGGCTCTTGCAAACCGTTGCACCTGTCAAATTTTTTTATAAAATGTCAAATATCTCTGAAACGGTTAGGTTTAGGTATAGCCTCTCCAAGGCCGACCGAGATGCACAAGTGCAAGAGAAAACCGTTTATTACAGCTTACGTCTCTAAGAAATCGTGCTGCACCGGCATCTGAGCTTAATAGACATCTAGTGGAAGTTACTGGAACGAATATAACAGATTTATGGTCTCTAGAAGGCATAATGAAACTGGTTTAAAAGCAAGACGACCCGCAAAAGTTCCAGAATTGCTTCCACATTACATGACAAATAGACGTAAGTTCATTCAGGAACATTTACCGTGGACTGCCGAACAATGGAGTGCTGCGCTATTTTGTGACGAAACACCCATGTAATTAGATCATCCAGATAGGTGTAATTTAGTGTACAGGCGAAGAAATGAACATTTTGTACCGTGTACTCTGGTAAAAAATATGGCTTTTGGGGGAGGCTCAGTAATATATTGGGCAGGTTTCAGTTCGGAAGGAGCTCACTCAAAGGATGACAGGTGTTTGGTCCTTGGAATGCATTCTTCAATACCATGCTGGCTTCATTGAGTATGATAGGTTCATTTTGATGCATATAACAACGCCCGTCCGCACACTGCCGCTGTGTCATACAACAATACCTGAAGTTGAAATTTCAAAACTGAACTTGCCTGTAAAAAGTCCGGATTGTAGTTCAATAGAGCACGCATAAGACTACATAAAGGGAAAAATACGAAATCCGCGTCCAAGAACTGTACAAGACTTACGGACAGCAGCTCAGGAAGAATGGAATCAGATTATCTAAGAAATTTATGATTATTGGAATGGGAAAGCGTATGCAAGCTGTATTATACACGATATTAAATAATAGTTTAAAAAGATTTTTGTTTCATTGAAGAACGCCAGCTAATAAAAAATTGTTGCATTTAATTATTGTATTTGTCTTTGTTCATTTTTTCTAATAAAAACACTTGTTTAGCAACTTCTAATTTCTGTTTTACATAAAATCTCATAAATAAGTCGTATAAACTATGTTTTCTAAGTACTAAAATAAAAAAGAAGCAAAGGGTAGTAAATTATTTTAAAAATTCAAAATATGCAATACTTTTACTAATGAGTGTATTACAATAGGACGTTCTACTAGTATTAACTACTATTAAAATACTTTTCATCATTGCATTGACTTATCAATCTGTAAATTATTTTTGAAACCATTCTTCTTGGAGTTGCCTTAGGCAGAATTTACTGTAGTGTAGTAATATTTTATTTTGTTTTTTGTTTGGGCGAGAACAAAATTGAATCTTAAATTTAATAATATTTTGACAACAAAAATAATCTAACTTGAACGATTGTGGTGGATTAATAAATATCGATATTACAGAGTGAAGAAAGTAATTATGCTCAGTTATATTTTGGTCACTTTTGATGTACTTTGTCACATTTTAAAATGAATTTTTGTAGAATTGACTGACTAGAATATCGTATTATATTTTTTAGGCAACATTGGTGGATTCTCATCAACATAGTTCAGAAAAAGGAGCATTCATAGCAATAACTCGTCGTTCAAAATTAAAATTATTATGCCAGTGGTATAATGACATTTTATCTAAATTTTACGATTGTGAACCATTGTTGTATGAATTGTCATTTTTGTACTTTAACCCACATTCGAATTCATCCGATTGACGCTTTTCTGTAAGAAATAAATGAATAAATTTTTGTTAGTGTTGTATATGATGCATACATAACTCCATTTATTATTTTCTATATTTTTTAATAAAGCGCTTTCAAAACAGTGCATTTTTATTTAATTAATAACTGTTACTTAACAACGCGGGAGTTGATAGGATTCAAAATATTAAAAAAAGGAGTCACTATACTATATGGAAAAATTGAAAAAGATGCAGGCGCGGACATTGATGTTTCAAAATCATTATTCCTCATCAACATATGTAAAGAAAGTTATTTGAAATTAATTAGACGAACTATACAGGGTGGACCATTAATAATAAGCCATAGTTTAGTGGTAGATTCTTTGGGCCAAAATATGAGGATATAACCAAATATGCTTCAGTAAAATGTTGCTGTGGAAAAAGATACAAGGTGTCAAAGTTCAAATTATTTTTTCGTTATTTTGCAATAACTCAACAGCCTCTTGACTGGTCTTCGCGAAATTTGCTAGAGGAACTATTTTTATTCTGAGAAACAATAATTTATGTATTACATCACGTTAGATCATAGAGGGCGCCGCAGGACCTGTATCTGAATGATGAATTTTGTTCATATTTTTTGACGAAACGTTGTGGTACTTCTGATCAGAAAATCTGATGAGGGCGTCATTACCACGTATAAAAGGTACACTTGGTAGAAGTTGATAAATTCAACTGTTTTCGAGGAAAGTGCCGTTAAACATTTCAATAATATTTTGAAAGACGTTCAAATTTAATGAAACAAAGTGTATTTATTGAAAAGTGTACTCTGGTTACGTTTCATTCTGTCATTTACGTCATTTAATCATTTTATTTTGTTCTTGTGTTCCTCGAGTAAATTTCTTTAACTTCTTTTTTTACAATGCCTAGACATAATAATTTTTCAAATAGGGAAATGAGGAATATAATATGTATTTACGCACAAAATAATTTTAGCGGACGTGCCGCAGCGAGGAGATATGTCCAAATAGAATATAGGCATACCATAAGATTTTCAAAGATTTGTTTCGTCGTTTAGGCGAAACGGGTTCATTTCACCATAAAAACGATGTAGGACGACCGAAACGAATTACTCCAGGTCAAGAACTAGAAATTTTAGTTCGCGTGGATGAAGATCCTCAAGTAGGCTCAAGTCGTTTAGCAGCGGCAACAGGGGTGAGTAAACAATCTGTCCTAAGAGTCTTACGTAAAGAATGCTTCTACTCATATCATCTCACTCCTTTACAAAACTTACTTCAAAGGGATCTTCCACAAAGGCTACAATTTGTTCTAAATAAACACAACAGGATCGAAATTTTGTTAAGATTAAGATTTTGTTTTGTTTGTGCTTGTTTATATGCAGATGACACCTCGTTCTTAACAAAAAAGCAAGATAACGCTACTGAAACAAATCAAACAATACTAAAAAATGCAAACATTTGGTTCACTAGCAATGAACTGCTATTAAATGAAGAGAAAACCCAAGTAGTAACAAAATCCACAAAGAACAATGCTGAAGTAGATAATATAGAATTTCTTGGAATGATTATGGATAGTAGACTGAACTGGAGCGCGCACCTAGAAGAACTAGGTAAAAAACTATCTAAGGCCATTTATACTATCAGAACAATAAAAAAAGTATCAACCCACCTTTCAGCAAAAACAACATACTTTGCACATTTCCTCAGCGTAGCAGCATATGGGGTTTTATTGTGGGGCACTATTACATAAACTCATAGAATACTGATCTTACAAAAAAAAGGCGATTAGAATACTATGCCAACTAGGTTATAGAGACAGCTGTAAAGAAGCCTTTAAAGAACAATCAATACTTACGATTCCATCTTTATATATTCTAAACTGTCTGAAATACGTACACTGGAATAAGCATAAATATCTTCTAAACTCCGAGTTTCATAAATATAACACAAGAAATAAAAATGACCTGCAAATCCCTCTACATAGAATAAACAAAACCCAAAAAGGTTTAGACTATCGGGGAGCAAAACTGTATATAAAATCCCCAGTGACTTAAAAACAAAATGTGATAGTGCCTTTACAAATGGGGCGAAAAAGCTTCTACTCGCCAAAGCCTATTACTCAATACAAGAATATTTAGAAGTTGTGATATAAACTGACTGTGATATACTGCAATGACTGATTTGTAACGTTTTGTATTATCTGTGTAGTGTTCTGTATTATTTTATTTGTATTATTTTATATATACATATAATGTTTTGTATTATTTTATATTATGTTTGTATTGATTTATACTATTTTACATTATGTTTGTTTCTACACAGTATTCTGTGACTTTGTTGACGTTTCATTGTAACATTTGTGTATTTACAATGAATAAATCTCTATCTATCTATCTATCTATCTAACACTTTATTTACCGACGAAGCAACTTTTACTCGCCGATGCGTTTTTAACTGGAGAAATACCCATTACTGGAAGAAGAAACTCCTCATGTCGTTAAAAAAGGCATTTTCAGCAAGAAATTAAGATTAACGGTTGGTGTGGTATCACCGGCGATCAATTATTGGGAACATTTGTCCTTCTTCCAAATTTATATGGACAGTTTTATCCATTTTTTTCTTCAAAATACTAAATACTCTTGCTGATATATTACATGTCTTCATGCTAGACATACGGAAGAGAATATGGTTCATGCAAGATGGAGCTCCTCCTCATTTCTCCATCGAAGTCAGGAATTATATTGATGAGACTTTCTTACGCAGATGGATCAGTCGAGGAAGTGAGTTTGCTTGGCCACCAAGGAGTCCTGATTATAATCCTTTGGATTATTATGTGTTTGGACATATGAAATCCTTAGTTTATGCAAATACTATCAACTCAAGAGAAGAACTGTGGGACAAAATAAAAAACGCAGCGAATTTTATTAGAGGACAGGAAAATGTATTTTTTAATGTAAGAAAATCTTTTATGAATAGAATTAGAAAAGGCATAGAAGTAAGTGGAGACCATATCGAACATTTACTCTAAGTTGCAGCAATAGGGTATTTGCATGGGGGGGAAAGTTTATAATGTCATTAAGGCAACTTCTATGCTATTTTTTGGTCTTCTAATAAGATTAGATCCTTATTTTAGACAATCTTTTGATTTAAGTATTTATCTCAGTACCATATGAAAATAATCCATTAGTTTATAAGAAAGTGAGAAAGAATTTACGCTGTTATTACAATTTTGTTTTGTCTTACGTTTTGTACTTTTTTCAATAAATACACATTGTTTCAATACATTTGAATTTGTCTTTCAAAAAATTATTGAAATGTTTAAAGGCACTTTCCTCGAAAACGGTTGGGAGTTATCAAATTCTACCAAGTGTACCTTTTATACGTGTAAATGACGCCCTCATCAGATTTTCTGATCAGAAGTACCACAACGTTTCGTCAAAAAAAGAATATGAAAAAAATTCATCATCAGATACTGGTCCTGCGGCGCCTTCTACGATCTAACGTGATGTAATACATAAATTATTGTTTCTTAGAATAAAAAAAGTTCCTCTAGCAAATCTGGCGAAGATCAGTCAAGAGGCTGTTGAGTTATTGCAAAAAAAAACAAAAAAAAATAATTTGAACACTTGACAACCTGTATCTTATTCCACAGCAACATTTTACTAAAGCATATTTGGTTAAGTCCTCATATTTTGGGCCAAAAAATCTACCCCTGAACTATGGCCTATTATTAATTGTCTGTAACGTTTCAGTTTTATTTATGTTAGTTAATTTTAATATTACTCCCTCTGTATATGCCGCTCGTTGGATCTATACGTTAATTTTATGTAGTTTAGTACGCCTAAAAGTATGCAATCAGCAATACGCTATCGAATTGTCGTATATTTGGAAAATTAGGAAAGAATCATCTCAAAATTTCATGTTGATAATTTTAAATGTAATTCCATTTTATATATCAAGTTTATCTTAATATGCGAAATATCTGTAAAAATAAGTATAACATTATAATCATTAATAGGTATTACCATTATATTTCTGCCGTTATCATATATAGTTTTTCGTATTTTATCGCGAAGTTTTTGTGAGCGAACTATAAAAACAGGCGCTCGAGTCAGTTACCACGTATTTTTGGTGTTAGTAAGTGCAATCCACATTTTTCTATATGTTTAACACTTTGATGTGTTCATTTTGGATATAATTAGAAAAATTGTGTTTATATTGTGGCCGTATGCTTATGTAAAGTTGTTGGATGGATGTTTCGGCTGTACTGCTGGATTTGAGGGCATTTGTAACCCCTAATTGACACGTGGTAATCAACCAAGCTCTTACCTATAGTGTTGGTCACTTCAAGCCACCCTCCATCTACGTAAGTTATTAAATATTTCTTCTTTTAAATGACTGGTTAATAGTAATTTCGTAAATCCTTGTTATAGGGTTTTTCTTCTTTTCTGGTTTTTCTGGCTTATTTCACTTTTCTGTGCAGTAATTTTGGTTTTTACTTTGGGATATTTCTGATATCAAACTGCAGTCAGAAGATCTATTGAGGTTCCTGCGTTCCAGTTCGTTATTTTGGAATTTTTGAGATAGACGCAGTATACCGGCTGTCCTGGACGATCGACCGTTGGAGCCGCCATTTGCAGTAATCTCGTACGAGGACGACATTAAGCAGATAAGCAGTATTTTCTTTTTAGTATTTTGCATTTATTCATATTTATTTGTGTACCAAATCTATTTTAGTAATTCATTTTTTTATTCTATTTATTAAATGGCCGTCTTTTAGGCCTTTGCGCTAAATTTCAGAAACTTATTAATTTGTCTTGACAAAATTTTTATCTATATGTATTTATTTTTAGTAGTTGCAATTATTTTGCAGATATAATTATTACGTAATATATATATATATATTTATAATAAATCATATTGTGCACCAACCGTGATCACGTGCGGACACTTAATCATTGGTTTACACGTTTATATTTTTTTAAATATCTGTATATAATTCACGAGCGAGCATTTATTATTATCAATTACAACTTTATATATTTTTTTATGTATTTATATATTTCAGAATGATATAAAATTAAAGTAGCTTTTTAACATATTTGGGAATTATTTCTTATAAAATAAATAGTCAAAATGCATTCAGTAAAGTAAAATTAAATCAATTGACACCTGATGTCGACTCATTGGTCCAATTATATATTTTTTTTTTGAGTGCTTGAAGTTTTGTAACAGAACTTTAAGCCACTACTTGGAAACGTAGGGCAATTTAGGTTACTGGTGCCCTGAGCTGTACAGTTGCAATTATACTGAGTAGTTCTAAATAACCGCACGGCCAGCTCTGGCTGTAAGCTAGCCAACGTTTCTCTCAACAACTTCATTGCATGAACAATGTAAAAAACTCTGTATCTGACCTTATGTAAAAGTGATTTGTGAGTGAGTTATATGAAATTTGACTGAAAGCACTTTACATAAGGTCAGTTAACGTGTCCCTTACATTAAATAAATTTCTATCTATTTATGTTTCTGGTAATACCAGAGAAAGTGAAAAACATGAAAAATAATTGTCATTACTTCTGCTGTATAGCGAATTTATAAGAGTGAATTGAATACAATTAAAATTATGATGAGATCCGTGTGTTTATGTAAATTAATTCTGAAATTTAACTATCTGAAAGTAGTAGAAATTTAAGAGCCATATAAAAACTATTGTATTACACTTACAAACATCCTATTGGCGAAAGAAAGTAGGTACCCTAAATCGACAAATGATTAGAATGTGGTCAGTAGTTATTTTCAAAATCTCATGCCACCCCTAAAAATAATACCTTAGAAAGTTTTATTACCAGGAGACTTTAACTCCCTAAGCACAATTCTTTATAGCAGACATTATTTAATAGAGACTCCAACGAGCGATAAGACAGGAAACCTACTAGCTAGGGAGCTGGTGGTAGTCATTTTTAGATGATTTTATTGTGTGAGTGAAGTTGAAAGGTGTAAAGAGGTCATAATAAAAAGCTGGAAAACCATTTTAGTAGTATGGCACTACTGAGTTTTTAATTAAAAGATAATTAAACATGCAATAAAAATGCATGTTAATATATAATTTTGTCCACAACTACTATATAATGTATCCATTATGTATGCGTTTTCTCAAGCATAATGCTATTCATTATTCACTGCAGTGAATAATGTTTTAATTATTCCATTGTTTTTAAAGTTTATCTACCTGCTTGTCATGACAATCTGTCAAAGTATAATTTTGTCGTTGATTTGAAACATCAAATCATGTTCATTGTGTACTTTCGTTGGTTATTTCAATTAAAAAACTAAAAATATGAATACTAATAGTGAAAATGAAATGTCTTGAACACCGCCAGAAATTACCTCTTTGAATTTATTGTCATAAAAGTCAAGAAATTGTATATGTCAATATACTACAAAGCTTTTATGGATTGGAGAATTTTCAAAAATGCTGTCATTCTAAAAACTAAATATTGAGATTATTTAATAGTCGTAGACAAAGTATAGTATTCTACTAGCATATAATGGCTATTATTTACGAGGGTGAAGTTTACGAGACTAGCCATTATATCTTCGTTAAATAATATAATATCATTGTGTCAGCCATTTGTTTTAAAAGTTGCTTATCAATTTGACATTAATATAAATGCAGTCGGCTGAAATCTATGCGGTTCTTTGCAATTTAATTTTATTAATTAATTTTTGATATACTAAAAATTAAATGAACTTGAATTAATTGTCGGTGTACTTTGTAACAAAAGTTTCGCAATGTAATTAGAAACAATAAAACAAACTTAAGTCACCAGTATACTGCTGCATTTAAAGGGGGTGAATTTTCAAAAGTGGGGTAGAAATATGCTTCTATATTTTTTGTTGTGCCAGCCACTTGGCAGGTAGCTTTCTTTATTTGTAAAAAACAAAAAAATAGTGGCTGAAATCTGCTATTCTCATTTTTCATTGGCTGACGTTTTCTTTAATAATTCTTTTTATATAAGATTTTTATCGCTATCTAGGTAGTCTCAAGAAATATTCTAATGTTTTTAACACGCTTTTATTAGCTTCACCTGTGTGTTTGTTTGTTAGTTTGTTTGCTTGTAATGGAATCTTTGAACGTGATTTCCACCCACTTCAAACCATCAGATTAAACTGAAATTTTGCACACTTATCAAGACCGATGACAATACAATAATTTGACAACTTTGTCCTAATGTCCTCACCAGGATCATCAGGATAAAATAAAATTAAAAAAAAGCGACTAACCTATTGTGGATATTTTGGTGAAGGCGCCGCTGTTAATATTATATATTTTATAAATCATAGTTTAAATTAAAAAAAAAATAGCAAAGTGAACTAAAAAGTAAAAAATAATGTTTAAATATTATTGACAAGAAATTCATTTTATTGTAAAAAGCGCGGGGTGCTTTTTACTATATTTTATAAATCTACTTTTATCAATAGCTACCAATAAAATATTTATTACAATTGATATCAAGATGGTTTTACAATAAAATGAATTTTTTTTGTCAATAATATTTAAACATTATTTTTTACTGTTTAGTTCTTTAGAATTATTTTATTTTATTTTAAATAATTTTGTAGCAAATAAATTTGAATTCTAAATATTGGAGTAAATATATTCGTAAGTAAATAAGTTTCAAATGATATAAACTATTTTTTGAAGTTTACAATGTAAGTGACATCAATCAATCATTTAACTATATGATTAATAACTTTGATGCTTAAACAATCCCACCGTGCCAAGGAGAATTAAAACACCACTTATTACGGACGGTGTACATCTGAAAATTGTGGAAGAGTTTTGATTTAAAAGAATCCACTTGAAAATCTTGATATAAACGAGTATGGATGGATTCACAAAGGACAAATTTTGAATTTTCAATGGTTTGATGGTGACCGAGTTCCAATAACTTGGAATAATTTTCTACATGAGTTACCATCAAATGAAGCACAAAATGGTAATTAAAAAAAAACACTTTCTATTTTTACTCATTGCCAAATTATACTTATTATGGTGCATGAATTTTTTTTTTTCGAAACAGCTGACATTGTGAGCAATGTAGATTATGCTTTAGATGATAGTGATGCTGAAAATCAATAAAAATTATTATTTTAAATAAATTTATTAAAAATATAAATAAATATGTTTTTATAATACAAATAGATTTATATTTTTTATTTATTTCTTCAAAAATGTATTTTATTGCCTTTCCCTTGCTGTTCGAGTAAATAAAAACATTAGTTAATATAAATAGAGAAATTTGATTATTTAAATACCTAACAAAAATGAATACATAGTTTCATTATATATTCTCATGAGTTAATTCATTATATTTATTCTATTCCCTGAATTATTTTACTCTATATTATCACTTTAGATTGAATACTGGGTTTTTAAACTTAAAATGACCTTTTTTGAAAAAAAAATATTGGAAAAAATCAGCAACGCAATCAGTAATGGAACTTATATTCAAGAAACTGTCAAATCAAAAATATCTTTCCTCAAATAATGAAACATAAATAATTTGTTTTGACAAATTTCAATACGATAATTCATTTTTCTTACTTTGAAATTTTTCTCGAAGACGGCTCAACACAGAACTTTGAAATTTTGTACGTAAGATCTGGGAGGTCCAGGAAATAGGTGTACCAGGGACAGCTCTGTAGGCAGGGTCAAAAAATAATTTTGCGTCCAATCTCCATATGTTTCAAATGAAAATTGTTTAGGATGGAAAATTAGACTAAAATAATCCTTTTGAAAAATTCTCGTCAGGGGGCCAGGGATGGCTCAAGGTGTGTAGTGAAATCAAAAATGATTTTATCACAAGAATTGTTTAAAATAGAAAATTGTTGCTAAAATAATTTTTCAATTTCTCTTCAAAATGCAGGGAGGGCCTGAAAGCAAGTTTTTATTTAATAAAAATATGTTTAAATGAAAAATCGGTAAAATGGAAAATTACAACAGAAAGATCGTTTGCTCATTTTTCTGAAAGCACGGCCCTGCAATTCCCAAGAAACTTTCGTTTAATCAATGTCAAATCAATATTGTTCCAGGATAAAGAGTTGTGTCGAAAAATTGTCTATTTCAAATTCTTGTCAGAGGGGCAGAGGCGGCTCCAAGTGCAGCTCAAAAACAAGTTGTCGTTGAATAAAAAAATTTTTTAAATGAAAATTGTTTAAGACTGACCAATTGCACCGAAAAGGCTTTTTGTAAATTTCTCATCAGAGGGGTGGCTCTGTGGAGGACTTGAAAACATTTATTTTTTTTTTGTTAAATCAGAAATCGCCGAAAAGATCTACGAAATTCTCGTCTAAAAACCATTTTTGGTCGACACACCCATTATTGTTGTGTGGAGATCCAATACCACCTAGTATGTTGTACTAATGTTCCACAAACTTTCTACAGTTTCTACATATCACATACATATATTAGACGAAGTAGAGCTACTACTTCCCACGGTTATGAACCGTGACTACTCCCCTCTGCCAGAATCCGGACCCAGCGTAGGGTTGTCTTCTTTATAATCATCATGACTACACAGCATCATACAAATTGAAGGAGGTTCTCAGAGCTCAGACACTCATTGAAAAATTCAATAACTCTTGGTCTATACTTATAGGTACCTAACATCGAAAACATAAACTCATCGCCTTCGAGTCCATAGATAAGAAATGATTATGTGATATACACGAACGAAATTAATGATATAAGAGACCTGTTCGTATCGTCACATTTTTCAAGGTTGTTGCTTGGAGGTAAAATAAACATTTTGAGGTTATGATCCTTTACATTACACATTGCTTGAGTCTGTGCTTGATTAGTATTATTCTTTCCAAGCAACGACCGTGAAAGTCGTGGATATATGCTTTATTACAGGATAATTTTAGGTGGCAAAATAGAGTAGGTATATAGAAGTAACAAGTTTTATCTGGAGGTGATCCGATAACAGCTGTTTGACTCAAAGAAGTGCAGTAAGCACGGATGCTGGTTATTATTGCTTTATTTTACTTTACAAGTTCATAAAAGAAAATCTTTATGAGAACAAATCAACAGAACAATGAAATTATTACGATCAAATCATTCAATGGCACTGTTAAGTGTCTGGTAGATAGATAAGGGCGGGAAATTCAAAACTGATTCCAAATGACTGGATATTAATTTAGTAGATTCTTTATAATTCAAAAGTTTTGCAATTATGAAACTTTTACTTTATGAAAAAGTTGATCGTTTTGGATGCAAATTTTCGTTAAGAAAACAAATTAAAACGACAAAACCTAATATGGATAATATATTAAAGACAGATTTTACTTCTCAAGATGTCCTGCATTGGGGATGTTGAGGATGCTCATTGGGTTCTAGGATATTCAGACCAAATAGGGAATCAGATTGGACGTCCTTGGGATGTGGTGTGTGCTATCTCGAGTCCAGAGTGGATTTAAGTCGTACGGCGCATAAAATTAGATAAATATTGTGTTAAACATGAATACTTAGTACTGACAATTTTACGTGTAAATGCGCAAATCGAAAAAAATTGAATTCAGATATTACTTTCACTTAGTGTGGTATGGGTTGTCTGATACGATACCAATTTCCTTGTAAAATTGTGAATTTGTACCTTAATGCTTCGTACTGCCACAAGGAGCACAGCATAATTAACTTTAAAGAAAATCGAAATTATAACTTGGAACTAGTTTATTAACAATTGTTTATTGTTTGTTTACTGACAAAATACTATGTGTAATAATCAGTGTGAGAGAATGGAGCATAAAATAAAACAATGAATTAGAATGTTAAGAAAATGTTAAATCATTAATCTGGGTGATACCTGCTCGATGTCGAGTGGAACACTCTTTTATTACAATTTTGACACATCTTTCCATTGTTCAGGTGTGACTGCAGTTAAGACCATTTTCAGGTCAATATATTCGACAGCAGCGGACAATTAAATTCTGACAATGAAAAGGGTATGACAGTGCTATTATTTTAGGAATCATGTCTTAATTCAATAAATTCATTTCTTTGGGTCACTGGATCAATCTGGATTTTTAAACATTTCGGCAAATATCTCAATAAAACTATTGATTGACACACACGTTTAGGTTGCTTAAAGCAAAAGGCTTCTGTTTTAATCCAAAATTACATCAGTGCATAAAGTCTCATAAGAATGCAGCTAATGTCACTAAGTGGATAAAGGGCTTAAAGAAGATAATTATAATAACTCTAATATCCTATTCGTTATGGTGAGCTTTCTTGAATGAACCATTTGTCAAGGAGTAAGTATGCATTGATAAATTAGGATGACACCAAAGTCATATGCAACAGATATTGCTGATCCATATTTAGACATTTCTTTGCAATTGCTGGCGGACTTCAATTAATCTTCTCAAATTTTACACCAGCAATGGTTTGTAATCACTCACTTTGAAAGAGCTGCCCCAGTAGGTCCTCAAAATGCTCTAGAATTACTTGTTCCGTTTAGGTGATGAAACAGGTACTGTAGAGGACATTCTGACAACGACGATATTACAACATATAAAAATTATTTGGATTAGCAAAAACTGATCTCATTAAAAATATTTATTATAATGCTTAATAATATTTATCTGTTTTTGTTCTTTATGTGTACCCAAATTGGTGGTAGAAAAATGTTATCCTTTCCTGTTAATCAAATCTTTTAAAATAGATATCTCATTTATTAAATTGTAATCTTATATGCAGGCATTGGAAAGAATATATGATGTAATATTGGTTTATGAACAATAATAATAAAGTACCTTATTGGTGAAAACCAAATGGCTATTGACCGAAGTCCTTCCGCCAATTTTATAAATAATTTTCCTATTTGATCGAAATGTTGGGTATAAATATACTTACTTACCTGCACTAGTTCTAGCTTCAGTTTTATACAATTTTTAATGAACTTTTTTTATATTAAAAAGCATTTCACTCTATCTCTTTGATAATATCACAAATAAAATATTAATTTATAATAACATAAATTCTTATTTACCAGAAATTTACAATTTGTTTCTTATATTTGTTCAAAAGGGGAAAGAGGGATCTATTTACATCTTTTAATTATCTATAATAAATACGAAGAAAAGTAACCAAATAACATTAAATCTTTTTATTGAAAACTGTAATCTAAAAATCAATAATATTTAAGATAAGAAGATAAAATTTAATGTTATTTGGCTTTATGAAATTAGTCAATAAATAGGTTCGCTAATCAAGTTGGCTAGTAGAGTGAGGTTGATGCTCTTTAGTTTTCGATGAAGCCCATTCTACAAAATCATCGATTAATACAGGCCACGCACCTTCTTCGTCATAGTTGCTCATATCGTCAGCAATTTGTTGAGCAAAATCTAATAATAAATTCCAGGTATCCTTTGGGATAGACCTCTTATGATTTTCCTGAAACAAACGAAGTTATAAGACCTTTTTACATTGGATATTAAAATATGCCCTACATATGTAATAAAGACAGAATCATATGTGAAAAATATTTTCTTAATTTTTTTTGAACCCTGCAACTACTTCACTAGGTCTACTTTAGATAGAGTATTCATCAACCAATATTTATTTATCAAAATAATCCTTGATTCCATGAAAATAATAGTATTTTGTTTCTGGGGTGATATTAGTTTTTCATTGACTTGCCCAGCTAGCTCAAACATTTTCTATAGACGTTTCAAAAATATACGCCCCGGACAGTCTGAAATCTGCAGGATGTCCACATAGAGACCTTTCAAGGAAGCCCAGGGGATGTTCAGTACTTTAAATCGAAACGTCTATAAAACATTCCTTTCAGATACTAAAAATGGGTTTATTCATCATTAATAAAGTACGAATCGCTAAGTGTAGCACCCGCCAGCACTTAGTTACATACTTGAGAGGACTATACAATATACATACCAAATGACAATACCGAGACTATTCTATAAATTATGTGATACACGAATGCAGTTTAGTGTCAATCGGCGACTTAAAATTTGCCTGCCACAATAAGCATTGTAAAGGATACTGAAGTAATTATTAGCTTTAGACTCTGTTTCAGATTTAATAATAAATAACGGTAATGTCTCTAGGAGTTGTCAACACTCAGCACCAACTATATGACGCATATAGTACTAATCTTTTTATATACCGGGTAACGAGATTAGTCTCGTTCCAATTTCTAGGTTGATTTTAGGAATACAATTTTGAAATTTTGGCATATCATTTGTGACATAAAAATCCACATTTTGCACTTATTAAGTGAAAAATGTCACTTCCGGTCAACCGGAAGTAGCAACAAATTTTGAATTTAAAATAGCAACTTATATTATTTTTGCATATTTAGATTCCACTTGAAATTCTCTTTACAACAATGTATCACAACTAGGTAATTTTTTTCCAAATAGCATGCCAAAATCACTATTTTTAATTCATTAACAAATTTTCGAAGATACATAAAAAGCAAATGAATTTTATTCAATTTTTTTTAAATGGTAACCTATTTTTTATTTGCACCAACAAAGCCCAAAACATTATCCTTTCATTTGATGTATAATACGTCTTGTTTCAGTGCTAATTTACTTTGAAATTATTCGATTTCTGTACAGCATCTACATTTACTAATTAATTGGTACTGTCAAAAAAATACACAGATTAAATAAAATTTACAGAATTTATTAACAATTATTTATAAGATAGAGGAAAATAAAATCAACTTCAGTACATTTTTGAGCCCTACTGATGGCTTCCCTTACCACCCGTTTGCGCAGTTATTGTAGCAAAAGCTTGGCGAGCTTTGGTTCCCAACTCCTGGAGGTTTCTTGAAGATGATGAATAAACTCGTTCTTTGACGTACACCCATAGGAAAATCCATAGGGAGTAGGTCAGGTGATCTGGCAGGCCATCTTGTGCGCAAATACGTCGAAAATTTGTTTTCTAAATAACCAGAGACATCTCGAAGGTTACATGGCAGAGCCCCATCTTGTTGGTAATAAATGCTTCCTCTCAAATTAATAGGTAATTCTCCTAAAAAGCCCTCAATTTCATTTTCCAAAAAGTTCAGGTACCTAATTTCATTTAAAATTCCCTGAAACACAATAGGACCTATGATCCCATACAATTCTTGCCCATACATTACCCCAAACACTTCTTGGTGATTTCCTTCTCTAAATACATGTAAATTTTCCTGAGACCAGTAACGCAAATTATTTCGGTTAAACACGCCATTGTTAGTGAACCGACTTTCATCTGTGAATATAATTCTGGGAATAATGTTTCTATTTTCTAGTAACCAATTGCAATAACGAACTCTCCTACCTGCATCAGCTTCATATAAATGCTGATGAAGATTTATACGATTTATATCCATGTTTTCTCAATACGCTTCTAAGAGATTCTCTACTAATATCAAGAGCACTTCCAATCTCACGTGTACTTGCATTTTATTAATATCCACGGATGCTAAAACATGAATCTCTGTGGCCTCGTCAATAATAAACGTATTTTGTTCGTTTTCATTTGGCTGGGGTCTAAATTTTTCTTCTAAAATCTTAAAATATTTACTACAAGTGCGATGCCTCCCAGGATATCGCTCTGCATATAACCTTTCACCCTGATATCCATTTCTTTTAGATTCCCCATAAATAAGTAACATGTCCACCTTTTTTATAAATGTTTTAAAAGACATGTCATTTTGTCATGGCACACTTGTAAAATTTAATACATACATTTTAGTACATACGGATTCATTAAATAACTAAAGAATAGCATCTACAGAAATTCAATCATTTCAGTGTAAATTAGTACCCAAAACTAGATGAATTATACATAAAACAAATGGTTAATGTTTCAGGCCTTGTTGGTGCAAGTAAAAAAATATGATTACCATTTATAAAAATAAAATTCATTTGTTTTTTATGTTCCTTCAAAAATTTGTTTTTCAATTCAAAATCGTGGTTTTTGCACTTGATAAGTGCAAAATGTGGCTTTTTGTGTCACAATAAAAGCAACCGAGACATTTAAACGGGACTAATTTCGTTGTCACCGGGTATAGCTACGTAAACTCGTACTTAAATACTTATACAAATACAAACACAAACTTGTCACCTGGGTTGCTAATTTGTGTGAAAATTCCAGTTTCATGGAAAATTATGCTTTTCTCCTTAAAGTTTCCTTTTACAACTTTCTTTTCACCCATTGTTTATTTTTCTTCTTACACTCAAATTAAAGTGTCAACCGACTACTAACTATTAGTGATGGTTATTTATTGAGAAAAAAAATATAATTCGGATTGGCAGTACTGCAGTACCAAAATTAGCGAAAAGAATGTTAACTTGTAAATTAAACTGAATTACTCAAACTGATTGTGATTATGGTGTGTGGAATTGTGTGAATTTATTTCACCACAGGAGTGGTGAGAGAGTCGAATAACATTGGTAATAAAGCTGATCGGCATTTAAACAAACGAAATGAATGACAAAGAGAAAAAGTATTATAATAATTTTAGATGGTAAAAATGCAACATTAACACGTTCTGTTGGCAGATCGTCCAATAATAGCTATTTGCATAAAGAAATGCAGAAAATACCAACCAGTATCATGTTGGTTATTAATTATTATTTATTTTATTCACCTTCTCAAGTTTAAAAAAGGGAATCTTTTAATTAAATATCAAACGAGGGTTTTTGTTTTTTACTACCATATAAGCCTATGTATCAGCATTTATGAACATAAAATTCATGTACTTGTCTCGTATTAAGATTAGGAAGCTGTCACTAAAAGAATTAGCAGAAATAAACATTTTGTACCGGGGCATAACTATTGGTGTATCAATGATACAGGCCCACCATACTATGGGGGGGCCACTGATCACTTCATTTCTTAATTGCAGGGTTTTATTTGATAATGTTTGATACAGAGCTCACTCAATGATAGTTGTGCCACTGATCTTATACTGTAGTACTGAACAAATTACATATATGCAGAAAAGTTGCGAGCTAGATACATAAGCTAATTCAGTGTACCACCATTAAAGCTGCCTCTTCATGTATCCCTAGGATACTTTCATGTGCTCTTTGAGGTATGTATAATATAAGGTTGAAACTACTAATCTGGAATATATTTGAAACAAATTTGTATAAAGTACCACTTGTTTTATTATTTTTAAAGACAGTGGGAAGAGGTGCGAGGGGAGTGAAGCACATGGGTCCCACAGGACTCCTAAGTGCTAACTCTGGAAAAACAAAGTAATTTTCATAGCCTTGCCATGGACCTCATAGACTTTAATTATGCCACTGATTAAAGTATCAGATTAAATAGTTAAGTGCAATAAATTTGATCAAATATGATTTATCTAAGTATCTGCTATCATTAAAAGGCACTACCTGATAATGTACTTGACATGTGTCCCTTTATCTTACCTGTAAAAATGTACACCATAAATCCAAAAACTTGAATTTTCCTTTTAGGACAATATTCCAATAGGCTATAGCCATGTCCAGGTCTAAACCTTTTTGACCAGGATTCTTGGCATAATTAAAGGTAAACTGATAGAAGTCTTTAAACTTATAGCTATCTCTTAATTCATTTTCTAATGTCGGCAAACGAGCCTTTAGTTTATCAATATTATCACAACCTAGGTCTGTCATTCCATTTACAAATTCATCTCTGGTAAACTCGCACTGCGTTGCAGCTTTAAATTTCCATGCTATTATGAGGACTAGTTTAGATTCTGGGGGCAAACTTAAGTCGTCTAAAAATTTCATAATACCGTCCACTGTGATCTTGTCAGGTTCATTGGGATCTTTATATCTGTTGTATAAAGATTCCAGTTTCTTCTTATCTACACTTCGGGGTTCTTTATAATATGCATCTGGGTTTTGAAAGTAATTGTCACTCGCAAGATCTAACTTCCAATCGTTCTGAGTAAGGCAATAAATGGCTGTATTTTCACCAGTTTGTGTAAAAGATATAAACTTTTTAACTTTCTCCCTTTGCGAAGATTTAAGTTTATGCTAAAATTCAAAATTTTATAATTTTTTAGATATAAGCTAGGTTAGGTTTCTCAAAATAAAAGAAGATCAATTTTGACAGTTAGTCCGTCTACTTTTATACCTTTTTTTAACATTAAACATTTTGATATTCGGTATTTTTACGTACCATTGTAATAAGTATGTGATTCACTAACAATTTGTTAACAAAAAGAAACCATTTGTATATTATTTCTTTTATTTTTGTAGAATTACGAAAAATAACCTCAAAAGTGTGCATAAACAAGGCTGCCACACAAAGCAAATGTAAAGAATTTAGGACAAAAAATACCCACTAAGAAGGTGAAAGTGTTAAAATCTCCATTTAATTTTTTTATATTCCTGTATTTATTCCAAAATTTAAAGAAGGTATCATGAAAATATATCTGCCAGTAGCATGATAAAAGCTTTCTTTTTTAATAAAGATATCCTTTGATTAACCTGTGATATCAATGATATTAATTTTCATTCTTCTTAACTAGGTACATTTAAAAAAATCCATGGCATTGTTTAAATTCTTATTAAAACATAATAATTGTAGAAGAATTATAAGTATTCGTACATATAAGACTGATAATGTAAGGGTTAGATTTGCCCCTAGCCCTACAGGTATGTAAATGTTCAAAATTAATTCAAAATTGTAAGGTTATGTTTTCAGGTTTTTTGCATTTAGGTGGTTTAAGAACAGCATTATACAATTATTTATTTGCAAAGAAATATAATGGCAAATTTATATTACGCATTGAAGATACAGATCAAAGTAGGGTAGTTCCAGGTGCAACAGAACAGCTTCAGGAAGATTTAAAGTGGTCTGGAATAGAGATTGATGAAGGACCTTCTCAAGAAGGTAGTTTTGGACCCTACCTTCAATCAAGGCGTTTGGATATTTATAAGTATACAATTAAATATTGTTCTATATAATTAGTATTATTTCTCATTATTGTAGGAAACACGTTAATAAATTATTAACTAATGGAACAGCTTATCATTGTTTTTGTACTGATAAAAGATTGCAATTATTACGACGAGAAGCATTACGAGCCCAAGAAATTCCTAAATATGATAACAGATGCCGTCATTTATCTGCCGATGTTGTACGGAGTAGATTAGAGAAGGGAGAAGTTTCTTGTATAAGATTTAAAGTTGGTAATATACAAAATCAATTGTTTAATATAGTTATACAATATTTTTCCTTAGATAAGTGAGAATGAGGAAACCTTTGAAGATTTAATTTATGGAAATATTTGTTACAACATATCTTTAAATGAGGGAGACCCAGTTATTATTAAGTCTGATGGTTTTCCTACTTACCATTTTGCTAACGTAGTTGATGATCATTTGATGAAAATAACTCATGTATTAAGAGGTGTGGAATGGCAAATATCAACTACAAAACATATTTTATTATATCGGTGAGTTACGATAATTATACAATTTCATTCCATTAAATTTACATGTACTGAATTATTTTTATAAAGCAGTTCTTCATAGTAAAATCTATAGTCAAGCTATGTTTGAGTCTAGTATAAATATCAAAATTATAATTTTGGAAGTATACTTGGATAGGATGTGACACAGGCAGGAGGATATTGTAATAATAGTTGAAATACTTAATACACTTTTGATTAATATGAAATAAATAATAGAGGATATAATATTATGCCTATCATTTTTAATATTCAGTGGAACGAACCCATCAGGTACATTAAAAATAAATTTTCATAGAACCACATAACAGTGGTTATTACAGCATAATTCAATTTCAAAAATAATTATTGGATGTCCTCTGTCTCTTAAAAAAAAACGCCTATATTTTGTGCAATAAAATTTTCAATAAGTAACCAACCTTTTTGTTCTTTTTCTGCCAGAATATTACGAGCAAAATAAGGCCAAAATTTGGAATGAATTTTTTTATAAAAAAACTTGATATACAGGGTGATTTACCTAAACATGCGTAAATTATTCAGTGGGTTGTCCCCACCAAAAGTAGTTAAAAAACTTAAGAAATAAAAAAATTTGAAAAAAAAATTACCTTATTTTTTTGTAGAAGTGCGCCGCCTGTGACTAACCAATGTGACGTAATACAGTGCAACGAAATCACTTTCTTTCTTATGTGATATGGGTAAAAACGATGCTCGCATATAGGGTACTTATTGAAGGGTCTTGTTCTAGTAATTCTAGAACTTCTTCGTCTACTTCAACAATACGATTTACTACACGTTCTCTGTCGCCTGGTAAATAAAACTCGGTGTCACGAACTCGTTGCACTGCACTTAAATTTTTTCTCTCATTAGGTTTGCTTGCGCTTATGGGGAAACTTTCTCCCGTATTTTCGTACAGCCTCTGCAAGATTTTCATTCATTGCACCATAGGTTAATATCATGTCGCAGTACTCTTGCGACGTGAACTCTGGTATAATCGATATTTGCGAATACAGTTTAAAATTTAACAAAATGGGAAATGCTCTAAACGGAAGTCGAAGAGTCACTGAACTGAACAGTGAACACGTGGCGCACTGACCTTAGACAATTAAGACAGCTGATATTATTACCTGCTAAACAAAGAAGCGGCACATGCGTGAACGCGTCGAGGTAGCATAACTCATTTGTTCAGAAGCGTATCTTTGCAGGTTTTAATGCAAAAAAATATAATAAATTACCTCGGATCGCTTTAAAATTTTACAGAGGCTTTCCCCCATAATAGACTTGTATACCATTTTATTTTCCGCATGTTTACATAAATCACCCTGTATATGTAGTTTTTGAGAAATGGATTTTTTAAATTTCTCTGTTGCAGCAGCAAAGTTTTCGGTGTCAGTTCATAGTTGTGGCGTCTTAGATGAGCATTTAATAGGTCTGTAGATTGCAACTTAAATAGCTAGCAATACTTAATATTTTCTGCATAACAAGCTTGGAATATTGTTAAAAGATATCCCCTATAATATAATTATTCCCCATCCTATAAGTAAGCAAGTATATATGTGTTTAGTGACAAAACACTTCAAGGTTCCTACAATAGTTGCTGCTATATTCCAGCGCCCAGGGTAAACGTATCAACGAATGAAGACTTAAGGAATTTTTGAGTTTTAATCATTTATTAAAAATAGTTCTTAACAAAATAGCACGAGTAAAGGAACCAGTGCCACCCAAGTAATATTTTGAGTGTTATAAAACACGTGATGACGTCGTTACGATGTAATATATCACTTACCTTTAGACTTGACGACCCCTTTATGACCAAATGTGGACAGTTAGGAAAGGGTTTTCATGACTTTTCATACAACTTTTATGTGATTTAACTGAATACGATCTTTATAGGGCCATTGGGTCCTGCGAATATAAATACTTTTTAACGTCATTAAGAAATCATTACAAGATCGTGACTACCCTTATTACGACCTTTAAACGACCAGATAGTCGTAATAGTGGAAAATGCAATATTGCCATGACAAAAGAACGTAACCAGTCAATATGTATTCTATATATTTTACCTATCCTTATGTCTTTAGTCATTGACTTAAAGGTTCCGTTAAGTGAAACACCAACAACCAAACTGCCAAGTATGAAACAAAATATGTGGCGTTATTTAACAAAATGTGACATGTTTAAGTCGAAAAATGAAAACTAAAGAAAATGTAAGAAATCATAAAAATGAAGGATTTTATAATATAAGTTTGAAAGGATTAAAATGTATAAAAATTTATAGAGCATTGAAAATATAAAAAAAAATATTCCCAAGTGAAATTTCCAAGTAATAAGCCTGTAAATTAAATCTTCATTTTTAATATTTTTGCTTGCAAAACATGGACGCCAAACTTGATTGAATTTCCAACAGAAAATATGGCCGAGACTGCTTACGACCTATCGGTTTTAAATTACAATGCGAAACCACCAAGCAGTTGTAAGACTTTTTAAATTACTCAGGAGTTGTTTTATATTTTGGAAACAAGCATCATGTATATCTACTTTATGTGATATGTAATAAATAAATAAATATGACCGACTGCGCAATGACATATTTCATACTAACACGTAACTGCGCCTGTGAGGGGATGGTTTTTTAATTCATTCCTCTCCTCCTTACAGACTTGGCAATTCTTTAATTTGAGTGTAGCAGAAATGCCTGAGAAATGAATACTTAATTTAATGAATAATAGGTAAGTTTGGTGCTTGACAATAACGAAAAAGTAAGAAAACAAAATATAAGCGAACACAAAGTGGATAAATTATTAAAAAAATAATAAAAGTGTAGTAAAGTAAAAATATATCTACTACGACCATCCAGCATTCCACTATTTCCTATGAAAGGAAATCAATTCATTGCCACCAATCAAGGTGCACAATGTGCATTTCCAAATCAATTGAAAATAATGTCCTACAACTTGCGACATACTACGTCTTCAATCGGAAAACGCAAAATAGAATCTGATTGCAATAAGCTCCCAGCAGGCAGATTTCCAGGCAGTGCTGTTGTGCATCGCCACCTGCCTGTTATTTATTTAGATGAACCCGATGGCATATCAGGAAACTGGTTGCTAACGTAAAAATAAAACTTCAAGATAGTATGAAGCATGCAAAGTGATGATATATTCACATGAAACCACAGTTCAGTTCAGTGGCGGATCTAGGATTTCATCAAGAGGGGGTTTTAGATGAATTTCTTTCTATATACTGACATTTTGCGTTTTCCGATTGAAGATGTAGTATGTCGCAAGTTATAGGACATTATTTTCAATTGATCTGGAAACGCACATTGTGCACCTTGATTGGTGACAATGAATCAATTTCCTTTGTATTAAGAAAACATTAATCACGAATCGATTTTCATTTTTATATAACAAAAATAATGCATTAAGTTTAATTTTGTGCGAATTACAATTTAAATAGACTATGATAGTTATTGGCAGGGCCGCGTCTAACAGGGGGCCATTTCGTGCCACGCATGAAGGCGCACTAGGCCATGGGGCGCCAAAAAGCTAATTTTATAGTATTTCGACTGAGCGGTTTGTTAAATTTTTTATAATAATAAAATAGACACGTTCTATACTGACATTTTATTTTAAACATTGTAACCCTTTGCCCCCCCAAAAAAGGGCACCAAAAGTGCTCTCGCACGAAGGCGTCTCATGACCTAGAAGCATCACTGGTTATTGGGATCCAACTTTTTGTGATTTCTTATTTCATAACAAAATATTTTGACCCCCATGTCAGTATATAGAAAGAAATTCATCTAAACCGCCCCCCCCCCCCCCCCTTCTTGATGAAATCCTGGACCCGCCATTGAACTGAACTGTAGTTTCATGTGAATATATCATCATTTTGAATGCTTTAAACTATCTTTAAGTTTTGTTTTTACGTTAGCAACCAGTTTCCTGATATGCCATCGGGTTCATCTAAATAAACAACTGACTTTTCTTCAAATATTCCAGGTTTAACCGAGCTGTGGCTGCGTGTCTTTCCTAAATTTCTTTTAACTGTTCGTCTATGGGTCCCTGACTATTTATATTTACGCCAGTACCGTGTAAAACTGAGCTTTAAACTTTATAAGAGTAATATATGTATGTTCACTCTCGTAGATACTTTTGCTAATAGACTAACATTGACATTTGATAGCACAAAAATTGCGTCATCAAAGTCTTATTTAACCTCTATTACGACTACCACTTTCTGGACTACATTAGGTATTTCTGTTTATGCGTCGTAAGGCTATCATATTAAATATTGGTATAACTTTTGTTACTGTTATCAATTTTGGACGTCATATTTTCGTTTATAGGTCGTCGTGTGGAGGGCGTATTTAAAATCAATATAAACTCTTCTACTACTACTTTCAATTTTAGATACTATCTCGTGCCAAGGTCCTATTGAAGTTTTGTCATGTTTTCTAGTGACTTTTTACTATCTTCGTGCAAGACTATAATGAGGTCACATTATTTTTTTAACGACTCTTATACAACCATACCCTTAAGTTAAACATTGTATTGTAGACCATCTATTTTTGGTGTCCAATTAGTCATTTTATGCCTACTATAGGACCTTCATACTCATAGAATTTTGATATTCGTGTGTATAACTTTATAACAACTTTCATAAGGCCTAGCGTTGTAAAAATTTTACAACCATTACACAACCAATAGGGCATGTAGGCAAAAAATTATAACTCAGAATGTTAATTGGGCACTTATGTATGAAACCTCTGATCTAATAAATGAACTAAGATAATGGATAGGGAAGAATAGGAACGTATATCATTAAAATCGTTCAAACTCAGAATTTTTTTTATTAAATACGAAAATATAAATGTTCCCAGTATTTCTTCATTCCGGGAGATTTGCAGCAACCACGATGAACAAGTTTGGGTGCTTCTATTAGTTCAGTAATTACACATTTATTGTACCGAATTGGATCTGCCATTTAATGGTGTTAGAACCAGCTGGACACATAGCTCTATCTTCGTATTCTTCACCTTCTATCATTTCTACTATCCCTAGAAAATATTTTTGGTTGTACATAACTATGACATAAGAGCCATTAATAATCTCTTGCGAGCTGTTTTCCTTGTGGCTGCTGTTTTCAACATCGCCATTAAATTCTTTGACATCGGAAAAACTTTATTTACGTTTTTTGTAGGGGCAGTTACTGTCTACGTCAGCACCACTTTCCCTTTTGCCTCAACTTTCTTATGATTTTCCTTTTGCACTTTTGCTTTCTGGATGATAAATTTCTGTAATTTTTAGGACCTAAAAGTTTACTAGTTTTTGGACAAGTTTGTAGCCCCATTTCATCTCTGTTAAAGAGTCTACTTGGCTCATATAGTATATCTTTGCAATTTTCACTCACTAAATCTTCGAACTCTTGAAACTAACTTCAAATGTGCTCCTCTGGCTCTGTTATAGATGCTCTAGCCTTGGAAAATATCCCTGTATTTTTTAACGTTATCTTTGGTTGTCTTTGGAGAAATAATTTTAACCACTTTCTTCCAGGCCTGTTGTCTATGAATGAATTTTCTCGAGGTACTGTTTTTAGAACACAGTGAGTCTTTTACTTCATCAGGATGCATTTGAAATTCTAATCCAGCTTTCGAGAGAATCCAGTTTACTAAAGCAGTCTCTTTCTCTAAAGTTAAAATAAGACTGGACTCCATTTTACAAACCGAAACTTTTCCACATTTGTTACTAAACAAGGTCCAAATTAATGGGGATTTCATTATTTCTTATTTCTTCTGCCTTCTGGAAGCAGTCATCTGAATATCTTAATTTAGTGTGTTTCTTTTTTCGCCTTCCATATTCTGAATTTAAAATGCATAGATTGACGACAAATAGAAAATCCCAATGAATAAACGTTTTGTCCATTCACTGGTGTAAGTACTGGGCCCAGTAAATGAACACCGAATTCGTCAATAATTCGTCAATTATAAATAAATAAATAAATAAATAAATCCTTTATTGTCCAAACAGGTTGGATACCCAATTACAGGACAAGATAACATAGAGATATGATGTGAGCAAAGTAAGTTAAAGTAAAGTATAAATATAAATATATGAAAGGTTCAAAGTGACATTTACAAAGTTAGTGAAAAACAGAGAGGAATACAACTATAGAGATTCTAATTGATTTTTAATCAGTTTCTTAAAGATGCCAAGTGAGTGCCAATAGATGTCTGCGCAACTACAATGTTGGTTTAGAATGTTGCGGATGGAATATACTGGTGATTTAGTCATTAAATTTGTTCTGGGAGTACAGAGATAAAAATATTTCTCATCTCTACTGTGAATACGAGGTACATGAAAGTTTAGCTGAGACAATAACTCAGGGCAGTCTAATAGGTTGTTAGTTAACTTGTACACAAATATAGCTGAGTAGTATTTTCTGCGGTTTTCAAGCGACAGAAGTTAAAATCTTGATAGCAGAATATTATTGTCAATACCTTGTGCAGGATAGATACCGTCTAGCTTAAATGCCATATACTTCATAAAGATACGTTGAACTGACTCAAGTTGTTGGATGTATGTATTATAATAGGGTGACCATATTAAAGAACAGTACTCAAGTTGTGATCGAACATAGGCCGTGTATAAGTTCATGTAGCAATCCTTATTTTTAAAATCTTTACAACTTCTGAATATAAAACCAAGCATTCGGGTGGCCGATGATACGATTCTGTTAATGTGAGGTGAGAAATTGAGTTTTTGGTCAAACTCAATTCCAAGGTCTTTGATTTTGTGTTCCCGGTGTAGAGGAATATTATTTATTGAGTAGTTGAACTGGATAAAATTATTTTTTAAGGTATAGGTTATATATTTACATTTTTGTATATTCAAGGGTAACTTGTTGGAAAGGCACCACACATTTAACGAGTCCACATCCTTCTGTAGTAGTTTGCAGTCATTTGGAGTTTTGATTATTTTGAATATTTTTAAATCATCTGCAAACAGAAGTATGTTGCTCTTGATATGATCACCTATATCGTTTATAAAAATGGAGAAAAGTAGGGGTGCCAGATTACTTCCTTGCGGTGCACCGCTAGTAGCAGTGAACTGAAATGATTTGTGACCTCTGTATTCAACATATTGAGGGCGATCACTTAAATAGGATTGAAAAAAAAAAATTATAATGAAATTATACATTATACAAATGATATAATTATTCAGTTGGTAAAAAATATTAGAGGTGCATTTATGAAGGCTTTATTAAAGATTATCTTTATTTACCTTACCTTATACCTAGCCTTATACTCTCTGATTTTATCAACTTTCCATGAAATGCATCGTTAACAAAACGTCTCTATATATGGTCAATTACTAGCATTGAAATTGTTTACTATTGTAGCAAGCCACAAAGAAAATTTTCGAGATGATATAGTATACATGAGTAAATAGGTCTGACGCAAAGGCATCTTAATGTTCTCAAATTATATCAGAATTGTTCATTTACTGGTGGTGTTCATTTATTGGTACATTTGCCCTAATTGTGCTAGTTGGGTACTGTGTATTCTCCAGCCTATTAAAATTTGCAAGATTCCTATACAGTATGGGGATCGCTACTAAGTGTATAGGGAAATCATATACACTTATGTGTTATGAAGTGAGATACCGTCATCGATTTAAGCGCTGAGACCTCGATTGGCGAAGTTAAGCAACGTTGGTCGAGTCCGTCACTTGGATGGGTGAAAGGCATCTCATTTCGCTGTCCTGGTTAAGTGGAAGAGTAACTATAGCTAAACTCCGCCAGGACGCAAATTGTACAATTATGTACATGTGCAATATGTCAAAAGTTGATATGACATGGATGGTGGGGCATAGACATGACAGCTGGTCCATCTGCTGCAGTTAGTAATGTAAATGTAAATACACGCTACACGCGCTAAAAATGTAGCGAAAGGTGTAGGTGACTGGTCACCAAATAAGGAATTTACGAATTACCACGTGTCATCTGAAAATATTAATTTGTTAAAATTTATTATGGTGGTCAACAAATAAACAAAAATGCCTTTCGCAGAATAAGTGGGAGTGGATCGATTTTCATATGCTACAATAAATAAATTTATTGTATCACTCAGTGAATGCCCACCATAGTACAATTTAATTATTTGTACTTTCTTTTCTGTTAAATACATATCCATTTTAACAGGTTAATATTATTTTGACTGCAATAATACTTAAATATCCTAAAGTTACCTGTGACCTAAGCCTAACAGACTTCAGTAAATAATAAATAAATCCATAATATCGACAATAGCAGCAGCACAAGCGTTCAGCCCATTGGGTCGTTCCACCCCAATCACACTCCATTAGATGACATTCCGACCCGCATTTTACATGTACATAAGTGTACAGGATTTCCGTATATACCTAGTAGTGATCCCCGTACTGTATATATAGTATATATGCATAAAAATAAAATAAAAATACATGTTAGGTACTGTTAATATTTTATTTTACTTAAGCTAGCTACTTAGCTTAACAGCTATCCCATGCTTTTAAGTTAAAAATGAGTCTAATTATTCTTTTTTGTGAAATTAAAACTGTTTATATTTCCACCTACATTCTGTAATAACTTATGTTCAAAGATAAATGGCTGTGGGCTAAGATATAGTAAATATTTAATAAACCATTTAAATTAACTGCAGTTGTTATTTGTAAAATTGGGAAATATGCAGAACTTAATATATTACAAACAAAATCTATGTGATCATTAAAAAGATCGTTTATTATTAAGCCATGTTCTTGAAAATTTAACATTTCATAATATTACTAATCAGAAATTATTTTCTAATATGAATTTTTTTTTTGTCGTTTAATATTAATTAATTACACTGACACTACAAAGGTCCTAACACGGAAGACTGAGGAACTCCCATGTGCATGCACATCCCTCATACTTGACAGTGTTATACTTAACCAACAATTTTCTGTTGGATATATTTATAGGACTTTATTCATTCTAGTAAAGTTTCCTGTTTTTAAATCTTGTAATAAGTTGCTGATTAAATATTAATGGTATGAAATGCTCGAGAGAGGTAAAACAATAATAAAACCATACTGATGTGAAAGATCCAACCTCTCGGAGTCCGAGGGACTGAAATTGTGATATTTTTATCAATGCTTCTGTAAATATAAAAAATATTTTTTTATTTTAGGGCATTCAATTGGAGTCCTCCATTATTTGGTCATTTACCTCTGTTAATGAACGCAGATGGAACCAAGCTAAGTAAAAGACAAGGTGACATTAAAATTAGCCATTATAAAGAAAATCACATTTTTCCTTTGGCATTGATAAATTTCATTGTTCAATCTGGGGGTGGTTTTACAAAAGACTTGGAAAGAAATGTCAAACCCAGATGTTACAGTATTGAAGAATTATCTAGCCAGGTATATCTAGAAACAATTATTATTCTAAACTTAGAATGCTTTCAATAACATCGTGGCTTAGAATTAATTTGTATAATGTTTTGTTTATTTATATGAACTATAGGACTATATATATATCTTTAGGAAACTTGAATTATTTTCCTATCCATGTACCAAGCATGTAACTATGAAATGTTTTTTTTTTTAGTTTGATCTCTCAAGGATTAAATCACATTCTGGAAAATTGATGCCTGAACGCTTATTAGAATTTAATAGACTCGAATTAAAGAGGAAATTACAAAGTGAAGATGAGGAAAGAGTGTTAATAAATCAAGTACAAGAAATATTGAAAAATAAATTCCATGACAGGTAATTTTAAAATCTCTGTATAGTATAGAGCATATGAAATTACCAAATTATTACCTATTTTATCTCTGAATATTTGATGGAAACATTTATTTATCGAAATAAATTACATATCATTAATCTTCATCATAACATTGAGTGAATAAATCTATTACTTCAACGATCAGAGAAATGCATTACTAGAACGACTAAGTATAAATTTCATTTCATTCAAGGCCAATTAAGATTGCAATAAGTCGCCACTAGATGGAGCCATTCAAGAAGTTATGGACACCTTCAGTCTGTAAATTGATAGACTGGGGGGATTAATAGTGTAGGGTTGTGTATTCACCTATGCTGTACTGATTACGATTAAAAATAATGCTTTAAAGCTTGCGACATACTACGTCTTCAATCGGAAAACGTAAACAAAAATCTGATTGCAATAAGCCTCCAGCAGACAGATTAATCCTAAAGAAAGGTTTACAGTGCAGGGCTGTTGTGTATTCACCTATGCAGTACTGATAACAAGCTCGAAACTAGCCTGCGGCCTACTACATATTTATTTTTGTAAATATTTATTACAAACAGCTATTGTCTCTTTTATCCACCAACAAAAGGGCAAATTTGTAGAACTGTCCATTTGCTCGCCCGTCTACTTGCCTGCTCGTCTATTGTTTTCTTCTTCATTTTTTCAGATGTAGAATCTTAAGTCATGAATGTAAAATGACAGTTTATCTAATATTTTCTATTTTATTCTTAATTAGTATTGTAATTTTTAAATTTCAGACTGCTAGATAATTCTCTGGAATTGAATACAGACCATATAAGAAACATTCTGCGCTGGGCTGCAGACAGGATAGAGAAACTCTCCGATTTGGTTTCGAAAGATTTAGAATTTGTATGGATCCTTCCAACACCACCAGCAATTCAAATTTATGATGCCAATATAATAAAATTATTTAAAAATAAATTAGAAACTGAAGAGGAGTTAAGAGCAGATAGTCTTAATCAATTTTTAAAGATATTTTGCAAAGAAAACAACATTAAATTCAGTAATTTTATGAAAATTTTACGGACAATTTTAAGTGGACTTAAGGTAAACTCTTTAGCCAATTTCTCTTTTAATAATAATAATCCTGTGACTCTCTTAGGAAGGACCTAGTGTAGCTGAAATGATAATTATTCTGGGAAAGAAGAACACCTTACAAAGGTTAGATATATTTTTAAATAATGCACAGGTTATGAGATAAATATATTTAATATTATAATAGGTATACATTTCAAATCACAACTGAAATATTTAAGGATACTTTTTGTAAAATAATATCAAATAAACTCTATTTAACAACAATTCTTGAGTGCTTTTGCTGTACCTCTCTAAGATAAATCTTATTTAGTAAATTGTAGTAGAGAAAGTAGTTCTTAGTTTACGTGCCTAGTGCTAGTAACAGATCACACAATATTTACTGTTTTTAGGAAAGTGGAAATTATTACTTCATATTCCTCCCACATTTTAATAAACTAAAAGTTAAATTAGTCATGTTAAATGTTCATTGTGCTTAATCATCTACTTAGACTATTAATCTTTATTTAACCTTTCAGGTGTAAGGAGTACAAAAAGTCGTATCTCATTAAACACTTTCCTAATATTACGTAAAAATGAAAATTCATGTATAATCTTAATCTTATCTTAAACCATTTGCCTGCTTAAACATTCGAGCAGTATGTTTAATTGAATTGCTTAGAGTACCTAATTAGTTTTCTTACATCACAAGGCATCTGGATGAAATTTATGTGAAACATAGAAAATATCAATAATTTAACGAAAATTATGAAAATCGTATCTCCCACATATATATATTTTTGATTGAAAGAAAATAAGAAGGAAAAATGACTCAAGCAAAATACCTAAAAACTGCCTTCCCAGAATGGTGTGTCAGGGTTCTGGAATTGTCGGGTAGGGTTGAATGCTCAAAAAGAGGATTCATGTAGAAATCCAAATATAGCGAATAGATTTGTATAAAATCTTTAGTATCATCTTTGTTTTTGCTCTTATATGAAAGTTAAAAAAGTCGATTGTGTGCCTCTAATTTTTTAATTCTTTAAATAAACGATTAAAAAAATCATAGCTCTGTCAAATTTTAAGATAGTGACCAGCCAGGGTTCAAATTTAAGGTCTTATTATTAACTAATTTATGAATTTCTTAATTGTTTATTTAAACAATTAAAAAATTAAAAGTGCACACTTTAGCTTTCTTAATCCTTATATTTATGCAAAAACAAGGACCATCCATCCATTCGCAATAATTGAATTGCTACATGTAAAAACCATTTATAGTCTAAACTATTTATAGTAAGGCAGATAAAGTTGTTATTAAATTATTGGTAATGTTTCGCTGTTCCATATAGATTTTATCCGAATGTGACATAACTAATAATACTTTAATTGATTCAGAAGAAAATGTTTAGGTAGGCAGGCAAATGATTTGTGTTTGTGTATAAATTTTCATTTTTACCTACAGTTAGGAATATATTTGATGGCATACGTTTTTTGCATTCATTTCTCCACTTGATAGGATTATGTTCTAAATACGGTAGGAAAAAATATGAAGTCGCTTTTGTGGTTAAATTATAAATGGTTAGAGTATTAAATTTGAAAAGAAATCTTTTATATTTTTAACAACTAACTATAATTACAGGTTAGTAAGACTTGCAGTTTTTGAAATAAAATCCATGAAATTTCAAATGTTTTTGCTTAATTGTAATATCAAAAACAGAGGGGGTCATTCAACTTGAATTTTGATTAAATGGGTAGCGTATTTACAAAGTAAATTTACTTTATTATCTTTTTCTTGCGAATGTTGTGACCATTCGATTAATCATTGTGAATTAGGTGATGATGAAATATTTATTAGATAAATGCATTCAATATTTTGTTAATTTGATTAATTATATACTTATTCAAGTGAAGATTAATTTGCGATAAATGTTGTACAATATAATAATAATGCTTTAAGTCTGTTTTTTCTAAACATTAAGACTTTGGTTGCCGACACATCAGCCGTGAACCAATCAGCATGGCCTAGGCTTAAAATTAGCTCATGATATGTTTTTTGAACTAGTAGCCAAGTGCAAGAACCACATGACTATCATACTTTTAACAATAGTTTATATTTTATTGTTTTATGCTTAGGTAATAATTAATGTAAACTACTTGAAAGTAGCTGACATTTAATGAGTTGGCTAAATGACATCCAACAATTCAGTTGATGTTGGCTAACTAGCCAGCCGTTAATACTTACATGCTGTAATATCCTTTTTACATTAGTTTTGAATAATGAGTTATGAAGCTGATAAACATTAACTTTCATATAAAAGTAAATTGTGTTTAATTATTACATATGAGAATTATATAAAAATGGAATGTTGAAAGTAACTATTTTGTGCCACCTGATACCCATTAAAATATTCTTTATTTTTTAAAAGATAGCTTAAGGCATAAAATTTTGATATGTTCTTTGAAATTGTAACCCTGTTTTCGATTGGTTAATTTTGTTCTGTTTTATTTCATCATTTGATGAAAAATATCCAAGTTTTCTAATCTGCAAAAATGAATTATTCATAAATTTACTATGATTATTGATATAATGTCTACTGTGAAATAAGCTTTGATATACCAATGGATTACTTGCATCATAATTGTGAAAAATCAATATTTCGTTCTTAAAATTGGAGGAACTTTTGTTCATGGATATATGATTGGTAACACAGTACCTACTGCAAGTTTTAATCCTGTCTAATATAGGTAATTGTTTATTATCAGTTATAAGAAAGTGATGAATGTAATGTGATAGTTCGTTAATTTTATGATTGTTCTTGAAAATTTCAAGTATTGCTAAAATTGTTATTACAGTGACTTCTTTTTAACATGTATCACAGAAGGTATAATTATCAGCAGTCTTAAAAAAGTATAGATTATAACCAAAATAGTATATTGTTTTATATGGAATAAGAGTGACATTTTTAGTATCGAGGATGTGCTTGAGCCGGCAAGAACAGATGAGACACAAAAAATCACTTTACTCCACATATAACTTGCTATTTTTTCTTCCAATGTCGCATACGAATACTGTTATTCTGTTCCTCGAATACTATTAGTGCGGCCCATGAGCAGCAGTAAAAGCCTTTACTGCCTCTCAGAGCGTGCTAGGGGCAATAAGAGGCTAAGGAAGCCGGTGAGACGAAGTGTCAGAGAAATGACAGTTTCAAAAAACTTGTCATAACAGTCACGTTTTTTTGACATTTGAAGAAATAATAATTTTTAGTAAAGCTTCAAATATAATATTTTTGATCGATTTGTAGTTTTTAAATTTATCTCAATTATAATATCAAATTTTAGCGAGTGAAGGTATTTCTATAAAACACAGTAAATTATAGGGCCAACCTCATAAAAATAGCTTGACGTAGGTGCGAAAGTACAAGAATTATAATCCAAATTATTGGGTAATATGTTGTATTTTTTCATACATTAATAGATGTTTACCTTGAATATTCTGACATAAAAGAACTCTACTTAAGAAATCATTTCTTATTTTAAATGGTTCCCCAACACAAATTACAAAAATCAACAAAAATGAAAGGATTCAAATATTGTTTCTTCTGTTTTTTGTTTAAAACCACATATTAGGTGTTTCTATGCCTCAAAGTAATTTTTTTTAGCAATCATGCTAGGGCCACAAGATTTTAATATTTCAAATTTTTCCTATGTTTCCCAGTCTTTCTAGAAAAAAGGAATATTTTTTTTGGAATGTAAAAGTTCCCATAGGCAAAAGTGGGTGCCAAAAACAAATTATGTACCTACTCACATTTTATAACAAACTACAAAATGCATAGATCTTTCAGTTTTCCCCACATATGCAGGTGTCTCAGTTGTATAGCTCAGTGGTTATGGTTACTTGTTATTAGTATTTGATTAGAAAAAGATGTATTGTTTTACGCTTTCAAATTCCGTTAGGCATGTCACTTATAGGCCCGAAGGAATTAATGTCATCCTTTTCCATGAAGAGTGTCCCCTATAATTTACTATATAGGTGTTTTGAAAATACATTGAATACTTTTATGCTGATGTGAAATTGAAAGAGTTTAAATTTGTTAAATGAAAAAAAATTAAGGTATATTTAATATCAATAATATTTATACTATTTTAAAATACAAATCTTAATAAGCACATCCAATTTATAATGCGATGAAGCAAAACAGTGCTATAAGTTTTACAACATGTCTTACTGTTGTCTATTGTAAATCATTTGGTTAAGCTGCATATCATAAGAATTCTAAATTTCTAAAGTTTTATTGCTAAACAATTCTTTTTTCTGGTTTCAATAAATGTCCTCAAAAATAAATCTTGAATCTAAATTGTTTTGATTAGTGTATTACTATATGTCTGAACCAAAAAATATTTGATGCTGTAGTAATCATATAATTACAAATTATATGTATTCATCTACCGAAGCCATGCCATTGAGATTCGGTCAGCGAGTAATTGAACTCAATTTAACCTGACGTGAAAAAAAAAAGAATATGAATTGTTTGTTCTTTTTTTTAATTGTGCCAAGACTATATTTTCTTTTTCACTCCAAGGCAAATGGCTTTCGACTACTTGCTAATCAGGATAGTGAAAAAATATCTTGACACACTTCAATTTTATCAACTTAAATTGTTAATTATCAATTTCGTAGTAGTTTTTTTTATAATGGAGCTAGTTTTTCAATAACTGTACATACCACTATGTTTTAGTTCTGTTGGGGCGCCAACTCCTCGGGGACGCCAGAAATCAAAAATAAGTAATCTGTTACTGTTACTGTTCTTATCAAGAAATTGAAAACTACGTAGTTTTATTCGACAAATTAAAGAATAATATTAATTATTAATATCAATTACTATTATTATTAAGACATCCGCACTACTTGGATGTAAATAATTCAATAAGCCGGCAGGGAGCATTACAAAAACAAAGACGAAGTAATATTGCCCAACACAGTGCTGTCTTCCAAAGTTCAGCATGTGTGGCATCAGGCAAGAATGCAAACAAGCTGAATTTTTTATTTTAAGCAGGAAATTGTAGAATCAAATTAAAAAATTTGCAGGATACCTCTGCTGCAAGTTCTAAAAAAGTGGTATTGTGGCTAAAAAATGATGTTTTGAAAATATATCCGTAAATAAGCAAAAGTAAAAGATTGTAGTGCATGTAATTCTTTATGGAGATATTTGAAAATTTTTTGGAATTATCAGCAGAGATACTTTCGAAAGCTTTTCAAAATTTGATTCCATTATCAAATTTTATTTTAATCGAAAAATTCAGTTTCTTTACAATATTTTCTTGGTAAAAATCTACATTGGTTACACTGTAGGTATAGGTATAGTGGGATATATTTCTTTCAATTTTGCAAATTTTTGCAGAAATTCATAATTATCAGTAGCCGCCTTGTACACCCCCTCGCAAAACTATCACTGTTGGCAGTAGCAAATAAAAATGTCGAAGTTATTGGGGATACAAAATCGTAAAAGCAAAATGGCAGCTCTGAAAGAGGCCACAAAAACTTACAAAATGTTATGCCAAACTGGTGTAAAAACTTCATGAAGTATTTCAATAAAAAAGAAAACAATAAATTTCAATGAAATTGAATGCATATTACTAAATTCAGAAGGGCGGAAAGGGGGGCGCAAATAATTTTATAAAGCAATACAGGCATGCACAAAACTTTTTATGTTTTCTTAGAATATATTCTTTGGCCACATTGCAAAATGCACTGAAAAGATTTAATTATTACCAAATAATAAATAAAAATTTTCAAAATAATCCAATACATATACATTGATTCGAAAATATCCCCAATTGGCACAACACAAATGCAATTATTGGAATAAAAAAATAAAGTTCTATTTTTGTTTTTTTTGTTTTATGCCTAAAACAATAATAAAAAAATCACCAGCTATCCCAACAATTATGTCTTGTCATGTCTTTTCTGTTTTCTATGAGGTCCAGAGTAAACTTGTTGGTAATAACATAAGGTAATTTTTTTGTAATTGTAGCATGTGTTATGTTAAAGTAGTTCATATAATTAGTCCGGTAAACATGGATCATGTTCTTCATTATTGCAATTTGAGAGGGATATTCTTATTAGTATTAGAAAAAAAATCACTGCGATGCCTGATGTTTTATAATTGCGATCTAAAATCAGCGTTTATATGAAAAAAAGATAAAGTAACTCTATATCCATATATAGACATTACCATGAGAATGAGTAGGAAATTTTACATTAAAATTAGTATATTGCAAATAGAAAGAGAAAGTTAATTAGAAGCTGCCCCAAATATTTGTTACTTATTGAAGTGATAATAAAAATTTACAAGTGTCACTTCAAAGATGCAAAATTAATAATAAATCATAAGGTTTCGCTGTGAAAACATAACTTAAATTTATCATCGACCATTTCAATCGGCCTTCTGCTACTGTTTCAATGTATATCTGTTTTGAAAGAGAGTAAGAAGGAACTGAAACAATATTTGTAATACGAATTGGCTCCATATTCATCAGCTTTACTTAATGGATCAGGTATGCACAAGACAACAGAGTGTACGGTAAATCATACTGATAATTTATGTTTTTAATTTTGACGTTGACAAAAATTGTTTTTTGAGGCTATAAGGAAAAGAGTACAAAATCTTTGGAAAAAATACACCATTCGTCGAAGAACATTTCCTGACATATTCGTTGATAAGATAATGGCAATTAAGAGTTAAGCAAAAAAAGCTTCATTAAAATGTTGAAGGAAGAACTAAGAAAAAAAAAAGAAGAAAATATTCAAGGTTTTGTAGCAATGGACAACCATGATTTATTATTACATTCTGAGGCTAGTAAAAATGCCTCTTATTAACATTGTTTAACGAAATCTGTTTAGATACCACATTATTGAAAAACTAACTTGATTATAAAATGTGAGATTACAACTTACATAGAATTCATAGACTTTTAAATCAGAGTTGATATTTGTACTAATTCCGCATAAAATGTTCTAATAAAAAATGGCAGTAAGATTTTTGCATAAGAAACTAAATTAAATGTAAATCACAGTTTGAAATATATTAAAAATCCAACCTTTTCAAAAATTCTTGGTCCATATTAAATCGTAACTCTTTATCATTGTGTGGAATTATTTCGTTTAATTTTATTCTGATAAAAGGAAATATCCAATATAATAATTATATAAATTGAAATTTTAATTGGACATTTACTTTTATATGTACTAAATCTATAGAAAAGTGTTTATTTCGCTTCAGGAAGGGAATGTTATCTCTATGTAAATGGCTCGACATTTAAGTAAGTTGTAAAAACTTAATTTTTGTGTCATGCTGTTGGTTATTCAAGCTTGAAAAAGTTTTCAATGTGAGTTCACTTATTTAAGCGTCGAGTGGTATATTTTACTATAGGCAGTGATTCCAAATCGTTTCATTACTGCAACTTAAAAACTAGTCTACAGATTTAAGTCGACAAACTTTCATTTTATGTTGTCAAAAAGTCTTCATTCTATTTAATTCAGCTCCCCAATATTACAATAATAATCAAAACTACATAAATAATGTATATTCGTGTATGAGATATTTTGTGTAACGATGAATTGGAATCACTTTGTATTTTTTACCTTTTTTAAATTTTGTGCAAAAAGCAAAAAGTTTTCAGTAAAAAATGCCTTTAAACTGTATTAATTAAAGCATTTTGACACAATAATCACAATAGACTAACAATAATAACATCAAAAGGCATTATAAGTAATGATTATCTTTGTTTTATTAGTTTTAAGTTGAGATTTTCTAATATGTAATTCATTATTTTCTTCCAGTTCTAGAATTAAATAATCTCTACTCTCTAATCTAGATATCCAACTATAGGTAGATATAATAAATATTTTTTAACATTCAAAAAAGCCTAAAAATATAGGTAGTATAAATAATGAGGACTATGCTTTGTCTTAAAATACATATGTATAAAGTTACTTTTACTTTATCTACCTACGAAATCTATGATCCCATTACAACACAGAAGGAACTAAAATTAATAAATATTAAGGAGTATCTATTTGGGAAATCTAAAATACAGGGTCAGTTTAAAATACCTA
This sequence comes from Leptura quadrifasciata, assembly GCA_963675555.1. NCBI lineage: Eukaryota > Metazoa > Arthropoda > Insecta > Coleoptera > Cerambycidae > Leptura > Leptura quadrifasciata. The sequence continues at coordinate 105,344,679 of OY776676.1, forward strand.
TGTTATAGCAGTTCCTTCAAATTTGGATTTGTTTAATATCGTTAGAGAGTTGTATAAAACCTATAGTGCCGTCAATCCAGATTTTGAATGGAATTTTCTGGAAAGGTGAATTTTATTATTAAAATGAATGGTTCGGGTAGGTAGACATTGTGGATAAAATATATATTTTATCCAATGCTGATCCTAGAAGCAATTTATTTTTTAAACCATATGTTTTCTCCATTTTTGTTGATTGTCTTCTGTTACATTTACCATATTGGGAAAATAAAAATACCGGCCTCTTCGCAACAGAATTCGTCACAGAATTGAGGCAGTAAAAATGGACTCATTCAGTGAATTTTATTTGACAGTTTTTACTTCATATTGCCAAAGTAATACTTAAAATTAGGTGATACTGAACATTTCAGCTTTATCCGAAATACGAATGGTTTGGATTAAAAAGTATACATTTAACTCATAACCTGTTTCCTGTACTGGAAATGAAAAAAGTTCCAAAGTTCGATATAAATATTTCAAACTAGAACCAAAATTTAAAATATATATAGAAATGAAATAAAGCTATCCCCGATAATTCAATAAAAATGGTTTCCGTTTTATTCAAAATATAAAACTGCCTGCTCTTGCACCTTAACAGACAAAATGTCCCGCTTTGCGACTAAATGGAAATATATCTTGTGTTGTACACTTTATTGCAAAAAAGCATTCCCATTCCAATTAAATCGGGACTTTTTCTGTTAATACCTGGGCATGGATTAGTAAATGTGCAATGGGAATGTATTTGGTTTATTGATGATCATCTTAATTCCACAAATATATTGAGATACGTGAGTAAGGGGAGGAAATATATATATTCAGATGATAATTTTATCTCCCAACAGGATCTGTGCTCCATATATACTGTGCCTAATAGATAGCAACGGTTCCGGTAATAATTTGGAAGAGCTATCGCGGCTTTCTAACAGTTTCGATATTAATCCCATTGAGAACGTTTAGGGAATTATGGTGAAGCATATACAGAAATTAAATTATCGTCCGCAAAATGCTGAACAACTTATGTAATACTCAAATTGCAGAAAATTTAGTTTTATCAATGCCTAGGAGGCTACAAGCAATTTTAGATGGGGATGGAGATATGACTAAATATTAATTGCTATTATTTTTCTTTATATGTTTTTCATCAAAATGTTATATTTACAATATTGTTCTATTAAAAATAAGACTGTTTATTTATATTAATTTTCCCATCTTTTTTTAACTTTCATTATACTGCATTTATTTATGTTATATTCAGAAGCAGTTGCTCTTATAGACAGTCCATTTTCCAATTTAGAAACGATACTATCTTCAGAACTTCTGTTAGTTGTCTAATCATCACATTATTAATTACTATTATTTATGTTGTAATTTCTTTATTTTTGTTTTAAATTTTTATTCATAATTTATATTTAAAATATATTCCTGTTTAAAAATAAGACTATTTATATAGTTATTACTTAATGTAAATACTGATAAATATAGTAAAACGTTATATTTTTAAAGAGTTTTTTTTTGTTTTGCAACAAATCTTCGCATTTAAGCTTTTCTTCATAATTGAAAAAACTTTGTTAAATAAATTTCATTAAAAATATAAAAAAAAACTTGATTTGTTTAGTTGATATCAATTTCCTGATTTTTAGAATATCCCGTATACTTAATTTATCATAAGTTTGACAATTGTATATGGCTTCTTAAGATAAGTAAAACTTTTTATAAGGAATGACTTTTCCTGTCAAATGAAAAATAAGAAAGTTTATAATACTGTGCTAACCTCATTCTGGGACACACTGTAGTGCTTGAAAGTCTGATTTTCCTCTTCTGCACATGAAAATGCAATTTTCTTGGAGAAAAAAATATACAAATAGCACAAACCATTGAAAGTGGCTAGTCTGTTGTTAAACTGTTCAAACTTCAAAATCTCATATCTTCTATTAAGTTGTAAAGAATAATAGAATAAAAGTTATGTTTTAATTCTTAAACACCGGGACAGCGCGTACGCAGTCCCGACTACCAAAAATTGTGCGCCCGAGTTATTCGCATTAGGAATAATCGCAGGGGTCAGCCCAACCGCAGTGCAATGGAAGGGCCTCACCCTGGGGAAACCGCCTTGCTGATCACGGTAATCCCTACGCCAGGTAAGTATGCCTTCAAGTTGCTACAGTTGAGTATAAGATAACATCAGTGCAATGTAATGCAGTAACTTACAAATGGAATCCATGGTGCCATCTAGCGGATTGTATATATAGTTACAAATGCTACTTACGAATAGATTCGATATTCTGCATGTGCTTGAATCTGATTGAAAAGCTGCTTGACATTATTTTATGTTGAAATGTTTATAAAAAAATGGTGAATCACTTCACATAATTGTGGAAATCGATTTCTTCTACATTAGGCCTTTTTGTTTAAAAAATTTTTTTTTCGTTAGTATCGAAAAATATATATGAAAACCTTGTATACCGGGTAACCACGAGACCAGATATACCCTCATTTTAAAAAACTTTTAAAGATAAAAGTTTGAATTAACATCCTGATTATTTTTTAATCTTATTTGCTAGAGGTTTGAATTACTTATACAATGGTTTTTTTTATAAACAAAATTGAATCAGAATTGACCTTGAATGGAAATGGAATTATTAATTACATCATAACAACAATACGCGAGTTTAGATAATAAATGTCCACATCATTTAGCCGAAAGTTGGCTTTAAACATTTTTCACTCAAAAAATTACTGTTTAGACAATTTAATTAATTTATGGCGTTCTTTTGTTTTATTAAACAATTATTGAACATCCTGAAATTTACTTTTTTAAAATGGTATTCTGTAAATTTTTTTACGATAGCTTTAAATTAGCTTTTCAACGAAATTTCAAAATTTAAGATTTGTCTTTCACTGCTTTAGTTTTTATTAGAAATTTGATATTGAAGAAGCCCATATTTTTGTTTCCTCGATGTGACAAACCAGGGTTGGCATGTTTAAAATATCGCACTCTTTTAGATAAACGTACAAAACATTTAATACACAATGCGTTGTTTTAAACTGTTTAAAACACGATTTAAAATGCAGTGCGATGTTTTAAACAAATGTATTATTTTAGGGTTTATTGTGGAAAAGTGTCGATGATGGTCTCACAATAGTATACAATATTGTACATAAATAAACAGACTATAAACGACTTTATGTTATAATAGAACTTGGCAGCCACATGCACTGAACTGAGCATTTTATTGTGCTGTAAAATCCGTTTAAGAACGCCATCTGGCATCAAGTAGTAGTAGCAGACATAGTAACTTGATGCCATTTAATTTTAGTTAAAGAGAGTTTTAAACGTTTTAAACCTGTTTAAACATACCATTTAAAAACTGAAAAAACTGTTTTAAACAAGAAAGTGTTTAAAACAAAAAAAATCTGTTTTTCCAACCCTGTGACAAATACAACTGGAGATAATCAACAGAAATGAAAAAAAATGTGGCTCAAAAAATAAATTGTTTGAAAAAAGATGTTCCGTTTAGAAAATATATTTTTCCACGAACTATTCACTTCATTAATGAAATTCAAGGTGATAATATGGATAATTCCATATACGTCAAAAATTTGAATAGATGAACTTCCTTCTTAACTGATACTACTAATGCCGTTTATTTTGTTTTAAAACAGGGTAATTTTGATGAGTGCATTTATTTTTACATTTCACAGAAATAGTATGTATATTGTCAAATTGAAAAAAGAGGATAGATAGGTTAGATAAGAGAAACAAAAGTTGCTTGTCGCAACGTCTATCGTCATAGTGATAAAAATGTAAATTTTAAATTGCCTCGGATTTAATTAAACTTTGTCTGAAGATTTTTTTCCAATTTGCGAGTTATAAGCAAGAATTAAAAACTGTTATTTTCACTATTTTCAGGATAGTTCTGAATTTACTAAAAAAAAATTAATATCTGAAAACGACTCTTATGAGCTACAAAATGCACAACTGTTACATAATTTAACCGGCTAACTATTTTATACTTTTGTATATTTTTCATTTTTTGTATTTTCAAAACTAAGAGATGACAGGAAAATGCTTATTGTGGAGACAAATTTGGACTTGAAAAATTCGAAGTGTGAATTGTCTGACCAAAGTAGTTAGTTTTTTGTTTTAACGTGGTCAGGGGGTCGAGTTGAGTTCACGGGTTCAATTTTTACTTTCGGCGAGGTCGGCGATTTATTTAAGCAGTAAAATTGTTATTTGCGTGTTCTTCCTTCGATTTTTTAAAAATATCTTACAAAAAAAATTAAAAATGATTATTATGAATTATATAATAGAGTTCTCTCCGATTATTGTTATTTAAAAAAATTATGCAGGATTATGTATTTTAAAACAAATTATTGTTTTTTTTTTTGACAAAATGGGAAAATGTCAATGATATATTTAGGGAGAATATAGTTCTTATAGAGCAAAATTTTCAATAAAAGTTTCAAATAGTCATTGGAACATCTAAAAACCGTAACTGTTGCTAAAATAAGTTTGGACCGCTCAATCAATGCCAAGAAATTTTCATAATAGCTCAAATTGTAACATTTCTTAACAGTTGTTATGTGTTATTTAAGAAAACTGAGGAAAAATTATTTATATTGTTTTTTCACTTATTTAGGATAAAAAAATCTTTGTAAACAAATTACATTTTAATATGCAAACAGACTTCAAATACAACATATTTTTACATACTTACATTAAAAGTTTATTTAAAAATTAACAACTTGAGATTTTTTTTGCATGATGTATTTAATTTATATTGTTATGTGCATGCCCACGTCCTCTTACGGAAAGAGGATTAATCCTAGCAATAGACAGAGTAAAAGGAAGCCTGCCTCCTAATAGACAACTAGTAAAACAATAGCTCACTAGTCGGCCCAGGGTGGCGCTGCTTCATAAAATATGCCAGAAGGATTAGAAATGTCTCGAATGACAGACTGGATTAATCGAGAATAAGCGCCACGGATATATAAGAAGCGAGACCAGCGCATCGGGTCACTTCAGTACAGTTCTGAATGAGTTATAAGAGATATATAAGTTATAAGAGAAAGTGATCAGATAAAATAAAGAACAGTAACAAGATGTAAATTATAGTAGCGAGTCTATAGTGGATCAAAGTTATAATTAGTATGTTATTATAAGGAAAAAGTTTTAAAAAATCTGTTAGTAAAGAGGTATGCACAAGATGTGCGCGTCCCGGGCGAAGCCACTTGCAACATAAATCTGGTGTCTGAAAATTTCTATCCCCAACTTTAGGTAAAGGTAGTATTTGTAAGAATATGAAAAAAAATCATATAGACATGTGTCCGAAAATGCTTCTTCCTAAGGGAGCTAGGTGCCTTTGAAAGTAGTGCCCTAGAGCAGGCTTTTATTTAATATTTCCGGAACATTTTGTATTCCAGCGATGACATTTGGTATGTATTCTGTGTCAATAAGGGTTATTATTTTGTGGTATTAACGATAATGAAATTTAACAAACGACGTCAAGAACGGTGGGGTGCAATACTTTTTAATCCAAAATATTTTTGTTCCTGGGTGAGCGTAGATGCGTCTTTACTATGCACATATTTCGATATGCGATGTAAAGCAACGTCCCACACAAGGCTTTTCTAGAGCCTTCCGGGATAAAGGGGGTCGTAACTATCTGTGATTAGGCGCGGTTAGTACTTGGATGGGCGATCGTTTCAAGGATGACCGTGTCCTCGCCTCACATATCTTCCAGCGGCTTGTATATCGGTGTATGCGCGGAAGCTATGCAACCTTAGACGAGGGTTGTGTAGGTAATATACCATCCTTCGGAGGGGATGTAAAGCCGTCGGTCCCGTGTCTATTAAATGTTAGGAAAGTGAAAGATCCCTACTCTTCTGAAGGGAAGAGACTCGGAAAAAGTCCTGGTTTGGGGTAACTCGTCTACAGACGTCGGTGATAGGTGTCAGTAGCGGAAATAGACCGACGTTAAAAAAAATGTTTTTTTGTTTCGTTTTTTTTTTTTAATTTCGGTACCGAAATATGACTCTTCTGATAAAAGTTACACCAAAGAGGTTCTCTTTATTAAACAGCATAGGACCAACTGTTATTTATAAAAATTGATTTAATATAGTTGTTGCAGAGCCGCAAAATGATCCCGCAACGAATTTCTTAAATCATTCTTTATACCAAAAAATAAACGTTGCTTAACAATGAGGATATTTTTTGTGTAATTTTGATAAAAAAATTATATTTCGGTAAAAAACTAAAAAGAAAAATTAAGTATAAATATTTTGGATTAAAATCCTGCTTCCTCTCCCTTTTATACACCCCTGGTTGAATTTCATTTCGGTCATTGCCATCAAATGATAGTCCTTATTGATCTTAAATAATATACCAAATCTCATCGCAGGAGCACAAAAGGTCCCTGAAAACAGGACTAACCTATTAGTGGAACTTTTTTTCACATTTTTTCAAATACTATCTGTATCTAAAGTTAGGAATACGAATTTCCTGACGTCCTGTATATTCCGTAAAAAGAGTCTTCACCAGGGACGTGGAATATCGTGCTCGCTTCTTTATAAAAAATTGTATTTTAATACGCTTTTATTAGCTGCACGTGTTTCATCTTCATCGTCATCATGAACGTAACTTTGTATATAAAAACAAATCTTGCAACTCAAATTCGACCCATTTCTTATTTCTCATGTGTTTGTAGTTATGGTGATAGTACATTAGATTGTTGTTGATGGCTTAATTTTAAGACTAAAAACAATGAAATTAATAGTGTAAATCTACTATCCAACCGGCACCTCCGCAAAACGTATAATATAAGAAGGTTCTTCGCGTGATCGGAGACTTCTACGCTCGTTTTATTTTTTATCGCAAACAGTTGGGATTGATAATTTAATTATAATACTAAAAACAATCAAATCAGCGACCACATATAATAGGCCAATAAATAAAAAGGAAATAAATTAATAGAAAATGTCCCACGCATTTTATTAAAAATCATTTTATACTTTTTAGTTCATTGTAATCAAAGCGTGGTTTTTTCGTTTTTTTTACTATCAGTTTTTAATTTTTAGTAACATTTTACAACCTTGACTTACGGCACCGAACATTTATATACAACCAGTGTAATCTTTAAGTCAAAAGGTAAGTTTGCTTATTAACAAGATGCTAAAACCCAAAAGTTGAAATATCTCAACAAAAATACAGTATAAAATTTTCTTTCTCAAGTTGTCCGTTTTTTAAAATAAAGTATGTAAAATTTATATTTGAAGTCTGCTTGCCTGTAAAATTTAATTTATATATAACTAATTTTTCTTTAAATGCAATAAATGATCAAATACTGAAATAACAAATTTCTTCTTTCTGTTGTCTTACTTGTTGTACTCTTAAAATTTGAGTTTGAGTCAAAAGGTTAGTTTGTTTATTAAGTTGCCGAAACTCAAAAGTTGAAATATCTCAACAAAAATACAGCACAAAAACTTTTCTTTCTCAAGTTGTTCATTTTTCAATAAAGTGTATAAACATATTTTAAATTTCAAATCTGCTTGCCTGTAAAATTTAATTTACATAATATAACCAATTTTCTTGAAATGCAATAAATGATCAAATATTGAAATCACAAATTTTTTCATTCGGTAGTCTTAAAGTACTCTTAAAATTTGCGTTTGAGTCAAAAGGTTAGTTTGTTTATTAACAAGATGCTAAAACTCAAAAGTTGAAATATCTCAACAAAAATACAGCACAGAAAAACTTTTCTTTCTCAAGTTGTTTATTTTTTAATAAAATATGTAAACATATTTTAAATTTAAAGTCTGCTTGCCTGTAAAATTTAATTTACGTAATATAACCAATTTTTTTGAAATGCAGTAAATGATCAAATATTGAAATTACAAATTTCTTCTTTCGGTTGTCTTAAAGTACTCTTAAAATTTGAGTCAAAAGATTAACCTATTTATTAACAAGATGCTAAAACTCAAAAGTTGAAGTATCTCAACAAAAATACAGCACAGAAAAACTTTTCTTTCTAAAGTTGTTCGTTTTTTAATAAAATATGTAAACATATTTTAAATTTAAAGTCTGCTTGCCTGTAAAATTTAATTTACGTAATACAACCAATTTTTTTGAGATGTAATAAATGATCAAATATTGAAATCACAAATTTCTTCTTTCGGTTGTCTTAAAATATTCTTAAAATTTGAGTCAAAAGATTAGCCTGTTTATTAACAAGATGCTAAAACTTAAAAGTTGAAATATCTCAAGAAAAATACAGCACAGAAAAACTTTATTTTCTCAAGTTGTTCGTTTTTTAATAAAGTAAGTAAACATATTTTATATTTGAAGTCTGCTTGCCTGTAAAATTTAATTTACATATAACCAATTTTTTTGAAATGCAATAAATGATCAAATATTGAAATCACAAATTTCTTCTTTCGGTTGTCTTAAAGTACTCTTAAAATTTTAGTTTGAGTCAAAAGATTAGCCTGTTTATTAACACGATGCTAAAACTTAAAAATTGAAATATTTCAACAAAAATACAGCACAGAAAAACTTTTATTTCTCATGTTATTCGTTTTTTAATAAAGTATGTAAAAATATTTTATACTTGAGGTCTGTTTGCCTGGAAAATTTAATTTATATATAATAATTTTTTTTGAAATGCAATAAATGGTTTCTTTTCAAGGGAAATTTACTCATTTCTTCAAAAAAAAAAAACAATCCGTTTAAAAATAACTAATTTTGCAATATTTTTATCTTTTAAAAAATAATTATAACAATCGGAGTGAATTCTGGTTTACATATATTTATGCCACAACTATTAAGGGACATTTTCCATTTTTGTTGGTTTCGGAAGAACTTATAGATTTCCTTCCAGATATTTAAAAAAATCTAAGGGATAACACGCTCTGAAAACTCGACCCCCCGAACAAGAAAATTGCTGTGTACAAGAAAATTGCACATACTATTTTAACCTCAGCACTAGCGGATGTGAAAGCTGATAAAAGTCGCTTTATGTTCTCTTTTTTGTTATTTTTTTATTCTTAACCTTCATGAAATAAGAAGTTCCTAAGTTGGCCTAAAATTTGAAATTATGGATTGAAAAATTAATGAAAGAAATAACTCCTGCAGTTTATAAAATAAATTGCACTGTTAGGCTTTAATTATAACCATAGTTTGATTTATCGAATATTAAAATTTTATCCTCGTAACAATCTCAATATTTGGTATTTTACATAACCCTGTATTTATTAAACATGTCTATTTATTAATATTAATGATATCTATAATAACAATGAGTGAAATGTAGTAGAAAGATGAAAATTGAAAACAGTCGAATGACTGGTATAGACTAGAAAGTGATAGTAGTAGACTAGAAAGAGATAGGTATAATATTGCTAAAGGGATAGATAATTGCTTTTGTTAATTTAGAATATAAGTTTTTACTACAAAATTTCTTAATTCCAATTTAGATAGACGAAAAATTTGACAATAACGATATAACAAGAGCGATCTTATAATATGGAATTATTAATAACAATACAATCCTAGATAGATCTAGAATCTATAATAATTTATTTTCTTCTAAAACAAGTTCTGTTTTAGATTTAATGTTATTTTTGTCGAATAACTAAAATATTTATCTCTAGAATTCAGTTCCATATCATAAGACCAAGTTATAATAAACCATTTAATATTATTATAGGTAGTGTATTGAAGAATAGATGAAATATTTTATGAACTTATTCTACATTTACAACTATATAGTTGTATCTAGTTTATTTGGAAATCACAGTAAATTCGCACAATTTTACATTACGTACAATAACATCAGTACACTCATACAGGGTTCACTTAAAATAGTACATACCGAGGCAATATATTATATATAACTATATTATATTTAGTGATAAATTTCAATTGATTACATTTTACAATAAACCTACTTCTTACAGGAGTTAGAAGGAAGGAAGAAACTTCAGCCAAGTTGATTTCTGGCATAAGTCTAGTACACTTGGGAAATTATGATTTTCCAAAATATGGAAGAGCTGAAATCTTTAATGCACGTTTCCATATTTTGCAAATATTTATTGAGTCATCTTATATATTCTTATATGTAGAATCGAAGGTATATAAAGTACATTTTTAATATTAGTAGTCAACGTATACTAACTTGAAATTATTGCGTGGATTTTTTTTTTGAGTAAATAATTCCATTATTTACATTTTCTTTAAATATAAAGGTGAAACGAACACGTATAAAATTTAAAACTGTCAAGTTAAATTTAAATGCATAGACGTACTCCGATTCACGTTATCCATTTAAATTATATATATTACCTCGGTATGTTGAGATCTGGGGTGTACATTTATTAGAAACTTATACTTAATATTTATAATCCTTGTGTCAAATCCTTAATGGCTTGCAGTATTCTTTTAACGTGTCCTACTTTGGTAACTCCTAAGTCTTTCAAATCTCTCCGAGCTAAAGTTAGAAGTTCTCTGCCTCTTATATCATTCTTCTCGAAGCTGTCAATATATTCAGATAGCTGTAGAGTTTCTAGCCAAGTTGCTACTTCCTGTGTACCCCATGAGGCGACTTCTCTCTTCTGACTGGATTGTTGCGCACCAGATCCCGCTCCCTTTGTTCGGAATTTGAGCCAAAATAGGCCCTTTCTTTTATGCTCAGACTGCAACATTTAATTATTTCAATTAGTATTGAATATTACTAGGGGCGAGTTGTGGCAACAAACTTCAACTCCAGTTCAACCTGAACTAAGTTCAAAATCCTTGACTGCCATTGTTGCGAGATTTGTAACCTTGGATTTTGATCTTAGTTTAAAGTTGAGCCAGGTTTGTACAACCCGCCCCTATACTACAATCGACTTGATTATTTTTAGCGACAACTTTCCAGCGGACGTTTTATTGACGATTCTTTTGTATTTTCACCTTTCGGTGATGACTGGGCCCATCAATCCCTAAGTTCGGATCTTCCAGAAAGCCTATTTTATTGTATATAAATGGTATTCTTAAGTGTCTTAAGAAAATAGACTATTGTGGATAGCGTATATAAAGTAAACTTTCGGCATATATTTTAAATTTCATACAACATTGATTTATTGGACAAAGTAATGGAAGGTACTAACAGGGCCGGAGCTAGCAGGCCCCTTAAGATCTGAAGGGGCGACAACAAGCGCAAAAATACGAATAGCGTATAGCACCCTTGCTACCCTGACCAATACCTGCATATGACAATTGGTATTATTATTACTACATTAATTAGAGATATTCTCTATCAGCAATTAAATATTTTATTGATTTTGTCCACTTCCTTAAAAACCACCTGTTAAATGATGATTTATTTCAAAATTTCAAAAGATATTTATTTCTCAACCCCCTCAAACCCCCACGTAATTTGATCTTATTTACTATTTCTGATGTATTCACAGGTGTAATATTAATAAAATTCAGAAGTTTAAGGGTGTGTTACCAAGGTCAAATAGTGCGTAAAATGTCCTCATTCTTATTTTACACAATTCTTGAAAACGAGCCAACAGAATTCAGAATTGATTTCATTATGTAAACTAGCAAACTTAAGACAAGGACCTATTATAATTTATATTGTAATCCTAGGTAAAATTAAGTTTCCAAATTTTCTCCTCCTTGACTATTCAACACGAACGTACCTGTCATTCGTCCCAAATCGCCATAAATTGTTTTATATTCTACATAGGGGCTTGAATATTCGATGTAGTATAAAATAAAATAAAGTGAAAAAAGTGAAAAGTCTGCATAATATTTGCTCCTATTAAAGTATTGTGTCGAATACGAATATGTTAAATTTCGTGTAAAATATCTTGAAATATCGTTTAAAACTTGGTTTAATTATTTACTCGTATCAATGTTAAGAAATAACATTATCATTAAAAGTATCGCTGATTGTATATTTTTGGGATTAATTACCTTTTATTTATTAAGATTGATGGTACTTTGGTCTCTACCATAATACGAAAAAACCTGTCCAATTGAAGTAATGGCCATTTACATATCTTTTTTATTTTTTCTCTGTTTCTCTGAAGAAATGTAGGTAGTTACTGTGTTTTTTATGATTAAAATATTTTATAATAAAAAATTGCGAAAGATGCACCAGTTGTATTAATTATATTAGAACACTACAATATCATTCAAACTTACTGCACAATTGCCGAATTAATATGTGAATAATATATTAAACCTTGGAAGGAATTAAAGTTATAAATTCTCTAGTCTTAGATTACAGAATACTGAAACATTGTTTTTGAGATGGGAAATGCTGAAAAGCATTTTTTTAAATTTTCTATTGTGATATAGATTCTTATCCAGGGTGTGCAAAAAATTTCCACACGGCTCACTAATTTTCTCTATTAAATAACTATAAACATTTAAGTATTACACACAAACATGAATAAAGTCTGTACATTTCCTGATGTTCTAAATACCTACATATCTATTATTCAAACTATACTTATATCAAATTATACCACAGCACGTATGTGTTCCTGATAGCTAAATTCGGTGATTTACTAATATTTCGTCCTTTATGCCAACTAAATACGCTTAATCCACAATAGTTCAAGATGTTCTGTGTGTCACAGAGATGTTGCAAAAATTTGTTATAACTAATACATATAAACATAACATCGCGTCGCGATTACAGTTCGTACGGCCCTGTACGCCGAATCTGGTTCCTAGACCAGTGTGGCTTCTGTGTTATCGACGATGTAATTCGATTACTTACAAATTTACTTGCGATTTGTTGGTGCATGCAAGCGCAGTCTTAAAGCTAAATTTATATTTCAACCCTCTCAAAAAGTACCCAATTATTTATTGTTCAGGATTTAAAAAAATTATTATTGATGTTTTCATTCGCATTTTTTAGGAGTTTATAATGAAATGAACAATTCAACCCCTCATAAACCAACCCCATAATTCCCATAGAATTTTTTCGTTATTTTTCCGGTGTTCTTAGTAATATTTTCGAGTTGAATTGGAAATATATAGATTTTTGTCCATCTAAAAGTTGTAAATTGTTCATTGTTCAGCATTCATATTCAATTCAAAGAATAACTTCTCCGCGGCCCTGGCTACTAAGTTTTAAATTCCAGTTCAAATAGTGAAATGATATAAAAACAGTTATTACCTGATCTCCTCGAAGTGGCTGTAGATACACTAAACTGCCCGAAGACGTATCATACATTACACATTTTCTTAATTCAAGCTCAATATTGGCGAGGCTAGCACTCAGTTTATTTTCCAAGTCCTCCCTTAACTTCAATTTATCTCCTCTATCATGTAATAAACAACAACTTTCTTCGTATAGCTGTTTAACAGCTGTCACTAGTTTTGTAAATTCTATACGTAGTTGCGGTCCCTCTAATATTTTCCCATTGGGATGAATTTTTTCAAGGCATGCATCAGCTTTGGTCGCAAATGTATATAAGTCAACTTCTAAGCTGTAACTTATGGCTAAAATTTTAATCCATTTGGTCAATGTAGTAACACATTCTATAAAATTGATAAGAAGGAAGTGCTCTTCTTCTGAAAATAGCATATCAGGTTCTGTAGGAGTGACTGGCTTCTCAATAAAGTGAACAGTATGTTTTTCTTTTTCAATGTGCGTTGATACAGGTCCACTGAAGGAATGTTGTCGAATTTTTTCGAAGTTAACTCCCAAAAATGATTTTTCATGCGAGGGCATGCTCTGCCTTGTGAGACTGCTTCGACATTTGTCGTGGGAAATTGAGGGTCTTGGTTTGGCTCCCTGAGCTGACATGCTCTGTCGTTGTTTTTCTTCCCAAGATTTTAGAGAGTTCTCTAACGATCTGTTTCTGCACAACATTTGCATTCGATTTTTGTGCAGAATGCGTATGATTCCCGGAGGTTGAATCCAAGCCTCTCCATCTACTTGTATTGGCACGCCTTCTTCGCCTATAAAAAGCATAATAATTATCGAGTGGTAAGTTATAATTTTCAGCATCTGTTATGTTATTTCTTACATTCACATACCTAAAATATTGATTTGGATACTTTGGCACTGGGCTATTCGATGATGCTGTAAATTAATCAATCTGGAAGCGGCCATTTGCACAGAGCCGAACACAGCAACTACTTCTAGGATTTTATCATCAAATGATGGGGCAAGAAAAATATCTCCTTCTTTAGTACCTCCCCAAAAGTTTATTCCTCCCATGAAGCTACAAAAACATATTTATTTTAAGCGTTTCATGTCAGTTATGTAATATTTATAGTGTTTATATTATCAAAAATAAAAGTGCAAAATTTTGCAAATTTTTACCGTATGTATTTTGAGCATACTGTTTGGCGTATTAACTAGGTTTCAACGAAAATGGATACGGTATTAGTTAAACTTACCTTGGAATATTTAGTATCACAATGCCTTGTAAACTAGGAAGAGGAATCCGTTGTCCATCGCATTCTAGTTGGACTCTTTGCTCCAAATTTTTATATGTTTTTTGGAGCCACTGTTTGCTCCCCAATACTCCGTACCACATATAGTTCTTTGCTCTCGACCTACATTTTTCTGGATGTTCTTCTCTTTTGTGATGAAAATCAAGAGATATTTTGGCATCGATACCAATGCCAAAATAGTTGTTCATAACGCAACGCTCATAAAAACCCTCTGACAGTGTTTCATCCGGATCTATTAATGGACTCACAGCTGCGCATAAGGTGTCTGCGTTAGCAAGTAAACATTTACTAATGAACCCTCCGCCTGTACTGACATCTAAAAACATGGAAATCAACATAATGGACTTTGTAAACAGTGAAGGAAAATGCATATATTTTTTAAAGTATCTTTGTTAGTTAGGAAAAGTCTCGGTTTCCGTACAAGTAAATAGGATTAAATTTTTATAATTACTTAAACTTTGAAAACATGTTCTGTTGCAAATATCTAATAGACCAAGAGCTACTGACGTTCTCAGACAAATGTCTTCTGATGCAATTTATTTTTTAGATCGCCAAATAAGTACGCAAAATTTGATTCGGATATTCATTAATTTTTTGGAGTTGCCCGAACTATGCATTTTATTCATAAAGTTCACCGTTTCAAGCAGTTTCATTCAAAATATGATTTAGCTGATCTAATATTCTTGGCAAACGGAAAATTTGGTTCTTTAAATGTTACTATAATGTCCTATTTTTGCAAATATAATGGCGGTTTCAAAAGTTTCACTAGCTAAAGAAATAATAATTTCAGATGTTCTTTAAATAAATAACACACAAGTAATTACGACCCCCTTTATCCCTATTATTTGTAATTAATCTTCACATTCAAACTTATTCAAGACACATAGTGGTCAGGTTAAAGAATCTACCATCATGTATCAAACCGGTGTACCCGTTTGGACCTCATGAAAGTCTCCTTCAGATGAATTTGCCGGAACTGCAATAATAAATAAATAAATAAACACCACAGAAATTAGTCAACCCCCAATTCTAGAAGCCAGGGCATGTGCGGAAGGGGGTTACACATTGAAAAAACGCGGACATAGGATTCGAACCCGGTGGAGTGATGCCTGTGTGATTGATCGCGATTGCCACCTCGCGCCTTATCCCACGCGGCTATCGACCAGACAATGAAATCTAATATTTTGCGGAAACCTCTTACTGTGTTTGTTTTTGTGGTGGATGAGGGTGAACCCTTAAAAATACTTCCCAAGCTTCTTTGATGTTCATTAGTACTCTAAATATTGTGACGGAAAGAAAAAATCCAAGCTCCCAAATAACTTTTTTCAGGCCCAAGAAACCCCTATTTTATTGGGGAGTAGGCATGCAGTTTAATGAGGAGGTATAAGCCTTCAAGATTCTTTGCAACGCAAATTTTACAGGAAGTACTCCATGGAAAAGTTATAAAAAAAGAGTTAAAACACAAAAGTTCTATGAGAGGGATGAAACATGGGTACTCCCGTTTCCGAGGGCTCTGAATACAATAGTAATATTTTTAAGGTTACCACCCCTCAGCATCTACCCCTAAACTCGATAAACCACCCCAATTTCGCGTTTTTTTCCGTCGTATGCATGCGGATTGAATTTTTGGGCAGGATTCGGGTAGGCCGCATGAAATTTAACCATACAACATCTTATCCACTCTCGGGGTTGAAACTACCCCCTCCTCTAATACTAACATATTCCCATAAAAATCAAAATGCATGAAAATTTGTTTATCCCCGCTTCCGAAGGTTCTCAACATGATGGTGATATTAGTTTCTCCCGTACTCTCCAACGACTATCCTTAAAACTACTCTCTTTTATATTTATTGATATTAAGCATGTGGGGACTCGTTAGATCGGGAATTTTAAGGGGATTACGACATTGTAAGGGGAGTTGAGGGACGGGACATGCCATCAACCCCGAAGTTGAAATTACCACCAACCCTAACATTGAAATCCACCGAATAATACAAAATAATGGAAAATGTTTTCTCACCGTCTTCTAGGGCGCTAAACATGATATCAATACTAATTTCATCCCCCACTCTCCATCAACCACCCACAAATTAGGGGTGGTTGGTGGAGGGGGGAGAAATGAATATTACCATCGTGTTGAGCACCTACCCTCAAACTAATTTTCATGCATTTTGATTTTTTTGGGGATACTTTAATATTAAGGGAGGAGTTAGTTTCAATCACGGGGGTGGATAAGATGTTGCATGGTTAAATTTCATACGCCCTACCCAAATCCAGGCCAAAAAACCGATCTACATACCTACGATGGAAAAAAACGCGAAATAGGGGTGGTTTTCGAGTTTAGGGGTAGTTGTTGAGAGGTGGGAACCCTAAAAATATTACTATCGTGTTCAGCGCCAGCGAAAACGGGGGGTAGTCATGTTCCATCCCACTCACAGAAGTTTTGGTGTTTTTTCAACCTTTTCATGGACTAAAGCGATAGGAAGATAAAAATAGTAACAAACTGATGTCGTAGGAATCTAATTAGGTATGATACTTTATAATATGACAGTATGGAAAAGGAATAAAATTTAATTAAAAGAGCCGTAAACAGCGTTTTTGGTATTTTAAAATTTTTAAGAAATTTAAAAAAATATTCATATTTTCAAAAATGGTTATATTTTATATTATTACTGTATGCTGTTAGAGGCCACTCATCCAAATACATTTACACAGGTAAACTCTTATTAAATTACATAAACAACTATATGGAATATTATTAAACCTTGTTGTTTCGCAATAGAAATTTAATTATCGGTAGAGATTTAGAAATTTTTTGCTTTCGTCCCCATTGTTTTTATCCTCCTCTGTTGATTAACCTATACTTTTCGTTACTCGTCTTGTTTGTCTTAAAAGTCTTCATGAAACTCGACGTGAAGCGCGTGTTCCGTATATTGCACCTGCGTTTCCTTCTCATTTATTTTCTATTAATTACTTTCGGTAGGATGAGAACGAGTAAATCTCGAGGCTAAATGGATTATGTCCAAAGCCAATCAAAACAAAAAAAAAAACAAAAAATCTGTCTTATTCCTATCTCTTGGCCTATTAGCGTACATACAGATTTAATTTAATGTATAATTTTCATTTATTTATTTTTAAAATTTGATATAAGAATATATGCTTTGTGACTTCTTAATTAGCTAAACTTACTTGGCCAAGTCGGCAGTCTAACGAGTGGATTGATAATGGGCATTTTTCTGTTGTCCTTTTCTTCCTTCTTTTCATGTTCCTTTTTCTCCGCGTCGCCGTAGAACTTACTAGTGGCTGCTGCAGCCGCCAAAGCTGCGGTCTCAGCTGGATTCAGCATACTGCAGCAGGATATCCTCCTAGTGGCAGCTGGGGACCTTGTTAGGAACTGCTCATTATCAATACCCAACAGATTAGAATTAGAACTGTTGTTGCTTGTGGTAACATCGCTGGTGGAGAGTCTATCAGCCTTTGAACATAGGAGGTCTAGGTCGGGGTCTATTTCTCCTTCTATTTCTATTCGGATATGCTCTAGACGCTCAGAGCGGATTTGTTCATTTAGAACGGGAGAGGGAGGTTCTACTATCACGCTTACTTGGGGGAACTTACACTGGAATTAACGGGGGAGTGATAATATAACAAAATCCTGAGAAATTGTCATACGAAAAGTTTTATTGCTTTAGTGAGAATGAGGATGATTACAGGTTTTTGTGAATTTAGAAAAACATGTATGTGAGTTCAAATCGGTTCCATGCATTTTGATATTTCTTCCACAGAAAGGTGCATAATAAGACATGATAACTGGTTTCAACTTTTTGTAAGTATGTTTCTTCAGTTTAATTACATTCATCTAATATCCAAGAGAACAAAAATACTAACTGAAATTATATTTTGCTTATATTAACCAAGGTGATTTCTTTAACCATTTGCATCTGCTATCATAAATGATATTTCCATTAGGACTCAGTTTGTACACCTCTAAAGAAGTTGAGTGGTGTTTATATCGACCAAGATTTATTGAATTTTTTTAACGAGAGTCTGAAAACCTCTTTCAATATTTATGGGGGTTAAGGGAGAGAGCCATATGCTGGCTCCGGACCTGGCGGTGGGGACGTTTTCGTAAGGGGGCAATTGGAACTAATAATAAGTCTGATGTTCCTTTAAACACTAAGATAAATATAGTAAACTGTAAAATTACAAAATACTGGTAATGATTTATTATTTTTATTCACTATTAAAATTCAATATACTATTTTGATTAAGATCATCTTTCATCATCTTTCCGGGTATTACAATGTTTAGTAAAGAGTGATTGCCTATTAGATATTTTTAATTCATATAATAGTTAAATAAAAATCCACGGTCAGTCACGATTTATCGAGTTTAACATACAATATCGCAGAACTTAGGGGCAGTTGTGGTCAGAGTTTATTTATCGTATCCCATTTCGATTTAGTAGAATTGAGTATTTAAATTTTCCCGTTAATAATTTCTTTAAACTTACTGAACATATTCCCTTAAAGGTTCGCCAAACACTACGGTTTATGTACTTGCATATTATGCAGTGGAAGTGTGACAATGGTTAGCAGCTTTACTCCGGAAAAATGGCAAAACGTAATTAGCCAGAATGTAAATTTAGTTAGTAATGCTCTCCAAAGCCAAAAGTTGAATCACAGTTAGAAAATGTATAGATAGAATAGAACCGCAAGTAATGTTCATGGTGTGTTAGTTAAGTTCGGTATGTATCTAACTATTTAAGGTTGCGTAGGTATTTTCATGGTGTTAATATAATGAAATACTTTCTATGGCTAGCATATAATTTTCGTAACTAAATCATCTTGTACATTTTACACAAAAAATAGGTAGAAGAGGTAAAAGGATTTAAAGGCGTAACAATGTGAATAACAGTTGGAGTGCTGAAGAATAAGAACGGATTTAGACAATATGGTAAATTTATGGAATAATAAACCAATAATTAGGTACTCTTTTCATGATTCATTTGAAAATAATTTCTGTATTTTACAAGTTACGTACAAAATACCACTGACTTAACATTTATTTTACATTTGTTTTCCACAAAACGGAGAATAGTAAAGATGTTCACGAAGAATACATTTATTAGCTCCCACAACAGAGAAATTATTTCAGAAAACCAAGTCTAATAAGAAATTTATATTTTTTTACAAAGATAAATTGTCAAGAAAATTGCAGAAGAAATTTAATTCGTTAGTTTTGTTTGACATATAAGGCATGTTGTAAAAAGCAATATTTGGATAGAGCAAATAGAGATTTTCAAGCAAATAGGCTAAGCAGATGGGTTAGAAAGTAACCCTCTTAGATAGCTGTTCTAAACATTTAATTTGTTAAATGGTACTTTTTGGTAAAAAATTAAAAATACCAGATAATTCTTCCCTGAAGACGCACGAAAAAGGTTCTTCATTTTGAGTATTTTTAACGTAGGACTCATTATCTTTGTGTAAATTTCGGAAATAGGGCACAAAAATTTGATTTTCTCAAAAGGAATAAAACAAGTAAATGTCATATGAAATGAAAATTTTAAAAACGTTTTTAAAAATTACTCATCCCTATATATAATACATAGAGACGATATTATTAAAGCATCTAAGAAATTAAAAGACAAACTTACTTCAGGTATTGATGGTAGTCCATACTATTTTGTTAAAAATTGTTGCCGTGCCTTGTTAGAACTTCTACCTTTCCTTTGTAACTTAATTTTGAGAACAGCTACATTTTCTGATATGTGGAATGCTCGAATTATTCCTGTCTTAAAAAAAGGTGACCCAGCTTTACTTCAAAATTATCGGCCTCTTTCTGTTTTATGTAATTTTGCGAAATTGTTCGAAACAGTGATATATAATTACGTTTATCCTAATGTTATCTTATATTTCCCGGCATCAACTCGGATTCTTAGATAAAAAAATCTATGGTCATAAACTTAACCTGATTAACTCAGTTTGCTTCTGAAATTCCTCGATAAACAAGGAAAAGTAGACACAGTATACATGGATATTTAGAAATCTTTTGATCAAATCGACCTATATTTATTAATAAAGAAATTAGATAACTTTGGATTTTCCGACATAATTGTTCTTCTACGCATTGCGCGTGACCACTGGTAGTTGCTCTATATGCAAAAACGATGATTTTTTGCTTATAACGTCAATATAAACTATACTGCAAATGTTAACTCTTGACCTCATCTTTCATTTGATTCTTATTTGAGGGTCATGGGTTTAACGTTATGTAAGTTTCGGTGTTACTCTGTGTCTATCTAGGTGTTTAAGCGCCTGACAATTCAGGAAGCCGACGCGTGAGATACGGAATATTAGATGTAATGTTAATCACATTAAAGAGAACAACTGTGCCAATTATTAGCTTGGCTTTTCTTTAAAATTCCTCTCCATTGTTGTTGATTTAGACCTAGATGTAGAAAGTTATAGAAATAAATTTATTATATTTATTTTTCAGGAAACAAATTAACTTACGATAACAATTTGGCACGCCCAATATCCTTGAAATAATATTAAAAAAAGCTTTTCACTACCTGGTTTTTGTATTTATCATCCTATAGGTCATTATTATTCCATAAATGATCCGCATTTCGCATGATTATTTTTCGCTTAATAAACTGTTATTCACATAGAAAATTTGCACAACACAAAAACACATCCACAGTCACAACCAAGCGAACGTAAATGTACTTACTGGTTCGTCCTTTTCCTTTTCATCTTCCAGAGCTTTTAGTGTACTAGTAGACACGTTAGACAATTCCTTTTCAAGTTTGTTTAAACTACCTTGACTGCCCTTGTAAATTGGCGTTGCCAGTTCCGCCTCTTCTAATAATGTGCTCTGCCTGTTTACGTTGGCTTCCGTCTTTGACAGTTTAGTTGTCGGTCTCGGCCTTTTAAATGATCTTCTAGCTATGTCGTTCCCTAGATTAATAATCATATATCCTTCCCATAACAAGATGTTTCAAACAATGTCAGGTGTTGCAGAAGCGGTTTTAAAATTTTTGAATTTTTTAAATATCAATCATTTGATAACTTCAGTAATATATTATAAATTATATCTAATAAATACAATTGCATAATTTGAAACGTCTTGCTCTTAAGTCCTAAGCATTTATAGACTAAATTATTTAAGAGCTGATTGATATATGAAATGATGAAAATAGAATTAGTTAGCAGTGGCGGTCCGTAAGGAAAAATGTTGGGGAGGCACAAAAATATAATGTCTTTTTTAAAGTACCTATATTTGGAATTAAAATGTTATCCCCATTTAAGACCGAAGTATATTTATGTAAAATGTTTTTTTTGTCAATAATTCAGAAATAATATTTAGATTACGTTAAGATCCTGTAAATTTCTTACAGTAAAAGTGATAACCTAAATAGACGCAACCGTCTAGAAGTGGATAAAATATTTCAAATATATAAACTACTGTAAATATTGCTTATAGTACGGCAACCAGTAACCAAAATCAACTATTATCACCTAATGCTAATTTCGATCACCAGGCTATAGTTTATTACAATACAAAACCGATTTTCCTCTGATAAAAACTCCCATAACGCTGCAGTAGCCGGTAAAACGATTTTCCGTTCGTTAAAAAATAGACGTTATTTTGTTAATCCCATAATGTCCGATCTTGTTTCAGATGTCGAATAAAACAAGAATCAATACAGAACGGTAATTTTATATGTTGCATAATTTTAATAATAAAAATCAAAATTGTATTAAAAAATTGTATAAAACAGTTTCTCCCTAATGGCTGAAACCTTTTTTAAATTATAAAGTATGGTTTAAATAATCGAAAAAAAAGTGAACGGACATTTTTTATTATGCTATACAGCTGCACGTAATGTAGTGCGCTCGCATCTTGATGCGGTGGCGCGCGTACTTCCTAGAGATGCTATACATGTAATGCCAAGGATTGTTAACTGCAAAGGATAGCTTATCTACACAGATTTAGTACCCTATACGCATTCAAATGATTTGAGGGTGACCAACTTCCTGTATGCGCTGATTTTATAATAGATAGTTCTACAACAGATCTGTCCGAAGGTAAGAGTACGGAAAAATATTTTCAATTTTACTTACTCCTACTTATTAATCTGTTTCTCATCAATTTCAGACCTTGAAGAAGAAGAAGAAGGAGAAGAAGATTAGGAAGAAGCGGATTATGCAGACCAGACAGACATTGATGTTGATATTGAACAAAATTCGTCAGAGGAGGGCGATTAAAATGAATTCGATTGTATTAATAAAACTGATAATTTTTATATTCTATACGAAAAAGCTCTAGTTTATTCCTCATGTATACCCTTAATCCGTAATTTCTCATTGCAATAAAAACAGGAGTAGATACAAGCGGTCGTTTTTGCATATGCAACCGACAATCGTAGACTAGGAGGTTCAAGGTAGTATACCATTGTCAGTTTCTGACGGTGTTTTTCAGTTTTCTAACACGAGTAGAACCCCAAAAAATGATAAAAAATTTCCCGATCAAAAGTTCCGTTCACCAACCGATGACACCCCTATTGGCAAAAAATCTCATAAACCGGGATTTTTATGAATATCAAAGCGCGAATGGGTTCTTCTTTAGTTGAAAAATGATTCCGCGTTCTATACTAACATCGAAAAATCAGTTTGTAGTTCGACATTAATGAATATATCGTAGGGGTGCGTCCGGTGGGTGGGGGGGTATTGAGACTACTCGCATTAGGTTAAGCGCCCCAAAAAACATAGGGAGAGAAGTTTTACTCAGCTGTATTGCCATATGAAATTTTGCGCTGTTATTACTGAATTGCGACGGAAAATGATTTTCTTCAACATATCAAGTTGAAAATTGTCCGTTCGTATTTTTCATACTTGTTTTTTGATAGTTCAAATGTGCTTTTAGAGGGCGGAATATTAAAACAATATTTTTAGTCGCAAACTCCTCTATAAAATCCTTATACTATAGGGAACGTAACCAGACTGCAACCAACAGCTACTCTCCGGGCTATGTGCCCCGCCGAGCGCTGAATTACAAGTTACAAGTCTGGCGCGTTAAGTGTAATAATTGCATATTACCATCAAAACGCTAATGCTTCGATTGCAACAAACACCAGCCGAAAGACTGATCCTACCGCTAGATGGCGCCTGCTGAGTATTTTACATGTCGCTATCAAAAAGATATCGAAATGTACTAAATAGTCAAGTGATCCTTGTGTCGGTCGTCACATGCCTACCTTGTACTGACGAGAGCCAACTGCAGTCTGCAAGTGGTGTGTGACGACTGACACGAGAGCTTCTTTAAGTAGGATCAGTCTTTCGGCTGGTGTTTGTTGCAATCGAAGCATTAGCATCTTGATGGTAATATGCAATTATTACACTTAACGCGCCAGGCTTGTAACTTGTAATTCAGCGCTCGGCGGGGCACATAGCCCGGAGAGTAGCTGTTGGTTGCAGTCTGGTTACGTTCCTTATAGTATAAGGATTTTATAGAGGAGTTTGCGACTAAAAATATTGTTTTGTTTTTTGATATAAAACATCATTTCTATTAGAAAACGGACATTACGTAGGGAGTAACAAAATTAGCCCAAAAAATACGCATAATTGAAATGCAAGTACTGGGATATGCAACGATTAAAACGTCCGTTTTTATTTTTTGGTCGTAGAAAAATGGACATTAGGCGACGACAGGAATTTCCTCTTGTTCCCAATTTTCAGTATTAAACCATCTTGACGCAGCACTAAAAATTTCCGTCAAACTATGTATATTTATCAACACCAATAGTAAACGGATATCAGGTGATTACTCAGATGACCCGTTATTTTTTACATGTTGAAGGATACATTTCAATCCTTTTGCGACGCTAAAAATTTTCGTTGCCCTGAACTTTTTTAATCCTTGTTCAAAGAAATGAGTATTGGCGTGAGAATTTTCCATTAGGGGATAAGTCGAAAGTTTTGGTTACGGGCTGTCGTATTATTAGTACCTTTGAGATAGTTACGAGAACTACAGAAAAATAAATAATGAAACGATTATTATGTTATCGGCAAAAAGTTTTCTTATCAACCATTAAATTAAGTATTTATATTAAATGAATTTCATTATGTTATTCTAACAATGTTAGGTTGATAATTTTTATAAAATGTCCTGTGGCATTTTTATTTCCGATATAAGTCAAATATTGGAAAGAAGCTTGTAATGGGTTCAAATCTTGACAAATCGATAATGTCGATGACTTTTAATAATAGACAAAATCCTCCTTAGGTGTCTTATCCTAGATTTATAATATTTTATAAAGTTCGACTTTCAGATATTTACAAAATGATTTATTAAAGATTTATTTAGAAATATTTATTTTGTGAAAGTTAATCTTAAAAATACGAGTTTCAAGATAAGTGTAAAATGATAATCTATCTTTATCAACCTGTAATGCTCTTTGAGTGCATCCCAATTTAAATGAATGAATAAAATTGAAAAGGTTCCGATATTGTCGCTTATGCTCCTTAAGAAATTGGTACGTGTGGTAGGTTTTGATGTGATGATCTACTCTTTCATATAGAAAATCAGATCATTTCTCATTTTCTATGCACATGTTGAATTCTTTAACCGTTTTGTATTAACTCTACTGAAAAGATGCAAAATTATTTTTCATTATCATATTTTTATGAGTTTAGTTCTGAATATTGGCAGATATTTGTTCAAAATATTTCTCATGTCTGTTAAAATTGGTCTGTTTAAAATTTTACTGTATTTGTATATACATATAATTTAAAACAATTCTTAAATAATGCCGACTGTTCTTTTTAGGGTAAGGTAAATTAGTGCCTAGCAATTCTCAATAAATAGAAGTATGTAATGTAGTAAAATGTAAGGCTTTTATTTAAACACGAGCACTTTAGTGTAAATTAGAATTGAGATAAGAAAATGAGATGCTTTTATTAATGGGGTAATTAACCTACCTTCAACGAATTGGGCTAAACTGCAGTAGCGAGGAGCGGGTTCCGTATCAAGCTTGTTATCTAAATATACATGTTGGGACATAAAGGCACGGTTTTCAAATCCAAATTGCGTATCTTCGTCCACTTTTGTTTCCAATTTCGTTCTCGAGCTACGCCGGTTTCGCTCTAGGGAGTCTCTTTTTAAACTCATTTTTCTCTCTAGACAAGTAATAACTTTGCGTTATAAGGCTTTGTACAGTAAAATTTCTCTGTTGAAAACATATACTTCGGTTTAATTTGGGAGATGTACATTAGAATGAACGATTTAAGGGATATTTACAGATTCGACAAATATAGTAATTTGCATAGCTTAAGCTAGCATACATAATATTGTTTTAAATATTTTGAAATAAGTACTCGTATACGTTTCTCTATAACAATGATATATTTCTACTTGAAGCAGAAAATCTGAGAATAAGTGGATAGCAAGTATATAGGCAATATACAAGTTATTTAAAAGAAGTGTTGTAAAGCACTTAACCACAAATTGTTGAAGTCAAATAATGTTGAGTGTTTAAAGAAAGATTGCAAAGGAGCAAAAAATTTCTTGTACAAAAATTGATTTACTCTAAAAATAATCACTAAAAACTTGAAAATTCATCCGATTACCTGGTTAATTGGGCCTTATTGCCTAATAATGACCTAACCTTGATGTTAAGGTTGATTAATAATACACTTGTTCATTTTTACACCAACTTCAATATCGGTATAGTGTGTAAGGTTCAACTAACCGAATGACTGGGTGAATTATTTTTTCATAATTTTAGTGATCTTGGTAAAAATATGTATTTCAAATTAAGAGGACAGTGAAAATACATGATATTGTCCTCACCGGATAAAAATAAAAATAAACCGTGATTTTACAAATACTACAAAAAACTTACAAAACATGCTATTAAAGTCTCCTTTTGCTGCTGTCTGGATACCTTCGTTTACCATTTGTAGCAGAAAATATTTTTGATCCTGTTTCTTAGTTAAAATGCTATTGAACTCTTTCATCAGTATAACATTTCTTTCGGCTGTCATTAACTACGTTAAGAATCTGATCGAACAACAGACTCTTTTGAAAATCTGCGTAATAGTTCGAAGTAGAAGGGTCGTATTTGAGGAACTTACAGGGAATTTTAAATCGTTTAAAAAACGCTATAATATTGTTTGAATCGAAATATTGTAGTGGCTGATTGATGTAATTGGCCAATTCTTTTTGCTGAATTGCAACACGTTTTATACTATAACAAGTATCCGCATCCGCACTGTCCTCATCCTGCTGCATCAATTTAATAAGTTAAATTTT
This sequence comes from Leptura quadrifasciata, assembly GCA_963675555.1. NCBI lineage: Eukaryota > Metazoa > Arthropoda > Insecta > Coleoptera > Cerambycidae > Leptura > Leptura quadrifasciata. Next base: position 105,371,494 of record OY776676.1, read on the forward strand.
TGTTTCTACAGACACACTATCATCGTAAAAAACTAGTGTAATTGACTCATCTGGGAAATGCCAGAGGTGACCACAAAACTTTTTCAAAGCTTCACATGATAAGACTGTGGGTGTTTTTATAAAAGTACAAATACTTAGGAGATGAATTGAGATCTTGAAGTGGAATTTTAGCTGCAACTAGACAACAAAATCACTTCTTTATTAAGAGACGGCTGAGAAAAATACAAACATTCTTAATGCCATTTATTTCATGGGATGCCAGACAGAATCGACTTTTAAAGAGAAATATCTTTAAGCAATAAATGGCTTTGGCTATTCATCTAGCATGGTGGAAGGCACCTGGAATACGAAACGATATACTCCTAGGCGGCTGAACACTCAGAAATATCACTACAAGCTCTAATAATTATCTGTAGTTTTCCCTAGGATGATGCAGTTTTAATTGGTCAACACAGAACTGCAAGATGTGATCACAATCATCTCCAATCGTGCTAATAAATCAATTTGACACCATTTAAAGGTAGTTTCCTACCACAAATTTGGTAGTTTTACTTCTTATATTTGTTCTTAATTTACGCTTGCAATTCTAAAAGACTAGTTAGATGAACGCTATTCTGATAGCTAGAACAATAAATTTCAGCGTAAATATAGAACTATTATACGACGGCAAATTCCGCTACTTGCTGACAAGCAACTTCATAAATAAGGACCACCCTAATGGGCATTTATAAAAAAAAATCTGTAGATCTATATCACAGAGTCGATCCATGAATCCATAGGATTTTACACTTAGAAACCTAGTTGAGCAGGAGAAAAATACTTATTTTTGGATTAAAAATAAAAAAATTATTGATGATGAGAAACTCAATGAACTGTCATTATTCACCCCGTTTTACGGTATCGAGTTTGATAGAAATATTTATAGCTATTTGAAAAACAATCTGTTTCATGTTATATTTGAAAGGCTATAACTCTTAACAATTAACTTGCAGATCATGTTGAGTCATATGCGTGCCCAAAATTACAAATTGATATTACTTTTTATAAGGAAGTTTTAGGTCAAACTGTAATGAAATTAATTTACCAGCAAAAAAAAATGAGAGTACAATATATATATTTACGTATTTTTTCGAATCTTAAAAATCATGAACAGTATTTGTTACATCTCGTGTATTTGTTACATCTCGTATTGAAAAAAAAACTCACGAAGGTTCTCTCTCAACTCTCTCAACTTTCAACCCCAGGCGTGCAAATCAGACAATCCAGTCGCTACACCACGGACGCCTTGAAACCATCACATAAAAATAACTGTCAATATAAAATTGGAAGCACAATTTTCAAAAATCATTTTCTCCTAAACCGTAATAGTTAGAGCTACAGTGTGGAATATATTTTATACATAGAATTAGCCAAATTACCGAATTCTTCAATAAAATGTATATGGGTCCATTTAAAATAACAAAAGTGATACCGTTTCCGGTAAAACCGGAAATGCATCTCCGGCCATAGTACAACCAACTTTTTACGGATCATGTTGAATCGTATATTCACCCAAAATTTCAAATTGATATCTCTTTTTATAAAGAAGTTATAAACCATAATATGTAGAATGTAATCTACTAGCGGCGCCTCCGGCAAAACATAGAGTGGAAAGAGCGCGGCCGCAGAAAAAACGTCCGAGAGGATTTCATCTACTAACCCCCCCTTTATGTTCCCATGGTCGGAACGGCGATTTTCTATTTTTTTTTTTTTTCGTCAAATCGGTAAGGTTTTCAACCGTCTGCCCAAACCGTACGTCTGTCGCAATTTTACCCCAATACTTTTATATTCCTCTGGCCCCTCCGCACCGTTATTTGTGGGTCTCGTAATTCTCCGCTGAAATTTACGATGCCCCCTTCCAGCCTCCTCTCCATCCCACAAATTTAGTGGGGTCCAAAATTTGCCGGTGTCCGTCCCATGTACATCCCCCAAGGTATCGATCCCCTAAAATTGATGGGGGCGTCTCTGTCGGTTCATATGTAAACACCCCATTTCTAGTGGGCAAGTAGACAATTTGTTTTAATAACATCTACACATGAAAACAGTTGACTCGTATTTCTTATTTTATTTTCTTAATAATGCCTTATAGTAAAAAAATTTCATGAAGTTTAAACTATGTTTAAACGGTTATATATTGCCGCAAATGTTCGGGCTATTCTATTGGCTATGACCTAATAGCGTAATCAGCAGAGAAACGACCGCTAGTGGAAGGGCAGAGACAATAAAATTGTGCGAAAAGTATGTGTAGCGCTGTCGGCATTATATTGAATGCGCGTACATATTATGCTATTACGTCACGAGATAACCGGCAAACTGTCTTATTTTAAATCCGCTCTAATTTTAAGCATATTCATTTTACAATAGAACCAACAATAATCGGTAAAATTACCTTGAAATTATATTTATAACATATTGAAGAGTCATACTATAATGCTATATTATTTCTTTTGTCATTCTCATTATTGTCTACTAGCCAATTGTAAATTAAGTTTAATAAACTTTATTTGACGTTTTGAATATGTCTGTATGTCGTTAGGAACTTGTGGTTAAGTGATTCATACACACTTTTAAAAGCACCATTTATGCTATACACTTCTCTGATTAATTTTATTGGACTTCAAAATAAATTCAGCAATTACTACACTAATTTTACCAATGTATTAAAGTTAGTAAAGTGTAAAAGCATGCATTCCAAAATGAACTAATTTTTCTCTGTATTTCAAAGGTTGCAATTCCATAAGGAAGCAATTAAGTATACAGGGCTTTATATATAGGCTATTCTTTGGGCCAAAATATAAGGATATAACACTAAATATGCTTTAGTAAAATATTGCTGTGGAAAAAGATGCAGGGTGTCAAAGCTCAAATTATTTTTTCGTTTTTTTGCAATAACTCAATAGCCTCTTGACTGATCTTCGCCAAATTTGCTAGAGGAACTTTTTTAATTCTAAGAAACAATAATTTATTTATTACATCACGTTAGATAATAGAGGGCGCCGCAGAACCTGTATCTGATGATGAATTTTTTTTATATATTTTTCTGACGAAACGTGGTACTTCTGGCCAGAAAATCTGATGAGGGCGTCATTTCCACGAATAAAAGATACACTTGGTAGAACTTGATAACTCCAACCGTTTTCGAGGAAAGTGCCGTTAAACATTTCAATAATTTTTTGAAAGGCAAATTCAAATTTAACGAAACAAAGTGTATTTATTGAAAAGTGTGCTTTAGTTACGTTTTAGTTCTGTCATTTGCGTCATTTAATCATTTTATTTTGTTCTTGTGTTTCTCGAGCTAACTTCTTTAACTGCTTTATTTACAATGCCTAGACATAACAATTCTTCAAATAGGGAAATGAGTAATATGATATGTGTTTACGCACAAAATAATTTTAGCGGACGTGCTGCCGCGAGGAGATACTCATTGCAATATCCAAATAGAATACAGCCAGACCATAAGATTTTCAAAGATCTGTTTCGTCGTTTGGGAGAAACAGGTTCATTTCGCCATAAAAACGATGTAGGACGACAGAAAAGAGTTTACTAGATCAAGAACTAAAAATTTTAGTTCATGTGGATGAAGATCCTCAAGTCAGCTCAAGTCGCTTAGCAGCGGCAACCGGGGTGAGTATAAACAATCTGTCCTAAGAGTCTTACGTAAAGAACGTTTCTACCCATATCATCTCACTTATGTACAACACTTATTTCCAAGGGATCTTCCACAAAGGCTTAAATTTTGTCAATTTGTTCTAAATATACACAACAAAGATCGGAATTTTGTTCACAACACTTTATTTTTTACCGACGAAGCAACTTTTACTCGCCGAGGCGTTTTCAACTGGTTAAATACCCATTACTGGGAAGTAGAAAATCCTCATGCCGTTAAAGAAAGGCATTTTCAGCAAGAATTTAAGATTAACGTTTGGTGTGGTATTATCGGCGATCAATTATTAGGATCAGTTTTCCTTCCTCCAAAAAATGGACAGATAGTTTTTTCTTCAAAATACTCTTGCTGATATATTACATGTTGTCATGCTAGACATACGGAACAGAATGTGGTTCATGCAAGATGGAGCTCCCCTCATTTCTCCATTGAAGTCAGGAATTATCTTGATGAGACTTTCCCACGGAGATGGATCGGTCGAGGAAGTGAGTTTGCTTGGCCGCCAAGGAGTTCTGATTACAATCCTTTGAATTATTATATGTTGGGGATATATGAAGTCCTTAATCTTTGCGAATACTATCAACTCAAGAGAAGAACTGTGGGACAAAATACAAAACGCAGCTAATTTTATTTATTATTTTATTAGACAGGAAAATGTATTTTTCAATGTAAGAAAATCGTTTATGAATAAAATTAGAAAAGGCATAGAAATGGGTGGAGACCATATCGAACATTTACTCTAAATTGCAGCAATGGGGTTTTTGCATGGGGGAAAAGTTTATGTTATTAAGTCAACTTTTACGTTATTTTTTTTGGTCTTCTAATAAAATTAGATCCTTATTTTAGACAATGTTTTGATTTATGTATTTATCTGAATACCATGAAAATAATCCATTAGTCCATAAGAAAGTGAGAAAGAGTTTACGCTGTTATTACGATTTTATTTTATCTTGCGTTTTGTACTTTTTTCAGTAAATACACTTTGTTTCATTAGATTTCAATTTGTCTTTAAAAAAATTATTGAATATTTAACGGCACTTTCCTCGAAAACGGTTGAAGTTATCAAGTTGTACCAATCGTATCTTCTATACGTGGAAATAACGCTCTCATCAGATATTCTGGTTAGAAGTACCACACCGTTTCATTAAAAAAATATGAAAAAAATTCATCATCAGATACATGTCTTGTGGCGCCCTCTATGATCGAACGTAATGTAATACATAAATTATTATTTCTTAGAATAAAAGAAGTTCCTCTAGCAAATTTGGCAAAGCTAGGTCAAGAGGCTTTGAGTTATTGAAAAAAAAAAAAACGAAAAAATAATTTGAACTTTGGGACCGGACCCTATTTTCCACAGCAACATTTTAGAAAAGCATATTCGGTTATATCCTCATATTTTGGCCCAAGAAACCTACCCCCGAACTATGGCCTATATTAATGGTCCTTAATTTGCCTCAACCAGTTTATTCTGATAATTACTACCTGATAAAATGAATAAAAACACAAAAGTCATATATCGACTTTGATGCTTTGTTTATACAGAGTCAGTCCGGAGCTGAATATTTACGAGATATTAACTACCAACGCGAATGTTAATGCTAGAATTTGTAACGTTTTCTTTGCAATTTTTTGTAAGAAATTTAAATTCGAACACTAAACGTACCGTCTATTAAATTATTTTTCAGAAATGCTACATTGGCCAATATATTTGTTGCTTTGATTTCGGTAGAATAAGGTCGACATAATTGATCTGACTATGTGTGGTAAATAGAGCAGAAACCTTCGAAAATAATAATTAAATTAGTAATAAAGCCAAGATAGAGTTTCTAGTATGATAAGAAGGTTGATCGTAAGGCGACATTAATTACAAAAGAACCTATGTTTCTTTTAAAAATTTTACCACATCGCTATCATAAATTATTAGTTACTTTAACATGGAATATATATTTCTTGCGTTTAATTGTAAATTAACTATCTGGACCTCCCCAGTATACGAAATCCTGGCTACGCCACTGCCTTTCAGACTAACTTTCGGAGTACTAAAATAGTCACTTGAATTGAAATATTTATTTATTCATCTTTTATAGCTGTAATGTAAATTAAATTATTTCTATATTTTACCTAACTAATTTAGTTTTGTGCTGAATTAAGAAGAGGTTTTGAAATAATTCTCAAGTTATTTCTAACACAGAAATTATCGAATAGTACCTACTAAATATTGTTTTATCAAATTATATACAGGGTGTGCCAAAATAACCGCATTGCTTTTAGGTGCTGATTTCACGTGCAGTAATAGTAAGAAATATTCTATAAACTGTTTCTGAAAAAAAATTATAGATAGTTTTCTTACTATTTTTGCACGTAGAATCAGTATCTAAAGGAGAATGTGGGTATTTTGGGACGGCCTGTAATTTTCAAACAGATAACCCACCCTATTATGACATGCAGGTATGCATGTATACTTTTACACATAGAGGCTTGTCTAAATAAATTACACAAGACTGTAAAGTAGGTAATGGGTAAACATGGTATTTCGCCTAAAACTACAGAAAAATACAGATCAATATCTTCGAAACCAAAGAAAATATTTGAAATCGGTATAAAGGGTTATGTACTGACACTTATATGCAACTATCTATGATATAAATAATGATGTCATCTGTTGCAGTCTGGGCGTAGCGACGCTTAGAAATAATTATTCGAGAATAGAAACATTAAAATGACGATATCTGTATAGTATCTTTAATTCTGAACATTTTATAAAGAATATATTTTTCCATTCAATTGCGTACTTTTTGAGTTATTCCACTTCATACTTCTAAAGTACAATTCCATTTCATAGTTAAACAAATCTAGTTGGTTTCTATTAACAACCTATAACATTTAATAACAGCGGAAAAATTAAATATATTATGTATTTATGGCGAAAGAGGAAGAAATTCACGCCTAACAGAAAGATAATACTACCGTAGTTATTCGGTTAGGTGTAAACCTTCATTTAAAACCTTTTTATATTTATATAACAATTTAATTATGTTTGGTAGCTTAGCAAAATTTAAGAGAAATCGTTCAAAACCAATACGAAACGATAGAAATACTGCATAACTTTTGCAAATAATCAATGATAATCCAAACATATCTATACGAGGAAAGAAAAGTTGGAACTTCAATTTCTTCTTATCAAAGAATTCTTTCTTAAAGGCAAGTATTATTCCTTTAAAATTAACCTTGTTCATCAATTACGTCTTGTTGATTATGAACAGATTTTATGATAAGATTTGTAGTAGTGTGTGAAGAAAATGATTCATTCCTTAAAAATATTTTATGATGAAGCGATGGAATTTGCTTTCATAACAATGATCTTGTAAATAAGCATAATTGCCATTACTAGTCCGACCAAAACCCAAGATGATTGCGATCAACAAGAAATCAATCAATTCTTGGTGTAAACGTGTGGTGTGGAATATTAAACGGACCTTACTTGTATGATGGTGTTTAACTGTGCGAAGATACCTAAATTCCTCGGAAACGTTTTCCCGGACTTAGCGACACCCAAACTGCAATAGACGAGGCCTTTATTTATACCTACTATAAATAATTGTATATACATGTCACTTCGTAAGTCTTTTTGGGGATTTCAAGTCTTTAGTTTGGAACATATTGATCTGTGTAATTTTAGGTGAAACACTCTTTATAGTAACTGAATTGTGACCACTTGTAACACATAAATTATAATTTACAACTGCATTGTCACCGAGGTATAAATAGTTAAATTATGGCGGCCAAATTCTCGGCAGCCACAGCACTTTTTAATTTGAAATTTGTTCCTGTAATTATTTAGTACCACTATTTGTAACTCATGAATCAGAATTTGTAACTTCATCATTGCCGAGTAATAAATTATTAAATTCTGGCGGCCAGCTTCATATCAGGAGCAACCGTCCAATTCTACATTTTTTTCTTCTGCCACAATTTAGTAACTAATTTGTAGTTATTCGTAAATCAAAATTTAAATTTGTAGCTCAACTGTAATTGAATCAAATTGATTAAATTTTGACGGCCAACTTCCTGAGGAAAACAGCCCCATTTCGGAATATTTAGACCATGAAGAAGTTGAAAAAACCTCAAAAGTTTTGTGACAAGGATGAACCCCCGTTCTTGAGGGCGCTGAACCCGACGGTGATATTTTAAGGTTCCCACCCCTTAACACCTGCCCGTATACTCGAAAGACCATCCCTATTTCACGTTTTTTTCCATCGTAGGCATGCGGATCGATTTTTTGGGCAGGATTCGGGTAGGCCCTATAATATTTAACCATACAACATCTTATCCACCCCCGGAT